>OU862909.1:30502404-31859349 GCA_917880885.1 Limnephilus marmoratus | reverse complement strand
TATGTGCAGGTAGGTACCTACGTAGATTCTATGTAGAATATAATTTAAGCTGTTGTTTAAAAAAAAAAAAATCTTCCTTCTTTTAAAGTTAATCTTAACGTTTTGCGAAAGTTTTGTTCAAATTCTATTCGAGTTCTGTAATCATTTCTGTTTCCATAATAATTGGAAGGCTTTTGACCTCTCCAGCCAGATTCTCCCAACCCTTCGCATTGCACCGCAGTGTGAGGAATAGATTCATACGTCCGTCACTCCTGGCCACACTGTCCCCCAGATTTCTAAAGACCCCTCATACGTTTTTCCTTCCCATATCTTCTTCTTCTTCCTTTCCCTTAAAAAAACCCACCCCACAGCGTCCTCAAAGATGACACAGGCCCCTAGGATTCAGAACGGGCTTTTTCTAGCGTTATTTCGTGATGCCAAAGCTCACTATTGTATTCTGAAACTGTATGTATTTCAGTAGCCAGATTCTTCCAACCCTTCGCCTCGCACCGCAGTGTGAGGAATAGATTCATACGTCCGTTACTCCTGGCCACACTGACCCCCAGATTCCTACCCACCCCTCATACCCTTTTCCTTCTTATATCTTCTTCTCCTTTCTTTCCCTCAAAAAACCCTCCACACAGCATCCTCAAAGATGACATAGGCCCCTAGGGAAATTGTTTTCCTCGGTGCCTCCTGTGTGGAGCTAATGTAAAAAAAAAGTTTAGCAATGCATAATTTCATGATGCCAGAGCTCACTATTGTATATAGAAACCAATGAATGGTTCCCGGGGCGGCGATACCAATTCCACGTTGAATGATTATCATTAAAATACAAAATACAAAAAAAGCGGTATGTAAATTTAATATTTTTGAAAAAAATTATACCATTCCACTTCAAGCAATTTTATTATACATTTACAAAAAAATCATAAGCAATATCATCAGATTTTGAGTTGTTATGTGCATGTAGGTACCTGCATAGATTCTATGTAGAGGTACCTGCACATACGTAAAAAAAACATATGAAATATATTTAGGGTGGGTTTTTCAAAAAAATTATTTAAAAATCTTCAATTTTTCAAGTTAATTTTAACGTTCTGTGAAAGTTCTGTTCAAATTCTATTCAAGTTCCGTAATTATTTCTGTTTTGAAATAATAGTTTAAATAAATAATAATAAATATTATAAGTTTTGAAGATAATTGAATAAATAAAAACCGCACATTACGTGAAAATGAACTTTACTAATTTAAAAATAACATTCATACCAACAGTGGTTATCCAGAAGCAACCTCCGTGTTTCTACATATTTCAAAAATTACCATCTTGGATGATTTTTTTCATTTCATATCATTAATTTTCGATTTAACATTTAAAGGAAAAAATCTCGTAAGATGGTACCTACCTAGTACATACCGAGAAAAATAATGTTGGTGTAGGTACCTACTTACGCGTTTTCTCAATAAATACTTAGCGAATTAGCAATAATTCAATAGAACGGTAGGTACCTACCGCGATTTTCTGCATTTAAATCATTCACATTTTTAACGCCAGTACCTACCTCGAGTTTATATTAACTGGCTGGAAAAGTATGCATTGTTGATGATAGATCGATTTCAGAAAATGTCAGAAAAATTTCAATATTTGATGCAATATAGTGTAACATTTTAAATGGGAAGCTACACATGTTTTTATTTTAAAAGTTTCTTAAACTTGTATACCTTCTATTTAATCAAAAACATTTCGTGCAAAATGTTTGTTTTCGCCGCAATCTAAGTTTCCGCAAAGGGCCTTTAAAATGTCAATTTTTCTCCGCTATTTTCGAAAACGCCGTTAAAAAAATTCGAATAAATCCCTAGAAAAATCAGTTTTGTATGGGAAATCTCTTTACTAAACGATTCGACGTTTTTTAACGGGTGAACCTGTCGGCAAGAAATATAACTGAGGTCGAATTTCTTCGTCGGTGAGAGATCTAATTGTAGTTTTCGCCGTTTGGGAGCGCTGTTGACCCTGCGTCATCTTTTTTATATGAAATCTGGTCTGACCCGCAGAGAACGCCGTCCGTGCCCCCTTTCGGGCCAAATTGATCTCTGCGGTCGGTGAAACTCGAGGAGCTGAGGTCGATTATCGCCTGCGGGTCGAGGCGGGCGACGGAAATCGAAAGGGCGTAAGCGTCTTTTTTTTTTTTAAGCGACAATACGCCGTGAGGTCTTGCGGATCGAGGGGGAAAAGTGTCGATTATCGGATCACCAAAACGCGTTTTTTTGGAACGGCCGTTTGTATGAAATCCCGGTCCACGCGCCTTGCTAGGCCAAATCGACCTCTGCGGTCGGTGAAACTGGACAGGCAGAGTGGTCGATTTTTGCCTGTACCCGGACGATTAAAAAAAAAAGTGAGTTTTCCTGACCTACCCCAAAACCAAACATTAATATATATACTAGCGGGGCCCGTTGCAGAAGCAACTGACGGGTTAAAACACTATGCGATTTGACGTGTGAACGTGGATAAAGCGAGGAGGGGTGTGTGTTAAATTAAATGTATGAAGAAACCTGAGGTTACAGTGACCTTGCAACGCATGCCGGTTACCCGTTGAATATAATGTTATGTAGTGCAGCGCTTGCATTAAAATATAATTTCCCAGGAATTGGAATGGAACCATTACAGTTATATTGACCCCGAGGTTACAGTGATGTTGCAACGCATGCCGGGTACCCTTTGTATATAATGTTATAATATAAAGCAGGCGTTTGCAAGGCGCTTGTATTATAATGTAGTTTCCCGGAACTTGGAATGTAACCATTACAGTTAAGTTGACCCCGAGGTTACAGTGATCTTGCAACGCATGCCGGGTACCCGTTGTATATAATGTGCAGGCGTTTGCAAGGCGCTTGCATTATAATGTAGTTTATTGGAACTTGGAATGGAACCATTACAGTTAAGTTGACCCCGAGGCTACAGTGATCTTGCAACGCATGCCGGGTACCCTTTGTATATGTTATAATATAAAGCAGGCGTTTGTAAGGCGCTTGCATTATAATGTAGATTCCCAGAACTTGGAATGGAACCATTACAGTTAAGTTGACCCCGAGATTACAGTGATGTTGCAACGCATGCCGGGTACCCGTTGTATCTAATGTTATAATACAGTGCATGCGTTTGCAAGGCGCTTGCATTATAATGTAGTTTCCCGGAACTTGGAATGGAACCATTACAGTTAAGTTGACCCTGAGATTACAGTGATGTTGCAACGCATGCCGGGTACCCGTTGTATATAATGTTATAATACAGTGCATGCGTTTGCAAGGCGCTCGAATTATAATGCAGTTTCCCGGAACTTGGAATGTAACCATTACAGTTAAGTTGACCCCGAGGTTACAGTGATGTTGCAACGCATGCCGGGTACCCGTTGTATATAATGTTATGTAGAAATACAAATCCCCAAAGTTGACCTTTATTGGTTAACCAACACCTCTGCCATAGGTCACCCCAAGTGGTTCGCTACGTTTGGTGATTTAGTAGGGGTGCCCGGGTTCATGGGGTGAGGTCTGTCTAGGTCTTGGAGGCGGATGCCCAGGACACACTGAACCTCAGATTCCTACCCACCCCTTAAACCCTTTTCCTTCCCAGAACCCTCATCTCCTTCCTTTCCTAAAAAAAATCCTCCACACAGCATCCCCAAAGATGACATCGGACCTGAGGGAAATTATTTTCTCTACGGCCTCCTGTGTGGAGCTCATGTAAAAAAAAAATAATTAAATGCATACAAATTCACCTTTCCCAAAAAGCCAGAAATAATTGAAAAAAAACATGTTCGTAATATATTTTCCCTTGCTCAGTTCTGCACTCCTGGTATTTATCCTTTTAAAATTTTGTTTTATTCGAGTAAAAAAAAGAACAGAAAAAATATTCTTTCATAGCGTACTCTACTCCCCCCTCCCCCTTTCCTCCATCCCGCAGAACCCCCTCCCGGGTTCCCCTCCCCCTTCCCAGGTTACCCTCCCCCCTCCCTGGTTTTCTTCCCCCCTCAAACAAAACAACATAACCAAAAAAAGAATTATTCAATTTGGTGCAGTCTTTCGGAAGTTATACGCGTACATACATTTCGACGATTCATTTTTATGCAAACTTCATAATGCCAGAGCTCACCAGTAGTTTTATACAAAACATTGTCCTAACAGTGTCGAAGACAACAAAAAAAGAATTATTCAATTTGGTGCAGTCTTTCGGAAGTTATGCGCGTACATACATTTCCGGGATTCATTTGAATGCAAATTTCATAATGCCAGAGCTCACCAGTAGTTTTATACAAACTTTATCCGAACAATAAGGAACGCAACAAAAAAAGAATTATTCAATTACGTGCAGTCGTTCTGAAGTTATGAGCGTACTTACATTTCGGCGAATCATTTTTAAACAAATTTCGTTATGCCAGAGCTCACCAGTAATTTTATTCAAACCTTGTCCTAATATTAAAAAATACAACAAAGAAAGAACTATCAAATTTGGTGCATTCGCTCGGAAGCTATGCGCATATATAGATTTCGGCGATTAATTTTAAACAAATTTTATAATTCCAGAGCTCATTTAGTTTATACAAACCTTGCCCGAACAATAACGAAACCAACTCAAAAATAATTATCCAATTTGCTCCAGTCGTTCATGAGCTATAATTTATAGATGATACCCGTGGATAATTATTTATCCGTTTATGAAATTTTCAGGGTACCTACCTAGTTCATCAAAATATTCTAAAATAATATTTTATCTATATGGCAAGACAACCGTTAAAAGTTGTCATAACCACCTGAAGCAAAGCCTGAAAATCGAACACCTGCGCTGGTTTAAGAACATTTCCCATACAAATTACGTCAGCTAACGCTGTCAGGGCCTCGCTGAAAACTTGCGGTGGTTTTAAATGATGTTCCATGTTCAGTATTGCAAGGTTGGAAAAAATTACATAAAGATTTAAAATATCTACCGATTTAACAGGCTGAAAACCATGTGCATTATGGATGTTATTGAATTTTTCGCAAATGTCAATATAATTGCAAAGTTTGACGCGACATTGTGAAACATTTTAAATGAGAAGCTACACATGTTTTTATTTTAAAAGTTTCTAAATCTTGTATAATTTATGATTATTAAAAAACATCTCTCGCAAAATGTTTTTTTTCGTTGTATTTTACCACCCCGCAAAGGGCCTATAAAATGTCATTTTTTCTACGATATTTTCGAGGTAGCCGTTTAATTGATTGGAATTAATTCCTAGTGAAATCAGTTTTGTATGGGAAATCTCTTTACTAAACGATTCGACGTTTTTTAACGGGTGAACCTATCGGCAGGAAATATAACTGAGGCCGAATTTCTTCGTCGGTGAGAGATCTAATTGTAGTTTTCGCCGTTTGGGAGCGCTGTTGACCCTGCGTCATCTTTTTTATATGAAATCTGGTCTGACCCGCAGAGATCGCCGTCCGTGCCCCCTTTCGGGGCAAATTGATCTCTGCGGTCGGTGAAACTCGAGGAGCGGAGGTCGATTATCGCCTGCGGGCCGAGGCGGCCGAGGGAAATCGAAAGGGCGTAAGCGTCTTTTTCGTTTTTAAGCGACAATACGCCGTAAGGTCTTGCGGATCGAGGGGGAAAAGAGTCGATTATCGGATCACCAAAACGCGTTTTTTTGGAACGGCCGTTTGTATGAAATCCCGGTCCACAAGCCTTGCTCGGCCATATCGACCTCTGCGGTCGGTGAAACTCGACAGGCAGAGTGGTCGATTTTCGCCTGTACTCAGAGGATTAAAAAAAAAGTGAGTTTTCCTGACCTACCCCAAAACCAAACAATACTATATACTAGCTGGGCCCATTGCAAAAATGCAACTAACGGGTTAAAAAATTATGCGATTTGTGTGTGAACGTGGATGAAGCGAGGAGGAGTGTGTGTTAAATTAAATATATGAAGAAACCTGAAGTTACAGTGACCTTGCAACGCATGCCGTGTACCCGTTGTATATAATGTTATGTAGTGCAGCGCTTGCATTAAAATGTAATTTCCCAGGAATTTGAATAGAACCATTACAGTTAAGTTGACCATGAGGTTACAGTGACCTTGCAACGCATGCCGAGCAACCGTTGTATATCATTTTATATATTGCAGGCACTTGCTTTAAAATGTTATTTCCCGGGAATGGGGATGGAACCATTACAGTTAAGTTGACCCCGAGGTTACAGTGACCTTGCAACGCATGCCGGGAACCCGTTGTATATAATGTTATAATATAGTGCAGACGTTTGCAAGGCGCTTGCATTATAATGTAGTTTCCCGTAACTTGGAATGGAACCGTTACAGTTAAGTTGACCCCGAGGTTACAGTGATCTTGCAACGCATGCCGGGTAACCGTTGTATATAATGTTATGTAGAAATAAAAATCCCCAAAGATGACCTTTATTGGATAACCAACACTCATGCCGTAGGTCACCCTAAGTGGTTCGCTACGTTTGGTGATTTAGTAGGGGTGCCCGGATTTATGGGGTGAGGTTTGTCTAGGTCTTGGAGGCGGATGACCAGGACACACTGAACCCCAGATTCCTACCCACCCCTTAAACCCTTTT
This sequence comes from Limnephilus marmoratus, assembly GCA_917880885.1. NCBI lineage: Eukaryota > Metazoa > Arthropoda > Insecta > Trichoptera > Limnephilidae > Limnephilus > Limnephilus marmoratus. Next base: position 31,852,766 of record OU862909.1, on the reverse strand, counting down.
CCTTCTCAGAACTCTCATCTCCTTCTTTGCCTTAAAAAACCCTCCATCCAGCATCTCCAAAGATGACATGACCGTGAGGGAAATTATTTTCCTCAGGGTCTCCTGTGTGGAGCTTTTTCCTCCCCCCCTCTCGCGCCTCATTAATTCATTCCCGGTACATTTAGTTTTCAAAAAGCGAGAAATGTGCACCTACTTCGGTCGCCCGGTTCATTATTGTATCCCGATTGATCATTATTGTATTCAGAAACCATCGCGGGAATGCACACATCAAATTCCAAAAGTCTCATCGCAATCGGATGAACCAACACCGCTGTCAAAGGTCACCTAAGTGGTTCGCTACGTTTGATGACTTAGCAGGGGTGCCCGGGTTCATGGGATGAGGTTTGTCTAGGTCTTGGTGGCGGATACGTTTGACCTACCACTGCATGGCGGGCTGGATTGGAGGAGACTGATTGAGGGAGGCTTTTTATCTCTCCAGCCAGATTCTCCCAACCCTTCGCCTCGCACCGCAGTGTGAGGAATAGATTCATACGTCCGTTACTCCTGGCCACACTGACCCCTAGATTCCTACCCACCCCTCATACCCTTTTCCTTCTTATATCTTCTTCTCCTTTCTTTCCCTCAAAAAACCCTCCACACAGCATCCTCAAAGATGACATAGGCCCCTAGGGAAATTGTTTTCCTCGGTGCCTCCTGTGTGGAGCTAATGTAAAAAAAAGTTTAGCAATGCATAATTTCATGATGCCAGAGCTCACTATTGTATATAGAAACCAATGAATGGTTCCCGGGGCGGCGATACCAATTCCACGTTGAATGATTATCATTAAAATACAAAATACAAAAAAAGCGGTATGTAAATTTAATATTTTTGAAAAAAATTATACCATTCCACTTCAAGCAATTTTATTATACATTTACAAAAAAATCATAAGCAATATCATCAGATTTTGAGTTGTTATGTGCATGTAGGTACCTGCATAGATTCTATGTAGAGGTACCTGCACATACGTAAAAAAAAAATATGAAATATATTTAGGCTGGGTTTTTCAAAAAATTTATTTAAAAATCTTCAGTTTTTCAAGTTAATTTTAACGTTCTGTGAAAGTTCTGTTCAAATTCTATTCAAGTTCCGTAATTATTTCTATTTTGAAATAATAGTATAAATAAATAATAATAAATATTATAAGTTTTGAAGATAATTGAATAAATAAAAATCGCACATTACGTGAAAATGAACTTAATTTATTTAAAAATAACGTTCCTACAAACAGTGGTTATCCAGAAGCAACCTCCGTGTTCCTACATATTTCAAAAATTACCATCTTGGATGATTTTTTTCATTTCATATCTTTAATTTTCGATTTAACATAGGAAAGAATCTCGTAAGCCGGTACCTACCTAGTACATACCGAGAAAAATAATGGTGGTGTAGGTACCTACTTACGCGTTTTCTCAATAAATACTTAGCGAATTAGCAATAATTCAATAGAACGGTAGGTACCTACCGCGATTTTCTGCATTTAAATCATTCACATTTTTAACGCTAGTACCTACCTCGAGTTTATATTAACTGGCTGGAAAATTATGCATTGTTGATGATAGATCGATTTCAGAAAATGTCAGAAAAATTTCAATATTTGATGCAATATAGTGTAACATTTTAAATGGGAAGCTACACATGTTTTTATTTTAAAAGTTTCTTAAACTTGTATACCTTCTATTTAATCAAAAACATTTCGTGCAGAATGTTTGTTTTCGCCGCAATCTAAGTTCCCGCAAAGGGCCTTTAAAATGTCATTTTTTGTACGTTATTTTAGAGATAGCCGTTTAATTGATTGGAATAAATTCCTAGTGAAATCAGTTTTGTATGGGAAATCTCTTTACTAAACGGTTCGACGTTTTTTAACGGGTGAACCTGTCGGCGAGAAATATAACTGAGGTCGAATTTCTTCGTCGGTGAGAGATCTAATTGTAGTTTTCGCCGTTTGGGAGCGCTGTTGACCCGGCGTCATCTTTTTTATATGAAATCTGGTCTGACCCGCAGAGAACGCCGTCCGTGCCCCCTTTCGGGCCAAATTGATCTCTGCGGTCGGCGAAACTCGAGGAGCGGAGGTCGATTATCGCCTGCGGGTCGAGGCGGGCGACGGAAATCGAAAGGGCGTAAGCGTCTTTTTCGTTTTTAAGCGACAATACGCCGTGAGGTCTTGCGGATCGAGGGGGAAAAGAGTCGATTATCGGATCACCAAAACGCGTTTTTTTGGAACGGCCGTTTGTATGAAATCCCGGTCCACAAGCCTTGCTCGGCCAAATCGACCTCTGCGGTCGGTGAAACTCGACAGGCAGAGTGGTCGATTTTCGCCTGTACTCGGAGGATTAAAAAAAAAAGTGAGTTTTCCTGACCTACCCCAAAACCAAACAATACTATATATACTAGCGGGGCCCGTTGCAGAAGCAACTAACGGGTTAAAACACTATGCGATTTAACGTGTGAACGTGGATGAAGCGAGGAGGAGTGTGTGTTAAATTAAATATATGAAGAAACCTGAGGTAACAGTGACCTTGCAACGCATGCCGGGTACCCGTTGTATATAATGTAATTTAGAAATACAACTCCCCAAAGTTGTCTACTATTGGATAACCAACACCTGTGCCATAGGTCACCTCAAGTGGTTCGCTACGTTTGGTGATTTAGTAGGGGTGCCCGGGTTCATGCGGTGAGGTCTGCCTAGTTCTTGGAGGCGGAAGCCCAGGACACACTGAACCCCAGATTCCTACCCACCCCTTAAACCCTTTTCCTTCCCAGAACTCTCATCTCCTTCCTTTTCTAAAAAAAATCCTCCACACAGCATCCCCAAAGATGACATAGGACCTGAGGGAAATTATTTTCCCCACGGCCTCCTGTGTGGAGCTCATGTAAAAAAAATAATTAAATGCATATCTTTTTCTCCGTCCTTTCCCTTAAAAAACCCTCCACACAGCATCCTCAAAGATGACATAGGCCCCTAGGGAAATTGTTTTCATCAGTGCCTCCTGTGTGGAGCTAATGTAAAAAAAATATTTTAGCAATGCATAATTTCATCCTGAGTTCTACTTGAGGTTGCAGTGACCTTGCAACGCATGCCGGGTACCCTTTGTATATTATGTTATAATACAGGGCATGCGTTTGCAAGGCGCTTGCATTATAATGTAGTTTCCCGGAACTTGGAATGAAACAATTACAGTTAAGTTGACACCGAGGTTACAGTGATTTTGCAACGCATGCCGGGTACCCGTTGTATAAAATGTTATTTAGAAATACAAATCCCCAAAATTGACCTTTATTGGATAACCAACACCTACGCCGTAGGTCACTCCAAGTGGTTCGCTACGTTTGGTGATTTAGTAGGGGTGCCCGGGTTCATGGGGTGAGGTTTGTCCTGGTCTTGGATGCGGATGACCAGGACACACTGAACCCCAGACCCCTACCCAACCCTTAAACCCTTTTCCTTCCCAGAACTCTCATCTCCTTCTTTGCCTTAAAAAACCCTCCACCCAGAATCTCCAAAGATGACATGACCCTGAGGGAAATTATTTTTCTCAGGGTCTCCTGTGTGGAGCTCATATAAAAAAATAATTAAATGCAAATAAATTCACCTTTCCCAAAAAGCCTTTTCCTTTTCTAAAAATAATCCTCCACACAGCATCCCCAAAGATGACATAGGACCTGAGGGAAATTATTTTCCCCACGGTCTCCAGTGTGGAGCTCATGTAAAAAAAAAAAATTAAATTCATATCTTTTTCTCCGTCCTTTCCCTTAAAAAACCCTCCACACAGCATCCTCAAAGATGACATAGGCCCCTAGGGAAATTGTTTTCATGAGTGCCTCCTGTGTGGAGCTAATATAAAAAAAATATTTAAGCAATGCATAATTTCATCCTGAGTTCTACCTGAGGTTGCAGTGACCTTGCAACGCATGCCGGGTACCCTTTGTATATTATGTTATAATACAGGGCATGCGTTTGCAAGGCAGTTGTATTATAATGTAGTTTCCCGGAACTTGGAATGAAACCATTACAGTTAAGTTGACACCGAGGTTACAGTGATTTTGCAACGCATGCCGGGTACCCGTTGTATAAAATGTTATTTAGAAATACAAATCCCCAAAATTGACCTTTATTGGATAACCAACACCTATGCCGTAGGTCACTCCAAGTGGTTCGCTACGTTTGGTGATTTAGTAGGGGTGCCCGGGTTCATGGGGTGAGGTTTGTCCAGGTCTTGGATGCGGATGACCAGGACACACTGAACCCCAGACCCCTACCCACTCTTTAAATCCTTTTCCTTCCCAGAACTCTCATCTCCTTCTTTGCCTTAAAAAACCCTCCACCCAGCATCTCCAAAGATGACATGACCCTGAGGGGAATCATTTTCCTCAGGGTCTCCTGTGTGGAGCTCATGTAAAATAAAAAAAATTAAATGCAAATAAATTCACCTTACCCAAAAAGCCAGAAATAATTGAAAAAAAAAAACATTTTCTTAATATATTTTCCCTTGCTTAGTTCTGCACTCCTGGTATGTATCCTTTTAAAATTTTGTTTTATTCGAGTAAAAAAGAACAGAAAAAATATTCTTTCATCTCTACTCTACCCCCCCCCCCTTCCTCCATCCCGCAAAACCCCCTCCCGAGTTCCCTTCCCCCTTCCCAGGTTACCCTCCCCCTCCCTGGTTTTCCTCCCCCCCCTCCCGCACTTCATTAATTCATTCTTGGTACATTTAGTTTTCAAACAGCTCGCGTCCCACGTATTAAACTATTTTAATGCAAATTTCATAATACCAGAGCTCACCATCCAATAAACAAAAATGTGCTATTCAGCATTTTTTAGAAAGTGAAACTGTGTTTTATCTGAGTAAAGGATTTACAGAAACGCTATAAAAATGTATTCGTCACATTTTTTTAGAATCAACAACTAAGGTTTATTACTGGTATTATTGGTACTAAATAGACATGTAGTAATTTTTCGCAAAAACGGCGCTACAAAAATGTATTATTCAGATTTTTTTATAAACTAAAATTTAGTTTTATTCGAGTAAAACAAAAACATAAAATATTCTTTCATAGCGTACTCTACTCCCATCCCCCCCCCCTTCCCCCATCCCGCAAACCCCCCTCCCGAGTTCCCCTCCCCCTTACCAGCTAACCCTCCCCCTCCCTGGTTTTCTTCCCCCTCTTCTAAGCTTCATTATTTCATTGCCGTTACATTTAGTTTTCAAACAGCTCGCGTGCCGCCTATTGAAATTTTTTTACGCAACTTTCGTAATGCCAAAGCTCACCAGCCAATAAACAAACATTACAAAAAAAGAATTATTCAATTTGGTGCAGTCTTTCGGAAGTTATACGCGTACATACATTTCGACGATTCATTTTTATGCAAATTTGATAATGCCAGAGCTCACCAGCAGTTTTATACAAAATTTTGTCTTAACAGTGTCGAAGACAACAAAAAAAGAATTATTCAATTTGGTGCAGTCTTTCGGAAGTTATGCGCGTACATTCATTTCCGCGATTCATTTGTATGCAAATTTCATGATGCCAGAGCTCACCAGTGGATTTATTCAAACTTTGTCCTAACAATAAGGAACGCAACAAAAAAAGAATTATTCAATTACGTGCAGTCGTTCTGAAGTTATGAGCGTACTTACATTTCGGCGAATCATTTTTAAACAAATTTCGTTATGCCAGAGCTCACCAGTAATTTTATTCAGATCTTGCCCTAATAATAACAATTACAACAAAGAAAGAATTATTCAATTTGGTGCATTCGCTCGGAAGCTATGCGCATATATAGATTTCGGCGATTCATTTTAAACAAATTTTATAATTCCAGACCTCATCAGTAGTTTTATACAAACCTTGCCCGAACAATAACGAAACCAACTCAAAAAGAATTTTGCAATTTGGTCCAGTCGTTCGTGAGCTACAATTTATTGATGATACCCGTGGATAATTTATCCGTTTATGTAATTTTCACGGTACCTACCTAGTTCATCAAAATATTCTAAAATAACATTTTATCTATATGGCAAGACAACCATTAAACTTTGTCGTAACCACCTCAAGCACAGCCTGAAAATCGAACACCTGCGCCCGTTTTAGAACATTTTACATACAAATTACGTCAGCTAATGCTGTCAGGTCCTCGCTGAAAACTTGCGGTGGTTTTGGATAGTGTTCCATGTTCAGTATTGCAAGGTTGAGGAAAATTAAATAAACATTTAAAATATTTACCGATTTAACAGGCTGAAAACCATGTGCATTATCGATGTCATTGAATTTTTCGCAAATGTCAAATAAAATTGCAAAGTTTGACGCGACATTGTGAAATATTTTAAATGGAAAGCTACAAATGTTTTTATATTAAAAGTTTCTAAACCTTGTATATTTTATGATTATTTGAAAATATCTCTTGCAAAATGTTTTTTCATGCTGTAATCTACCACCCCGCAAAGGGCCTTTAAAATGTCCATTTTTCCAAGCTCTTTTCAAGAATGCCGTTTAATTTATTAGAATAAATTTCTAGCAAAAAAAAAAATTCCTAGCAAAAATCAGTTTTATATGGGAAATTGACAATATATCTTTCTCAACTTTCGCAGCCATTTGAATAGAGATAGATACCTCCTAACATTTTATTTACTGAAACTGATGGTCGAAAAGACATCTATCGTTTTTTATGCGCACCTGTCGACGGGAAGTATAACCGAGCCGAATCGAGTGATTCGAGTAGAGCTTCTAGTTTTCGCCGCTGATTCGTATCGGAGAATAAATCCCTGCATATATATTTTATTTTGTCGAAAAAAAAATACTACCAGCTTCCTTGTCTGAATTTCCTTCAACCGAAAGTGAACCTTAAGGTGGGTGAAACGTAAAGGGCATACTGGTCGTTTTTGCGTCAAAATAAAAGTGAGCAAAAAAAGTGAGCAAAAAAAGTGAGCAAAAAAGTGAGCAAAAAAACTAAACAATACTATATATATATTTAATCATATCAGGCGCTTACAGTTACCAGATCTGTTAGGCGCAAACTACACGAGCGGTTCTCCCGCCGCGGGAAACCGCAGCAGACACAATTTACTATGAGCGTTGTATGGCGCAAACTACACGAGCGGTTCTCCCGCCGCGGGAGCTCGCGGTTCACAGGCGGGAGAAATTCGCCCGCCACATGCAGCGGGTCTCCCTCCGCGGGAAACCGCCAAGTTCAAACTACACGGGCGGTTTCCCGCGATTGCATCATTTCGTGCCGAATGTTGTTGTTCGGTAGTACGCGTAAGAATAGTAGTTCGCGAGAGAATGTTGTTGTTCAGTAGTGCGCGTAAAGGATGGGGCGGTTTCCCGCGGCGGTAGAACCGCTCGTGTAGCTTGGCGGAAAACCGCCACCCGTGTAGTTTGAAATGTGCTGCCAGCTTTCTCGAGCGGTTTCCCGCGGCGGGAGAACCGCTCGTGTAGTTTAGGCCTTAGAATGTCATTCTGATGATGCCTCTTACACCGTATGGTAAATTTTACTTGATGATACATAATTATTTGACAAATTTCATGGCACCGATGGTGCTAGTACATAGTAGCTTTGCTGTATTTTACATCTCATGTGTTAATTGAAATGAACTTTAGTCAGATCAGTAAATAAATTATAATAGTAGTCCAGTCTTCGTAGACTCTATTGTCTATAGGGAGAAAAAGACAATGTCTGTTGTGTAATCGTTGAAAGAATATTTTTGTTTAAATAAATGTTGAGGGAATGCACTGATTCATGTTTACCTCAATTCAAAGATATGTATATGTAAATAAATTTTAACAAATAAACAAGTTGATAAAAACACAAACAACGATCTACGCACATCTCAAATAACATGATACGCATGTAGTAGAAAAAACATTATTTTATAATAATATTAAGATTATGATGTTTTGATTCCATGTAGGTATCAGGCGCGGTATCTTCATATAAGCTTTGAATTCTCCGCATGTGTCCTAAAGTCTAAAATAATAATAATAATTTATTTATTCTAAATAAAAAGCTGTGAATCTTTTTCTAGCTGAAAACAGCACTGGGATTTAATGAACTTTCACATCCTCACACACAATACTACACACAAAATATACAATATACACGACACAACGCGTGGTGCGAATTGAAATATACACATTCTCAATTGCCAAATATCTATGTATCGCATAAACACGAGCAGTAGTGTGAATTTTATCTTAATTCTGAATCCATAAAGTATGAAAGAATTTCATTTTTGCGCATGCATATTTAGCCTGCCAAAGTCTTTGAATGCAACGCATTTGATAACAGTATCCAACATATAAAAGAAGCCTATGCTTATGGGTATAATGCACAAAAAAGCACTGACATCAGGAGAGATAGACTGGTCCTAACATTAAATCCGGGTATCATTTCGGTGAACTGGAGACAAACCACATGACCATATTTTTGACACCAGGAGGGTTTGAGAATGCTTTGTATAATCTACAACATCAGAACGCCGAAGAGCACACATAAAATTAACCAGACTCTGTGCAGAAAAGTAAAGTTCGCTAAAATAATAGTAATAGTTTGAATAATTGAGCCGAATTAATTGCGTCTGGTGCGTAAGTTACTCTATTGATTTATAAACTATTTTATACTAATTATCCAGTATCCTTTCTATAAAAAGTCACCGACCGTCACTGGTATCTGCCACTTAAATTGACTAAACTTTGAACTGCAGTGGCATTGCAACATTATTCTAAAAGTAATTTGTAAATAATTATTATCAATTAATTAAAACAAACATTCATATTAGCTTTGATATTAAAACCACAAAACTCAGCACTTGAATTTCAAATATAGATAATGATATTGGGGTTACTTGATACGAAATAAATAAGTGAAGATAATAAATAATTAACATTCAAAATTATTGGCTAAAAATTTTAGTAGCAATATGTAATTTCTTTCTTATCAAGATAGTAACATTAGTTTATTTTCATTACATGAATTTTAATATTACTAATTAATTATTGTAAATACGACATAATACAGTAAAATCTCTATCCATCATTTTTGAAAGGACCTATTGAAATAAACTATGGATGTGGGAAAACAATGATTACGGGAATATAGGAAAAAACACATTATTATTAAAAGGTTTAATATGTACCTATGTACGAAACATATTCTAAAAAATATACTCGTTACAGATATATAACACAACTTATATCTGATATAAGAATAACACAACTATATAGAATAACACAACTTATATCTGATATTGTACCTAATATCTAAGTAACTCCCCCAATATGTACCATTATTGTTAATTATTATTTAATCCATTAATGTGAAATTATGTACACGCAACCTGCCAATTTGACTGTCCTAAAACGGGAAACCTTCCTAGTTGGACAGTCAAAGCTTCCTTTTATATTGTTATATCTTGTATGTAATAAATGTAATAATAAATAAATAAATAAATAAAATAAATATAAATCAATTTGTTTAAATAAAAAATATTGTAACAAAATAAAAAAAAGGGAGCTGCATGGAGACAAAAAAATTACACTTTGCGTTGTATATACATAATCTTTCATCGTCATTTGTTTGTTGTGATTTGCCAATGACTAGTGGCTCGCGCATGTCAGTTCCATCCCTGTTGATGTAAAAAAACACAAAAATCCTCTCTTTTGACCCTTTACCACCGTGGTAGGACTCGTCCTTTAACATCCGTCAGGCAGACAATTATAAAATAAGCCAGTTTCATCGGCATTATAGATATCCCAAGGCTCGTATCACTTCAACAGTTTTGGAAGCTAATTTATCCATAACGATGTTCTTTCTAGGTTTACGGATGCACTCTTTCCTGCAAACTTCTTGTATAGAAGACCATGACGATCTTTGAATCGTGTTATCCACCTGTTTGATGCTGCAAAATTATTGATGCAAAGTCTTTTCGCGATTTGCTTGGCTTTTTCCCGAATAATGCTCCCTTCACTCGGAATGTTTATGACACATACCAGGAGAAGAGAATTTTCTCCAGCTCGCTAAACTACGATTCTTTACTGGTCTTACTTACTAGTCTAGTTTTCGAAGATTTTCCACACTTTCATACTTGTTCACGAATTTAATTTTTCCTTGAGTAAATCGAATTCAAAGTGGATGCCACGATTCCCAAACGCTTGGCTAAATCAATGCGCTTTTCAGAGGAATTTTTTCCACTTCCTCGACAATTCTCTCGCTTTCCAATGTTACTAACATTTATATACGAAATTTGCTGTGTAATTTAAACGATTAATGTGGTAAAATGATGCCTAGAGAAATGATTAGTGCAATCTACTTTTGCGTGTTTTATATGAAATTAATTCGGGACTACAAGAAATAACGATACATACGGGAAAACGATTATTCGAGGAACAATAAATAGAGGTTTCACTGTGAATGTATGCATCTTTCATAATAAAAAACATATGTATATTTATGAGTTTGCTATTGTTTTTATGAAAAATGGATTTCCATATGTGGGTCAGTAAACCCACATTAATGGAAAGAATAATAAACACGTGACACTTTGAGGTTTGAACTTGTGACCTTTCTAAAAGGTTAAAATGATATTATATTTATACCCACGCAAGCTCAAATGGTTTTTGCTAATAGGAAATAATATTAAACCGCGATAAATAAACAAAATAACAAACAAGTAATTTAGGATTTGGATAATCAAAGACTCTAAGTACCTTATTTATTAACAATAATTATGTTAGAAATGTGTTTGAAATAAATAGAATTACTTCTGTAGTTATTTCCTGCACTATTAATATTATGTATAAATGAAAAATATTTCTTACCAATTAATCTTTTGGAGTGTCAGGATCTAAAGTATGGAATGGACTGCCACATTTAAGAATGATCACAGACTCGGCGGAACTTTAGAACTAAACTTAAAACTCACCTTTTCAGACAGTCGTATCCATAAGTAAAAAAAAAACCTCTCACCTTCGCCTTCACTGCCCGCGACATTGTAAATAACTAATTGTGTAAAAATATAAGCAAAAATTTATTTTAGGCTTTTATAAAGGTCTTTTCATGAAAATCTCCAGTCCTAAAGAGTCCTAATTGTCTAGATTTTCAAAATAAATATTAACTCAAATTTGGGATTAAACTTCATAAAAATGTAAAACCAACAGTGATGAGGGTAGTAAATGTTAAATCATGCAATGTCGAGTGTTTTACATATAATGTCTTCCACGTGCAAAGTCGTGTCTTCTCCAATAAAATGTATTTATTGACCTTCTCAGTTGTTGATTCTATTTTTGTTACATCCATCAATTATGAGAATAAGGGATACGACGATACGATACGATACGATTGTACCACCCCAGCCAGGAGTACTCCTGTCCCGGTGAGACCGGTACACCAGGGGGCACTGATTTGTTAGGACTTGGAACACATGCTCTGAGGATAGGAAGGAGGTTGGAGTTTAATCGACCGGTATACATGGCAACCTAATAAGCCAATATTGGAAATTAGGATGGGCAGGAATAAAGGAATGGATTGAGCGTTATAATTTCGTTTAGTTTTTGTCTTCCTTCTTCTTGCCTCTTCTTGACTCTTCATGGATCTTCTTGCTTCTTCTTGGATCTTCTCGCCTCTCCTTGGTTCTTCCCTTCTCTTCTCGGCTCTTCTCAGCTCTTCATGGCTTTTTTTGTATCTTCTTGTCTCTACTGGGATCTTATCTTCTCTTCTCGGCTCTTCTTGGCTCTTCTTGCCTCTTCCCAGATCTCGCCCCTCCTTGGCTGTTCTTGCCTCTTCTTGGCTGTTCTTGGTTTTCCTAAGATCTTCTAGTCTCTTCTTGCTTCTTGCTGTGTCTTCTCGCCTCTTCTTGGAACTTCTGGACTCTTCTTGGCTCTGATTGGCTCTGCTCGGCCCTGCTTGGCTCTTCTTATCTCTTATTTGCTTTCCTTGTCCCTTCTTGTCTCTTCTTGATACTTCTTGTTTCATGAGATCTTCTCGTCTCTTCTCGGCTCTTCTTAATTCTCCCTGCATCTTCTTATCTCTTCTTGTCCATTATTGTTTCTTCTTTTATGTTCTCGCCTCTTCTTGTCTCCTCTTGTCTCTTCTTACCTCTTTTTGTCTCAGCTTGTCTTGTCTCTGATTATCTCTTTTCAAATATTCTCATCTCTTCTTGTTTATTTTTGAATGTTCTTGTCTCTTTTTGGCTCTTCTTGGATCTTCTCGATATTTTCCAGTTCTGCTTGCTACCTCTTATCTCTTATTGTGTAATGTTGGCTCTTTATAACTCACCTTTGCTTTTATTGCACCTTCTTTCAAATTTTCCCCCTTTGTTGGCTCGTCTCGATAAAATAAAAACCCAACGATGAAAATAAATTAAAAAATAAAATACCTGTAAATATCTGTACGCAAATTCCGTGTACATTTCGCAGGCCAATCGCAGAATCAGGCAGATCACGATGAGCCTCAGGCAATTCACGATCTGCCGCCAGTCACCTCACGATGTGGCCAGGCACATCGATTCTACAATCGGCCTACGAAATACGTATACAATGGACATCCCGTGTACAATACAAAGTACACCTTCTGAAATGTAATGACTAAAGGCCCACTTGAGAGTGGACCTCAACAAGCGATAAATAACATAAACAATTTATTAATATTTAAAAATCAAAACGGCATTTGAGCAGAGTCATAAATAAACCAATCCCAAAAAAAAAACAAAACAAACAATTAAGAAAAACATTTCAAAAATGTGCTTTCTAAGAGGTATTGTTTATGTTATGAGATTGCTCTGGAATATCATGGTAATATAAACATCTATGCCATCAACTAATATTTATAAACAAATTAATGTGAACTGGGTCTTTCTTATCTTGAGTTGTGATGTCAGCCCTTTGTAAAAATCCTTTGTCTTTACTCGAATTCACTTACAAACTTTGTCATTTTTACCACTGTTGCACTTTTCAAAACCAAATTTGTTAATAAAATTATAAAGCTATAACTAAACCACGTATTTTGACACTTTTTCAAAGAGATTGCGCTGAAGGATCCCGTGATATAAAAATAATCCTGCAGAGCAACAAAAAACACAACATGTCGGAATGAAAGGCAGTACGTCCGCAGTAATAATTATTTATTCATTGCGGCTTTCAACATTGACTTCCTCTTGTAATGTAAAAATGTTGGATCTCTTCAGAATCAATAGTAAAAGAATATAATATTTCTATTTACCTAATAAATGGATGCCTTCGGGATGTATTGCTGAAATGTTGGCGAGGTCTTTTCCCATTTCTTGTACCTGGTGCCACATGGGCTCCAGACTGGACCATCCACCAAATCTGTCGAAGTTGTACACTATCGTCCCGGGGTGAGCCTGCAAGGAAGGATTCCACACTTTATAGATACATATTTTGTTTATTAACTTTATTACTTTATTATAGCCATTTTGCATTTTAGCTCACCGCGAAACCACGATAAACCAAACAAACAAAATTATGATTTAAGATTCTGATGAACTCATCACCAATAATGACTTGGGGTGTTAATCTGGGCTAAAGTTCGGTATACGGGAGATAGTCCTAGATAAAATTTTGTTCTTTTTTTATACTAATTATGGGCCGGAAAATCCGAATCTAAAAGAATTAGGCGTCGGCAAGCAATATTAACTGAATTACACGACTTTAAAATTTTCTATAAACACAAAGGAAAACACGTCATTTTGAATGTATTGACATAACAAGTCATAAGAAAACAAGAAAGATGTTACACCACATAAAATTAAGTGTTGCCATTAAGCAATAATATCAATAACACTTTCTTTTCTATCACAAACCATGTTACACAAACCTAGCGTAGCCGCTAAACTACTTGAAAACTGGGATGTTTTTTTGCCGTGACGCGAGTAGGCGCTACGAAGGGGGCACTTTCTTTTCTATCACAAACCATGTACATTGATATTGGTGACTGGTGTACTGCTTATATTATTGATAATGGCAACACTTAATTTTATGTGGTGTAACATCTTTCTTGTTTTTCTATGATTTGTTGTGGCAATGCATTAAAAATGACGTTTTTTCCTTAGTGTTTATAGAAAATTTTAAAGTTGTGTAATTCAGTTAATATTGCTTGCCGACACCTAATTCTTTCAGATTCGGATTTTCCGGCCCATAATTAGTATAAAAAAAAAAAAAATTTTATCTAGGACTATCTCCCGTAAACCGAATTTTTCCTTAATCTGTACTCTCTCTTTCTTTTTGAGCCAATGTTTCAGACATCCTTGTAGTGTCCATCATTAGGGCAGGAAACGTTGGCTAAGATGCTGGATACAGTACAATACGCACAAAGTAAAACAAAAAACGATATTCTGTTTTTGACGTAGCAAGATAATTCGCTAAGTAATTATTGGTTATATTTTCATCGCATTGTTTGTTTTGATTCTTCATACTTAAATTTAATAATAGGAAGGAAAGTATGACTCATTATAATAAATTATGAATATCATTGGCTATGTGCCAGATTTCCACAAAATGTTACTTTACAACAAAAATTTAAAAATCAAGGAATTGGGCCCAATCTTGGCTATGTGCATAGGTTTAACTGTATCACACAAAATTCATTCAAACATTGTTTGTTGACTCATCTGAATACAAAATTGGGAAGCTTTTTGTTTCCTCTGTAAAATTTGGTAAAACTCACAAAGCCAGTCTTGCAAGCCTAATGAAGATATATAAGAATTGAGTACTGTTTGTGTGATAAATAATTTTTCCACTGATTGCAAGTACTTACCCTAAAATAGATATGAAGTAAACACTACTAACAGTATGAATGAGACACAAATATGGCTTCAGTCAATAATGGGTAATTATTTACCTAACCGACCGCATTTTTAAGCACAGATTATGGGAATTACACCCCGTTTCAACGATTATCACAAGAAATAACTATTTACATGCACAAGATATGTTATTAGGTTTTTAGTTTGGGTTAATTAAGTAATTTAAATGTATTTAGACTAAAGCAAAACTGTCAATCCATACAAAAAATCGAAATGGTGGCAAAGGGATCTTTTTCAACTCAAGAAATTTTGAACTTTGGTTGAATAGAAATGGAATTTTAATGCATCCTTTACCATCTATCCAAACGTAATTAGTTGTTTTTTTGGAGTAATTAAGTGGAAACGAAGTGTAATTTCCAAAATCTGGCCCCTTTTAAAAGTGCAACGATTAGAGAAATATTTACCAAAAATTGTTTAAAATCAATATTTTTTTAACATCATTTTAAAAAGTACGCATTTACGAATGGCATCACTTTTGATTATGTAAACGTTACATGATGTTTGAGAGAATATAGAAATCATGTTGGGAATAAAGAATGCCACGTTCCAGAACCTTACATGGGTAAGACCCGACCAATACCAATACATGTTTATTTATTTTATGATGAAAACTCGCCTTTTGAATTCGATCGGAAATGAGCACCATACTTTCTGCGCCAGTTAAAACCCCGTGCAATACAACCACAGGTTTATATGAATCTCCATAAGAGAAGATTTGTAAGAAAAACAACACCACAGCACTGATTCGCATTCTTTTAGAAAACATTTTAATTAACCGAAGGAGTGTTTACGACTATTCATAAATCGACTGATAGACGTCCTTTGTTCAATGGTAAAAGTTGTTTACTCATTTGACAGATACGTCAAAATAGTATTGTGTTGCCAGATACTGTCATACTGTCATGTTATGAATTGTTTTTACCCCACGAATGCCGAACGCGGGAGATTTAAAAAAAAACTATGGAAAATATTCAAACACCCTGCCCGAGGTTCGTGGAAAATGTATGATAAATGCATTTTCTACGAACCTTGCACGTAGCCCCAACGTTTTTAGAATATAATATTGTTAGAACCTTGACCTAGTCGTTCGTAGAAAATATATACAAAGGGGTTCGTTCATGTCGCTCGAGGTCCCGAAACTAGAGATGGTTGGTACCTGAAATAGGTTGTCACTGCGGTTCCAATTACTGGAGACCGATGAGGAACAGGTTCTTTATCCATTTACTTTTGGAACTAGATATAATAAAAATACGGGGAATCACTAGAGTAATTCGGCAAAAAATTAAATTGATTCCTCAAAAACTAAAAAAATACGGTTTTTTTAGTTTTTGAGGAAACATTCCCAATGTAGTCCTGGATGTGATAGTTTAATCATTGATACTTTGATCAATTTGTAAATTTGACATTATTTGTCTGACAACAAGTATCCTGGTATTCATCATTGCACACTACATCATCAACCATCATTGCATAACTACACTACATCATCAATGTGGAAGTAACACGAACAATTATTTCCCTTTCAATCCGAATATGTACTAGTTTTGATAAATAATAATCAGTATAATTACCCACGTTATACAAACAAATAGTTTGTAAATGCATTCAGAGTCGCTTGATGCTAATAACTTGTATTGCAGTAAATTCAAATATCCCGGTGGAGAAAGGACTACAAGCTACGCCACGACTTTCAAGACTTTCGACTCTCTACCCTATAGATGAGCTAACCTAGTTAAAAACATCTTCTACGAACCTTGACGGGATTCCAAAAAAAAGATTCGGTTGTTAAACAAAAATATACGACACGATTTTACTCCCCAGCCAGGAGCAGTCCTGAGAACGGTACACCGAGGGGCACTGATTACACGGTTCAACCTAAACACGTAAAGCTTTGTGTGATTTTGTTAACTTCCAACTAATTTTGAATGCGTGTTGGAATATATTTTTTAAAATTAACACATAACCTTAAAACGGAAAGAGGTAAAATTTAATCGCAAAGACAAATTGCACTGATTGTAACGCGTGTGTGTATAGTTTTTCAGAAAAATCGGTTCAAGAAAACACCGAATAATTTAGAAATAATCTAGGCCCTCCAGATATTTACACGTGTTCCTTCGCCCCAAGAAAAATCCTTTAAATGCTTTAAAATAACACCAAGATGGTTGAATGTTGAAACCTAAGGGACATGGATTCTAGCAAAGGAAAAATGATGAAACTAAAAAATGACTGCGTTCGGGCAGGGCCGGATCTACGAAATCTAGCGCCCTGTGCAGTAGGTACCGATGGCCCCTCCCCCCCCCTACATTTTTATTTTGATTAAAAATTCGTTTACCCCAATTTTTTTTTTAAATTTAATTTTTTTTTTTTACACTAATTTATCAAATAAAATCAAGACATATAAAGGGTGTAACCCTATCTAAAGTTTTCGAATAAATAAGCCACGATCTATGTAATTCTTCTCCATTAGGCAGTTTCTTGTAATAATACTTAGTATTAAATTTACGCTTGTTCGTAATAGGAAAATCAAAACCTTTCAATTGTACAGGACCTTCCTGAACTAATAAACTAATGGAATTTTGAGATAACTTTGGCCAGCATCCGCGAATCTTTCAATTCAAGCTCTGAAAACAGAATTAAATTTAAACTGCTATCAGTAACGTTATTTTTATCTTCTAATAATTCGACCGGAGGAATTTGTGCGATAGATATCAATCTGTTTAGATGTGCTCGGGACCATTGTAACGTCATTGCGCGGGACATCATTTTTTATCGGTGCTGGAGAAATTGGAATTAAAAAATTCCCAATGGAAACGAGTTTTTTTTATGTCATTATGCTCTTTAATTCTAAGTTTTAGATTCTGCGAGCCTGAAAGTTTTTTTTTTATTATTGTTCTATTCATTGTAATCCACAATCCACAACCTCTAACAACCAATAGAAATGTAGTTATAAATTAAAAAATCTAATAATATAACCTCAAATTTGTACCTTGCATTTCCATTTCCCCTGTGTTCTGTGTTGAGCGAACAAACACGAACGTATCTATGGTATCAACGGCTTACGAAAGACGCTTACACTGATTATTACTGACTGTAAAATAACAAATCTCATAGAAATTATTTATAGGTACATTTAAGGAACTTCAACTGTCAAAACAATGATGAAACTGTTAACAAGTTGCAACCTTGCAAACCGTGCGATGTTTATGCTAATGGAATTTTGAATTTCATAAGAAAATGGTCTTTAACCACATTCTCCTAGAGACTTAAATCGTGCAAAAGCACTTTGAAAGGCGCCGTCGGTTTGTTTGTTCTGTTGAATAAAAGTACGGCGCTGTGATTGGTTAATGAATTTGGATCGCACTCATTCGTCGTAAAAGACAGTAAAAGATATATGGAAAAATAGATCTTACGTTTAAACTAAATATATGGAATTTGTAAAAAAATTCTGTAACTGACTATAAATCGTTGAATTTCGTTGAATTAAAACCAGATGCGTGCGCAGTCTGTATCTTTGGAAAGTGTTGCTAGAGCGTAATAATTATTTCGTACTATGGGTAATTTTTAAACGATTCAGGGAATATTATAACAAATTTTTAATACAATATTTATTTTCTCACGGCGCCCCTTCGGAGTTGGCGCCAGGTTTTTTGCACGTTTTTGAACGTATGGCAGATCCGGCGCTGCGTTCGGGACACTTTTTTTCACATCAATATCAAATCGTTATTGGTTTGGCCCTTGAGATTCGACATTTTCGCCTGCGGCGCTGTGTTTTGTACTTTAAGTTTTAGAAATACTTTTTCATTTTTTAAATGTGAATACCGCAGACAGTGGCGGACTAAGGGGGGGGCGGGGGGGGCGGCCCGCCCCGGGCCCCCGGTCCTGGGGGGCCCCCAAACGCTTCCATGTTCCCTTGATCAAATTCTAAACAAGGCTTTAAGGCACCACTCTAAAAAAAATTATATTTTTTTATTTAATTTTTTGATAGATGCACTTGTTAAAATGCTCTCGTCAAATTTTTAAAGAAATTCGGAAAACTGACAGAGATACAACATTTTATGTGAAGGCGTTTGAAACAGTTTGTATGTTAAATTATTCTTCAAGCCAACTTTGAATGCGTTTTATTTTTAATGAATTTTATTTTCGATTGTTTATGGTAAATTTTCATCGTTCATAAAAATAAAAAAATAGAAGGGGCCCTTTATAAAACAATCCTTATGTAGTGTCATAATTAGGGCTGGATTAAACATGTCGGGGCCCCTAGGCAGTGCACGTCTCGGGGCCCTTTTACCATAGGGATCACTTGCCGATGCGTGGCCCCAAGGCAGTGGCCTACACTGCCTTGTGGACAATAGGGCCCTGCCAAGGTCGACTTAAATATGTCGGGGCCCCTAGGCAATGCACGTCGCGAGGCCCCTTTACCCTAGGGGCCCCTACCCGATGCGGGGCCTCTAGGCAGTTGCCTACATTACCTTATGGACAATACACGTATCGGGCCCCCTTTACTCTAGCGGCCCCTACCCGATGCAGGGCACCTAGGCAGTTGCCTACGCGTTTAATGGGTAATACGGCCCCGGCTACAGTGACTGGATTTTAGAAGACAGAGGTTTACACTGCCTTATGGACAAGACGGCCCTGCCAGGGCCCTCTTAAACATGTCGGGGCCCCTAGGCAATTCACTTCTCGGGGCCACTTTAACTTAGGGGCCCCTACCCGATGCGGGGCCTTTAGGCAGTGGCCTACTGCCTTACGAACAATAGGGCCTTGCCAGGGCCGGCTTAAACATTTCGGGGCCCTTAGGCAGTGGCCTACACTGCCTTATGGACAATAGGGCCATGCCAGGACCGGCTTAAACATGTCGGGGCCCCTAGTTAATGCACATCTCGGGGGCCCTTTACCCTAGGGGGCCCTACCCGATGCGGGGTCCCTAGGCAGTTGCCTATACGTCTTATCGATAATTCGGCCCTGGCTATAGTGACTGGATGTTCGAACTGTTTAAGACTTGGTGCATGGTGCATGCAAATCAGATGTTGAAAAACGTAGTTTTCAGAAAAACGCGTTCAAGGTTTTGCTGGAGGATAATTCAACGCACAAACTGTTTAAAACGGTTTCATATAAGATGCTGTATCTCCGTCAATTTTACGAATTTCCTTACAACATTTGGTGAAAGCATTATTAACAAATGCATCTTTTAGAAAATAAATTTAAAAAAATGTCAATTTTTTTAAAAATGTCCTGACGCCTTTAAAATATGCTAATCCCTATCTAGAGGTTATTTGGAGTTGGGAGGTCCCATAAAAAACACCATCCCATACAGATAAAGTAGGAATAAATAAATACAGCCTGAACCGGTAATTCACAACTTTTAAAATAAAAATACTACTACTAATCTTTCTAATGTCTGTATACAGTTTTAGTTCCTGTTTCACTTAAGTTTTGCACTTCATATTATTTTTACTATCTATCTAGGAAACGGTAAAAAAAAATGTTTGTAATTGTTGTTTTTTTATTTCATTTTCTGAAGTTAACAATGCTCTCACCAAATGTTTTTACAGCATTTTATGTGAAACCGTTTAAAACCGTTTATGTTGAATTATTCTTCAGCAAAAATTTGAATGCGTTTTTCTCGAAACTTTTTTAACTCGTTTTTCAACCTGGTTGACAACATATTAAAAAACTATAAATCCGCCTGTATATATTTTATTACATTTGCATACATTTGCATGAACCAAGTCTTAAACTGTTCGAAAATCCAGTGTCTATGGCACCACGTAGGGGAATTTTCATATCTAAAAAAAAAATGGTGGACCAGCGAACTTTTTATTCGATTTTTTATGTAAAATTTTCAGCGTTCTTAAAAAAATAGAAGGGGGCCAAAAATATCCCTGTGGTGCCATAGTGACTGGGTTTTCTAACAGTTTAAGGCTTGGTGCATGCAAATCGGATGTATAGTTTTTCTAATATGTTGTCAATCAGGTTGAAAAACGTAGTTTCGAGAAAAATGCGTTCAAAGTTTTGCTGAAGGAAATTCAACATTCAAAATGTTCAAAACTTTCTTAGAATTTCCTTAAAACGTTAAGCGATAGCATTATAATATAACAAATTCATCTTTTAGAAAATGAAATACAGTGCCCTGGTGCCTTAAAACCTTGTTTAGGATTTGATCAAGAGAATACGGAGGCGCTTCGAGTTCCCCCAGGACCAGAGGCCCGCGTGAACTGAATAAAAATCTTGTAAAATTATGTCAACTTTTTGGGGGGGGGCCTCATTCAGCTTTGCCGCCCCGGGCCTCTGACAGGCTTAGTCCGCCACTGACCGCAGAAGGGTCCCAACTGCTCCCCTCTGGAGCCAGTGAGACTATGGCATCCCTAATTGGGGTCTGTTGAGAGGCTAAAAGTAGTGGGGAAGGGAAGGAGATGAGGAAGAGGAAGGTGGGGAAGTACCTGGACATTCAGATCTGGTCACAAATACATTTCAAGCAACATTTCAATTCTGAATGGTGGTCTTACACCGGGGCGGTACTGAGAATATTTTCCACTCTGGAATGTGGCGCAAATATGATTTGTATTATTTTTAATTAAATAATTGTGAAATAACAGAAATTAATCCGCGACCTTCGGATTGCGAGTCGAGAGTTTTACCCCTCGATCATGGTTTTGCAACACCGCCGTCCGCAAATTTAACAATGTCGTGCTGTAGGTACATAGGTACCCCATACCCTGTGGCTAGTTGATTGGTAGTTGGTTGATAATCACTGGACCAGATTGTGTTGACAGGCTCTTCATCCACAAGTATAATTCAGAGCGACGCGCGACGGCGGCCGCCGCGCAAAAAAGTCTCACAATGGACTGCGCTGTAAACCGTTACCTATTTTTCTGCGTGGCGCGGCCTGAAGTTTGAACCTTGGCGCGCGGAACCGTCGCTCCGAAGTGGACGTGTAATAACCGCTAATTGTTTTCAAAGGGTTCTTTAAAAAAATGTTCCAATGTAATGTAAGTGTAGACGTATCGAAACCGTTTTAAATTGAGAATTATGTTTTTTTCTATTAGCCCCTCATAAATTTTATATTATCTTTATGCAAAATTAAAACAGTTTTTTTATCTTCACCAGCTGTCAAGTAGTAATAGCCCCCGAACCCCACAAACCAAACCGCACCTCAAAAGATTGACGAACGCATTACTCGGCTTGAAAGTAATAAATAACCTTGCTATTTTGACACGAACAATTTGCCTAAAAAGTCAGTTATCCGCGATAATGGTACGCTATCTCCAAATTACCGAGTGATTTGATTCCCCGGGGCAGGGCAGGTCTGGCCATCCTTAACTAATGGGCCGGGCCAGGCAGGTACTAGGCAGGTACCATCACTACCACGGGCCAGTCCGGGTAGGTACTTTATATGCCAGGCATCCCTGGCAGGCAGTCAGGCACCCAGAAGGGCGTCACATGGTCACATCACGTGACAACTCCAACATTCGGAGAGTCATATCGAAGGTGTAATTAATTAATCAAAATGGCGATAACTCCGGCGGGATTACGAATGAAAATTTGATAAGCAACCCTTTCGGTTGATTTATCGAGGGACTGCTCCAGAGCGTGGTGAGAATGGGTTTGGTATTTATACTAATAATTATTCTGATTGAAGACCGAAATAAATTTTGTCAGGAAAATGTTAACTACGTTTTACTAATCAAAAAAAAAGAAACAGGTGGTTCCAACATTACTTTGTTTTGCCTGTTGCCATGATGATCAATAATTCAAGTCAACCCACAAAACAATGATGTTTTTATATAAATTCTATTTAATTTCACTCTTCCGGTATGTGTTTCTTCACTCCTCTTCTGTTTAATTAATATATAGTCTCTGTCGATTTGCATTTCAAGTTTACCAAAATTCTTCTAATAAAGTCGGATACGGATCCGGAGCTCGCTTGTTTAAATTCCGGGTTTTTGTTTGATTGCGCAAGTAAATTTTATTTATTTGCGACAAAGCGCAAAAGGCCTTAATTAAAGTTATTGCTAAAAAATCTTTTAGATTCTCGACAATACAGTTATTTAAGAGGGCATTACCAGAGAAAACCGGAAATACGTCATTTTCAAAAAAGTTTTTAGACGTATTGACTCTTTTCCACAAAAAAATATAAATGGATTTCGAAAGATTGTTCTTTTATCTAGCATTCGTATGTAATAAATTTTGAGAAATTTTTTAAATTTTTAGTATAATAAGGTTATTTCATGGGTCGTTGGCAGATTTGTTCAATTTTCAAAAAAGTTTTTGTATTATACCACACCCATTTCAAATAATAAAATCATGCAGTAAAATAAATCAATACAATATCTAGCAAACGTATGTTTTAGAATTTTAATTTTAGTTTCAATAAAATCATTAAAAAATATGTACGTACATGTGTTTCTTGGCGAAAATTGGTCCGTTTGTGGATTTATTTGCGCACTTACAAACTAATATATTTCAGATTGTTTTAACATTCTTATTAAATGTAGACATTATTGAAAAATGATAAATACTTATTATTAATATACTATCAAAAAATAACTACAAAAAGTACATTATTTTAATAGTTTTATCATCACGCCTTTCAGCATTTTTGGATGAAGGTATAAATTAAAGCTAATTTGGATTGAAATAAATTCGATATTGAGTTATAATTTTAAAAAGCTGGTACGGAGAATAATTAATCTTTCTCATTGTAACCGCCCTGCACGATCGTAAGAACAACTTTCGACGAAATGTGGATTTTCGTCCGCTGGCTGGTTAAACGCTCTTAAAGACTTTGCTGTATTGAACATACACCAACTGTACATCAAAATTATATCTATACATTACCAAAAAGACAAACTAAACCACCATACTGCACAACACCATTACGACACAAGACATAGACATCAACACATGACTCCGAAGACAAATACTACATTTGGACAAAGACATTATCACAATTTGGCTCCAAAATGTTTTAATTTAATTGAAAAAGATATAAAAGATATTCTAGTGACAAAAAATCTAAAACGCAAAATTCATACGTGGCTAGTAAACAAGGGTATTGCATACTGCGTGCAGATAACTTGATCTAACAACACACTCAACGCCTGTATTTTTTCTCTTTTCTCCTTAACTATTTTCATCTATTTATCTCATCTTTTTTTTTTCATTTCTTTATTTTTTTTTCTTTTATTCCATTTATCTATTTAAATTAAAATTATATTTTTTATCTTCCAAGATTAAGATATCAAAATTAAATTAAATTCCTGCCACCTCAGAACAGGCTCAGCCTAGTGAGGTGGTATATACCAAAAAATAAATAAATAATATATATGTATATGTAGGTATATTGTATATGTATATTGTAATGTTTATTCTTGGTTAATAAATAATAAAAAAAAAATAAAAAAATAGTCCATAAGCCGCCACATTTTTAAGCACAGATTATGGAAATCACACTTCATTTCAACAATTACTACAATAAACAACTATTTATGTTCACAAAATAGGTTATTAGGTCCTCAGTTTAGTAATTCATGCGTATTTAGATTGAAACAAAACTTCGTAAATGTAAATCAGTACAAAAAAATGGTGGCAATGGAGATGTGAACATGGGAACATTTTAACTTCCTGATTGAATGAAAATCGAGTTCAATACATATTTTTCCGTCTATCCCGACTGAAATCGATGTTTATTTTGGTAATTAAGTTTAAAAGTAGTTTATTTTTCAAAATCTATGCCTAATAAAAGTGTAGCGGCAGGTGGCGGCTTATGGATTATTATTTACCGAACCTACCTATAAAAATATTTTTTTACCTCCAAATTTTTTTAATTCAAAATTGAAATCAGTGTACAAAATTTGTATATCTTTTGTTAGGGTTAATCTTGGCAAGAAAAGTCAGATTTCGTGATTTTCCGGGGGTCCGCGTTTTTTAACTGGCAAGAAATTTCAATTCTACAATATAAGGTAAATATGCAGTAAGTCCACGTCACGGATAATACGGAACGTTCGTGTTGTTTAAGTTTGATGCACGGATAATACGGAATGTTCCTTTTTTACTAATAGACAATCAAATATGACATTTGTCGGAAGTACCAATCTTATAAAATAAATTCTCTAAAATAAACTCGCATTTCACCATACTTTTAAAAAACATCCCAGGTTTTGAATGGTTTGTTGGCAAAGCAGGGTTTGTCTAGCGGGTTGGTGTAATTATTTTAATACATTTCTTTCCATGTTCTACTGTTATAAATTAATACAGGTACAAACTTGTCAATGACTTTGTTTTACGCAAAAATATTTTTTCCATGATTGGCAGCATTGATGAAATGTTAAAATAAAAACGATGAATGAACATGGCGTTACCGCGCGAGTGAATTAATTTTAACAAAATTAAAATGTTAAATGCTTTTTTTTGCATGTTTTTTGGTCTCCCCCGACATAAATACTCACTATTCGTAATAATAAAGCTAAATCTAACTGTTTGGATAAAAAGTATTCCGTATTAACGAGTAAGCGGTTTAATGCATAAATTTAACATTTCCCGCGTTTTTCACCGTTCTGCGTTCGTTCAAAACAATAATCGGTGTATTTTCGGCACATTCCAAAGTGGTAGATACTTTCAGTAAGTTGGTGAAAGGATGGAAACGTTGCTTGAAATGGCTTTGGTTTGGTGACCAGATCGGAATAACCAAATACTTCCCCACCTTCATCTTCTGCATCTCCTTCTCCACCACTATCTTCATACTCACAAAATATTCAAATGGGGGATGTCATAATCTCTATGGCTCCAGACAGTTGGGACAGTGGGGACTAGTAACTAACCCAGTAACTATCTACTCACATTTTCAATATTTTTTTAAAGTCCGGATAACTCGTACCATAGTTTCGAAGCTATGAAGTGCGGCTTTCCTTCTTTCGTTTTCCATAAATCTTCCACTGGATTATCAGTAAAGTTGGCTAGAAAATATAAACTAGGTACAAATAAGTACTCGTAGATTAAAAACTCCAAATTGCAAACTAGAATTATTAATATTTTTATTTTGGGAAAATGTGTTGGTAGGTCTATTTTTCAGTAAATAATAATTTGTACATTAAATTAAATGAATAACAGAAATATATAGGGTGTTAAGGGACGTACGTAAATATGATTTGGGTTAAAAATGTAAATAAAATTTGGTCTCACCGAAACTCTCCCATGGCATTTTTTTTTTTTTTAAACTTAAAACATAAAAAAATCAATAGATATTGGACAGTTGAGGTCGGGTGATGAGTTGGGCGCTTTTTCGGCTGAGTGACCAGTGACGACATGTAGAAAATTGTTCGCTTTAGTAAGAAAAAAAAAATGAAAAAAACATAAAAAAAAGTCACCGACCAAAATTTTTTGCATTAAATAATGTCAGGAATCGCTGATTAAGAGGAAATTCGGTCGCCGAGAAATTTTATCAATAGGTATTTTACCAAAGCGTTGCTGTCACTGTCGCTCTTACTTCCCCCAATCTGAGCGAAAGGGACGACCGCATCTCAGGACCTAAATAAAATCGTAAAAATCGAGATTTTGTATTCCTCATTTTTCTCCCCCAAAACTGGACCGATTTTAAAATTTTTTTTTACTGACTGTTTTAGAAGAAAATATTGTATTTACTTTTTTAAAAAATACATTGTCTAGTTCGTATACTGAACACCTTTTGATGGCGTTGAAACCAAGCAATTTTAACAATGTTTTGAGGGTCTCCTACTCCTACAAGAAGTAACTTATCCAAAAAAGCAAAAAGTACCGACACATCAGTGGTCGATATCTATATTGTATTAAAAAAGTATTTGCACTAGTGTCTAAATCCAGAGAAGAAATTAGGGAATACGTTTGTATAGACAAAACGCCGCCCGGTTTCAAGTCAAGTCAACCTACGTTTCTTAACCCTTAACCCATGTATGTTTCTGATTTGATGTACCTAATGTTCAAATGCTAATTTACAGAAAAATATCATCAACCAACACATTTTCCCAAAATAAACATACTGTGAAGTCTAGTTTGCATAAATATATTACTATTCACCTCGAGTAGACTGTAAACCAATTCTCTGCTAAATAATTAAGGTATTGATTGCCAGTGCCGAAAGCCTTTCAATAAATCATCGTCCAAATTAATCACATTCATGTTTATCTAGAAATAGTCAGTCAGGTGATAATGTCGGGTCGTGTTAACTAGCCCGCTGAAATAGAGTTTCGTCACGACACCCAAAAGATACATTTTAGATTCCACTCTAGAAAAGCTTTTATTAATTTGACTTGGTGTCAAGGGTGCCCTTATTCATTTGACCTACCTTCATTAGCAGCTCCATTATTGTCGATAAAATTAGTAGAACTCTTTTAATTAAAACAGTATGAATTAAAAAAAGCGTGTTTATGACTGCGATAGGAAGAGGGAGTTTGTTTCGGTTTCCATAGATATGATGATAGGATACAGAAGAATAAAAGTAAATATGATAGTGTGATCAGTTTTAAGTAGGTACCTAGGTACTTTGAAATCGTTGAATTTGAAATTACATTTGCGTGTCTCAATAGTGAAATATTTGCCTATTTTAAGTGGGTGGGCAAATGATTTAACAAACCTATTTACTTTTACCAGGATTCTAATAAAAGACTGCACGGTGCATAGCCTCAGGCCCTGAACCAAACATTGATGTATCAGTCCAGATACTTAACGACACTCAAGCCAGTCTAAGAGCACTCCAAGATGTCCTTGCAGAAAAGCAATCTAGAGTGTCAAAGGACCAACAACTGCGGATAAGCGGATACTTATCTGAAGTTTTCCGATCAGTATCACAGCTGTTGTTGGAAAGAGAGGTCTTCAAAGCTGATCTGGCAGCAGCCAATGCCAACTTAATAGTGGCAAAAGGAGAAATTACTATCGAAAACCAACATAGGCTACAAAAAAGTTTGCAGTTGGAGTTGGATCTTGGACCAGATCTGAAAAGTGCCTTAGCAGGAGTCCAGGACAAAGCAGACCTAGAGTTCACAGTCAAAAAGTGTAAGCTAAGTCATCTAGCTGGCGCTCGAACAGGAACAACTTGCCACCGGGTGTACGAGGTTTCTGCCCGCAGTGGAGCAAGGAAAATCCCTCTCCTTGCTAGATCCCAAACAGTATGGATTTCAAACGAAAAAAAATACGGAAATGTTGCTTCAGGAATTTTCAAATCAATAAATTATGAATTAAATTTAAAAAAAATATGTTTTGGTTTTGTTCATAGATAAATCTAAGGCATTCGATGCAATTGATACAAATAAACTATTAGAAACAATGAAGGCAATAGGAGTTAGAGGAAAGCTACCAGTTTTGTTAAAAAATGTACTAACCGATCGACAAATAAGAGTAAAAATTCGTAACAAATTTAGCAAAAGAAAACACGTCTCAACAGGTGTTGCACAGGAATCAATTTTAGGGCCAACCCTTTATATTGTATACGTCTCAATTATGAGTAAACTTTTTTCATTTGTTAAACATTTTGTGTACGCAGACGATACGGCACTCGTAATATCACACGAAGACCTGATGACGGCAATGAACCTTTTAAGAATGATTTTAATGCCCTATTGAAATGGTCACATGACGCAGGTCTCATAATAAATGCCAAAAAACTAAAATTATGCACATAAGATCTCCACATGCCGGATGTAATGTAATTCCTTCATTGAACAGTATACACACACATTTAACTGCTTACACAAAAAAATGTTGCACAGCCCTGTTCACGTGAAACCATTGACTTTGTCAAAAATTATGTATATTTGGGTATTACTATCGACTGCCACATGAAATGGGATGTACACATTACTAATGTTTGTAAACGTGTACGGGTTATTGTGGGTAGGATTTATAAAATAAAAAATTTCGGTACTATGAGTACTTTAAAATTAATCTACATATTTCTGGCTGAATCCACTATCCGTTACGGAATTACTTCTTGGGGACATTCTTGTAAAACTAAAATCCAAACATTAAAAAACTCGCTTTCAAAATTGTTAATCCATAAATATACACAGAAGTGACATTAAATTAATTTATAAGTCTCTGAATAATTTACCTGTCAGAAGATTATTGTTTTATAACATTGTAAGTCAACATGTTATATTGTCTGAATACTTGTCGAGGGAAAGAGTTGACCATAAACATAATACAAGATTCACTCAAGATGAAGGATTGGTGGTTCCGAAATGAACCAATAAATACGGTGAAAGAAAACTATAATATATAAACCAAAACTATATTAGGTATACCCAAAAGTTTATCCGAGGTGCGATTATTGTTAGTTTAAAACTTTTATTAGGTATACCCAAAATATTTAATAAACTCTATCAATGACAATTAAAAACAATAACATTTTTATTGCTCAAGTCAAACACAATCTAAAGAAATGGCTATTAGATACAGATACTGATGATTTATATTGATGCCCTACTGAAGCCCCTGTATTCTTCATTGGAATTCACTTTCGAAGGAACTGGAAAATCATTATAATTTTGTAATACCTCAGGTATATGAAAGTATTAATTTTACTTATTGATTATATAGATTATATTCATTTGTTCATATTAAATACATTTGTACTTATTTATTATATTAGGTCCTTACATATAAAATTGGCGTTTTGTATGGGAGGAACATAAAGTCGATTTTTATTTTATATTATGCACTTT
The DNA here is from genome assembly GCA_917880885.1 of Limnephilus marmoratus. Classification (NCBI taxonomy): domain Eukaryota; kingdom Metazoa; phylum Arthropoda; class Insecta; order Trichoptera; family Limnephilidae; genus Limnephilus; species Limnephilus marmoratus. Next base: position 31,823,217 of record OU862909.1, on the reverse strand, counting down.
TGCCATCTCATAGGTAGTTCATCGATCCCTTTACTAAAAAAACTATTCGAACGGGAATCAATAAAATCTTTGAAGGCGGTTTGGACTGCCCCATCGGAGTTGAATTTTTTCCCTTGCAAGAAGTTATCCAAATTTCGAAAAAATGGTAATCTGTTGGGGCACGGTCCGGAGAGTACGGTGGATGTCTTAGACATTCGAATTGAAGCTCCTCTAATTTGGTAGCCGTCTGTTGTGCAGTGTGTGGTCTAGCGTTCTAACGCGCGTTTGTTGATTTGCTTCACTCAATTCGTGAGGTACCCACCTTTCAAGCTTTTTCACCTTCTCAATTTGCTTCAAGTGGATTAAAACAGTTTTATCACTAACACCGCAGCCTGCAGCTAACTCGGACGTGGTTTGCGATGGATCCGCTTTCACAATAGCCTTCAATTCTTCATTATCAACTTTGGTCTCCGGCCGTTCACGGGAATTGTTCTGCAGGTCAAAATTTCCAGAACGAAAACGTTGGAACCAAAAACGCACTGTGTTTTCTTTTGCGGCACCGTCGCCATACACATCATTGATCCTTCGAGCCGTTTCTGCAGCACTGGTGCCACGGTGGAACTCGTACTCGTAAATAACGCGATATTTCAAGTTTTCCATTTTGTAAACTAAGTGACGCAAAGAAAAACAAAACAATTAAGGAAAAACAAATGAATCATAATTTTCGAAACACAAATACATGAGTAAATAGCTGTGTAAATTTGAATTTGGAATTCCTAACCAAAAAGAAGATATTTGAGATCAAAGTTGCCAGTACGGCAAAACGCCAATTTCATATGTAAGGACCTAATATGAAGCTTGTAGTGCTATTTTTTTCTTACTATTCAGTAATTTAAACAATTTATTTAATTGTTATTTCAGCATTAACATTACATGTATACACTGTTTGAAAATGTATAATATTATTGCATAAAGTATAAAGTGTTGTCATAATATACCTTCTGATAAACTACACGAGTTGTTTAGCGGGTTTAAATGTTAATAAAAGTAAATAAAAAAATTGTGAGCCAAACGATGATCATCAGCTGCTTGAATTATTAGGCCTCTTGAAATTTATTTATCATTGAAGAAGAAGATAACAATAAATACTCTAAACGAAAATATGAAAGAGAACAAGACACAGAAAAATAGAAAAAGATAATAATCGCAACTGAGACTCGAACCCTGAACCTCTGTCTAATATGGACGTGCGCGTTTACCAATTCCACCATTGCCACCTCCTGTCAAACCGTCATATTTGTCAATCTCATGTTTCAAATTTTAGAATTAACAATATTATCTTCAACTATTTTTTTCCATATTATTGGCAACTACCCTTTTTATTGGAAACAACCATTCCAATAATTGGTTTGTAATCTAGATAGCGTCTCGGATAATTATATCCGATTTTATTTATGTGGAACTTTTGACCTTTATTTATTTATTTATTTTCTACAATATTGATAATATTATATGGTATTTAACACTTGATGATGAACGTAAGTAAGTCATGGTGTTTTATAAATTGTATGAAAACAGTTGTGAATAATGAATACTTGGAGCAGGTGTAGTAAGTTTACGAGCGATGGAAAGGTTAATAGACATGTTGAAAGAAGGGTAAATGCAGATAACTCCATTAATGGAGGACTGAAAGCATTTGGCGCTAACAAAAAACTGTCCAAAGAAGCGAAGCTAGCAGTCCACAATGGAGGGCTGGTACCCTCCCTGATGTATGGCAGTGAGGCACAGAACTTGCAAAGGAAGGAGGAATGCCGTAGAAATGAGATCCCCGAGGGGATGTTTGATAAAACCGTATGTGAGAAATGTGGAGATCTGGAAAGAATGCAAGACTGATACAGGCGTAATGGTGAACATTAAGAATGGGATGCTCAAAAGGTTTGGACATGTAGATGTAGAGCGAATGAACGAAGAAAGGATGCTATGAGAATATACGACGGAAATGTGAGTTACATCGGGGACGCCCGAGGAAAATTTTTCATAATCGAGTGAATCAGATACTTGAAATGTAAATAACCAGAGTAATAGAATAGTAGGTATGTATGTATGAGACGATGAATGAGGCAAGGAGTGTGTGCCAAGACCGACTTGTTTGGCGGTCCGTCCCCTCTACCTACCCTGCGGGAAACGGTCTGATAGTTAGTTAGGTAGTAAGTTTACTACAATATTATTGTCGTACAAAATTCATCAGTGCGAAAATTTAAAAAAAAATTGTACCTACTTTGAAGCAAATAGGCAAACCCGTTATACGATACCAATTCATTTTTAGTGAATGAAAACTTACTGTTTTATAAAATAATAAAATCTTGCACAGTCGTTGGTACACCCAAAATCCATCACATTATTTCGTTATGTAGTAAAGTTTAATGAAGTGACTATGACATAATGAATTAATAATTACGGAATGATGTCCCACATTATAGTTTTAAGGCACGTCGAGAACTTACAAATGATTAACAACTGTTTTGTGTTCAGGTCAGTAGGAGTACGAACCATCTCCCTTGTGACTTCAAATGATGGCTTGTAGTTATTCATTAGCTCGCTCTATTAATTTCTAAATAACATTTTATATTCAAATTCCTGGAAAAGACAGCGTGCATTTGAGTGTGTTGTTTGTACGAGTTCTGCCCCTTTGCAACATCACTTTACATCTCATCACATTAACTCGGTGTTAATGGATTGAAAAATATTACGCTATTGTTAAGCACCGCTAAATTGTTATATATTTAGAGACATAAGTACCTATGTGTTAAATTTAACGATCAGTACTAAAAAACACACATTTTGTAGTCTTCTAAAGCGAAAAATACGGATGATTTATCCATAAATTCTATTCGGAAAGTTAGAAAAATGCATAAGTTTTCCAGTGAAAAGTTCTTGGTTTTATATGAAGCACGTATTGAAATCATAGGTAAAAAGTTAGAAAATGCCTTTAATGGTTTTAAAAACGAATCTTTTGCAGATATTTGCTACGACATGTGCTTCAAAGCATTTAAAAGATTGCAGTTTGAAAATTTTTGTCACCGGAAATATAATGGTACTGTCAAGGGTACGAACAAAAACAAAGCGGGTTTCGGTTTTTAGATTAACAGCGCTCAGTGCCCGGTTCCACCGGCGGCAATTGACGCCGAGGTGTGGACAAGCAGAACGCGGATAACAGAATGCGGAGCCTGACAGCAGCTGTCAGTTTTTACGAAATGTCTAGTTGGCCAGAAAACGATTTATTTACTCTTGGAGAATCCTTTCTTGAAATTAAGGAATAAAACAATTGTTATTTGGTAATTGGTAATCTTTAAATATAAAAAAAACCTCAGAAGAACATTATAATATCATAATATGTTATGTACAGTTTGGCAATTAAGTGTAGAAAATAAATGATGGCGCTGCGATCGTTTTTTAGGTTTTAAATGACAACACCAAGATGGCTCATAAGACAATAAAAAAAAGTTTAAAAAAACACTTCGGTCAAAATGCATATTTCATAACGTATTTGTATTTTCAAAAATTTTGCACAAAAAACTATAATTTAATAGAAGTAAATAATAGATATAAAATTGTAATTTAATGTAAGTAAAATAAAACAAAACAAATTTTAATTGGGCGTTTATATCGTTATAAGGTAATAATAATAATATTAAAACGGCATTATAGGATGGGGCGATACATAATAAATAAATCAAACACTAACAATTTACATATCACAAAAACTAATAATAAAAACAATTAAAAAAAACCCTAATCATATTCGTCAGAAATTTTATTCAAACAATTTAAGGTCAGAAAATTAAGTGCATTCTACTTTTATCATGCAACATTACAAAGTTATAAAGATAATATTCAAAATAAAGTGGCAAAGTTTATAAACAAAGCCGATGAAATGCAAATTTTTTCGTAAATATTCCCGGCTACTATCAAATCCAATGTCTTTTTTGAGTACGGTTAGTAAAGTTCTTAAAGTTGGGACTTCTTTACGTACTATGTAAAAAAAAAGAATTTTTTGACGAATGGTACAAATATCAAAATCATCCAACCCTTTTTAGGGCGCCCCATTTTCCGTTTTCCCGGTATTTCAAATTTTCCATCTGCTTTTTCCCCTTCCTTGACGATTTGCCTTACCATTGATTGAGATTTACCTGTGTGTGAAAAACATTATAAAAATTATTATTATAGAAGGTATTTAAAAAAAACACATTAGATAATATTCATTAAGAAAGAGAGAGAAAATTAAGAAAAAAGTTTCTTTTCCATGAATTTTAAGAAATTGCATATTATTACTTTTTTTAATTGAGTTATTCCCTTTTTCTTGTGGCTTCACATGAACTGTCAAATGAGAGAGTCAAATTCGAATTTTTAAACATAACCTCAAATCAGATTGTAATGGTTATAATCGCTCGAAAATTGGCATAAATCTTGTAATACTAATGAAATTTATTAAGCAAACTATACTACTTACCAGTCATTTCATACAGTTCGTTTGTAGAAGTCTTCTAAATAAGACAGAAGCTTCTTCGCGTGATATTCGGCTAGGCAGCGTTGAAAAACGCAGTATATAACCCCTCTTGCATCACTATGTAATGGTTTATTCATTGTAATTAAATTCAGGCAAACAACGAATAAAAATATCAAATCAGCGATCTTCTACTCAGATTTAAACAATAAATCAACCGTAACATGCGATAACATGACAGCCATAGAAAACGTCATAGTAATCTGGTGTTGCCATAGTAATGAAAACATTTAGTTCCAATTTATTTAATTTCTACCCTTTATTGCCAAACTATACTTATTTATTTATTTGAGACACAAACAGGATATTTATATAACATTTTTGTGGGTAGTATATAATAAATAAAAATACAAATATAAGTATCCCTAGATTAATGTGTCTGCATTATTCACATATGCATTTTCACAGAAGCAAGCTCTTGAAAAACAACGCAAGTATTATTTATACATAAGTTGAAAACTTAAATACAAAATTGAAATACATAATAACAACAAGTATACAATATTTATAAAGTATTTACTGAAAAGTATCTAATGTAACTTTTTTTTTTTAAGTGCACAAATTGTGGAGATATTTTTTGAAATATGTTATATTATTTGCAAAAATATCTATGGAACTGTGTATTTTGACAAGATCGTTGTATGACCGAGACATTCTAGATATAGGATTAAAATATCCAGTATTATTTGTAAAAATTTCAGTCCAAAATATGTTAAGGGTTCTTGTAGATTTGGGCCTGGCGTATAACTTAATTTGGTTGACTAAGTTACTGTCTACACGATTATTCACAATTTTATAGAGCATTAAGAGGTCATTTATGTTTCGTCTTTTAACTAGACTCTCTAATTTGAAATATGTAAGTCTTTGTTCATACCCGTCTAGAAGATGGTGGACACCTGATCGGTAAGATAAAATCCGTGTAAATTTTCTTTGGACTGATTCGAGTCTAGATACCTGTGTAATATAATGTGGATTCCAGACTGTTGACCCGTACTCAAGAACACTTCGGATTAAGGAATTGAATAGAATTATTAGGCTATTAGAATTCTTAAACAGTTTGGTCGATCTTACAATAAAACCTAGTAATTTATTTGATTTACTCACAATATATTCAATGTGCTGATTGAATGTCAGTTTGTTGTCAAATATAATTCCTAAATCTTTTATTAATTCAACTGTTTCGAGATTGTGACCACATATGCTATATGAATATAGAATTTTGTTGGTGTTCTTGGTGAAGTTTATAACTTTGCACTTAGCAATATTCAGTTCCATTTCATTGTCAACACACCAGGTAGATATTGTGTTAAGGTCTTGTTGTAAGAGTTCACAATCTTTCATAGATTTAATTTCTTTATATAATTTGAGGTCATCAGCATATAGAGAACAATTACAGCGGAGTTTATGTGTAAGGTCGTTAATAAAGATTAAGAAAAGTAAGGGTCCAAGGTGAGATCCTTGTGGTACGCCCGACGTAACTAATATTGGGGAAGAGTTAAATCCGTTAATAGTAACTAATTGACTTCTATGTGATAAATATGATTCTAACCAACGAAGCAGGTTTCCGTGAATGCCGATTTTATCGAGTTTATTAATTAAGATAGAGTGACTAACTTTGTCAAAGGCCTTACTGAAGTCGGTGTACACGGCATCTACTTGTGTTTTATTATTTATCGATTTACACAGAAAGTCCATATATTCGAGTAAATTAGTATTTGTGGATCTTTTAGCTACAAATCCATGTTGGAAAGGACTAAGTATATGTGTTACATGGTTAAAAATGGTTTTATATACAATGGACTCGAATATTTTGCCAAAACTACATGCCTGAAAGGAATTCACTTACGACATTTGAGGTTATTTCAAAATATTTTCCTGTTGATTTCTTTCCAGCACTGGTCAACAACATTTCTGTTGCTGTGTAATGTATTTCTTTTACCCTATATTGGCGATTTGTTGAAAATAGCGGCAATTAATAGGTCGCTCATTTTGATATCAGGTTCCCTTCAAAAACAAGTTTCACCAGTATTGCCATGTCCCAAAAATGAAAATTTTTCAAGGATAAAAAATTCTTATCTGAAGTTTGAACTAAATTCCTGATTTCAGGATTTTCCTGTGTTTCCCACTTTTGTAAATTAATGACATGTTCGACATGGTTTTTTAAAATAACCACGGAGTTGACAATAGAGGACATCAAATCATGAAAGGATCCAAAATTCACGAAAGCATGGCAAAAACCAAGCACATGGCAACATTGAGTTTCACTGACCGGCGTCACCGGCGAGCAGGTATTAAGAATTCATTCCGGTAAAGCTTATCGGCGCCGCCTCGCGCGGACACAAATCTGAACCTGCCTTCGTTCGGTCTGATACATCGACATACAAACATTCTTGTCGGCTCGCCTGCGCCAGTCGGCCACCCAAGCGCGACTAATCAGAAAACCAAAACCTGCTTTGTTTTTGTTCGTACACTAAAGCAAGCGTTTTTGAGCTTGGTCTATTTCAGCATATCGCTCGCCATACGTTCCCAATGGCACGAAAGTGTAGCGTGCATTCAGTGTGTGTTATACATTTCCTACTTGTATAGAATTTACAGTTAAATCATTTGTATTATTGCGTGAGGCAGACTACAAATGCAAAGTGATATTCAGGGCCATAACGTATAGACATGATGGGTTCTTTGGGGTTCAGTAGAAAACAGGTACTTAACTCGATTAAATGGTTGAGTTTTTTTATTCTCCACAATACAAATTAACTTTCTTATCACAAGGTATTGTGAGGATTAAATTACACTCAAAATATTTGTATGGTAATGGTTCCAAGTTCAGTATAAACTGCAGGATGAGTTGAGTTGCCAACACTCATGCTGATTGAGTCAAAATTCGTTCAGTGGCTCCATCTCAAAGGCTGGTTGACTGGAAATGAATTTGGAGTTGAAGTCTGAAGAGCCGCAAACGCCCATTCAAAGAGCCGCACGCATCTCGCGAGCCACTGTCTGCCGACTACTGACCTAGACATTCTAGACTCTAGAGTCTAGACCATTTGAGATAACGTGAGCACATAGAATTTCTTCTTTAAGACATGTCCACACTATATTCATGCTCGGCGGTTTGGCTCGATCGAACATGTTCACTTGGAAGTTCAGTTTCAGAGTCGGCAACCCGGGAGTTTATTTTTATTTTTTCATTCATGTACATAGTTTTCTTTTACTCACCTCACTAGACAAAGTCTGTTCCGAGGCAGGTAAGCATGCTCGTACACACGTCCACACGTTCGAGCAGCTCGACACAAGACGCCATAGATATAGAACCAAGACGCTCAGTCAAAACGTAAATTTCTGTCCGTTGGCATGATATCGTAAAAAAGCATCAAGCCAGACGATATACACATTAGGACTTGTTCGAATGAGCATTAAACCACCGAGCAAGAACGAGCGTAGATAATAGGTACTGGCCTTATTTGGATGCAATCTGAAAGGTTGCCGTAGCCACCTAAAATGAAATGCATAGACCAACACCTACGCCATTCACGAGTACCTACCTAAAGAACGTCTTTCATCAGTGATACAAGATATTTAATATCGTTTTTTTTTCTAACATTAGATCCCGCAGTTTCAGGTAACATCAGATATCATCTTTCAAAACATTCCGTCAATCATGATTAGGTAAACCTGTCCCTTAGTATTATTTGTATGGAAAAAATATAATGTTTTTATTCGTCCGTGCGGGGCCGTGAAGCGACTCACCTCCGCAGATAAAAACGATCGTTTTGGGAATGTTCGGGAATGTTCCTGTCGAGAGATGATATCTGAATATCATGTTGACACCGGGAGAAAGGAGAGAGGCCAGCGTTATATGGACGTACGTGTTTTTTGAAAACCTTTTAAAGTTATTGAATATCTAATAGCCACCGCATCGCCTGGGCTAGCCAACTCGCAGGACGACGAAGACAAATGTTGTGTGGCAGTTTCAATATTACAAACAAATGTTGGGGTGTTCAAAATAAAACAGACAAAATATAATGTGAATATTGAGTTTCATAAAACATTTCTCGAAAATTTTGAAAACACTTTTAGCTAACACAATTTTTTTGAGATTTTCCGGGTAGTTAGAATAATCTAAAGAAACCCATGTAGATAGAGTTTATATTCCAATATCTTTGGTTTATACAATACTTGCAATACCTTTTAAAACAATGCCTAACTACGAAACTACGTAAGTATTTCTAGGGTTAGGCATATAAGTAAAGCGAAGCATCTTGACCAACCTCACATATTACTTGACAAATTAAAAATAAGAGTTTTATTCTACTTTTTTTGATGATTACGTTGATAATATAACTCCTCGATCTGGTCCCCCCATTTTAAATTACATTCAGATACAATCGAAAAAAATCAACACAAATTCCTAAGACATATAAATTTTAAACTCTGTATTCCCATTGAAAACATAAATTATAATCACTTAATGAAAGAATTAAATATATTAAAACTCTCAGATCGAAGAATTATATCCGACTTAATATTTATGTCCAAAATTGTAAATGGTAGAATAAACAGTCCTGATTTAACTAAGCTCATCGAATTTCATATACCCACTAGAGCAACTCGCTCCAAAATCTTGTTTCATTGTAACAACAACAGGACTGAGTACACGAAACACTCGCTTTTACCTAGATTACATGAAGTTAGTAATAGATACGCAGATGTGGCGGATCTATTTAACTGCACGGAAGCTAGGTACAAGAAGGCTATTCTGTCATATATTTTCAATCAATATTAATTTTATTTATACTATAGTATTGAATGTAATTGTAGCTCTTTGTGTCATTTCTTAATCAAATTCCACAATTAATTTATAACTCTTTTTTTAAAAATATTTCTTAAGTACCTACAACAAATATTTTGTGACATGTAATATGTATTTATGGTATATTTATACCGTTAATAAATAAATAAATAAATTTAATGATCATTGTTTCAAACATTTCCACTTTATGATTATATTTAATAATATTTCAATGCTTCTCAAATAATTCTAAAAAATCACTCAAAAGATAATTTTGCCACATTAATTTGGAGGTTGCTGTCTTTTATACGCCTCATTTATGATGCAAAATGACCTTGATTCAGAATTTCCAGTAATAGGTTCTGAATATATTACTACGATGTTAAATTGATATCCCCTGCCAGAGAATATCTTTGGGCAGATATCACATCAAATTCGGTAAAATGGCAAGTATGGTCTCGTGCTCTCGATTCAGCGGCCCAACTCTCCAACCCACCCCCCAAGACATGGCTGTGGGTGTCGGGAAGGGTGGCCCACCCGACAGGGTTGGCCCTGGGAGTCTAAACAACGTGACGGTATCGGCTTGCTGTGAATATTGGGGGTCATTTTTATACTACGCAGGTTGCATTGGTGAAGGGGTGAGAATGCATCTTCAAAATACTGCATATCACATTGATGGGTTATTGATATAAACACAATAAGTCGGACTGCTGCAGATGTCCGTCAAAACATGACTCTTCTTCTCTTCATTTCTAATTTATCCTTCGTATACATCATTGTTGGGTATAATAAGTCATTTCAATTCAGCCTAAGATTTCACACTTCTAACTTATTTTAGGGCTACTGCACTAATCTGACTAATTCTTCGTGTTGGACTTTCCCTATTACCATTTAAGTTGCGTCATACTTTTAACAAATTCCTTGATTTGGGAGTGGTCTTTAAGATATTTGTTTGACCACGTTTCATTCGAATTACTCCAATTTTTTTCTCTCCATGGCATACAGGGTAAGTTTAGCCTTTAGTAAGTTTAACCTTCCTTCCGTGCCCTCTTAATGATGCTTTATATTTTTCGTGAGTTTATTACCATGACAGTTTTTAATTTGGCCAAGGTTATTAAATCTTTTATCAAAATTTCTTTTAATGAAGCTTTATTTTTTTGATTTCTCTTCCTTCTTTTGACGTTTCATCTGAACCAGCAGATTTATTTCAGATTTTCGTATTTCAGGCACAACATTCACAACCCCATAATGAATACATATTTTTTTTGTTTTTATTGTATCTTTAATTAAAGATACTAACAGCCGTTGTTTCCAACTTTTCAATCGATCAATCTGAGTCTCTCATCAGCTAATAAGTGATTTGTTTGGTATTTCTCGACTCGGAGAGTTGGGTAGAGAAGATCGTATTTGTGCATTCGAGGAACATTGCGCCAACTATTGCCTACTGATCAATTATTGTATTATTGAGTCAAAATTTCGGCTCAATAGCTGATCAGTAGGATTGGGAACAACGGCCGTATCGGCTATTTTTTATTAAAACAAACTTTTCTGTCAATCGATACACTTTAAAATTACCTCGTAAATTATAACTTTGCTTAACACATCAGTAGACAAGTTAACAATTTTTTATAATGTTAAAATGCGCATGGTAGTAAATCTTAATACATAAAAAAGAATGTTTCTCTGTTTATCCCTTATGCATGCGGTCCCTAAATCATTAGTCCGATTGCGATGAAACTTTAGCGATTTATTGTGCGTATGCCCGCAATGGTTTCTATATATAAGGGTAAGCTCTGGCGTTATGAAATTATTTTCTATGCTATTCATTCGATTGCGATGAAGCTTTGGTGAGTTGTTGTGGCCACGCCCGCGAGGGTTTCTATATGTACGGTGAGATCTGGTGAAATTTGTTAACAATTTTTGCAATGGGTGACTCGCGAGTTGTTCGAAAAATAAGTGTATTTCATATAGTTTAGCGTAAGGGTGGGAATCAGGGAGGGAGAGGGGAGTCAGGGGGGCAGGGGAACGAAGGAGGGGGAACGCACGAGGGGAAGGGAATGGGAACGGATGGGAAAGGACACACAGGCCGAATCAATTTATTTATTTAAGTGGCATTGCAACGCCGGGAATTCGCTAGTAACATATAAACTTAAAAAAAACAACTCAACATTTCTCTAGATATCGAACAAAACTAACTTTAAGCAGAAAACACGATTCGTTAATATTTTCCCAGTGGCATCTTGAATTTGAAATTTGATAACTTTGAAAATTACTCGGAAAATATATCTCATTGCAAATGTACCGGAGTCGAGGTGTAAATAAAAATATTCCCGGACCGAGACAGCGGATAAGCACTTAAGTATGCCCGGAAGAATCATACAGTAACATGATACCCTCAGGACGGACGCTTGATGTTTTCCACCGCTTATATTTTTCCCTGTCAATATTTAATGTGTTAAACGTTGGGCCACATCCAGCCCCACCCCCGCCCCCACTTCAATCCACCCTGTCCCCCTGGCCAACACAAATATTTATACGTGTTTTACATAACTATACTCACACTTGAGGTCTGGGAAATTTCGATGTTGAAATCATACGCATTAGATAATTTTCATAGTGAAAATATGGTGGTAAAATTGTAGTTATGTATGCTGGATTTCAGGGGTGAACAATACTAAAGATTTACGGCCTTACTAAAAAACCTCGTGAAAATTTTATTCAATTGATTAACGACCGCGGAAATATGAAAACATTATTAATTAAAAAAAATGTTCATGGAAAGATATACACACTGCTTACACAGCCGGACAGGGTAGCTTATCTGCTGCATACACCTGTTTTGTTAATTATTTCTGAAAGAATTTTGGAATTTTCCAACGTATTTTAAATGTCTTGTATATTTATTATTTTTGAAGATGTCGTAAAATGAAACATATTTATAGAAACTAGAAAAGATTACCTTTTATATTTTTGTATCTGAAATATACTTTCGTGTTTAAAAATTGCAGTATTTTTAGCTTCAACGTGAAAAAAGTTGAAAAAACAGCTTACATTGCGTTTTGTCTAATGACCAGTGGAAGTGCATTGAATAGTTTTATTGCGAAGTATGTAAAATTTCTTTGGCCAAAAGTTGTTTTAGCAAAAGGGATAAGTAAGAGATTATGCTCTTTAGTTTTAGTATCTCAAGCAGTTTGGACATTTTCAAAGGTAGTTCTGTGTTTAGAGGTATGCTAGTATGTTTTTGGCATAAAGTTGTCTAATATCCAAAACACATATTCTCCTGAAGATTTCATCCGACCTGCTATGATCGGTAGTTTTAAAATAATTTTATAATTAGTTTCTGAGCTTTAAAACTAAGTGTTTTATTATTCTTTATTGTTGAACCTTATTGGGTTTCACTAATATCTAAAATTCTAAATAACAAATCACGATGTTTTCATAACGTAGAAAGTTCTCTCATAATCAAGAAAAAACCCAATTTAGATTTGAAAATATGTTTAAAATGATTTTAGCTTTGTTTAACTTTACTTCCCTCTTTCCCATCTTTTTCCTCTACTCCAACTTCTTCCCACCCTCCTACCCTGCTCCCTGCCTCCGGACAGTCGACACTTTTACGCGGTAACACATAAAACAAATGCTGTTAAAAAATTCAACCGAATACCTTGAAAACCCTATTTTATGTGCAATGCAAACATATTGACTCGAAGATTGATGATAATTACGATAGGTGTCACTGATGTCATTATTCATCGCTGCAAATGATTTGCTTTTGATTGCACCTACAGAGCGGGGTTACAAGTTACGAGAACGCTTGTGTACAGAAAGTACAGGCCACCCGCACCCCTTATGGACGTTTTTCAGATAAGTGTCGGGTCACTTGACGGGGTGAACTTATTACCAGAAGAACAAATAATAGGAAAGTGGGGTAACAAATGGGGAATGGACGTTTCCGTAACGTTATAACAGCCCTAAGATCCGTATTTATTCATAAAAGGCGGGGAGGAACGTCGCAAAACGATTTGTCCTTCTGTCAACTGTCAACTGTCAACGTATTGCAATGGTCGGAGAGAAATATTTTTCCGCCGCTTGTATTACAATTGGTTGGCGACACCCCTTCTAAAGGAGTTCAAAGCTTTTAATTTGACACGTTCAGAAGGCGGGATTAATTTCGCAAAAAAAGATTTTTCATTTGAACTTTTTCTCGAGCTGAGTAAAGCGCACATTTCAGTACCTATTTTCTTACTCTGTATTTTAAGTATATTTTTTAGAATAAACTCTTATGGCACTAAATTACGTTTTCGTATTAGTGTTATTTTTTGTTTTAATTATGGGGTATTTCACCATCTTTCTCGTAGATTATCCGTACGTTAACGTACATCTTCGATTAATTAAACACGATTTATTTATTTAAAAGTCTGAATTTACTATTCGCTACTTGAACCTATGAATAGTGGCTATACAGTTGGGACGAACTTGACTTACTTTGACCAGTGATTCCTGACTTTATTTGGAGTGCAAAATAAAAATTAAATTTTGGTCTCCGGTGGCTTTTTGGATGTCTTTTTTTTTCAATTTTTTTCTTCTTCAAAATCAAACAATTTTGATTCTTCTCAAACATGTTGTCACTGGTCACTCAGCCGAGTAATCAACCAATTCCTCACCCGCCCCTAACTGTTCAACACATACTGATTTTTTATGTTCACTGAGTTTTTATGTTTGAGACCAAAATTTCATGAACATTTTTTACTTCAAATATTGTCAGGAATCACTGGTTAAAGTAAGTCGAGTACGTTCCTTAACCCCGTGTGTAGGATAAGTTAGCCAAGTTTTTTTTATTATTTATTAATATTCGTTATCGTATGGATAAGCTAACAGGAGGATGGTGAAATACACCCATAGAAAAATATTGTTTTCTGAGACATGGTTAAACTAAACTAAAAGGATTAATTCATAAACAAATCCCGTCAAATCTCACTATGGGTTGGCAGTTGGCACGCACCCTTTCAAATTAGCAAACTGATGCAGTAATAAGTTAGCGTCTGTGCGGTTGAAATTTAAGAACCCGACTTCGAGTACATCTCTCAAGCCGCGCCCTATGCAAAACCATCTTCGTACGGGAAGTTTATTACAAAGCTACGGAGCGGGTAAAAAACCGGTTAAAAACAGTTAAAAATTCTAGGAAATTATAGCATGTCTAATGGAAAAACAGCAATCAAGTAATTTTTTTTTTAATCATTGCTTTGAATGGTTACATCATTAGTGGATTTTTCGACAACCACGCTAGGCTCATGCCCGTGTTACGGTGATCGATTAATTATATGTTAATAATGTTTTTTTTTTCATTTGAACTAATAGGCGATTTGTTTCTAATGCACGCCATTCAATATTGATACCATTTGTTATTGTATGTATTATACCTATAAATTTTATTCTGACCTTTCCGATAAGAAGCATGGAAAAAAATAAGCTTCTCATTTTGATGTCAGTATAGAAAACAGATTATTTCATTACAGACTTTCTAATCATTTATTGATCTCCCGGCTGCGTGTTGCCGAAGCGAAAAAGAAAACTCCCATCAGCGTTCGTAGTTACGTGGAAAAATATAAATAAAGGATTAGTATCTGTAAGAAAATAGCGAGGATTCAAACCGCGAGGAGGACTTTTCCCCAGGGTGCAATCTGTCTCCGCCGAGTGTATACTGCGACATCTCACGGCATATCACGATAGTACAAGCAGGAAAACTTATGAACATTACATTGATATTGTGGGCCTTCAATAAACTTGCTCGCACGCCATTCGGTTCAGCACACAACACAGCGTAATCTTGATCGTATTACTTACTTTATGTCAATTCAATCTTGTCATTCAGTGAATTAAACTCCCACTGAAATTACCTCGTTAATGGCTCTTCGTACTAGGGACCAAATTCGACTCACAGTAAACCCTAACTCTACTTTATAATTGGTATAAACTAGGCTTTTTTAGGAAATGCAACAATTCATCGCCAGATGAACAGTTCTTATTTGTTCAATAGACCATTCATCGCCCGAATGAACAGTTCTTATTTGTTCAATAGACCATTTTAGTTTTTGTTCAATCTCCAATTTAAAATTAAAATAAAGCATAAAAATGATATTTAATCACTTTACTAAGAATTATTTAAACTGTGAGACCTTTTCCTTTACTGAAATTGCTTTATCTAACACCTATCATAAAGTTTCATTGAAATAATGAAAGAAAACCTTCTCCTCCTGTAAAATTTTCTAATGGTCTGTTGGACAAATACGAACTAAGGCGACGAATTATCAAAACGGTTAATTTACACGTAGGTACCAAACCGGCGCATTCATTGCATTGTTTTTGCTAAGATCTTTGAATAATTCTTAGATAAAATAAATATTTTTTCAAGAATTTGCTCGCTGACAGAATGGGACATCAGGGTACCTAATTATTGTTTTTTTTTAAATATATATATTTTCGATGGTAAGAACAATTTTTCCCCTGTTGAATTTCAGCGTAAGAGAGTAGTGGTTGGTAGTTTGAATAATACACGGAGACTACGTGATTATTTCTTACGACGCGACGCACGTCTCGTGACGTTAACAGAGCCTTTATTTCCACGTATTACGGGGGCCTCATCAACATTGCAAGGCCTTGCGGATTTCCCCTACGCAGTTTGCGATCGGGTTTTATTTTTTTAATCCTAAGAATGCTAGGGAAATCTTAGGCATATCTGATGAAAAACGTGGAATAAGTAACAGGAAATTCTCGTGTCACAACAAACACACATGATTTATTTTTATGTTTGTGTTTTTCGTCATACATGTACAAAGATATACGAGTAAATAAATCTTTTAAATGGAGTTGGTATTAATTTTACAATACCATTTTTACAGAATTCTCGCAGGGAATAGAGGTACCCCTTTTCAAAAAATTACTATAAGGAACTCCAATGAAACATATTATGGCTTTAAAAAAATATGTTCATATAGACCAATAGTCCAGTAAACGAATGGTCCAAAAGGAGGTGTAGAGTGCGTGAGCAGGAACCTAAGCGATTCTTTCAGGACTTGTTTAGGATGCTTAGGGTGTGAACATACTAAAAGTCCTGACGTCTAGGTGGTGAGCTAGGGGGGGAGGGGGGGGGGAAGGTCCCGATTTTTGGGTTTCCGTTTATATCTCAAAAACGGTGCGTCACAGAGGAAAACTTTTTTAGAATAAGTAAAAGTTCATAAAATTATCTACAACTTTAATTATATACGTAATTTTCGAATATACGCTCCACAAATGTCAATATTTTCGAAAAAAATCATTTTACCTCACATTTTTCATCAAAAATTTCTTCATATCGTCTAAAATATTCATCCAAGACAGAAATTTATTTGAAAGAAGTTGTAAATAATTTAATTACCTTTTAGAATATATATACATATGTAAATAAATCTCCAACCAGTAAATATTTACATCAATTTTAAGTTTTTTCGTAAAATGTCGTCATTTTCAGAAAAAGCTGTTTTTTCTTACCAAATTATTAAGACGGGTTTTTTCTTCATGTGAAATTCCTTATTAATTTTTGCACGCAAGAGCAGAGAATTTTTGTTCTCGAACAGATGATTAGTGGAATTCATTTTATAATCATTATTATTGTGATGGGTGATTAGGTTAGTCGTCGGAGTGCTACAATAACGTGCTACGATGTCCCGCAAAGATCGGGCATTTCCAATGTCTTCTGTCAGCTCGTCGATAAAAATTCACGATGAAAAGGTTGCAGTTGACCCAACATTGCTGTTTCAGCGGATGTGTATAAGCAAACGATCAGATGAGGATTTGATGAAATTCTTTGAGTATGAGTTTGCCCCATTTCCCTTGGCACTGTTCAATGAAAGTGGGATGCGAAAGACAAATAAATCTGTTCTGTATAGCTTATTCGAGCCTACCAAAAAAACTGTTCTACTGTCTCAGATGAACATAGTTGTGGACGGAGGATTTCTATCATATTATACATATTATCTATATTATAGAGTAATTTGACAAAAAGATGCCTCCGTTGCCGCAATTTGTGATTGTTAAATCACCTATGTCAACCACCACTATCCTGGAATGACTCGCACTGTGGTATTTGATGGGTACGCAAATCCAGTCAATAGTACGAAATCACAAGAACAGATGCGATGATACAGACTGAGAAGGTCAGCCGACATCAATTTAACATGGAACAAATCAATACCCGTTAAACAGGAATATTTTTTATCCAATCTTACCAACAAAAGTAACTTCATCTCCTTACTACAGACTAAGTTTCGGGAGAATGGGATACAGACTCATCAGGCCACCGATGATGCTGACGTCCTTATCGTGAAGACTGCTGTGGAACTATCCTTTCACAACTCTGTGGCTGTCTTTAGTGAGGATGTGGACCTCACTGTCCTTTTGATTGCTTCCACTCCTCCCACCTAAGATATTCTGTTGCTGAAACCCGGACGAGGGAAAACCAAAACATTGGCACTGTCCACCCAAGAGATGCAGCATCGTGGATTTGAACACATCATATTTTTACATTCATTTACCGGATGCGATACAACGTCTGCAAATTTCAGGAGAAGCAATGTGGGCTTTTCAAAATTGTACTCGGAGTCAGAAATGATCAAGCAAGCGGCAATGATCTTTTACAACCCCTCCTCTACTCACGACGAGGTTGAAGAGGCTGGAAATAAATGCTTCCTGAAATGGTATGCAGCGCCAAAAAGACAGACCTCCCTTAACCAGTACCGCTTCCAGTCGTTCACAAGGTCCGTGGCAAATATGAAGCCTGACATCAGCTCCCTCCCTCCAACAGAGAGTGCAGCTAAACAGCATTCCCGGCGGACATACCACCAAGTTCAGCAGTGGGTCGGATTGAGCTGTCCCCTGAAGAATAGGGATGGAAACACGAAAGAGACACTCTGGCGCCAATTACAACAGAAGATCCTCCAGCACCGGAGGTCCTTCTGAAAATGATATTTTGCCGCTGCACCAAGGATTGTGCAATTGGCAAATGTGGATGCCGAAAAGCAATGCTGACCTGTTCTGCAGCGTGCCTTCACTGCCAAGGGAGATGCCTCAATAGCGTGCCTGTTGCCGAGGATGACGATGAAGACGACGTAGAGCCCTTTCAGCAAGAACATTTACCACTGAGAATGACGACGCCATAGATGAACAACGCTTGCCAGGACCCTCACGTCCAAAGAGGATATGAAAACGTGAATCCATATAAAGTTGAGAGTGTAACAAGATGTTATTGAGAACAGTGCCAAAGGAAATGGGGCCAACTCATGCTCAAAGAATTTTATCAAATCCTCATCTGATCGTTTGCTTATACACATCCGGTGAAACAGCAATGTTGGTTCAACTGCAACCTTTTCATCGTGAATTTTTATCGACGAGCTGACAGAATACATTGGGAATGCCCGATCTTTGCGGGACAACTTGATGTCTGAGAATGTCAAGCCCACTATCGCCTTCATTGCCTTTTCACCAACTCGAACAGCATCGTAGCAAAATTATTGTAGCATCTCCGACGACTAACCTAATCACCCATCACAATAATAATGATTATAAAATGAATTCCACTAATCATCTGTTCGAGAACAACTTATCTGCTTTCTTGCGTGCAAAAATTAATAAGGAATTTCCCATGAAGAAAAAACCCGTCTTAATAATTTGGTAAGAAAAAACAGCTTTTTCTGAAAATGACAACATTTTATGAAAAAACTTAAAATTGCTGTAAATATTTACTAATTGGAGATTTATTTACATATGTATATATATTCTAAAAGGTAATTAAATTATTTACAACTTCTTTCAAATAAATTTCTTTCTTAGATGAATATTTTAGACGATATGAAGGAATGTTTGATGAAAAATGTGAAGTAAAATGATTTTTTTCGAAAATATTGACATTTGTGGAGCGTATAACTCAAAAACGGCTGTGATTTCCAAAATTACGTATAGAATAAAAGTTGTAGATAATCTTATGAGCTTTTACTTATTCTAAAAAAGTTTTCCTATACGACGCACCGTTTTTGAGATATAAACGAAAACCCAAAAATCGGGACCTTCCCCCCCCCCCTCCCCCCCTAGCTCACCACCTAGACGTCAGGACTTTTAGTATGTTCACACCCTAAGCACCCTAAACAAGTCCTGAAAGAATCGCTTAGGTTCCTGCTCACGCACTCTACAACTGACGACCTCCGTAGTCCAGTGGCTAAGACTCTTGACTCACATTCCGGAGGTCGCGGGTTCGAACCCGGCATGCGCAAATAAATTTTATTTGATTAATTTGTGTTATTTCACAATTAATTCATTTAAAATAATATATAGTATATTTGCGGCATGTTCCAGAGTGGAAGATACTATCAGTATCACCCTGGTGTAAGACCACCATTCAGAATTGAAACGTTGCTTGAAAATGGCTTTAGCCGTGTTTAGTGACCAGATCTGAATAGCCAGGTACTTCCCAACCTTCCTCTTCCCCACCTTCTTCCCCTCCCCACTACCTTCAGCCTCACAACATACTCCAATTGGGGATGCCATAGTCTCACTGGCTCCAGACGGGAGCAGTTGAGATTCTTGTGCGGTATTCACTGTAAAAAAAAAAAAAAAAAACTCATTCCTTTACTGGACTACAATAAACGCTGATCCTGAATATATAAGTTTTATTCAATAATATTAAACGCAGAGTTTTTAAAAAATATTAAAAAGTTCATTTTTAATCGGGTCGTAAAAACACGCCGTCAAGTTGGCATTATTGAAATTTTAGTGGTGACGTCACTGTTCGACGTGTCGTGACGTCACCGTAAAGTCATTGTATGGGAATGTATGATATGACACTAGCCATCGTATTAATTTATTCGTTTGTAGAGATTTAGTTGTTGTGTTTATTGAAACACTATTAGGCCTAAATAATGTTTCAAAAATAAAGGTATCTCTTATTAGTTTATCTATTTATATTCAAAATATTCAAAAACTACTGCACAAAAAAGAGTAATGCTACTTCTAGGGAGAATACTTCGAACAACGGAATTCAAAATGGCGGCAGTTGATCAGCTGATTGCACGATCCTATAGTAATTATTCAGGAGTCACACGATTCACCATACATTCGGGGAGTCTTGAAAAATTAAAACTTTGAAAATTATTTTAACTATTAAAACTAATTCTAATAATAAAAATAAAAAAAGCAGTTTTTTAAGTTAGAAGGTCATTATTCATTAAAAAAATTAAAAAATTGGACTGGAGTTCTCTATTGCAATAAATGTTTACTAGTTGGCAGTGAAAAACCAGCTCCACGGATTTTTGCCGTAGGCGCTGTGGGCGGCGGGTGTCACAAGAGTAACTTATTCACAAACTATCATCCGTATTCACACTGGAGAGATTATGAAAATGCAAATCCAAGAGTACTAACGCCTGCCAAACGACGTTCCTCATACTAGGTGTTAATGTAAATGGCGACATCTTTCGGAATTATTAGCTATTTGTTTTAAATCATTTCTATTACAATAGTAGCTAAGTTATAAACTCACGTTCACAGATGATTTCGTATGGCGTGGCGTCAGAGTTGTAGTCGGAGTCGGATTTTTAAATTTCAACCATTCAGTCGCTAGGGTATTAATAACGTTCGATAAGTGGAATTTTTTAAATAAATTCTGATTTATCGTTCTCTGCCACCTTTTCTTCGCCAAAGCTTGCCACATTTTTCGTGTCTGCTTTATTCGATTGAATTATTTTAATGAATGAAGAATTGAACTATTGAATAATATTTTTAATGAAAGAAATCATTGAATCGAATCGTTCTTCCGATTGCAAAAACTATTTTATTTTTGACCTTAACGGTTTCAGCCAATCATAGCCATCTTCAGACTGGCACAATAATTATTTCTTAAACAGCAACGAAAATTGGAAAATCCATATTAATATTCAATAATATTATAATTCAATTCATAAATACTGACAGTTTGATAATGCCTTCAGAAGGTGAAACCGCTATCACTTGTGAAAATAATAGCACGGTAGATCTAGTTTACAAATAAACTGTTTTTTTTTATCAATTTCAACCCGTCTTTTGATATTATCGTAAGTACTTGCTTACTTAAACCACTGATTCCTGACATTATTTAGATTAAAAAATGTAGGTAATTGAAATTTTGATCTCCGGTGACTTTTTTGACGTTTTTTTTCCTTAAAACCGACATTGGAAAATATTCTCAGTATCGACCTGGTATAAGACCGCCATTCAGAATTGAAACGTTTTTTGAAATATAGCCGTATTTGATGACCAGATCTGATTAGCCAGGTACTCCCCCACCTTTCTCTTCCCATCTCATATTGGGAATGCCATAGTCTCACTGGCTCCAGACAGTTGGGAGCAGTTGAGACTTTTGTGCGGTATTCAAATTTTTTTTTTCACATTTCATCATTGGTCACTCAGCCGAGTAATCGCCCAAACCCTCACCACGACCCTAACTGTCCAATACCTATAAATTTTTTTAAATATTTTAACTCGAATGAAAAACTAAAAAACATAAAAAATGTCACCGGAGACCAAAATTTCATTTATATTTTTTTGCTCACAATAACATTAGGAATCACTGGCAAGTCAAATACGTCCCCTATTTTTTTTTACATAAATACCGCACAAGAGTCCCAACTGCTCCCGTCTGGAGCCAGTGGGACTATGGCATCCCCAATTGGGGTATGTTGTGAGGCTGAAGGTAGTGGGGGGGGGGGGGGAGGGAGGAGATAGGGAAGAGGAAGGTGAGGAAGTACCTGGCTATTCAGATCTGGTCACCAAACACGGCAAAAGCCATTTCAAGCAACGTTTCAATTCTGAATGGTGGTCTTACACCAGGGCGATACTGAGAGTATCTTCCACTCTGGAACGTGCCGCAAATATACTATATATTATTTTAAATGAATAAATTGTGAAATACACAAATTAATTAAATAAAATTTATTTGCCACGCCGGGATTCGATCCCGCGACCTTCGGAATGCCGGTCAAGCGCCTTACCACTGCACTACGCCGGCCGTCAAAATACCATACCCTGTGAAAAAGAAAAAAAGAAAATTGTATTCAATAAATTAGACTTGGAAACAATAAAACAAATACTCACATTAGTATTATAAATTCATTGTTTACCACCCCTGAAACTCCCTCCCTCCCCCTCAAATGTTGTGTTATAAACCACAGTTACAGTTATAAACCACAGCTCTTGAGGCGATTTTTCGCGAAAACAGCGCTATATAAGTTATCAAAATTTATTATTATTATAGTTTAAGGAATCATTGTATCTATCTGAATTGGCCTTAATTAATAGGCTGAAACGGGTAAAGGTCAATAATAAAAAAATGGAATTTAAAAAAAATATTTGTCCATAATATGTTATTGAATGAGGGTAGCGATGTCCTGTTTTAATTCGACCGTGTTTATTTCGTCTGTCTGTAAGTTTGTTTGTACGTTGCGTTTAATAATCGTAAATATATAAGTTGCTTTGGAATACTTACTCACACAGTGCAGGAAGTTTGTTACCAACCTAAACAAGATTGTTCAGCGGCAAATTGAAAATTGATGCGTCGCGTCTGAACTCGGAACTGTGAATCACTTCTTCTAGGACTTAGATCCTCTAAGAAAATAATGATAGTGTGGACCTTATGGAGATGACTTCGGGGCTCTAAGCTTTACTTATTCACCTGCAAACACTGCCACGAGTGCCAGGAAGCCATGCAAAGAGTGGGTAAGTTTTTATTGTCGCTGTGTTCAGCATTTGAATTGTCCCGCAGTTTAAAAAGGGTGCACATAGAAAACGCAACTCCAACTTACTCTCAGTGCTCTTGGTTTGAATTGTTCTGAATGTAACAACCGGGGAACTGTGGAAAAAGGTGGTTTACTTTCAACCCTTAAGATTCGGGGCTGAGCTCATAAAGTACTGCTCAAGCAAAGAGCGGTGCTTGCATCCGGATTGCTTCAGCAAAGCCAGAAGTAACTAACTTAGAACTGGGTGTTTTGATTAAAGTAGCGTAAATGCCGATAGGGGAGGCTTTATCATTTAATGAGTGTCTAAAGTCGTGCCCTTGGACGACAAAGTTCTATCTGACATTTTGGCCAAAATTGATTTTTTTGCACCAATTTTCTAAGATTTACTCCGCCATCCCAACTATGCAACAAAATTTCATATGAAATGCTTTTTTTATTTTGTACAATTTAAGAGCAACTTTTAGTTCCATTTAAAAAAAACCACAAAATTTTAAAACAAGGTTCCATCTGCAAATAATGAAATTAGTTCTATCCACCATAGATAAAATGCTTTTTGAGCAACATGCTTCCGTTTGCATTATGTTCGAGTTCATTCGCTTGCGACAACAAGGTTCCATCGGCCATAATGACCATCATGAAACTGAGAAAATGAATGGAATAATGACATTTTTTGAAAAAGTAAAAAGTATTCCCAGGCGGAGCTCACAATTTTTATTTTTTTATTTAAAAGTGCTGCGAAGGATTTACGGCCCAGTCTGTGATAATGGAGAATGGCGTATCAGATACAACCAGGAGCTATACGATCTTTACGAGGACCCTAATATCTCCAAGGAAATCAAAACTAGAAGACTCAGGTGGGCTGGACATATCCAGAGAATGAGCGAAGGAGATATCCCAAAGCGAATTATGGATGGTGCACCTGGGGGTCGGAGAAGAGTTGGAAGACCAAAGCTTCGATGGCTGGATGGAGTGGTGAAGGATGCAAGCACCATCGGCATCCGAAACTGGCGCAACGCAGCACAACACCGACAGTCATGGAGGCAGGCTCTGCTGGAGGCCAAGACCCGACCTGGGTTGTAGAGCCACAGATGATGATGATGATTTATTTATCTATATAAAGTATGTTTACATTAGGTTTTTATACCTTTCTCAATAGGATATGTGTCGAAATAGGTATATCGGGCATGCAAAAAGAACGTACCTACATCGTACTTTGCTTCTTATAATATTGGTGGGTGACAGTAATTATTCTTCTGTAATTGACGGGACCTTTAGATTAGAATATATTTATATTAATAACTTGGTACCAGTAAGTACGTATATCGATGATTCAGATAGGTTCAATTTTATTTGTGCTTATGCATACAATAATAAATATTTGGAATCGAAAAAAAACGCGAGTTAGCACTAGAATTTTATTTTTCATTTTGTCATTTTATTTGGTTTTACATGAAAAAAATGACTGAAGAAATAATTTTGAAAATATGGAAACAAAATTTTTATGTACAACACGTTTGAGAAGGAAGATTTTTTATGAACAATCAATTAAGGACGATCGTCGATGACGTGCGTACGATCTCTCCCAGGACTAATATAGGCAGAACCTATTGTAAATGTCATCCTTAAGATTAAGAACATTCTATGCAAACCATAACATTTAGCCAAAACACTAATTAAAATAATCAGATAGAATCCTGTAGCAGTCAAGCTGATCTGACCAAAAATTTTTTTTTATAAGTTATTTGGCTAAATGTGACCAGTTTTTTTTTTTTTTTTACTTAAATGGTAAACGTAAAGTACCTATGTGTGAATATAAACATAATTCAATTACATGTCATACATATTTGCTTTTCATTAATTCCAAGTGTTATTAATTCGGGATTCAAATTTTGGAATCCACTAATATCTCACCAATGAAACAAGGTTTGTAGAAAATGTATATAATAAATATGTATATAACAATTTCTACGAACCTTGCCAATGACAGTTAGAACCTTGTTGTCCCAAGAGAATGAAGTGTAAACAGTATCTATTCCAAAAATAATTGAAGGTAAGTATTTGCACTGTTAGAGAGATGATAATGATTACAGCGAGCTGAGATTATTCACCTATCAAATAGCATCCGGTTTATGTTGTGCGGCATCGTCATCCCTGGGGAACTGGCAGAGTGAACACACTGGACACTCCTTAACAGTGCGCTATGTAGTTTGAACCAGTACAAATTCATACAATGCTGAGTCCTAAGACTCGGCATCCCGAATTTCTACCAATTTATAACATACTTTCCTTGAACACTTATTTTTAAGCTCTTAAAAATATATAATATGTTATCCTTGAAGATAATATCTCTACATTTGCTGCGCCGAAACACAGTGGCGGATACAGAAAAACTCAAGGGGGGGGGGCGCTAAAGATATACCTAAGAAAACTGAAAAGTAGACATCAGTGTGGAGAATGCGAAGCACCGCACAAAGAGGAGACCAACTACAGGTACTATCTCATTCTCTCGTAGGCTAAAACATATAGATGTATGTGTTTGTCAAATCACAACAGTGCTAAAGAAGTTTCCACTTTAATAAATAAATAAAAGATTGGCGGACCGAACATTTAAAACTTGGCTGGCCACAGGGAGCCGTAGGGCTGCATTCCACGATCAAGGGAATCAAATACTTGAGTCGGGCCATATTAAGGATACCTTTACATGAAACGACGTGTGAATGTGAATGAGGCCAAGTTTCAATTTAGGAGGCGAGTATGAGTACCGCCGCCACGGGCATTATTTATTGGATAAACAACATCTCTGCTATAAGTCATCCCAAGTGGATCGCTAAGTTTGGTGACTTAGCAGGGATGTCTGAGTTCATGGGATGTGATTTTTCAAGGTAGCGGCGGATGTGTTTGCCCACGTACTGCGTGGCGAACTGGAAAGGACTGTTGAGGTAGACTATTTAACCTCTCCAGCAGGAATCTCTCGACCCATTGCCTCGCACCGCAGTGGGAGGGAAAGGTTCCGTCCATCTCTCCTGAACACACTAACCCAGAGAGTTCTAACCACCTATCATACCTTTTTCCTTCAATTATTTCCTTTCTAAATATGTTTACGAGAGATGGGGAGGCTGATAGAGATATTGAAAGAAGGGTTAATGCAACTCCGCATTTATGGAGGACTGAACGCCGTTGGCGCTAACAAAAAACTGTCGAAAGAAGCGAAGCTAGCAGTCCACAATGAAGTGCTGGTATCTTCACTGAAGAATTGCGGCGTATGTGTGGTAAAGCCATGTACGATAGTGTGAGAAAAATATGAAAAGAATGCAAGGCTGATACAAGCGTAATAAATAAGATTAAGAAAGGGACGCTTAGATGGTTTAAACATGTAGAGCGAATGATTGAAGAAAGATTTCTTATATTTAGGGAGGGGACAAGGGGGGGGGGGGGGCGCGCCTCTGTATCCGCCACTGCCGAAACAGTAATTATAAGAAATTCCCTCGGCAGAAAAAAATCGCAAGGAATGCTCCGAAAATTATTATAAACATGTTTTCTGTTATTTTATAAGTTATATCAACGAAAAAGTTCAAAGTACTAATTAAGACATTTGCCAGAGATTGTTGCTCTATTTTAAACGAGTCATGTTTTATTAAACATTTATTATCGTTTTTATTATTAGCGCGCTCCTACATATTTATATATCTCCCCTTTTTCTTCTTTTTGAACGTTCACTACCGGGCCTTAACTCCCCATTTGTGCATCAATTGAGGACAGCTTCTGTGACTGCACGGAATGTGTGAGAATATAATGGATGGTTTTATTACGCATGAACCTTGATGAGGTAAAAGCCTTTGATCTAATCCAGATGTACCATAATTGTCTTTTAAGTGATTGTTCACCTTTAATCAACCTTTGAAGAACTACAATTTTACATTTTTCAATTCCCACTATTCGGAATCAAAACATCACTGTTTTTTTAACACCAGCTAAAAAGCTTGTTAGCTTCTTTATAAACTTGGTAAATGGTTGAAAGCATCTGAAAGGTAGGAAGTACGAGTACTTACTCGCATATATTCACATAAAAAGTCGGAACAGAATGGGATTTAAAAGATTCACGTGCGTCGGCGAAGTATAAGATTTTCTCAGAAATTCACATAAATTACATTGCCTAGTAAAAAGAGGTTTATCACGAGAATGAGATTGGACAGTAAAAGCTTTCTATTTACAAATGGAAGGAACTTCCCTATAACATTACTTTAATGCTAAGTAAGTAGATACATAAAGCAAACTTAAATAATTTAGAAATGTGATGTGATAGAACGATATTAATGCAAACATGGCGACATTGTGTAGGTACATTACGTTTATTGTAACTAAACTTATATTCATATTTGGTGCTGAAGCGTGTGCCGAAACCGGTGGGCGTTTTGTTTTAAATAAAGTGATACACAAAGTTCTATTAAGTATGTATAGAATCACTTTGTGGATGATAGTACCACATTTCGATTTGTATCTTTAACACCAACGCTACGATAGCGGACAATGTTTCTACGGTTCCATGACAGTTGATCCGCTGTCAATTGGCCCCCCGGCATACTTATATACAATATGCAGTCGGTTTAGGGAAAATACGGTATACCTAATTGCACAAAATATAACTAAGTGACTCCGAAGGGATGTGCAAAGAGGATGTACCGCCGAATAACAAAGTATAAAATATATTTTCATTCAAATGCATCAAGGAAAAATCTATTATACTGTAAACCAGCGCATAAGTGCAAAAAATCGACACTGTATATAAATTCGTTTGATAATCATACTAACTTATTATTAAGCGTATTTTTTAAGTGAATTTTACATTTGAAATTGGTAAAAATGAACAAAAAATTATAATTTTATAAGAAATATCATTTCGCGGAGCCAATTGTCTGCGGATCAACTATCGGATCACTTATTTCTATGATCAACGATAGTATTAAATTAATATACCCCTAAAAAGGTCACAACTTAATAATAATCACACGAGATTTAATATTCTTTTTGTAATACGTGTATTAGAGCGGGAAAATTGTTCAGTTTAATAATTTAATCAAAATGACTCCCATAAAACACGAATGCAAACTTTGTACACGGCATTTCATCAGACTGATTTAATTTCACCTCTGCATACAGCGATGACACCGACTCATCAGTATACCAATCACACCCCTCACCTCTGACGTAGTCATAAATCATCAGCCTTCAACCCCCCCCTCCCCCTCTCCCTCCAGCCATCCCTCCCCCATAACTCGCCCCCCCCGATCCGGGGGGAGTGGGTGACAAATTATATGCGAAAACATACCCCTCTGGGAAACAATACCTCCCGACTGGGAATACCAACTCTCGTATCAAATGAGTGCTATTAAATATAGTTAATTAAATAATTAGACTAAGGGTAGACGCGCTTTAAATGATGATGAATTTTATACCCGTCCGCTTAAAAGAAACGAATTAATTTATTTTGAAAACATGTCAAATTCATGTTGACACACACCGCACTCACGGTGTTTTATAGCATTAAATTACGTACAAGCTGTGAATATTTACAAGTTTTCTTCTTGGCGTTAAATAGTATTTTTCGTAAAAAGCATTTTTTTATATCACTTGTGTGCTTTTTTTCAATGAATATACCATAATTATTATTATGTGTGCCCAGTTTATTGTAAAGTAAACAGTCATAATAGATGTTCTGGATGAGATTATGATTGTTTAGAGTGGATTGATATGTTTGTGTAAAGAATGACTGGCGAAGGACATTGATTTTGTGTTACTATCACTGCTTGTAACGATAAAAACACATGTTACATAGAAAGGAAAGGACTCGCCGAAAAGGATAAAAGAACTTGTATGCTGGCAAATGCACTTCTCTGCTTTCTCTCCCATCCAACAGGCACAAACAGCAATAGGCGTGAGTTTCGTTTATTTGATAGTACACGGCGGAGTTATTTTGGTATTTTTACCGGTAGCGGAAGCACAATGGCTTTATGTTGCGGCGGGCGCTTATTATTACAGACTGACTATGGGTAAGATTGACGGGTAGGAATAAGGATAGGTAGGAAAGGAATCTGCAACATTATTAATACCAATTCCAAGCAGTGACAGTATGTATGCGTGCTATGTAGGTATGTGTATGGGCGTAACCATGTTCTATTTTTATTAATAAATTCATTTATTTTTTTTATTTTATTTTATTTTTCTTTTTTTTTTCTTTTTTTATTTATTTATTTTAGCATATAAAATATAATATACATTTAGATAATATAGTAATTTGCGTACATGTTCATTTTAAAATACGTTAATACCACTCTTCCATGGAAGCATTAGCTTGTCCCTGGAAGAGTAGTGTACATTTTTAATTCTATATTTAAGTTCTTAAATTACAATGTGAATGTAAAAAACAATAAGTTGTAAGTTCGGTGATATGTAAAGTGTTGCTAAAAACAATACAAAATTTAACTTATTTGAAGAACAGAGTATCACTTGGAAACTGCGTTATAAGTAGTTGTTCTTGAGATTAGATTAGTCGGAAACTTTTTTTTTTAGTTTTTTTTTTTATATTATCTTTAAAATATTTTGGATTTTATCATTAATTTTTCTAATTTCATCCGGTAATCGGTTGAAAATAAGTCTTCCTTGATAAGTATAATAATTTTGTGCAAAGGAAGTGTTTAATTTTGGGCATGAGAAAAAATATTTATGTCTAGTACGGTTTTCAGTTATAAATTGATATTTTTCTTATTCTTTTATAGTTTGAATCAATGCATTTCTATTGTATAGATCTTTGAAAGATGGTACTTGGAATTCCTTAAATAATTGATCCGTTGGGTAGTCAGAAGGTTTTTTTAATATGATTTTAATTATTAGCCTCTGCACAACTTCAATTGGGGAAAGATTAGTTTTGTATGCGGATTCCCAGCTAATGATAGCATATTGTAAAGTTGATTGAACCAAAGCGTAATATATTAGATATAAGTTTTTTACAAATAAAAAATTTCTTATTCTTAAAAATATATAAATCAATTTTCTAATTTTTTTTACAACTTGACAAATTTGTTCCTTCCACTTCAATTATTTAATTCATATTATTTAATAACATTTTTTTACAATTAAGTCCCGTTAAGCGGATTGATATTAGTTTGTCAACGGGTTCTTTTAACATTTACCGAGAAAATTTAAATTGAGACATGTACATAAAATATACAAAAAAAACATATGTTTTTGGAAAAAATATTGTTAATAAAATTTATAAGAAATAAAAAACAGATAAAATGAATAAATAAAATAAATAATAACGGGAAAACCATTTAAACGACAAGCGGAATACAGAGATTAGTACAAAAAGTTCACATTGGCACACTTAATTTCTTTATTTATTTTGATGTGACGATGGAACCTCTCTAGGACATTTTTAAAAGTATTAGTTGCAGGGAATAACCAAATCGCAAATTCTGATGGAGGTAGCGGAGCCTTAACCATTTTTTAGCATACATTTCCTTCTAAAACTCAATTCACAGCTTTTTATTGAGTTGGGTAACATGTTGTAAATTATTGGAACAAGGTATTCTAGAGTGTTCTTTGACCGTATTTATTTAGGTATCTGGGAATTACAATTCCATCGTATGCAGTTAGACTTGTATTATGAACATGTACCACTAGATTATTATATTCAGATTAAGATGTACGCTGACTCGCAATTTTAAGCCTTAATATAGCACGAACTGCATCCACCATAAAGAAACAAGGTTCTTGTACCTAAGGAGTAATAATATATTTTTTTACATGAGCCCCACACAAGAGGCCCCAAGGAAAATAATTTCCCTCAGGGCCTATGTCGTCTTTGGGGATGCTGTGCGGAAGGTCTTTTTAGGTAAAAGGTAGCAGAGGAAGTTCTGGGAAGGAAAAAGGTATGAGGAGTGGGTAAGAATCTGGGGTTCAGTGTAACCAGATCATCCTCCTCCAAGACCTAGACAAACCTCAGTCCATGAACCCTGTCACTTTTGCTAAGTCACCAAAAGTAGCGAACCACTTGGGGTGATCTATGACAGAGGTGGTGATTATCCAATAAATAGTTTCCGGGCGGCGGTACCTATTCCCGACTCCTAAGTTGAAAATGTATCAATAATAAAAGAAGAAAAAAATGAGAAAATAAACGATTAATGGAAATAAGAAAAATAATTATTAAAAAAATTAACAGTAATGATTAATTAATTAAATTAACTTTTTAACGGACAATAATAAGAGTTTAATGAATAATATAATACTATTTTACATATTAGATTGATGGTGTAAAATGAAATATTTTTGGTATAATATTTTTTTAAGATATTGGCTTCCTACTATTTTTTTAACGTGAAAAATTATTATTTAAATTTTGTAAACGCCGGGGGATGTAGGATATTTTGATGGGTATATTTTGTCGTGGATATTTTGTCGGGGATATTTTGTCGGGGGATATTTTGTCGGGGATATTTTGTCGGGGATATTTTGTCGGGGATTTTTGTCGGGGATATTTTGTTGGGGGATGGAAAGTGGCGGAACCCTTTATTTAGGCTCCACATGAGTTTTCATCTCTTTATTAAGATTTATATAATAAGGTACCATAAAACACGTAATTCTGAACGACTTATTGTAGAAATAACATCTTATATGCATAGCAGGTATAAAGTTAATTTAATGTAAACAGTATGTACCTTTATTACAATTCATACAGAATTAGATATTGCGCAATTGTGTTCGCTGCACGCAGCCTCTCATATCTCCGTTTTAATTAATATCTGCAATTGTCGAAATAGCGAACAATTCGGTGCTCGTAGCAATGGCAGTAGCGATCACGCGGAATAATGTGGAGCTATAAATCACTGACGTAATATCGGACGATCGCATTCTGTACCTAACCTAACCGAATAGTATCTCGCTTGGAATACAGCGCTGTGGGCTACTGACAGTGGGTTGGGGTACTTTGATGCCCGATTCAAACTAATATTAGTTTATTTGCGTACAATCTGGACATTATTATTCTTATTTGAATGCTTGTGAGTAATATTATGATTATCATGTTAGGGGCATCTAAAATAAATAAATAAGGAAAATGGACTAATTAGTAGGCAGGAGATGACAATTATCGTTTTCAACTAACTAACCATCACGCCGTTTCTCCGCAGGTGTAGACAGAGAGGACGGACCGCCAAACAACTCGATCTTGGCACACACTCCTTGCCTCATTCACACTTATACATAGTCTCATACATGCTCTTCTAATATTCTGACTTTTGACATGGCCCGACTCAAGTATCTGTTTCGCTTGGTCGTGCCATGTTTTCCTCGGGCGTCCCCGACTTCTTCTACCATTCACAATTGCGTCTTATATTCTCCTTACATTCCTTCCCTCGTTTATTCGCTCTACATGCCCAAACCATCGGAGCGTCCCTTTCTTAATCTTACTCATTACGCTTACACCAGCCTTGCATTCTTTGCGGATCTTCACATTTCTCACACGATAGTATGTGGTTTTGCTTTCACCCTTCCTTCAGCCAGTTCCATTCTCACTGACTTACATCAGGATAGGTACCAGCACTCCAATGTGGACGGCTAGCTGCGCTTCTCTGGACAATTATTTGTTGGCGCCAATGGCATTCAGTCCTCCTCCGTTAATGGAGTTATATCACGGACATCGAATTTATATGGACCTGCCCTAAGTGATAAAAACGTATTATTTCCCCCTCCCCATGGAACCGGCTATAGCTCCGCCTTGGCGCCAGCTCGCTCCATGGGGAGGGGAGAGAGCCACGCTTGAATCTAAAATATGTGATGTCATCATTCTTGTAGTGACCAGCGCGGAACTAACGTCCATACGTTTTACGAAATAACACGCCAAAAACGGCAGCTTGTGCTATACATTAAAGGCACATATTATATGGACATAGCGAATGTGGGCGGTTCTCCAGTGTCCTCGTCGCTGGTTACAGGGGTAAGTAAATTATGAAACATTTGTAAAAGTGTCTTAACTAAACACGGCAACAAAATATTGCTATGCGAATGTTTTCGGGGCGAGCATTTGGCCTTAGCAAATATGTTATTAACGTGGCAAGCAATTCGCGCTCCCATGTAAAAAGGTCTATTCATTCAAAGCAGATTTTGCTTTTAAGAACTAAATGGTGATATTATAATGCGAGATGCCTATATACTGTCAGATTGATTTTTTAACGAATCACAGTATCTTTCCTCTCTTCGCCCCCATAGTTTGGTTTTACCCTTCATCTGTATCTTCTGGTCTATTCATTCTGATGTCTATGAGTTATATGCATTTACCCTTCTTTCAATGTCTCTATCAGCCTTCCCATCTCTCGTAAACATACTTTCAAAATATATAAACTCATCCACTTGCTCCAAGTATTCATCATTCACAACTATATTGCATATTGTTTTCCTACTAGCTCTTTCAAATACCATGACTTTAGATTTGCTTACGAGTAGATACATTCATCAT
Source organism: Limnephilus marmoratus (assembly GCA_917880885.1). NCBI lineage: Eukaryota > Metazoa > Arthropoda > Insecta > Trichoptera > Limnephilidae > Limnephilus > Limnephilus marmoratus. The sequence continues at coordinate 31,789,588 of OU862909.1, read as the reverse complement.
TAACTCATTCTTCATACATATTTCGTTCATCCTAGACATGAGAGTCTGTAGATCTTCCATTCTGTTAGAAATCAGCAGTGAGCACCGCATCATCAGCATACAATAGACAACATGCTTTTAGATTACTCAATTTAGCGCCCAATTCCAAAATCAGTTAATTAAATATTATCCATTTGTGATAATGTTTAACAATTTAATGGTATCAAATATAAAATGTTTGTCACGCTGAAATTGTACACCAATTCAATTGACATAACAACAAAAAATGTTTTAACCTATATGTGCAGCAATCATGTTAGATCGACTTGACGTTTTTCTGATATTTGTAATTAATAATTACATATTATGAACTTTTGTAAGAGCTTTAAAAGCATTTTAAAAGGTTCTCACAAAATTACATTTACAGTACTAAATATCTACTTTTATTGGTCCTTCAGAAGTTTGAAACCAGGCAAAATAGTCTTAGAATTAAGGTTTTCATGGGTAATACAATAATGTTATTAACATCTGAGGCGTGTTTTACTCCTTGTTAAACTTTTGGGAGACGGGTATGGGTACCGCCGCCCCGGCGGGCCGGATCGGGAGAGACTTACTTGAGGTAGACATAATCTAGACCTCTCCACACGGACTCTCTCGACCTTATCACCTTGCACCGCAGTGGAAAGAGTAGACTCATACGTCTTTCACTCCTAGACACATTGATCCTCTGAATCCTATCCACACCTCATATCTTTTTCCTTCCCAGAACTTCCTCTCCTTCCTTTCCCTAGAAAATGCTCCACACAGGCCCTGAAGGATCTTTTCCCCCCTTTTCCTCCTGTGTGGAGCTTTTGCAAAGAAAAAAAATGGACAACCATATTTTTGGATGATTTTTTTTCCTCAAGCAATTTCAAGGCACTTAGCTGGTTTGGTCATTGATAATGAATAAAGTCTATGAAAGCAGAATGAAAGTCAGAAAATTTAAAAGGTTTGTTGTAAATTTGAGGGTTGTCTAGCCCGAGCCTAACGCTGCAAGGGTTGGGGAGGTGTTGGAGGTGGGGGAGGAGAGGGAGGCATCGCTGGAACGCGGGGTTATTTATGTACACTCACTGAGCTATGTAATAATCTGAGGCCGGATTTAATTTGGCGGACTGATTTCACACTGCCGCCTATCAGACGGTGCCCGGGTTAGACAGATGAAAGGGACGGCTGTACGGGGATGCTGCGAGAGCGAAGGACCCGAGATGGGTAGCCTCGTTATGGGCGCCAGTTTAATATATCACGGTAATGACCCATTCTGGGCGCTCCCGAATGTTCAGACCTTCAGTCCTGAAACTGTTGACAGATGATTCCGGATTCCGGGACGAATATTTGAAATGAGACCGATTTATACTGATACTAGAGCAGGAAGGTCGGCACCGCGATTATAATCCGGAACAATCAATAAAGCACGCTCATATTGCAAATCTCACATCCAACTCTGCAGTGTAGTATGTAAGTAGTTTAAATGAAATGTACAATTTCAATTTAGAATACATAAAAGAATATACATAGCGAAATAATTTTACACTCTTTGAGATTGAATAATGAATATATTAGGTCCTTACATATGAAATTGGCGTTTTGCCGTACTAGCAACTTTGATCTCAAATATCTTCTCTTTGGTTAGGAATTCCAAGTTCAAATTTATACAGTTATTTACTCATGTATTTGTGTTTCGAAAATTATAATTCATTTGTTATTTCCTTTATTTGTTTTTTTTCTTTGCGTCACTTAGTTTACAAAATGGAAAACTTGAAATATGGCGTTATTTGTGAGTACGAGTTCCACCGTGGCACCAGTGCTGCAGAAACGGCTCGAAGGATTAATGATGTGTAAGGCGACGGTGCCGCAAAAGAAAACACAGTGCGTTTTTGGTTCCAACGTTTTCGTTCTGGAAATTTCGACCCGCAGAACAAGCCCCGTGGATGGCCGGAGACCAAAGTTGATAATGAAGAATTGAAGGCTATTGTGGAAGCGGATCCATCGCAAACCACGTCCGAGTTAGCTGCAGGTTGCGGTGTTAGTGATAAAACTATTTTATTCCACTTGAAGCAAATTGGGAAGGTGAAAAAGCTTGAAAGGTGTGTACCTCACGAATTGAGTGAAGCAAATCAACAAACGCGCGTTAGAACGCTAGACCACGCACTGCACAACAGACGGCTACCAAATTAGAGGAGCTTCAATTGGAATGTCTAAGACATCCACCGTACTCTCCGGACTTTGCCCCAACAGATTACCATTTTTTTCGAAATTTGGATAACTTCCTGCAAGGGAAAAAATTCAACTCCGATGGGGCAGTCCAAACCGCCTTCAAAGTTTTATTGATTCCCGTCCGAATGGTTTTTTTAGTAAAGGGATCGATGAACTACCTATGAGATGGCAAAAGTGCATAGATCGCAATGGTACATACTTTGATTAAATAAATTTATTATATTAAAAAAAAATCGACTTCATGTTCCTCCCATTTAAAACGCCAATTTCATATGTAAGGACCAAATATATTATAAAATAAAGTTTACTACAATGTGCATGCCGCTAAAACTCAGCACCGAGTCCCGGTACGATCAAGGGAGTTATATGGTGTGGTAGCCCTCCCTACCATGAAGAAGATTCCCGTTTTTTGAAGGGTGTTCTTTAGAAGATATAAGGATGGAAAGTTTCACCCTCTAGAAATTTCTAGAACGTTCCAGAACATTCTGGAATATTCAAGAGCATTCCAAAACATTCCAGAACATCCCGGAATATTCTGGGATGTTCGGGAATAGTCTGAAACGTTAGGGAACATCTCAGATAATTGTGGAACATTCCAGAACATTCTCGAATGTTGTCCTGAGCGAAGCCGGGTACCCCATTAAAAAAAATACTTAACATGTTCTGTTTTCTATTTATTACGTGAATATCCCACACCTTCCAACCTGCTTCCAACCGTCTGGAGCCAGTGAGACTATGGCATCCCCAATTGGGGTATACTGTGAGGCTGAAGGTAGTGGAGAGAGGAACGAGATGAGGAAAAAGAAGTTGGGAAAGTACCTGGTAATTCAGATGTAGTCATCAAACACAGCGAAAGTCATTTCAAGCAACGTTTCAATTCTGAAAAGGGATCTTACGCCAGGGCTATATTGATGGTATCTTCTTCTCAGGAACATGTCGCAAGTATTATTTTAAATTATAATATTTTTTTGGTTTTATAAATTTTTGGATTAATATTCCTTTCTTATAAATTTAATTTACTTATTCCTTATCATGCTTTCTCAGTAGAGGTAAAGTCACAAGGGGAAATCCATAATTGGTTTTATTTTGGCTATATAATACTTATGTACGAAATGAAATAAATGAATTTTCCTAAAATAAATAAATAAGTAATCAGACGTAACTTGCTATCCATAACTTACATAAATGCTTCCTTATGGAACAAGATGTGAGTTACTTATTCATTTAATGTAATGATTTCCAAAAATGTCCTCGACAATTCCACCTAAAATATTCTACTTGCCAAGGAAATAAGCGGCATGAATAAAATAAGGGATGAAAATGTAACCAACTGGTTTAGCTGTGGCGTGAAAGGATCTACCAGGATAACAGGATATATCGAGGATTACAATCCGCCGCACGGACTAATCCAGTATCCAGTTGACACATCGCGTAAACAAGCTTGGTAATCATAATATTGAACCTGCTTTCAGCCGGCGGACAATAATGCATGATTACTAAGTAGAGGTGATTTAAAACAATATTGGGGTGAGTAAACTGTATAATACGTGGTTTTGGTCGCGCCATATTTGTTTTACCTGTCCGTATCTATATTTGCCTCACTTGTTTACTGAAGTCAAACAGACGAAACAATATTATTATGAAAAGGCTTTCACGAGGGATTTCCCCCAATTCGTTTATATAAAGTTTTTGCATAATTCAAAAGTCTTTATGATGCAAAAAAAAACCCGTGCCAAACTCATAGAAACAGCTAATCTAAAAAAGTAAATTCCTAAGTATACCAAGACGGATCTCTGTGTTAAACGCATTAACGACATTAGTCGAAATATGCAGATTGAGATAAATTCAGAATTCAAGATTCTAGCAAATATTTTTTTTTTAAAAACAATTTGTTATGGTTAGGTATTTTTTATAACATTTCAAAAAGTGTGAGTATAGTTAACACGTTTTCGCATAAATGTTTTGAAATAAATTGCACACATTATTATTCTACTTTCTTTTAATTTTATTATATTTGGGTTACCAAGTATATAATATTGAAATGAACATGTTAATATCTAGGTTACTTTAATTTTACCAATTACAGGTTTCCACATGGATTTTATAATATGGAAGTAAGTTTAGAGACTTGAAAATATTAATTAAGAAAGATTATTAAAGTCAGTAAAGTTGAATCGTACATATTCTACTAACAAAATGCATAATCCAGAAATGAAGTTATTGAATGGTGGTATGACTTGGTCTTAGTTGAATTGCAATTGTATACTATTTTAGATTAATCTTCTCTACTAATCGGTTTACTTTTTAATTTATTTATTTATTTAAAATTTACGGCACAAAGTGCCATTTACAAACATGTATTATTATTATATTTAAACAGTCATAGTACAGTGAAGAAAGATTGTTTTTTTTTTTAATTTCTTATAATAAGAGAAAAAGAGAAAAAATTTCTAACAACTAATGAAAACTTCAAAAGGATACAGTGAAATAAAAAGAATAACTTGTTATGAAGTAACCTCGTTACAATACGTAAGGCTGAAATGTTTGATAAGTAGAGCCTTGTATTTAATATATAATACATTATAGGTACATTTAAAAAAAATATGCTTTATGTAAACTGAAACTTTTCCTAGCGTTTCCATTGAGCAGATTTAAAATAAAAATTTTAATTACTGAATAAAATATGTAAGCATAAACTAACAAAAAATGTATTTTTTTCATTAGAAATATATGAACGCGTATGAGAAACGACTTAAAAATACAATTTTATGACAAAAATTATCTCTGACAGTTTTCATTGAACAGTGTTTTTTCCACATAAAATTATTTACAAAATAAATAAAAACCACTTTTGAGATGAAAATCATTCTAAACTGCGTTTGTCCAGCGATTTTTAATGCCTATTACCTATATTCTTGGCGATATAAGGCACACTAAGCATACATTTTTGGCTTGTGGCTTTCTCTCAATGTATGGTAAATGGTTAATTTAAAACGGTTTTATTACTAAGGAGGTATACAACGTGTCCGGAAACTCGTAGTACAAGCGGGAAACTGGTGAATCTACATCACGTAGAGAACCCAAAAATCTTATTTTTTTCGATCTGAGTATTTCGATTTTAATATTATTTTTTTTCTATTTTTCATTTTCTCGGCAACTAAAGCTAAAAAATTTTTGAGCCCGGTTTACCCTTCGATGCATTTTATAAGACATTACCCAGCTGAAATCAACCCCCTAGTAAAAAAAGTTTTCAAATTTAACCAAAAAAATTCCAACTTCGGACCCGATTTACTCGAAAACGAAAGCTTAAATCAAAAAAGTTATATCACAAAGCGACTCCGAATGTGATGTAGATTTACCAGTTTCCCGCTTGTACTACGAGTTTCCGGACACCGTGTATAATATTGCCATAGATTTACAGAGCAGTATAAATTTACTAAGCATTAAATTGAAAAAAGACAAACTAAATAATATTACATCTGCTAATTTAGAGTTCGTAATTATTATTCGTAGTAGGTAATGAGTGGCATTTTATGATTTAAATTATTTTTAAATTTTAAACCAACTTCATTGAAAATGATTTGTTTGAGAAATATTTATTTAATCAGAGTTTTATTTCTGCCCACAACGTTTCCGTGCGGCCTTCTGAATATTTGGTGACAAAATTTCACAAATAAACAAAAAAAGAAAAAAAACTCCGTAAACTTACAAAACGCTTTCGGCTTCCAAACGATATTTCGCTCGTCCTTTGTACGGTATTTTCATGTTATAAAAGAGTAGGAAATGGTCTCTGATATTACAATCTAAACTTCGAATTGTCTCTTCCAAGCCCGCTCTGCCCCCGCTCCATTTCCAAACAATTTGCATAGATATTTTGAAATTTTCCGCGCGCGGGAACATATTTCGCGCAAAGTGGAAAAGTTACAAGGGCGGGCAATCACTTTTGGGCGGGACGGTGCGGGCGGCGATTGGAACCGCGGCCTTTGAAGTGGCGCATAATGAGCGCTGCAACTTTAAGGTGGCAATTTAAGAATATTGGCCGGCCGGAGAGGAACAAAGAAATTATATCTTTCACAGCCAACAGTCTCATCTAGTTAGTTACACAGGCACCACAGACACATATCACGAAACAAATAAATAAATAAATAAAGAACTGAAAAACATTTTTTTCTTCGATTTTTATGTTTTTATTCCGTGTACAAAAGTATTGAAATATATTTGTATAATTATATTGATATGATTAGATCATTCTAATGTTAACATACTTATTATGAAATATGTTAAACATTCAAATTTCGGGTGTCGGTGCGTATTCCAGCGTAATGCGTAAAATTATTCAAGTTCAATGAACTTTTGATTTTCAAAATTGGAACTAATGAGAAAAAATATTATTATCAGACAAGCGATAAAGTGGGCAATAAAATGGCTTATTCTTTATTTGAAATCGGTATTTCTTTTGTTTAGATTTTAACAGTTGCTTAAGCGCGCCTTCCACTGCGAGCGGAGCGGACTCATTATGGAATCCGCTCGACTAGCAAACGTTAACTGCATACAAGTGCTTCCATCAAGAATGAGGCCAGCGAAGCGGACTAAACGAGTTAAATAATTTCGAACGAGTCCGCAATTAACAAAATAATTTCGAATAATTTCCGCTAATGCGAGCGGAGCTGACTCCGTACGATCTCCGCTCGACTCGCACACGTTAACTGCATACAAGTGCTTCCATCAGGAACGAGGAGAGCGGAGCGGACCGAACTTGTTAAAATAGGTCCGAAAGAGACCGCTCGCGCACACCATCGCCGACTAGTTTCTAGCGGACTCCGCTCAAGAACTGTAGCCAATTCAATTGCCTCGCTGCGTTTTTGTCGAGATGGAGGTGTTTATTGAAGCCGTTTGCCAATTTCGTTTATAGGATACGACTAGCAAAGATTGTCAACATAAAGGATTCGGCTTAGAAAACCATTATTGAGATGACATTGGCGGAAATAAGAAAGTAAATTATTTTTTTTAAGTTTTTACATATTTGAGATGAGATTCTTTTTATAAATGTACATTTAATTCTTACGTAACATTTTTTTTCATTGCATTCATGCTGTCAGAATCATATTCACTAGAATCAGTACTTGACATCACAAAAATCACTCCGTTCACTTCGAAACAAAGCGATACTGACTTGTTTTCAATGGAAGGGCAAAACTATTTCTAATTTTTCATTGACCTCGCTCCGCTCGCCCCGCTCATTTCTCTCGCACAGGCAGTGGAAGGCAAACACCTATCTTCTAAGTGACTCTTTTTTGATGGAAGAAAACTATTTCGCTCAGCTCCCATTCTGCTCCGCTCTACTCTTTTCCGCTCGCAATGGAAGACGCCCTTTAGATAAGTTTACCTTTCAAATGTTAGTAAATTTGAAAGGTAAACTTATTTTTTCCAATTATCCTGAGACAACCTTTTGTTCACTTAAAATAAAATACTTAAAATACTTCCAGCATCTCAAATTCCACAATCATAACATCCCGTGATTATTCATGGGTCTGAGCTAGTAATATAATATTAACATCTACATATTTTTATTTTTAACATAAATAAATTTGTCAAAACGTCGCCTCAGTTCTTAATTGTCCAAACGACCATTTGAAAATTTGACAGATGGTGAAGGTTTTCTTTCATTATGATAGGTGTTTAAGATAAAGTCATATTCGTAAAGGCAAAGGTATGATTAGTTTAAATAATTCTCAATTAAGGGATTAACTATCCTTTTTATACTTTATTTTTAGTTTTAAAGTGGAGATTGAACAAAAACTAAAATGGTCGTTTGGACAATTAAGAACTGAGGCGACGAAAAAACAAAATTATTTAATCATTCAAGACTATATTTAGCGATACTCGAATGATAATTTTGAACAAAAAAATCAGAAAAAGATGAGGTCACATCTAGGAATTGAACTCAAATTTTCGTTTGAGAGTTGGTAATATTGTCTTCAATGATTAAATATTACGATTCGAGATTTTACTCATTAAGTCATACCAAAATAATAGAATAAAACATAGTTAATTTAATCAAGATTTACCTGAATAATTAAAACTGTTTTTTGAAAGGTGATAAAATACGCTTTCAAATTGTATTAATACAAATAAATATAAAAATTTGTATATATTAAAATTTAGAAAGCAAACAAAAAAATTGTATAAATAATGACTCACCTGTAATGTTTTATGTGAAAACGGTACTAAAATCACGAATAAAGTAAAAAACAACACTGTTTTATCTTTTAAATGAAGACAATATAAGCGAAACTCAATCGAAAATCTGGAAACAGAAAAATCAGAAAAAGATATTGACACCTCTGGGACTAGAACCCAGGACCTCTTGCTTTCCGGGCAAATGCGCTAACCACTGCGCCACGGTGTCGATATCAAATTCGGTCATTTTTAACTGTATCATACTTCGACTAAGAACCACCCACACTATCTTAATTTTTTTAACGCATATATTATTGACTACTATCTACCCGAACTAAATGCTCTCTAGATAGTGTCTGGATAAATCTTTATCCATTTTATTTAATATGCGACATCTATTGACTTTTCTGCAAGTCTAGGATGAATATTTTATTTTTATTTTAACTTTATGAGTAAAACCTCAAATTGTGATATTTAATTAAATGAAGACAATATAAGCGAAACTCAATCGAAAATCTGGAAACCGAAAAATCAGAAAAAGATATTGACACCTCTGGGACTCTTTTTATCTATTTCTATGGACAATTTTGAATAGAGATCTCCTTATTGTCACTAGAACAAAAACGGATTCATAACGATTTCTGTGGGAACACACGCGTTAGCTTGAAAACAAACTCATAAGACTTGACTGCTATTGATATAATATTGTGAAAACAAACCCTTGTAGCTTAGGGGTCTGTGAGGTTAACTTGTTGTCCTATACGATTCATTAAAATAGAACCTACTGCAAACTGCATGCGCCGAACGCTCTTGCACCTAATTCGAACTAGTATTTTTCTTTAATCGTCTCCCTTAATCCTCGGCCTGGGTGGAGGTGGATGGCTGTAGTTCAGTATTCGGGGGTTGGTTGGGCCGGAGTCAGGGACTGGGTGTATGAGAGTATCCCAGGGGGGCCGTAACTCGGGACCCGTCTGTAATTACAGGTCGCGTGAGCGTTAACGCCCGTAAACACACAACCGTAAACCGAAAGGTCCCAAATAACTCCGGTGGCTATCAGGAGTATCGAGGTACCATCGAGCTATCGATAGTATCGGGGTAGGAATATGCCCCTTGCTCCTTGCTGAGGGTGCACGCTGATGGTATTATCAACTATGCAATATGTTACATAAATATATATTATCAATCTCCGTATCATCTATTTGTGGTACCTTATGTTGTGAATCTTATTCAAGGCGTTCGATTTGTTCCGATTTTCAACACCGGGTGTTAGAGCAAACAAAAGTAATATCGATAGAAAGGTGTACCCTTTGCAACAACTGCTTCGGTTAAAACAAAACGCGATAAAAATGTTGAAATAATTTCAATGATAAAATAATAAAATGAATATAAACATTTTATTAATATATTTTCAAAAGGACGCAGTAACGAGAAACTTTTTAACAAAGAAAAATTTCTACTCCTAACGATTGTTTTTTTGTTTGATTCTTGTTTCTAGGTAAAAAGGTGTAGAAATAGCTCACAATGCAATATGTTTACCTGTAGGTATTATGTGTACTAGAAAATGACAAATTTTCCCAAATCTAAGTATCTACCCTAGATCTATCAAAAAGTGAAATAACTAGGTAGTTATTTTTATATATAACGTAAAACAGTGATTGTCATTATTATTATGTACCAGTATATCCGAGTACTCCACAGCTTAATACCAAAGAAGCTTTCCGTTTCACTTTCATATTTGCATTCCGTATTACTTTATTTTTCAAATGAGGGAGTATTTCTCTTTTAGCAAAAACGGTTGTTTTTAAATAATATCTAATAATAATAATAATAAACGTTTATTGGGGAGAATAGCGCAATCCCACACATTCCATAATGGTTATAATACATAACATACAAAATATTTAAAGAGAAAAAATAAATAAGAAAAACAGGTAAATATGATTATAAATGCATGAAACAAAGGTAATAATAAAATAAAGTAAGAAGATACTAATAATTATTGGCTTTTAGAATTCTGTGACCACATTAGGAGCCAGTATTTTTCTCCAGTGTGTATCAATGCTGGATGATGGACTGAGGCGGGCTTCCATGACTAGGATATTACCAGAGCTGCATATCCTTTCCCTCATTCCTGCCACCCTGGATCTAAGGGCTGCATAGCCAGAAACTCGCCCCTCCGTGAATATCTGGGAAGCGCTGCAATATCTGGGGAGACCAAGGCGTTGTTGTACTGAATCCGGAGTCTTTCTATACTACTCTTCTTGTAGTTTGCCCACAAGCGTTGCGCAGAAGGAAAGGAAGAGCGTCCTTTTTACAGCGGTACTGCAAAGGCGGAATCTTCTGCTGATCATGTTTGCTTTTACGTTGAGAGCTCTTCTTTGCCTATCGATGTCATCATCGTCCATCAGATTACTGGTGATTATGTGTCCAAGGTATTTAGTTCCTTCAGTTAACTGCAGATTCAGAGTCAACTGCATCAATAAAGACGGCTTTTTACAAATCAATTAAATTTTCTAATCATTCATCCAGTCAAACAGTTAATTGAATGTGCATTTGCTTCACGTGCGCTAGGTAGCCTTTTCCTATTCATTTAATTATCAAGTCCTAGATTTCACTATATTAAAAACATAAAGATTTCGCTTTAGTGACCTTCCATTGCTTACTCCGCCTTCTATTTGCCAGTGAATATGTTTCTCTAAGTCGGAGTCCTTGGTTTGGCGAGATAGTTATTGGCAGAGAGTTGAAAGCCTATTGTGGATGCACAGCTCTTCTAGAATGGACGCATTTGTGAGTCTGACTATCCATGGAATCCTGAGCATTTTTCTCCAGCACCACGTTTTGGGAGCGTCTATTTGCTTTCTTTTGCTGGCTCTAAGTGTGTCCAAGCTTCAACACCATATAGAAAGTATGGGGGAAATCAATCTGACATCATCTGAATCAATTCATCGTTAATCTACCCATATCTTAGGTCAATACGTATCTACAAACATCTAATTTCTGTGAAACATAATAAAGAATATTTGCTCCTTTACCCACAGATTAAGGGTTTTTCTGAGCTTTTCTATGAATGTATTCACTTGGATGGCAGTTAAGAAAGCGAAGTAGTTAAACGTAACTAACCAGCAGTTAAAGCTGAACCGCATCAAGTGTCGTTAACTTCGACATGTTTTATTGCCAAATTTTATTTACTATTTTATTCCGCTACTGCGTGCTTATCGGTGGTGTAGGCATCTACCTGAATCAAGCCTTTTTGGTTTTTCAATGTGAACAATGTGTAAAGTCGTGAAAAACATAGTGCCTATAGATGTAATAATTGTGAAGACGGTACCTGGTAGGTACCTACCATTTAAATCTGATCTGTCGAATTTTAATTTGGAAAACATATTTAATCGTATTACACAAAGGCTCGTAGAAAATGCGTTTAACAAGGTAAGCTCATCGACGGGGTAGAGCGGTGATTGGCTAAAAATTCGTGACGTACCTTGAAGTCCGTGTTCCACTGAAAGATTTGAATTGAACATTTGTGTGAAATTGTTTGTAAACACGAATTGTAATTATAAAAGAAATTTGAAATGCAGTAAGGACAAGAAATCCAAAAATGAGTTAAACATGTAATTTTTCTCAATTTTTTGTCTTTCGATCTGCGTCGTAAAAATATTTCTAGGAAAATAAGTGCGTCCTTTACGACGGTTTTTTTGTTTTACATTAACTCAACACAGTATTTTGAAAAACCTGTAGGTGTAACCTAGATCTATAGATCTACAAAAACAAATGGTATGATTTTCGAAAAATAAAATATACGCTCTCCTTAACAATTTGCTAACATTTTGTCCTTCAGCCGCCGCTACCCGAATTTCAACCGATTTCTTACTTATCTCCCTTAAACATAGTACGAAGTTTTTAAGCTCTTAAAAAAATATCTGTTATTTTTTAAGATAATATCTAGACTTTCCCCATGCCGAAACGAAAATTATATGATATTCTCTCGACAGAAAAAAATCGTACAGATTGCTCCAAAAAATTATTATAAACACGTTCATTTCACTTATTTTAGAAGTTATAAATTTAAAAATAGTGTTTCTTTAAATGCTATTCAAGATGTTCCCCAAGAGATTTTGACTCTATTTTAAACGAGTCGTGTTTTATTAAACATTTTCACAATTTTCTATTCAATTTTATTATTTTAAATATTAGCGCGCTCTCTCCAACATTAGTAATTAGTAATTACGTATCTCTTCATCTTCTTTTTGAGCGGATATACGGCGCCTTCACAGTATTTCAAATATCCGTTATCGACTTGTATTTTCAATTATTGTCACTTAATTCGGTTATCCAGCGGTTTCAAGGGGTTTCCGGAAACATTTGTTAAAAAAAATATATTTCTGAATTGCAGTTGATGAAATTTTTAAGTAAATGTTTAAAATATCTTATAATCAAGTACGTGCGTGTGTGCTTTGTAATATTCTTGCTGAAAGTCCGTTGTTACGGAAATTGAACACCACCACCAAGATTCTCCGACAAAATGAAAAAGAAAATGATCTCAATGAGTTTTCTGCAAAAAAAAAAAATTAAATCACGTGGATCAAATCTATTTGGATCATGTTAGTGCACAACATGTGAATAAATATCCTGGTATTATAAAATTTGTTATTTTTACTGTTGGGAAGATGAAGATTTTATAGGAAATGTTCCCTTTAAATAAATACGCGCGTGGTCGAATATAAATCTGTGTTTGCACAATAGATACAAGCGTGTTGACAATCTGAGAGCTTACTAAAGAGAGAGTACTTCGATAACTTCACTTTTAATACTACTGCATCTGCCGTCTCTTTCTTGCACTCTTCTTCAGGTTGACCACTAAAACATTCTTACAAAATTCATACAATGTTCTTCTTGAATCATAATATGTGAGCCTGGGATGTGTAAATAACTCCAAACTCGCTGGGCAAACCTTAAAAAATGCATCTACTTGCGTACAAAAATATATCTAATATACTCGCGAACAAAATATCAACAAATGGCAATCAGCCGATTTAAATGTACACAAAAGACACTAACCTTGTCTGCTGCATAGGGGGGATTTTGTTTATTTTCTACACGTTATGTTGCACAATTTGATAGTGTTTGACGGACACCGAATAGGTTAAGTTGACGCGAAGAAAGTAAAATTCACGATGATTCAAATTACACATTGCATTGTGCAGTTTGCGTTTTTACATATTACAATAAAATTCTGCATCATCCACATTTTGTATTGAAAGCACACTTCAACGACATCTGTGTTCTGTGGTGGTCTATTCGCAGTTCAAACGGGCACAATACACTTTAGTATCCCTGAAAGCACATAGAGACCGCCAAACAACCATTTTGTCATATGACTAATTTTAATTATTATTTTTTAATTGATAAACTAACGTTTATGACAAGATTTTTATGCATGGCACAAAGGATAACAATTATTATAAGCAATAATTATCGGCCTGAAACACTCATCTACGTTGAAAAAATCTTCCGAGAAAAGTTACTTGCCGCCAACGGGACTTGAACCCAAATCTGAATTTGAACAAAAATCTTTGTCATAAACGTTAGTTTGTCAATTAAAAAATAATAATTAATATTTGACAAGTTAAAGTATTTCCCCAAAAAATGTACACATAATTTGTCTCGACGCCACCTAACGAGAGATTTAGCACTAACAATGTCTCTCTCACAAATATAAAGTTGGTGGTTTTCAGGTGGAAAAAATGTAATAAATAATAATTGTTGAATGAAACACTAGTATATATTGAATTATTTGGCGGGTATTAGATAAGCCGCCATAGCTCAGTGGTCAGAGCACCTGACCGGCAATCCGAAGGACACGGGTTCAAGTCCCGTTGGCGGCAAGTATCTTTTCTCGGAAGATTTTTTCAATGTAGATGAGTGTTTCAGGCTGATAATTATTGCAATATTTAAATAAATGAAGACAATATAAGCGAAACTCAATCCAAAATCTGGAAACAGAAAAATCAGAAAAACATATTGACACCTCTGGGACTCGAACCCAGGACCTCTTGCTTATTATTGCTTATAATAATTGATCTTGATAATTATTGCTCATAATAATTGTTACCTAATTTTAGTTTATAATCAAGATCAAACTAAACTAAAACATACTATGATGGCTAACTACTACTAATATCAACACTGAAATCATTCTTCTATATTTAGTTGGAACTCCCACTAAATCTATAGATAAAGTGATATAAAACATTGAAATTTCTCAGAAAATGATAAAACAGAGTATCGAGGAGATCGGTTTGAAGTGTACAGTATACAGTGTAGGTACAATATAGTCGTCTCCAGGGCCGGATCTACGAAATCTGGCGCCCTGTGCAGTAGGTACCGATGGCGCCCCCCCCCCTACATTTTTATTTTGATTAAAAATTTGTTCACCCCAAATTTTTTAATTTTTTATGTAATTGTTATTTTTTTTTACACTAATTTATCAAATAAAATCAAGACATATAAAGGGTGTAACTTTTCTAAGTGACCTGGCGGTAGCTCTCACACTCGTTTTTTTTTAAAGAGAGGATCGCCAGGAGCCCTATACTCTCTGAATCTATTGGGTAAACATAAATTATGGTGCTATTTTAATTATTTTAGGAAAAACTCTTTGCAAGTTATGCTTATAATACAACGAATTGTTTGTTTGTGCCCGTACCATGATTTAAAATATAGGTTACGAGACAATGCGGGTGGTTTCGCTGAACTAGGTCCATTAGACATTCTTGAGATTTACTGCCTATATACCCTACGCGAATATTAGAAAAAGCAAATACAAATACGTTCTCATGGCAACGTACAACACAAGAATAGCATCTACAGCTTCTGACTAGCAACAGGCAGTTCCGACGAGAGACAGTGAGCAGTGATAATAAGAATATAACCTCAAATTTGTACCTTGCATTTCCCCTGTGTTGAGCGATCAAACACTAAACACTGACGTATGGTATCAACGGCTTACGAACAAAAATACCGCGCTGTGATTGGTTATTGAATTTGGATCGCACCTATTCGTCGTAAAAGACGGTAAAAGATATATGGAAAAAAATGGATCTTACGTTTAAACTAAATATATGGAATTTGTAAAAAAATTCTGTAACAGACTATAAATTCGTAAGCCGTTGATACCAACTTGATGCGTGCGCATCTGTTTCTTTGGAAAATGTTGCTAGAGCGTAATAATTATTTCGGACTATGGGTAATTTTTAAACGATTCAGGGAATATTATAACTAAATTTTAATACAATATTTATTTTCTCACGGCGCCCCTTTGGAGTTGGCGCCAGGTTTTTGCACGTTTTTGAACGTATGGCAGATCCGGCGCTGGTCGTCTCAATGCCTCAGCGCGGCAAGCCTAAGTGTATTATGGCTAAAGAAAGATGCTGTATTTGCGTCAATTTTCATGATTGAATTTTTCATGGAGCCGCTGTAAAGAGGAGAAGGGTACACGGGAGACCAGAAATGCTAATAATATGTATATCATTTTGGAACATAAAGCGTTTGACGTTTTATCTGGGAGATGATAGATGCCCGTGGATTGCTGGCGAGGAACAAGGGGCAACGGGGCAACACGGGATTATTTCTGCTTAAACCTGTTGGCGAAACAAAGACTTATTTATTCCTTCTTTCCAAGTAATTGATAATTTTACGTTTATAAATTTTATAATGATACTAGCGAGTTCCCGGCATGCATTGCTACGCCATTTAATAAAAAAATGTTTCTCCCTGCATGTTCTTTCCCATTCGTTCCGTTCTCCTTCCGCCTTCCCTTCCTCTCCCGCGTCTCTTTCCCCTCACTCGTTCTCTCCCACTCCGCTTTTCCTCTCCCCACTCCTCTCTCCCACTTCCCCCGGTGCGCAGACCTCCCTTGCCGCTTTCCGTACATTCAGTTTTCAAACTGCTCGCATGCTACTTATGGCAAGTTTTTTCATACAAATTTCATAATGCCAGAGGTCACCAGTATATACAGGGTGTTAAGGGACGTACTTGACTTAATTTAACCAGTGATTCCTGACATTATTTGGAGTAAAAAATGTTAATGAAATTTTGGTCTCCAGTGACTTTTTTGACGACTTTTTTTTCAATTTTTTTTTCTTCAAAATCAAACAAAAAAAAAATTTCTTCCGCATGTCATCACTGGTCACTCAGCCGGGTGTCTGACGAACTCCTTACCCTGCCTCCAACTATTCAACAACTACCATTTTTTTATGTTTTTGTAGGAAAAAAAAAAAACGTCAAAAATGTCACCGGAGACCAAAATTTCATTTACATTTTTTACTCCAAATAATGTCAGGAATCACTGGTTAAAGTAAGTCAAGTACGTCTCTTAACACCCTGTATAGAATCCTTCGCGGGCGACCTCACAACAACTCATCAAAGTTTCCTCGCAATCGGATAAATGGTTTAGCAATGCATTTTCGTGACGCCAGAGCTCATGATTATATATAGAAACCATCACGGGCATGCGCACATCAAATCCCCAAGGTTTCATAGCAATCGGATGAATGGTTTAGTAACGCATAAACTTACATAGACAGAAGCAAGCATATTTTGATTTTTTTTAAATATATATAGATAAATAAAATATACGTTTTACACAACACCTTGAGATTCCTGCCCTCTCAATCCTCGTGATTCATATTTTAAATAAACGTATTAGTTCTGTATACAATAGTAGACCACGCATCCAAAAAAGTATATTTATAAATTTCTCTTATTAAGACCAAAATATCAAATCAGTTACATGCACAAAAACCTATCTATTTAAAGATACACAATATATTTTATGAAAAAAATGTATAAATAAACATCATTATCTCGATAACCGTTATTTTTTCAAACTTCTCTAGGCAAGTATATACCATAATATTTAAAAAATGCGAGCGCTTAAACACATCGACTTCCCATTATAGAAAAAATAATCTTTACTGAATCATTATAAAGCGGCAACCATCTTGATACTGAAACGGAGCGTACAAAAAATACACACTGACGAATTGAAAACGGTCCACTTACGACAGGACTTCGCTCATTCAAATTTTGTACACTTTTTTCAATTACATCGTAAATTTGGCACCATTCTCTCCACATTCAAAACTGTTGAAAAACTTAATGGATGCCCTGTTGGAAGTGAAACATATCCATGAAGAATTGATCTGACTGCATGAGAGACGATAGGAGAAAGATGGGAAAAACTAGGAACTGGAAGTGTTAATTAAAGGCTGGAGAGAGTGGATGATGCTTGTGGTGGAGGCCAAATCCCATTCTGTGATTCCTCCATGACGATAATGATACTTATATATATAACGGTTGGTGATTTAAATATACAATTTTATATTTATTTCTGTAATTTCATATTTTTCCGGCTTTGCATGAAGTGGTAAGCAGCCACTCCTAAAAGCATGTTATAAAAGAAAGCCAAAGATTAATATGAAAGTGAACGGCACGAATAAAACATAGAATATTGAATTCGGTCGCGGGCGCGGGTTTGTCTCCTGGTGGAGGTGGATGTCATAAATTGATCGAATGGCTCGTAAAAGTTTGATAGTGTCGTATAATAACATTTGTCCCAAAGCAGAGGCGGGTTTCCCGTTTCCCGCACACGGTCATTTCCATATCCGGCCGGAGACGGAGATCCGAGATGGCACCATTTGATCAACCCCGTTTTAAACATAAAACTCTAGGTAGCAATTTGTGACTTACCTCAAATATGCTGAATTAAATATGATTATTTTGAGATTAGATTATGTAGATTTTTTAAGGTAATCTGGTACCATTCTAGTGTTCTAAGTATATATCCATATATCTATATACCTATGTAGATAATATAAAGAAGAGCGACTTGCCCTTCAAAACAAAAGGAAGGTCACCATTTATACGAGATTTCATAAAAAAACACCCCATTCCAATTTCCCACCTCTCAGAATTAATATACCCTTCCTCCTCAGAATTAATATTATAATTTTTTTTAGATTGTTTTATTATTACATATTTTACACGAATACCTAACAGCTTTAAAATAAAATTTTGTGCAATATTATTAATTCTTATTGTTATCTGGTGCTTGTTCTTAGGAAAAAAGCAAGACTCGTAAATACAAAAAAAAAACTATAGAGTGAAAACAAATATAAAAATTAAACACCAAAAGTATCAACCACATACCTGTACAGAAACGAAAAACGTGAATAACAATTTAAAAAAAATACAAAAGCATGTAAGGGAACGTACCCATACTACGTGACACGTTTAGGAGGGGAAGGGGGTCTTCAAAATATCACGCTTGGTACAAATGAGCGGCGGGGGCCATAGGTTTTTGGTCACCGAGGGGGGGGGGGGGGGTTAAAAATTGCAAAAAGTTGGTCACGTAGTATGGGTACGTTCCCTAAATAATATGTTTTGTAGTAGATATGACTTATTTACAAATTTTAATTTTGGATTTGTGATCAAAATACTCAACCAAAATGAAAAATTATTTTTGTAATCAAAAGGTGTATCAATTATCTAATACGGATATGAACTACTTTTTTATTATTACTTTAAATTATAAAACAGAGACCATTAAAGATTTTAATGTTTCATGATTTTAGAGGCAACTTAGGCAATTATTTGTGAGTAAATGAAAATCATTAAAAAAATATATTGTTCTATATTTACTGAGCAAACATGATTAAACATAATATAAAAACAAGTATTAATGAAATAAATTATTTTGATGTGTGTAAATTTAAATTAAAAGTCTATTTACGTCGAAAAAAAATGTCGTTTAAATATTGAAATTACTCCCCAAAAACCGCATTTTTCACATCAGTTTTATTTTTTATTTTATTTTTCATTAAATCAACACAGAAGATAAGGCAGGATATTTTTAATCATTATAAATAACTCGTTAAAAAATTCCAAAATTGCTTCCAACATGAAGCAAAACTGATTTTTTTAATTACTTATGCAGGATGTTAAGGGACGTACTTGACTTACCTTAACCAGTGATTCCTGACATTATTTGGAGTAAAAAATGTAAATGAAATTTTGGTCTCCGGTGACTTTTTGGATAACTTTTTTTTTTTAATTTTTTCTTCAAAATCAAACAAAAAAAATTCTTCTACATGTCGTTAGGTCACTTAGACGCGTAACCGACCAATCCCTAACCCTGTCTCCAATTGTCCAACACCCACCATTTTGTATGTTTTTGTAGAAAAAAAAATACACCAAAAATGTCACCGGAGACCAAAATTTTATTCACATTTTTTACTACAAATAATGTCAGGAATCACTGGTTAAAGTAAGTCAAGTACGTCCCTTAACACCTGTATATATCACCGTTTAAAGCAAAAATAAATAAAATGGCTAATATCCGTACTAGAAATTTGATATACCTACCCTTTGGTTTCAAAAATAATTTTTCAGTTTGGTTGAGTATTTTGGCTCAAATTCAAAAGTACCTTTTGAATCAAACGGGCCGAAACGGTCCTCTTAAAACATATCTGAAAACAAATCTTAAATGCATAATGGTGATATTTTTTGGGGTGTTATGTCGTGTTAATACTTCATTAATGTTTGCCCCACATGAACGTGAACTCAAAAGGGGAGGAGGGGGGGGGGGGGGTCAGCATAATCTCAAGTTACTTGAAAATAATATACAAAGTGGCCCAAATTTATCTCACCAAGGGGAGGGAGGAGGTCTAGACTGGAAGAAAAACTGCTCACGTAATTAATGTATGCCCCCTGATATTTTACATACTTGCTATTGCTGGTCATTATTACCAAGCTTTAAATATGATTTCGAATCAAAATAAAACAAAAAAATTATAATTACACGAAACGCAGATACAAAAATGAAAATAAAAAAAAATATATATTCTTAGACCTACATAACATAAAATTCCGATTTAAGACGCAGTTATGGCTTTTCACTTGAGACAGAGAGTGGTAATAATACTCCTTTGTGTCACGTTACAATCCAAATGTAATTGCACCCCAAGAACGTACCAGCAACCAGTAGTACGAGCTATGCATGTGAGAGCACCCACGCAGAGTGGGGTAAGCGACAAACGGCAAGTGGAAAGCGGGTAAGCGGTAAGCGCTTTCCAAGCACATGCGTCAGATGGCGCCGCGCGGTGACGGTTCTCCCTGAGGAATGTGCTTATCCAATAAGCGTAACGTATCGGTGGCCGATCGCGGTGCGTGCGTCGAGTCCTGGGTATATGAATTGGATATAAAGGGTATATCGCTGTGTCGCTATATCCCCCACCAGCCCCGGGGAGGGGAGGGTATGGCGATCAAATGCAATAACTTAAAGATTGCTGCTCCCAATATGTGCTTCTACAATCTTTTAGAAGGTAATTTGTTGAATTTTTATGCATCATTTCGCAAAATGTAATCTGAGGGATTGATATTTTAGTGTATTACGCATATTTTCTTCTGATATCGACTTGGACAGCATCGTGATCTTTAATACTTATTGAAATCATATTATAGGTACTGAAGTATCATTATTTTTTTTTAAATCTTTTTATTTGGAAAATAAATTTACAAACCAAAATCACATTTCTGCGTGTGAATAAGTAGGTGGAAATCACGCTACTTTAAACAATATATTTAAAAAAAAAACGAAATAACTTGACCAATTTCTGTTTAAGTATATCTAGAAATAGGATTTGCCTTTAATTAATCCTTTTTTTCTTGTATGCTTATATTCTGTTGGTATTATTATAATAACACTACGATTTATAAATGACTTCTTCTACAGGATTATCCTTTCTTCATAACCTCTTCCTGTCACCACTTGGTAACCCCTCAGGCCTTGAGTATGTTCTGTCAGAAGGTCAGTGTATTTCTGAACATACGCGAAAACTAAAAACAGTTTTTGAAAGGGGTTAAAGTATTCTTCAAAATTTTATAATTTTAAAAGTATATAGTTTTTTAAATATTAATTACCTTACATTTTTTCTAACTAAAATTACAGAAAACACAAACATATTTTGTTAGAGGAATGCATCATAAACGCTATCATCACCTCATTTTTTTGTCATTTCATGCAAAAATAATTAATAAAAAAATCTAAAAGATTCATTTTTTTTTCAAATTACGATCGGAAAGTTGGTAAATAAAGGTGTTTTGAATTATTTTGTAGTTAACTTTAAGATTTCATTACTAAGTGTGGTGTTTTTCTTTCTAATAAGCTTAGATCATATTTCTCACCTTGATAGTAAGGGAGACACTACGATTTCTGTGAAACCTATGAGTTGTTGCCAAAAGCGAACGAGAGGTTAAAAGCTTGTTAACCCAAATAATTTAATCAATAACATTTCCAAGTATAATCGTATTCTGATTAAACACCACAACATAACATATATTCAAAGCCTAGATTTTGTATTGATTAATTATGCATTGACCAAAAATAGTATGGTATATTTTGTATTGGAAAATTGAATAATACAAAAATTTAAAAAATTCGATTGAGTTCAAATACCGAACTTCAAATGCGACTTTTTTTGGTGAGAACAAGATGACATTTAACATAAACCAATTTTGCTAGCAAATTTAAAAATTAACGTTGAAAAAGTTTCAATTCAACACTTTTTCGATTTGATTGCTTAAATTAGGCAAATACGGGCGTCTTTCTTAGAGATGTCTAACTTAGTTTCAAGTGGGCGGCTTTACGCTTCCGGAGGGCGGGGAATGCTAATACCTCCCCAGCCCTATGCTCCCACACCACTCCACCCTCCCGCCCTAACTCGGAGGATCCAATTCCCAAGTATACCCCCGGGGGATCGGACTTGTGTGTCAACTTAGTGACAAACTCCACCTTAACAATATTCTTACAAGACGAAGTCAACTACTACTGCTTTTGGATTGTAGAACTGGGAATGCAGCCTTATGATGCACTTGGGCTGCCTTTTCTCTTATGAGAAGTTCCTGACTTACATGACTTATGTATATTTTTTGCCATAAAGATATCCTCAGGGATCACAGGTTAAATAAAGTAATGAATGTCTAAATTCTCTTGCAATGATCGTCCAAAGCAACTGAGTACCTATTTAATAACATTTAGAACATGTTTAAGACATGGTTTGAAAATACGCCTTTCGAGTGAACATTCTCAGATATTTACTCAAAATTACCCCTTAGGCATCAGGAAAACCTTTTATAGATTTTGTCTTATTCCTACGGTGAACACTATAATTACCTCATGACTGGAGAGATTTGTAAGATAAACGCGTAAGTAGGTTTTTTTTAAATTTAATTTTTATTAAGGAGATAATACAGATACAGATTTTTATTAACAAGAATATACAAACAACAACTAGAGATCTCACCTGCATCCAAACTATTTCTCACGAATTTACTTACAGCAGATAAAAACATATTATACAAATATTTTTACTTGTAATTGGGGAAGAAAGGAATATTCATAAGAATATTATTTTACAAATATAGAGATGAGAGAAATGCGCAATATCCTTATTGTTTATTTATTTATTATTTATTATTGTCTACAAATTATTTTTGGAAAAAATTAGATCGTAAGAGAAAAAAAATTATATATAGTTAAAAATAATGTTATACAGAAATTAAAAAAAATAAGAGTACTTAAAATTATAAACGAAGTGTAACTATATCTAAGTTGCTGTACTTAGTAGAAATACCGCCTTCAATTTTCCACTAAAAGTGTTGCGTGTGTCAAAAAACAAGTCAGAATCCTTGATTAAACGAATCGCACATTCTCCTGATAGGATCCCTGACACCAGCATTTGTACGCGTCCGTTAAGGATACGTAACCCTTAATTGGAAGGTATAAATAATTATTAAAATATTGGAGTTATCATCAAGGCGGTATATTGATTATTAGCTATGCGTTGAGTAGGTTCGTGGTCCTAAGCAACAATTCCGGAATTTTCCTTTATCTTACGGAACAGCGCACAGTCGAATATTGCTGACGTGGGCGGATCGACTGTCTTGACCTTACCTCCCGAATTTATAATGTTGCGTATACCTTTACAAGCCAAATCACAAATTATGGTAGAAATGAACGAACCAACCGCAAGCGGCGGATCCCATAATTCGAGGTTCGGCTCTCGTTTCAGCTCGTAAGTGTATACGCAGCTTAAGATACCTATAGGCCGTTACAAGATAGATATATATTTAATGGTGGTTTCCCAATATATCTCGCTGCATGATGCTTGTATTCGGAACAACATATTTTTTGTCTATTTTCTGCGGGGTTTCGAATCATTTCGAAAAAAGAACAAAAAACAATTGCTCTACAATTCTTACATCATAGACGCTAACTGAGTCTGTACACTGTTGAAGCAAAAACCGATCTAACAACAGGACAATAATTTAAAGTACCTAACTCAAAAGGAGGATAGTTTACTTTAAATAATCAACATAGCAGATTGTTGAAGAAATTTCCCCTTTTGCGAAGTGGTTACACTTTTTCATGTGGTAGTTTTGAAGATTTCCTTTGGGCGAGTGATGAATAAGGGTGATAAAGGATGACGAAAGTTTTGTTTTAAATAATAAAGAACAAGTTTGGTTCCGGCGTAACTGGTTTATTTTACGTTTAAGTTTCGAGGAACGCATTGAGATATCTGAATAATATATTCTCTCTAACCTTTGTCAAAATCGGGTCTCTGAAATGAAAAAAAAAACCTTGGCCTTGGTGATTATTCATTTTATTTTTCACGGTGAAGTGAAATACCTACATAGGTAGCAATTTCCATTGCTCAGGAAAAGAGGGAACTGCTATGAAAAGCTATTTATTTGTGAGTATGAATTTTAATTTTATTACCGCCAATCCCGTCGGTCAAATGGCTGCGTCCAAGAAGCAAGCCTTATGGATATTAAATGTGATGACCGTGGCCGGTATCAACATTACTTTACTGGACTCCGGGTGTGGATCCGGCTTCCTCTATATGTGATCTCAGTTTAGGGTGATTGACACAATAATAAGTCGTAGGTAGACTAGGCGAGTTTATTCCGAGATATGTTTACAGGTCGTGCTTCCTACGAAGCGATAATGCAAAGAGGACGGTAGACAGCAATCACACCCTTTTATACGTTCCTCATGCTGTCTCACTCATACACGCATGTCTCTTTCATACCGCAAGACATACGTTCACCACATCCCTCCACACTTAAATCCGAAGACAGTTACACAACATGAACTGATAATTATTTACAATACATACAATATTCCAATATTTACAATGTAAGTAATTCATGTTGAGTCGAGAGCTGAGTGCTGTCTTCATTGACTCATCTGTGTGTTCGTGGTCGTAGTCGGTCCTTCCAATTTCCCGACGTAGACGCCACTGGATCACTGGAGCTGGAAGGAGAAGGAGAAAAACCCATTAGACTGTCATCCGGCACAAAGCTGGAGACATCGTAATCGTCATACGACAGTCTCTTCGTCTCAGACGCGATATAAGGATTGCTCTGTTTCTTTTCCCATGATACACATAATTTAGACAACTGATCAAAATGCCTTTTCCAATACATAATTTTACCATTTAAATTTACCTCAATTATATAAAGTTTTTTTCCTAATTGTTTATACACTTTCCCTGGTACCCATTTATCATTGTTTTGGTCTCTGAAATCTCTAACCATTACCTTTTGATTTATCGAAAAACCCACCGATTCTTTATTATTTCTCTTATAATAATATCTTTGATTTTCCTGACATTTTGACGTTTTAAATTTTGTTTCTTTCTTAATTATATTATCCTTATCTCTCCCCCCTCTCGGTACAAAACTGTTCAAGTTTGACCTTAGTTTCCTTCCAAACATTACAACTGCAGGTTCTAAACCAGTTGTACAGTGTGGTGCATTTCTGTAATCAATTAAAAAATTTCCTAATTTTTCCTCATAACCTGACTGAAACTTATTTCTTATCATCATTTTTTTTTTTAATTTTTACACGTTCGAACCGTGTTTTCTGCTAGACCATTTGATTGTGGATGATTTACCGGAGTAGTTAAATGTTTGATGTTATTCATCTCACAAAACTCTTTGAAGTCCGCTGACATGAAAGCGGCTCCATTATCTGAAACTATTGTCTGTACACTCCCGAAATAACTAAATAAACCCTTTAATATTTTAATAGTGTTATACGAATTTGGACAATTTACCTCTACACAGTCTAACCATTTTGAGGTTGAGTCAATAATCACAAGAAAATATTTATTTGCAATTGGGCCCGCATAATCAATATGCACCCTACTCCATATTTCTTCAGTTATAGGCCACGGAGTCAATTCGCTCTTTGGTTGCGAAGGTTGAACCTCTGAACAAATTTCGCATCCTCTCGCTAAAAGTTCAATATTTCCATCTATCCCTGGCCACCAAAATATACCTCTGGCTAAACCTTTCATCTTTGCTATACCTAGATGAGATCTATGTAACAAGTTTAAAATTTTTTCTCTTAAACTTACTGGAATTATTAGCCTATGATTCCAGAAAAAACAATCATCAATTATGGATAACTCATTCCGTTTAATCCAGTAAATCCATTTTGAATCCTCCTTGTTAATTTTATTTGGCCACCCTGTTCTGAGATAATGTTTAATTTCCAATAAAATTTTATCTGTACTTGATTCCGATATAATTTCCTCGACATCTATAGGTAAATCTCTGTTATTTTTAAATAAACTTAGAATTTGAGTATCAAAGTCATTCTCTACGTGAACTGGTTCCTCGACAGGAACACGAGACAAATAGTCCGAACAGTTCAATGCTGATTTCACGTACTGTACTTTATAATTGAACGACGACAGAATTACCCCATAACGTTGAAGTCTGTTACACGCTAATACTGGGATACCTTTCTTATCACCAAAAATTCTACATAACGGTTCATTATCTATTTCTAAAATGAATTCCCTTCCATAAATATACTCAAAAAATTTTTTCAACGCAAACACAATAGCTGTTGCTTCTAAGTCCAAAATTGAATATTTCTTTTCTGCTTCAGTTAATTTTCGAGAAACAAAAGAAATCGGTCTCTGTAAATTATTATCGTAACAATGTAAAAGTGTCGCTCCCAACCCTTTTGTTGAGGCATCTGTAACAATCTTCTATGTTACATCCGAATCATAATGAGCTAGCACTCTATCATCACATAAAATTGACTTAATTTTATTAAAAGTTTCCAAGCAATTTTGATTAAACTCAAAATGTGTATTTTTCCTCAATAAATTATGTAACGGATCTAGTAGTACAGACATGTTAGGTACAAATGACCTGTAAAAGTTCACTAACCCCAAAAAACTTCGTAATTCAGTAATGTCTTTAGGTTGCGATACTTTACTAATAGCGATAGTTTTGTCTTTCAATGGTTTAATTCCTTCTTTTGAAACTTCAAACCCTAGAAAAGTTACTGATGACGCCTTAAAAATACACTTGTGAATATTTACACTAAATCCACAATCTTTTAATCTATTTAACACTGCTGTTAAATTCTCATTATGTTCTTCTTCCGAATCTCCTGTTACAACAATATCATCTAAAAATACCGCTGTTTTTTTCAAACCTTGCAAGCATGAAACTATCGTTTTACAAAAAATAGCCGGTGCGCTATTAATTCCAAACACTAATCTCGTGAATTTAAACAATCCTAAATGAGTAGATATAGTTGTGAAATCTTGACTTTCCTCATCTAGTTCTAATTGTAGGTACGCTTGCCTCAAGTCAATCTTGGAAAAAATTATTCCACCCGCCAATTGAGAAAATAACCATTCTATCCGTGGCATCGGATATTTATCTACCACTAGCTGTGGATTTATTGTTGCCTTATAATCACCGCAAATCCTTATTTCCCCATTACTTTTTACTATGGGAACGATTGGTGACGCAAACTTACTATAGTTTACCGGAACTAAAATACCTTCCGATTGTAAACGGCCCAATTCCGATTCAACCTTTGCTTTTAAAGCAAACGGTATATTTCTCGGATTGCAGAATTTCGGTTCCGCATTCTCTTTTAATTTCAAATGCACTTTACATTTATTGAATCTACCCAGTTTCTCCGAAAAAACCTCCGGGAATTTCCGAATTAAATTATCTACTACACTAGTATTATTCTCAACCATATTGTGAGAAAAATTTTCACTTCCCTCCTGGGATAAAGTAGATTGTAAGCCCGTAAATCCAATATTAAACTTTTTAATGAAATCGCGCCCTAGAACCGTAATTGTTCCATGTTTTACTACGCAAAATTCTAACATTTCCCTATAACCGTTAAAACCAACTGTTAATATGATACAACCCAATAAATTCAACTTACAGTTAGCGTAACCCATTAAGGTTAAATCCTTTGGTTTTAAATTCAAATGTTTGAAATGTTTAACATAATCTTTGTCAGTCAAAATCGAGATCGCCGCTCCTGTGTCCAATAACCCGTTTAGTTCCACATTATTCACTAAAACTTTGCACAATATTGGTTCACAATATACTGCGTTTATCCGCAACATTTTTTTATGTTCCTGCGTATTGACGAACACTGAAGAAATGTAATTATTATTTAAACCGCGACATATCTTCCCAATATGCCCTTTTACTCTGCATTTATAACAAAACACGTCTTTCAATTTACAATTTACTGAATCGTGATAACTCCCGCAATGTTTACATTTCGTTCGATCCGCTGACCTCGCTCTGTACGATGTAACATTCTTGTCCGAAGTTATAGAAAAATGTTTACCCACCGAATTTTGTTTTTGTGACAAATTGTTCGATGTATTTTTTAATTTATTTACTAAATCAACACTTCCCGTTTTAATTTGCTTATTCATTACCTCGAATGAATCCATAGCAATAGCACATTCTAAAACCTTTTTTAATGAAAAGTTTTCAGCTTCTACAAATAATTTCTCCTTAATTCGCCCCACTCGAAGACCGGTGACAAAAATATCTTTTAAATATTCAAGTCTGTCCTCGAATTTACAAAATCTAACGAGATTCCTTAACCGTGCTATATAATCAGTAACCGATTCTGAACTTTTTTGTTTCGTAGCAAAAAAAATTTCGCGCTCTTTGAACACATTTCGTTTGATACCTACATGATTCTCTAGTAATAACAATAAATTTTCGACCGTAATATCTGTAATTTTTTTAGGAAAACACAAATCAATCAATAAATCTATTGTCTCTGTGTGTAAATGAGATATTAAAACCGCTCTCTTTTTCTCTACCGAATTAATTTTGTCATCATTGACGAGGATGAACTGTTCGTATTGCAATACGAACGTCTCCAGTTTGTCCCTCAAATGACAGAACCTGGGTAGTTCTCCCCCTTCCATCTTCACACAGATACAATCAATAAGCAGAAAATTTTACAAACAACACTCAACTCACGACTCTGTTGACTTGCTGCTGCTCCGATCTCGCCCTTCCGCGGACCGTCTCTTGGCTCCTGTACCCTGGTCGTTCTTCTAATGCCCGGCACACCTTCCGTGAGGTCTGCACCTGGTCTCTGGTCTTCTCCTGAAGACCCGGACTTCTCCATCCACGCCTTACGTGTATGCTCCTGGTTCTCGGCACTGAATAAACCAATCCAGCGCCTTGCTGTTCCTCGGATGCCAATTTCTGCTGCTCTTGCCTGTTGCCCCTGTAGCCTCAATCTCGGATTCCTCTATAGGCTGCACCAAATGTGATTTTGGCTGCCCGTGATTCCTTTTTCGACTGCCAAATGTGACAATTTGGCTGCCCGTGGTTCTTTTTCAAACCGCGCCAAATGTGATATGATTTGGCTGCTTCTCGTTCCTTTATCGGCTGCGCCAAATGTGATGACCGTGGCCGGTATCAACATTACTTTACTGGACTCCGGGTGTGGATCCAGCTTCTTCTGTATGTGATCTCAGTTTAGGGTGATTGACACAATAATAAGTCGTAGGTAGACTAGGCGAGTTTATACCGAGATATGTTAACAGGTCGTGCTTCCTACGAAGCGATAATGCAAAGAGGACGGTAGACAGCAATCACACCCTTTTATACGTTCCTCATGCTGTCTCACTCATACACGCATGTCTCTTTCATACCGCAAGACATACGTTCACCCCATTAAATATATTTGATAAGATATTCGCAAATGGTTACGTTATTCAGTGTAAATCTCAAACTTGCCAATTCGTTCACCATAGTGCAAACAAATATACAAATGATATGGGCATTTTTAATATCACTAATTCGATGTTTAAATAAACAATTTGTTAATGTCCAAATATTATTTGTGATTATTTCAGATTATTTTTAAAAATCTAATTAAAAACCGTCGTCACATACGTAATTATTGTATGTAAGCATTGTTTATTACTAATACTTGTACGAAAATTTTAACTATTTTTTGCACCAAATGTAAAAGCCAAAGATATTCAAATACAGAGAGATATTATATGGTGTTCGCGCAACTGTCGCCGGACTACGCGCTAATTAGCGTAGATTTCATACAAAAAGAATTTGTTCATTTCGTTGATTTTTTGAAAATGTGCATTAATATTGGTTAACAATATATTTTGAATAAGAAAAGAATTCGTTCATTTAGTTTAACGTTCGTTTGGTTTATTCGTTAATTATTTGTTCTTTTAGTTTATTTGTTAATTGGTAAACAATATCGGCGACACCCGAGAGCGCAGACCCACATAGTAAAAACAGCAGATAGCACATCTACCTATATTTCAATGTCTTTGGTAAAAGCCAATGGGCGTATAAAGGATAAAATTAATAAATCAATAGTGTTTTTATAAATCAATTGTGAAGAAAACATAAGTGAGAATCAAGTTGATAAAAAATGATCACGCCTGTAAAAATATTTGCGAAAACCCATGTGCTCAAAATCTTATTAAGTTTTTTTTCAAAATTGGTAAATCAATTTACATGCCGTTCGATCATTCAGTCATGATTCAAACCCTTTGGGGACATCGTCTGTGTAACACATGACATGTGTATCGAACCTTCCTCCAAACTTCCATATCCTAAATCTATCGAAACGATTCAGCGTTATTTATTCAAAGCTGTAGGTAGGTGTTCAGATACTTTTTGGAAAGCATACAATATATATTATGATGGTAGACAATAACAAGTATTTAAAAATAGAAATAAACATTTAAAACTCTTTTGTCATTACCTGGATTCATTATATTTATAACTAGTGTCCGACCGAAACTGAACTTTCTGCCGAAGCCCCAAACCGAAATCGAATCATCGGTATCTGTCTCAATTTCGGCCGAAACCGAAACATTTTTAGACTTGTTAAAAATATATTGTCCAGTGAAATTTGGCTTATTTTTTACACTTATACAGATAGTTAACGCGTGTTAAATGAAATAAAAAATATGAAATAAAGTAATTATTTAAGTATGTGAAAAAATAATTATTTATTGTTTACATATTACTGTTATAAAACAAATCAAAATTATAAACATTGGCAAACATGTTAACTATGTACTTCTTGGAACAAAAATTTGTCAATAAAACAACAATTACCTAAAAACAAATGTACCTACTGTAAGTAATGAATGAAGGTGTAAGTCAAATATTACCTCTTTTATTTTTACACAATTCTTAACATTTATAAATCCGAGTGAATAACTCAAAGGAAAGAATTTCAATGCTTGATAAATACCAATAAAATATGTGAGACTTATCTATTCACTACGCGCGAGAAATAACATATAAACTCACAACACAATCAATCGGATCGGCCGGTGAACTCAGCTGATGATGGCGGGTGACACGCGAGCCACGAACTCACCCGAAGTCAGCCGAACGACGCACGATAATTCACGAACGCAGAGTTTCTGTGCGGCCGAAGGATCGGCAGATTTTCTGCCGAAACCGAAACTGATGCCGAAACTAAATATTTTTGCCGAACCTTGCCGAAAACGAAATCGAAACCGAACTTTCGGTCGGTCACTATTTATAACTTATTTTTGCATTAGTGCACAATGTTTGTCTTCTGTGTCCTTAAATTTTTCAGTTTATTTCACAAGGATCTGCGTCCCATTGTCGTAAATAGTCACCAAATATCGTTTACTAGAGAAGTTTACTTTAGAAAACAAAACAGAATGTTTATATACTGTAAAAGCAATTTTATCTACATAACAAAGTTTAATGTTGTTTTCTAGTATTCTTTTATATCCCTGAGGTGATACATTTCACGCACACGGTGGCATTAAAATCGCCAAGGATTTTTTTGTATTATCTTTTTTTTATTATAAAAGAATAAATTAAAATTTTACTTAAACTAAAATGTGAACAGAATCGGATATTTTAAAAGAAAATTTTAACAGGATGTTAAAATAGAATATGACCTGCATAACTTGCCTATTTCACATTTTAAATCAACTGAAATGAAAATAAAAATACATTACACACGGAAGAAACGGATAAGAAAGTCTGGTGTTATCAGAAGCTGGACAGAGTATTAGAATAAATTCGTTAGAAGTGTAATAAGATAAAGAAAGCCATACAATGGAAGCACAAGAGATGGTGTACCTAGCAATGGTACCTACAGAGACGACAGGATAATAGTTGTAGGGACGCTGCGGGGAGGAAGAGCGGATTGAAAGGAAGAAGGATGGGACGTGAGCAAGTTGTCAAATATCAATAAAGAACAATACAATTTGAATAAATTTGATATCCACATTCGTTTAGAGAAGTAACGTTTCGATCGTAACAGCTCGGAAGGATCTGCAAATATCTTTTTTTTTTAAATGGTGTATCAGTGAAGGATAGATTGTGCCACGAAGTAGATGATTTTTATTCAGATACGAGTATGTCAATTTCTTTGTGAATATTTAGAATTTTGGTGTGTTTAATATTTCAGCTACGATACACTCAAATATTATTTAATCATTTAGGATGAAATGTTTCACATAATTTGAACAATTCATCATATTTCAAAGGTAATTTTAAAGTTCTTTGAAAGGTCTATTCAAGTCGTGTTATTACTTCATTGTCTATTTAAATCATGATAACATAACGAAACTTTTAAATTAACTTTGAAATTTTATGAATTGTTCAAATTCTTTGAAACCATCTTCTTTAGTTGCACTTATAATACTTCGCTTAGGTAGAATAGGTAGGTAGGTATTATTTTCATTACAATGATTATTTAATTAGTTTAGTTGGTGCAATTCGTTTTACAAATTTACAACTGCATACAGCAATTCCGATTCCCATAGACAGTAAAATAATTCCGAGTAATTGAAACGATATGAATCTATATTAAACTTTTACATACATGTTACCAAAATATGAATCAAAACTCAAAACAAAGTTACGCACTAATTTAAATTTAAGTCGTGAGAGTGAAATTCTTCGTAAAACACAAATTTAATATTTAAAATATACCTAATAAAAAATGGCCTGAAGATTATTAAATTAACCAAAAAAAAGCAATATTTGTTTTTAAAAACCAAGTTTTGTCGTAAAGCATTCAGAACGATGTTAATGAAGTGCTTGTTAAATTAATCATTGAAGATGCAGACAATATCAATAAATTTAAAAGAAACTTGAATAAAAACAAGACACATGGTAACGTTCGCAACTGGGAATCGATCTTAGGATCTCTGTCTTACCGGGACAACGCCTTAAAATGCCATAATGCCTCTTACCTGGTTTCGATTCCCAGTTGCAACCGTTACCTTTTTATTTTCTTTATCTTGTTATTTTTCAAGTTTCCTTTAGATTTAATAGTATTATCTTCTTTTTAAATGATTAATATAACATTAGTGGGTTTAACCTTCAAAAGTTGTTCCAAAAAAATTAAATGCTTGTTAAATAATTTTTCTTCTTCAATTAGCTGATCCACAATAACTTTGTCTATTCCTTTAAAAATTGTTTTCCTTACCTCGAATTATATTTACAATTTATTTGTGAAATTCGTTATTAATAAATATTTTTTATCTACTTATGTTGATTTTAGATCCTTAACATAGTTTAAATAATAAATATAAGTTTAATTACATTACTTTTCGACAATTTTAGTAGATTGATAAAAAAAATTTAGAATTTCAATGGGTAATCCTAAATCCAGATTTTAGCACAAGTGTAAATTAGATCGTAAAATAAATACCTGTGTATTGAGTTTTTTTTAAAGGGCAGAATAATAAACATGAGAATGAGTAGTAAACTGTGAAAGGGAAGTATTTTCCTTGAGTTTTACATTAAGTTTTATAATTTCTTGAATCCTGTTTTTTATCGGAAGGAAAAAAGGTCCGCTTCCACACATTTCAACATTATTTAAGTCAATTGAGCGATCTTGTCATTTGAATTCACAAGCGTCGTAGATTTGTCATGGACTCGAGAGCGGAGTATCGCAGTATCAAATTGATTTAGGCTAAACGCTCTAAGTCGCTTATAAAGTAAGCGGGAGGGGTGGATCGGGTCGCCGGGGGTGTGGAGCGTCCTCCAAGGGGGGTGGGGGTGGGAGGGGTGCAGAGTGAGTTATCGGCGGGAGAGTGTATTAGGCCACCAACACACCCCCGGAGCTCGCGCTGTGCATATTCAAAAAGTCAAATCATCCCCGGCCGGAATACACAACGGCTGTCTGACGGAGTTTTTCAGGAAGTAGCGGTGTTCAATATTGGCAAAACAATTATTAATAAATAAACAAGGTATAAGTTTTGTCCAGCTCGCGAAATGTAATCTCTTCTTTTGACGCAGGCTGTAACTCTGAAAAACTGTTCTCGAACCAGTCACTCGAACCAGACTGTGAAGTCGTGGAGTGCTATCTCCCCAAAAACGTCTTCCACCAATTAATTATCTGGGTTAACAGGAAAGACACGAAAGCTATTTTTCATCATTTTTGAAGCATACAAACAAATATACATTCATTCATCATTTCGGTAATTTTAAAGATAGAGACCCAGAATATTGGTTTAATGGTGCAACAGATTCCTATTGCCGTATCACGTAATGCATTAAAAAATATATCTCTAGATTTCCAGAAATAAATAAAAACCACCGTATACTAAATATAATTATCTGATAAACAGAATGTATCAGCATGTGTACGACAAACGATAACCAATGGTTCCTGACTTTATTTCGAGTAAAAAAATTTTTTTTTGTCTCCTGTGAAATGTTTTTTTTTTCAAATTTAAAAACAACAATAAAAAATCTTTCATCTGTCGCCACTGGTCAATCACCCATCTAATCTCCCACCCGACCCGTCCAATGTTTTTAGATTTTAAAAAAGTCACTGAAGACTGAAACGCCATTAACTCCAAATAAGCTCAGGCATCACTGATTAAAGTTTGTCGGGTACGAGCTGATACACCCGTATACCACGTACATTTGCTTAGAGTTATATTGGAATTAATATATATAGATTTCACATGTAAGATCCACAAAATCATTGGTAAAAATATTTACAGTTCATTTTCAATAAGACAACAAATTTGACGTCGGTATGTAATGCTATGTTCTTGTCATTTCTTCTTTTTCTCCTGGTTTACTTAATCCAGGAATACCGTAAATAAGTCAATATTACTTCACCGTTGTCGGCGGAATTGGGTACTGCCGCCCAGAAACCATTTATTGGATGTCATCTTTGCCATAGCTCACCCCAAGTGGTTCGCCACGTTTGGTGCAGGTGTGCCCGGGTTCAAGGGGTTAGGACATATCCAAGACGAGGCTGGCTGAGGGAGGTCTTTTGACCTCTCCAACCAGAATCCCCTGACCCATCGCTTTGCACCGCAGTTGGAGGGATGAATTCATACGCCCGTCACTCCTGGATAAACTGACCTCGAACCTATTTCCTTCCCAGAAGTTCACCTCTTTCATTTCCTTAAAAAAGCATCCACACATTATTTTCCTCAGGCCCTCTGTGTGGAGCTAATGTAAAAAAATACCCATATGATGAGTCTAAACAACGATGGGACTATATTTAATAATATAAATTTATTTTAAAAAGTTTATAATAAACATTCGACAAAGTAAGCAATATTAAACACAATGGTTGACTATCCCTCCGCCAATAAATAACAGACACCCCAAGGAAGTAGTTCCCTCAATGTTCGCGACGTCTCGGAAATTCCTCTCCAGAGTGAATTATATCAATTTAATCGAAATCGAATTCCTGCTTCCTTCACATTCACTATTTAAAAGTGGCTTCCATAAATTAAACGGAACACGTCGGAACGTGTGCGATTTTCTTTCTCTCATACTTTAGAGTTTAGAGGTTAAATAAGTCAATTCTAAATAATAATATATTTAGACGTTAAATTTGTATTTTATATAATACGATTTGTTTTAATTGCAAAACAATACAATTGAAAAAAGTTATTTGTTTAATACCACTATTTACACGTCTCGACGTCTAACGAACTATACCTTTATCAGGACAAAAAACATATAAACTTATATAGTTTACCTTCACCAGGACAATAAACATATAAACTTATATAGTTTATATTATTCTTATTGTTTATATGTTTATTGTCTTGATGAAGGTTGTGATCAATCAAAACCAGTCGACGTGCATAAATAGAATAAAGTGGTTTTAAACAAAGAACTATTTTCATTTGTGTAATGTAAAGCTATGAAGTGTTTGCTTTCTTCGATAATGCAACAACATAGTTTTAGTTAGTACGCCGAGGTTCCATAGACCCCAAAGATTGTAGATTATAAACTTTGAAATGTTTTATATAAATACATTTACATAAACACAGCATGTGCATAATCAATTACGTTGGTTCACTAAAGATTAGTTGTTTCACAGAATTTGAACAATTCATCAAATTTCAATGTTAAAATTTAAGTTGAGTGGAAGTTACATTCAAGGTCTGTTATTATTTTAACTTGGTTCGGTTTTTTTTCAGAGTGACTTGAATATTGACGTTATTTTAAAACTTCACGGTAAATACATTTAACTTGAATATTAACGTTTAATTTGATGAATTGTTCATATTTTGTGAAACTACCCGTCCTTAATGTTTATAAACGCACGAAGTAGAAAAAACCAAGTAACGAACTAAAATCTGAAATACGTTATGGTTATGAACTTTAGGGCACAAAAAGAATACTCGAATTAAAAACCAGATTATTTTTCTTATTTTTTTTTATATTAAATACCCACAGTAGGCCCTGAGGAAATCATTTCCCCTGTGGACGGGGTGTGGCGGGTTCTTTGAGGAAAAGAAGGAGTAAACGTGGGTCTTGAAGAGGCAAATCGTTCCACATCCGTGCTGTTGAACTCTTGAGAAATATTTCGACCGTTGTGCGCGTGTTTGGCGTGTTTCCCGACTATGCACCTGAGAACACTCTGTAGATCAATAGTATATTTTACACTTGGGAAAGGAATTTAAATTTAAATTAAATTAAAAGAAAGGTTTCAGGAGGTT
The DNA here is from genome assembly GCA_917880885.1 of Limnephilus marmoratus. NCBI lineage: Eukaryota > Metazoa > Arthropoda > Insecta > Trichoptera > Limnephilidae > Limnephilus > Limnephilus marmoratus. The sequence continues at coordinate 31,752,785 of OU862909.1, read as the reverse complement.
TTTTTATCGATATGTTTTTAAAATGTGTTGAATGTAAGTATACATCAAACTAATTGTGAGAAAATAATTGTGTTCTAAATCCTAAGATTTATAGTAAGTAGGTACAAACTTTTAGACTTATGCCCTTATTGGGTCTAGACTTATACCCTACTACCCCCCTTCCCCCACCCATTCCCACCTTTCCATTGACACCATTAAGTCTGTGTCTATTGTTGTAAATCCTGATGAATGGCTTACAAAAGATATAGTTTTTTTAAAGAATAAATAAAAAATAAGTGGTTAAAACTAAGAAATCTATTAATTTTAAATTAAAACGGTGCCACAAAATAAGTTTGATGTGTTTAAAGAATTACAAACTTTCCCCTGCACTTTGAAAATAATGGGGTTTTCTGTACCCGCCATGGGATTTAATCTCAATCCATCCGACTGCCATCCGAGCTTCCCATCTGCGAGTTTTCCATCACCTTTCAAGATTTCAGCAATCATTTTCCTGTTGCACCAAGATAACGTTCCTTGTGCTGTCGGGGATAAGCGATGTGATCTGCTAAATCTCGTGTTCAAACGCAATAATAGTCTGCCCTTGGTCATCCCGCCCCGCCTGGCCGCCCTGACCCCGCCCCGCCCTACCTGCCCGCCGCCCTCACCGCCCCCACCGCCTTAGCCGCCCACTGCATCAATTATTCAGGCTACTGATTGCGTCCGAGACATGCTCCCCAGGAGTGCATGAATAATATATTGACTGATCTCATATTTAATTGGTACGGATTGGGAGATATAATCGAAAACAAAACTACTCCAAGATTAAAGAAAACATAAATTGATTTTTTTTTTACATGAATACCGCACAAGAGTCCCAACTGCTCCCATCTGGAGCCAGTGGGACTATGGCATCCCCAATTGGGGTATGTTGTGAGGCTGAAGGCAGTGGGGAGGGGAAGGAGATAGGGAAGAGGAAGGTGAGGAAGTATCTGGCCATTCAGATCTGGTCATCAAACACGGCAGAAGCCATTTCAAGCAACGTTTCAATTCTGAATTGTGGTCTTACACCAGGGCGATACTGAGAGTATCTTCCACTCTGGAACATGCCGCAAATATACTATTTATTATTTTATAATGAATAAATTGTGAAATACACAAATTAATCAAATAAAATTTAATTGCCGGGATTCGATCCCGCGACCTTCGGAATGCGAGTCAAGCCCCTTACCGCTGCACTACGCCGGCCGTCGAAATAATAAATGTACAATTTTCTTCAGGTCTCAGATTCAAGGCAATTTTTTCTCAAGGCAATCCGTTTCAAATAAGTATTCAATATTTTTTTTACAGTTCTACTTTAGACATGACTTGCACTATTCTTTGACTCTACACGTAATATGATCTATGACGGCTCGGTCCCGGGGATCTAAGACACTTCTAGTTCGTTAGTTGCTTCGGGTAAAAAGAGGGATGGTTAAAGACGCACATTTTTTTAAAATAAAAATTCTAGCGAAAGAAACCCACATAATCAAAATAAACAACACACAACACTCAATGAGACATAACTAGCTGGGTTAGGTATCTACTTTACCACTGATGATTAGTTAATAGAACACACAACAGGGGTTCAGCCAAGCGCCGAACGATTTTTGTACAATATTATATTTATTATGAATTCTATTCCAAAGAGTATTAGCAGGTTACTGATTTTAACAATAAGTTTTGATCAAATGAGTGTGGCATGGTTTATAACAAATTTACTAATTTCGTTAGAGAGTTAAGTTGAAGTTCTTTCTGTGAGTGATTGTAACTCTGGTTCAATGAACTCGGTTTTTATTTATTTCGATTTTTAATTTAATTTTGTACTATATTATTATCTATATACATAAAAATCAAAATACGCTTATTTCTGTCTATGTAGATATATATGTAAATATATATATAGACAGAAATAAATGTCTATGTAAATAAATATAAGAGACGTCAATGCATTGCTATATTAAGCACAGGAATGTTTGAAACTTTCAAAATGCCTTCTTTAAGCCCCCGCGAAGGTCTCTGGATTATTACAACCACATGACACTACATCTGATATATCTTTTTCAATTATTACAAAAACTCTTGCAAAACTGTCAAAAACGTCAAAATTTGAGAATGATATTTTGCAAAACAATGATTGTAAAATCAAAATTTTATTTTCTAAAATCTTAAAATAATGGATTTAATTGAAGTAGTCGCCTCATAAAATAAAATAAAATTGGAATTTATTGCTGTTAAACTGATAAAACATTTTTCTAATCTAATTATGTTATTATTATTTTTTTATATTATTCTAAATTATCAGCGTTCGGGCCATTATTTTTAGAAACAGCTTGTGTGTGTGTATCTTTTGTCTTTCGACATAGACTCGCCTCATACTTTGAACCGAATCAAGAATTATAAATATTTTAATTAGGTACCTACCTATGTTAGGTATCAAATTTGATTGATCGATTTTTGAATAAACTCTTTGTAAATGAATTTTTACCAACAGTTTATTTTAGGCGTATGTACGCATGACGGAATTGAATTTAATTTAATATTTATTTATATTTAATTTATATCTAATATTACGTTGCAAAACTTGTTTATAAAAAACTATATTTATAAATTAAATAATAAATATTTATAGAGTCCTACAAACTTGATAACAACAAAAAAAAAGAGAAGTAGGATTTGTTAAGAATTTAAGTGTTATTATCAAAAAACGGGACTCATTGAGTCAAGAATTGCAAGCGATAAACAAAGTTTGTTTATCGCTTGCAATTCTTGACTCAATGAGTCCCGTTTTTTGATAATAACACTTAAATTCTTAACAAATCCTACTTCTCTTTTTTTTTGTTGTTATCAAGTTTGTAGGACTCTATAAATATTTATTATTTAATTTATAAATATAGTTTTTTATAAACAAGTTTTGCAACGTAATATTAGATATAAATTAAATATAAATAAATATTAAATTAAATTCAATTCCGTCATGCGTACATACGCTTAACGTGAGTAGGTTTAAACGTAGGTAGATTTCTTCCTGTAATGTAGATAATATGGATAAATAAACCTTCCAGTAATATAATCTTTTAAGGGAAATTATTTTATTTTTCATTTTATTTATTTATTTATTTTGAAATACACGGCACAACATGTGCCATTAACATACATGTAGGTATATATAAAGTATAGTAGGTATAAAATATAAAGTAAGGAGTACAAAGTATAAAGTTTTAAGAAAAGAGTAAAAACAAAAGTTAAAAATATTATAGTAAAAAGTAAAATATAGAAATATAGATATCCTTAAAAGGTACAAGGTTTTATATATAAATTATAAAAAATAATAAATATAAAAAGTTATAAAATACAAAAAGTTATAAAAGTAAGAAATCCTTTTAGGAGCAAAACAAAAAATTATAAAAAGTAAAAATAATTAGATATCATGGATTATGTCAACTTGATGTCAACGATGTGAACCTTTGACCAAGTATATGTGAACCGATATGATAAATTTTACAAGTAGGTACCTGTGATTTTTAAGGTATTCATTAATTTTAGAAATATAAGATATCTTTGAAAGGTAGAAAGTTTTAAATATAAATTATAAAAATTAAAGTTATAAAATATAAAAAAAGTTATAAAAGTAAGAAATCCTCTTAGTTAATTCTACAAGTAGGTAGGTAAAAATTGTAACCGATTTGTCAAGAATTAAGACAAGCGATAAAAACAAATTAAGTTTAACCTAATTATTATTACTAACGTTATATCAATTGTTTTTTCACGGGCTGGTTGAAAATAATTGCGATGTGAAAGTGTAAACTGATTTTTAACCATTTTTGTCTCCTTGATATGAAAGATAATCATTGTTTTTTGTTAAAAAATGTCATTAGACATACATTTTCACAGTACGAGCGAGGAACACAGGGTATAAATATCAGTATAAAATGTAACCACCATTCTCACAGTCCGGTTCTGTCGAAGACCAACGCCCGGATAAAAGCTTTTGTCCAGAGTGCGTGATAACAGGCGTTTAGTTGCCCTCCCCCCTCCAATATCAACCACCCCGACCAGCTAGCCACCCTTAGTAGTCCTCCAGGTCCTTTGGTCAGCGCAATGAGCTTTGGCTGGACCAAGGATGGGAAATTACTTTTTAATAAAGTTTTTCATCGAAGGACGGTACTAAAAATGTTGCAAAGAAAGACTAATATATTATTATGCCATTTTAAACACCATTCAAATAACTTTAACGGTTATCGTGTTTATTTGTAAAGCCAACAGAATGTCAATTTTTATTATGAATTTTTTTTTTCATTAGAATTTGTATTATGGTCCACGGTAAGAGACAATGCGCTAAGAGACCTGAAATTTTTGATTCAGTGATCCTTGACATTATTTGGAGTAAAACATGGTAATGAAAGTTTAGTGTCCGGTGACATTTATGATAATTTTTTTAACATTTTTTTTTAAAATCAGTAAATATTGAATATTTAGGGTCGGGATAATGGTTTGAACGATTAATTGGTTGAGTAACCAGTTACCAATATGGAATAATAAAAAAAATGGTTGTTTTGAGATAAAAAAAAATCATTAAAAATTCACCGGAGACTAGAATTTTGTTAACATTTTTCACTCCAAATAATATAAGGGATCAATAGCTATCTAAGGAGCATCACCTAGGGTCTTTTGCATATTTGTGTATTTCTATATTAATCTACAATGTAAAAACTTGTTAACGTTTTCTTTTTATGTATCTTGCATTTTGTCATGTATTATTCATGACATTTAATCAGTCACCTGTAAATTTTGTAATTACTAACATACCTACTAGTTTATTTCTATGTCATTTATAACTTAGAAACTTTCTCTCTTATTGTAATGCACTATCATTCCTAAATTTATCTGTATGATGTTTACCTACTAGTTATATTTTTATAGTTTATCTTTTTTATTCAAAAAAACTGTCTCTGTATTATAAACTTGTCATGTAAAAGCCCATCAGGGCGTTGAAAATTAATAAATAAAATAAATAAATAAATAAAATAGGTCAAGTACTTAATATTCTGTATATGAGAAATTATTAGGTTCATTTATATTTTTAATAAAGTTTAGTTAATCATTTCAATCTTTCGGCCATACACAATAATAAGTCATTTTCAACATAACCCTACATTATATCGACCTTGGAAAAGAAAAATTACTAAAGCGCCATACAGCCTGGAAAAGAAAAATGTGGTACGGCGCTTGTTTTTCCTTTCCAGCTGAACGGCATTTCAGCCATTTTTCCTTTCCAGCTGTATGGCACTTCATCATTTTTCCTTTCCAGTTGTGTCGCATTTCAGCCATTTTTTCTTTCCAGCTGTATCGCATTTCTGCCATTTTTCCTTTCCTACTGTATGGAACTTCAACCATTTTTCCTTTCCAGCTGTATGGCACTTCAGCCATTTTTCCTTTCCAGCTGTATGGCAGTTCAGCCAGTTTTCCCTTCCAGCTGTATGGCAGTTCAGCCAGTTTTCCTTTCCAGCTGAATGGCATTTCAGCCATTTTTCCTTTCCAGCTGTATGGTACTTTAGCCATTTTTCCTTTCCAGCGTCAAAGTGAGAACCAAAAATGAAAATATTTATTTTCAAATGAATCATTAAAAAGTACATATTCCAGTCAGGATTTCGCTTTCCATCTCTATAGAAATACTGTTTAATATATAAAAGTATGTTTTTCAGACATACGAGAATTTTTGCAATTTTTCCGATATCATTTTGCGATTTTCAGTTTCCTTTTTTCAGCTACTGCACGAAGACCCTTGTCCCGAACCCCCTTTGGTGGCGATTTATCCTCTGACGGGGGCTTGACCGCCCCCCGTGGGGGACACCGAGGGGCTGAGGTGGGAGGAGGCGATAAGTACACCTCTCATGGGAGACCCACAAAGAGATCAGAACCTCTGTATTTGTAATAGATTTATGTACAAACACTTTTCGATTATTGATTTCCAATATCGCCAGGATTGAAAAAAAATGTTTAAAAAACTTTTTCTTTCTAGTTTTACGTCATTAATAAAATGAAAACATTTTTAATTTTTGTTCACAAGAGAATCAATCTTGATGATTTTGAACTAGTTAATTTCGATAAAGTTGAAAAACGAATCCCGGGGTACTCCGAAGCGTATGTGCTATACAGTTATGACTTGTTAGGTTAACATATTCTGATATTATGCGATAGGAGGGATCATGCCGTTAGAATCCAAACGCATATATTATATGCAGCAAAAAAAATATTTCCCGTTAACACGTAAGAAATTTTATACCATTTTGAACATTTTCGTTGTCAGAATATTAGTTATTTTACTACCACATTCCAAATTCAGCGTAAACTCTCCTAAGGACTCGCTCTCATATCGATAGTCTTAGGGGGCATACATTAATTACGTGAGCAGTTTTTCTTCCAATCTAGACCCCCTCCCCCCTTGGTGAGATAAATTGTGACCACTTTGTATATTCTTTTCAAGTAACGTGAGATTTTGCTGGACACCCCCTCCCCCCTTTTGTGCTCACGTAATTAATGTATGCCCCCTTATTATAGTAAATAAAAACCTAACTGTGTTTGAAGTGAATTTGGTTAAATTCAAAGATTATTTTAATAGTTTCGTTCTTCCGTTGTTTTAGTCTTCGTTCGATCGGGACAACTCCGCAGAATTTGGGAGGCGGGTGTGGGTACTGCCACCCCAGGGACCATAAATTGGATAATAAACACTGCCATAGGTCACTCCGAGTGGTTCGCTACGTTTAGTGACTTAGCAGGGGTGCCCGGGTTCATGAGGTGAGGATTGTCTTGGTTTTGGCGCGGATGTGTCTGCCCTCCAACTTTGTGGCGGGCCGGAATTGGAGAAACTGGTTGAGTGTGACCTTTTTATCTCTCCAACAGAACTCTCTCGATCCATCGCTTTACATCGCAGTGAGAGGGTTGAATTTAAACGTCCGTCACTCCTGGACACACTGACCCCCAGATTCCTTCACACGCGTCATACTGTGGAGCAAATAAAAAGAACTGCACTCGTTAATTACGTAAATTTCGAAGTCAGTTTTTCCACTAAGCTGATAAAATTATGCAAAATTTTCTTCCGTTTGCTCAATTTTCACTGAACACATAATATGTTATTATTCCGAGTATTCTGGTACAATTTTCTGGTAAATAGGTAATGCCCTTTCAAAACAAAACCTTCAAACAAAAAGTGGTCTGCCGAAATTTGTGCGCATTTAGTCATCAAATTAATGCTTGTTATGAATAACAAAGTGACTAATAAAGTGAAGGTTTTCTATTAAGCAAATGAATCTCAAAAATCTTAATACACTTTAGCACTCCCTTAAAAATCCCCTTGGCTAATAGCTCCTATTACGGTGATGTACCGTCTATTAGTACTGCGCCGCGCTGTTTGTTCGCCGCGCGATGTCAAACTAAAATCAAGTTATTAGTTAATTGGCTAATTTTCTAATTGATTGACGTTTTGTAAACGAGAATTCCATCTCGGAATAAGAGGGAAAACATCGTAAGTTATTTTTGAATAATTTTTGAAACCTGTGATGTGGTACTGAAAAAGTGTATATTAAGTGGGTCTTTTATTGGAGGTTACTTACTGTACGGAGAAAGGAAGAAAATATAATAAACGAACATTTTAGATTTGTGAATATTTTTTAGTTAGACGTCATAAATTTTATTTTTAATTTTTATTCCAGTTAAAAGAAAATTACATTTTCACTCATTTAACTAGAAATAATTATACACATTAAGATAAAGTAAATATTTCAATACAGCGCTATTCTATTTCATTATTTTCTTTATCAAGAATAAATATAAATAATTTTTGTTTTTTAAATTTACCCAACTTCTTTTCGTTTTTAATGTCATTTGGGAGGCAATTGTATAAGTTGCCCCCCTCGTAACCAATGGATTGTTTACCATAGTTAGTGAGGATGGTGTTGTCATTATGTTATCGCGTTGTCGTGTAAAGTGTTTATGTACTTGGGACGTTTTAATGAATTCTGTGTTTGTGTTTACGAGATTATTTTGTATTTTGTAAATAAGGAGACATGTATTGTATTCATATAGTTTTCTTAATGTTAATAGTTTTGTTTCCATATATAATTTTTTTGTAGATGATCTAGGCTTGTAGTTAAATAGTTTTTTGATTATATTGTTTTGTATTTACCTGTAATTCATTTATGTATGTTTCACATGCGTTTCCCCAGATTTCAATCAAATAATTTAAATGTGAGTGTACGAGACTGTAATATAAACCTATTTTTAATTTATTTGGCAACAGATACGATAGCTAAATACGCTAATTAAGGGAATGATTTTGTCTTTAATACCTTGTACGTGTTGTTTAAATGTCAAATGCTGAAAAATGTTAGTTGGCTGCAATGGCTTCACCAACATTCTTCCAAATTGGGTTTTCAATAATCACAATATCCTTTATCAAAAATATGAAAAAATTGAGAAATATTATGAATACGTAATATCAATTTAATATCAAAAACTCCATTTGGCAAAAAAGTTAGGTTTCGTTCCCAACCCCAACCGATGATAAGCGTTTGGAGAATTTTGCATAAATACATCGTCTTCTCCCCATCTTTATTCCGAATGAATTTACCACACATTTATCACATTTTTAATAGATTTTTCTTTAATTAAACCCAAATTGTTTTTGTGTTCAATTCGTAGATTCGTAGAACTCGATTAAATTTAGAAACAAATAATTTAAATTATTATTTTTTTATTCTTCTCGAAAACATTGATAATTGTATGAAAAAATGCTTCTGTATACATTAAACGACGATGTTGCATCAAATGCACACAGCTATAAGAAAATCAAGTAAAGTCAATGATAATCGTAACCTTGTAGTTTACGCATTTAACGTTACCCATAAATAAACAAAATCATGCTAATATTATGAGAATGATTTTTCATGGCATTCATGATTTAACACGCACACCAGGTGTTTGATTTTTAAGTTTCATTTATCGTGAGAAATTAATCGTATAGCGTCCTTACGAATTGTATAAATTGTGTAGTAATTGTTATCACAGGGCATGTAATAATTATCGAAACGCCTTGTTTATTCAGTTCTTAAAAATTAAACGAATATTCACAACGTGGAACACACAAGTATAAGCATGAAAACGTACGATTATATCTATACAAAGATATAAATTATGATGTTTTCTAATTATCATTAAACACCTCGGTTATGATGTTATGGAGGTGTACTTCGCAATATGTGATATTGAGTTACCGAACACCGTCACACCCTTGTGTATCCCTGGAATATATTATATGGCCGCTGAAGTCTCATAACACCGAGTCACACTTTCATTAATTTATTTATTGCAGAAATTCTAGGATATTAAATCATAGAAATTTATTTTATTAGAATCAGTACTCTTCTACAATGAACAATGAACCAATATCCACGATCAGGGGCAGCAATTAGGTACTTGAATGATTCACTTTCAGCCAAATAAATATATGTATAATGCCGACAAAGATCTGAAATCATACATTTTATATACCGCTGTTTACAATAAATTCGTTAAATGACAATCCTACCTGCTTGCTCACTAAGATTCCGGGTGCCGTAGACTTTTTATTTACGAGTATTTTTATTAATTTCAACCGGTCATTGCGTCTGGGACCCACACAGGTATCCCGTATTTAATTTCTCGGCTGGCTAAGTCCTCCACCACGACACAAGCAACATTTTCCGCTTACTGTGGTGGTAGTAGGAGATTTTAAAATATTGTCAGGTTATTCGTAACCAGGGGAAGTTTGTACGTGAAGTAAGTATAAAGTATAGTACAAGTGTGAATGAAATATCTTTTTGTATAAATACGAGTCATCATTCTAAATTGAAAACACATATTTGTGAACTTGTCGAAAGAATCGGAAATGTATTTATATATTTATAAGACTTAGAAATATTCTTAGACTAGAAAACCTAAAAAGAACGTACTATGCAATTGTTGAATCTATATTACAATACGGTATTATGGGCTGGGGAGGAACGTGTGATGTTATTTTAAATCCTTACAAAATTGATAATTAAAGTTATCCTGAAAAAACCATCCAAATTTTCTACTGAAAAAATCTTTTCAGTAGTCAATGCACCTCCAATAGACAACATATATAAAAAAATTCAATAACACAAAGTTTCAAAGAAATGCAGCTAAATAAAATTTACATTTCAATATAAATTAAAATCCAAAAAATTTAATACCAAACACATTCAAAATATCTATCTCTCTCTAGGTACTTATAACTTATTTCAACAACCTACCGGTAAATATAAATATTTTCGCAAGTAGTCATAAATTCCAACTTAAATTGAATACCTGAAACTACTGTAAGGGTTCATATCTATTATTATTATTTCTTTTAAATCTTGAAATCTATTCTTGATAAATCTTGAGTTTTTCTTACTTATTCTTTTCTTATTATTTATGGTGAGGAAAGGCTATTTTTATATTCCTTTATAACATTAAAAAAAATGTATACTTATTGTAAAAAATATACAAATATTAAAAATAAAAAATAATTTTATTTTTTCGCTTCCTCACTAGGGTTTCCTTTTCTGAGGCAGTCTGTAGTTTGTTAAACTTTTGTATTTAGTTTCGGGTTGCTTTAACATCGTCTTCATAATGTTTATAATTTGATTATCACTGTGTTATCTCAGCAATGTTTTTACTTTTGTTTTAAATATTATCTAATATGATTTGGTAGAGCATTGTATAGTTTCGTAGCATTGAATTTAATATTTCTCTATTCAAAACATGTCTTTAATCTGGGAGTAATCAATACATTTTGGCTTATTGCTCTAGTTGAAAATTTATGTTGAGCAGTGGTGTATTCAATTTTTTTTAGTTTGAATAAAATATTCTTTGAATAAAGTTCCTCTACATTGAACGCTTGAAAGTTTTTAAACATTTATTCTGTGGTAATTGTAATCAGAACTTTTAGCTTTTTCGTTTTTTGATTCTCTTTGTTTCGCAAGGTGTGCATTTTTAATAATTTAGCTATCTACTTTCTTAATATACCTAGTTAGAAGTATGTGGGTAATTAAGGATATAATGTTAGGTATTTCAAATTGGTGATTTGATCACTGATGACACATAATTAATGACTGAAAACTAAATGGAATAATTCTAACTTCTTACCTATTAATCAACTTTAGAATCGTTGATTAATTCGAGTACTGTTTACACCTTAACTTATTACAATTATTTACTCTGGCAGTCATACATATATTAGGTCACAATAACCAACATGAACTGGAATAATGACTAGGTATAAAGAAAAATGTTTAATGTAGATGAAAGCATTGGAGAACACAAGTAGAAAACAAAACAACAGAAAATGCTTAAATAAATTTGCATCAGGCTGGTCATTGACATATCGACATCGACTGCAGCTTGGAACAACTCAACGGAAATGCCTCGTAGCAGTCACGTAAAATTTCGAAGCCACGAGTTTCGGCATCTTGCTCTACCAAATTTCCGATTAATCTTCCCCCAGATATTAGTCACTAAATCTCAAAGTTGTCTCTCTGAAATTCTACAAGGTATAATACTTTATCGGAATAATAACTTAAGTTATATTAGATTGCAATTTTCTATTTGTATTGGTGTGTCGAGTTTTCTACTAGCTTGCATTGGTGTCTAAAGTGGTGAATTTGTGCTTATCGGACATTCACCACTATGCCACCATAATATGTTTTCTTCTTGATTTTTATCCGATTTAGTGACACCTAAAATAAGAGTTCAACATTTAAACAAACTGTTTTGTACATTTGCAAACATCCACAATAACATGGGCAACTCGCACCAAGCTGAAAAAAATCTTGATATTAATTTTGAACAACACCAAGAACAAAATACAGAGCTTCATACAATATTCGTCCTCATCCATCTCTTGCGGAGGGGAGGAAGCAGGTTCTACGTCTGCCTTACCCCTTGCCCACCCTATATCTTTACCCACCCACCTCGGTACAAGTCACCCCCGGCAGCCGAGGGACGTGCCCGCTATTCCCCGAGCTCCTCCGAACACTTTCAGTAACTCGGATCATGAATCTTGCTCCCGTCGGGAGAAACTTAATAACAATACTTCCTCCTTCATATTTTGTCGCAGGGTTTGATTGCCCCGCCGCAGGATCAGGTGACTGCGTCACGTCGGCTTAAGGTGATCCTAATGAGGAGGAATGGATCTTTGTTACGTTGTGTAAAATGGAAAATATTCATATTGATTTTGGCAGGATTATAGAACGTAACTTTTGAACGAAGATGATCGGTATACGTGTATGTACTTGTACGTAGAGTTGTCTTGTATTATTTTAACCCAATCTTTTAGAATGTGTTTCATCAAATAATTTATTTCGGTAGGTTATTTATCGTAGTGTTTTTGAGGGACTTGGCATTATGTAAATCTTCTTACTTCACTTTACTATTGCGCCTTGCATCATCCTCAATATTTATATTAGCTAATATTAAATGTCGACAGCTCGGCTGTGGAATGGTTGGCCGGTTTTTGTCTTTCCTCCCTCCTACAGCATGGCCGAATGGGTACATGATAGAAATTAGTGTCCTATAACAACACGATATCCATAATGGTAGATATTTAATAGTCAATATAAACTCTCGATTGTGGTGAACTCTGGTGTCATGAAATTTTACGGTTTATCATTTTGGATTTATATAGATCAATGGCCCATTTTGTGTGACCCGCAAGCTTTTCGTACTTCTCACTCGACTAAATAAAATATCAAAAAAATTGCGGTAAAGAACAATCAACGGTTTCTGTTGTTTTGCAAAAGGGTTAAGCGAAAAACTTCAGTCTTTCTTCAAAGTATTGAATTAGATGCTCAAAATAATAAGTTTTTTCTTAGGTATTCTTTCTTACTTACCAGTTAGTATAGAAAAAAATCATCTTCGCAGCGCGGCGCTGTTCTCGTTTTTCTGTTTTATAAAATATCAAAAGGGACTTCTTAACAATTTTTTTTCTATCTTTCCAAGCAAAACAGTTGCTCATAATTGCAAGTAAGTATTTTTATGTGTTCTTTAATATTCCAGAATGAGGAAAAATATCAGTCTTAGTTTAGTCTTGGAGATATAAAATTATATTTAGTTTTTTTTTTTTTTTAAATTACCGTTTTAGAAAATTCAAATAGATTTGCATCACAACCGATTGCAAATTTAACAATGTAAAGCTGTACGTAGCAGTGGCGGTCCGTGAGTTTTCAGTGAGCTAGAGTACTAATATTGTAAAATACGACGTTATTGATGTTGTTGTAGCTGAAAATGATTTTTTTTTTTAAATTTCAATATTTTGTACGAAGATTTCAGGGTTCTTTCAGTTTGGGGATGCGCCGCATCCACATTTCAGTATAGCTTCCTACAAAAAATTTAAATTAAAAAAAATAAAACAAAATTAGTTTTCAGCTACAACAACATCAATAGCGTCGTAATTTCCAATCTTAGCACTCTAGTTTACTGAAAACTCACGGACTGCCACTGGTACGTAGGTACTTACCCCCCGCGGCCAGCAAACAAATTGAAAATGGATAAATTGGCCCCGCGGCTAAAAAGGTTGATCATCACTGGTGTCACTATATCTAGCATATGCATAGCAAAAATATTTCTATCATGAGTTATGGAGGCTAGAAATTTTGATCTAAAAATAATACAAGACGAGATAAAGTTTCTTCCTATTTTTTTTAATTTTCATTGAAAATAAAGGGTGTTGAAACTCTGGAGGTTATATTTAAAAAACAGCGGGGGGAAATATTAAAATCTTATACGTATTAAATCGCGTAATAAAAAAAGTTACCTCAACCAACACAAGGTGAATTTTACTGTCGAAAAGATTTTCCGTGTAAAATCAAAATGACTTCCTCCAAGAGAACTTTTTTATTGTGTTATTTATATTCGTAAGGGAATACACGCGTATTATTTCGAAATATAATCACAGGCAGTGCTCTTTGGATTTACTCTTCCCCACCCCCGACCCCCTTCCCTTCCCCCGCTCACGAGAGTTGTGCGGCGAAGATTTCACAGCATTAGTTCCGCGAGGAGAACTCGCAAAGTGAAAGCGACACCCACGGGCGTCTAAAGGCGTCTAAAGCTCGGCACAAGGATAACGAACCTCCCAAAAAGCACAGAGGCAATATGTAGAAAAACTGGATCAAAAACTCACTGTAATACTTGTGTTAAATTAAAGATGTTCCAATTTTCGAACACCTTTATAATGCAAGTTTTTTTTCATTGTTTGCTGACTTAGAGTCAAAGATGATTTTATTACGTACATTTTTCTATGTAGGCAATAATGAAATTATCATGAAGACAAACTTGAGCATTATTATAACCTTAATTTTATGTCCTGGGTGTGATGATTTTTCCCTTTTTATGTGATTGTAAAATTTGCTTGCTTCATTTCAATTTTTGGTGTTTTGTAGTTTGGAATCTTATCCCTGTAGGAAGTGGTATGAGTGGAAGTAAGATTAGAATAGAAAGGAAGGGGAAGAGGAAGAGTGTCTTGCGAGAGACTCCATTTGTTAGCGACCCCCGCCTTGATACAATGAATAGAGCGCACGACTCTTTGAGTAATTTGAAAATTAAATTAATATCATCACGTTCGGCCGAACTTTGTTTGATGTGGCACGCGCAGGTGTACCCGCGATGAAATACTTATCGAGAATCTACGAAATAGGTCATTTCATTTTTCTGAATACTCGCAGTTTCAAGTCAATATTCTAATCATCACCCCCCAGAAAAGGTAAAAAATCCTTACAAATCATTGAATTGAAAGCAAATCTGCAGAATGCAATTCCACCTCAGAAACTAACAAATACTCATGATCTAAGCAATTTTGTAAAAAGTGTTGAAGTACGGTGTGAAGGAGGTGATTTCACTGTTATAGAAGTAAAAAAGATAAACAAAATATTTTTGACATTTCATTGTTTTTGCTTGTACAACAATATTTTTCCTAAGAATTTATTTTTTTCAAAAAACCAACTTAATTTTTTTTTCCTGAAAACTACCAAAACGTTGGAATTTAGAAAAAAGTTATGTGTATTTTTTTACATGTAATATCACACAGAATCACATTCCGATAGTATAAAGAGATTAAATCGAATGGTGAATTAAGGGATTTTGATTTTGCCAGACTCCACAAAACAAAGCGATAAAAATATATTAATTTATTGCCCTTGAGGTGATTTTTCACAAAAACGGCGCTATATAAATCATCCAAATATTATTAATGTTTGTTGTAGTAAGTAGCCAGCATAAAACTGCCGTAAGAATATATACTTTTTTATTTATTCATTTGGTACAACCGATTGTAAATTATGATATTGTCTTATCAGGGCAGATATGTAATCTGAAGATGGACATTGTAATGCTGACCAAACATTGTCTAAAGAAAGAGGTAGCGCAACACGGCAAAATACCCCAAAAATCAATCACGATAATACTTTTGGCCGTGAATATCTTAAATCATATCTATTATACTGTCGTTTGAATGTAACGTATTCTGAGACAAGTGAGATGTTCAGTTCGTTTGAATTTGAATATAATATTACGTAGGGACGTAGTTATTTATTTATTTAAAATTTACGGCACAAAGTGCCATTTATAAACATGTGTTTATTTAATATTTTTAAACAGTCATAGTACAGTTAAGAAAGATTTTTTTTTTATTTCTCATAACAAGAGAAAAAGAGAAAAAAATTCTAAAAACTAATGAAAACTTTAAAAGGATACAATGAAATAAAAAACTTGTTATGTAGTAACGTTATTAAAATACGTATGGTTGAAATGTTTGATAAGTAGAGCCTTGTATTTTAATAAGAAAATATTAAAAATATCAGCAACATTGGCATAAAAATTACCAATAATAAAAATAATAGTTATAAAAACATTTTGGAAGAAAAGTACAAAAAAGCGTTTTTTATTTATTTTCATGTGTGCAGGATAAAATGCATATTATAATTAATCACAAAAAGTAAGATAATTGTGGAATCGCATTCTCAAATTTAAAAGATTATCATATTTGAAATTTTGTAACCTTATTAAATTACTGCTTGATATTCTATGATCGCTTCATGATGACACAAATGTTCTACTTTTCTATAATCCTAGCTACCAGGCCCCTAGAAGTATGGGTAGATTCGAATGTCCTCGCAAAAGCTTTGGCAAATTAAAACGATTTCATTATTTTTGATTATTAATGAAACTTTGAGTCAATTAGGCAATGATGATGAATTTATTACAGTTAGGTGACACGAATTCTTATGAACTCATTTCAAGTGGCGAATATTATTTTTCTGTTTATTACTTATTATTTATTATCTAGCAACCAAATTTAAAAAAAAAGACATTCATTTAAAATAATAATATTTTTTATGTACCTACCTATGCGTCCTGTACACTTCTTGGTGACTGTTTGAAAATGGTTTTGGCCAAGTTTAAACTTTTTCACACATTGCACTTAGGTGATCTCTCAAATAAGGGATATTTGAAATGATTATACCATATTATCGAAACGCTAAAAAGAATTCATCAGAATGATATCAAATATTTTCAGGTGCAATGCTATTTATATAATTAATTGTAAGTATACATATTTCCATGGAAATGGTAAACTAATAAAATGATTTCTCTCTTGTTTAAACTCCTCGGAGCTAGACAATATAATTTCATGTTATATAAAAAATCTATTATATTAAAGATATATTAAAAAATATTTCCGCTTGATATTCAATTAAAACTTTTTTAAGATATCCATATAATATCGTAAACTTTTAAATGCAAAGATAAAGCTTGGTGTTCTCTCTTTCTAAAAATGTTTACAACATACGTCTGACCACAATGGAAAAGAAGATAGAACTTTGGGAGGCGGGAATGGGTACCGCCGCCCCGGGAACCTTTATTGGATAACCAACACCTCTGCCATAAGTCACCCCAAGTGGTTCGCTAAGTTTGGTGATGAATTAGCGGGGGTGCCCGGGTTCATGGGGTGAGGTTTGTATAGGTCTTGGAGGCGGATAACCAGGACACACTGAACCCCAGATTCCACCCACCCCTTAAACATTTTTCTTTCCAAGAACCCCCCTCTCCTTCCTGTAAAAAAAAACCTCCCCACAGCTTCCCCAAAGACGACAGATCCTGAGGGAAATCATTTTCCTCAGGTGAGGAGCTCATGTTAAAAAAAAACTAGTGTTTTGAGGGCGTGTCATTTGGTGACCGATACAGCACAACGTGACTCAACAGTTTTTGATGTTTCGTTAGAAACACGGTACTACGTGACTCAAGTGGTTAACGCCAGATAGGTTAAGGCCAAGTGGTTAACGCCAGGTTCAGTTCTATAATAAGGCTAGTTACATAGAATGCAAGCACTGCAATTGCGGTGTCGACCTTATATTATATTCATTTCTTCAGGATCTTTAAAACCTTTTAAATGCCAGAATGTAGGAGTGTTGCTGTGAACAGCAGGCCATGAATTTTTAATCAAAATAAATCATTTTTAAATCTTATTTTTATAAATTAAAAACATTACACCTTGAAAGGATATTTAAATGACTTAGCGAAAATCTTGAAAAAAAAAATAAGAAATAAAAAAAAAAAAAAAAAAAAAAATTAAAAAAAATCTTGCTCAAAAAATAGCGAGATAACTCGCTATTTTTCTATGGCCGGCCTGCTGGGCACGGCCAATAATGCGAGATATCTCGCTCTTGGCACAGAAACGGTTAACTAACCTCTTCTAGGTTAGGCTACGAAATTGATGCTCTTTTGGGAAACGTGTCACTTTACTTGGCATCCATTAGTATTTTTTTTTACTTTTCAGAACGAAAAGGCTGAAAAAAAATCTTAATCTTTGTTCTGAACAATGGCGAAAATCATCATGAAAGTCAATCACACGCATGTCAATTATCCCTTTTCTTGTCATGGAGAATGTAATATGTTATTATTTTGTATGTTACTATGCAACTATTTATTCTATAATTTGGTTTTCGATGTTACTAAAATGTCCCTAGCGAGCATATCTTGCCTAACCTCTATCGGTACAATTGGTACAGGATATTCAATATGTCTGATGTTCTATGGATTAAGTTACTTCAAATGAGTCAAATACACATTTTGATGACTTCAAACATTCTTACCCATCTTTTTGACAGACTGCAGTCGTCCCGTGACACGTCCTTGTACACATAATACTCGCCAGTGAGACCATTTATCAGGCCTCCGTGGTACAGGGGTAAAGCGACTAGCAATTCGAAGGTTACGGGCTCAAATTTCGGCAAGTGCTAATAAATTTTAATTAAGGCGATCCACTAGTTCACTACTGTGCTGTAGACAGTAGTTCTTCGGTGGACGCCATAGGGGTCACTTTGAATAACCGAATTCGTCGACTAGCGGCCGTATTGTAAAATATCAACGCGAAAATGCATGTTTTATTTTATTTTGGGAAGATTGGGTGTAAATATCAACTTTTTTTGCGATTATTATAAAATAAACTGAATTTTCCACATTACACATAAAACCATATCCGAAAAGGGGTTTATAAATAGGAGAGTTTGGACTTGAAAGTGTGTTTTTTAGACCTCATACTTTATTTTTTTATAGGCTTATTATAAAACTTATAAAAAAAATGACCGATATTTTTAAGGGCCAAGGTATGTTCTACACGCAGTATTTAATTGAAGCATCTACAATACTTCTAAGCGATCAAATTTTCAAAACAAAAACATATGATTTTGCATTATTTACTATGACTTCATCTTAATTAATTTGTGTTATTACACAATTGATAAATTTAAAAATAAAAATAACATATATGCGGCAGGTTTCAGAGTAGAAGCTACTCCCAGCGTCGCCCTGGTATAAGACCACCACTCAGAATTTAAACGTTACTTGAAGCTTTTGACGTGGTTGGTGACCAGATTTGATTAGCCAGGTACTTCTCCACCTTCCTCTGCCCATCTTCTTCCGCTTCCCATCACCTTCAGCCTAACAACATACCCCAATTTGGGATACCATAGACATAGACTCATTGGCTTCAGACGGGAGCACTTGTTCTCCCCAGACATCAAACTGCTGTATTTAAGGGGTGGTTAAAGCTATTCCTCGACATAACGAAACACCACGCACTACTCGAATGTCGACAACAACACCATGACTGAGTATACGAAATTATATCTGTGGTGTCATTTCTCAATCAAATGTCAAAATGAACTGTTTTACTCTTTTTTTATTTTTTAACTATGATTTTGTGACATTTAATCAGTGTTTATGGTATATTTATAAATAAATTTAAATTTGTTGTAGTGCATCAAGAAGCTCTTCAGCGAATGGTTGCAAACTGCACAATCAACGGTACGTACAGCATCATAATTGATCAAATTTATAAATACCCACAGAAAAGAAACCTACTTGTGTTAGTCAAAGATATTGAAATATAAAAATAGAATATCTTTGGTGTTAGTGTAATTCTTCTACCTGCAAACCAAATGTTCTATGTCCCTTTTTGTTTTTTAAAGAGTTTTATTAAATGTACATTTGTTACTTAAATTTAAATTTTTTCCGCGACCGGTTTCGATACAACCGTATCATTCACGAGCAGAATTAAATTAGTTTTAATTCTGCTCGTGAATGATACGGTTGTATCGAAACCGGTCGCGGAAAAAATTTAAATTTAAGTAACAAATGTACATTTAATAAAACTCTTTAAAAAACAAAATGTCTAGAAATTGTTACATAGTTAATGCCCAAGAAATACAAAAAATTGTTCTATGTCCCGTTCACCAGGAAATCGAAAAATTCCGTTAGAAGAAGGTTCCTGTTTTGTTCAAGAAAGTTTTTTTAAGGGTCATTGAGTAAAACAAATGGTTTATATTTTTCGATTTGTCTATTATATTGAGTATTCGTGTCAGATTGAAAAAAAAACATCAGTTTAGTATGATACAAGAGTTGTCACAATAAATATACATAACATCCATACATACAATTTAATTAGATAATATTTTCAATTTATAACTATTTTTCTTTTTACAGCGAAAAAAACCTTTAACAATTTTATAGTTATTATTTCCCTAAGACAAAATTGCACATTGAGACGATAGAAAATTACAGTACGGTTTATACATTATTTCTTAAGTCTTAATAATTATTTATTATATCTATATTTACATTTCGACAATGGATTTATGGTTAGGTTTTACAATTCAGTACATTAAATAACTTAAAGTCTTCAAAATAATCGGAATTACACAAATTGTGCGTTGAAATCGAAAAATGTGTAGGTTTACATGATTAATACTTATATGGAAATGTAGGTAAATGGAATTGATTTTTCTTAGAAAAACTAAAACACTTTCAATTTCATACTTTTCCTAAAAACAGTAATCTCGTAACGGTAAAAATAAATAAAAAATATTGTGAATTATAATATTGAACTGGTGCAGACCCGTGAAAAATCATGGTATAGTGTGAATCCTTGGCAAATCAGTTTTAATTCTGAAAATGACAAAAAAAATTTCTGTTCAAAATATTATATTAGAGATCGCTTGTATGAATTCCTCACTGATTCGGTTCAATTTTGAAAATGACACTTAAATTCAAATAAAATTTGAGTTAAATGAACCAGAGTTACGCAGGACTCACGGACAACCGAAATTAGCAATTTTGTGTGTGTTGATGATATGTAAGGTTTCGCTTTGTAAAGTTATTTACAAAAATAAATTTAATAATTCTCGGTTAAGTGACTAGAAGTTAAAATTATAAATATTCTCGAAAATAAATAAAATTTATGAGACTTAATCAATATTTTTATCAGGTAAAGATCTTTGGCAATGAAATGATATAATATTAAAAACAACTATAATCTTCAAAATTAATGGAAAAACAATTACTTTCAAATATTTACAAAACATTAAATAATAACATAAAGAAAGTGTTTATTATTTACATTATGATTATTAACAAACATCGTCGTTGAATGTTCAATAAGAGATCAGGGGTGCATTTTTTAAACGTTGTTATTAATAATGAAATTTTGTTCAATACATTCAGTAAATTAAGTTGTCGTAAGTGAATAATGAATTAAGTTATAATAAATCATTTACTCGCTATGTACAGAAAAAAGCGCCTTAAATTTAGTCGTTATAAATGAACTTCACACAATTAAATAATTCTCTTTCTTTGTCCAATGAGAGCTAAATCCATAGCAAAAGCAAACAATAAGTCCAAATTTTTAAAAGAGATTTTACTAATTCACAAAGTTTGAAATGCACCCATTATATCTAAGTAATTTCGTGTGATAATATGTATATTCTTCAATAATATTAGTAAACAATCAACAATATTTGACTCTGGTCAAACTTAACAAATAACATAAAATTATTATTTATGGTAGATATTTCTGGAAAGGAGGTAGTACCTAAAATATAAAAGTCTAATCTTATTTTGAAATGGGAATGGGAAAAACTTAATTTCCATAAAATAGTGTTCCGGTAAAGCAAATTTCATGGAAAGTGGATGTTTGATCAAAATGATTACAATACATATTATTTCTATCAAAATTTAATGCTGAAAAGTAATTTTTTTCAATCTTGTCGTTAAGAATTTCAACTTAGTGAAAAAAAAATTATACAGATTTTGAAAAAAATAATGACTAAGAAATGTTTGACAGTGACAATAAGTAGATTTTTTCATAAGTATAAAATTTTGCACAAAAGTAAAAAAATAAATCTGTCCGAATTCTTCTTTTAAAGTTTTCTTAACCGGTGGTAACAGAATAATTGCCAAGTCGTGGGAGTCTCTAATAAATAATAGCGTTTAATGCATGTCAAAATTCTGTTTTAGAGTCTAGTAATTTCCATATACTTATGTACCTAACTCACTTATTTTCATGGCATATCAATCACAAAATAGCACTTTGCAAATCTGTGGTTCAAATGTTTCAAGATTAGATTTTGGAAAAGAGCTTGATTAGAGTCCCAGTGTGTTTCTGGATAGGTACTGTTCAAATAAGTGACATTATAATATTTGTATTTGGAATTAAATTTGATAGCGTCCCAACATATTTTGTTGGCAGTAGGTACGTGCTTTTCAAATTCTAATTTGGAATAGAGCTTGATTAAAGTCCTAGCGTTTATTCAATGAGTTTGAATTTGGAATGTAGGTTGATTAGAGATCCAGCATGTTTTTCAATAAACTTAAATAATGTAGAATATAGATTTATTAGGGTTCCAGTGTGTTTTTTAAAATTAATTTAAATTTGGAATACAGCCAATTAGTTCCAGCCTGTTTTTCAATGAATTTGTATTTTGAATATAGCTTGATTAAAGTTTCAGCGTGTTTTTAAATTAATTTGAATTTAGAAAACAGCTTGAAGAGAATCCCAATATTTTTTTTCAATTAATTTGAATACGGTAATATTGATACATTATCTTGATTAGAGTCCCAGCGTGTTTTTCAGAGAATTTGTATATGGAATATATCTTGATTAGAGTCCCCGCATATTTTTCAATGAATTTGTATTTGGAATATATCTTGATTAAAGTCCCAGCGTGTTTTACGATAGATTTGAATCGAATATAGCTCGATTATTGTTGGCAGTAGGGCTGGGGATCGTAGGGGGCGCAGCCTCAGAGTGGCGGGGGCTGCGAAGGCAACGCGCCCAGAGGCCGCAGCTCGGTGTGCTGGGTCTCCTTATGGCGGCGCAGGTCCACCTTGCGCTGGAAGGCCCGGCCGCAGAGGTCGCAGGCGAAGGGCTTGAAGCCGGTGTGCTTGCGCGAGTGTGTGATCAGGTTGGAGCTCTGGCTGAATGCCTTTCCGCACACCTGGCACTTGTGGGGCTTCTCACCTGGAAATAAATTAATAAATTAGGTTTGCGTCTTGGATACCAAAAGAGAGAAATTTCATTATGCCAGAGCTCATCGTTTCTTATCTAATCTAAAAGATACCAAAATAGAGAGGGAAACATTCGTTCATGAAATTACACGTCAAAACATATTACAAAAGCATGATATAAAGAGTGTTTTCTGCCATTGAAGCAATATTCATTATCATCAATATTCAAACCGTAGTTAGGGAACGTACCCATACTACGTGACCAACTTTTTGCAATTTTTAACCCCCACCCCCCGGTGACCAAAAACCTAAGGCCGCCGCCGCTCATTTGTACCAAGCGTGGTATTTTGAAGACACCCCCCCCCCCAAACAGGTCACGTAGTATGGGTACGTTCCCTTAGTTAGTTATCAAAATAATTTACGTGTATTGTATGCAAATATTAAATATAATAAAACACAGGGATCAGAAACTACCGTACATCACCTCGCGGCGATTTAGTAAATAAACCACCAACAGCTGATAAAAACTACAATATTACTAACTAGCGAGTTCTCGGCATGCGTTGCTATGCCACTTAATAAAGAAATTGTTTCTCCCTGCGTGTCCTTTCCCATTCGTCCCGCTCCCCTTCTGTCTCCCCTTCCACTCCCGCATCTCCTTGCCCTCACGCGTTCCGATTCTGCCATCCCCCTCCCCACTCCCCTCTCCCGCTTCCCCCGCTCCGCGAACCCTCCTCTCAAGTTCCCCTCCCTCCTCCCGCCTTCCATACATTCAGTCCCGGTACATTCAGTTTTCAAACAGCTCGCGTGCCACATAATGCAATTATTTATTCAAATTTTATTATGCCAGAGCTCATCGTTTCTTTATACACGCCTTGCCCTGACGATAATGTACACAAAAAAAAGAATTATCCAATTTGGTGCAGTCGTTCGGAAGTTATGCACGTACATACATTTCGGCGATTCATTTTTATTTATATGTATAGAAGATAGAAGATACAAGATTTGAGAAACGACGCCGCATGTAGGTATTCGAGATGAGATTGTGGTCATATACGGCCCGTTAGAGTAAGATCTTGAGTTGATATAACATTCATAGTAATAATCCTTCGTTTAAATAAATAAATTAGTTAAAACGCAGTCAATTTTATACCCATATAAATCATTGAAAAATTTATTCTTGATATTTATCGTTTTAGGGTACAGATTAATGGCCGTAAAATACATACTTAAGAAAAATTCTTCCGATGATAACATACCATCTTTAATTAAAAACAAATCTAAACTTTTCCATACGCGCAAAATATTACAGCGAGCATTTAATCTGGGCGAAATAAAACAAGCGTCCAATCTCAGCCGACCTATTTTACGATCAAAACCCGAAACTCTCAGTTCTCACACTCACATAATATTATTTCTTATCTCTTCCTCGTCTGTATCATATTTTACTTCACATTCTATTTGTTCTTCTCTTTCCTCCATCGGCTCTTCCGTTCCGCTCGCTCCAATCAGTTTGTCCAGTGGCGCAGCGTTAGTATTCGGGTCTCGATCCGGGAATCCCCGATGGACAAATAAAATTTATGGCTGATTTGACATTTCTTAGCACCAACCGGGCACTGATATTAAACTCTAACCCACTGTAAGGATACAGCGACCAGGATATTTTTTATAATTAAATTTTCAAATTAATTAATAACGTTGTATTAACCACTTAATATTTATATAATAATAATAATATTTATATTTAATATTTATCAAAGGCTTTCAGTTGGATAAATTAGAAATTATAGAGATTAGAAAGAGTGTTAATGCAAATTTAAATATTATTAATAATCAAGAATTGTTTTTAAATGACCCATTATTAAATCTATTCCCCTTTTAAATTTTTAATTGTTCTATATTGCCCCTCGTCCCTTACACATTATTTTCTTTCAAATTTTATTATTGTTTATGTCTATTATTTTTCTCTATTACCTATGTATGTCTATTTTAAAATTAAATTAAATAAATTAGTTCTGTCAAAACTCCGAGGAAGTTAGCTTTGCTGACGAAACATGTCGGTTTTTTTTAAATAATTAAGTGGTTAAATACAACGTTATTAATTAATTTGAATTTAAAATGTTACCACAAAATAATTTTGCACTATTAGAAGAAGTTATTAAATTTTATCTATTTTTAAGGGACTCTGCAATTTAATTAAGTAAATTCAACATACTGAACATACCAATCGTTAATTGGCACTCTATTTTATTTTTTTAATTCCAGTGTTGGTGGTTATAAAAAGTAAAATAAAAAAATCGAGTGCAGTTCACACGCGGTAGAACCTCCACCCACATAATCTCAACCAATAGGAGCCTTGAAAAGTAGGCTCATAATCAAAGCGGCCACTGCGCGCAACTTGACAGAGCGCGTGGCTTCGTATAGGTACCTACTTTTTTTTTTTTTTTTTTACAGTGAATACCGCACAAGAATCTCAACTGCTCCCGTCTGGAGCCAGTGAGACTATGGCATCCCCAATTGGGGTATGTTGTGAGGCTGAAGGTAGCGGGGAGGGGAAGGAGGTGGGGAAGAGGAAGGTTGGGAAGTACCTGGCTATTCAGATCTGGTCACTAAACACGGCTAAAGCCATTTTCAAGCAACGTTTCAATTCTGAATGGTGGTCTTACACCAGGGCGATACTGATAGTATCTTCCACTCTGGAACATGCCGCAAATATACTATATATTATTTTAAATGAATTAATTGTGAAATAACACAAATTAATCAAATAAAATTTATTTGCGCATGCCGGGTTCGAACCCGCGACCTCCGGAATGTGAGTCAAGAGTCTTAGCCACTGGACTACGGAGGTCGTCAAGTAGGTAAGTTTTCCCTCTATCTAATTCTCTCGCAGGCTAAATCCTATAGATGTGTGTTTATCTTGTTTAGTGTCAGTCGTTTCCATTTCAACGAGTTTCAAATCACAACTGTGCTAAAGAAGTTACACTTTAAAAATGAACTCCTTGATTTATAAATATATTCTCAATGGTTATGAAAATGTCTTAGTCCCCTCAGATTTGCATCATTTCTTATGCACGCTATTGAAAGAACTTTTGTAATCTAAGTTCTTTTTTGGAATTACAAAATGTATGAAAGCCATGCCCGGACTTGATACCTAAGTTAGTTTGTGGACAGGTAGATGTGATAGAGGAACAGATTTCAAATATTTGTAGCTAGAAAAAATATCGGTAAGGCCTAAAACAAACGCAATTTATTCAAACGTATGGAATGATTGCTGTATTTTTTAAAACTCAAAATATGTATATAAGGTAATATATCAAGCGCCGCGCCGCTGGCAAGCACCTCTCCTTAAAAATCTTAGTAATTACCACCCTTCGTGATATTTGGCAATAGTACAGTGTTCTAAAATACATCTATAGTTTGACAATCGAATTCTTTTCATCTCATTTATGGTTGTAGGTGGTATAATAATAATAAATTTGGACAACTTATATAGCGCTGTTTTTGCGAAAAATCGCCTCAAGAGCGCTGTGTATCGCTGTGAGCGAGAGGTATGTATAACAGGTAGAAGTAAGTCCGTCAATAATATGTTTTACTTTGCACAGTAAATGTGTAGTAAAGGGTTAATAAACTAGTTGTTCTTTGTAGACAGTAACAGGCAATTAATAAAAACTCACGACGAAAGAGACAAGGGCATAGACATCCAAATAGATAGACAAGCAGTTACAGATGAGGGGTAAAACCAAACTATGTAGAGCGGAGAGGGGAAAGATGACTGTCATTCGTTGAACAATCAATCTGACAGTATATAGGCATCTCGCATTACAATATCACCATTTAGTTCTTAAAAGCAAAATCTGCTTTGAATGAATAGACCTTTTTACATGGGAGCGCGAATTGCTTGCCACGTTCAAAACATATTTGCTAAGGCCAAATGCTCGCCCCAAAAAGACTCGCGCCAATACACATATCAATATTTTGTTTCCGTGTTTAGTTAAAACACTTTTACAAATGTTTCTTAATTTACTTACCCCTGTAACCAGCGACGAGCACATTGGAGTACCGCCCACATTCCCTATGTTTACATTGATACGTAGATATATTGTATAGCACAAGCTGCCGTTATTTCGTTAAATGTATGGATGTCAGCTTCTCGCTGTTCACGGCAAGAATGATGACGTCACACATTTTAGATTCAAGCGAGGCTATATCCCCTCCCCATGGAGCGAGCCGGTTCCAAGGAGGAGCTACAGCCGGCGCCATGTGGAGGGGGAAATAATACGTTTTTATCACTTAGGGCAGATCCAGATATATTCATATGTCCGTGGACAAGGGTCTTTTTGGCCCACAACTCTGTATGCAATGAATCAAAAGTCAGTAGTCCAAAAATATAGTTAATCCAAACCAAAATTTCCTCTGAAATCACCATATTTTTAAGCAGGTTCTTAAATACCTAGGTACTTTCTACAAACCAAACAGTTTTTAAAAGTTCATATAAGAAAATATACAATTGTCCAAAGAAAAGTCGATGCCTCAACGACAATCCTTTTTTCAAACCTTCATCAGGCAGATTGATACCATAATATTGAAAAAAAAAGTAACGTTGATTTCGACAAAATAATCTTTTCTGAATCATTAAACCAGCCACAATCTTGAAACTAAATCGTACAAACAAATTTACAGATTAACTAAATGCAAAACGGTCGTGTT
Organism: Limnephilus marmoratus; assembly: GCA_917880885.1. Lineage (NCBI taxonomy): Eukaryota > Metazoa > Arthropoda > Insecta > Trichoptera > Limnephilidae > Limnephilus > Limnephilus marmoratus. Next base: position 31,725,182 of record OU862909.1, on the reverse strand, counting down.
GAAATAGGACTTCGCGCTACACTCTGTCAATAATTTTTGGATATTTTTTGAGATTTTGAAAAATATTATCATGATTATTTTTTGGGTTTTATGCCGTGTTGCGCTTCCTCCTTCTTTGGCATAAATCAGACGATGGACAGTGTAATGCTTTCCGAAACGTTGACCAAAAAAAGAGGAAGAGCAACACGGCAAAATAATCCAAAATATAATCACAATAAAGTATATATCTTTTGTGAAATCACACGATAATAGAATCTTTGATAGATAAACTTTTCGTGCGGTGTAACTTTAGTCGGGACTGAGGTCCCTGGCGTGTCCTACTTCACCTCGGCCTGCAATCTGAACCATCTCTGTCAAATTGAAAATCTCATAACGTACTTCGGGGAAGAAAGCCCTGATATTGCTTAGAATACCTACCGACCTTAATAGAGGCTTTGATATTATAAGGGTGAGAAAAATCTCGTATGGAAGTAAAATTACGGAAATAGTTTCCCCGTTTTCACAGATTCATTCGTATTCTTACTGACAACAAAATTGATCAAAGTGTAGATAATTAGTTTTTTTTTACCACTGCGTGAAATACTTTTCATAGCATTTTTATTCGATTTAAACAGTGTCTTTTTTTACCGCAATTGAAATGTTATGTTTAAAAGGTCCAATTGCAAAATGGTTAAGTAAATATACCTCTGTCAAGCGGCGCACATAAGTTTACATTAATTTTTACATCACTAATCCAATAAGGGTAGAAGAAATTCATCAATGTCATCGTAGCACCTCGTGAAATTTCACAAAATTTCTGAAAAGAAAAAGTTTCACGCTGGATTTTTTGCACGAAACGATAAAAATTTACATCTTCAAATTTACAATTTGGGAGGCAAATACCGCCGCCCCGGGATCCATTTATTGGATAACAACACCGCTGCCGTAGTGGTTTGCTAAGTTTGGTGTTTCAGCAGGGAAGACAGGGTTCATGGTGTGAGGTTTGTATAGGTCTTGGCAACGGATGTGTTACCCCTACTGCAAGGCGGGCTGGAACAGCTCACTCTTTTGACCTCTCCAGCCGGACTCTTTCCAGCTTTTGTCTTGAACCGCAAATGGGAGGGATAGAATCATTCTTCCGTCACTCCTGGACACATTGACCCCCAGATTCCTACCCACCCCTCATACCTTTTTCCTTCCCAGAATTTCTTCTCCTTGCTTTTCCTAAAAAGTTCATCCATACATCATCTTCAAAGATGATATCCTTGAGGGATGCCATATGTATTACGCTATCAAAAATTCTTAATTTTCACGCAGGTATTTTTTAATCTATATTTTGTTTATTTATTCAACTTAATTAATCACTGTTGTACTGTGCCTGTCCCATTACGAAATCCTGTGTTTAAAATGGGCGCAGTTTATATAATAAGCTGTTTACAATATTGGAAATAAAAGACAATCAACATTGTACCATTAGAAATTTTGATGTAAATAAAAAAATAAGATGTCCCAAGACTTAGTGTCTAATTTTTATTAAGAATTATTTGTATTACGTGGTAATAAAAATAGGGTTTCTATCCACTTTGGGAAAACCTAACTCACGTGAAATGGAAAATCTACGTTAGAGCAGTCTTTGAAGCGGAATAGGACAACCCAGGCACATGCCGGAGATTCCACACATTTAGACGCCAAGTGAAAAATCCATAGCCTTCGCAGAACCTTCACGAAGGACCGGGAAAGGTCGGGATTCCCCGATTTTATGGCGCTTGTTTATCGTCGCACTTAAACATAGATTTCTTTCGCTTAATTTTTGCAACACAAGAAGGCTTTCTTTCCATACCGGTTATATAAAAAGTTTGCAGCATTTCCCTGAATTCATATTTGAAATGATATCCGGATAAAACAAAACATCATAAAAGGGTTAGGTTAGGTCAGATTGGTTTTCGTTAGTTTAGTGACTTTTTTCTTAACCTTTCTTGCATGTTTTATTTTGTCATTTAACCGTTTGAAACGAATTTCTTTGCGTTGATTTACTGCTAATGTAATTATATATCGTTCAATTCTTATTCGAAGAAAGGATAAGGTTCTTTAGATCTGATTGAATAACAGAATGGATTGATCACAAATTTACCTCCGTTCTATTGTCTGGACCGACAGGAGCAAGGGGTAGCGGGTGGGAGGGTGGTGGGGGAGGGGGAGAGGGAACAATTTATTTCTGTCGTGCCATTGGTGCACTGATTTGGTGCCCGCCCCTCCCGCGGGGTGCAGCGGGCGGCGGTCGCCATGGTAACCACCCCCCCACCCACGAGCCTTGAGGGAGGAGGTAAATGAGAGGGTACGTTGTTAAAGTGGTTGCGGGAGTGACCGCAGCTTGTGAATTTGAGAGACATGAGACAATTCAACATGATTTTAAAATGAAAATAGAGAACGGTTATGTTAAAAGTATTAAGTAAAAGTGTTAATTTATTTTCCTGTACACTATTGTTGAAAGTTCAATAAACGATATTTTATTTTTCTTATTAATTTTAGTTTCTTTTTTTTAAAGTAATTCCATAATTCGTTTACCTTCACTATGCAAGGTAACTAAAACGGTCACAAAATATAATAATATTGTTATACTGAAGGCAGGAAAAGCACAGTAACCATAAATATGAATGAAAAATCTATTTTAATGTTTGCGTTTTTTGTTTTTAATTTTCATTAAAAATAATGGTCACCCTTATTTTAACCAACTCTTGAATATGTACTCAGTTCGAGCACGTTCATAAGTTACCAAACATGTTCGAAGCCCGATCCCCCGAATTCAAGCAAATTTTCCAGAGGCGAAATGGAAAGCCTCTTAGCAAAATGACGATAGCATTACTTTGAGTTGGCGATGACGGGGTACTGTCTGAATTTCTCTTTCGACCAGATGGCCTGTTTGAAATGAGTTCAGTGGGATGGAGGGGGGAGGTTAGTTATGGATAGCAATTTCCCTCTGAATCGGAAATCAAAGCGTTGCCTCGGGCGCCCGGCGGCCATCGCTGTGGCGGGCGGAGGGGTGGAGGGGGGGAGGGGAGAAGAAAAGCGGGTAGACGAACTTGTGAAACTCTTGTGAAAATACGTAGTGGATATTAAAGGTTAAAAGGAAACGGTAATTCTCAAAATATTGAAATTAAATCCAAAACATTGTAATGTTTAATTTTGAGTTAAGTGCATTGTTTTTCAAGCGTTTCAAAATAGATACTTTTGATTGTACCTAGATGTTCAATTTGTCAAAATATGAAATGTCAAAATATTATCGCTTTGCAATAAAATCCAAATTTATCGAATATTTCTGGACGCATCCCAAAACTAAATTGAAATATTAAAATTTTGGATGCAAACACGAAAAACTTTTAAAAATAGCTCACTTCATGTTTTTCTAACTAAAATTAAAGATAACGAAGAAAAAAACACACACATGTTATTAGGCAAACGTAGATATTATAAACGCTATCGTCAACTCATTTTTTTGTCGTTTCATAAAAAAATAATCAATAAAAAATTCCCAAATTTCATAATTTTTTCAAATTATGTTCGGAAACTTTGGATTCATAAAAGTGTACATTTTAAATATTTTGCTGTTAACATTTGAATGTAGAGCATAACGTTTGCTCTTTCTAAAACCGTTTAGATTTTAGATCATATTTATAACGATGATAGTACCTAATGGAGACAACGATTTCTATGAGACCTGTATGAGTTGTTCTGAAAACCGAACAAATTTGCCTGAGGGGTCAGTATAATTATTTTTGAAAAATATTTCCCAGGGGAAGAATACTTTCTAAATATATTTTTAGTATACGATAATCTGCCTTATTTGTCACGACTATAACTTAATTATTAATTATATTAATTATGAGTGAAATTAATATTTAACCGTTCTGAATATTGGTAAAGAAAGCTACATCATTAGGTACTCTACGAAAGAAATAAATATTTTCTTGGTTCTGAATTCATTTAGGTGGTGCCCTTATACTTGGTTTGATTTTATGTTATTAATTATATTTTTACTGCTGGCATTTGATTTTTTGTATAAATTTACCGCCCACATTTAATTATTTACACGTTTCACATACATATAATGATGTGTATTTGAGTGCAGTGGTGTAGAATGCCACTCGAAAAGACCGCGTTCGTTCGGAGATGGTCGGGCGGCGCCAAGTGTTTCGGAACGTGCGTACAAGTAGGGCAGTCAGCCGTTCGGCGAACCGTGGTCAGACCTAATTAGACATCGCCTGTAAACAAACGCTACTAACAATATTTGTTCCTTATATAATTCGCAATAAACCAGTAAAAAGAACTTACGTTGGAATCATTACATTGTGGGCTAGTGAGCCATAACACAAATAAAAGAAGATTACATAATGGAAATATACTTGTACATGTATTTACTGAGATAATAATTAATAAATTGTACTAGAACGATATTTTGTAGGTACCTACACTTGCACGATGTAAATAACGTAAAGACGAATAACATCAGAATATCAAAAAACTTGCACGACTCACTGTAAATTGTCATATTGCCGCAAAAGAATCCAGGTTAGGAACTTCTTATATTTTGGATTCGAGAATTCACTCACGCGAAAGATCAAAGCATCCAGTAGGAATATGTCAAAGCGGGTTAAACGAATCAGAAGAGATATCACAACTTCCTTTCACGATAGATGAAGACGTTTATGGTAATTTAATGATAGAGTACGGAGAGCAAGTTTCAAAGGTGCAGGAGCTTGAATGCAGGGAAATTAAATTACTTTATATTATATATGTTGGATGCTAAGGAAAATTTTGCGACTAAGTAAATACTTTGTACTATCGTGTATTCCTATATGGTGCTGCTGCTGAGAGATCCGTTGTAATCTCTCTTTTCTGTTGCAGGCATCATTTATAAGAAAAGGGGAAAAGTTACAACGAAAAATATTAAATTTCGTGGGTTGTCCTGAAAGCGGTAATGTTTTATAACACTAATGTGTAAGATTATTAAAAAAAGACTAATGTGAGAAAAAGGTTTATTTATTTATATTATATTATTCGTTAATACGGGGTTTTACAAACATATGATTTACGTAATCATTTTGTGAACACTAATCATAATCGTCAGATAGAGTCCTTAAAATTATAGGAAGCATATAATCAAATATACAAATCAATTCAATGATTTATGTAGAAAATGTTTGGTTTTTCCTGAAACTATAGAATATATTATATCGGGATTTTCTGTATTAGCGCCGTCCGAGTATACATTTAGGCACAATCAGGTTTTAAAAATAATTCACCAAAGTTTGGTAATTAAACATAACTTGATTGACTGCCGTAATATAGTACCTACCTACCATATTATGAATACGAACCAAATTCATTTTTAGAAAATGAATTTTATAAAATATTATTATGATAAAACTATACTAACAGACAGAAAAATTAGTCATATATATATCGATATAGTTTTACATGACAAAATGTAAAAAAAACTTATATCATGGATGTTGCTATTACAAATTCCTGTAATATTAAAAAATCTGTTTCTGAAAAAATAAGAAAATATACAGATTTAGGAAATGAGATTAAAAGAATTTGGCGTTCTCAGACTATATTTATTAGATTTGTCAAAGAATTTGTAGTGAACAGTACGATTTATCGGTCCAGCTAGGAGTTCTACCGAGCCGAACCCTCTGATATGAAAATATCTGGAGTCGGTGAATTATTTTCCTATTTGGTCTCTGGTAGGTTAACATGTTGTTCTTGTATTATTTTGTATTTATTATACTTATATAGTGCACTTGCATAGCGTGGATTGACTGGATGATCATTTGTGGAAAAGTGTGTGGAAGGGTTTAGTTTTTCCTGTGGGGAAGATTTAACCCGGACATATAGATGTAAAAAATATTACGCTATCATTGATTATTATTATTATTATTGAGGTGTGTTTTTTTAAAATTTTATTTATTTAGGAAAATCAACAGACTATTTACATCTATAACAGATTATATTACATGTATATGTATATAAAAACTAATAAAACAAAAAAAATTACAATAAAATTAACGACACACAATAAATCTAATAATAGATTTTCACATGACTCAAAATTATAATTAAAAAAAACTAAGGGTTCTGTACGCGGTGGCTAACATATTCATTTACAAAAATACATTGTAAATATTAAATAAAAAATACAAAAACGATCTAAGAACACAAATAAATGACAATTTAAAGGTAACTAATAAACTAGATTATTGAAATATTATCGTTTATCTAATTTATTAAAATTGAGTGACGGAAGAACAGTTTTCGATCTAGTATTTGTATTTAAAATCTTGCATAATAAAATTAACAGCCCTGAAGTCTTAGCGCTCATAAATTTTAAAGTGCCAGCCAGAAACACAAGGTTAGTACTACCGTTTTATTGTGGTAATATTACGACCATGTCCCATTTCAATATACCACTACACAGAATTCAAAACTTAGGCAATTTGTTTTCGCACATAGATGAATGGAATGTGTCGCCGATAAAATATAAGTATGAAATAATAAATCATTTATCCTCTTTAAGATAAGTTATTTGCATGTATTATATACAAATGTATTTTTTCATTGTTACAATTTTGTAATATTTAAATATCGTAGCATTTATTTTCGTTTTGTTATCTGAATATCTACGTATGTTTTTTTCAACTATTTCTTCCTGTTTTAAAAAATCACTAGAGCTGTATTTTTCATGTTGTTGCTATACACTATGTTATATTATGTAAAAGCCGAAAGGCGTTAATATTATAAATAAATAACCCGCTTAATAAATGTCAGAATATAATGTATTGAAAAATTTATCCTCACTACACAACAGCGATAAAAATAATATGCACCTACAACTGAAATGTTTAAACAAAAACTGGCAAGTAAAGGATTCACAGCGATACCGTGATAACTTTCAATAGAATTTAAAATTATTATTTTCAATGGTTCTTAAATTACACCTGTATCATTAAAATTCTTATCAAATTTATTATATTTTATGATATTATATACAGCCTTCTTATAACTGTATTCCGTTCAGTTTAGTTTCGTTATAGTTTTTTAGTTTCTTCACCAAATGGGAATTGCTGGGTTTTTCTACGGAAGGCTAGGCGGGAGGATTAGAGGGGTGAGACAGTAAAGGGAGGTAGAATGTTAACACTTCGATGATTTCACGTCTCTGGTTAGGGTTAGGAGGCGGGGTGAGAAGGGTTGGGAAGGGCAGGGGGAAAGGATTTTCCGACCGCTTTTAGCACATTGGTAAGATTTTCTCAGATTCCTGCTCTTAGCATGAATAATTATAAGACTCCTTAATTACTATTCACAAGTAAAAAATAAAACAAACTTTTTCCGAAAATGAACATATTTGTCAGATCATTTTCACCATAAGTTAAATCAAAATTTATTTTAGAAAAAGAAAAAAAGCTGTCTCCTCCAAGAGCCTATTTCTATTATATTATATTTGTATTATATAATGTCATTTTTAGTTTAGATTTTTGAACGTGAATGTTTTTCAAATGATGCTCAAGCCTCTCCTGAACAGCAATTTGTTAGCCGAAAGTGAGATTTAAAAGTAATCCGTTTCTTTTCGTGGAATAGAGATTTAAAATCGGGAAAAAAGCGTGCGGTGGTAATGAAGATAAATTGCCAACAATTTAGGATGTCGGGGAAGTTCCAATCAGTTGAGGAACCCATCTCCAGAATGAAATAATGCATCCCTTTAAAGTGAACTTCCTTTGAATAGTTCAAGCAGGGGTTGGACGGAAAAAGCGAGAAGGTAGAAGGAAGAAAGAGAGGAGTGGAAGAGATAACTAATGCTCAGGAATACACAACTCAATTCTAAGGATATTAATATAAAAAAAAATTACATTACATTAGTTGGCGTAAAAGTTATCGAGCTATCGGATGATTATTGATTTATTTATGTACAAGTACGTACAGTTTACATACATAAAATTAAATAGATGGTAAATGCCAATAATACCGAAAAATTGCTAAAAAGCATGGTAGTGGAGTGTACAACAATCAGTAAATGGTTAAGTAGTAATATTTCGTGAATTCCTCATTAGGAGAGCCTGTGCTGAGGTGTTTGCAAATTTCAGATTTTTATAGATGTTCTCTCAAGCGAAAAGTGAAACGCATGAGAAAAGTACAGCAATTCAAAGAATGTGCGCGAACGGACGAAAGAGCTGTATTATCAACAGCCCTGCATCAGAATCGCCACGACAGAGCTTCAGTACAAGGCCCTATTGAAATGTATGGGAGCGTGGTCCAAAGCAGAGTTGGTGGGATTAGACCAAACGAGCATAGAGCTAGAGCTGGAATAAAGGCGTTCTTTCTTGATATTTAGTGTAAACTGTAATTCGTTTTCTTCATATACACCAAAAGGATACCAACCTACAAGAACGAGAACATCAAGAACCAGAATTCTTTCAAATGCTCTAGGGATGTTTAAATCAGGCGAGCGAATGCTCATCGCTCATTCTTCAACAATCATAGCGGTAGTGTCGTAGGTAGTATTCCTGCACCATTTTTTGACAATGAGAGCGATATTGTATTTTCAAGTACCGCATTTATCGCTATGACTCATTAATCGAAAAAGTAAATAAGGAAGAGACTTATTTTTATATTTTATATTCCATAAGTTATTATCAATATTATTTTATTATATTTTCCATAAGTTGGATCCCATAGACATCTGAAATTTTGGTACGCTTCTATCATTTGTAGATATTTTCATTACTCCAATCCATAATTAGTATGAACATGTCGAAGCTAGTTCCAAGAACACAATAACACTTTGAAGAGACTGCCACGGGGAGCATTGGCTCCGAACACGAAGGAATGCTCTAGGCAACTGTTTGGGCGCACTTGTGGCGTTTACTTCAAACGAACGAACATTGAGTAAAAGAATGCTCTATAACTGTTATCACCAAAATAATTTATAAGAGCAGACTAGAATGAGCATTTGCTCGTTAGGTCCAATCCCACCTATACTAATTAGGTACAGCGTCAAGCGTCAGTAAGCGCCACCGACGCGCAGTAGTAGTGTCAAAACCGCGTTTATGCATGCTGCGGTCATTGATTTATAGGTTTTAATTTGATTTACATTGATTTCTAGGTAATCATTTAATAAAAATTGGTGGTTTTGAGGTCTTTACCGAGTAAGATCATAAGTTTCTTGTGCTTTGGTGTCACAATGTCCATTATTGTTTATTTAAGTGTAAATAATAGTTTTTTTTAAGAATTTGGAGTGAAATTGCAAATTATTACCAGAGATTGATTCGAAACAATATATTAGATTACCTAGATAATAATTTATGGAAGCAAGACAAGTAGGTTGGCGAAAATGTAATGACAGGAGTCCACCGGTGTAGTCGGAAGTGACTAGCATTTCAGTGACGCTGCAACAATTTGCACTGACGCAGCGACATTGACGGTTCTGCCGCTGTGATCGGAACTCTACATTAAATGATTAAAAAACGAAAGTCCGACCAAATATATAAAAGATTTACTAGAACCTTATGCTACATTATTTTGATTTCACGCAGTTTTCCAAAGGTTGCGGAACCTCTCCCATTAGGGTGTGGGGGAAGGTTACCAGCAGGGGGAGGGGGTGGGTTGGGAGGCTGCGCTGGTTTGCTCCACGGTAGGGTGTAATCTGGGAGCAGCTGCGCCGTGAAATCTCCACGTAGTCTGTAGTCTTAAAACTCAGCCACAGAATTCTACGTTTTTCAAACATGACTTCTGTTAATTGTAAAATAATCAATAATTGGCGTGGATTTGACATAATTTTGGATAAAATTTGAATACTCTTCATGTATTTAATTGCCTATTATTCATTGATTTGTGAAAAATCATATTTTTGGGGTATTTTGCACTGAAGATGGACCTTTTCATGTTCACCTATTTGAGATCAGAATAATGGTCCGCGCATAGACAGCGTCAAAATCGCATTTCTAGACTTTGATACTTGCAACCAACCACATCTAATGCCGTTTAGGACCGTTATGATAACGGAATATTTATGGAAATAATCATTAGGTGTACCTACAAACTACAACTGATGTTGTCTAAAATTTAATAGTGCGTTTTTTACGTTGAGTCCGGGAAAATCTTTGGGTTATAAATTAGGTAATAATGTTTTTGTCAGAATTAGCAATTTTATCCATTTCTACTTGACAAGACATGAAAGTTGTCTCCATAAATATATCTACATTTCTTGCTAAGATGATTGAAGTGTACTAAAAATATTTACAAAAGATACTGAGAAACTGCTATCGATTCGACGATTTCTAGACTAGCAACAAAAATCTGGCCCTCAACGAAAAGCTCTCTCTCCACTTGGAAAAGTTCAAGCCGAAAGTTCCGTCGATTTATGTGTAATTTACGATAACCACTTTGCGGAATATATAAAGCGGATTTAGTATTCAGTCTCGAAGTTTAGAACTGGGGCTGCTCGTTTAACGCCACCCTTTAAACTGTTAAGTATAGAAGATCGAGATTTCCCTAACAGAAACAGAGTGTGATTGTAAAAAACGTTAAACATTAAGAAAATTAAGAACGCGATAATAAAACCACAAACAATATAATAATGAAGTACAGATATATAACGACTTAAGTAATATGAAACGAATCGTTTTTCAAACTCACTAGTACCCTAAAAGGCATAACACTCTCTTTTTTCAGAAACTAAATATGTTTTTTTTAAGTTGAGGTTTCTATAGAGTAACTGACGTAGCAGGATCATAATCGGAAACATCCACACTTCGACCACGTGATGAACAGGAACAAAATACATTTTTAATTCATTTTGATTTGGGAAATACAGTACGAAGTTAAGGTGATCCACTAGTCCCTGTAAAATTCGACATCGGAATCCCCGCCTCTTTTTGGGAGGGATTTAAAATTACTTGAGAAGACGTTTTTGGAAAGGTTGGAAAAGATGTTTAAGATGTTTGTTTTTCAGAGGCTAATTTCGTAAAGGCCTGTAAAAAATATTAACTCATTTCTTATTCATTGTTTGTTATAATTTAGAATTATAATTGTTAGAATTAAACTGAAGGTGATCCACTAGTCCCTGAAAAATTCGACATCGGAATCCCCGCCTCTTTTTGGGAGGGATTTAAAATTATTTAACAAGACGTTTTTGGAAAGGTTGGAAAACGTATTTGAGAGGTGTTTTTTAAAGTGTAAAGGCCTGTAAAAAATATTAAGTCCTTTCTTATTCATTGTTTATTATAATTTATAATTATAATTGTTAGAATTGAGCTTAATAATAATAATAATAATCTTTATTCCAGGATGTGGGGAGGATAGTGCAATCCCACACGTCCCATATAGTTTTACATATTTATATATTTAGGTACACATAGTAAAAATAAAAATAATAGTAATAAAAATCAATAAGAACAAAAATGCTTAAACATGTTGAATAGTGATGATAACTGCAATAAAAAAAAATATCTACAGTGAATTACAATTAGAACCTCATGAATACTGGATGAAATACTACATGAAAGAATATAATTTGATTCCCGACCGTAAAACGTAGCTACCTGTGCATTGGAATCGCTCATAAACACCGTTCTTACCCGTTCGGTGCTGATTGATAATAAAAAAATCTGTAAAAATTCCAAGCCGCTCGACCGCCATTACTGGGTTTGATTTCACAAAGGAGGTCCTCCCCCCAGAGGAGGCGTGTCCCTCCCCCTCCTGTTCGGAGATAGGAGGAAAGAGGCAAGGTAGGCACCGAGCACCGGAGATAGCGAGGTAGGCAGTGGCAGGTAGCTGGTACCTACTCCCGCTATCTGCTGGTATCTGCTGGTATCTGCCGCTATCTCCGCTATCTGCCGCTAGGTAATAACCGTAAATCGTATTAAATGTTGAGAACGGCAGCAATCTGCCGCGCGGTGCGGATTTGGGCCCGCCTAACGCGCGTAGGCAGTAATAGCAATTTGCCTGTTAATAAATACAAAATCCGGCGGTAACGGTAGAGCTTGAAACTCTAGTCAAGGATAGCACCAAATATTGTGAATCTAACGATTGTTTGTAATGCTAATTTCTTTGGAAAATGATGCATACACGAATCTAGGGACGTTACTGCCTTTTCTAGGGTGACTTTCCAATATATTGAAGTATAAAATAATCCCACATAATCAATAAATAATCATACATAAAGATAGCAGCCAATAAAAATATGCGTTAAGAAAATGAAGATAATGTTGGTAGTTCTTAGTCGAAGTATGATACAGTTATGACTGAATCGGATAGGGACACATTAGCTCAGTTGGTAGAATTGCGCCCCGGTAAGACGAAGGTCCTGGGTTCGATTCCCAGATGTGACAGTAGGTATATTTTTCTAATTTTTCTGTTTTCAAATTTTCGATTGAGTTTCGCTAACGTTGTCTTTTAATTAAAATAAAATAATCCGTAAATTTTTATAATAAAAATTATAACTCGTGGGCTTTGGTACAATTATTACGATTATATCTTATTATAGAATGTTGAGAGTGGACCGGCATTAGAATTGTGGAGGAGCTATTCCAAGACAGAGAGACATTCTCAAGAATGATCGCCAACGTCGGGGGGACCTGATACGGCACACAAAAAAGAAGAAGATAGAATGTTTACAATTTTGGGTGATGATTAAAATAAATTAGAAAAACGACCGTCTATCGAAGAAATGAGAGTTTCCGCTCGCTGGTAATAATATGTCCATAAGTGATCACTTCTACATAAATTACGTATTTTTCTCTACCTCCTGCACATCTGCCCTGATGGTGAACACTGCAAGGCCGTCTGAAACGTTGCCTCACAAAGGAGGAGGAAGCGCAATGCAGCTTATTATATATTAAAATCCTTTCTTACTAAATATTTAGGTACCTACCTACACCAACCTCTTTCTATAAAAGAAAAGAAAACAATCTGTGGAGAATTCGAATTGTTTCAGATGTGTATTTCTCAGTAATATAAATATATATTTTATATACGAAAAAGATAATCAAAGAAAGCAAAGCAAGGCCCAATTCGTTTGCCACAAAATCTTGCGGGTATCATTTAAGGCGGTCTGTTTTATATCAGAGGAATAAACGGTTGGTTGTTTCCCCCACCTAACCACCCCAGCACACTCCACCCCATACGCCCCCTAAACCGAGCGCCCGAGTTCTACGCCTCTGCCCTCTAGATAATTACATATTTCTTTGGAAGTAATTGATTTTATAATTTTAATTCGCAATCAGGAAGCCGTCGAAATACTCCTGCTAAAATTCTGTACTATTCAGATGAAGAAACAAGAACTTATATCATACAGACCGAAAAAAATTCAGTAACGCTGCAGTGAATAAAACGTATTAATTTTTTAAATTAATGTTACTGTATTTACAAAAAAAATAAGTCCGCTTAAATTTACGTTAGATGTCTGCCGCGATCGCAACCGTTCTCCCCGAATCGCAACGAGCATCCCAAAAGGGCGATGTGTTAGTTTCTTTAAAATAGCAATAGGTAATCAACGAGAGTTGGAAGCAATAAAAATGCTTAGAATTGATGTATTGGTGTATCTGTGTGAACGTCAAGCGACGCCCACTAACCCGAAAAGGCTCTCTGTCTTGCTTACGCCCACTTATTGTAACTAGTTAGAAGAGAGGCAAGTTTTTACGACACTCCTTAATGCTGCACTTACGGGGTGTCCTATTAATTTAGTTCGTATTTTGATATACACATACATACATATGTAGGTATGTGGCATATACATGCCACCTACATATCGCAAGTGAAATAATTACTAATTTTAAATACATTAAATTAACATTAAACATGCTTTGTAAAATAAATATTTCTTGTCAGAATAATAATTATTCTCCGAAAAACAATTAGGTATAATTTCAAATTACCGTAATTTCCGTGCATTAGGGTCATTATTTACAGCATTCTTAAATAAATGGCTAAGAATTATAAGCAATACACTTGTCTTTTTTTATGAACACCCATTTGAATTCATTCCTGAAGATTATCACATTTAGTTTAAAAAAATTGATAACCTTCAGTATTTCAATAACGATATTGTAAAACAAAAAAAGTTTTATGTGACCCACTTCAACACGCTTTGCTTCGAATTCTCAATTGTGAAAAAATCATTAATTGTTTTTTTAAAGCCTAAAACGAGACACGCTGTATGAAAGTTTTGCATCTGTGTGAGTACTGTGATGAAGTCAACTTAACTTCACACGGCAAAGAGTCAAAGAATGTAAGAAATGATTTGTACATTTTTTTGATATGTAGTCTTTTTCATTAATCAAATTATATATATTAATCACATCCTTATGAAGAAAATATAGTTTTCCAATAGTGTTATTGTATATTAGGTTACAGTTAGGGCACATTAAAATAGTAAAATGTAGTGAATCAAAAAGAAAGAAAGAAAACTATACTACGTAAAGTGAATTTAATGAAGTAATTAAGATGAAAAGAACTTAAAAATATGTGGATGAAAAAAACGTTAGTTAAAGTAAAAAAAAAAAATTACCAGCGATTTGCATATTAACCATAATGTTATTTCTCAACGGAAATCTATCAGAGCAGAATTTTCCTGGACGAGTCGGTGAATCAGACACGGAATACTTGAGTTTTATAAATATCCCAAAGTACTTTCAGAATCAATCGCAGATGGAGTGCGCGAGGTAAAATCAAAAAGATACCGATAAATATCACGGAGCTTAGCGGGGCTCCCAACTTCCCGCCCAACCCAACCCCAACCCAACACCAACCCAAACCGCCTACCCAGGATTCGTTATATTCAAAATCCCAAGATTGCCCTGCAGAGCTGGATGGACCAAACATCAAAATTCAGTCTATTTTAATGTCAAGAGGAGTACCTACTTCGAACATCTCAAATAATTTCAAATCAATAAAATTGTGCAAAACAAAACATCCGATATTTCAGATAATTATAAGTGGCATGAAGTTACTACCCGGTTTCTTGCTAGTTTCAATAAATGATTTAAAAAAATGAGCGTTGTCGTGGTTATGAAAATTACTTTATTTTTAACCACTTTATTATAATTTTTACCACTTAATTTTAAGCACTTTATTTTAATTTTCGTGTTAACTAGTTTCAGTTATATTCTAACCTTCTTCGGGACAGTACTATGATAAACTTTCATAATATTATGTATGGAATACCGATAATTATTAGAGAATTTTATAACATTACTGTAATACTTTTAAACGGTTTATATTAATAGTTACAAAAAGTGTTTTTTAATTTTCTCTAATAATAAATAAATATTACACATTTTTTTAAGTAATTACTTAAATACCTTAATTACGGACCATACATATTATGCATTATATTTTTTTTAAATTTAAAAAGAAACATAATTTGATCAAATAAATGTCACAAAACAACCTTTAAATTTTCTTCAGGCTGGTAGGCGCCATAAATATTGATAATTCCAATTTGTCAGATAGTTAGAACCATGACGATCACGGCAGGATAAAACGCTAGTTTCCAACAAGACCACCATCTTGAACCGGAATTGGAACGTTACAAACGTTTTAGAGACAGATCAAATGCCAAGTGGTCGAGTTCAAATACGACTTAGCTACGCTGTCAATAATATTATTCTGAAGTAGGTTAGGATATATTTTATTTATTTATTTTATTTTTTTTTATTTAATATATAGATATATAATTGTACAGTGGAGTTATTTAAATTACAAAATATCGGTACAGAAATTATTTAAAAATTGCAATCTCACCAAAGAAGAAGCTAGTTCTTGTGCTTGATGAGCGAGTTACACTAATTATAACTGAAATAGATTAACATTATGAAATAGGTAAGTATATAATACGATCAATTGAGACTTCTGGATCATCTATATGTGTAGGTGTACATACTAAAATATTGTGCACTTAGGAGAAATTCTAAAAATCTAAATAAAATAGAGATTAGAAAGAAAGAGAAAAACAGGTAATTATTTAGTTAATTATTGCTGATGAAGTGTAGCTTCAGTTTAAGTTTCAGTCTATTGATGTCTTTGGTTTTTTTTATTTAACTGAAACTAGTTAACAAAATGTATAAATTATAATAAAGTTATTAAGAACTGTGTAACTTTTCAATAATGTAAAGCCACAAAGAGATTGCTTCGATAATTATATTGGTATTAATTTTAAAGCTCAGATAAGGGGAACGGCTGCGGTGCCTCATGAAAAACATAAATTTGGATTTGTTTAAAATACTTGGCCGAACTGAATAATATTTTTTTTAAGTGTAGCAAATATCCATAATGGATTTGTGCTAGGTACTTTATTTATTTGCATGGCAAATTATAATCAATCATTTTTCTTAAAATAATTTTGCCCTAACTACTACATAAATATGAAGAATTGTAAAATATATTTTGACTACCTGTCGTAAGTATATTCAATATACACAAATCTAATAAATTTGTCGTATTTTAAAATTTCGTCGCAATAAAACGCTTTTAACAATGGTTAATTTAACATTTTTAATTTATTTTATATTTCACTATATATGTACTTGTTTGTACGATAGGTTGGGCAAGATAATTTTTGCAAAGTTTAATTCTTTAATGGCTTGTATTTCCAATTTAAAAACAAATAAATAAAATAGTACATCTTTGATCAAAAAAAATTTATTCAGTTTGGTTAAGAGCGTTTAACCAGCCAGTGGACGAAAATCCACATTTCGTCGAAAGTTGTTCTTACGATCGTGCAGGGCGGTTACAATGAGAAAGATTAATTATTCTCCGTACCAGCTTTTTTAAATTATAACTCAATATCGAATTTATTTCAGTTCAAATTAGCTTTAATTTATACCTTCATCCAAAAATGCTGAAAGGCGTGATGATAAAACTATTAAAATAGTGTACTTTTTGTAGTTATTTTTTGATTATAAGTATTTATCATTTTTCAATAATGTCTAAATTTAATAAGAATGTTAAAAAAATCTGACATATATTAGTTTGTAAGTGCGCAAATAAATACACAAATGGACCAATTTTCGTCAAGAAACACATGTACCTACGTACATATTTTTTAATGATTTTATTGAAACTAAAATTAAAATTCTAATACATAACTCTGCTAGATAAAGAATTGATTTATTTTACTGCATGATTACATTATTTAAAATGGGTGTGGTATAATACAAAAACTTTTTCGAAAATTTAACAAATCTGCCAACGACCTATGGAATAACCTTATTATACTAAAAATTAAAAAAAAAATCTAAAAATTTATTACATACGAATGCTAGATAAAAGAACAATCTTTCGAAATCCATTTATAATTTTTTGTGGAAAAGAGTCAATACGTCTAAAAACTTTTTTGAAAATGACGTATTTCTGGCTTTCTCTGGTAATGCCCCCTTAAGTATTTTGGCCTCAAATCCAAATCATTGAATGAAAAAACCGAATTTCTGAAAGAAAGTGCGAATTTCTTGACGCCAATGTTCACCGCTCGATAGTTGTAGCTATTTTAGTACAGAGATTTTCAATTTGTGGAAAAATTAAAAAAGACAACATCGCTTTCCATCTTTTTTAGGAAGGCAAATTAGGGGTCGTCCATTAATCACGTGATGTTTTTTAGCAACTTTTTAACCCCCCCCCCCCGTGGTTATATGTGGTGAGGTTTTAGACTAACTCCCCCCCCCCCAAAATCACGCGTATTTTTTTTAGTACAAAGTATTTTGAAATTTTCAGAATATTATCACGAAAAATAAATACACGTGATATCTCATTATACCCCCCCCCCGGTGATATTTCGTGATTTTTTCCGAACCCCCCCCCCTAACCCTTTTGAGCCTCGCGTGATTAATGGACGACCCCTTACCAGAATTATTCAAACTTTACGCTACTTTTTAATTATCTTTTGTAATTATTACCTACATTATGATATATATTATGATGACTGTTAATAATTAAATGCAGGTTGTCGTTAGGGTAAGCCACTGTATAATTGATATGATGGTTTACTTTTTCTACTCATTTATAGTGTAATACAATTTATGAGGAGGGTGTGGGTACTGCCGCCCCGGGAACCATTTGTTGGATGACCAACACTTCTGCCATAGGTCACCCCAAGTGGTTCGCTACTTTTGATGATTTAACAGGGGTTCCCGGGTTCATGGGGTGAGGTTTGTCCGGAACTTGGCGGCGAATGCGTCTGCCCACCAGCTGTATAGCATGCCGGATCGAGAGAGAATGGTTGAGGGAGTCCCATAGATTTCTCCAGCCGTACTCTCACGTAACATCGCCTTTCACCGCAATCGGGCCGTCACTCCTGTATACACTGACCCCCATATTTCTACCCCCCTTCATACCTTTTTCATTTTTAGAACTTCCTTTCCTTCCCTTTCCTAAAAAGACCCTCCACACAGCAACCCCAAAGATGACCTAGGCCCTGAGGGGAATTATTTTCTTCAAGGCCTCCTGTGTGGAGCTAATGTAAAAAAAAAAAATCACTTACGTATCAAGAGATTTTCTTGAAAAATGATTAATTTTGTTAAAAAATCCGGGTCTGCGAGAAATCCGCATGCTCCGGCCGCAGCGGGTATATCTGGCGCCATTTCCCTTCGCTTTTACCGCTTTCATATTGAATTATTAAAATTTATCGCCCCGAGTTTTTTATCCCCGGCCGAACGCGAGCCGAAAAATTATTGTTATTGCAGATTTTTTGATTTCTGAGCAGTTACCGCGCGCAGTAAAACGCTCTTACTCCTGGGATTTGGGAGGAGATTCAGAACATCACGACTAGAGTAAAATATCTTTATTGTGGAAACAACATGGCTGCCAGATTTACTAGGAGGTATTAAATACATTCATTGTTTCAGATAACTACAAAAGTGATAGTTTTATAAATTATTAAAATAATTATTGGGCCCAATAAGGTGCATGTTAAGATATTTTTCTATATTTTGACACGCAACTTTATCCCGCACATAGTTATACACATTTCTGCTATGTCGTTGCCGTCATATCTAAGAAAGCGTAATATAACGGTTTAAAAGCTTATTCACACCATAGGTACGAGTAGATACTTTTTGATAATAAAATTGTAGTAATGTCCAAATAACTAATCATGTGGAACATGTTTAGGATGGTTTAAGAAAATTGATATACATAGGCAAAAAGAAATTATATGAATTTTCAGAATTTGAAAATTATGACGGCCTTCGCGAGCGTGGGGTAAGGCAGAGGAGGCAGTTCAAATCCCGGCGTGTGCAAGTAAATATTATTGATTGATTTGTGTTGCAACAATTTTATTAATTTAAAATAAGGTGTATTTGCGGCTCGTTTTGGAATGGAAGATAATTTTAGTGTCGTCCTGGTGTAAGACCACCATTCAGAATGAAACGTTGCTTGAAATTACGTTAGCCTTATTTCGGGTTTAGGTATATCGGAATAGTCAAATACTTCCACACCTTCCTCTTTCTCATATCCTTTCCTTTCCCACTTATCTTCAGCCTCACAACATAGCCCAATCGGGAACGCCTTTGTCTCACTGGCTCTATGCGGTGGGTGGGGTGCAATTGGAAAGTACGGTATTAACATTAAAAAAGCTATTTTCAAGTATTAAAAAAAAATATTAAAAGTTGCCTCCTTACAAATTCGACTTACATCTATAAAAAAAGACATTTAAAATCAACTTGAAATTGTTTTAACCACAATTTGAAAATGGCCTTGTAAACTGAAACAGATGTAACAAAAATAGAATCTAAACTACTTACAGAATTTGATATTATCAAATTTAATTTAAATTAAATATTTAAAAAATTAAATGGAGTTCTGCAAACACAATGAATGGACAAAGATATTGTTTACAGTATAACTCTATCATTTTCAACTTATCTAACTTGACTAATTGCCGATGTATTTCTTGGTGACTTATGGTGCTTTGAACTACATATGGATTTACATAGGATTTTTGGTTGTGAATTAACCCCCAGTTAATAATATCTCTCCAGCAGAAATCTACGGGTTATTTTCACTTATTTCTTTAAAGGCACCCATTTCGCCCGCAACTGGTTTCCCGAGTGCTGCCGACTGTGGGGAGCTAATGAATATTATATTTCCATTATTCCTTGCAGCAATAAACCGGAATGCTCTTATGCGAGTGCATACTTACTTTATGCAGCGGTTTTGTTCCTTATTAAGTCAAACACAATACTCATAGAAGTTATATATAATGCTATCCTAATTTTTGGGATTTAACTATTTTTAATACCTGATTGTGCCTAAATGTATACTCAGACGGCGCTAATACAGAACATCCCGATGTAATATATTCTATATTTTCCGGAAAAGCCAAACATTTTCTACGTAAATCATCAATTTGATTTGTATCTTTGATTATATGCTTCCTATAATTTTTAGTATTAATGACTCTATCTTGAATGGCAAGCATAAATCCTTCTATTTCTGCGCTCAACTCTCCGATACCCAACCATTTGTTTGACGAAAGTTTATCAACATATATTTGGTTTAGAAAATTTGAAGTGTTTTGCGTGAATAATTTTATTTGACCAGGAATCTAATAATTTCTGGTTGGTATTTATAAGAATGTTGGCATTATCGTCGTATAAATTTAAAGGTGCAATGTTTCTATCTGCCTTGCCATTTATTTTGTGCATTTCTGAGCTATTAGCTTTCCGATGGAAAAAAAATCTTAGCATTTCTGATTGTGTTTCAAGAAATTATTATTATAAAGAAGTTATTTTTTACTATGCCTCTACCTCCTAAATTTCTAGGTAATTTAATTCGTTCTATAACTGAATTTGGATGGTGGCAATTAAACTTTGTTAACGTAGTTCTAATTAATCGTTTTAAGCTATCTAAATATGTATTGGACCATTTAACTATGCAAAATGAGTACATTAATCGTATAATTAACAATAGTTATGCTATTAACATACTCATTTGGCATAGTTTTTAACGCACCAGTTTTAAATGTCCGGGTTAAATTTTCCCCACAGGAAAAACTAAACCCTTTCAAACCCTTATAAATTTAGAATGATCATCTTGTCAATCCACGCTATGCAATTGCACTATATAGGTATTATAAATACAAAACAATACAAGAACAACATGTCAACCTACGAGAGACCAAATGGGAAAAAAAATTCACCGACTCCAGATATTTTCATATCAGAGGGTTCGGCTCTGTGGAACTCCTAATTGAACCTATAAATCCTACTGATCCCTCAATATAAATATTTAAAAAATCTTTTGTAATCCTACATGTATTTAAAATGACTGATTTTTGCATTTTTATATAAATTCTTTGACAAATCTAATATGCCTAAATTTTGCAAGGGAGACCTAGGTATTATGCCAGTAGCAATGAATATTAACAAAATTACTGGATATTAACAATAATGTTAATATCCAGTAATAGCATAATAATAGATATTAACATTCTTGAAAGTATTTTTTTTTTAAATATGTATCAGTGGTTTTTGAAACAAACCGTGAAATAGTGAAAGGGTTGGTAAATTTATGGAATACAATTATGGACTGGTGTTCAAATGTGATTTCCAATTTTAAAAACATTTCTAACCTAACCCAAAACTATAAGAATTTTTGTTTATTTCAGCCGTTCAGAGCGGTGAGTGCAATATAAATAAATTACATCATTTAAAATTGAATACAGGACAAAAAAAATAAAATAGTTAACATATTTAGAGCACTCGTGCAACGGTGGGTTCAGGGAAATTCTCCATTTATGGTTTAGCGGTACGCCGTGCTACTGGGCGACGCTCGACTGCGAATTATGAAAAATTAAATTAAATCTAATATAAAGTAAGCAACATTCATGCATGTACATATAAAGTATAGCTGATTATTTCAAGGGGATGAGTGGTTGTTACCAATAACAAAGTTCTATCAATAGAATAGGTAATTGATTTTCGGGATCTAACTCCGATAAAAAAATGTGGGCCATAAAATAAATAATATTTGAATTTAATATTTCCGATCATTTAAAATGTATTTAATCATCTTTTAAACATGTATTAATTTTTTAATAAGCTGATGACACGAATGTAAGATTGGTAGAAGAATTAAGTGATTAATAGCGGGTTGTTTCATAGAATTTGAACAATTCATCAAATTTCAAAGTTAATATTCTTGATCTGTGAAAGTCATTTTCATGTCCTGTTATTGTCCAAGTAGTATGAAACGATCAGCCCTTGATGAAATGTTAACAAAAATTGAATTTTAACCTTGAAATTTGATGAATTGTTCAACTTCTGACAAATAACTGGGCCTAAGTCAACAATCGGTGACATCACTAAGTGGCTAACCGTCTCCGCCAGAGGAAGTGCAAAACAATCACAATCCCTCATAAGAAAACACTTATCGGGCCTCTCGCACCTCACTCAACCCCGCTATAAACAATAACCACGCACTCCGAACACACCACCACGTCACCACACCGTCACATTACCTCACTACCACACCATCACATCACCAAACTACACCAATATACCGCCAATATACCACCACATGTCACTTGGTTACACTATGTTGCATCAAAGAATATTTATTTTTAAATAGTTACATATGTAGATTATTATTTTTAATTGTAAAACTAACGTTTTTAAGACAAGATTTTTTATGCATGGCACAAAGTGTAACAATTATTATAAGCAATAATGATCAGCCTGAAACACTCATCCATATTGAAAAATCTTCCGAGAAAAGATACATGACGCCAACGGGACTTGAACCCGTGTCCTCTCGATTGCCGGTCGAATGCTCTGACCACTGAGCTATGGCGGCTTATCTCTTACCCGCCAAATGATTCAATATATGCTAGTGTTTCATTCAACAATTACTGCTTATTATATTTTTTCCACCTGAAAACAACCAACTTTATTTTTGCGAGAGAAACATTGTTAGTGTTAAATCCCTCGCTAGGTGGCGTCGAGACAAATTATGTCTTCATTTATTGGGGAAATACTTAAACTTGTCAAATATTAATTATTATTTTTAATTGTAAAACTAACGTTTTTAAGACAAGATTTTTTATGCATGGCACAAAGTGTAACAATTATTATAAGCAATAATGATCAGCCTGAAACACTCATCCATATTGAAAAATCTTCCGAGAAAAGATACATGACGCCAACGGGACTTGAACCCGTGTCCTCTCGATTGCCGGTCGAATGCTCTGACCACTGAGCTATGGCGGCTTATCTCTTACCCGCCAAATGATTCAATATATGCTAGTGTTTCATTCAACAATTACTGCTTATTATATTTTTTCCACCTGAAAACAACCAACTTTATTTTTGCGAGAGAAACATTGTTAGTGTTAAATCCCTCGCTAGGTGGCGTCGAGACAAATTATGTCTTCATTTATTGGGGAAATACTTAAACTTGTCAAATATTAATTATTATTTTTAATTGTAAAACTAACGTTTTTAAGACAAGATTTTTTATGCATGGCACAAAGTGTAACAATTATTATAAGCAATAATGATCAGCCTGAAACACTCATCCATATTGAAAAATCTTCCGAGAAAAGATACATGACGCCAACGGGACTTGAACCCGTGTCCTCTCGATTGCCGGTCGAATGCTCTGACCACTGAGCTATGGCGGCTTATCTCTTACCCGCCAAATGATTCAATATATGCTAGTGTTTCATTCAACAATTACTGCTTATTATATTTTTTCCACCTGAAAACAACCAACTTTATTTTTGCGAGAGAAACATTGTTAGTGTTAAATCCCTCGCTAGGTGGCGTCGAGACAAATTATGTCTTCATTTATTGGGGAAATACTTAAACTTGTCAAATATTAATTATTATTTTTAATTGTAAAACTAACGTTTTTAAGACAAGATTTTTTATGCATGGCACAAAGTGTAACAATTATTATAAGCAATAATGATCAGCCTGAAACACTCATCCATATTGAAAAATCTTCCGAGAAAAGATACATGACGCCAACGGGACTTGAACCCGTGTCCTCTCGATTGCCGGTCGAATGCTCTGACCACTGAGCTATGGCGGCTTATCTCTTACCCGCCAAATGATTCAATATATGCTAGTGTTATGCATAAAAAATCTTGTCTTAAAAACGTTAGTTTTACAATTAAAAATAATAATTAATATTTGACAAGTTTAAGTATTTCCCCAATAAATGAAGACATAATTTGTCTCGACGCCACCTAGCGAGGGATTTAACACTAACAATGTTTCTCTCGCAAAAATAAAGTTGGTTGTTTTCAGGTGGAAAAAATATAATAAGCAGTAATTGTTGAATGAAACACTAGCATATATTGAATCATTTGGCGGGTAAGAGATAAGCCGCCATAGCTCAGTGGTCAGAGCATTCGACCGGCAATCGAGAGGACACGGGTTCAAGTCCCGTTGGCGTCATGTATCTTTTCTCGGAAGATTTTTCAATATGGATGAGTGTTTCAGGCTGATCATTATTGCTTATAATAATTGTTACACTTTGTGCCATGCATAAAAAATCTTGTCTTAAAAACGTTAGTTTTACAATTAAAAATAATAATTAATATTTGACAAGTTTAAGTATTTCCCCAATAAATGAAGACATAATTTGTCTCGACGCCACCTAGCGAGGGATTTAACACTAACAATGTTTCTCTCGCAAAAATAAAGTTGGTTGTTTTCAGGTGGAAAAAATATAATAAGCAGTAATTGTTGAATGAAACACTAGCATATATTGAATCATTTGGCGGGTAAGAGATAAGCCGCCATAGCTCAGTGGTCAGAGCATTCGACCGGCAATCGAGAGGACACGGGTTCAAGTCCCGTTGGCGTCATGTATCTTTTCTCGGAAGATTTTTCAATATGGATGAGTGTTTCAGGCTGATCATTATTGCTTATAATAATTGTTACATATGTAGATACTTATGTCCTCAAACTATCGTCATACATATAAACCAACAGAAATTAGCATGTTTGATCATTAAATCGTTTATTAGTTGTCAGAAAAATCACGTTATTGACTGCCAAAAGACAATGCTCGTCGGTCTGTAATATTGTATTTTTTTTTTCAGGCGGTTTACTTTTCTATGATAAGGCGTAGTTAGGGAATTACCTATGTACCTGGTGATTTTGAACTACTCACTAAACATACCAAATTAGCAAAGTTTCAATTCTGATATTCGTTTTCTCACCAGGGCAAAACCAAGTATGTTTTCCACCATAGAACAAAGTAGGTACAGATATTACATGTCTTTTGAATTACGTTTCACGAGAAAACTTTCACCATATTTTTATTTGAATCTTTTTGTCACCTCTTTCAACCTTATACGTTCTTCGTTTTTATAAGCTTTGGTGTTGGTGGTGGTGTTACCACTTTGACAACAAAACTTCTCATTATGGAGGGTGTCAGTAATCAATGTTCCAATTCATGACAAGCTTCTCTCACACCTACCATAATATGTTGACTGGTTATGGCTAATCGACAACAGAGGATAACTAAGAGAAAACTGTTACTGCAGGTTTTTCGCAAGCTTGAAATTGAATAGCTAGTTGGTACTAAAAATGACACACTGTTGGACAGTTTTAATCACTTTATAGTTATATTTTTTCTGATTTAGTCTTCAACTATAATTATTACAACAACATAATAAAAGTAGCGTGTTTTAGATCAAGAAACAGTATTTTTAGTAGGCTTATATCTCAAAAGAATCTTGAATATATAAAAAATATCACGTGAAACAACTGAATCTTTTCTTGAAATCATTTTATCTCGTTTCTCGCTTGAGTGAACTTGTTAGCCATTTTCCTTGTTCCCGCCATTTTGTTATCAGAGAGTGTGTTTGCTCCGGAGATAATGTAACTGATGTAAAAGGATGCAGTGTAAGACATGTCAAAAGCACCCAAGATGGATGCGATTCTCGAATCTTCGATTTTTTTTTAAATCCAAGGCAATGACATTTAAAGTAATTCATAAAGTCTTTAGTACTAGAACAATGATTAAATGCATCGTCTAAAAGTAGCTTCATAACAGTTTTGATAATACCTTGAGAAGGCGAAATAGCTGTCACGTGTAATAATATTTACACAGCAGAACTTGTTTACAAATAAACGGTTTTTATAAATTGAATAATAATATTTTTTAATACATTTTCGATCTGATTTTAATTTTTGGGGATTACCTACATAATTTGTATCAGGAAACAAGATTACTAAACATAAATAAACAAATCTATTGTTGAAGCAACGTAGGTAGACATAACTTAAACAAAAGTATCACATAAAAGTTTCCACAATTTCCATAGAAAGCTATTTACTAGGAAAGGTTATTGAAGTGAAAACTTCTTTAACACCGTTGTGATTTAAAACTCGATGAAACGAAAAATAGTGACACCAAAAATAGACAAACACATAGGTACGTCTATAGGATTTAGCCTGTGAGAGAATGAAAGAGTATAATCGGTCTCCTCTTTGTGCGGTGCTTCGTAGCCTTCCCACTCTTGTCTACTTTAGTTATCTGTAAGTTTCACTTCTACCGCGTGTGAATTGCATACTCTGATTTGTTATTATTGGCGGTGTTTTGGTGATGTTATACAAAGTACCCAAGTTTTTTAAATTACATACATTATTTTGTTATTAGTTTTTGGGGTATTATGTCGTGTTACGCTACCTCCTTCTTTAGCCAACGTTTCGGACAGCCTTGCAGTGTCCATCATCAGGGGAGATGTGTGAAGGAGGTAGCGTAACACGGCATAATACCCCAAAAACTAATAACAAAATAATTTTTGGCCGTGAAAATCTAAAATCGTATCGTTTGTACTTATCACACATCTGCCCTGATGATGGACACTGCAACGCTGTCCGAAACGTTGGCTAAAGAAGGAGGTAGCGTAACACGGCATAATACCCCAAAAACTAATAACAAAATAATTTTTGGCCGTGAAAATCTAAAATCGTATCTACATACATTATTTTCTCTTGCATGACACAAAACCAAATAAAATACTGTTACAAAATCTATGTAACACATCCCTATTTGTTTATAATCCATCGTGTTTACTCTGGGGAAAATCAAGATGATGTCTTTCCTTGTCTCTCGGCTGACAAAATTTAGATTGCGTATAAAGGTTAAATATTTTCTCAGGCAACATTGTGGGATTGGATTTGCGCTTCCCTTTGGGAACGACTTCCTCTGAGAGAAGGAAGATTTTCAATTTCTCGCCGTAAGATTACGCCTCTTGATTCACGCTCCAAGTGATTAGGAAATCTTGGCTAATTTTATTCTATTAAATTGGTAATAAGTATTATTATAGCAAAATTAGTATTTATAATCTTAAACGAATCTTATGTTATGAACTGTTACAATATGTTATGAACTGTCACACTTAAATTTACGAGTGAGATGGTTAAATATTGCCACGAAGTAGCTAGGTTATTCTAAATATGTTGGTATTTGTATTTTTTTATAGTAATACCTCACAAGAGTCTCAGCTGCTCCCGCCTGGAGCCAGTGAGACTATGGCGTCCTCAATTGGAGTATGTTGTGAGGCTGAAGGTAAGGAGATGGGGAGGGGAAGGAGATGGGGAGAGGAAGGTGGAAGCTGGCTATTCAGATCTGGTCACCAAACAACACCATTTCAAGCGACGTTTTAATTCTGAATTGTGGTCTTACACCAGGGCGATACTGATAGTATCTTCCACTTGGAACGTGCCGTAAATATACTATACATTATTTTAAATGAATTAATTATGAAATAACATAAATTATTAAAAAAAATTATATTTGCCCGCGCCGGGATTCGATCCCACGACCTTCGGATTGCGATTCAAATGAAGTAAAAGCTACCGAAATCTTTTATTCAAAAGGAAGATTGTATTTGAGATTTGTCGGTAGCTACTGTTGAAGTTCATCTACCTACCTCGGGGACAGTAAAGACATTCGCATTTTGGGAGGCGGGTATGGGTACCGCCGCCCGGGAACCATTTATTGGATAACCAACACCTCTGCCATGGGTCACCCCAAGCGGTTCGCTATGTTTGGTAACTTAGGGTGCCCGGTTTAATAAAGTGGGGTTTGTCAAGGTTTTGGCGGCCGATGTGTCTGCCTACCTGCTGCTTGGCGGGCCGGATCGAGAGAGACTGGTTGAGAAGGTCTTTTGACCTGTCCAGCGAGAATCCCTCGACCCATCGCCTTGCACCGCAGTTAAAGGGATAGATTCATACATCCGTCACTCCTGGACACACTGACCTCAGATTCCTACCAACTCCTCATACCTATTTCCTTCCCAGAACTTCCTCTTCGTCCTTTCCTTAAAACAAACCCTTCACACAGCATCCCCTATCTAAGAAGACATGAGCCCTGAAGGAAATAATTTTCCTCAGGGCCTTCTGTGTGGAGCAAATGTAAAAAAAACACCCTGAGGCAAACTATCGCATACATATAATAAAGTGGAAAACCCGAAGATGTAAAATTTTGTACGTTTTAATGATCAAAAATTGATGATAAATATGTTTTTAAATTATATATTGTGGGGTGTAGATTTATAATTTTAAAATTTATATTGCTCTGGTGATGTTAAAATAAATTTATAAGCAACGAACTTAATTAACATAATGCAATTAGAAGAAAAAAATCGAAACACATGCGACATGCGTATTTTTAAAAACTAGGTTTTTGATGGTCTTGAAGGATATTCCGAGAACGAATTGTCATTGCGATTGTGTTTTCCGTTATGCACAATGACGAGGTTTATTTTCAAAAAGGTTTACTGTGAATCTAAGTGTATAATATGTGTGAATATGTATGCGAGTTTATTACATACAACGAGTTTATTAATTAATATAAATGATTACCGTCCCGGTATCTTGTTACATAGTAATATTCAAGATTGTAGCAAGTTCAAGACGAGCGGGGTGAGATGGCACCGAGGAGGGTTGTAGAATATCGCAAGTGAGTTATGAGTAGGTCGGGGTGAGTGTGGACAGCGGTAGGATTGCGGGATCTCGGGAGATGTCCCAGGAATGCAGACAATTCCCCTCGTCACTGGGATTATTGCTTTTCCAACCCCATCAGCCGGCTTCCGTATGTCTCCGCCAAGACAGCGGAGAGATTCTTAAAGTTTTGCCCGAGAGAGAGATTTTTCTTTTATTAATTCCAACAAAATTGGAATTTAAATATATATAACCAACAACTAAATTACTCGCTTAGTTTAAAAAACAAAAATTTAAAACTTAGTTTAAATATTTAAATAATGTTATGTAATTAAAACAGGAACCCTCAGCACGGATAGGCCTCCCAGTGAGGCCTCCCATTATCAAATTATGTTGTACTAAAAAAAGAGAACAATTTAACAGGTCGCTATTCTAAGTTAAGTTTTACCTACTTATAATTATACATAATAACTGTATTCACTTTCACCCCGAAGAAGGAAAGGTTTATTCGAACTCTTCGTAGACGTTATTACATATTTTGTGACGATGGTCAAGCAATGAATTCGTTTAAATCAGTTTCTTTTTGCAAGCATAAACGTAAAATGTTTAACCTTTCACATGCCCGCTGAATTACGAGCAAAATCCATAAATTACATAATTTAAATCAACTAAAATCGTGAAAAGATTCTGAATATAATCTTAGTTTATGGAAAAAGAATAAAGCTTTGCGGAAAAGGTCTAAATATGAGAATGGCTCATATGCTACGACCCCATTTGAGCACCTTTGATTCGCATACCGCTAGTGATGCTGAGATATTGGGAAATATTTGGAGTGCCGAGTAGGTGAATGGGAGATGATATGAAGACGAGGGATTTGCAAGGAAGGAATTCTAAAAGCTTTAACTCTTTTCCGTCCGTTCCTTTCTATCTCAAGAACGAAATAGAAAATACAATTTATTATTAAATCTTTTTCTTCCACATACGAGTTGCGTCAAACAATACATATGAGTGTTGAAAATACAGAAAATTCTTTCTCTTACTACACGCGAAATCATTTGTTTTGTAATTAATGTGAAAAGAATACATTTTTCAATTATTTCATAAAATTTATAAATCTCGTTGGCGTTTTTTTAAAAACAAATGTATTCATTCAAAATTAATAAAATACTTAGTTTTAACCACGTTTATGGTTTCAAAAACCAACATGTTTCGTAAGCATTTTTTCCTTCATCGTGGTTTACATAAAACTATTCTGATTAAATTTTCATAAATGAAACATTGATTCTAAGTATTTTATTAATTTAGAATTAAAATGGTGCCACAAAATAAGTTTGCTGTGTTTGAAGTAATGTATTCAATTATTGTAAAATTAAGAATCTGATAAACAGATGTAAACCAACATAAGCTCTAAAACTGTGGACTCTGGCCTTCAAAAATTAATCTTTTCTTCTTCTTGTGTGAAATTTTAGATCAACGCCACTTTTTCAGCTTGCAATGTTATTTACTTAATGACCTATAGAGCTTCTTAATATTTTTTTAATAAAGAAAATAGTTAGACATATCTTTGGATTCAAAATTTAAACTGTTCAATAAAGAAACAAATTCTCTAAAAAAATTATGACAAAACCAAAATGTGGAGAGTAAAGCTTCTGTAATACTTTTAAAATTGAAGTTTAAAATATTGTAATGTTTTTAAGAATCTTTTTAAACTACAATGATAAAGGTGTTAAACGCTAAGTGGCGAAGGGATTGAATAGGATATAGCTGTAAATAAATCAGTCGCCTAACCAGGCGCAGCGCTTTGCCCGCGTGCGGCGGCTGCCCCGGTCCCCCCCGACTGCGCCGCGAGTAATCACCCGGAATCATATTTAAAAACTAATATCAATTTACATAATTGTGTGGATTGTGGGGAGAGAGGGGCAGCGCCATTTGGCAGCCGGCGGGTACTGGCGCTGTTAAGTGTGACTGTTGTCGGTAGTTGGGGACTCTTGTAATACTGCGGGATTATTAGGCATTTAGGTACCTATACCTACTAAGGATTATGCTCGAATGCGCTTTGGTACATTTGATAAAAGAGAGAAGAAAAATATTGCCGTCTTTCAGAAATGGAAGAAAAAAAAATATTGGCCGTTTTTTCACATTTTTCGGAATTTCAGAGGTATCAATAATGGATAGTATTTATAGTCGATTTATCGTCAGTGCAAGTTCCACAAATTCTAGGCACCTGTGTTTATCATCAAACCCTCTAATTTCGGATGTCTGTGTAGTGCGCTATTAAATTATTTAAGGTTCACACGTTCAATGAACTCAATTTGGCTTTTGAATTTAAATGTAATTTTCAAAATTGAAACTCATTGTGTGAAGAATAATTCAGACTTATAAAGTAGAAACCCACCCATCGTATAATATTTTATGAAGAAATTATTTTATTTGTTTTTTTTTTTTAAATTGGAATTATTTTATCCCGTGATTTTAACTGATCTGCTCTGGTTTAATAATAATTAAAAAATGTGATATATACACCCACATTTTATTTATTGATTTTTTGTCTGAAAACTGAAATCACTGTGCATGCATGCGCCACCGGTAGATGATTCTATCTTCGATCCCTTTTTATGTGATGACTAAAAAGTCGACTAATAAACCTTTTTAACAAATTTCCAATTAAACATTTTCAGCGTTACTAAAAAACGTCCTGAAAATTATATTCTAACAATAAACATTACAAATTAAAAAATGACAAAAAAATTTCATGGAAAGATATATTCATTGCTCGTACAGCCAAAGGAAGTTGTACGAGTATATACTGGTTTTATTAATATTTTTGAACGATTCTTGGATTTTTTCCGACACATTTAAATGTCTTGTAAATTTCTGATTTTTGAAAATTTCGTGAAAACAAATACCATTATAGATGCCAGATAAAATAATCTTTTAGATTTTTGTATTTTAAATAGATTTTAGAGTAAAAATCGCAATATTTTAACCTTCATACAAAAAAAACGCTAACCACAAATATTGTTAATAAAAATATAGAGAAATTAAAAAAAATATATACAAATTTCAAAAAGTACGGTCCATTTATTTAATGCATTTGGAAGATATCTGTCACTTCACTTTTTTCTCGTTTAAAAAATTTAATAAAATTTTCTTTTAATTCCCAAAAATAACCTAAAAATAAACGATTTGTCAGAAATAGACATTTCGAACGGATTGTTTCATTTTCATTCGTTCACATTCATTTATTTTAAATGTTTACCAACACATATATTAGACATTATGTGATCAAAAAGCATCACTTTTAAGAAATACTCTGATAAAGCCCATAAAAATAAAATTGAAAAGGTATATCCCCAATTTTCACAACATGAACATTCAATTTACTCGCACTTACCGTATAATTTCTTGACAAAAATACCGTCTAACGGTTGTGAAGAATTAGTAAGGCTGTTAAGACAAAGCTCGTGTATATGTACTCGTTGGTCCTTATTTAGAAACAATATCAAAAAGTATATAGGAGCTTATAAAATGAAAATTGATACTCTACTCACGATAAATCATGTCCTCGTACTATTTATTACTTAATATTGAATCTCCACAATCCTGCGATAATCCTTTAATTGCGGGGTCCTCTCCATACCCCCTGCTTCAATGGTGCATAATCCCGTCGGGGTCGTCATCAGAGCTAGTGGCCATTATGTGCTCGGGGTAGGGAGCGGGCAGAATGGCGGCCAGTCCACTCTGGTATTTTGACAATAAGGACGTTTAATGGGCGCTGCATTCAGGGGCATGACAGTGTGAATTGTTTTCGACGCGGATGTGAAGCGAGGAATTTAATTTGTATGAGAGAAAGAGTGTAATGATATTTGCAGAAAGATTTGCTCCTCTGTGTGATACAAAAGATGCTGAATTTTCTTTTATTACAAATTCTAATAGTCGAAAGAATAATACTAGGTGATATTATCTTAAATATAATAAAGAGCATGACCGGTCAGAGGCTAGTTGGCATCGCGTTTGGGTCCCATCCAGACGTCGTATGTTCAATTCTTTGGCTTGAAAAGTCCTCCATCACGACACAATCAACATTTTCCACTTAGTGTGGTGGTAGTACGAGATTTTTGGATGTTGTCAGGTTATTCGTAACCCAGGAATGTTTGTCTTTATAAAAAAATATACCTATTCATGAAGCAGAAAAACTCTCAAACAACTCGCAAACAGTATAATGAAATATAAAAAAAAAAATAATGCAATTTTTAGTACAACGCAACTACTTTCAGTTTTTAACGTCGTTTTATACGTCGCCTGTAGATTTTTTAAAAATATCATTTATTTCATTTTCACAGCGTAGACAAGAAGCAATATTATTTGTTCCATTTTTTCAATTTTTTCATTTTTTCATTGGAACATTGAAACGTTTACAATTTTTTATACGAGGGTCACTAGTAATAATAGACAATGGTTGCAAAAAACAATTTCTCACACGCGAATGCGTAATTTATAATTTTGGTTGTTTATTAAATAAGTAATGACTAAAGGAGCACCGGGCGAAGTACGGTGTCAAAACAAGTCCCACTAACACTCCATGATTTATACTGTTTATGTTCCCAATACCAAATTTAGAATTATCTACTAAGTACTATATAATATATGTATCTGTGACCGTTACCTTTTTATGTTTTGTTTCATTTTTCGATTAAATTTATTGCTTCTTCTTAAATGATATTACGATGATGGGTATAACCTTCAAAAGTTTTTCCAATTAAACGGAATATTCATTCTAGACTTGTAGAAAAAGTACCCCATAAATATCCCATATAAATAAAAATCGGATATATTTATCCGAAATACTACCTAGGTTGTAAATAAATTCTTTAGAACTTTGTGATCATTCATTGGCCGAGAGGTTTAGTGGGTTGTTCCGGTAAGACAGAGATCGTTGGTTCGATTCCCAATTGGACCGTTACCTTTTTTATTTTCTGTATCTTAATTTGTTTCATGTTTCGTCTATATTTATTAGTATATATTTATTAATATCTACAAAGTAGTTTTTCGACCGAATAAAGGTATTTTAAAAACATATAGATTACATCAACATTTTTATTAAGCTGCTGACAAACTTAACATGTTACTTTGTATTGTAGCATTTGCACTGAAGTGCAGTAATAACAAATAATAATAAAAAAACTTCTTATCATTGCAAGCAATCTCAACATATTAACAAAATAGTTTTTCAAAAGAATAAAAATAGTCATTTTTTATCTGCCGACAATCTGACTTCGTTACTTTACTTGTCCTAGCTTTATTAAGCTCTTTTAAATTATACAAACAAATCGTGTTATCTTTGTTTCCACAATAGAAACACAATATAAACTACCTGTAACACATAAATAAAAAGAATGGTAACTTTTCTAATACAGAGATTGAATAACAATAAACTCTCTCCTGGATATAATGACTTGATTAATGGAGGCCTGTTATTGAATAGTGTTGGGCGCCAGATTTGCGATATCGGGGAAACTTGCAACCACGTTGGCGAAGTATAAACAGAAGATAGTAATTAATTAATGGCGTTACATTAATTTGACGGGTGACGATGAACTCACTTGATTACACTCGCTTGGCGGGGTGGCGGAGGACGTATTAAGTTTTAATTAGGGATAATAATAACGCATCTTACAACGGTTTCATTACCAGAGTTAAATCTACTGTTAGTATCGCCCTGGTGAGAAACACAATATAAATAGGAATCTTGATAAAAATTGTTTTAGCTAAGTTTAGTGACTAAATATGATTAGCCAGGTACTTTCCAATCTACCTATTTTTCTTCTGACACTTCTTCAGTCTCACTATATTCTACAAATGGGGTTTGTGTAGTTCCACAGGCTCCGGGTTGGGGCTCTCGTTCCATATCACAAAAAAATGTAAAATCACAATACCTCAATGGTTTCCTTTTGAATTAGGTATATGGAAAAATCGGTTTATTTATTCACAAAGCAATTTTGACAAAATAATATGACATGTAAATAGTATTTTAAACATTTCCTCTTTTGAGAATTCGCACAATTCGTACAAAAACAATATATTTAGATTATATTAATTTATTTTTGTTGCTAAAGAAAGAGGTAGCGCAACACGGCATAATAATCCAAAAATAAATCGAATATATTTAGTGCATTTTTAACTTAATTAGTAAAACCTCAAATTGTAATATTTAATTAAATGAAGACAATATTAACAAACTCAATCGAAAATCTGTAAAATCTGATATCGTCACATCACGACCGTATCTTTTTCTGATTTTTCTGTTTTCAGATTTTCAATTGAGTTTCGCTAATATGGTCATAATTTCATTGAGTACCTATATGTAGATTTTTATCAGCTTCCTACGCTGTCAAGGTGAATTATGTAACAAAATGTATTAGGCACGGGTAGTTTCACAGAATTTGAAAAATTCATCATATTTAAGTTCTATTCAAGTTCTGTGATTATTTAAACACAGGTCGGTTGCTTCTGGTAATTGGATAATAACAGAATTTTCACATAACTTGAATTTTAAATATAAAAATTGTCAAAATTCCGTGAAACAACTCATCAGTGTTTTTATGTTCTCGTCTCAGAATCACTTGTTTATTTTCATAAATTCGGCTTATTACAACGAGAGAAAGGTGATTTGAGATTACTTGTCTTTCAGAAAAGAGATGATATTATTTCTGATAAATAAAAATGAACGTTCTAAATTTATATAAAAATATCTTTTCACCTTGTGTAAAAAAACAACCAAAAAGGATTGTTCTAAAATATCCTAAAACTGTCATGGAATTGCCCAGGTGTGTAAGAAAAAATCTTTCATATACACTCGTATATATTGTGTTCGAAATACTTCGAATAAAAATAATATATTGTGAGGTAAAACACTCGTATATAATTTATGGTACGATGATACAGAAACATGAAGGTGTTTAATTGACGCAAGTCTGTCAGAAGCGGCGCCGGAGTGAAGGGGTGAAACATGCGAAGTGAAATCTTTCCCCATGTCCTTGTAGGCATTATTTGATGTGTTTTATTTTTGATTTTCTTGCTATTTCTGAGATATGTTTCTTGGTTTTATTTTCCTCTGAATTCTCTTCCTCTCATAAAAGGGTGGAGGTTGAATAGGATACCTACCTACCAGGTGATCCAAAAAGAGGATGTCTTGTTAAAAATAAAATAATATAAGTAACTTTTGCAAAATATATTTCTGAGAGTTGCGGCGGTAGGGATTCTATTTTTTTCACCAAACGTGAAAATCGTCAATTATTTTGTTTACTAAATTAGTGATTTGTACTTTATTTACACGATTTAACAAGTAATGACAAAATATTCACATAAAAAAGAAGTTTCATTTATATTTTATCCTGGCGAAGAAACCATTGGTTTTGAAACATATTGATAATTTTGATTAAATAAGTGGTGTTTTACGAAGTGATTTGTTTTAATTCAGTTAAAAGACACCACAAAATGATTTTTAAAAAATTGAAGTAGAAAAAAAAAAGTTAATTTCTAAAAAGCATAGTAAATATTTATGATACTTTGAGGCCAACGTTTGTACATGATAAATGTATCTTGTTAATATTTTTTACTCTTCTTAAAATAATTCTCATGTAGGCATCCCCTTTACACACCAGAGGTTACACTCTCGTAAAACTAAAAATGTTTTGTATATAGTTTGAAACACTGTATTATTATGTAAATTTGTAAACTTTCTTATAAATTCATTGATTTTGAAAAAAGCCTTATGCGGTATGACTTGGAGCAACCTCGATTTTAAATTGGAATTTAAACGATGAAAATAGAAATAGTCATTATGAGTTGTTATGCGAAATTTGTGCTTATTTTCCAAGAAAAAATCCCATAACATAGTGACCTCAAATGACACTTATAGTTTAACACTAGCTGTGGAAATTGATTGGAAGAGTGTACATCAATTTATTCATGTCCCTCCTTTCTGGATTCTTGGTAAATCTGTCTCAATAATCGGAAGATACTGATATAAGTAAAAGACCGTTTAGATTTATCTGAACTTATCAACTGCTTCCTGAGTATGCGGAAGTACAAACCAAATGCCGAGGCCTAAATACCATCCAGGCTGGATTTTTAGGGATAGTGTGAAACGAATTCCCCGGGGTCGTTAGGAGTGCGAGTTCTGCGTGAATCATAATAAAGCCGTTTCGGGCGGAACGTGGCCGAGACTCGGACTATACAACTGTGAAGATGTACATTAAACCCCCTTATTTATAAATGCGGTGTAAATATTACGCCGCGCCTAAGGCCGGAATAAAGAAAAGCTTCCATACTACCACAGTACAGGTATTGTTGAACCGGCCGTAAATCGGGTACTATATCTACGCCGAACAGGCGCGTAAGAATCTAATAAGTAAGACGGTACGTTTTGTACGACAGAATTTGCGTGGTGTGGTCTTTAATATGCATTAAGTATCATGTTTCTAATTAGAAGAAAATAGTCTTTTCACAACTAGTAATGTTAGAATGAATCGTTTTCTGAGAAAATTAAATTTTATCTAATTTTTAGATTTATTGAAATTATGAAGGTTCTTAAGTTCAGATATAAAACGCAGAAAATTATTGCAACTTTTTGAAGTGAAAACCTCTTTAGCAACCTTGCGATTTGAAACTCGATGTAACGAAAAATAGCGGCACTGAGACAAACACATACGTCTACAGGATTTAGCCTGCGAGAGAAGGGTATAGTATAATCGGTCTCCTTTTTGTGCGATGCTTCGTAAGATTAAGTCACCAAGATTACAAAAATTTCTGGATGAAAAGATAGCGAGGATGAAGCATCATAAATACACAACATTAATCTTACCTGCTTTAAAAGAAACCTTTTAACGCAGGTAAGATTATACCAGGTACAGGTATACATACGTACGAACACGTACGTTTTTAACACTGCACCAGCCTATATAACTCGCGGCTGTGGACCAACCTCAAAAATAATGGAAGCACAATACAACAACTTATACCGAATGCTTTTTGGATTGCCCTGGTATTGCAGTGCCACTGAAATCTTTGAAGAAGGTCTCGTTCCCTGATTCCAAACACTAATCAGAAAACGGATCACCAGCTACAGAACGCGACTATAGCCTCCAGCGACAATGCTCTTGTGATGGCAGCACTGCACTTCGGGCAGAGTCCCTGTTTACATGTGATGGAGCCAATTTCTTATGTCGTAGATATCTAAAAGGTTTACGTTATTTTCATTTTCGTCCTTTTTTGTATTGTTATTTCTGTTTTCTTTCTGGGTATTATCTTACAAGGTTTTAAAATATACTTTGACAAATTTTATGTATAATATTGAACTCGTGGGATTGCATCACCTTCTATATACAAGAATATCATCACCGAATAAAAAATAAAAAAATACTCTGAACTTTGATAAGATCTTGCCTAAAAACCAAAAGTAACATACCCAGCGTTGTAATTTCATCTTTCTGCCGAGACTGAAGACGAACCCTGACTCTCTCTCTCTCCTTCTCTACCCCCGTCTCCCTCTCAGCCTCCCATCTTCTATCGATATACGCCCGAGGTCCAGAGAGTGCGCTGAACCAGAGTTAGAGATTTCAAAGAAACTTCGAACAATCTTTAGCCACTACCCCGAATGGTAAAACACAAGAGCGTGATTCGCATAGCATTCAACATGAAGGATTTCCTGAATATTATCATGATTAAGACCGATTACTTTAACATATTTCAGTAAAAAAAAGCCCTTTTAGCATGTATAAGCCGGTTGAAAAATTATAAAATAATAACTAATGTAAATTGCAACTTTTCCAAATTCATTGCCAGAACTGTTTAAAATTACATACTCATGTGTACATCCAGTACTTGAATATCTCCTCACAGGAGGCCCTGAGGAAAATAATTCCCTTCAGGACATATGTCATCTTTGGGGATGCTGTGTGGAGGGTTTTTTAAGGAAAGGAAGGAGAGGAATTTCTGGGAAGGAAAAAGGAATGAGGTTTGGGTAAGAATCTGCGATATTTCTTATGTTATGTTTCAGGAACACTTTGAAAAAGGTTCTCCTCTCATCTAATGAGGTATTCACAAAACACGTAAACGCAAATGCACATTTAACCCCTCAGGCCTCGACCGTATTTTCTCAGAAATATTTCCTTTGTAATATTTGCTTTGCAATAAAAAATCCAAAATTTAATAATTTTTTTTCAAATTGAGATCCGATACTTTGGTTTCATAAAAGCGTACATTTTACTTCTTCTGTGGTTAATTTTTTTATTTGAATATAAAGCATTTTCTCTTTTTAACTCCGTGTATGTAATAACTCTCACTACGATAGCAAGGGAGGCACAATGCTTTCTACGAGACCTATACGAGTTGTTCTGAGGGTTTATTTTTACATTAGCTCCAGACATGAGGCCATGAGGAAAATAATTCCCTTCAGGGCTTATGTCATCTTTGGGGATGCTGTGCGGAGGGTCTTTTTAGGAAAGGAAGGAGAGGAAGTTCTGGGACGGAAAAAGGTATGAGTGATGGAAAGGAATCTGGGGGTCAGTATATCCAGGAGTGACGGACATATGTATCTATCCCTCTCATTGCAGTGCAAGGCAATGTTTTTGTTAAGACGACTATATACCCTAAAATATATTCAGAATCTTAACGACGTAAGTAAAGAAGCCGTGTGTACAAATTGGGACTCGCGACCCGTGTATTGGACGGACCTACTGTCGAATTTGCCCTATCAAAGAAAAGAAGACAAATAATGTGGGAATCTTAATGACGTAAGTGAAGAAAGCGTGTAAACAAATAAGCGCCCGCGGCACGGCATATTGGATGGACGTACGGTCGAATTCACCCTAGCAGGCCTGGAGATTCGACCTTTCCGCCGCGTTCATTTTAATTAATTCTGAAGAACGAGTTACAAATATTTAAAATGTGTCTCCATGTCGCACTGCCGAAGTTATTAATTCATCGTCTAGAAAAATAAAATCTGATGCTTACCGCTAACTTTATAGCTGAAAAACGGGTTATAAAGTTTTAAAATCGTTCTACGTAAAATATATAAATGGTAAGGTATTGTTTTTATTAATCTTAAATACAAAGAACTTACATCCCAAGTGTTACGTTGGAATAAAAAAGTTATTATAGTAACGAATTCGCCGGAAATGATTAAAATGTGAGTTTTGAGCAAAAAAAAATTATTAGGGTTGTGTATGTTTACCGCCATAATGTCATTCATTCGCACGCTCACCTTAAATTCAATAACAATTCACACAATTTGGTGTATTATTGTAATTGTTGTAGTAAGAAGGATTACAGATTATAATATTTAGAATATATTTCCTTATATTTTTGTCCACTTTGCTGCAGATGTAACCATGAAATTACCACGATAACCCTTCCACAATGCGATTTGTTTTATCATCCCTTACACAAAGCCACCATCAACAATCCGGCGATTGGCTAAAAATCACGCGACGACATGTGCACGAGTGTGTAGCCAGTCCTCCCGTGTTATTAAAGCGCACATGCTCTGTGCACTTAGCGTTTCGGTTTGTTATTCTTCCTCGTCCTCATCCCATGTAGCGGAGTGAATTACACCCGAGGAAAATTGGATTCTGGCCGTAACAGTGTCTGACTGTAGCTGGGTGTAGTTGGGGGTGCTGGGTGGGTGGGGCTCGGGTTGCTAATCTCTTCCACTTTTTAATATCCATCCAGAATTATTATTCATGCCGAGGGGGAACCTGTTAGACGCTTTTATATTATGTGGGCATAAAGCGGTCGGTGTTTTGTTGTTGCGCTTTCGAGAGTTGTTGATTTTTACTGTTATTTGTTGCAGTCTGCGTGAAAATTGAATAAACAAACATTTTTCGCTAGACATTGTAGATCTATTTACGGTGGTAACATTTTTTCAAAGTAAAAAAATGGAGCTGCTCTTTAATTTTTTTAATTTAACTTAATTCTTTCTTCAGATTTGTGATTTAAATCCAGCTTTTTCATAATTAACGTAAATTAATCAAATTTTCGGCTTATGTTAAAAAATTAATCCACCAGTTTTCAATTTTTTTATTTAATTTTTATTTTTTCGTATTTTTTATGTGAATACCGCACAAGAGTCCCAACTAGAAGTACCTAGCTATTCAGGTCTGGTCATCAAACACGGCTAAGGTAATTTCAAGCAATGTTTCAATCCTGAATGGTGATCTTACACCAGGGCGATACTGGAACAGAGAACAGAGAACAGATCTTATACAATGTTTTAATTATTTTTAAATAATTAATTGTGAAATAATAGATCTGGTGACCTTCGGATTGCGAGTCGATGATCTTACCCCTTACCTTTAGGAATTGTAACCGTTAGATATTACAAAAACTCTCATCTCTTATCAAATCTCTTGTGCAAAATCTCGATATGACTTAGGAGTTTATAAGCTTAACAGGAAGGCAGAAAACATATCGATAGTTTGGTTGTGACTTTTACGTAACGACAAAGCTCTATCAGAAAATACCGTTAGATTTTGTTAAAATTTTTATAATTTTCAGAAACTCTCTCAGATTTTTAGACTAATGGGATTATATATAGCTGTTCACTTTCAAATTATCGTTGTTGATGTAATTGCGTATTTCTTCCCATAATAAATAACACAAGAACTATTAGCGGATTAACTTCGTATTAAATACTTGACTAATACACTCGGGGTCCTGCAATATAATATCCCAACTTGTCATATTACTCGCGAGTGAATCTCTTCTTACTGTGTAATAACCACGCGCATCGCACTATGGAATTTTCATTACTCGAGGACATAAATCACGCTTTTTGTTTGGCTGCACGGTCCTGCGCATACAATGGGAGCTTTAACAGCCCCGGATTCTGTGGAACTGTGGAATTATAGAACTATGCGGATTCTATGGAAGATACTCCACGTCACAAGTGATTAATGGGATTGTATTAGTCTAGATTTTTATAGTTTCATAATAATCTACTGTTTTTGTATTAAATATAATCTGGAGGACTAACTACATCATTATCTATATGCTGTCGGACAAATGCGAGCTTTTAATATGTAAGTTTTTTTTATTTATTTAAATTAGCTTCACACAGGAGGCCCCGAGGAAAATAATTTCCCTCAGGGCTTATATCATCTTAGGGATGCTGTGTAGAAGGTTTTTTTAAGGAAAGGAAGGAGAGGAAGTTCTGGGAAGGAAGTAGGTATGAGGGGTGGGTAGGAATCAGGGGATTAGTGTATCCAGGAGTGACGGACGTAGGAATCCATCTTTGAAACCGCGGTGCAAGGCGATGGGTGAGAGATTCCGGCTGGAGAGGATCAATCAATCAGCCTCTCTCGGTCCTGCCCGTCAGATGTCAATGGGCAGACGCATCGGCAACCAAGACCTGAACTAACCTCACCCCATGAACCCGGGCACCCCTGAGTGCACCCCTGAGTGCACCCCTGCTAAGTCACCAAACACAGCGAACCACTTGAGGTGACCTATGGCAGATGTGTTGGTACCCATACCTGCCTCCCAAATTGATTATACGTAAATATGCTGTCGGACATATGCAAGCTTTTAATATGCAGGCACCGCTGAAAACCAGCTGCAAACACTGAATTGTAGCTGAGCAGTGACCTTTTCGTCAATAGTAGGTATCGATGATAAAAGAACAAAATGTATAATATTGTAAAAAAAATCTGATGATGAAAAACGTTATTTGTTTATTATTTATTTATTTATGTAAGCTTATACTTTCGTACAGGGATTGTATTTATTTCTTTTAAAAATCAGAATATCTACATATCGACTATCACAACAAGGGTATGTGCCTAGCATGGTGGTCGAAAAATCCTCGAATTATGTAAGTAACAATTCAATTAATAAAGAAAAATAACTATAAATGTTTTCTTATCTTTGATATTATATAAATGTATTAATCTTAGTCAAGATTTAAACCAGCAACGGTGAGCTATGAAGCAATGCAATTTCTACTGAGTCCGAAGGTAGAACTGTATTTAGTTCGCATTTTTATTACCGCCATGAGCTGTTTAGCTTTAATAATCTATTCAATTGTCTTGTGATATATGAAGCAGGAAATATTCTCAAAAGATGAACTCTGGTATAGCGAAATTAGCTCAACTTTTTGTGTGGTATTTCTAGGCCAAAGCAAATATTTTTGAGCTGATCTTAGAAATATATGTCAAACGATATTTTGTTCATATTTTACTCTTCGTGTGCCTTACTACTATTTAAAGATATTATTATCAAATAAGAAGTCCACAAATTTATCCAGTTTTCAATCATAGAAATATTGAATAAAATTGATATATTATGTAAGTACGCCAAACTACCCCCTGTTTAACAAATATAGCTTATTTTATGTAAGGGGTTGTGGCCACCCCGCCGGCTCAGCTATTGTGATCAAATATTTGCTACCTTACGCAGCCCACACAAGGGGGGACCAAGGGATAAATTATTGCCCTTTAATGGAGAATGAATAAATTTTATTTGTTCATTCAATTTTCATTGATCTCTGTATTTTGTAGCCCAATATTGGTTGGTGGATTTAAAAAGATATTCAATTTTTATGTGTCTAGGAATACATTTCCTCCAAAAGGTTTGCCATTTTTTATTTTTTATTAATTGGAATGTTTATAAAAGTTATGTTTTATTTTTAATTACCGAACAATGTAGATATTTCCCCGCTTTTTAAGTATGCCATAAAATTCTACGTTCTATCGAATAGGTTCTTTCACATTCATACATGCCTATATGTACATTTATGATAATCCAATTCCTTACTTAAGTATTTCAATCTCTCGATAGATCCATATCTTCCCTCAGAATACTCGACTTCTTCTCATATGCACTTGAAGTTCATATTCTCTCCATATGTATATTCTCCTTACACACGCTTTTTCTTTGTACATCCGCTGTACATTTTCTACCCTTCTAAGTCACATTGGATTCGTTATGTCTGCAGTATATAATTAATAACCTACTAATCTGGTATGACGAATTATTAATTGTTTTTTTGTTTAATTCGTAAATCTCCATTTAATTTTTAAAAATTTAATTAAAATTAAATTTTATAATGTTGTTTTCAAGTTCTACAAGTATTTTAGTTTTTATTTTTGTT
Organism: Limnephilus marmoratus; assembly: GCA_917880885.1. NCBI lineage: Eukaryota > Metazoa > Arthropoda > Insecta > Trichoptera > Limnephilidae > Limnephilus > Limnephilus marmoratus. Next base: position 31,681,100 of record OU862909.1, on the reverse strand, counting down.
ATAGCTGTTTCGGCTTACAAGGCCATTTCCATTGACTCAAGTCGTCTCAAAGTGGTTTAAACACAGTTTGAAAATGGAATCGTTAGCCGACACAGCAGTAACAAAAAAACTGAAATACTTGCAGAACTTGCTGATAACATTATTAAAATTAAAAAATAAATAAAATGGTATGACGAAGAAACTATGTTGAACTTATTTTTCTGATTCTGTCTTAGTGCCCAAAATGTAATATGTTGCAAGGTCAATATTACATGTACAAGACCTGTAGGCCTGCACAAAAACTGTAAACAATAAGCGCCGGTACACAGAGACGCCTGACAATTCCAATGTCTTGATAGAGATGTATTCTCGCTTTGACAGCTGTTGAAGTTCCGCAGTAGAGTATCTGGTTACCGAAGTATTCATGCTGGGTATCTTCCGCCACGCATCGTGAGATGGAATGCTCTTGCATCGGAGTATGTAGGCTGCGCTGGACGCTGGTTGTGTATTATGTGAGATGGGCTGCGCTCCAGATGATGTATATTCTCGAGTTTGTTATGTATCCAAGGGAATCTAGGCGGGGGCGGTCACAGCAACTCTTAAGTAGGCCGGCTTGTCATTGCATGGCAGTGCGTCGCTTACATCCTAGGCTAGGGCGGTCGCAGCCACTCACATCTTGATTGGCTCCAGGGTATCGGTCTGCATTCTATTGGGCGTGCTGCACGTGGCGTCATGATCAGGTAGGTCTGCGTTTAAAGGAGCCCAAGGATGGCCGTGGGGCTTAGGCGTTATCATCAGGGCAGAGAGATGCAAGGGGGCCCCGGGCTAGCAGCCCGGAGCCAGATGGTCAAGGGTAGCGCAACGACTTCAAGGGCTTGGTAAGAATCAGCAAGTTCAAAGGAGTCCAAGGATGGCCGGGGCTTCGGCGTTGTCTTCAGGGCAGAGAGATTCAAGGCTCGATGCAAGGGGGCCCCGGGCTAGCAGCCCGGAGCCAGATCGTCAAGGGTAGCGCAGCGACTTCAAGTGCTTGGTAAGAATCAGCAAGTTCAAAGGAGTCCAAGGATGGCCGGGGCTTCGGCGTTGTCTTCAGGGCAGAGAGATTCAAGGCTCGATGCAAGGGGGCCCCGGGCTAGCAGCCCGGAGCCAGATCGTCAAGGGTAGCGCAGCGACTTCAAGGGCTTGGTAAGAATCAGCAAGTTCAAAGGAGTCCAAGGATGGCCGGGGCTTCGGCGTTGTCTTCAGGGCAGAGAGATGCAAGGGGGCCCCGGGCTAGCAGCCCGGAGCAAGATGGTCAGGGCTCAGGCGTCAGCGTTTTGTAGGTATTATCCCATCGGGTGCTTGAGGTGAAAGAGTTGCGTCTTGGAGCCTCGAAAGGTGATGGCGAGACTAACGTCTTGAAGTTCCAACCGGTGTCGGCGAGACTGACGTCTTGAATTGAACAGCGTTTCGATGTCGAGGATCTTCAGGTAGTAACTGTGTAGAGATGTTATTCCGATCGCTGATGGTAAAGACTGAATGTCAACTGCTTTCTTCGCAGACCTTTTATAGTGGCAGGTGAGTCGGTTTCACAATGTTTTAAATATAGTGAAACCATTGTGAAACTATTGTGAAATAATTTCTATTTCCGCGTGAGTCATCTCAGATTGTAATTTCACGTTGTGCAATAAAATAATTTATATTTTTGGGAGCATGAATCACCTCATATTAAAGTGTTGAGAAATCAATATTTCGGGGACGCGCCGTTCAAATGAAGAATATTTCCTCTTCGATAAAAATGCATGATATGAAATAACACGTTCGATATATTACATTTAAAATTTGATTTTACTTTTAAACAATGTGTGCACTTGTTAAAGTGCTGGTTGCATATTAGGGGTTGGGGTACGAATTTATTTGTTGTTCCACCCATTATTATAAGAGTAGGACTTGTATAGTATATTGGCGTGTGGCTGACACCGATATGCGTGAGACGAAATCTACTGGAATGATTTTAATATCCCAAGTGTGATTGTGAGGGGTGGGGGTTGCCAATATGATTCTTTTTAACGTTTTAATAATTTATTATTGTATCCACATGACAGACTTTTAATGAAGCAGTTACATACAATTATCACACAATACTATTTTTGTTAATAGCGCTTACAATTTACATGCCTTTTTTCCCGTTGAAAAAAAAACTGATGAGTTGTTCTCTCAGTAAAAAAAAACTGAAGAACGAGAAATTCTATAAAGAAACCACTACACAATGCGAAATCATTACACCATGGTCCACCGGTCAAGAGCTTTTATTTTGATAAACAGAATTTCTGGTACATTTTTTATTTTATCGATATAATATAGTTGACAAAATAGTAGTTTTTTAAGTTAAAATATGACGTATAAAAATATGTGTGCTTTGACGAAATTTGATTTTATGAATTCCTTTAATTTATGCTGTGAACGGAGTCTGAATTATTTAAAAGAAGATTATTAAAATTTACGCACAAATTATAATTACAATTTTATAAGTATTATTATTACAATAATTCAGGGATTATTTCGCCATCCTCCTGATAGCTTATCCATGGAATAACGTATATTTTCGATTAACGATTCACGATTTATTGAAGTTAAAACTCCTTTAGCACCGTTGTGATTTGAATCTCGATGAAACCAAAAATAGCGACACTAAAAAGAGACAAACAAATACGTCTATAGGATTTAGCCTGCAAGATAATAAGATATATAATCGATATCATTTTTGTGCGGTGTTTCATAACCTTCCCACTCTTGTTCACTTTAATCTTCTGAAGTTTTCTTCTTATTTCTTTATTATTTATTAAAGTCCGAGTTTAATATTCGGTACTCGAACTAATGGATAGTGGCTATATATAGATATATATATCTCGGATAAGTTAGACAAGTTCTCTACCTATCGCAAGTATATATTTTTAGTTTATTTATCAATATTACGATAACCTATGAATAAGCTATCGAGAGGATTGTATTGTATTGAAATACCCTCTCAATATACAAGTATTTATAAATCTTGAGCAAGTAGGCGACAATTTTATTTTAGTTTTTAAGTTTTTCGTAATAAATTTAAAATACAAAGGTATAGTATATTGTCCTCCAAGCTAGGAATTCACCTGTGTTGTAGATAACATTTTAGAATTGTAAATTGTAAATAGTAAAATAAACAGTGGGCTTAGTTATAGTATATAAAAAAGAGAAACAATAAAAATTAAAATATAAAATTGGCTTTTACATTACTTCTACTTACTATACTTCTACTTAAACAAAATAGATGTGTCTTGTAAGTTATAAGTGAGGTAACAAAATTTTAAATTAAAAGTTATAAGGATTGTGGCCAATTCCATATGTGTTTTTTGAAATAAGGGTAGAATCTCAGATAGTTCGAAAACTAATTTCCACATTACGGGCACACTGCACATGGCCAAATCACAAAAGATTCATATTAAGCATTAAGGCATGCATTTCTGATTGAAACCATCCACTTGCACAGAGATAGAGAGAGACAGTACTTTCAGTCACGTGATTTATCAATTTAATTGGATAATTTAATTTGATGAGTGCCACACGGAATGGCCGCCCGCCTGTAATCCGATACGCTGGGAAATTCGATTATCGAACTACTGCGCTATCCACCGCCGTTCTGCTGCTTACTGCTTACTGCCTGCTGCTTGGCGCCCCAATTCCAATGAGCCCCGGACACCCCTGCTCCCCTGGTAGAGGTTATTTGAGATGATTATTTGATTTTCGTTATGCCATCTGCAAATACTTATTTTTTTGCTGTTATCTCACATTTCTTACTTTTGGTGGCCTGATATATTTTTCGAAGATAGGATTTACAGGTCACTAAAATTATTGAAGTGAAATTTCTTTAGCCCCGTTGTGATTTGAAATTCAGATGAAAAGGAAATGACGCATTACAGCACTTGCAAAGCATCAATCATCTTCCATTATGATGTCACTTTTCAAGGCTCCTGTTGGTTGAGATATGAAACGGAAATGATGCTAGGTCTGGATGCGTTCATTGGCTGCTATGATTATGACCTCACTCTTCAAGGCTCCTATTGGTTGAGATTGTTTTGGTAAAGTTTCGCTTCTGAACTGTACTCGATTTTTCTTCTTTTTTATGATTTATGTTTTCAGATTAGAATATTACGTTTTTGCCTCTATGAAGGAATGGTCCTGTAAAAACCAAAATGGTTCTGTAATAGCGCAAACAAAATGAGTTGTACAATAATAAAACAGAGTGCAATTCATACACGGTAGAAGTGAACCCTTCAGAAAAATAAAGTAGACAAGAGTGGGGAGGTTACGAGGCACCGCACAAAGAGTTGACCGATTGTACTATCTGATTCTCTCGCAGGCTAAATCTTGTAGATGTATATGTTTTTATCTTTTTAGTGTCGCTATTTTCCGTTTCATCAAATTTCAAATCCCAACGGTGCTAAAGAAGTTTTCACTTCAATAAAATGAAAACGTCTTTTTCTATCGTGGTTGTGTAGGTTTTTGGAACTAATAATAATAAAAAAATTCAAAAAGCCTAAACCAATGTAGGTATTTGCTTAATTTATTCATAATATATGGTAAGCCACGATATAACTGGTTTTAACGATGTTTTTAGTTTGGGCTCATGTTCTCTTAAAAAATATTGTAAAATATTTTATGTCATGCTTCTGTATTCCTATTGAGAATGTCGACAAAATGAACGGAATCAAGAGACAGAATGGTACAAACTTTTGCTTTTGATCCAAATATCAAAAAGCACAGAGCAAAAATCAAATATCAGGAGCACATATGATTGCGAGGGTTAGAAGCCTCCCGTGGAGCCCTTTGGTTGGACAATAAAAACACGGGGTGAGGGGCGTTAATTTAATTATCCCGCTGCTCACTTGGGAAAAGCTAATATTTTATACAAGCATACAGGAGGCGGCAGGACACTCGCCAACCTATTAAGGGAAAGGTGACTGACGAACAAGCGAAACTTCTAAATCCAAACCACCTACCAAAAAGTTACAAACCAATCGCGGCTCACTTTAATTGTTACCAATCGCGATATGGGCCTTTTGATATTTTTCATTTTGCTACCCTGAGATTTGAATGTCGTCAGAATAGGGCGCTGTACACGAGAGCATTGTTAGCTTTTGGTTGACTACTGCTAATTATTGGGGGCTTTTCGGTCTTCAAACAAAATGCGAGAGTTTAAAGATTTACACACCATCGCGTGTGTATTTGTTAAGCTTTTATGAGATTGTAACAATATTTCGTTAGTGAAGGCTTCAGCGAACAAGTGCTGATGAGGGACAATGGCTGGATTCATTTAATTTAATTGATCACAATACGTCATTTTGTCGTGCCACTGTTTTGGAAACATACAAATGATTACTGTAGGAAACATGCGTAACAAACCATTCCAAAGTAAAATCATTAAAGAACAATTCCATTACTACGATTACACAAATATATTACTTTGATTAAAAAAACTGAGACATAAAAATAAAAGAAAATTGCGGATGCAATCTTTTTTAACGACTTGAGCCATTAACGGAGCAGAATCTTAGCGGAACAAGCTGCGAGGGACACTAAGAAATCTTCTGATTTGATTAAAAAAAGAGTGGGCGGCTCCTACGTGCGATTCCGTAATTCGCCCTCAAGCCCATGCAGAAATCAAGAGCTAAGTACGCCGCGTTCCTCCGCGAAGGATACACAAAGAGCGAAGCATTAGCAAAAAACGTGCTCCAGAAAGTAATTAACCCGATATAAAAATGTCCCCACTCCCTCGTGGCCTCTCCCGCCCTCCCCTCGGCCACCCAGTTGCCAGTTGTTCCGCGGGGAGGCGGGGGCAATGGGAATTCCTTGCAAATGAAGCGATGGCAAGATTGGAAAACGATGATTAATAGACGTGCATTAGCATTTTATTGAATACCAAAGCTGGCCCTAGAAGAAATCTTCGATTTTAAATATTCGGCCGGCGGAGAAATGCGCGGAAATATGCGGGACTTGAATGCCGCCTTATTCTAAAACATGAAGTTGTCGAAGGTCCCCAAAATTAATCATATATTAAATATTTATTATAATCATCAAGTTTTTGGAAGGAGGAAACACAGGGGCCGGCAAATCGTTCAGAACGAGTCGTAGAAGAGACCGCTCTTATGTGACAAATGTCAACCGTGTACATAATTTGGGCGCTCGTTTGGCGTGTTTCCCGGCTATGTACCGGTGCTAAGGAGACAATAACGCTAGTTCTTTGGAGAATCTTCCATTGAAATACCGGTAGAACAAGGACAGAATTCCCACCCGATGCCTGTGTTCCAAAGATTGATATCCGTTCGTTAAGATAGGAAAATCAACCAAACGCCCGGAACGCCCGTTTCTGCAGAGTCGAGGGTTTTTTCAGGTATTTTGGGGTTCCAGATCAGAAATGGCTGCCAAATTTTAACGTAAGGCGCACTTGCGGTTTGTACAAAGTATCTGAGGGCCTTGTGCAGCAAGCCCAGTTTTTGAGAGGCAAACTTAACTCTGGCTTCGATGGAGCCCCTTGTATCTGAGCTGGTCACTTATACCAAGCATATCAACGGGGGCCTGTTTCGAAGATTGCTTCCGTTGAAGGAGACTAGATTTTCATTTTGATCCCTTTTAGATGTAACCAGACATGATTGGGTCTTTGAAAGACTTTCCTTAGAGGTCCTTATGCAAAGGGATCCAGGACTATATTCAATGTATGAAGTAGAAAGATGAACATAATTAACATGCTTTTAAAAGCTTTTTGAAATCATTGCAAGAACATCCACGATCTTAATAATTTCTAAAGAGAATTTTTAAACCGATTACTAGATGCTCATTAAAATCTGAAATATTTCAGATTCAATAATATTAAGCGCAACGAAAAAATGAACTTAAATAGGGTTATCTTTTAAAATGAAGCCTTCAAGAACGTCGAGGCGTCAGAATAGAGAGTGAGTGAAAAAAAATCAGTTAAAAATGAAAAAGCAAACAGGCAGTCATTATTATGAGGAGGCCGGGATAAGAGAGCGGCGGACGCTAATTGTCTCCGAGACACGAAGCAGACGTGCGGCGGGAGGAAAAAAATTAAACATGGTATCAAATTAGCCCCGTCTCCCCGCGACTATACCGCCGCGGTATAATCAGTGGCAATTTTTTCCTATAGGATAAGTAATTAAAAATGAGAGTGGCTTGGAATTAACGTTCTGTATTATTTGTGTTTCCCTCTACTTTTGCACAAGTTTTTGACAAGTCCATTCTGTACACTTGTACAGTGTACACTGATGCCTCATTTTTTATGTTACGTTTAGCAGAATGCAAGCCGCACCAACCCCCCGTGGGTAAAATAATAAATACCTGCGTTATTAATGAGGGTTTTTTTGGTTTGTTTGGGGGATCCATTGAAGTCAGAGTCAAGCTAGACTCAGAAGCTGGGTGTACTGTACAAGGCCCGCAGATGCTTTGTACAAATGACCCTTTACAGATCGGAAGTGCGCCCCACTGTTGAATTTGGCAGCCGCCTCTTTTCTATTGCCTCAAAATTCCTCAAAAAACCCTTGACTTTGTGCAGAAACTGGCTGTCCGTTTGATAGATTCCCTTATCCGAACAATCGGATTGCAATCTTTAGAGCGCGCAGGTTTAGGTAGGCACGTTCTCCTTATTCTACCGGTGTTACCGGTGTACCTACAATGGAAAATGCCCTGAGGAACTAGCATTATTGGTCCATTCGGTAGAACAGGTCGCTTCTACGACGCTTTTGTGAGTTCAAGTCTCTTTAAGACCCATGTTCACTCCTTTCTCTCCTCAAAAAAAAAACCCTCCACACAACATCTTCAAAGATGACGTTGGCCCTGAAAAAAAGTATTTTCCTCGGGGCCTTCTTTGTGGAGTTGATGTAAAAAAATGTAATTATATTATTATTGTCAGATAAACTATTTTTGACACAACGTATTTGATTTTCAAAGAAATAGTATTAACAATCAAACTCGTTACTAATATAAAAAAGATTTACCAACTTTCTAATCAAACTTCTAAAAGCGAGTTCTTATAAAAGAATCATAATAAGCATATAATTCATACAAAATATTCTTTCAAATAAAACACATAAAACATTATTCTGCTCATCACAAACTTAACACTAACAAATGACCTTTTTTACGCGTTCTTTCTGATTTAATATTAATTTAGGTGAGTAATTTTAATTTGCACTTTCTGTTTGTTTTATCGTCATTTAAATAATTTCGTTGGAGCTGCAAGAAATAGGAACACCTGTAAGATGAACACAGTATTATAAGTATTATAGCGCTTTTGATTATCAATTTAAAGTAACTAATTTTCTCTTATTTTTTTCTGGTTGGTAAAAATGCACCAGACTCAGATACTATGGTACGTGCTAATTATGAGACGAATAATGCTCCTCTCATTAAAGGATTTATTGAGTCGATGACACTGTATGAATTCTACATTGCATTATAAAAAATAACGATTTTCGTAAGTACCCTTCAGCAGTTAAGTTTAATATTGCAGAAGTTGTACGGAGTTGGTAATAAATCTAACTCGGTCCCTATTGTGACAAAAACCTCCAACGCTACACGAGCGCTGCAAAAACGACATTCCACCAGACCAGACCAATGACGAAGGATTCGCTAATTGTTATCAACTTCAGGTGAGAGCCGCTTTGTCCTGGTCCCGTTCCAGGTTCCAGGTACCGGGTTCCGGGTCGGATCCAAACCGCGCGCTGCTTACCCCTTCACCGAGTTACCCCACTCTCCTCCTTCATCGGGCCATTAATCACCGAACCAAAAGTTAAGACACTGATTAAAATGCCATTCGCCAAGTATTTATGTACGCTCAACCCCGCGCTGAATTATTTACTACATCTAACCTGCCCGCATTTAAATTTGTACAGACGGCTGCAAGTAGGTCTTGGACTTAGTACTTCACGGACTGGTACTTAGTACAAGGAGGTCTGATTCAGAATTTATATTTCTAAACGATTTTAATTTTATTTTTTTAAGTTAAAAGACAAAATAGTGTACTTTCGTTACTCGTAAAGTCTTCCATTAAAAGAACGTCTAAGAAAAAAACACCTTGAAATCTTTTTATTCATATCTTATCAATATTTCCTTCTTTACGAGTTTTCAATTGGTTATTTTATTAATTCGAACCATAAGAGGAAACCCGTGGTTTTCGTGAAATTTGAACAATTGGCATTTTAGCAAACTTTTACTGTCACTGTCGCTCTTACTCCCCCGAATACTGAGCAAAAGGGACAATTGCACCTCAGGTTGATAATCCTTAAAAAAATCATCAAAATCGAGGTTTTGAATTTCCTATTTTTCTCCTCTCAAACTGTACCGATTTTTTTACTGACTGTATTAGAAGAAAATACCATATGTCTATACGTTTTGCTTTTAAAAAAAAAACGTTGTACGTTGATTTACTGAAGGCAAGAATAGCTTATAATAACAAGTACCAACGCGCTGGTGGTCGATATCAATATTTTATTTAAAAAATCATTTGCAATAGTGTCAAAATCCAGTGAGAAAAATAGGGAATACGTTTGTATAGACAAAACGACGACTGGTTTCCTTTTAACGAGTACACAGGTACCTAAATTTTATTGCAAAATGAACTCCGGAGTCGTGATTGTCTCGGATTTCTAGGTAACCTCAATTTGACAGAAACAGGCTGCGTTTTGCTCGTGTCATTTTTATGAGATCGGCCTACTCGTAAATTAAGTAATTTTTAAAATCTGTGTTAAAAGCAGATAAATAGACTGTGCAAACACAGACAGAAAGAAAAGGTTAATTTCCACCAAAGAGATTGTGTAATATACCTTCTATATATCAAACCCTACTCGGTAAATATCTTTTGCTACCATTATTAATTACAAAGCTTCGCGGGAAGGGGTTTTCACCCCTACAGGGTGCGGGAACAAAATCGCTGGGCTGATAGAAGCAGCGGGCGGGACGCTGGAAGGGTTGCTTCCCCTCCCCAACCCAAGATGAATTATTTACTAATTACCGGCTTCCCGGGAGTCGTTCTTAAGACGGTATTGTGCGGCTCTCGAAACCTGGACTACACCCAACTAACGACACAAGCAAAATCAACAAATAGTAAAAAGAATCATTTCAATGAAATTGTTAAGGTTTTGGTATTCGGGTTTGAATTTGAGCCTTTTTGCTTTGCTAGTTCAGTTTGTAGCTTTGGTGAGGGTGGATTTAAGTCTTCTAACCACCATTGGATAGTGGTGCAGGCAAGAGACATTTAAGGGGATCATCGTCAGGAAATGACACGGAGATTACGTAAAGGGATTACACGAGGAAATTCGGATATATGGTGGTGCCTCTTGCGGTGGCTGTACGTATGTAATTCGTACGGGATTCGCGTATCATTGTTGAAGGGATATATTCTACATAAATGATGTTCTACATCATAATCTTGGAACGTAAAAATACTGGATTTGGGCTTAAGTACCTATGTTCTGAAATCGCAGGGAATACGATAATTTTTTCCCTTTAGTTTGTTGCAGAACTAATACGTTATTTTTTATTATTTTTATATTTTTTTATTTAATATTTGTATGTTTTTACAATAATTATACATGTTAAACAGATTTGTAATACGAATATAATTAAAGCCTTTCCTCACCATAAAGAAACAAGGCTCTTGTGTTTGGTTAGTGAATTCATGCTCAATTATTTGTTATCATTTGAGTAGGTGAATAATAATATTGCAACTAATAAATACAGATATGTAAGAAAAACTTGTTATGTATAAAATGATTTATGCGAGGAAAATTCTGAGGATCCCCTTAAAGAATTTGTTAAGAAAAATTTAAAGTTAACTTTTACTGAGCGGTTTTTCACAAACCACCCTTCTTGCTTAACCTCCAGCAAAATGTAGGTACTTAAAGTAAATTTGTACAGAAAATTTATTTAGGGATGCACTTCTTTCTTAAAATTACTCCCACAGTGGTGCTACCCTTATGTACATAATTTGAATAAAGTGACGGCCTAATAATATTAATTAAAAAATCAAAAATATGTACAAAATATATGTAATATTTATTTAAGATATCATGCGGGGTTCTTTATAACTTATGCAATTGAGGTAGCATTAGTGAGCGAAAAGATTATGTTTAACTTGATAAATAATTGTAAAACTAGTACATGTGTATTAAATTCATATTAAGCAGAAAATATTATTTTTATTTGAACTAACTAACTAACTGTCCATTACGCCGTTTCAAAGAGGACGGACCGCCAAACAATTCGGTCTTTATTTATTTATTTATTTAAACGCCCATAGGGCTTTTACATAGAATGCAGTACATTTTTTTTAATTACAGACACATACTCATTGCCTCACATTCATACATCGTCTCTCATACATATTCTTCTATTATTCTGACTCTTGACATGGCCCGACTCAAGTATCTGATCCACTTGGTCGTGCCTTGTCTCGATACATGAAATCATGAGTAAACGGTGTATGTACATAGGAGAATTTTTATACTTACTAAAAATTGCCTTGTTTTCATATTTACTAGGTTGCCACAAGTCTAGTAATCTTATTATGCTTTTAAATCAACTTATAATAAGTATTTATTTATTATCTATCTTTTTTGCTCGAGAATTTACAAAGACTGATTGTCCAACTAAGAATTCCCATTTTAGGACAGTCAAGTTTACAAAATTAGTTCAAAACATACAATCAAGAAATTATTAATTATTTACCAATGTACCTACACAAAGCACTCTTTTTAGGGTTTTCCAATAAAATATGTACCTAGATCAATCACGTTGTTTGTGAGGTATATTGCGTGATTTGATATTTTTAGAACTTTGTACGTGCAGTAGTCCTTTGATGAATATACATAAATTGGAATTATATCATAATATGTACGAATAATTCCAAGAATTGCCTTTTATTGATTCGGATAAAAAAATTGTTAATTAATTTACGTTTGATGACCTTTACTTTATTTATTTCTATTCTTGAACATACATTTTACAGAGGTTTAAATGTAGCACAAAAAATTTTAATATTCAGAAACGTAAAAAGGTTAGTACTGGGAAAACCTGTAGAGGTGTTCGGATGTTTTGGATTAAGTGTTATTCAGTCGACATAAGTAAAAACGCAGTATCCTCCTTGATATTGTCAAGAAGGGCACAATGGTATGACCCATGGCCAGTATCGTACACATAAATTTAAGATTAGTAGCAGTTAAAGTAGGATAAATAATTATCTCGAAAAGCAGGAAGATATATTTTTCTATGGACTACATGCCACTTGTATAAATAATATTGTGGTAATATTTTCTGCCCAGAAACCATTTTTTTAAAATATTATTTTTTAATTCTTTGGGTTGGGTTATGTTTGGTCTATATGGGTCTCGTAGTAAACCAGCAAAAGACCAAATACATGGCTGTAGGATGCATCCAACAAATCCCAACTCTCTCATATGGAAACCAAAATTTCGAAACGGTACCAAGATTCACATACCTAGGCTCCCTGATAACGAACGACAATAATACCACACAGGAGATCCAGAAGCGCATAGTGAACGCATAGTGAACGCAAATCGCTGTTATTTCCGCTTACAAACCAATTAAAGTCCAGACTGCTGTCCAGAAACACGAAGATATTAGTGTACAAAACACTTATCAGACCAGTACTTACGTACGCAGCTGAGACTTGGGTACTAACTAAGAGGAATGAGCGAGCACTGGACGTTTTTGAAAGAAAAATTTTGAGGCGCATCTTCGGGCCGGTTCTAGAAAATGGATTTTGGCGCAGACGTTATAATAATGAGCTCTATACTTTTTTAAGGAGCTAAACGTCGCAAAATTTATAAAATTGGGAAGACTTCGGTGGCTGGGTCATGTGAAGAGAATGACCGAGCATCAAGCACCAAAGTCCCTGCTGAACTCAAGACCAATAGGGCGAAGGAGCCTGGGAAGACCGAGACTAAGATGGAGCGACAACGTCCTCAAAGACATATCTATCTTGGAGCTTCAAAACTGGAGAGAGCTGGCTCAAAACCGAGGTGAGTGGAGGAAGACTCTTGAGGAGGCCAAGACCCACCAGGGGTTGTAGAACCAATAGTGAATATGTTTGGTCAGGTGTTATAATGTTAAATTATTGTCAGTAATATAAATTGTTGTTATTACTGTTCTTATATATTTATTTATTTTTTATTCTTCTTCGTGTGCCCTATCAGTTCCCCCCGACGTTGACGATCAATCTGGTAAATATACCTATCTCTATATCGCGCTGCCTGGAATAGCTCCGCCGCACTTCTAATACCGGTCCACTCTCGTACATTTCGCAGCCAAGACACTTGTCTCCTACGAGGCCCTCGTCTACACCTTAATTTAATTGATAGCTACCTAGCATGAAAACAATCTTAATTATGTGAGATTACGAGGCAACATGTCTGTAATCCTTAGTTTGTATAGTGTAACCACACAACTAACGGTTCGCAAGATCACAGGAAAACAAACAATAGTTTAATCTGCGGTCGGTTTTATGTGATAGCAAAGAGCGAAGAGTGGACTGGCGCCGAATGAATAGCAAAGCTCTAAACGTGTCAGTTTACCGCAGTTGGACCTATACCCGGATTAAGCAGCGCTCTGAGGGTCCAAATGGACAATTACCATAACCGGGGGCGCTATTTTACACAAACATGATACCTGCTACGGTGCTACGCGGCCCGCGCTACGCGGCCGGGGCTACGATTCTACCTGCTGCGGAGGTCGGCCCTCAATTTGACCGCGGACTGGCCAGAGAATTATAATAGCATACCGAATTTCTGTGAATATTAATTCTCCGTAGCGAGGGCATAGAGAGGTACAATTGCGTTATTACTGAATACAGGTTATAACATATACAGGTTGGTTTGTTACAGCGATCGAAAACTTTACAAATTATGAAAAACGAGGTTTAAATTTTATGTTTTATTACTATATTTTAATCAATGTTATTAATAAAACTTATATAATTCAGAATAACATCATAAAAATAAAATGCGTGGTGATTGCAATAAGTCACATTGGAGAAAATGCTGACAGGGAATGACGTGGAATATTTTTAATGAACATGACATGGTATATGTGATGTACATGGTACATGTAGATAATTAATGCAATAAATATTTATTATATGGCACATGTTTGGGTACCTACCTAAAAGCAATGTTTTCAATCAAGATTAATGGTGGAAAATTGGTAATTACAAGACAACGGTATTTCAAATTTCGTACTGTGATACCGTAAGATGTAATATTTTTGATTTTTATTTTTTATTATTTCATAGATTTCTTGAAAGTACAATTTTTATGTTTTTTTTTACTACCATACTTTACCCGTGTTAAAGTAATCATATATGATTTAAATTATACAGAGTGAGAACTATAACAAAATATGTAAAATATGAAATAGAAATTATAAGACTTTGGAAAGAAGAGAAAGAAAAAAATATATTTAAGGTAAAATATAACGAGTATATACATACGTAAGCACATCATACACACACACACACACATACATATGAGTATACATACACAAATTCATATATTCACAAATATATATATACATAATATATACACACATACGATTCACTTAGTAAGTAAGATTTGTATCTATCTATCAGACTAACAGTATTTAGTTTAGCGTATTACAAAAAACCTAAGCTTTTAGGTAAAAGTATTGATAACTTACCAGTATGTATGTAGGTGTGTTTCTTCATGTCTGACTTCTGGTGGAAGCGCTTCCCGCAATATTGGCACGGGTAGGGCCGGGTGTCGGAGTGGATGAGCAGGTGTGTGGAAAGAGTGCTTGACCTTTTGAAGGTTTTCCCGCACTGCTTGCACTCGAAAACCTTCTCCACACTGTGCACAGCCCTAAGGAATGAAGGGATGGGTTATTATTTTAAATCATATATGTGTAGGTACCTACTGTGTTATCACTTTTGAAATACTGTAAAATGAACGCGTGCGATTGTAATCTATTTGCTTCTCAAACATTTAAACACGGTACTTCTTTATTCATATCAATTACCTATAGCACTTCAAACGACACAAATTTTCGACAGATCTATCACCCAAGCAATAATAATAACAATGGTCTGGAATCCACATTATAATATTCATGTATCTACAAGCTATTGAAAGAATACAAAATACATTCTTACATTTTCTAAGTTTTAAAATGGGTTTCACAGCAATTATACCCACCCAATCTACATTATTAACTAGCAACGGCTCCACCCCTACCATAATAAAACATTGTTCGAAACTGTCAAATTAGTATAAGCTTTCCCTGACGAAGGAACGTTTGTTCCGAAACCGGTCGGATTTGCGCATCATATAAGTGGTTTATACAAAGTTGAATTATTTCATTTTTCTATAATGGATAACCACAAAGTAATAGCTACATTAAAAAAAAAAATAATAATAATAATAATAATAATATTTTTTAAATATTTATATTGAGGGATCAGTAGGATTTATAGGTTCAATTAGAAATGCCACAGAGCCGAACCCTCTGATATGAAAATATCTGGAGTCGGTGAATTATATTCCCATTTGGTCTCTAGTAGGTTGACATGTTGTTCTTGTATTGTTTTGTATTTATAAAACTTATATAGTGCAATTGCATAGCGTGGGTTGACTAGATGATCATTTGGGGAAGTGTGTGAAAGGGTTTAGTTTTTCCTTCTTTTTTTCCTTTATTTTTTTTTTTTGGGGAAAATTTAACCCGGACATTTAAATCTGGTGCATATTCAATAAATCAATTGTTTCGACGATTTTATGTAATTGCGATCAATTTCTGATATGGGTATTAGACGAATTCGTTGAATTAAATTAGAATTAGTGGTTTTTATGTACCTGTGTTGACTGAGGCTGATTTCGTGTCCGAAGGTCTTATTGCAGAGTTCGCAGGCAAAGGGTCGCTTGCCGTTGTGAGAGCGCCGAGCGTGAACTTCCAAACCGTGGGGGGTGGAGAACATCTTTTCACATTTTACACATGAAAAGACGTCCGCTAAGGGGTGCCCGTGCGTGTGCGCCCCTGGCCTCATGAGAAGCTGGTGTTGGGCGTGGAGTTGTCGCAGTCTGAAGAGTTCTTCCGCGGGAAGCGGACAGTAGGGAGAACCTCCTCCCTGACCACCCCCCGCTTGTAATGCGGCAGCCGCTGCAGCTTGCACAGCACTTAGATACAAAGTAGCAGGATTAGCGAAGAATCCTCTATCGTCACCTTCCTTCCCACCCATCATAGGGCTCGTGGGATACATGCCAGGGTGGAAAAACCCAGGAGGAACAAACTGTCTAGGGAAAAACCCCTGACTCGTACCAGGAGGGTATTCGTGACCACTTTTTTGTAAATTAGAGTCTCTTAAAAAGTCGGCAAAAGGATTACTAGGGTAAAATAACGATCTGCTGACGGATACTGAATCGCCAAAGGAAGGCCCATCAGTGGGAGGAGAGCGTTGGGTGCGGGGTATATCTGGTCTGAGGAGAGCGCTGACGGAGAAGGTCTCGGAGCGCTTGATGGGGGCCCTGCCCAGGTCCGTGGCAGAGGGCGGCCGCGGCGAAGGCGAGTCCGCGATCCGGGGCGGGGGCGGCGAGTCCACCTCCAGCTCAGGAGAGGTGGAGCGGGAGCGAGGGGGTGGGCTGCAGGGGGACTCCGATCTGTGCATGGCGGTGTACATGGCCTTGGGGTACATGTTGTTGTTATGAAGAGGAATCACGTCTTCCTCTTCATCGTCCGTCTTGTCGGCCATAAGTCTGCTGATACCAAATTTAATTTGTTCTGAAAAAACACGAAATCATGTTTTTGTAAATTCAATAACACATGAAATGATCACATATTTTAATGGGTTTCATCGAAGGCGATCAAAGATTAATATTATCATCAATTCTGTCGAACCTCTGGCTCGGGTTGCGGTACTTGCCGGAATAAGCGTTCAGTCCCCGGGACGAGGCCTGTCGGCACCCTCCGCGCATCACCGCGAGCCAGATCCGAATGTGAAATGAGCTGTATCATGTTGTGTAAAGTGTAAATTGACTTTCATCCCCTGGCGATGGGCAAACCCCCTTAATTAACACGTTAGCGAGGGGGCCGCCCGCCCCCGCCCGCCCGCCCCGCGCCCCCGCGATCCAGTCCAGCTTATGATTTACACGGATCCGAATTTATCGGATTTTACATCATAGGAGGGAGGGCGCGAGCGCGGGCATGGGGGGCAAGTGTAATGATAATAATAATAATAATAAATACGCCCAGTGCATTATTCACCATCCTGAAAGGCGAATCGAGATGATTGTCGTATTGTTGGCGCAGCGTTATAGCGTGATGCGGAACTAATCCGGGATTCGGTTCGGATGCATAGAAAGAATTACAAAGAGAGATGATTTTTTCTAGGTTATGATTTTGTGCACTTGTTTGCCCCTCCTCGGAACCCTTCCGCAGTAATATTAAAGTGTGAATTATCCATTCATTCGCGACGAAAAGCGCAAACAATATTATTACGCTTAACAAAAGTGCATTGTTGTTAGGAGGTAATGTCTGTATTTGGGTCGAATATAAATATACAATTCATTGTTATGAAATACGTTTGTATATTAGAGAAGTTGGTATTGATTTTTTGGATTGTTTTAAAAACCTCATGACAAACTAAATAAAATACTAAAAGGTAATGGGAAAACAAAAATAGTGTTTTTGAATGGTTTTGAATTGGTTAATAATGATACATTAATTTATTACACCTAATACAAATCAATTTGACTACCTTATTACGGGGGTGTGCCTAGTCTGGTAGTCGAAAATCATGTAAAACCTTTGTGCAAAAACATTTGTATGAAAAAAGAAACTGTTAAAAAAATTAACTACGTAAATAGTTGAGGAAATTCATAGTTATTTCAGAGCTGATCTGACGAATTGAATAAATACTTACCTATTATTACAAATGATTTAGCTTGTATCGGCAAATAATATCGATTAATTTTTTCAATAATTTTGGGCAAGACAAGTACATATAAGAAATGTCCCGTTTGGCAAATTATTCGATTTAAAAGCTTTAAATTTGTACATAGTATAAAACTCACTTTCTTACTTTCGGCTGCTTTTCCTGCCAATAAGGAACTCCAGTGAAAAATATTATGGCTTTAAAAAATATGTTCATACAGACCAATAAACGCTGATTTTGAATATATAAGTTTTATTTAATAATATTAAACGCAGAGTTTTTAAAAAATTATTAAAAAGTACATTTTTAATCGGTTCATAAAAACACGCCGTCAAGTTGGCTGGCTTGAAATTTTAGTGGTGACGTCACTGTTCGACGTGTCGTGAAGTCATTGTATGGGAATGTATGATATGACACAAGCCATCGTATTAATTTATTTGTTTATTTACATACTGTTTGTAGAGATTTAGTTGTTGTGTTTATTGAAACATTATTTAAAGGGTAGGTATCTCTTATTAGTTTATCTCTATTATTGAGAATATTCAAAAACTACTGTGGTTTTCGGGGGGTCTTGAAAAATTAAAACTTTAACAATTATTTTAACTATTAAAACTATCTTTAAAAATAAAAATAAAAGTGCAGTTATTTAAATAGAAGGTCATTATTCATAAAATTTTTTTTTTTTAATTGGACTGGAGTTCTCTATTAAGGCGAGATTGCGACTGAAATCTGTTCTCAATTACTTTACTTTCTTTTTGAAAGTATTATTCTGATGGCAAATTATTTTTATGTAAGTATGTACATACTAAGTATATATTTTTCAGTGAACATTTGATATCGGTGCTTCGTCTTCGCAAGATATGCAATTTCGTACTTACTCATCTACTTTATCCTGGCAAAATATGCAATATATATCTTTCTCATCTTTTTCGTCTTGGCAAGATATTCAACATTGAACTTTCTCATCTACTTCCTGACAATATGTGCAATTTGGCACCTACTCATCTACTTCGTCCTGGTAAGATACGCAACGTCAAACTCAATCATTTTCTTTATCTTATTACTCTCCTTTTTATCCTGGAAGATATTCAACTTCACACTTACTCATCTGCTTCATCTTGACAAGAATTTAACGATCGACATTTAGCATAAAATATTTTTAAAATGCATCTAAAAATCTATCTGGCAATCAACAAAGGATGTAAAAATATTTTCAATTACGCTAAAACAACAGGTGCAAGAGTAACTAGCAGCTAGCGCAGCACAGCGCGAGTGCAAAGCGCAAACGGTTCGGAAAAATGACCGCTTGCAAAAAAAACTAATTTAGCGAGATTGTTATTTTCGCGCTTTCAACAAATTAAAAACGTTTGCCCCGCGGCGGCGAATGATTAATTCGCAATTTGCATTCAAATAGATAAATCCGTAAACTGAAACAATTCTCTTTCGACACCCTTTCATGTTCAGCGGTTTTTCAAATTTGGTAATTTATTGAACGATTTTAAATAACGTGCTGCGTTCAAAAATCATGCAGCTTTTTAAATCAAACTTTTTACCTCTGAATTAAAAAGTTGATGCAATGGTGAACTGGGATTTCAGGACATCATAAATATACATAACCAACATTGTTACAGATTTATAAAACTATTTGTGTAGACGGTGGTGTCGCTACTACGCAAAAAAGGACATATTTGATCAAAACTTATACAAAATTAGTTCCTTTGTTGTTTCTTCTTTGGCCTCCTTATTCCATTATTGTTAGAAGGTGTCATTTTTGCAGTCAGTAAAACTAATAGTCAAAATCTTTAGGTAGAAATGTTTTATCTCTCGAGAACAATGAGTTCTTGCGTCGTGAAATTTGCATCGATTTTTGTGTAAATCGGGATTTACCATCATTCAAAAGTAAATCATACAAAGACTCGTAATTAATGAAAAAATAGGTAATGGTTAGCTTTGAAAAGTGGTTCTTATTTTTGCTGTTTTTTTCATACAATGTGCAAAAAGACCATTGAAATCTACTGAAAAAAATTCGAGTGCAATTCATACACGGTAAAAGTAAAACCTTCACCCAAACAATCTCAAGCAATAGGGGCCTTGAAAAGTGGGCTCATAATCAAAGCGGCCAATGCGCGCAGATTGACTGAGCGCGATGCTTCGTAGGTATTGTACGTAGGTAAGGTTTCATTATATCTCATTCTCTCGAAGGCTAAATCCTATAGATGTATGTGTTAACTAAAGAATAGAAATTACTGGTGAAATTCTAACATAACAGATACGAACAAAACAGGTGAAATTTACTTTTCAGATTACGTAAAGAATTCAGTCTTCCGGTCAAGCTTGCCCCTTTCCATGCTCACAAGGAGCGCGCAACACATAAACAACCTCCAGCTGAAGGCACTAGGTACTAGATACCGGCCTTGGGGGATACCCGCCAGCCCATAAAGGTAAAAACATCCTCGAATCGCATTGTGTTTTATGGAAAATCTTTGTTCCAGCCGAGTTTACCTCGGAATAGTTTATGCGGACTCGTGAAGCGGGGCTCCCGGGGGCTTGTTTGTCTTCTCATATGACACTTTCTGCCATGATTGATTGTCAGATGATACCCCATGTTATTTACGTATTTAAAAAGTGGTTAAATATTAAATGAAGTGTGGACCCTGGTACGTAAAGGGAACTCGATGTAATCTTTACCTACAGAGGAGATTGATCAATGGTGTTATTGAATAATATCTGCATTAGATCATATATTAACCTATACCGATGTTCTTCATTCTATCTTGAAAAAACTATTATAAGACAACGGTAGGTACTGACTGAAATATCTATGTCAACCCAATCATTTTCCGGTCGCGACGTCATTAGAATAATGAGTTATGAAACTTTGATATATCTATTAATTTGTTCGTTTTTCGGAATAACTCAAGTAGGTCTCATACAAATCCTTGTGTCTCCCTTACTATCGCGTACTATAGTGAGAAATATGATATAAACGGCGTTAGAAAGAGAAAACACCTCGCTTTATATTCAAATCTAAAAGTTAACCACAAAATAAGTAAAATGTACACCCTTATGAAACCATATTTTCGGATCGCAATTTGAAAAAAATGATGGACTTTCGGAATTTTTTATTAATATTTTTACAAGGAATGACAAAAGGTGAGGTGACAAAAACTTTTATGACACATTATTTATTTGTCTAATAAAATTTATAGATACGAGTATACGTATTTTATTTTTTTTGTTATCAGTAATTTTTGTTAGAAAAAACGTGAGGTGAGCCATTTTTAAAACTTATGCGTGAAAAATTTTTATACTTCAAAAATTTTACGTTTATTTCGATTTATTAAATTTGAAGGTTGTAACGCAGTAAATGTCGGTTACAGGAATTCTACTGATATGTCACTCAATGGTTTTCGAACCGCTACCAGAGACAGCTATTGCAAATGTCAGTTCCGAGATTTGATTAGCAGGCGACGGATTAAGTTCCCTTTGAGCAGCAGGAAGGTGACTTCTGGAGACACGAAGCCAAGCAGGGTATGGCGCCCATCAACCAGTAAGTGGTTCCTAATATTTACGTAAAGAAGTCTTGACATGTGCTAAGTAGGTAGCTATTTAATTTTGGTTCTCTCTAGAATAGAATATAAAGGAAATCAAAGAGGACTCTTCGAGTACGACGAATCCATGCCCTGAAGTAATAGCATTATCTTAAACAATAATTCAAATCATGTTTGTATTATAAATAACATAAATAAACCCGAACCTTTGTTAAATGTACTTCGACTTTTCATTTCCAGTAGCATTGCATAAAACTTTTACTTATCAGCATTAAATACGACGCATAGTAATTTAATCTGTAACAAGGTGTAGGTATTTAATCACCTTTCAAAAACAGTATTTAGTTTTTGGATACGTACAGAAATATTCCATGTATTTGGATTTAATTGCAAAGCGGAAATATTTAGACCCTCTGACAAAACATTGTAGAGGCCTGAGCCTAAACTAAGAAGAAATAAGAAAATAAGCCTTATCGTTTGTCACCAACATGTTTTTTCAATGGGAAAAAAACAATTCGGAAAATGTTATTGAATCCCGGAAGAAGGCTTGATACGTTATTCAAAATACCTAAAAGAACGTTAGAAAACATCTGAACGGTCTCCAGGAATTCATTTTAGTTCCAGCCCCTTTGGACATGTTAAAATAATTTAATATTAACCATTTCTTGAACGCAGACTGCAGACATGTTCTAGAAAGTGTATCATCACCCCCGGGGGTGAAGAGGTGCATGTGAAACCTGCATGCACATACACTCCAGCGCTACAAATGTCAAAACCGAATGTAAGAAAAACGTTTACTACGTCACGGCGACATTCTCTGACATCCAATGACATTCTGGCTTCCTGGTTCCGGGAAGGTAATTCACCGGGGCTTTGGGCTTCTATGGGATATGCTCATACCAAGTCATACTTTAAAATGCGCAAATATGAATTCATAAATGACTTGTAAGTAGTTGATGTGACTTTTCTGAGGATGGTGGTAGTCTATTTTACTAAATATTACTATATATGTTATTAAAAAAAGGGAAGATAATGTTGATAGATTTTAGTTGAAGTATGATACAGTTAAATATGACCGAAGGGGAAAGTGTCAAATTAGCACAATGAATAGAGTAGAGCCCCGGTAAGGCAAGATCCTGGATTCAATTCCTAGAAGCGACCGTATTTTTTCCTGATTTTTCTATTTAACATTTTCGTTTGAGAGTCGCTAATATTGTCTTCAATGATTATTGTTAAGCAACGCAAAATCATGTGACTTTCGTTTGAAAATTAGAATGCTTAGAAATATTTTAGATGCTCTAATTAAATTCTGCCAGTAGAACACTTATTTGCCTTTGAAATAATCGAGTATTTTTTTTTAGTCTTTTTATTAGCCCAGAAATAAATAACGAATAAATTACGAACACCTATTCGGTTATGGTTTGATTGTTTAATGTGGAAAATGAAATTCTTTGGAAAATTATAGTAAAAAAAAAATATATTTGTGCCCGAGTGTAAAAGAAAATAAAACACGCTTTTGGGCGGTGTTTCTTCGTGAATAAATCAAAACGGGAAATTAAACCGGCCAGTGGCTGATTTGGCCCGGGCGTCGCGTCGGTCACGTGTTCGATCACGAAACAAGCAACATTTTCCGCTTAGTGTGGTGGTAGTAGGATATTTTGAAACATTGTTGGGTTATTCGTAACCCGGTAATGTTTGTTTTTCTTTTTATTTGTTTTTCTTTTTAAAAAAGAAAGAAACCTTAGCGGCCTGGTCCCGAATTTTACACGACTTGGTGCATCAACTTCGGTCATGAAAGTTGTACGAATACAACCCGTTTTAATAAGCAAATACGAGTAATTAGGTTAAAAATTCTAATTCTGCCTTCTGTTCTTGACTTCAACTATATATTGGACATTTCATGATTTTACATGTGCTACCCTCCATTACTGATTGGTATTATATTTATGAGAAGTTTAGTATTATTACAAAAGTACAATTGGTACTGTTTTTGAAGGACTGGAAAATTTAGGACTGAAGAATTTTTATAAAATAACCTTGAAGTTCTTAAAAGTTCTTACAAGTTCTTATTTATATTTTTTGTTTATATTTTTATACAATTGGTTAATTAAAATGCTGCAGGCTGTGAAGATGAAAGGTTTTTGACTTCATGGATATGACTGGCAGGTGAAAATGTGAGTTTTAAGTTTAGCCCTAAATATACCTAAGTATATTCGAATAAAGGTACAACTCCAGGTTATTGTGTTAGGTATTAACCAGCCCTAGTTGCTTGTGTGGCCTACGACAAGTGTATAGAAACTACGCTCATATTTTAAGATATTTTCAGGGGTGTCTACATATAACTACGTTCCACGAAATGTAACTCTGATATTGTATCGAATGTACTGGTAGCGTATTATTGAGGGTAACCCTAGCGCTGTTTGCTCACGTGGCCTATACCGTGCAAAGCCGTAAGTTTCACCAATAAAATATGCATTTTTATCTGTGTTTGGACAACATGTATCACCGCTGTGTACTGTGTACTGTGCGCCGCGCCGCCCGCCCTGCTTTGCAAACGAAAGGAATATCCGTGGAATGGTCAAACATGAACACAAAGGGGGTCACTTCGCCACTGTCGCCGAGCATGCGAGCTTCAACAGAAAAATAAACATACTGATGAACGCGATTCCACCACTAACGTAGTATTTGATACCACATTTATCAAAATAGTTAAATGATTACAATAATACATAGCTATTGAAAAAGAGGTAGAAGTATTTTTTTTAAAATATAATTCAATTTGGGAGGCGGATATGGGTACCGCCGCCCCGGGAACCTTTATTGGATAACCAACACCTCTGCCATAGGTCACCCCAAGTGGTTCGCTACGTTTGGTGATTTAGCAGGGGTGCCCGGGTTCATGGGGTGAGGTTTGTCTAGGTCTTGGAGGCTGATGACCAGGACACACTGAACCCCAGATTCCCACCCACCCCTTAAGCCCTTTTCCTTCCCAAAACTCTCCTTTCCTTCCTTTCCTTAAAAAAACCCTCCACACAGCATCCCTAAGGATGACATAGGCCCTGAGGGAAATTGTTTTTCTCAGGGCCTCCTGTGTGGAGCTCATGTAAAAAAAAAAAAATCGTACATATCATTTCATGAAACGTTGCTTTACATCATTTTACAAACTTCACATCTTCAAATTTCTGATTGTTTTTTTTAAGATTTTTTTTTGAAGAACATCTTCAAATTTCTGATTGTTTTTGTTTATTTACTTTTTTTTGCTATTTTTTGGTTCAGGTTACTAACATATCGTTAATGAATCGCTACGGGATTAGTTTAAAATAAAATAACACCCTGGATAAGAAGATTTAAAACAACTTCACAATATATTGATAGGTCAGGATAAAGCCTCATAAAGAGCAAAGCACATTTGGGGTCAAGTGTCACTAATTGCGCTAAATAGATTATTATTTTCAGCATTTACTTAGTATTGTTAGTGGTCCGCAGCTGTTGAACACATCGTCTGGGAGGTTGTGTTGAATATTAGTGCAAGAAATATATATGATCCATTCGAACGCATCAGATATAGCTTTGATTACTGTGATGGCTTTAAATACGTAGAACGGGCCCGAATCACCGAAACGTTGAACACCACTTGTCTAATCAATCATTTTATTTGTCGTATTTAGTACTTTAGTAGTGAAGTAGTCGGTATTCGAATTAGATAATAAGCTAGAATATCGAAGGTACCTATTTATTGCTTTATAAATAGAAAGAATCAAACGAACAAATCTTTGACAGGCATCCATTTACAATAATAGTCTTGGTCCGCGAACGGTCAATCATTCCCACATTAAAGTGAATAAATGATAACACAACTAGAGGGCTACTGTTTGCTTAGCAAATACCAATTTATAATGCATTAAGTATGGGCCGCAAACTTCAAGCAACGACCGGAACTTACACCAAAGTAACTTGTCGTGACTTCCTTCTTGAAGCATGTATGATAAAGTTAGTCCAAACTTTTTTACTAGTGGGAGAAAATCGGTTGTAAACTTAAAGCCGTATTCTTCTAGAGGTTTGTGGTGATTCATTCGACGGAATAAAGTATCGAGGCTTTGTCGCGAAGTCAAGATGACGTAATAGCAACGTAGAACGTAGTTCGAAGGTTGTTATTTACGTGATGAATTTGCCTTTTGCGAATTGTATTGGTGTATGTAAAATATGTATTTTTAACTGAAGGAAAAAAGAAGTAAGATAGAAAACCTTATATTTAAGCTTTACGGAACTGAATATGAATAGCTAATACAATGTGGTGCGGTGTCAAAAGTTGTCACCCAATAGTTTTGTCTGTAATTTTTTTAATTAATGAAATTTTTTTATTCTGCTTTTTGATTGTGTTTATTTGATGTCTTATTTTTTTGTTCAATTAAGTCGAGAAAATGATATCTGCCAAGAAGCAACCGCCAGAACTGATGACCACAGGCCAGATTTATGGCATTTTCCAACAGTCTTTTCGGAACTTCCGGCGATAGGTTATCGCATTCTTGACGGATATTCTCTTTGAGGGCTTCAAGAGTCTGAAGTTCGTTGACATAGCCTCGTGACTTCAAGAAACCCAACAAAAAGAAGTCTGCAATGGTTAAATCAGGCGATCTTGCTAGTCAGTGCAAAGCACCAAAGCGAAAGATAAGGCAACCCGGAAATGCGATTTTTCAAAAATTTTCCGCGTTCTTGATTCATGTCTTGTTGGCGTGTATTTTGTATCTGTTTACGTTTGCAAAAAAATATGACATCTTCCGATAGGGTGATGACTTTTACGCCACTTTGTATAAAATATAACATTACCGCTTATTATTCATTTCAAATTTATTATGTTTTCGACTCAAATAATTAGGATTACAAATATAAGGTTAATGCTAAATTTGAAGTGTGAGCTATTTTATAACACATTCATAATAATACCTGGGGTTTAGACAGATTACGTTGTTCGAAACGTTGGCTAAAGGAGGAGGTAGCGCAACACGGCATAACACCCCAAAAATAAATAACAAAAAAAGATTATATTAAAGATCAAAATAATAGAAATACGGTCAAACGCTGATTCTAAGAAAAACAACTGTGTATATTTCTATGCAAGTATTCGAATGATGTAATTACGCACCATAGATAAACGCATAACTGTGTAAAAATACATTTTTAAATCTGCCTAGTATATTTTTGACTTTCAAAAATAGAACGGGATTATTTAATTTAGTTGTCAAATCAGGCAATAAATTAGCGGTTTAAATAAATAAATGGAATGCGTTGGAGATATGAATGCGGCGGTGTTCTTTGTGCGGATTAAGCTCGCCTAGAAAAACCCAATCAATCACGAAATCACAAAATATTGCTGAGCCTCGCCGCGATACGAATTGATGAGTGCAACACAATCAGAAACCAGCCGGAGATTATGTGTTCCGTGTGATATGTGATAAAAGCGTATTTTTGGAAGGAGTAAACCGTTTCATAAAGATAACAATAATTCTGATTTATTGCAATCAATATTGAATTCGATAGAAATAGATTAAACAGTTTTAGTTTTATTACAACTTTTTTTGTGGTAATTTAAATGAACTTTAATAATAATAATAATATATCGTTATTCAATGAAATTGGCAACATTACAACTAAAAAAGTACATGTTCAATGTAGATTACAAATAGATTACATCCGTACAAAAAAATTAACAAGTAGAAAGTAATGTATTTCGGTTACACAGAAGTAGCATAATTATACAATATTTTTAGTTGTGCATAGTCTGCCTCACTAGGTGAACCTGTATTGAGGCAGAATTTTTTGTAAACGGTTTCTCACAATTTTATCTATGGTTTTCTATTAATGTATAATGTAGGTTTCTATACAGCAAAAAATTTATTTTAGATTACATTATTGTTTGTATATACACAAAACAAAAACTGCAAG
Source organism: Limnephilus marmoratus (assembly GCA_917880885.1). Taxonomy (NCBI): domain Eukaryota; kingdom Metazoa; phylum Arthropoda; class Insecta; order Trichoptera; family Limnephilidae; genus Limnephilus; species Limnephilus marmoratus. Next base: position 31,653,644 of record OU862909.1, on the reverse strand, counting down.
GTTATTACCACAATAACAACTGTCAATGACAGGGCGTTTGGGTGAGAGCATCAGTATAGGCTCATACTTTTTCGTATACTTTGCGATCTGTGTTGTTGCTAAATGTGGGTTAGTGTAAATGAATCTAGGAATTAATTTCTCGGAAAATATTAATTAACTCTTGTGAGTATTTAAATATTTATTCATACTAATAAGAGAGTGTACATTTTTTTTTTTTTTTTACAGTGAATACCGCACAAGAATCTCAACTGCTCCCGTCTGGAGCCAGTGAGACTATGGCATCCCCAATTGGGGTATGTTGTGAGGCTGAAGGTAGCGGGGAGGGGAAGGAGGTGGGGAAGAGGAAGGTTGGGAAGTACCTGGCTATTCAGATCTGGTCACTAAACACGGCTAAAGCCATTTTCAAGCAACGTTTCAATTCTGAATGGTGGTCTTACACCAGGGCGATACTGATAGTATCTTCCACTCTGGAACATGCCGCAAATATACTATATATTATTTTAAATGAATTAATTGTGAAATAACACAAATTAATCAAATAAAATTTATTTGCGCATGCCGGGTTCGAACCCGCGACCTCCGGAATGTGAGTCAAGAGTCTTAGCCACTGGACTACGGAGGCCGTCGTACATGAAAATATCACCCATTTTTAGATTAGCACTAAAAAAATCTATAAAAACTAAAACCAGTCTCCAGTGGAATAACTTTACGATGTTATTATGTTGTCTTTAAATAGCTAGAAACTTCCCCACCTTCATCTTACTCATCTCCTTCCATTCCCTACTCTACCCTAACTTCAGATTTACAAAATGCACTGATTGGGGGTGCCATAGTCTCACTTGCTCCAGACGGTTGGTAGCAGTTGGGACTACTATGGGGTATTCACATTTTTTAAATATTTATCGGATGTTAGGGCATGCTTGTTCGAGGCATTTTTATTTAGAGTAAAAAATGTAAATGAAATTATCGTTTCCTATAACCTTTTTGAGTCTTTAAAATCAAACAAACTACAAAATTCTTTCACATGTCATCCCTGATCACTCAGCTGGGTAACCATCCAACCCCTCACCCCACCTTTAACTATCGAATATCTATTGATTTTTATATTTTTAGTTAAAAACAAAAAAAAAAGAAGAAAAACATCAAAATTGTCATTGGAGACCAAAATTTCTTTTACATTCCAAATAATGGCAGGAATCACTAAAGTAAGTCAAGTACAACACTTAGCACCCTTAACCTACATATATAGCAGTAGGGTGTTGAGATCTTAAAGTGCAATGCAGATCTAGTCAGCGTACCAAGTTTTCGCAATTTATTGCCAAAATTCCTTTTCATTGGTCTATTTAAAACTAGGCGCATTTGTGAAAAACCAATTAAAAGTTTTATACGCCCTTGTCAGGTTTGATTCCTCTATTTATGTGTTTGTCGGTGTGTGGGTATACAATCTTCCGGCGCATATGCAAAACTCATCCGATTGTCAAAGTAACCAGCAAAAGCTCAGCTCATCAATCCACAATGCATGCACTTCATCAGGTAATGGTGAACATCCTCATAATGTTGTGGAAGTGAAGCGACCAGCGCTCTACCCACGGGCCAATCTGTCAGCCGGTAATTTGTTTATTCCTCAATCTCAGAAGATGCTATTCGTCCCATATATCTACCGCACTACATACATACAATCGTTTGGTACCCACAATAATACTTGGCCTAAATCATTTTCCAACCAACTAGACCGGAGCCCTATAAAAAGAAATTCACTGACGTATAGAACGGTTTATTAAATAATTACCTACCAATAGTTAAATAATCAAAGACCATTTCGTCGGAAAATCAACGTGAATTTAAAAATATATTAATGATGTATTTTATAAATGAATATCGGCAAGTTCTAGAAATAATAATTGAGAAATAATACATTGAGCTGAAAATATTTGCGTTGACCTACAAATTTCGGACAAAGATCTATTTAGCTGACGCAGGAGTCCGCCGTCATAATGGTCACTGTAACGCTGTTCGAAGCGTTGGCTAAAGAAGGAGGAAGAAGGAAAAATCAATCACTATAGTACTTTTGGCGGTGAAAATCTAAAATCATATTTGGAATCTTATACTTATCTGTTTGTTTGTAAATTTGTTTGTTACGTTCCGGTTCCGGTTCAAGATGGTGGCTTTGTTGGATACTATCTTTTTATCTCACCCAGAGTTCGCATTATCGTAGTTCAAGCTATGAACCGTCACATCGGAATAATTAATGTTATGGCTTGAAGAAAGTTTGAAAAAATAATTGTCATTGTCATTTCTGCCTTCGCTCATGCAAAAACCGAAAACTGTTTGGCTACTCAATTCAAGGCGCAACTCAACTTTACGATTTCAGTAATTATATCAGCTTGTTTAACTAAAATATAATTTATTCATAATTTATCAATTATATCAACCTTAAATATATAATAATAATTTATCAACCTCCTGAACAAAATCGATATTTTACTGCTCTGACAAATCGTAAATTGCTCGAAAATTTGACAGGTCGTGAGGCGTAACCATGACAACCTGTCAGTCTGGCAACTGAAACGCGACTACCACTGCGAGTTGACAACTGACATCTTGTCTTTAACAAGTTGCCTGTGTGCGGCCCGCCAATGAACTTCGCAAGTCCTGTGGATAGCGACTTGAGTTGCCACCTGTTTTTTATTCAGTTGTCCCATGAGCAGATGGACTTAGTCTCAAATTGTATAATTCTTTATTTGTTATAATTTTTTTTTTAAATTAATTAACCAACTTACAAAATTAATTTTATTTTTTATTTTTGGTTTGATACATTAAATAATAGACAATTAGAAACATCCTTTTTGGACGCGAGGTCCACTGTTCACAGAAAGTAATTAAGATAAGAGCCTCTTCTGGTACCGTTTGTTATGAGGGATTTAGTTTGTCTCTTGCTGTGATCTAGGGACAGATTGATAAGTACAATTTTATTTTACATGTTGCCGCTGATTTGCGGTGATTAATCAAAACATAACCCGCTCACGCCACTTATATAAATACGCGTAACATACGTTAATAACAAGATAATAATACGCCAAAAGACTGATTGTCGCCGGGATTTACTAGCAAGAACTAGTGTCATACACTAAATAAAATGATATAATTGAGCAAGTAAAAATGCCATACCCACATCTTTAGCGTGGGGTTCAGTATACCTATCTGAAGTTCAAAGCTTGTATGTCTTGGAAAATAAAGGTAAACCCATTATTTAAAGATTCTCGGAATAATGGGATGTAGATAATGCCAAATACTACTATTTTTTAGATATGTTTTACTATTTTTTGCATTAAAAGGAGACCTCGAGGGAAATTCTTTTACCTCTGGGCCTTTGTCATCATTGTCTGATACTGTGTGGAGGGTATTTTTAGAGAAAGAAAGGAGAGGAAGTCCTGGGAAGTTAAAAATACACGAGTGTGGGCAGGAATATGAGGTTCAGTATGTCCAAGAGTAACGGACGTAGGTATGTGTCCAACCCACTGCGGTGCAAGGCGATGTTCCGAGAGAGTCCTGATGGAGAGATCAAAAAATCTTCCTCAACCAGTCTCTACCGGCCTGCCACGCAGTTGGTGGGCAGACGCTTCCGCCGTCAAAACCCGGACAAACCTCACCCCATGAAACCGGTCACACCTGCTAACCACCAAATGTAGCGAGCGACTTGGGGTGACCAATGGCAGAGGTGTCAGTTATCCAATAAATGGTGTTGGGGGTATCTATGTCCCAAATTGAAAACCTACACACAAACAAATGGTTTCTAGTCACTGAAAATTCTAAAGAGACAGTTCTACGTTTCTGGTAATCTAGTTCAAATTTCAGTTTCTCCAAAAAGGGAAGATATAATTTATGTATGTGCTATAAGTCTAGTCCACCGATATTATATCATTGTATAGAAGCGCACAAATCCTTTGAAGGACAGTTGTTATTATATTTCTGTTCTGTTGCAATGTACAACACATGTTTTATACGAGTAAAATACGCTCAGCGCGCATTGAGCTGCCGCCGCACACCTTGTGTTGTCAATTATTGTTATTTGTTATACAACACCGAGCTGGTCTGTTGGGCACATTCGAGTTTCAGATAAGCTAATCCCCGTTATCGACGTTTCTTAATTCCGCGTTCGATTTTCACACAGCACGATGAAGATTTATCGATAATGTAAACCTGATAGGATTTTCAAAGGCAATTGCCGCGATATAAAATCAGAACCATAAACGGTAAAGGAAACGGTCGCGATAAGGCTGGAGTTGAGTACGTACCCAGCAGTCAGCACCCACCTTTAGTAAAGTGGAAACTAGAACATACTGAAAAGTTTTTGCTTTCCACGCACTTTTATGACGGTACAGTTGCAGTTTCAATTCATTCCTAGTTTACATCTGTAGCTGTCTTATCAAAGTGATGGGTGTTTGATCCTTTCAGGAAAGGGGGCAGAAGAATTTGTGAAATGTGAAGTTTTATACTATTTAGCATCTTGTTTCTTAGAAACCTATGTGATTGGTAAGAGTGTTGTCTCCAGTGATGATTGCTTTAATGATAGTCAACTACCAGAAGTAAAATAATGCAAATTTATCAAAACTATGTTTTGGGTGCAATGGTATTTTCGCGCCAACAATAGTGAGTGAGTAACGCACTATCATAATTGTAACACTTTTGTATATTTCATGAAGTGTGTGTTATTGCGAAAGGTGAGTTGTCTTGGCGATTCATTTGAAAGGGTCTTTTTTAATCTGCTGTGCAAATGATCATTTGTTTATTCTATTTTGTATGCACCATCCCCGCCAATGCAATAGGTATTCTGCCTCTGCAATGTACCAATTGTAACTAACAATTGGTACATTGCTCCAAGATGAGTCTATCTTATGTAGTTCTGAATGCGATTCAATGGCTTTTTCTACTTGGTTATGTTTGGTACACAGCTCCAATGCGAGTTTATTCCAGTTCGTAATGCGATTTAATAGCTTTTTCTATTTTTTTTTACATGAGCCCCACACAGGAGACCTTGAGGAAAATAATTTCCCTCAGGGCCTATGTCATTTTGGGGATGCTGTGTGGAGCAGGCGAGGAGAGATCTGGGAAGGAAAAGGGTTTAAAGGGTGGGTAGGAATCTGGGGTTCAGTGCATCCTGGTCATCCGCCTCCAAGACCTAGACAAATCTCACCCCATGAACCCGGGCACCCCTGCTAAATCACCAAACGTAGCGAACCACTTGGGGCAACCTATGGCAGAGGTGTTGGTTATCCAATAAAGGCTCCATACCCATTCCCGCCTCCTAAATTGTAAATTATGTTATGGTTATGTTTGTTTCGTTGTGTTTCTTATCTATTTATTAAAGAGTGTTCTTAGGATTCCTACATATTAATAAGTAAAATGAAGGGATACCTAGGGATTTAAAGTCTTTTAAGTATTGGAGTTTGAGTAAAGAACCCCGTAAGGTCCAACATATTAAATCTTTGGTAACTGTTGATTTTTTACAGAATGTCACGGCACGAGGGATCGAGTTTTAAAATTACCTTTCAGGACCAGTAAAAACAACTAAAAAACAATTAAAAATATTATGCTTTTTACCAAACTCTTCGTAATGTAACAAAACTTTTAACGGTTAATCAATATACCTACTTATTAAACGGATGTAAAATTGTTGTACATATTATGTTGGTTAGAAACTTACCTCTATCTGGTTTAATATCCATTTGAATTTGGGGTCGTGGGCCTTGAGGAAGGGGCCCCCAAAGGCCTCTGCAATATCCTCCCAGTTGCAGTCCACCATTATTGTTAGCTGGAAAATAAATTACAATAAGATTTCATTTTTAAGTAAATCGTAATCGTATTGGTATTGTTTAGCTTCCGATGGGGATTTCCTATTTTATATCTCTAGGATTAGGCAAACGCAACCACTAATCATCAAAAATGAGGCAATGATTAAAATTAACAATAATCAGTGTTTCCAATTTTTTTTCCAAGAGGTACTAATTTTCCTGGTGATTCATCAAAATTTTATTTAAAATCAGGTGATATCTAGTGGCCATTTATAGTAACATGACGTAGGTATTATGAAACTTGAAAATACTCAAAGTAAAAATAAATTTATTTTTATTTTTTTACTTTATGAGTAAAAAATTGTAAAATTTAAATAAGGCAATCCAATAGTCCAGGAAAAAATCTACATTGGAATTCACGCCCTTTTATGGGAGGAGTTTAAAAATACTTGAGAAAAAGCTTTTGGAAAAGTTGGAAAAGGTATTTGAGAATTTTTTTTACAGGTTGATTTCGTAAAGGCCTGTAAAAAACATTTACTCATTTTTACGCATTGTTTATTGGAATAAAACAGAATTTTAAAATTGATTTCACGGAACAAAGCGACGCGGAGCCTAACGTCCGTTCCTTCGGTGAACGGCATAGAGTTCACTTTGAAAATCCAATTCATCTACTGCCGGCCGTATTGTAAAATAACAACTCGAAAATGCATATTTTATTTTATTTTGTGAACTTCAGGCGTAAATATCAATTTTTTGCGATTATTAAAAAAGAACTGAATTTGCCACATTAAACAATAAAACCAAATCCGAAAAGCGGTTTATAAATAGGAGAGTTTGGATATGAAAGTGGTTTTCATAGACCTTTTACTTTATTTTTTTCTAGGCTTATTAAAAAACTGACCGATATTTTTAAGGGCCAAGGTATGTTCTACACACAGTATTTAATTGAGGCATCAATAATACTTCTAATATAAGAGTTGAACCTGAAAGTGTTTTTTATAGACCTTATATTTTATTTTTTTATAGGCTTATTAAAAGACTTATAAAAAAGCTGACCGATATTTTGAAGCATCCATAATACTTCCAAGGGATCCAATTTTCAAAACAAAAACATATGATTTGTGTGTGATTTTGCATTATTTAGTATGGCTTCATCTTAATGAAGACAATTTTGTCTTCATTAAATAAATATATAAATAAATTGATCTAAAGTGATGGATTTGAAAAAAAATGTATCTTTCGTAAATTTCTATCGTTTCTTTTCCCAAAATATAATATTGTTAATTGGGAGTTCATTAAATTAATTAATTAATTGGTAATCTTCAATTAGTAACCGCGAGGGGATTCTGAAACTTCTGCCAATGGGTATTCCTTAAAATACAAGTATTATGCTTTTTTTTTTAATTTCAAAATAATATACTTTTTCTAATATAATTGACTTTAATTACATAATACAATGAATATACTTTATTATCATGTATTTAAAATACTTAAAGTTATAAAAAATAAAGTAGAGAACATTATAAAATGTTAAAATTATTTTTTGAAAGATTTAATACTTAGGTATCCTAACAATCCAAATTTGGGAGACTCGGTTTTTTATCGATTTTTGGTCCTCTCGTCAGGTACTTTCATACTCTGTGGAACATTGCTTGAGTGTAATTGGACTCAGGAGATGAAATAAAGAAATGGTCCATTGTGATGAGTAACCAGAGGATGTGGCGCCGGCGCATCCAATTGAATTTATAAGAAGATTGAGGATGCAATAAATTTCGATCAGGATACAAGCAAAATCTTTTGCACTAACATTGCTTTCATATTATATTATTATATACGCTATCTATGTGGCTACCACGTGCCACTATAACTGAGCACTTCCTTAGGATATGAAACTCCCGATTAGTTACATAAGGAGGTTATCGTGCTTTGTAGTTCAACCAGAATAATGTACGTAAAATAAACCTGCTTACCCAAGCAGTCGAACTATTGCTTGTAAATCCGTCATATTAAAATTACTACTTTTGTGAACAGCGGGAAGACCCCTCCGTCCAAAAAATAATTTTTATTTTTATTTAAATCCCACGATTTGTAAGTGGGTACTTAAATATCTGCCTACTTAATAATTAAAAATCACAACGATTTCCCTCTAAAAATACACAAAAAATTCTTTACTGAACCATTAACCTGTCGTGTGCCGACGAAAAATTGTCGCCGTGCGCAAGTCGATTCTATTTTCGTAATAATTTGTAAATTGTACCGTTTTCCCACATATTGTGTTAATAGTATGTAATCTACCATAAGTTTTTCCCTAAGAATAGTTACTTTTATTCAGAAAAATTATATATTTTTGATCATACCTAACGACTTCTGCGACGCACGACAGATTAAAACGGCCACCATCTTGATACCGGATCCGGAACATAAATAATTAAATTTACGGATCGTTGAAATTTGTGGCTGAAATAAAATAGGAATTCGCAACGTTCAATCAATTAGAGAGTCGTTTTGGTACAAATCATAAAAGTTAAAGAATCCTCCCGCTGTGTTTTATGTATTGTGAGATCTTTTTTCATACAATTTCGTTCATTTTTCGATGTTAAATGTGAAAAAACACGTTTGCGTTGATTCCCTTTAGTTAGGTTTAAAGGAATTTAAATAATTCTTCAAACATATTTATATATAGAAAAGGGTTTTCAGACATACTTTCTTTAATCGTATTATAAAAAAAATTTAAATTACCTACCTAAATTTAACTAAAATAATACGCAGGAGCAGCTTTTGTGTTGAAGAATTACACATTCAATATGTCACCCACTCTCCAAACAAAATCATCATTCAATTATATATTTTTTTTAATTGATGACTCACTTATGGCAATACATTTGATATTTGACCCAGCGTGCGGCACAACGAGAGTTCCCTGTGGGTGTTCTAGTACTGGTACAGGCACCTCCTGTGCCCTCTGTTTGCTGACGACAGGAAGTGACGTAACACACTAGGCGCCACACAATTATTCCTAGTGACGCCGAGTAGGCCCCCGTGACCCGGGATCATCGTCATTGCATTGATTAAGTACCCCTTTACCCCCTATACTGAATTCATCTCCTAATGTGTAGGTGTCTCTACTATTTATTGGTCATTGTTGTGAAGAAATTAACCTTGATTCATGACTCAAGCTTGCTTTTGATTGATTTAAACTCTTGCGTTATTCGAATGACTTTTCGGTTTTGAATTCGATTTTATTTATTTATCAGAAAACATGACAGTTTCTTTCAACCCGTCCAGATTTGTAGTGAGAATAAAATTATCTTCATTTTTTTCATATCATTTAGGCGTAGGTCTAGAATGATTTAAAATTATAGATAAATTGAACACTGAATAAAAACGACATTAAATTACATACTTTGAGCAATTTAGTGATATTTTACCTAACCTTACGTAACAAAACTAATCAATTTTTTGATATACAAAATAATAATAATAATCGTTTAAATTTCTATTATATTGCACATAGTACTTATGAGAATATTATAAATTACTAGCATAAATAAAGGATAACACTAGGAGTAACTTCCATACAAATTTGAAAGGAAATAAAGATCATATTTAGCCCAACCGCCCGGCGGACCGCTTCACTTACACTTGCCTGTTTCGTAGATTTCCATCCTACATGAATTTCGGAAACACATCGTATGTAGGTAAATTTAGGCCTCGGTTAGGCAAATATTTGGATCACGAAACAGGTCCACAGGCACTTCTTGTGCTATTCTTTAATCTATAAGTATAATTTAATCTACTATTACTTACTAAAATTAAAATTTTAAATTTAAATTATAGTCGTAGGTACTCATTCTTACCGTTCTACGAACCTTGCGATTTCATTGTTCCTTTTGTTTATTCGTTCTATAGTTTATTTTTCTCTTGTTTTTGTTTACATAGTAGTAGGTATCTACGTCGACCAAAAATCGATGAGTACCTATGTATAGTTAGTTTATATTGTTTTATTTGCTTATAAAAATTATATTTTAGCCCCCTTGAAGTGAAATAACACAAAACTGCGCTATATAAATACTAGGTTATCATTATTATTATTATATACAGATAATTAATGGAACTTGATTGGTTTATCATAATATAGGTATTAATTTTACAATGTAATTATCTTTTTACTTTTCACCAATGAGAGATCGTACATGACGTCATCGTTCTAGTCATCATCACCATCATCACTCTTGGCTCTACAACCCCTGCTGGGTCTTGGCCTCCTCAAGAGTCTTCCTCCACTCATCTCGGTTTTGTGCCAGCTCTCTCTAGTTTAGAAGCTCCAAGGTAGATATATATCGTTGGGGACGTTGTCGCTCCATCTTAATCTGGCCTTCCCAGGTTCCTTCGCCCTATCGGTTTTGAGTTCAGCAAGGACTTAAGTGCTTTGATGCTCGGTCATTCTTTATTCATTGTTTTTGGGTTCAATTCGTAGAACTCCACTGTTATTATCAAGTTCTGCAAGTATTCAAACTCAGTTATAACCCGGAACGGCTGTAACAAAAATGCCAACGAAAATACTTGCAGAACTTGAAAATAACATAATTCAGTTTAATTTTAACTCGGTCATTCTCTTCACATGACCCTGCCACTGAAGTCTTCCCAGTTTTATACAATCGTTCAAGTATTTTCTATTTTTTTCTGAGAACGAACGTCGAAGACGTCCATACGAGCTCTCGCTGTGACTAGTTCATGTAAGAATTATTAAAAATTATTAAATTTATTTAAAGATTATCTTAGAGATAGAAAAATATGTACCAAAATAAATAATACTTTCAGTAAAACAAAAAATGTATCTGCAGGAGTTCCACAAGGTTCAATATTGGGGCCTACACTATATATAATTTATGTAACTATAATGAAAAAACTTTTCTCTTTTGTTAAACATTTTGTATTCGCAGATGATACGGCATTGGTCATATCACATAAAGATCTAAAAATTGCAATTGAACTCATGCAAATTGACTTTAATCAACTTTGTAAATGGTCACATGATGCAGGATTATTAATAAATGCTAAAAAAACCAAAGTAATGCATATAAGATCACCTAATGCCAAATTTCTATTTAATCCTAATATTATTTCTCACAATTTTAATTGCATCCATAAAAATATTCCAACTAATTGTAAATGTGATAGCTTAGAATTAGTTACGGAATACGTGTATCTTGGTGTTACAGTAGATTGTTTTTTTAAATGGGACAAACATATTAAAAAAACCTGTAAAAGACTCAGATCAATTGCTGGCAGAATGTACACATTAAAATTTTTTCTTTCAATTGAAACACTTAAAATAATTTATATGTCACTGGCAGAATCTATTATAAGATATGGATTAACAATATGGGGAAATACTTCTATAACCAATCTGAAACAAGTACAAGTTGTACAATACGCAATTGTAAAATTATTAGTCGTCCCTAATATTTTCAAACAGAGACATGATACACCGTTGCTGTTTCAGAATGCCAAAATTTTACCAGTGAAAGCAATACTATGGCACAAAATTATAATTCAGCATATATTTACCCCGCAGCATAAAGAGAAATTAGAACATAAATACAGCACTAGATTCACGCGCAACGACGGGTTAATAGTTCCGAAATTTAACAATAAGTACGGACAGAGAACGTTTGAATACATCATACCGAAGATATTTAATTTATTACCTGACACTATAAAGCAATGTAATTCTATGAATAAGGTTGAATATATGGTGAAAAATTGGCTATCGGAAAAAAAATATTTGTATTGATAATTGATATGTATATTGATATGTATGTTGAATCTGTAGATATAAGATGTAAATTTTAAATGTAAATAATCTATATGTAACTAAAATATAAGCACCTGTTGACAAGCCAATTGAATTGGCTTAGCAGGACTTGTTTGTTGATTTTAATATGTATATCTGTTCTTTCAATAAAAAAAAAAAAAATAAAATAAAATAAAAAAATAGCGGTTAAGGTTCCGCAACCGGGCCCGAAAAGAAGAAGATGGAGAGATACGAAATTACGAATGTTAGAGGAGAGCGCTAACATTTACAGCGACAAAATCGATGCGAAAATTGCGAAAATGTTTAATAGAACACGACTCGTTTAAAATAGAGCAAAAATCTCGTGGGGCTGTGTCAAGTACAATTTAAAGAAACATTGTAAAAAATAATTTTCGGAGCATAGTTTGCGATTTTTTTCTATCGAGGGAATTTCATATAATTTGCGTTTCGGCGTGGGGAATATATAGATATTATCTTCGAAAATAACATATATTTTTTTAAGAGCTTAACTTCAAATATTTAAGGGGGATATGCAAGAAATCGGTCGAAATTCGGGTAGCGGTAAATTGAAAATGATGATTGTTGGGATTTAAAAAAAAACACCTAGATACTATTTGTTATGAAACACCACACAAATTTTCATTGGGTCAGATCCGGGTGATATGTCAGCCCTACTTGAAGCGCTGATAAATTAATCTAAATCTTATTAGATAGCGCCCTAGATTGGCGTAAATAACTTCATCCTGTTACCCCTTAAGGTCAATCGATGCCCAGTCGCCTCTTGTTCATTTATTGAACACAAATAATGCGAGGGTGTTCGTGAACTCACAGAAACAAAGGTCGCGCGGCGCTACTGATTGGTGTAAATTGAAACGATTGGGTAAAAGGGAATAAGCAATTTACTTAAGTGATGACATATACAGAAATACATCCGGCCGTTTTGACATCCAATATGACGGAAATCATCATTGGACTTATAATCTAGTTAATGGTTTCGCCACAGTTTTATACACCTAACTTATTTGATTGTTAAAAACAAATACAGAATTTGAAACACAAATTCTGTGGGACAATGCTAAATGTATCAAATTTCTGTTAGAAAAACGGCTTACCGATGCCAAAAAAAGTAAGTTTGCATTTCTACAGTTTTGTGACATTCACCTCAAATACTCTTTGCTAAATAAAGTTAAAAATAATTGTAACCTTATTCGGTAGTACCGGTCAGATCGTTTAAAAATTAATAATTTGGAAATAGGTTCAGCATTACACGCATCATTTATTTCAAGGCTATAATTATTTTTAGAACAATTATACTTACAAATATACTGAAAATACTGGAAAATTTAAATGACTTAGCTACTGCTAGAACTTCTTCACTTTTTCTTCACGAGATGGAGATTCAGCCTTGAACAATAGATATAGACCTCCCTCAAAGTTCTACAGTTTACCGATGCTCGGCGGCTCTCATCTACAAGTCTTTAGCACTAGGTCAAATCGAATAACTAAGCAGATAGTGCCTACACATCAGTAAAAGTTTCTATCTACTGTATAAGATGACATGTGCAGGCTCGAGGTTTGATCAGACGACCTTGACTGTCCTTTGTCCTGCCTCTGACTACCCAACGCTAAATTTTCTTTGGTCTTCGGGTATTTTACCCCAAACATTCTTTGAGGCTTCACTGAGTGGTTGGCTAGGGACACGGAAGCTAAGTGTAGTTTATGGTCAGACCGAAAGCCATTCACATTTTTTGTTGGTACTTGCCAATTGATTTGAGATTTATTGTATTTCTTATGTTATTTATTTTATGCAGGTGCTTGCAGGTTTATATAGATGCAATGCCGCCTCATGGAGCCTCACGAATGAGTTTTTCTTTTGCCGTGTTTAATTTATCTGTGTCTTACTAACCTATTTTTTTGCATTTTGTTTTTACTGTTCAGCACTTGCATACTGCTTACTAACAACGTATGCAAGGACACTGGAGGTCTAGATTCATTCAAAATAAATAAATGTAGCTTCGTTTAACAAAAAAATTAGAATCTTGCGAGAGCCTTGAAGGAGTAACCATCTGTTACTTATACCAGGGCGAGTAAGAGGTGGATAACCTCCACTGTATACGATTCAGCCCTATTTGATCACACAATATATACCCTGCATAGAGCACGTGCCTCTGACTTGGTATATAATATTTAATTCCTTAACTGGCAGCGCGTGCAGTGAGAAGTAAGCCAAATCTGTCATGAAGCCCCGGATGAGCACTCGACAGCGGGCAGTTAAAGCAGTAAGCAGCATGGAGCAGTCTTTGCTTAATCCGAGTTAATTTGGTTAATCGATGGCCCGGTCGGCCGCCCCCGCCCATCGCGTGTGGTCCGCCGCACAAAACAATTGCCGGTGATGGAGGTAATCACTGATCAGCGATCACCCACCGCCCGCCGCTACTGCCGGCGTATCGAGAGGCTGATGATGCTTGATGGTCCGGTGACATCATCCGTTTGTTTATCTGCCGATCGCCGCCCACGCTGCACTGTACCGAAATTTTGAATTGGACAATGAAGAACTCCGGTGAAAAATGTCATGGCTTAAAAAATCAGATATACGATTCTAATTTATTACACACTAGCTTTTACCCGCGGCTTCTCTTGCAAGGTATTAGGGGGGAATCTATATATATTTATATAAATCAAAATATTCTTGCTTCTGGATTTATATGTACATATATATTCATGAGATGCCTATGCGTTGCTAAACCATTCATCCGATTGCCATGAAACCTTGGGGATTTGATGTGCGCCTTCCCGCGATCGTTTCTATATACAATAGTGAGTTCTGGCATCCTAAAATTATGCATTGCTAATCGTTCATCCGATTGCGATGAAGGAGTTTGTTTCTACCCTTGTTTCTCCCTGCGTGTCATTTCCCATTCGTCCCGTCCCGTCCCTCTGCCGCTTCCCCCTCCCCGCGAATCCCGCTCTCGAGTTCCCCTCCCCCCTCCCGCATTCCATACTTTCAGTCCCGGTACATTCAGTTTTCAAATAGCAATCAAGTCACCTATCTCAATTTTTTACACAAATTTCATAATGCCAGAGCTCAATAGTATATATTGAAACCTTCGCGAGCGTGCTCACACCAACTCACCAAATTTTCCTCATAATAGGATGAAAAGTTAGCAATGCATAATTTCATGATGCCAGAACTCACTATTGTATATAGTAACCATCGCGGGCATGCGCACATCAAATCCCCAGATTTCATCGCAATCGGATGAATGGTTTAGCAAAGCATTAGGCATCTCACACACACACACACACACATGTACATGTATAAAAACCCAGAAGCAAAAATATTTTGATTTTCATATATTTAGATAAAACAATAAAACTTCATTTAAAAATGAATAAAACACTAACAATAAAAAAATCCAATCTTATAGCGTGACTACATATTAGCGTAATGATAATCTACTGCAACTTCATTAAGTAAGTCCATTTTATGCATTTTCTGATTTTATATCTTCCGTTCTCTGACAGTCATTTTCAGTCAATAATTATTAATCTTGTAGTTTTGAGAAAATAATGCAGATATGTAAAAGAATAATAGAACCAAATTATGTTGTTTTTCATGGTGACAATTGGCCCTTCAAAATGATATTTACTATGAAATAATAATTTTTTGTCCATTGTTTTATCAATTTCAAATGTAAAATCGACTTCAAAAATACCCTTAATAATAAATTTGGTATGAATATCAAACGAATTTATATACAGTGAAGATATGTGTACTATGCTGGTATACACAATACGAATACTCGTACACAGATTTTTCCTTGGTGGATTTGAATGAAAATATGTTTTATGCTTTTGTTATTCGGCGGTACATCGTTTCTGCACATCCCTTCGGGATCACTTAGTTATATTTTGTGTAATTAGGTATACCTACCGTATTGTCCCTTAACCAACTTCACGTTGTATCAACTGTCATAGAACCGTTTTTCATATTCACAATTTATTATTTCTTAAATTTTTCTTTTGTTTAAAAATAAAACAAGCTTTTAGGGTTACGTATAACCTGGCAGTATTTGAGTTGGCCCTCCTTCTAGAAGGCGTTGCTTGTGCTACGGTGGAGGATTTACTTGCAGAGAATCGATCCCACGGTACCTTGGAGGAAGCCCGATGCCTTGGAACACTCGGCCACAAACCGTAAATGCTTTGTAAAGGAGGATAAATATGTAAGTGAATAAATAGATATTATCATTAAAGGTATTATAGGTACAGCAATTCATAGCCAAAGGTGCCCTTATGTTATCAACGATTTTACTCGATATGATAAATGTAGTAAATCACTTACAATCCTCCTATCTCTTTAATATTGTCATGCGCTCTTTGCCTACGCAAGGGGAAATTATTAAAAGATCAGTCAGGTAAATCCAAGCGAATCAATTTGATTGGAAATTCGCACAAGCGGTGATAGTTTAGTTTAGACATATCTGGGCAAATGGGTTAATAGTTTTACAACTCGTACTAATTATTTTATTGTCCACTTTGATTCTAAGCAAACATTAATTGTGGTTATAAATATATTATATCCAGGTATTAAAATAAGATATTTAATTGGTTTCAGTGCCCTGATTAGGTTTTAAAAGTTAAAGTCATTATCACAAACATTTCGATGATAAATGCACAATGTAAAATTATTCGGTATCCGATAATTTATTATAAACAAAACTTTGTTTTGAATTTTATATGAGTGGTGTTATTCATCGTTGTTAAATTTTGACACGAATACAAATGAGGCAACAGCCATTAATCTCTGATGTAACACTTATTTAAATCTGGAGCCATCAAATCAAATGTGGTCACACATTAATAAAGTTGTCAATCGCACTCGCACTTGATGCGGTAGTGGGACGCGGCCATTGGGACCGGGCAACTGGACAGTGGACGGTGGCGGGTCCCGACCCTGAATAGCGATCAATTTGCCATCTGTATCGACGTCTCGGTCCGCGAATCACTAGTTAAAATGGCGATTTATATGAATGACTGTCCCCTGATGATCGTGGGACCGTCGCGCTGGGAACTGAACCGCAGTCCCGCAGGTTAAGAAGTGTTAATTGCTCCAGATTGATATTGTGTCGGCCGGAGAGACGGCGCACATCGCCAACAATAAAACCATATCTACACAGACAACAAGTATTTATAATTCTCTCAAGTGAAAAATCGGATGCTGAAGATTCATACGGCAACGATCAATAGTCTGGGTGACCAACTAAATGATTATTTATTGCGAGAAAAATAGATCGATGACTCGTAATTGAGTGACCCCCATGTTGCCACATGTTGTCTGTGATCTTGTATCATTAATTATGTAGTTTGTTATCGAGTGATCACGTTTTATTTACTGCAGCAAAAGGTCTGCTATGGATTTGTGTTTATTACATCGTCATCAATCAATTAAGCGACCCTTTAGGTTTCATCAACAAGGTTCGTCAAATTTTACTCAATAATAAAAATAGTGATCATTGTCATCATTTTTAAAAAGCTGAACTTCAAATGAAAAGTTGACCATCAGTACCTACTCATTATCAGATTTAATCATTATTTTTTAGCAAATATTTTCGAATGAACCCCAATGATTCCGTTTGAAATCTCCACGACAATATTGACAGCGTCGGCCGACAATCAAATCATCTCGAAGCAATATTATTTCTAGCGCATTCAGCGAAGCTCCGAGCTTCGGTCCCGTTTATTAGTTTATCCACCTGAGCAGTAGAGAGCTCCTCCAGAAGAGGTGGGCGGGATACGAGGGCGGCAGGACACGAGGGCGCGGTGCGGGGCGCGATGGATTCACACGTACGGACTCGAAGGGCGGAATCGAATCAGAGAGACTTCAGTCACAGTGGCGAGCTGAAATGCATTTTCTTTTTACTTTTCGATCCCAACTTAAGTAAGCTAAGGAAGGTTTGTTTATTTGTTGATAAAAATTGAAGATTTATTTAAAATAGATTGTCAAAATAAAAATAGATTTTTTACAAGGCCTTAATCGTTCCAATACCTTTAATCGAAGTTAAGATATTGTTAATAGAAGTTATACAACTATATCAAATAAAATTTTGGCGAGGATTATTAAAGGAAGAAAGTAATATCATAAATCTTTTCATATGGTCAATCTGTCTACCCCAGAGAGACCACTCTCGAAAAGCGCTTACGAATTTAGTCAATAAATGTCGGTAATATCGTTTACAAAAGTAGCGTTCTCCTTTATAGATATTATCTCTTATTACACACAATCCGAGACAAAGACAGCTTTATTTATTTCCTCGCTTTGACGGGACAACATTGCCATCCCTTTCTGCCCAATGATAAGGAACGGGAAAATCCCTTCCGTGTATTAAACTCAGTTATTGGCTCGTACATTTTTAATGCAGCACTTATTGGATACGGGATTTTATGTCAAGCTGTAACTATATTTCTCAAGAAAGATTTTAGTTTCACGAGGACGTAAACTGATGACAAGTGATATAATGTTATTGTGTCTATCAGAGGAGAGAGACACCTTCAGACAATCCTTGAGACAGGGTACATTCAACTCTTGAGTGGTCATCCGAAAAAGCCTTGATTCAATGTGCGCAAAAACTGCTGATCATTGGAATAATTGACTGATTTTGCATCATGTCATAGTGTGCTGTAAAGTTCCTTGAGAGATTTTGTTTCTGAAATATTTCAGTTTGCGATCCCCTGGTTTTTGTCGTTAACTAGATCTGGTCCATTCCCGCCTCTCATCTCGGATAAGTCGAATCAAAATGTCACCGGAATGAGTAATTTACGACGTAGAAAGTAAATTAGCATTGTGCCGACAAGCTTTTTGACTACGATTGATTAACAAACTTTAATTGAAACTATGACGCGTCGGATGATGCGTTACTCCGACTTCGTGATCCATTAATTTATCCATGATTTACTTATAACATACTCTTAAAAAATGTACACTACTCTTCCAGACACAAGCTAATGTTTCTATGGAAGAGAGGTATTAAGATATTTGAACATGAACGCATACGTAAATTACTATATCATGTAAATGTATCTACATTTCATTTTATGTAATCTATATTTATGAATTCAATTTGATCCATTTGAAAACAAACTTTTAGTACATGTGACAATGTTTATGAAATGCTTTGCACGAAGCAGGTGTGTGATAGTAGCTTCAATAAATACATAATTATAGGTACATATTTCTGAACTTTTCTTTAACCACTGGAGCGCTTTTTGCCACAATATGGCACCATTTAAAATACCTCGGATTGCTTTGCTGCCAGTTTTAGACAAATTTTCCCTAGATGCATTAATTTTTTTTCTATATTAAAATTCGGAAGTATGATCTATTTAATGTCGAAAATATTGAAAATGGTTACCAAAAAATCACGAGCAATCGGAGGAAGAGGTTAGACCTACGAATATTATATTAGATAAACTATTATGTTACATTAAATTGATACAATTTCCATTTTTAAATGAAAACCTAGGTAATATTTAAAAAAAAAACTCTTTTTGAAGCTCTTGGCATCGTTTTTCTATTGGTCAATGATTTAAAAATTCCTAATACTATCAAATATGAAAGTGTAATGACGGTTTATAACAAAATAAATAAAGTAAAATCATTCCCTGTAGTGCTTACATAGTTAGGATGAAAACCCAAACTTACAAATCTGTTATTAATATAAATAACATGACCTAAGTGCTTACTTACAAAAGAGAAGTATATTTATTTTACTTACCTACTAACTTTCGTAAGTTATCAAAGTTAAAGTTTAGCTTTAGTATAATTTAATATAAATTTACGCCATATCGTCGCGCCACAATCAAATTTATTTAAAACTTCTGAATTGATTTTTTAAATGATGCAAAAAAATCTGTAATAACAGTGATTTTAATTTCCTAAAAATTGAAAAAAATGTTAAATCGTGCCACAAGTTCCGCCTAATCCTACAGGCTGTAGGGCCCTGGACGGGTAGTTGGTAGGGCCGGGGGCCCAAGGGTCGCGTGTCCCGTAATCCCTGCCGCGCGCCTTCCCCGCCCCCGCCCATTCCCTGTACTAATCATCCGTTACTTCCTCCCCCGCGACACCAGATTTACATAACTGGTCTTAATTCGCCTTTTTTATCATTTTAAATGAGGCGTTTTGCCTTATTATAAATTCTTTTGCGCTCGTTTCATACAAAATACATACACTTTTTGTAATTTGTAGAAGTGCTAAGCTTTCATTTAGTGCATTGAATAATTCTACTGTGTTTGTGAAATTTTCTAGAAAACCTACCAAAATACGGAAAATGTAATAAAATCTGAAATCTGAAAATGGAACGTAATAAAAAAAATACAATACAAGATTCAGCCATAAGTACATAGGTAGTTTGTACCTACCTAAATAATAGTCCTAGACAAGAAAAGAAAAACTTTGAATTATTTCGAAGTAAAATAGCTTTATATAAAGTAAGATTGCCGGAAGTTGCTGGAAGAAGGAGAACACCATGGCTGAAAAACCTGAGACAGTGGTTTGGCCAGTCTACTGTAGAGCTATTCCCGGCCGCAGGAAACAAAGTCCGCATAGCCAACATGATAACCAACGTCCGTTGAACGGACGGGGCACAAGGAGAAGAAGAATAAAATAGCTTTGCGTACAACAGATGTTTAAAGGGTTTGGCAAACTTTGGAAATTCAATCATGAAAGGGGAGTAGGTACAATTTGGTAGGCGGAAATGGGTACTGCCGCCCCGGGAACTATTTATTGGATAACCAAAACTAGCTTATGCCCCGGTTTCAAGGGGTGAGATTTGTTTGGATCTTGGCAGCGGATGTGTCTGCGTGTTATGCCTGATCGGGAGAAACTGGTTGAGGGAGACATTTTAATCTCTCCAGCAGGACTCTCTCGGAAAATCGTCTTACCGCTGTGGGAGGGATGGATTCACATGTCCTGAACATACTCCCAGATTCCTACCCACCCCTCTTACTTTTTCCTTCCCAGAATTTCCTCTCTTTTCTTCCCTAAAAATACCCTCCACACTGCATACCCTAAGACGGCAAAGGCTCTGAGGGACTTTTTTCCACATGACCTCGTGGAGCGTAGAAGGAAAAAAGCTACACGCGCAACACAGGCATACGTGCAAAGCGCAACTATTGCTTTCGGAGATAAAAGTTAAGAGCTCGATTTCGATTTTAATATTAGTACCTACTTCTTCTGATTTGCTAGCATCAGGGCAATATTATACTGCAAATTGCAATCTGGAACTAGTGTGGAACACGAGGTGAAAGGTCGAATCGCGGTGAAAGGCCTGTGGCGTCTGCTGTTATATAGAGCCTCTTCTATTAACCTTCCCTTGAATTATCATTTGAGGAGGTACCTATGTAATCTTGTTTTTGATTACCTCCTCATGAATCTACATCTTATTTTACATTCTAATAGCTGATTGGTATTCGAGTCTCACTTATAGGTACCATTACCAAAACATTATATTAATTGTTTAAACTCTTGTTATGAAAATAAGTACGGCGCATATTTTTTATTATTTTTGTCTATGGTTTCTTTTAACAACCACACTTTGGGTGCAACAGGTTGGTAGGAATGATTTCCGTTTTTGGGTTGGCTTCACTTTCCGGCAGGGCCTCTAGAGGGCAGGAGACCTTACCGGGACGTCACATCGCCATGTTTAAGTTTATAAAATAATAATTGTGAAACGATCGCGGGATGACAGTTTTACGGAATATTTTTCCAACCTGGAAGTTTTAAGATCAAAGGATCTATCTTGTGTGAATGCCGAAGTGGCTTCCGCGTTAAAGTCGCGATTTGAAATGTACGCGCATGGAATATTATAGCCTGTGCTAATCTGTTCGCCACACGCCAATCCCCTCCCGCTCCGCGATCGATGCCTGCTAAAATACGAATATAAGGATTTTATTTGGGACAAGCCTGATATTTGCGTCCCACTCACTCTGCCACGTTGTCTGTAACCGAACTTCCCTTGGGTACGGGCTACCTGGACCAACAACCCCGTGACGGGCCCTCCATGACTTGGGCCGGCTACGCCCTGGCGGGCATTTACGAGATCCTGCAGCACCAGTGGATTGGAGGCCTTGTGATGGCTCCGTCCATGTGACTCCGAGGAACCTCTCCGTCGGACATCCATATGAACGTCAGTGAGTTTAGTTAGGATTATTAGCTTTACATCGGTCTGAACCTGGGGTGAGTCATGACATGTAATTTAGTCACCATTATTTGTCCTAAATTTCAAATATAGATTGTTATACTGTTTTTCCCAAAACATATCTCTTTTATTTTAAAGTTACCCGTCATACCTTATGCCATTGCATTTGCAGTATTATGCCCATGTACCTTGAAAGGAGATCTCATAATTGCTCTACGGATGGTTTTCGTCCTCCCAACATATCTTGGTGACAAGATTTGGCGCGTAGCGTAGCAAGCTACAAAGTTGGATGGACGATTGCAAATGGATTGCAACACCTTCCTCATTAAAAACTCACCTTCATACCACAAAAAAACACAATGTTAATAATGTTACCAACCGGGCCGTTAATCGACCGTAACACTCTACATTTGGGTATGATAAAGTAAAAGCCTAAATAGGCGTAAATAAATAAATAAATTATAATGAAAATTATTGCTTAAATTCGGGTGGTATTTTATTTTAAGGTGAAATAAATAAATCTTCATTAAATAAATCCAACGAACGTATTCCACCATCAAAGCGAATAAAATACAGGTACGTAGGTACGTACTTCAAACAAAACAAAATAAACCTTTTCCAGCCACAGACACAGCCTAGATTCCCGAGTATTAAACCAAATGTACGGAAATCTTTGTACCGAACAATCAACTTGATTGCGGACTGAAGAAAATACACCAGGACGTTCTGCGGGCTTATTCTGAACGCACCTTTTTCCAAAAAATACCCCCCATAAAATAGCGCTTTTTGATGTGAAAACTTCTTTAGCACCGTTGTGATTTGAAACTCGATGAAACGGAAACGAGCGATAATAAAAAGAGACAAACATATACATCTATAGGATTTAGCCCGCGAGAGAATGAGCAAAAAAATATCTATTTTATTGCTCATTTCACGGGGACTCGGTTTCAATATAATACGATAAATCCACGGTCCCGCGCAGATCTACTTTGGTCTAGTGGTATAAAGCGCCTGACGAAACTCAGCGGCCAGACATTCAGAGGACCAACGATCGAATCCTACGAAATCCAAAAAAAACAGGAACAGTCTCTGCAGTTATTCGGTAATTTAAAATCATGTGTGCAGTTCAGACGCGGTTAAAGTGAAACCATCAGAAAACTAAACTTTAAGAGAATGAGACGAATGCAGATTATCAGGAGTAGGGTAATTGTAGGGTATATTTATTATAATATTGTTAAGTTTAAAAAATATTTTATATTTTATTCTACGAAGCACCACACAAAGGGGAGGCCGATAGGCTACGAAGCATCGCACAAAGAGGACACCGATTAGTCTATCTCATTCTCTCGCAGGCTAAATCATATAGATGTATGTGTTGGTCTTTTATTAGTGTCACTCGTTTCCGTTTCATCGAGTTTCAAATTACAACGGTGCTAGAGAAGTTTTCACTTCAATAAAAATATTTGTATTTTTGAAGATTCAATATCCAATCTTTAAACCACTTCAAAACGAACAGGCAAAATAATGCGACATCTTGCTACTCCGAAAAAGAAAACACAAATATTAATAAGATGTCCAAATTAGAGATGGGTAAGTTCTGTATTTTGTCGGAGGCCTCTTCGAGACGTGCTTCCTTTTAAAAGTACTCAAGTTCTTGGAGCAGGACCCGGGAGCTACTCCCGATTTGCGAATGGCTCGGACTCAGACGCACGGGTTCGACCGGAGCCGTACCTAGGAGCCGGAGCCCGCAAAAGAACTCGAACGCGGGAACAGCTCCCGACTCGCGAGTGGCTCGGACCGCCGAGTTCCGGGTTTGGGTTCGAGTACTAGACCGGGTTCTCTGGGAGTAGTACATTTGAAAAAGGAGTAGGAGCAGGATTAGGAGGGAGTAGGAGCCGCTTCCTGCGAAGAACCCGAGTTCAAGAGCCTACTAAATGTAAAGGTAAAGGTGCACTGAAATTCGACGTCAAAAATATTTAATAAATCTTCCTTCACATTCAGTCTCCCCACTCTTGTCTACTTTAGTTTTCTGAAGGTTTACTTCTACCGCATGTGAATTGCACACATGCGGTAGAAGTAAATTTTAGATTATTTTTTTCAATTTTATTTGTCGTATGCTGTGATTTCGAAATAAACCGAAATATTAATCCGCACATCAGTTTAATTTGTATCCGTTTTAAATACCGACATACCAGCGGCGTTCTGTGACTTATTTTTCAACAAACAATTACCTATTGATTATACTAATAGCTTAAGGTTATTATTTTACACTAGAAGAAATAAAGTAACTAACCATCACACCCTATTCAAGTGGGTATTTGGTTCACTTGACCGTGCAATGTTTGTTTGACCTTTCTATCATTCACACTCGCGGTATATATTTTCGTGACACTTCTTTCATTTTTATAGAAAAACTAGCTGACCCGGAAAACGTTGTTCTGTCATATAAATGAAAGTTCGGTGAGGCGGACGTAGCGCCACCTTGCATTCAACAACATAAGTAATTTCGTTCTGTTTGAAATACGAACGTCGCGACGCGACTGTTAAATTTGTTCACGTAAAAATACTTATATAGCGATTTAAAAATGGGAGGGTGGGGCTAGGAGGGTGAAAATTTGGGGTTATATGTATTTTTTGATGTCAAATTAAAAAAAAATACAAAAAAAAACTCGTCAAAAAAAAGAGAAAAAAAATGGATAGGGACACCCTCATCACCTAGCGGTTTCAAATATACTTTACAACCTATTCTCATACCCACCAAATATACGTAAAAAAATCATAAAAATCGTTCCAGCCGTTTCGGAGGAGTGCGACCACAAACACCGTCAAACGCAATTTATATACATGTATATATAGATATATTATACATATATATTATAGATAGATAACATAGTTGGTTTCCTATTTTTGAGTATTTGCATTGAACTAATCAAAAATTTTCACGTGGGAGATATCTTTTGTCAGGAGGAAAATTGAGAATTTTCTGGAGAATCGCAGACCTTGAAAACAGATAATTATAATTTAGGCGATTACGGTACAGTTTTCCACCAAAGCTTGGTAATCACGTTGACACGTTACATGGCATAGACAGAATATATGTAACTATGCCAAATACGCCAATACGAATAGCCATCTAATGTGCCACTGTATGGATTATGCGTTCAATGTTCATAATAATCTCCACAGAAGCAGCATTTTCATAGTATTGGAGAAAAATATTTTTCGATTTATTTTTCAGTTTCAAACAATCTTGAGAACAGAATAACCTTTCCATTTCGTTCTTGGTTTACTGACGTTCCTGGAAAGGGAAAAATAAGCGTGTGTAACTAACCGCGCGGCTGATTGGCCGCAGCGCGTCGCGGTTCGGTCGAATCGACCGGGCTCGACGCCGGTGCCGGCCCCGAGCGACGAGCGGCCCGTGATTCCCCTTCAGAGTGTGCGCGGGGGCAGCGCGAGCGTATTAAAGGGTTCCGCGCGCTTTCATTGTTGGCAACCCTAAACGTTTAGGCTCATTAAAGTATTAAATTTGTCATTGCATTCTTATAGCGGACTGATCTCAAAATTGTGCTTTTAAATTAGTAATTGAACTGAATATAATGTTAATGGTAAGGGTTGAAAAATCACTCAACACTCACACGGAAACATTTTTTAAAAAGTTTTGGTTTTTATTTTTTATTTTATTTATTTTAGAGAAAGTTGACAGCAAATCAGAGATTACAAAATAATACAATAATAAGAGTTAATTATGCCAATTATGAACTTTCCACTGATGATATATAATGATAAAGTGTGACATTGTAAGGGTATTTTCTTATTTAATTTATTTTTTAGTTACAATATATAAAAAAGGAGGGGGGGGGAGGAACATAGGAATAGGAATAGAACAAGGACAAGAGTTCAACCAACAACAAATAAAGAGAATTGTTAAAAGTGCCTGCTCATTAGGTTTTAGGATGACAAATAATACAAAAATATACAAAATAACACAAAGTAGGTACTCAACATCAAAACCATATATTTTTTTAAGGTATTTTTTTAAAAATATTTTTTTTTTTAAATGTTACGCAGTTTCAAAAATAAAGTTTATTCCTGTACCAATTCTCCAACTGACAGCCTCCGTGGTCGAGGGGTAAGGCTCTTGACTCGCATTCCGAAGGTCGCGGGATCGAATCCCGGCGTAGGCAAATAAATTTTATTTAATTGGTTTGTGTTATTTCACAATCAATTCATTTAAAAATAATATATCATATATTTGCGGCACGTTCCAGAGTGGAGATACTCTCAGTATCACCCTGGTGTAAGACCACTATTCATAATTGAAAAGTTGCTTGAAATGACTTTAGTGGTTTGTGACCAGATCTTAATAGCCAGGTACTTCCCCACCTTCCTCTTACCCATCTCCCTCCCTCCCACCCCACCTTCCCCGTTCCCCTTCCCACTGCCTTTCCACCCTGCCGCTAAAATGTATGAAATACACACATTTTCATTTATACAAATTTCATAACGCCAGAGCTTCCCATTATATATAGCCTATATGTTATTCTGATGTATGAGCTATATTATAATAAAGTTTCATTAAAATCCATTTAGTAGTGTTTGCTGGAAAGAGTAAAAAATACACAAAAATCCATACAAACTTTCGCGTTTATAATATTTATAAGATTCTGAATGTTCCTAGATTAACTTTTGTCCTAACGGAGAAAAGGTTCATTCGAAGCCTAAAATTAAAATTTATGGCAGGTCACATTGAAATTGGTTTTACAAACTTGTTTTTTCAATAACTTTAATTTTATTTCGTCCATCCTGCTGGTTTTAGGGCGATCCAGATCTTGGTTCCTCATCCTCATGAAGGACAAATCTTGTCACAGTCCAGTGTATGAAAAGTTTTGTCCATCAGTCGTCGAATATAAATACAAACTTATTTATCTATATATATATGAAACAGTCTTATCAGTTTTAGACAATCATTTAAAAAGATAATCAAAGACAATAATTAAAATCGCTAAAAAGAGAAGCCCAATTGAATTATAATTATAAAAAATAAATTTCTTTAAAAAAAACTCGATTTGTGTGATACAGATGTAGAGCAAAGAACGTAGTGTTAAAAGAATAAATTACGAGAATA
Source organism: Limnephilus marmoratus (assembly GCA_917880885.1). NCBI lineage: Eukaryota > Metazoa > Arthropoda > Insecta > Trichoptera > Limnephilidae > Limnephilus > Limnephilus marmoratus. The sequence continues at coordinate 31,626,716 of OU862909.1, read as the reverse complement.
CGAATGGTGGATGAAGTCGGGGACGCCTGAGTAGGTAAGACGTGGTACAGCCAAGTGATTAAAATACTTCATTTTCATATTTCACTTCGTCGGCCACGCCAAGAGTAGGTAATAATAACAAAAGAGTAAATGAATCACGGAATTTGGGCCAAGAACGAGTTGTTTTGCGATTCGTCCTCTATATCTATCCCTTCGCGATAATTAGTAAATTAGTAAACTTTCATAATCAAATACATAACATGAAAAGCCTTGATTTTAGATTTTCACGGCCAAAAGTATTTTTGTTGTTTATGTTTGTTTGCCGCAACACGGCATAACACTCCAAAAATAAACAACAAAAATGAAAAGCCTTATTCGCACGGGTTTAGCTAGTATCACGATTAGGTAACTTATTAGAAATGTAGATGTTATTTTGCATAATTTTTTTTAAACTAATATTATTCATAATCAACTGGTAGTTCTGTGAACGGTAGACCTCGCATCCAAAAAACGATGTTTCTAATTTTATCTTATTTACTAAATCAAAACCAAAATTTCCCAGAAATGAGATCCATTTCCCATTTAAAGAAACATTGTGAACTTTTTCATACACATAACTTGTAAAATAACTGAAACAAACGTGTTTATAATAATTTTTGGAGCTTACTTTGCGATTTTTTTCTATCGAGGGAATTTTATATAATTTGCGTTTCGGTGCGGGCAATGTCTAGACATTATCTTCAAGAATAACATATATTGTTTTAAGAACTTTAAAACTTAACGTGTTTAAGGGAGATATGTAAGAAATCGGTAGAAATTCGGGTTGCGGGCCCTTAAAATAAGAAATAAATATACAATTGGTCTAAAAAACATCACACAATGATAACTCCTTTTTTAATATTTCTTCAGGCAGGTACTACAATACTTTAAAAAAATGTGAATAATATGGAAGAATCTTTACTGAACCATTAAAAGAACCACCATCTTGAAGCGGAAACGGAACGTTCAAACAAGCAAATTTACAGACAGATGGAATGCAAAACGGTAAAGTTAAAACAGAACTTTGTTACGCTCAGTCAACTAAACACGCTCAGTCAATTAATTAATCATTGTTATTACGCCGTGTTTATTTAAAACAGCAAGGTTGTCTTGCAAACATTATATAACCTAAATGCACGTATTATTATACCGGCTTACTCTTTAGATTTGTATACGCAGATTCACCGTTGGTATGGTGATATCGGTCATCTCAGTTTACGGTGATCTACTAGTCCTTGAAAAATATGAAATCGGAAGGGCACCGCCTCCTTTTGGGAGGGATTTAAAAATACGTGGAAAGACTTGGAAATGTTGGAGACGGTATTTAAGAGTTGTTTTTTAGAACTTGATTTCTTAAAGGCCCGTCAAAAACATTAACTCCTTTCTTACGCATTGTTTATTATAATGTTAAGGAAAATTAAAATCGATTTCATGGAACCAGGCGACGCAGAGTCTAGGGGCGTCCATTTGCCACCAAGTAGCGAGGCGTAAAATTTTTGAACGCCGCCCATTTTGATTCTTGCCGAAAAAAACAACCCGACATTGTATTGTTTTGTTTTATTTTGTGAAATTCGGGCTCAAATATTAAAATGTTTTCCGATAATTTTCTAAAGAACTCTTACAATTGAAAGTATTTTTATTTTTTTCCAGACTTACAAAAAAAACTTATTTGAAAAATACTTTTAATTATTTGAAAGGCCGAGATGCGATCTACTCGAAGTATTTAATTTTTATTCATAATATTTCTAAGCGATCAAATTTACAAACCAAAAACACATGATTTTGCAATAATTCACATGGCTTCATCAAGGCCGGTTTACCCGTATCTTCGCCAGAGTAATATCACTATTTCAACCTTTAATTTGTTTATCCGCGTAATTTTTAAGTATACTGGGATTGTAAGCAAGGGGATAATTTAAGCCAGATCCTATAATTAACAATCTGACAAAAATTATAAATAATTGCTAATCACAAAATAATGGTATAATAAACAGTGAAATATCGTGCCTTTTTTTATGATTGTGGAAACCTTAAAGCATATAATTCACAGTTTATTTTATTTATATCAATAATTTTATTGCAGTAATTGTTGGAAAAGGCATTTTCACGATTACACTTCCAGAAAGAAGAATTGGTACCATCGTAGAAAATCGCATTTTTGGGATTTAAAATAGATATCGCAGAATTTTTATATTTTGCTCTTTCCATCGTCTGTCACGTTTTCAATTCACATTGGTGTCCATAGTTAACAAGTACCCGTCAGCTTGTGAAGTTCAACGCAAATCAGTTCATTAGTTGACTAGCTGGCATAGTGGTCCCCGGGGAAGTGGCCCTAGTGGCTTAATAGGCAGAGGGAGGTTCCATTCTCTGCCGCCAGAGGACGTCGGACCCCATCATCATTTGATCATCCCCCAGAGCCTGCAAGTTTCCCAGTGTGGGAACCGTGGGGTGGTGACACATTTTTGTGAAACTTATAAATTGTAGTGTTGTTATTGATTTTGCCAATGCGACACCTACATATTTTTCATTTTTATTTTTTCTATAAAGCAGAATATATTTGTTTTTCTCTGAAAAAGTTAGCTCCGTCAAAATGAGCTATAAACCATTGAAAAATTCTTGAATTTAAAACGACTCGATTATCATTAAAAAAATGGCGAAGTCTAAATGGCGCTGACAAAATCATTTATTTTATATTCTTAATTTCATTTAACTTTGGTATGTTGAAAGTTACATCAAATGAGCTGCGACGACGTCTTTAGCTTCTTGACGAACCTACTTAGCTTCAATTGATACTGCCAAAGCTTCTAAACTGCGAATAAGTCAATTGAAAAACTTATCCAAGGTTTTAAATAGTTTGTAATAAGGTATTTAAAAGCAAGAAATTTGGCAGTCTATCCTCTCATGCACATTTGACAGTTGTTATTTTATCCTCCGTTACCAGTGATATTACAATTATTAAAAGATTAGTGGCAAAAAAAAATTGTTCAATTTCAATCATGGAGAATTTTTATGGATACATTTCTATAAATTAGAGGCTTTACAAACGTGTTTTAAATTCTACACAACTGATAAACAACCATTAATGTAGTAAATGGTTGTTAAACAGAAGGTGAAAGGTTTCTGACTTGGATGTGATCTTCTGAAAAGATAAGTTTCAAGCTTTGCTCAAATTTCTGTCGGGTCTATGATCTTTTTTAAATCTGGTGTCACACCATGCTTTAGTTCCTATTAAGATACATATATATATATAAAATATGTATAGCGAGCTCACTTTAAAAGCTTGGAAATTGTTCCAGACGTCCATATTATTTTTAATGTTCTGATGAGATAAAATCTTATAATCGTTTTTTATGTTGGATAAAGAATCTGTATACAGTTGGTTATTGCTGTACAGTGTGTGATCAAGTTCGTTGGATATGAATGAAAAAAGAATCAATGAAATAATGGCACATGTGTTGCAAATATTTCGCGCTTACGTTCTGTGGTACTTATTCAAGTGTCACATAAACATGTGGTATGATGAAATAATAGCTTCCTGTTTTAGCAAAAAACACTTTTTTCACTCAGGACACATGCTGGTTGCTGGTATTATGTACATTATACACTGTACGGTGCGATGGTGCAAAAACACAAACACTTTTTATTTTTGTTTTGTTTTACTCATATCAAGAACAACGGCTTATATTTTATGGCAGATGTGATTTGAATGCAAGTGCATTTGTAATTTGTAATACTCAGTGCAGTTTAAGATTCATCTTATTTTACATTACATTTTTGTTATTTGTTTTTGGGGTGTTATGTGTTTATGTCACATCTGACCTGATGATGGACACTGTAAATGTCCGAAACATTGGCTAAAGGAGGAGGTAGCGCAACAACTTAGTACGTAGTCAAGTCGAATATAACACCTCGATCTGGTCCCCACATTTTAAAATACATTCAGATTCAATCGAAAAAATTCAACACAAATTCTTAAGACACATTAATTTTAACCTCGGTATTCCCAATGAAAACATAAATTATAATTACTTGATGAAATAATTAAATTTATTAAGACTCTCAGATCGAAGAATTATATCCGACTTAATATTTGTGTTCAAAATTGTAAATGGTAGAATAGACAGTCCTGATTTAACTAAGCTCATTGAATTTCATATTACCACGAGAACCACTCGTTCTAAATTCCTTTTTAAATGCAACAATAATCGGACTGAAACACTCACTTTTACCTAGGTTGCATGAAGTTACTAACAGATATGCAGATGTGATAGATCTATTTAACTGCACGGAACATAGGTACAAGAAGGCTATGCTATCATATTTTTTTAATCACCATTAATTTTATTTGTATTATAGATTTTTGCATGTAAATATATCTCTGGTGTCACTTCCCAATATAACATCACAATTAACTGTTAGGTATACATACACTGTTTTATCATTACTAATATTTTGAATATGAATTTGTGACATGTACTCGTAATTAGTGTTTATGGCATACTTATGCCATTTGTATTAAATAAATAAATAAACACGGCATAACACCCCAAAAACAAATAACAAAAATACTTTTGGCTGTGAAAATCTAAAATCATATCTCATCTTAAAAAATTTGATGATTTGGTATCTAGATTAATTAAATGGTTGCGACCAGTGTTGTACAATCTTATATTTAAGTTTACTCTTAAGTGACCTCCCAGGTAAATATGGTCCTGTATATTTTCTGCCTGTACAGTACCTACATTTTTACGCAGCATCGCGTTTATTGGTCAAATCATTGTTACATATAGTTTCATATTAGTGATTGATGAACCGGTGGGTGCAATTGTTAGCCATAAGTTATATAGTTAGAAGTAAGATTGTAGAAATACATTATAAGTTTATACAGCACCCTTGAGGTGATTTTTCACAAAAACGGCGCTATACAAATCATTCAAATATTATTATTATTATCTCACAATACAGCAGTCCCAGGGAGAGATCATTTGTAACATCTTCTTGTCTTTTTAGTTTTCATTAAAGCTGTGTGAGAAGGAAGACGAGAGTAATATTGATAATTTTGTATAATTTTTATTGCGCCATTTTTATGAAAAGCGCTGTACAAACTTATATAATAGTTCTACAACGCACTATCTTACTTCTAACTACAGATCAGACAAACTATCATAACGACTAACAGATTGCATCCACCGGTTCGTTGATCACTAATACAAAGCTATACCTATGTGCAATTTGACCATTGAACGTGATGTTGAGTTAAAATTAACATTAATATTTAAATTTATTTTAAAATATTTATATTCTGTACAGGCAGATAACATATCTACTTACCTCGATCATCGATAACTACGTTCGATATCTCATAAAATTGTTCGTCCTACTCAATTTATTCTATAACTTTCCTTAGCATCATAATAAATACCCAAATGAATCATATTATATTAAATACCTAAGGGGTCGTCCATTAATCACGTGATGTTTTTTAGCAACTTTTTAACCCCCCAAAATCACGTGCATTTTTTTAATACAAAGTATTTTGAAAATTTCAGAATATTATCACGAAAAATAAATACACATGATATCTCATTATACCCCCCCCCCCCTGGTGATATTTCGTGATTTTTCCCAATAAATCAATCAAAAAAAGGTAGATAACTCGATTAAACTATTAAGTACTGAAATAAAATTTAGCATTGCAATTAGCTATTTTCGTTATCGCTCTGACGAAAGGTAACTATACAGTATCGAAATGTTGCTTCAAATGTCTTAGAAGTGTTCGGTGAACAGAATGAACTTCCACGCCTTCTTCTTACCTAACTCATTCCTCTCCTCATTACCTTCAGCCGACTCCAGATACTAATATCTACAGCCTGTATGTCGGACGAATATCTACAGCTCATATGTTGAACTAATATCTACGAACTTCAGAGTGTTGACTAATATCTACAGAGCTAAGGTCGGACGAATATCTATGACGGTCCCAGTGTTGACTAATATCTACAGAGCGTAGGTTGAACTAATATCTACAGAGCGTAGGTCGGACTAATCAGCCAAATGTGTCCAATAGTCCAATATTAGGGATTTTTACATACATACATACTTACTTACTATTGTGTGACTCCAAATATTGTGTGACTGCAAAATGCCTATAAAACTGAAAGGAAAAATATACCAGACCATTGTAAGACCCGCAATAATGTATGGCTCCGAATGCTGGACTATGTACAACTCCTACACTAGGCAACTTGAAACAGCAGAAATGCGAATGCTTAGATGGTCGGCAGGAGAATCATTAAAAGATAAGATCAAAAGTTCACGCATTCGTGGTAGCCTGGGTGTCACAGACATAAATAGCAAGCTGGAAGAACGACAGTTGAGATGGTATGGACATATAAGACGGAGACCATCAGACCACACAGTGAGGCAGGCAATGTCTATGGAGCTTCATCGACAGTCATCCAAAGGAAGACCGAAGAACTCCTGGACGACTCAATGTTCCAAAATTCTTCGGAGAAACGGCCTGGGTGAAGGCGATACCCAGAACAGAAGATATTACAACCTGAGAACGAGAAGAGCCGACCCCAACAGCCTACCTAGGCAATGAGTTGGGACAGCGCAAAGGAAGAAGGATACTTACATAAATTAAGTTTTTTAAATTGCATACGCAATATTACGTTATTCCAATATGCTATACATAATTGCAAATTCAACCTCTGACAGTGCTTTAGATATTCGTCAACACTTTGGCTCTCATAGATATTAGTCAGCAGTTTGAGCTGTAGATATTCGTCAACACTTTGGTTCTCATAGATATTAGTTAACAGTTTGAGCTGTAGATATTCGTCAACACTTTGGTTCTCATAGATATTAGTTCGATTTTTTCAGTTTTTGGTATTCCTGTAGATATTAATAGACGCCTTTCCTTCAGCCTCACACCATACTCCAAATGGGGATGCAATTGTTCCACAGGTTGGGAGCAGTCGCGACTCCTTTGCGGTATTCACATAAAAAAGTCACATAAATAAAAACATGCTTTGTTGTTTGGTTTGCGGGTATATGATAATTTTGGATTCAAGTTACTCCTAAAACATACGTGATTAATAAACCAAACACTTTGTAATTATTGCATTAAAACATTACATAAATACTACTGTAACGAGAGAAAAGTTGTTTTTTGGTATTACGATATTTTCTTTGCTTTCACTGCAGGCTTGGCGACAGGTGTCTTGAAAAACTTATGATAAATATAGAAGAGTAAACAAGCGGATAAAGTGGCTTTGGAAACCTGCAAAATAATTATGATTTTAGGTAAGTGCTTTTAGCATGAGTTAATCCAACCCGTTAATAATTAAATTGACTTATTTACTTACATTAGCCCTGCCATAATTAGTTTCACCATTAAAATGCTTCCATATACCTTTGAATTCTGGTTCTTGAGACATGGTTGAAATAAACACAACGGACCAATAAATAGAGCAACAGAAGTTTGCTAATTTAATATATTTTTATTGTATATTAAGTATACAATGTTAATTTAACATCTCAATTTTGAAGGACTAACAAATGACTGACAACAGGTACTATACCTATCTGATTTGCAATTCTATTTTCAAATATATTTTTTTCCTCTACAGCGTCCACGCAGATAGGTAGTTACGTAAAAATAATTCGAATATCATAGAATAAATAATACGACAAGATAGGTACCTAAAAGCAGAAAATGTAAAATATTATTTTAACCCCCTTGAAAGGTAGGTATTGGAAAATAAATCTTTTGTATTTTATTTGAGTCAAGTTAACCTTTCAGAAATCACTCCATTGGGCGCCCTGTATCTGAACAGGACTCGCAGATACCTAAATACCTAGTACACAACCGCTGACCCTGTACAAATAGCAAGTGCGCTCCACTGTTGAATTTGGCAGCCACCTCTGGTACGGAGCCCCAATACCCTTGATTTGTGCAAAAATTGAAATTCGCAAATAAACAGATTGCAATCTCGTGCACATAAATCAGGTGGAAATTGAAAAATTTAAAAAAAATGTGTTACCGGCGTTTCAATGGAAGATGCTCCGAGGAACCAGCGAAATTAATTCCTTTGGCACCGGTGCACTGTCGAGAAACACGCCAAACTCGCGGCTAACTTAAAATTTGTTCACGGTTGACATTTGTCACATGGAAACGGAAAACGTTTCACATTATCCACTCCTACCTCTCCTCAAAAAAACCCTCCACAAAGCATCCTCAAAGGTGACACAGACCCAAGGAAATTATTTTCCTTCCCATTGTTCGAATAATAAAAAACCTATGTAGGTGGTAGGTAGGTACCTTCCAATATGTAGGTGGTAGGTACTTTCCAATATGTATACCGGTAGGTTATTGTCAATCATTTTGCAGCCTTTATTGGAGTCGTCTACATGAATTAATTCCGTGGTAATGGAAATAGGGAGCTAAAAGTTTAAACCTGATAAATAAACGGTTAGCTCTTTAAATGTATAATAAACTTAATTGGCGCAACTTACCTAACTAGAATTCACAATAATCAAAAGTGCGAATAATATCGTACCTTTGACACAAGATCATCTGTTTACGAATGATAGCAAACCGAAGCAGTAATAATTTCCAATAAGTCCTAAGTTTAGTTAAATAAAATAAAACAAAGACTTTGTTTGATTTTATTTAACTAAACTTAGGACTTATTGGAAATTATTACTGCTAGCAGTCAATTAACCCTTTCTCATCCAAATTAATTCCTACAGATGTAAAAAATAAATAACATATGATTATGTCTACATGAAATATTATATTTTTAATTTTTTTTTTAACTAATAGTTTAGGAAATATTCAACGTCATTTTAAAACGACAGTGGTTCTGAGAGGTAAACGATGTATTACTATAAAAATGGACCATGTTCTGCAAATAATAAATACATCAATTAAAGACAATATCATGTATACTTATTACTTGAACGTATTATTGATGTGTTCTTCTCATCAAAACACATATAACACATAATAAATATATATTTTATCAGATAAAATAGTCGTACGAAATAGTCAAATGGTATTTATTACCTCAAACGACCAGTGTCGTTTTGAAATGACACTATACTTTAGGATGCTAAAAACAAATATTATATCAATATTTTTGTTGTATTTTCATTATAATTTGAAAGAATGTACGTTTTACTGTAAATAAAAACGGAAAAATGTATGAAAAAAAATAAAGCTATCTTGTCCTTTTTAATACTGCAATTCCCTCGGATCACAGCTTTTCAAAATGTGTGATCAACGATTCTTGTTTACGATATGACGTGTGTACGCAATACAGCTAATGCAACGAAAAAAATCAATGTGGCTAGGAAAAATTCACTAAATTATTTGCAAAAAACCCCAAATAAATGGGTTCAATAGTTACTTAGTAAAAAAATTTCAAATTTCACGTCATTTTAAATGACTCTGGTTGAGAAAGGGTTAAAATCCTCAAACTACTTCGACTCGCAGCAATAACTTACCTGTGTTACGTGTTTGTCCCTATACCTACCTATAGAGTTTATTTGTTGTTGGTTTTTGATGTTATCACTGACTAACCTGACACAACCATAATCAAGCATTCCATTTATTTGGATTTTATTGCAAAGCGGAATTATTTTGACCTTCTGACAAAATATAGTCGAGGCCTGAGGATTAAATAAAGACACACATCCCTACTTATAAAAAAACACTTGTCGATCGTTAAACGGTGTTTTTGTCACACATTGTATAAATAAGTACTGTATATTTTATTTTTTGGAACGTTACTAATAAAAAAATGTCATAATGTTGGCATAATTTAATTTCGGTATTTCATTTTTTTCACGCGCGGTGAAATTACGATTTTGACGTGTGATATTTTACGCACGATTCTTATTGTGTTTTTGTACATTATTTCTATTTTGATGACCAATTCACTATTACACAATTACTATTATTTGTGTTATTTTTAAATAATGTCTGGTTGTTAATTTAGTTTTGTTATTTCTAACAGTCAAAGATTGGTTATTTCTGAAACATTTTTTAATTGATTTTTCCGTGTGAGTTTAATAAAACTTCCATGAAAGTAAAATGTTATTTAATAATATAAATAAATGTCTTATGCATGCATAAATAAATACAAACTCGAGAAATCAACGCTTAAATTGTTCAAAAAATTAATCTAAAATGTCAGATTTTTTTTACTTATTCTTGGGGAATTATTATTAAGTACATTTTTTTATAAATTTTTATTGTGTGAAGAAGATAAAAAGTGAAGTTATACAAAATGTTTGGAGTAAGCATTTTTTAAACTTATTTTAACAACAGATAAACTACCCTCTTTGGCTGTATAAGCATGGCAAAGTACGAATCTGTGCATGAACTATTTTTTGTCAGTTTTTAAACGACTTCGAAAAGGAGGAGGTTCTCAATTCGACTGCATTTTTTTAATTTTTTTTTTTATGTTTGTTACTCCAGAACTTTCGACTGGGTGAACCGATATTGATGATTCTTTTTTATTTGAAAGCTGGTGCTTCCCGTGTGGTCCCATTTTAATTTGGTCCAGTTCTGACAATGGCATCCATGAGAAAATCATATAAGTCTTAAATTTGCATCAAGTATGTGCGCGACAAATGGACGAATAACTCAATATCACGCCAAAAGATTTCGATGATACTTTTTTTATTGGAAAGGATGTACTTCAAGAGTAGTTTGATGAGAGTTTGGTTAGGTTCTGATTATGGGATCCATGACAAAGTAACGGAACTCTCCAATTCTGAAGAACAAATTTACGATACTCGGCCGAATCTTAATCGAATTAGTTAGTGTACTTCAGATTCACTAAAAATCAAAAATAAACAAAAATTTTAACAAAACAAAAAAACGACTTCAAAAAATGCACTAAAAAGTAAAAAATAATTTCGTATTCTTCTACAACTTTATAATCAACTTATATTTTCTAATCATCAATATGTAGGTACGATTGTTATTTTTGGAGTCGGTGTCAACCAAGGTACCCGCGGCCCGGCGTGTTCACTTGACAGCTCCTCTCCCGCCGACACCGACTCCAAAAATAACAATCGTACTTACATATTGATGAGTAGAAAAGGTAAGTTGATTATAAAGTTGTAGAAGAATACGAAATTATTTTTTACTTTTTAGTGCATTTTTTGAAGTCGTTTTTTGTTTTGTTAAAATTTTTGTTTATTAACTAGTAAGGTTTTCACATTCACGGTCGTTTATCAATTGAAAACAAAATTCACGACGTTTTTTAGTAAGGCTGTAGTGTAGGTACATATGTAGGAATGTATGTATATTTGATCAAGGTGCGCAATCATAATATACATATACCGATTCAGTTGAAGACTAGTGCAGCTGTATATCCAATTTGATATGCATGAACACCTATTGATTGCAAATATACCTATTTGTGTAAAAAATGCACTCTAAAAATATGAAGAGGTATCTTATCATTGTGGTTAATAACTTTGATTGTTGACGAAGACTACATGTTCCAACAACACAGTAATTTTATCACCGCTTTACACAAGCAATCTTCAATTGGCAAAGTAAAATTTTGTCTTATCGATCCACTTTTTATTGTATTTTGAAAACTGACATAATTTCTCAAGATTTATTATAGTTTTATAACCTCAGATAGAAGATGGCTTAGATAGATACCTTCTTAAAATTTGTAGTTGTAGGTATGTACACCTTTACCCGCTAAATACATTATAGTGATAGGTACTTACTAGCACAAGGTAGATAGAAAATCTATAACGAACCTTGCTCCTAAAATAAAACCAGGCAGAGGTCGTATCGCTTCATAATGGAGCATTTGAAAGGGACGTACCTACATGGTAATTTGCTTCTTGATTATAATATTGATGGGTGACAATGACCATTCTTGCAAAATTGAACTTTTACAATATAATATATACTCGTATGTATATTTATATTAATAATAATGTGTGATTCAGATGTGTAATATTTTATTTGCATACTATAATAAATTTGTGGAATCGAAATAAAAAGTTTTGTCAATGTGCAACTTTATCACTCTTTTAAAAAGTCATTAAGAGTGATAAAAAATATTAAATTTGTTAAGTTTTAGGTTAGGTTATAGTCTATCAAAAAAATATATTTCTTTTGACTTTTGAAGGGAAATGGAACTTTGACTTTTCAAAGGGGAATGCTACTTTGTTAAGTTATCATGGAACCAAAAAAAAAATGCAAACCGCCTTATTTTTTTAATGGCTCTCCAAATTTGTGTTCTTGCTAGTGACAAGTAGAGGTAATTGTAAAATGTTTGTAAGTGTAAGTTAATCTTGGGGAAATATTTATTTCACTGAAGAAGATAACAATAATAATCTAAATGAAAACAAGACACAAAAAAACAGAAAAAAGCTATAATCGCAACTGGGACTCGAACCCAGATCTCTCGTCTAACCGGGACGTGCGCGTTAACCAATTTCGCTATTGCCACCTTATGTCGAAACCGTCATATTTGTCAATCGCATATTTCAAATTTTAGAATTAACAATATTATCTTCAACTATTTATTTTTCCAGATTACGGGCAACTACCCTTTTTATTGAAAACAATCATTCTAAGAATTGGTTTGTCACCTGGATAGCGTCTCAAAAAATTGTATCCGAATTTATTCATATTGAACTATTGACTTTTTTATAAAAGTCTGAATGAATACCTACTCATTTTTTTATGAGAAAAACTCTCTTTTTATAACTTTGAAGGTTATTCCCATCAATGTAATATATCACTGAAGAAGAAGAAGATGACAATAATAATATAAACGAAAATATGAAAGAGAAAAAGACACAGAAAAACAAAAAAAAACAATGGTCGCAACTGGGACTCGAACCCAGACCTCTCAATAAATAAAGGTAATATTGTGAATTCTTAAATTTGAAATACGAGATTGACAAATATGACGGTTTGACATAAGGTGACAATAGCGAAATTGGTTAACCTCCACCTCCCGGTTAGGGTTCCCAGATCAAAAAATCAAAATTCCGGAGAAAATTCCTGACATTTGATAAAAATTCCGGACTTTCGAAAGTTACGGAATTAACAAAGATTTGCTCTTATATATTTGCGATGCAGGCACAAAATGCCAATGTTGAAAAGGTCTTTTCCTTAATGGGAACCCAATGGTCAAAAGAAAGGAACTGGCTTTCTGTAGAGTCTGTCAAGTCGATTCTCTTAATACAGTGTAATTTAAAAAATGTGACTTGCGAAATATTCTACAAACCTATTATTAAAGATTCGGAAGTGTTAAAAAATATTTCTGGGAGCATTAAATATCAGAAGTGATGTTTTTATTTTGATTTGTAACAAAAATAATTTGGTTTATCTCATTTTTTATATCAATCTCCACTTAATTGTAGATATTCCAGACTGTTTAGGATTCCCCCCGCATTCCGGAGAAAGACCTATATTTCCGGACTTGTCCGGAAAATTCCAGACGTATGGCATCTGGCAACCCTAGTCCCGGTTAGACGAAAGGTCTGCGTTCGAGTCCCAGTTGCGACGTAACTAAAGGTATTGCAAAGGTAGATATTATACCTAATATTTATTCCTTTAAAAGAAAAACTAACGAACCAAGAAACTACTTAAAAAAAATACTTTTGGTGTGTTGATATTTGCGCCGCGCCGGCCGGTAGGAACTTTATTTAAATTTTATATCTCCTGCCGAATTTTCCGAGAAATTAAATTATCCTCGATTTTACCATCATATCACAGATATTATATTTATATCATATTACATCATTGACACAGAGCAATAACTATTTTTACATTTACTCCACACAGGAGGCCATGAGGAAAAAATAACCTCAGGGTTATCTTTGGGGATGCTGTGTGGAGACTATTTTTAGGGAAAGAAGGAGAGGAAAGTTCAGGGAAGGAAACATATATGAGGGGTGGGTAGGAATCTAGTGGTCAATATATCCAAGAGTCACGTATGAATCTATCCCTCCCACTGCGGTGCAAAGCGATGGGTCGAGAGAATCCATCTGGAGGCTAGGTTAGGTCTCCCTCAACCAGTCTCTCCCGATCCGGCCCACCACGCAGTAGATGGGATAATAGATTAGAATCTAGTTAGAGAAAAAGGACAAAACTCATATTTAAACCAACAAGTTATTACGCAGTTATTTGGGGTAGGTAGATATAGGTAACGCAACGGGAGATGAAACAATAAAAAAGCTTTAGGTACATTGAATGTATTTATTCAGACTTCAGATACTAATATCTACAGCCTGTATGTCGGACGAATATCTACAGCTCATATGTTGAACTAATATCTACGAACTTCAGAGTGTTGACTAATCTCTACAGAGCGTAGGTTGAACTAATATCTACAGAGCGAAGGTTGGACTAATCAGCTAAATGTGTCCAATAGTCCGATATAAGGGATTTTTACATACATACTTACATAAATTAAATTTTTTAAACTGCATACGCAATATTACGTTATTCCAATATGCTATACATAATTGCAAATCCAACCTCTGCCAGTGTTGTAGATATTCGTCAACACTTTGGTTCTCATAGATATTAATCAACAGTTTGAGCTGTAGATATTCGTCAACACTTTGATTCTCATAGATATTAGTTCGATTTTTTCAGTTTTTGGAATTTCTGTAGATATTAGTAGACGCCTCCATTATTCATCGATACAATATTCCACCGGCGAGGAACAGCCCCTTGTCTTGTTTATGCCTACTTATTGTCACTAGCGGAAGAGGGACAACAAGTATATTCGATGCTTGTAAAATAATGTTTATAGGAAGCTTACAGTATATACTATTCACATCGGTTCCAGTTCGATCGGGTGCATGATATCGCGAGTGAAATATTCCCAGTTTTCATTATTTTAATTTCGCATCGTTATTCGCAGATGCATTGGTGTTAGTTTTCCTGCGACATTTTTTTTATTTTACTTTTCATCTTATTTAGTCATTGAGACACATTTTACTACTATAACAAATAAAGGAAATATAGGTAGATACAATGGCTGATGCTGATAATCTATAATATATACCTAATTCAGTCCTGAAGATTACTAGCATTCAGTTAAACCAGAGGTTCCCAAACTTTTTTTTTTTCGTAGACCACTTTCAAAATTTTACTAGTTTCGGTGGACCCCCTGCTGCAACATTTCTACCATATTCCCAAAACTCATCAAAAAATGTGAAGATTAGATCTAACGATGGAAATTTAACTCAAAAATAGTATATTTTCTTGTTTTCTGTTTATTAAAATAATATGATTGCAGACTTAATATTATTAAAATTAAACATTAATAGTGTACCGTAACTTCAACAATGCAACCCAACAATAAAAACAAAATAGCCATAATTTTAAGGGAAGGGATGTACTTGATGGATTGAGAGCAAATTACAATACTCGGCTTCAGTTTGTGTTCTTTACTTAATTTAACCCAAAAATAGTATCTATATTTTCTTGTTTTCTATTTATTAAAATAATATGATTGCAGACTTAATATTACTAAAATTAAACATTAATAATGTACCGTAACTTTAACAATTAAACCCAACAATAAAAACAAAATAGCCATAATTTTAAGGGAAGGGATGTACTTGATGGATTGACAGCAAATTACAATATTCGGCTTCAGTTTGTGTTCTTTACTATTGAAACCGGATAAATTTTCTTGGACCCCCACTTACAGCTTGTGAACCCCCATTTTTTATCACGCCAACGTAGACCCCCGTCGAGTCTCCCATGGACCCCTGGGGGTCCACCTGGACCACTTTGGGAATCACTGAGTTAAAAACCATTCCTAAACTTTCAGCATTTTAATAACAATGAAATTAAACAATGGCTTGTCAAAAAACATTATACATAACCGGCATATAATAATGCTTTGGCTTCGAATTCTGAATTTTGAAAAAATCATTCATTGTTTTATTATTTTTTTTAAGTCTAAACGAAACACGCTGTACGTAAGTTATGCATATGTGTGCCCAGAGTAGGTACCTACCTACTATGATGAAGTCAACTAAGAATGACAGGCCTATACCTACCTACCTATTTAGTATTCATAATATTAGGTATGTTGTTTTTTTTTCTAAATAATTTTTTTTAAAGGTAGGTACATACTTCATGCGTCCGTAAATAATTTACTCGTAAATTAATAATAGCGGTTTACAGGTTCATACTAAGGAATCTCACTTTTATATCACTGATAGGTAGGTATTGCATATCGGTACGGTTCGTACCAAGACGTTATCTGTAACTTGATACGTTTGCCGACGGAAAACGAAGCAAAGAAAACTCTTTCTGGGATATGAGAGAACCTTTTAGTATTTACTTAGAAATTAAGGCCTTCAAATTAAGTATGAAATGTATATTTATGAACTATGAGAGACTTTAAATAATTCCTGTGGATTTCGCCAACATTTATTGCCAAGACGCAAGTAAATAATTTCTATCTCACAGGACATGAATAAATAAATTACCATTTAATTATTAGTAGATAGATGTAATTATTTTTCAAATAATCATGAACTAGTATTTTGTGTAACCAGGAATAAGATTTAGCAATAATCATTACTCAAAACAATTACCTGGGTAGGTAGTTAGTACCGTACCTACTTGCAAAACAATACATGATAATATAATATTGTTGAAAATTTTAAAGAGCTTCATAGAGGTAAATATTATGTATTTAGTTGATTGTATTTACCGTTTCCCTTAGGGGTGACCACCCTGAAGGCGCTCGAGCCCGGGGGGCGCGGTGAGCCTCCGCGGCCGATCAGGGCGGGAGCGGGGGCCCTCGGGGGCTCTCTACCTTTCATGCCCAGCGAGAAGTCCAGCGGCATGGGCGGCATCGCACTCACTTCCATCTTAATCATACTGAACGCTTCGATTATGCGAACTGACATCCAACAATAAATGTCATAATAAATAGACACACTGTTTTTTGTGGAAATTCAAAAGTCTTTGAAACTAGGTGTTAAGGTACCGGAATGTTTGATAAAACACTGTTATAATGTCAAAATATCACTGTTTAAACAGAATAATTTTTTTGTTTACATACACAATTATATGGAATGTTGCTTTTCACTTTTGTTTATATTTGATTATTTATGTGAATTAATTAACGGTTTTATTTGTTTGTTTAAATGTTGTTTTAAACTTTTTTATTGCATTATTACGATCCTTCCATTTTGAATTAGCTGTTGGAATGAATGCATGTTTCGAACACCGCCATTTTCGCACATTTTTTAAAGAATGTTTTTTAATTTGATTCGTATAAGAAATATAATTAAGGGTCGGTTTTATAATTGAGGACGGCTGTCGCGGCGATCGTGCGATGTCAGTTGGTCCTTCAATCGGCGATAGGACTTTAGTACTGGCTGGGAGCACGCGGGCAAGTGGCGATACTTTGACAGTACTCCATAGAATAGGTCCTATTCGAGCTCCCCCCTCGTGTCGCTAAGGCTCACTTTGCTTGAAGCTCTCCAGGCAATGTAGCCTCTAGCTGCGCGAGCGGGGAATATTTTTCTGATAAGATACTAGTGAGGGAGGGCCTTAGAATGACTCCGCCCATAGATTGTCAGTTGTTTTGCCCATTATGCTTTTTGATAAGACAATTATTTAGATTATTTTTATTTGAACGAATAATTTAATTAAAATTATGTAATTAGAACCTGAACTTTGTTGGTTGGTTACTAATTAAACAAATTTTATTTTTTATACCCAAATATTTCATAGATTTTTTTTAATAACTTGGTGCCTACCTACCTACCCTCCCCTACATAGCACTTTTACTTACCCCTGTTCAATTTTTTTTCTTAAAATGAATACGTACGTGTATGTAGGTACCTATGTAAAATGTAAATTATCATGTACCTATTATTATTAACAACATAATTTCATTTCGTCAATGAAGTGTTATAAATCAATTGTAAGGTTAAAAAAGTCACTAATAGGTAGGTACCAAAAATTAAATTATGAGAAAAAATATGAATGAAGTTTAATACCATAATTATGACGGTGTTAGGTATGCACAGTAAAAATTAACAAATGTTTAAAATAAGGCAAAAAAAAGTGAATAAAAATAATATATTTTTTATAATTTCATAGTATCTATTAATAACATCAATAGGTAGGGTACCTAGTACCTCCCTTTCTTTAGATAGTTTTAAAAAAATCTATATGATTTATCGCACAATCGTGAATCCTGTTGAAATTAGTAGTCAAGAAATATTTTTACTGAAATCAATAATTTATAATAGATACATTTTTTTTTATCTCAGTAAATTTATCTCATCATTCTCATCAACTTCACATTGAAGTGTCATATTGGGAATCGTAACATGAAACGTACCCGCCTCTTTTCCGACATCCCTCTCGCGCGTACGACCGCGTCCCTCTCCCTCCCGTAATCCGCCCGAACAAAAGCCACTTGTGGGGCGGAGCGAGAGAAAAGCGTGCGGGCTCTTTCGCGCGAGGTTAACTTGCAATCAAAGTGAATTTTCCAATGCAGTTTTAATAATTTATTGATTTTCAACCAAGGTTGGAAGAATTCAATTAGCAGCTGCTGGAGGAAAATCGCGTGAATATTAATTAATTAAGTTTGTAGTTTCGAAGAAATGCAAACTTGGGTTAAAAGGTAGGTAGTTACTAATTCGATGAAAACTATTTATCACACGGTGAGTCCGTGCAGTGCCGACCCATAAGATTTTTTAATTAATAAAAAATATGATTTTGGGACAGCCAAATTTTAATCTTCATGCAAATATTATAATAAGTTTTATTTTATTTAGTTTAGCTTATTAGGGAAACAAACAGTTATAGTTACACATTTTATTAAAATAATTAAATTTTACGTGGTTGCATGTGATTCACATTACCCTATCTACCAGAAAAACAAACATGATTAAAGTTAAAAATGTGAAGTTGGTAGAAAAAGAAAATCGAAAAAATTATAAAAGTAATTAAAAAATGCAGATTTTACCCATATAAAAATAATACATACTTACTTACATAATAAAATAATTTTCAAACATAAAGAAAGAAAAACAACATAATGACGATGAGAAAATAACAAACGTAATCGATTTGAGGACAAACGGAAAATAACAGCTTTTGGAAAGATAGATATTATTGAATTTTGTAAACGTTCTTCTGAAAAGTTTATGACAATATGGGTTTCATTGATGACAAGATTACAACTTTTTATTTATTTTTTTATTATTTATTTATTTTCGCCCTTAAGACTTTTACATTTAATCACATTAGTATTAGGTACCTACCTACTATGTTTTATGTGAACAATAGACCTTGCGTCTAAAAATAATGTTTCTAATTTTCTCTTATTAATAAATCGAAACCAAAATTACCTCTGAAATCATAAGATTTGTAAGTACCCAGGTTCTTAAACATCCCCTACTTAATTCTAAACCATAAATAATTTATGTAATTTTTTTTTCAAATTTTATATGATTTGGTTCTTTAATTCCGATTTGACAGTTGTAGGATCCACACCACCATCTTGAACCGGAAACGGAACAAACAAATTTACAAAAGATGAACTGCAAAACGGTCGAATTAAAATAGCACTTCTAAGCTTAGTCAAAAATTTTAAAAATACTTTATAAAAATAATGTTAGTTTTATTCCCAGCTACATGAAAGGGATGTTTAATTCAATTTATCCATATTGGCACTATTTGTTAGCAAACAATAGAATATATTTAAAAAAATAAGAGAGGTATAAATTAGGCGAATCACCATAATGCTCACACAACTAATAAAATTAAAATAAATAGATACCTACCAACAGTAAAATTCAATAAGTTCTAGGTAAAAACGAACATAAAAAATTTGGTATTTTCTTTATACCTACCTACAACACGTAAAATAAGAATATAAGCGCCCTTAAGGTGATTTTTCAAGAAAACGGCGCTCTACGGGTCACCTAATTATTATTTATATTATTATAAGGCAAATAAAATAAAACAAGATTAAATGTTGTACATCCGCCTCAAGTATACCTACGTAAGTTTTTTAAGAACACTTGATTTCTGCTTTATTACTACAAGACACGACTGTTTATGTCGGGGGATATAGAACTGTACTGAACATACCTACAGCAACTATTCATCAAAATTATATCTTAACAAAGACAAACTTAACCATCATACTGCGCAACACAATTACTAAGCAAGACATGAACATCAAAAAATGACTCCGAAGACCATTACTACTTAATGAAAAAAACATTACCAAAATTTGGCTCAATTTAAAAAAAATATATTTGAAAAAGATATTAAAGACTGAAAAAAATTCTAAGTCCATAACACAAAATTCACACATTGAGAATCAAAAAATGCTGCGGAGAGATGACTTCTACAATATTATAACAATATTTATTAATTAAAGGGATATTCGGGGTTCGAGTCCCATCAGTTGCGACCATTAGGTACCTTTTTCTATTTTTGGGTGGGAATAACCTTCAAAAGTTATAAAAGTAGAGTTTTTCTTATAAAAAATTGAACACTCTTAAATGTTTATTCCTTGCTTTTTTTTCTATTTTAATAAAAAAAATTTCTAATTTTCTCTTCTATTTCTACCATTTCTTTTATTTTAATTTATTTCTTTCAAACCAATCTATACATTTAAATTTCTAATTTTGTTTTTAATTATTAATTCATTGATACTAAAATAAGATTAAATTTATGCCTCGGAACAGGCTCAGCCTAGCGAGGTGATTTACAAAAAAAAAATTGTGTTTGTATGTACAATTAATTATACCTTTTATTTTGGTTAATAAATATACATTTTTTTAAATTACAAAAATATGGTAATAGGCGCAAAGGTTCCTTTTATTCAAAGTTCCAAATTACACGGAGATATTGACTAATTCGACCACCATGTTTTTCTGGTTTTCTTGATCAGATGTATTTCGTAGGTTAAGTTTGAATGTTAGAAGTTAGAATATACATAAAAAATATTAAAATAACCCAAACTAAGAAACTAACTTATTTTGTGCAAGTTTTTCCACCTATGCCGAGAGAAAGAGACGTTTCCTGTATAAAATAAGCTGAAATCAAGTAATATCAATTCGTGAGGCATATTTCTAAAATTTTACAGAAGGTAAAAAGTAGTCACGAAATGGAAATAACACAAAGTGATCCAAAAAAACACATATTTAGTTAAATAATTTATTTATATTTCCACTAATTTGAAGGTAGCTGTATCTGTATGTAATAAGGTATAACATTATTAAAATGCATTATAATGATTAGAATAACTAATATAAGATGACTTCAATATTTGATTTGTCCTATTCTCTTCTAGATTTTCCTCAAAATAATAACTATCTTCCTTAACTTTTTCAGCACAAAGCAATCTTTTTAGGGTGAATTGCCTAATTAAAAAAAACTAATATAAGTTCATTTTATTGAATGAGTGGTACCTCCATATTTATTTAAAAATAATTAACTCACGATTTAAAAACGTCCAAAACAAAAATTTTATCTCGACCCTTTGTAAAACAAATTATAATAAGCTTCATAGCACAGGCTCACAAATCCGTAGTAGTTACATCCGCACCTACCTCTCAGCGTAGCAGCTGTTTGCCCGCCGTAGATTCTTTTATACAATGGATCGTAGCAGCGGCGTAGAGGGCAAATTCACGTAAAAATAACCCCGAAAATGGATTTTGTAAGTAAAACATAGAATGCTTTTGTCTTTGAGCTTAGTAGGGGGTTGATGTTAGTAGCCGACTGGTTCAAAGCGTTGGGTTTTCATCCAGGCATTGCAGGTTTAATCATCTGCTAGCTATGTCCTCCATAAACTTTCTCACTCCATAATCACACATGGACTACTTACTATCTTGGGGAAATGCAACTAATATCTACATATACCTATGTTTAATATTTACAACTATTATATTGACAGCCCATACCTCTTGGAATGCTATAAATTGTTCGTACCGAACAATTACCGTCAGGTTCGTCACCACGATTTGCTCTGTATTCCGGCAGAACAGGCGTTCTGGTCCAGCATAGCAGGACAAGATGTATGGTGCTGCTAAATGATATCTTTAGTTCTCTTAACATTTTCAACATTGGCCTTGAAAGTTTCAAGAGTAAGAACTCTAAACTATATATTATTGTTAAATTTCTCGTTTAAAGTTTTGTAAATATTATGTGTAACAGGATTATACTAATCTCCAATGAAAAAAAAATCTTTAGACCCATTAGTAAAAGCACTAATGACAATAATTAAAACTATTTACAATTAAATCAAAAATTTGTTATAGACCATTCTTGTTTTTATTCACACTCTACCGATTTCAGAAGCACCCTTCCTTCGACAGGAGAATAGAACTCGTAATTTCGTATCTCTCCATCTTCTTCTTTTCGAGGCCGGTTGCAGAGCCAAATTACGTCACACGAATTTCATGATCCTTTGCCCCCCCCCCCATCCATGTCACACATCGTCACATTTGTGAGTCCCCTCCCCCCTACTGCGACGTCACATATTATGTAATTTTACATTAAAAAAGTTTTGCGTTTTAATAATTTAGATTTTCACATGTGACGTCACAGAGCTGATGACCCCTCCCCTACACCCCTTGTCACACAATGTCACACTTCTCTACTCCCCCCCCCCCCCCCTTAAGATGTGCCCCTTACAACCCCAATCAACAACAATAACCAGATCTTTTACAAACTACAATATCCACAACTCACGGACGATATTTTAATTAGTAGGCAATAATTCCATAATTATACAGGGTGTTAAGGGACGTACTTGACTTACTTTAACCAGTGATTCCTGACATTATTTGGAGTAAAAAATGTAAATGAAATTTTGGTCTCCGGTGAAATTTATGTTGTTGTTTTTTTTTTTCTACAAAAACATAAAAAAATGGTAGTTGTTGAACAGTTGGAGGTGGGGTAAGGGGTTCGTCGGACACCCGGCTGAGTGACCAGTGACGACATGCGGAAGAAAAATTTTTTTGTTTGATTTTGAAGAAAAAATTTTTGAACAAAAAAAAGTCACCAGAGACCAAAATTTCATTCACATTTTTTACTCCAAATAATGTCAGGAATCACTGGTTAAAGTAAGTCAAGTACATCCCTTAACACCCTGTATATTATGCCTACACTATTATCAACATTGAAACAGAATACACCAACACATTTACATGACATTCGCCAAGAGATTGTTGATATATTCGGGTCGCGTTTTATTAAGTATTTTCACAATATTCGCTTAATTGTTACAGTTTTTTTTAATACTTGCTCCCTCTAACATTTGTATTTACATATCTCCCTTTCAAAGTACCTTCTTCTTCTTTTTTTGAACGCTTACTACTGAGCCTCAACACAGAATGTGTAGTGTGCACACCCCTGGTCGGGCACGCGGCATCATAATATCATGGCGTTTTCCATTTTTCACCCGTAATCCTACCTTAATCCACCTGGAAAAATCCCATTCACTGAAGCGATTTCCCTCCAGCCCTTACAATGATTACCATACAAAAGGTTTTTATGAAATAAGCCCGGGAAGCGAATAAAAATCATCCCTCCCGTATGCCCTTTGTGACGCGGACAGCTCAAATCATGCGTGCTTTATTATTAAAGTAATTAAAAATACATTAAAAATGTACACATCCTGCTACTTTTATTGGCGTTTTGTATTAAAAAATTGTTTTGATATAAAATAATTATTAATTTAATTAAAATCAAGTTTATTGTTTTATTGTTTACGAACACAATAAGATAATAAATAATTTAAGTACCGGACCGGTTAATTCTTTTGGTTTTATTCACGTCAAAGAAAAGAGAAGTCTCTAATCATCATCATTTCATTATCATTATCATCATCATCATCATTATCATTACATAGTATAAAATGAAGTCGCTCAAAATGTATGTGCGCGTTAATCTTTTAAACTACGCAACGGATTTTCATATGTTTTTCACCAATAGATAGAGTGATTGAAAAGGAATGTTTATATGTATAATACATGTAAATTATATTAGAGAAAAGCGGAGAAATTCAAAGAAAACATATTTTTATGCGATTTAAAACGGCTGGCTGGCCGTAGGTACTATAGTCACTTTTGAAATTCGTTCTACGGAAGAAATTAGAAAATAGATGTCCTAGAGTAAGTAGGTATTTGATTTTCCCTTTTCAAATATCCAGTGTTGTATTGCAAGCGTTGTATAATTAGTGGCGAGTTAATTAGTTTATATGTATTATACATGCTTATTATAGTAGAGAAAAGCCGAGAAATTCAAATATTCAATTCAGGCAGCGGACAGCGGGCAGCGGGCAGCTGGCAAGCGGGTGGTGTGGATTTTATAAAGGTTGGGTAGTGGCGTTGTGTTTCGTTAGCCACAGCAACGTGTGGCCGGGTCTGCTAGTTTAGTTATAAACGATGGATTAAAAAAATAATATTGTAGAGATTTTTTCAATTGCCGTATGTTATTACGACTTTGACTTTTGTGAAATAAACAGAAGCAAAATACACGTTTATAAACCCATTCGCTACTCCTCAAGATCGAGGAATAATAATAATTAATTTTATTTTGTGGTTTATACAAAGTAAAATTATTTCATTATTCTATAATGGATAACCACAAAGTAATAGCTACATTCAAAAAAATAAAAAATAAATATTTTTATTATTATAGAAATCAAGGTAAATTTATTTTTTTATAAAGAAAGTTATTGCCTATAGAAATCGAGTGGGAAGTTTTTCGCCACCTTGTATTAAATTCTCTTTAATAAAAAAATACTTACCGTATAGATTTAATCGCGTAGATTTTTATCTTACTCTATGCTGTTTAATTAAGAGGAAATCCCGTCGCTGAGAAATATGAACAATAGGTATTTTACCAACTGTTGCTCTTACTCCTCCAAATAAGAGCGACAATTACAACTGCACCTCAACCCGAAAATACCTAAATAAAATTATCAAAATCGAGGTTTTGTATTCCTCATTTTCCTCTTCCAAAACTAGACCCATTCTTAAGATATTTTTTAGCTAACTGTCTTAGAATAAAATACTTTGTGCGTACATTTTTCTTTTTTTTAAATGCATTGTATATTTTGTACATTGAACGTCTGTTGATGGTGTTGAAACCAGGTAACGATTTTTGGAAGGTCCTAACTCCTATTAGTGGTATCTTATCAAGAAATGCAAAACGTCCCGACTTGCTAGTGGTTGATATCTATATTATATTTAAAAAAAAACCTTAGCAGTAGAGAGAAAATTAGGGAATACGTTAATATTTTATTTTATTTTATTTATTTAAACGCCCATTGGGCTTTTACATACATTGTTATAAGTATTATTACATTAACTATATGGCATATAAAAGTTTAAGTACATATATGAATAAAATAATTATTATATGTGTAGTACCTACATAAATGTTTTACAAATAATATAGAATACCATTATGGAGAATAGTTTTTTTTTTTTTGTACTTACAAACAAAAATAACGGGTTTGAAATTAATCAGCATTAGTAGGGACTTAAGCATAATCGAAATATAAATTAAATTAAATTACAATATTAATTTGTAAAGTTACATATATATATTAAAGTTAAAAAGTCTAAAAGAAAAGAGTGAAATAGATAGAAGCTAAAAAGGGTTTTTCACTATGGAATGGTGAAGTCATACATTTCAGCAAAGTGTTTATGTAGATTTCGTTGCACTGCTACGGAATCTCTAAATATATCAACGACATTACCAAATTTATTACCAAAATTTTATATTCGATTTAGGGATATGTGCGCTTGATAATTTGTTTTGAAATTGTCACAGAAAAACGTGGAATTTTGTCTCGTATTTTTGGAAGGTACAAATAATTTTATTGTGGCCAGAATTTCAGGGCTGTCGATTCTATAATTAATAATTTTATTTAGTAGAACAAGGTCGGAGATAATTCGCCTATCTGACAGCGTAATCAAATTTAGTTGGTGCATCAGCTGGATATAATTTGTATTTTGGATTGGAATATTTAGTTTAAAGTTAATAAATCGTAGAAATTTGTGTTGCACCCTTTCAATATTGTTGGAATGTATTTTATAAAAGGGGGACCAAATAGGCGAATTATACTCTACTTGACTTCTTACTAAAGATGTGTACAGTGTTTTCAAACATTCTAATGACTTGAAGTCGCATGCGGTAATAATATGGACAAACGCGCGCCGGTTCCTCTTAAGATGGCGAAATATTAACGCGAGATTGTGACAATAAAAAATGTTATAAATACTTGCACAATCTTAATCACAGCAGAGAGCAATAAAACACAAAATGGGATTAATATTTGGATGTTAATTCCATGTTATCTTAAACCGTTAGTTTTACACTGGTTGTTAACAATTATCAACTTTAATAATATGTGTAGGTATCTTTGCAAAATGGCAGAGGAATGAAAGCCAGGCAATTTTTCATGTCCTTTATCAAGAGAGTATAATATAAAACAACCAAATTTAGCACAGGCTGTATAAATTGTTGGTTTACTGATTGTACAATGATATATTTACGATGGCAATTTGATTTAGTGTTTTCATAAAAGCACCGATCGGGGAATTGCCAACATTGTTCTTTATTGCACGTGTATAATGCGACATTGTCAAAAATTATTACGACACCTAAATCACACACGCTGCGTGGACGTGTTTATTGGTCTTACTGGATGTTGTGGTGACAATTTACACCAACGAATTTATGCACAATAAAAACATTACAATTTGTGAGGCAGTTATAGGTACCGCTGCCCCGGGAGCCATTTATCTGATAACCAACACCTCTGCAAAGATCACCCCAAGTGATTCGATACATTTGTAGGGGTGCCCGGGTTCAAGGAGTGAAGTTACTCCTGATCTTGCAGATGCGTCTGTCCACCAACTACGTGGCATTCTGGATCGGAAGAGACTGGATGAGAGAGTCCTTTTGATTTCTCCAACAGGACTCTCTCGGAACATCGCCCTGCACGGCATTGTGACTATTGTGAGGGTTGCCCTCACACGCCCTCATCCGTTACTCCTGGGCCTATTGACACCCAGATTCCTAACCACCTCTCGTACTTTTTCCTTCCCAGAACTTCCTCTCCTTCTTTTTATAAAAATCCTCTGACCTTCCACTCAGCATCTTGAACGATAAGATATGATAAGATAGTTAAATGAAAAATCACTGAAAAAAAGAAATGATTTTATATAAATGAGTTTCAGGACCAAGCCGTGTGTAAAAAGATTAAGATAAAAATATTAAACGACTAAGCACTTACACAAATAATTCAAATATAATTTTACAAATTGATGAATTTTAGACGGTGGAATATTTCGATGGATTGTTTACCGAAAAGAAAAATCTTTCAATATTATATCTAATAATGAGGAACCCATTATCTGTTCGGTAGAGGCGGTTTATCTTGACAGGCCAAATCCCACCGATTTGCCGAAAACGTACGGATTTACAAAAGATCTGCGCAAAACATTTTGGGCAAAGGTATTTGGGAATGTACCTACCCACCATAGAAATGCGAACAGTCTCCATGATTGAGTGATGGGCCACCTAAACCTATTGAAAGTAATATAAGAATTTGTAACCATAATCGGGAAAGGTAAATTTCGTTCATGTTTCCAGTAAATTTTCCTTCAGACTGAAAAGCAATCTTATCTCCTTGAAGATTTTTTATATTTTTGTAGAAATTTTTAATTAGTTGTTTGGGTTTTTTGTTAAAAATTTCACATCTAGATGTCAAATTTAAAAAAAAATACTTATTTTGGAAGGTCGTAACGGGATTTAACTATGGAACTTTTTTTTTGTTTAGGATCTTAGCTTCGATCTAGATCTATATCAGCCATCGATAATAACAGTTGATTGATGAGGTCACGTGTTAATACAACCTTCAGACTGGCTATGAATTGGCACCAATGTTGCATTTCTGACTTGCACTTTATTTTCTTGTCACATAGTACCTAGTATAAATAATAATTTAATAAAACTTTTGAATGGTTTCTTCATCAAGATTCAAAGTAAGATATTAGATAGTGATATAAACAAATTTTCTTATTTAGTTTTCTTAAAATGACGCCGCAAAGTAATTTTGCTATCGTTGAAGAAAGCAATTAAATGTTTGGGGAACCGATTTTTGCATACTAAATTAAAAATACCCATGAACATTAATATTGTGCTGTTAACCGAATAGACGAATAAACGACCTCCGTAGTCCAGTGGCTAAGACTCTTGACTCACATTCCGGAGGTCGCGGGTTCGAACCCGGCATGCGCAAATAAATTTTATTTGATTAATTTGTATTATTTCACAATTAATTCATTTAAAATAATATATAGTATATTTGCGGCATGTTCCAGAGTGGAAGATACTATCAGTATCGCCCTGGTGTAAGACCACCATTCAGAATTGAAACGTTGCTTGAAAATGGCTTTAGCCGTGTTTAGTAACCAGATCTGAATAGCCAGGTACTTCCCAACCTTCCTCTTCCCCACCTCCTTCCCCTCCCCGCTACCTTCAGCCTCACAACATACCCCAATTGGGGATGCCATAGTCTCACTGGCTCCAGACGAAAGCAGTTGAGATTCTTGTGCGGTATTCACTGTAAAAAAAAAAAAAAAAAAAGACCGGGAGGCGAGATAGGTAAACCCTACGTCATCGACTACACGGATGAAACTACTTTTAAGTGATAATGGGCATTTAGAAAACCTTAAAAAAGCTGGTCTGCCGGTGTGCCTCTTGGCAGGAGCCGCGCAGTCATGGAAATAGTCAGCGATTTTTTTGGTCAAAATTACGTCATCGACTACATGAACGGGAATGGTCTCATATGATAAAGGCCGATTAGAAAATGAGAAAAAAGCAGGTCTGCCAACCGGCAGCCTGGCAAGTTCGGAGGCAGCCGGCGTCAAAGTGGGGAAAAAATTGGTCGATTTTACGTCATCGACTACACGAATGAAACCAATGAATAACTATAGTCCAGATCATTCCATATAAGAATTTCGCGGTCTGCCGACCAGCAGCCTGGCAAATTTTTGTGTACGATTTTGTGGCATGCAATGGCAGCGAAGGGCTCCGCGGCCAATTTCCAGTAAGGGAACGTACCCATACTACGTGACACATTTAGGGGGGGGGGTCTTCAAAATGTCACGCTCCATACAAATGAGCGGCGGGTTGCTTAGGATTTTGGTCACCGGGGGGGGGGGGGGTTAAAAATTGCAAAAAGTTGGTCACGTAGTATGGGTACGTTCCCTAAGTTGTTTCGCGTCGAAAGGCTCTCCCGTCCGATGGGTACAATCGGAACACTCAAAATTTATTTTTTTATGATTACAACTTATTTTATTTAAAATCTTGTATTCTAAGTTTTTAAAACCATATTCAAATAAAAATAATAATAAAGATATTAAAAATATATTTTTTTAAATTTAAAACTTTTAAAGATCGTACACAAAAAAACTGCCAGGTTACTGGTCAGCAGACCAAGAAAGTCATAAATGGAATAATCTGGACTACAGGTTTTTGTTAGTACCTATCGATCTTGTATTCGATGTAATCGTTGCAGCAGGGCAAGCGAAACCGATATGAAACGGACGGGGATCGATTTTTTTCCATAAGAAAGCTAATGGTTCAGATATGCACAAAATAATTTGCGAGGCAGGTAGAAACATTACACCTTACAATTTTATATGACGAGAATGCCACCATTCTTATAAATACAAACCAGGAATGATTAGATTCCTGGTCAAATAAAATTATTCACGCAAAACATTTCAATTATCTCAACCAAACGTATGTTCACAAACTTTCGTCAAACAAATGGTTGAGTATTGGAGAGTTGAGCGCAGAAATAGAACGGTTTATGCTTGCCATTCAAGATATAGTCATAAATACTAAAAATTATAGGAAGCAAATAATCAAAGATACAAATTAAATTGATTATTTAAGTAGAAAATTTTCGGCTTTTCCGGAAACCATAGAACAATTATATCGGGATGTTCACTATTAGCGCCGTCCGAGTATATATTTAGGCACAATCAGGCTTTAAAAATAATTCACCAAAGTTTGGCAATTAAAGATAACTTGATTGACTGCCGTAATATAGTACCATATTACGAATATGAACCAAATTAATTTAAAAAAAATTTTTTTTATAAAATATATTATGATAAAACTATAGGTACTAACAGACATAACAATTAGTCATAATAGACCTTATACAGTTTTATATGACAAAATTATAAAAATAACTTTTATCATTTCTGTCGCTATTCCAAATTCCTGTAATATTCAAAAATCTGTTTGTAAAAAAATAAAAAGTATACAGATTTGGGAAATGAGATCAAAAGAATTTGGCGTTCTCAGACTATAAAAATATTACCATATTTATGTTATTTCGGCTACTGGCCTCTCATTCAAAATTTAGGCATATTATATTTGTCAAAGAATTTATATATAAAAATGCAAAGTCATTTTTACAAAAGATTTTTCAAATATTTATATTGAGGATTTATAGGTCCAATTAGTAGTTCTACCGAGCAGACCCTCTGATATGAAAATATCTGGAGTGGGTGAATTATTTTCCTATTTGGTCTCTGGTAGGTTGACATGTTGTTCTTGTTTTGTTTTGTATTTATTATACTTATATAGTGCAATTGCATAGCGTGAATTGACTAGATGATCATTTGTGGAAAAGTGTGTGAAAGGGTTTAGTTTTTCCTATGGGGAAGATTTAACCCGGACATAAAGTCTGAAGAAAAAAAATATAAACAAAGGGACCCCTATTTTATTATGGGTGTAGAAGGAATTATAAATAATCAACATCACAATGAAAAAATAATTATTATCGATATTGAATTAATTAAAAAAAAAAACATAAAAAAAAATTAAACATTAATGATACACACGCGGGTGGGTACGTGAAAGCAAGAAATTAAAAAAAATAGTTTGTGTAGGTATTATACGCGACAAAAACATTTTCTTTGGTTTTATTCACTTAAAAGAAATTCTGACAATTCATTTTCTTAGCCCAATTTCATCAACAAAATCCCATTTCATCGCAATATCTTTTGAAAACATTTGGGTTAGCAGATACCTACAATTCAATTCGCGGCGGAATCCTTTCTAGGCTTAGACGCGATCCGCCGCGTCGGCACACCAATGGTCCAGGTGACGTCAATCACTAGCCAATCTCAATGATTGATCATCGCTCGGTATCAATGCTATCAATGGCGGCGGGCTTTGTCGTGCCCGCCCCCGCACTCCGCCCATCTCCCCTTCCCCGGCTGAATCGGATCAGCGATAACCAAGTCATAGCTCTTGATTGAGCCGCTATCGGTATTGGTATCGTCAACTGGTTCATTATTACGTATTTATCAATTTTCGTCAAAGTTTATGCGACGCGGAAAATGCTCTGTCGAAAACCAATATTGAGAAATGAAACATTTTGTTTAGTGAATCGATTTGGAAATATGGCGCGGATGGACTGAGAAAGCTATACCAGAAGAATAAAATCCTAATTGGGAACGCCGTTAGAAGTCTCAAGACTTCGCACAGTCTAGTGAATCAAAATATTGGTTCATATCACAGATAAGAGAAACAAAGGGTCGTATCATTTCGGGAGACTGCATTACAATAACAGAATAGTACCTATCTAACCACACCTAAGACTATATTTTTTAGTTGATTAATTTGTGTTATTTCACAATTAATTTATTAAAAATAATATATGGTATATTTGCGGCACGTTACAGAGTGGAATATGCTCTCAGTATCGCCCTGGTGTAAGATCACCATTCAGAAAATTGAAACGTTGCTTGAAATGGCTTTAGCTGTGTTTGGTGTCCAGATCTGAATATCCAGGAACTTCCCCACCTTTCTCAACCCCATCTCCTTCCCCTCCCCACTATTTTCAGCCTCACAATATAACCCAATTGGGGTACCATAGTCTCACTGGCTCCAGACGGGAGCAGTTGGGAATCTTGTGCGGTATTCACATTAAAATATATATATACATAGGGTTGCCATCCGTCCGGGTTTCCCCGGATTTGTCCTAGTTTAGAGGGCGTCCGGGGAGCGTCCGGGCGGGGTTTCATTTGTAGTCCGGGTTTAAAAATTTAAAGACTTGGGTCAAAAAAAAAACACGAAACAAGAGTTTAAAAAATGCACACATGATTTCTAGAAGGAAATTCAAACGTACATTGAAGAATGGATGAAACCGTTAAAACAATTTGAGAAATTTGACTGGATGTTTTTGCCGAAAATTAATAACAACACAGAACGGGCTCTTATTGAAGACACTGTGCTTTATTTAAAAGACAATAACATAGATATTGACGACGCAAAATTAATTGACGAGTGGGTGAATTTAAATGCTTTTTGCCAAAACCTACCTGAACATTCTGAACAAGGTAACCTTTTAAATTCAAATCAACTTTGGGTACAATTTTTTAAAACAACAAATGCGAATTTATATTCGGAATTGATGAAAATTGCACAGTACTTTTTTGCATTCCGGCTCATAATGCCAACGTGGAGTGAATATTCTCATTAAAAAAACTTGTTGACATGTCTGGGTTCTGGGCACTAAAATCCGGGGTTTTCACGTGTCTTGTCCTGGTTGCCAAATTTTAGAGATGGCAACCCTATATATGCAGGGTGTCAAGGGACGTACTTGACTTACTTTAACCAGTGATTCCTGACATTATTTGGAGTAAAAAATGTAAACGAAATTTTGGTCACCGGTGACTTTTTTTGACGACTTTCTTTTCCATAGTTTTTCTACAAAATCAAACAAAAAAAAAATTCTTTCGCATGTCGTCACTGGTCACTCAGCCGGATGTCCGACGAACCCCTTACCCCGCCTCCAACTGTTAAATTACTACCATTTTTTTTATGTTTTTGTAGAAAAAAAAAACTCCAAAAATCTCACCGGATACCAAAATTCCATTTACATTTTTTACTCCAAATAATTTCAGGAATCACGGGTTAAAGTAAGTCAAGTACGCCCCTTAACACCCTGTATATATATTGTATGAATAAGGCAAGGAGTGTGTGCGCCAATACAGATGTATGATTTCTATCCTTCCTGTATAACTGCCTACCCTTTCGGGAAAACGTGATGATGAGTTAGATAGTTGTTAAATTAATGTAAAGACTTTCTCTTACTGACGAACGTGTTTTAAATTATACAAATGACAAACAACCAATTATTTATTTATTTATTTATTTATTTACACATAAACGGCACAACACGTGCCATTAACATAATTAATATACTTATAATATTATAACAACATGAAAAATAACAGTATAATGTTGGTAAAATTTAAGAAAAAAGGTAAAAAGTAAGGTAATAAGTAGTGTATAAAAGTGAATTATAAAGTGAATAGTATAAAATATAAAGTCTAAAGTATTAAAATACAAACTATAAATTATTAGGTAAAAGTTAAAATAAAAATTTAAAGAGAGAAATAAAACAATAAAATGTAAAATACCTACAAAGATTTAAAAATAAAATATGAAAGGTAATAAATACTGGATTATGTTAACCGATATGATAAATTGTACAAGTACCTATGATTTCTTGTGCATTTATAGTTTTAGAGTGAAGTACTGGTAGGCATATTATGTTTACATGATCTATTATATTTACGTGGTACTAGCAAACAAATTTAGTTTAACGCATCTTTTGTATGAAGCCAGATTACCGGCGGCATGATCGATATTAGCATATTCATTGCCTAAAATATGCAAGCGATTTATGGTCGACTTTTGTTCTGCGTTCGTCATAGTATTGTCACAATAAAAAGGTATTTTGAGTCGAGTCGGTCTACAAGGTACCTACATGGTAATTTATTAATGAGATTAATTCAGGGGAGTC
Organism: Limnephilus marmoratus; assembly: GCA_917880885.1. Classification (NCBI taxonomy): domain Eukaryota; kingdom Metazoa; phylum Arthropoda; class Insecta; order Trichoptera; family Limnephilidae; genus Limnephilus; species Limnephilus marmoratus. Next base: position 31,592,769 of record OU862909.1, on the reverse strand, counting down.
AAACCAGTTATTGTTTATTTTAAATAAAAAAATTAGATCATTGAGTATTCTTCTATCTTTTAACGATAAGAGTCGCATTTTTTGTAATAAAGATTCATAGTTTATGTCAACCGCGGGAATACCTAATTTGAAATTAATTGATCTGAGAAATTTGTGTTGGATTCTTTCAATGGAGTTTGAGTGGTTTTTGTAGAAAGGGTTCCATATGGGGGAATTGTATTCTAAATGACTCCTAACCAGAGTTGTATATAGTATTTTGAATGTTTGGATATTTTTGAAATCTTTACAAATTCTTACAATGAAGCCCAGCATTTTCATTGCTTTACCAGTTATTATATCAATGTGGTTGGTAAATAGTAGTTTAGAGTCGAAGGTTATTCTAAGGTCCCTCATTACAGGTACTGACAATAAACTCTGATTGTTAAAAGAATAACTATATTTGATAGGGTTTTTAATTCTAAAGAAACTCATGATTTGACATTTTTTAATGTTAAGTGTAAGTTTGTTAATGGTACACCATTCTACGAATTTTATAAAATTGGATTGGAGGGACAAGCAGTCGTATACATTTTTTATGATTTTATATATTTTCATGTCATCAGCAAATAATAATATGTTAACATCAGTGAATATGGAGGTGACATCGTTTATGAATAGTATAAACAATATTGGACCAAGGTGCGAACCCTGAGGCACACCGCTAGTGGCTTCAAATTCGTAAGACAGGTGTTCTTTAATACAGACAGTTAGTACACGTTTTGATAAATAATTCTTAATCCATAATAATAAATTACCACTTATTCCTAGTTTAGACAATTTATTTATAAGAATTTTAATGCAAACCTTATCAAAGGCTTTACTAAAATCCGTGTAAATTGAGTCAACTTGTTCTCTATTAGCAAGAGCACCAGAGATAAAATGTTCATATAGTGTAAGGTTAGTTAAGGTAGATCGTCCAGAGATAAAACCATGTTGAAATGATGAGATATTAAATTTTATGCAAGAACATATTTTTTGAAGAATTAACTTTTCAAAAATTTTTGGTATTGACGATTGTATGTATATTGGTCTGTAATTTTCAACTAAAGCCTTGTCGCCGCTTTTAAATATTGGAGTGAGAAAGCTATTTTTCCATATTTGTGGGAACTTGCCTGTTAAAAGTGATTGATTAAATAGTAGGTACAGAGGGTAAGAGACACTACCCCCACAGTTTTTTAGAAACGCGGGGGGAATTTTATCTGGCCCTGAGCACGATTTAGGTTCCAGTAGTTTGATACATGCTGCAATTTCTTTAATCTCAATATGTATCTGAGATAGTTGTAAATTTATATCTGACTCAAAGTTTGGAATGTCTTCATCAGGGATATCTGTTTCATATACATCCTTAAAAAAATCTGCAAACAAATTGACAATTTCTTTGATTTTACAGGAAGTTTTCAGTTTATAGTGCATAGTGTCAGGTATGCCAAGGTTGTTGTTATTTTGGGCTTTACAATAGTTGAAAAAATGTTTTACATTGTTTCCAATCGAAAATTCCACATTCTTAATATAATTATTATAACAAATGTTTGATAATTTATTACAATCTTTTCGCAGCTTGCTGAAAATAATAAAATCAGAAAGATTTGTTGTTTCTTTGTAAATTTTATGCGCTTTCTTTTTCTCAATTACCATCTTAATGAGGTCCTTGCTAAACCAGCGAGGGAAATTTGAAGATAATTTATAACTAATTGGGACAAAGTTTTCTATGGTTTTATATAGATGATCATAAAAGGCTTTAATATTCTCATCGAGATTACCTCCTTCTAGTATAGACCAGTCAGTTTTATATAGATAATCGCGTATTGCAACATAATTGGCTTTATTAAAGTTAGGAAATTGCGTCTGATTTTTAATTTGGCATTTTATAGGGTTACATAATACAGTAATATCTAAAGGTGGGTGATGAGAATCAGGGGCAAGAACTGAATCGAGTGACTTTTCAACCGCAGTTGACAAGTCGGTACAAAGAACAAAATCTAGTAATCTATTATTGTCATTTTTTACATTGTTTAATTGAACTAGGTTAAGGAAATCACATAATTCAACTATTTCTTTTTCTGTGTCAGTTAAGCTAGAGTTTTGAGATAATGTAGAATTGTCGCGGGTGCCCCAATTGATTTTTGGTAAATTGTAATCACCGATGATAGTAATTTTACTATTTGGAAATTTATACGACAGTTGTTCAATATCCTCGAAATGACTTTTGTATACACTTATATCTGATGATGGCGGAATATAAACACTGCCTATGATATTTTTTTGATTTTTTCCATTTAGTAAGATATAAACTTGCTCCACATTACAATTTTTGGTTTTCAAGTTATGGTTGTTTACCAGTTGTGGAAAATTTAGAACACGTTTATTAGTAAGACTTTTAGTATATTATGTATAATGGAACAAAATCGTTAATTAATTCGTAAAATAGTATTAAGTTTAGGTGAAAAAATGATTTCTTAAGAATTTGTTTTCTATTTGTTGTTAGGCTATTACTTCTTTGTTGACTTGTAACTGGAACCGACAAGGTTGTTAATCCAATGTAGGTATATTTTGAATAGTCGTAATTAAATATATAGATTTTCATTTGTTTTTATTATGATTTACCATATAATAAGCTTAATTAATTCAATCATGAACAAACATGTTAATTAAATATCACAATGCAGCCAGTATGCATTCTTGTGTATGTATGTGAATATCGCACAGGAATCCGAAAAGCTCCCAATCGCTTGGAGCCAGTGAGACTTTAGCATCCCCAATTAGGGTTTGTTGTGAGACTGAAGTTAGTGTGGAGGGGAAGGAGATGAGTAAGAGGAAGGTGGAGAAGTACCTGGCTATTCAGATCTGGTCACCAAACACGGCTAAGCCATTTGAAGCCATTTTTCAATTTTAAATGGTGGTATTACACCAGGGCGATAGTGAGAGTATCTTCCACTATGGAATGTGGTACAAAAATGCCTTATATTATTTTTAACGATAAAATTTTTGAAATAACACAATTCATTTAAATAAAATTTAATTGCACAACCTTCAGATTACTAAACGAGATAACATTTCATAATTCGAAATTACACGTAATTTCTGTTAGCTTTTATTACTTAGATCTTAAAAAATGCATATTTTGCATCATAAAATTACGATGCAAAATATGCATTTTTTTTTCATGATCCTTCGATAATCGAGATTCTCGACTTCCCGGAGCGTGTTTAACAAGTGCATCTCCAACCTGGCGAATGTTGTGAGGCTGAAAGAAGTGGGGTGGGCATTGGGGTTGTGAAAAGGGAAGCTAAGTATTGTGCAGTATTGGCTATTTCGGTCTGGTCACCAAATGGTGGTTTACCACTATTTTGAGATCACTTTTCGTTCTAATCGAGACGCAAATTATTACTTCTATAATATAGTAGTTGATCCCTCTCCGGAAACCCCTCCCTCCCCTGGCTAGCCAACTTCCATTACACAAACCAATATCTAATAAAGCTGATATAATTTTCATTTTAGTATCCATTAGTATTTAGTAACCATTCGCTCTAAATTACATCCCGGCATAAAAAAATACATATTTATTTAATTCCTCTCCAATGGATATTTCTTTATCACAGCATGGACCAAATTTTGCATATTGTTACCAAATTTTTTTTTATTAATAACTAGCGCGGACTCGCGAAAAAATAAGGGATTTACCGAATTCTAGACAAAACAGTTCTGATTTTGAAAATGTATTTAAAATAATTTTCAATTACAAAAATTATATTGTAGGTAGGTACTTTATGACTTGTCTGAATTTTTTAAACAATCGGTTTTAATTTTGAAAACGACATTTAAGGTTAAACGTTATAATTTACGCATTCACAGATGGCGCTGATTAAATAATTTTAGGTTTTTATTACTTTTTGCACATTACACTTTAAATTATTAAAGTAAATTAATTGTTTGCGCCCGTACATATCTAATATGAACATAAATACATAGTTTTGTCCATAAACAAACCCAAATCATTCAAGAAGGCTGAAAAATTCAATATTGTATTTTTCAGCCTTTCTTGAAAGATTTGGCTTTGTTTATGGACAAAACTATTTATTTATGTTCATATTAAATATGTACGGGCGCAAACAATTATTTAATTCACCTCAATATTTTAAATCAAAACATGCCAAAAGTATTAAAAACCTAAAATAATTTAATTGGCGCCATCTGTGAAGGCGTAGATTATAAAGTACGTGACGTTTAACCTTAAATTCAAAACAAATTTGAGATAATTGAAAAAGATTTCGCGCAGAAATAACTAACGCACAACACAGAAATGATCGGAAAGGATATTAAACAGGAGGCGTCTACTAATATCTACAGGAATTCCAAAAACTAAAAAAAATCGAACTAATATCTAAGGGAATCAAAGTGTTGACGAATATCTACAGCTCAAACTGTTGATTAATATCTATGAGAACCAAAGTGTTGACGAATGAATTAGTCCTGGGTCGATCGATCATTTTACACGACCCGGGTCGCTCACGACACACTGGCGTCACGAGCGGGTCGCGAAGACCCGCTCTTTTTGCGACACAAAATACGAAACTCGATAATCGAGTTTCTCGCGCCAGTTTCCGCCCAGACCGGTCAAGTCATAAGCGACCCGAAAAACCCACAATAAAACAATAAAATTGCTTTAAAAGTTAGCCAAAAAGGGCACACCAATAAAGTTACAATTCAAACCTTGGGGATTAACAGATATTGCAAATTTTATGATTATAGGAGTTCCTCTTAGGTTGGGTTATAAAACGCTGATAGTAAACACTTCATTGTTGGGAACTTACTTGAAGTAACCGTAGGATAATTTTATTTGCAAAGGTAACTAAAATAACATGAATATTACGAATAATTATGTTACTTACTAAATAGAAAAAATCGCATTCTAGAAGGAACAAATACCAAGATACGCTCTAATTAAAAACGACTCTGTGTCTAGTTGAATATTCAAAAATCGAATATACTAAACAATCCCGCGATGACGTGACACACGGGCATAAAGCAGGATACTGTTACGTCACGCACGTCTGTGTTGATCGGCATATCGGCAAGCGGCGACCGAATGTGTCGTCGCAGTTCGCAGTTCTTGCTGTCTCGCCACTCGCCACATGGGCAACCGGCGCGCCGGTGACGCGGCGACCGGTCGTGAGAGTGTCGTGAGTCTCGGGGTGCGGGAATGTGTTGTAGTTCGCGGGTCTTGAGACCCGGGTGCTGACGAATAAATAACCCACTCGATCTTTGGCGGCTCGTGAGCGGGTTTCGACGATCAGGTCATTCACGATCGACCCAGGACTATGACGAATATCTACAGTACTGTCAGAGGTTGGATTTGCAATTATGTATAGCATATTGGAATAACGTAATATTGCGTATGCAGTTTAAAAAACTTAATTAAATTAAGTTAAATTAAGTTTAAAAAACTTAATTAAATTAAATGGGAATGTAAGGGAATGTGTTGTAGTTCGCGGGTCTTGAGACCCGGGTGCTGACGAATAAATAACCCACTCGATCTTTGGCGGCTCGTGAGCGGGTTTCGACGATCAGGTCATTCACGATCGACCCAGGACTATGACGAATATCTACAGTACTGTCAGAGGTTGGATTTGCAATTATGTATAGCATATTGGAATAACGTAATATTGCGTATGCAGTTTAAAAAACTTAATTAAATTAAGTTTAAAAAACTTAATTAAATTAAGTTTTTTAAACTGCATACGCAATAAATTTTATGTAAGTATGTATGTGAAAATCCCTAAGGTCGGACTGTTGGACACATTTAGCTGATTAGTCCAACCAACGCTCTGTAGATATTAGTTCAACCTACGCTCTGTAGATATTAGTCAACACTCTGAAGTTCGTAGATATTAGTTCAACATATGAGCTGTAGATATTCGTCAAACATACAGGCTGTAGATATTAGTATCTGGAGTCTATTAAACATACATGCACTATGTGCAAGTATAACCTCCAGAATTAGTTACCGCCAGATATTACAAAAATCAAACAAATTTTCAAATTTGAATATCACGCAGGATTTAAATCGTTATTTATTGTTGTTGAACAGTTAAACTGGATGCGTGATTTTCAGCCATATTATGAAATTGAAATGTTTCAACACGGACTCTGTTATCGTTCTCCCGGTTATCAGAATTTGGAAAGGGATTACCCCAATCTTGGATGACTGGTGGTGGTGATATAATATCTCATAAGTATATCTGCGCTGGCGACCGGCCCTAATATCCATGGGCCATAAATGCTATTTGCCCTGAGTTTTTTACAACACCCATAAAACTTATTAAAAAAATCGAAGAGCCAGGTATAGTGCCTACGTTTTTTGTATCAGATTTAGGAAAGTTGGGTGTAGCTTATAAGGCTAAAAACCGTTTCACATGCATAAAAAGTAAATAACAACATGGTTAAGTAATTTTAAACAATTGAAAAATTTAAAACACGGCTCACCCAAAAAATAAAAACATAAATTTTAAGATGATCGGACAACTTAGAATTATGCAACATCAACACCTCCTTTGAAAACGACTACTACTACCTCCTTTGGATACCACCACGTAATACGTCAGGATTTATTTCAGTGCAAAAATTCTGAAACTTACCATACCATGTGTATTCCTCTTTGCCCAGAATACTAATGGAGGGAAACAATTATACCAAGACAATGGACATCTTCAATTTCAATAATAAAAAAGTAAGAAAAAAGGTTTAAAAAAATGTATAAGAAAATGGTTAAATAAGTTGCGTCAGGTTAGGTTATGACATAACTTTTAATGACTTTTCAAAGGTGTGTTGAAATTACAAGATTCTTAGTTGTCAACCAATAAACCAAATTTTATACATTTTGGGGTTGATAAAACATGTTTAGTGCATTTCAAATGTAAATAATTATGAATTGTTCACACAGAAAAAAAACATGCCTACACATATTTCAAGCATCTCATTCCAGAGTGTAAGGTTCAGTCAATACCCTTTAATTTTACAAGTTTAAGTGAAACCAGAGGAAGACGATCTTTGAAAACTTATGGAACATATGACAGATTGATTGACTGTATCTCTGAAATTAACATTAGTTTTACAATACTTTCATTATCATCAGCAACACAGCCAGCGATACATCCTGGGGTGATATTTGTCTCCATGAATGGTATTCACCGGTCATGATTTTTGGTATCCTGTCATTATTATACTTTCATAATTATCTTACATCACGAATATAGTTCTTCGCAACGCTTACAAGGGTTACGGTCAAATACAAATAATGACATACTCCTGTGTATACAGTATTTTAAAAGCTTGATTTTGATAGTAAAAATAAATAGGCCACGAGTTTTGTGGAAACGATGTTATTTATCTAGCGTTTCATACTCAAGGCAATAAAAGTAATGTGTCGGTTTATTAGGAAGTTGTAAATCACATCACCGATAGATAAACGGAGCAAACATACGAATGTGTGGACGCACAGATATTACGTCGAAATATATTATTTTTTCGACTGATACAGACTAGAAGACCCTAAAGTAGAATTCTATGAATAAATACGAATAGACACTTACATCTACCTGCCGAAAATTCTGACCAGAATTTTTTTTTTGTCAATGGGATATTGTTGCACACGGACTTCTTCGGAATATTAGTCTTGTTTCTTCATATCTTATATCGATGTGATAAAATATCAACTCTACTTTTGCCTCTAATCTCATCATAAATGTAATACTAGTAGGGGGTAAAATCGTGCAATCTCCAGTGTTTAAAATATAATGTCCTCTAATTAAAGTGTGTCCCCTACTTACAAAAAAAAAATAATAACATGTGTGCAGTTCACAAGCGGTAGAAGTGAAACGTCCAGAAAACTAAACTAGAAAGAGTGGGAAGTCTACGAAGCAACGCACAAAGATGAGACTGATTATTCTATCTCATTTCTCGCAGGAAAATCCTATAGATTCTGAAATTCTTAGATATATAAGAATAAGAATTCATAATAAAATATACAGCGCCCTTGAGGTGATGTTTCACGAACAGCAAAATTATCCAATTTATTATTATTATTATCGAATACTATTTGAGGTTGTACCTAATGGCATAACTGCCTTAGACTCGAAATGTTTTCGTAAATTTACTAAAAGCCTTCTTTAATAAAGAGCTCTTCAACAATTTTATTGCCGTGGCAGTTTTGTTCGTGTGAATGATTTCAGGCAATTCTTGAAAGAATAAAGCACTTCTTCATGCTAATGGCATAATTTCTGTCACAGTTATGTCCTCGATGGTATAATTTTGAAATTTTATTCGTATACAAAATACGAGCCTCAAAGGAAACAGGGATATTTAAAAATATTAATTTTGTGGATAATTATTGAATTTAGGTAGGTACTTACATAATTTTATCATGCGGATATGCCGCTGAGAGATCAATTGGAAATATCCTCCCCTTTCCTCATAACTCACAATTGACTTGAAAGTGACAAAAAGAAAGGTAACAATATGGTACGCCTATTAATTCAAGATAAGTTTTTAATTAATATTTTTATATTATCAAAATTATGATAAAATAATATTATTAAATAATAAATTATCATCAAATCATACAGTTCTGGATTGCCTTTTTCAAAATTGGAATTAACAGGGAATAACCAGAGAAAACCGGAAATATATCATTTTTAAATCAAATTGTAGACGTATTGACTTTTTTTCACAAAAAAATATAAATTGATTTCGAAAGATCTAGTAAAGGCATGTTTTAAATTTTGAAAAAAAAATGTTCATTTTTAGTATAATAAGGTTATACCTACCGTAGGTGGTTGTGAAGATTTGATAAATTTTCAAACGAAAATCTTATTTTACAAGACACGTCTCATACTACGTAATCATATATTATTGTAAATTAATACCTTATTTAGTAAACGCATGTTTTAAAATTTTTATTTTAGTTCAAATAAAATCCTTAAAAAATATATCCGAACACTTATTTACGACGAAAATTTCACTATTTTGTCTACTTACTTACGGTCTTACAAATTAATATATTTCAGATTTTTTTGCACATTTATTTTGCTTAGACATTATTGAAAAATTACAAATAGGTACCTATGATCAACAAAATAATTTCAAAAAGTACATAATTTTAATAGTTTTATCATCACGCCTTTCAACACTTTTGGATGTAGGTATAAATAATGCAAATTTTTAATTAAATAAAATCGATGTTGAGTTATAATTTTAAAAAGCTGGTACGCAGAATAATTAACCTTGCTCATTGGAACCGCCCTGTACGATCGTAAGAGCACTTTTCGGAACAATTCATATAGGTTTCATAGAAATTGTTGTTTCCCTTACCATCATAGGGAGAAATATGATATGGCGGTGTTGGGAAGAGAAAACACCACGCTATTTAATCAAATTTAAAAATTAACCACAATTTAATTAAAATGTGCGCCTTCATGAAACCAAAGTTTCCGACCGCAATTTGAAAAAAAATGAATGAATTTTATATTAATTACTTATACACGAATCGCTGAAAAAGTGAGGTGATGATAACGTTTATAAAAGATTTAACTAATAAAATATGTGCGTGTTATTATTTTGTTGTTACCAGTAATTTTGTTAAAAAAAAGCGTTACGTTGAGGCATTTTAAAAACCAGCGTATTTTATCAAATTTCAAAAACAGTTTTTAGTTTTCGAATACTTCTAACATTCCATTATTTAAATTTTATTTCGTAGCGGACATATTCTGATCTACTTGTAACAGGTTAACATGTTACCCCGATTATTTGAATGTTGACATATCCAAAAACACTTTACTCTATGAGTTTGTTTTGCTAACTTCGGACGGAACAGTGGCGACATCTAGAGAGAGGACGGAAGAGCGGGGACTCGACGGATTTGACGAGTAGCGTGAGGGTGCAGAAAACCTGGTCTCCGGCTGGCATGGTGGCATGGATTGGCGTTAGTTTCCTATATACTGGTTTTCAGATAGTTCATATTTTATTTAATGGTCATGTCATTGAGACTGGCCTTGGCGCCCGACGTACTGGTTAAAGGTTAGTTCTGACAATTATGTTAATACATCGCTGATCCTGATTTCTATAGAAGTGACTTGCATATTTTATTATCACAGAGATTTGAACTGAGTATTTATATTGCTAAAAGAATTAAAATAGTTACATACTGACAGAATATGGTCAAGGCTTATTCAAGGGGTTAATATTCCATTTTCACGGGCCTGCGCTAGTATTTAAATCTTACTAATATTATAAAGGCGAAAGTTTGTATGGATGTATGTTTGTTACTCTTTCACGCAAAAACTACTGGATGGATTTTAATGAAACTTTACAATAATATAGCTCATATATCAGAATAGCATATCGTGCATTATGAAATTTGTACAAAAAATAGGTGTTTGATAACTAAATGTATTGGGAATTAATGTGTGGAATGCGGGAGAGAGGAGAGAAACCCGGGAGGGGAGAGGGGAACTCGGGAGGGGAATTTGCGGGAGGGGGGAGGTGAATACCGGAGGGTAACTCTGGATGGAACGCGTGACGGGGGAAGGGTTGGAGTGGAGTGGGGAGGGGGAAGGTGTAGGAATCGGAGTGGGAATGCGAGAGGGGAAGGGGATGCGGGAGAGGAAGGGGAGGCGGAAGGGGAACGGGACGAACGGGAAAGGACACGCAGGGAGAAACAATTTCTTTATTAAATGGCATAGCAACGCTTTTCGGGAGCCTGCTAGTAATAAAATAAAACAAACTTTTTGCATTCTTTGGATAAAGTGCGAATAATCTTGCGTAATTTGATAATAACGCACAAAGTTGCAATGAGGGTGAAAATTAAAAAGTTTTTTTAAGCCAAAGCAAAGTGTTGAACTTCCCCCGTGGGCACTGGGTACCGTCAGTACCGTGGGTACGCACTTGTTGTATCCCACAGAGTACAGAAGTTTAGGGAAACTTTAACAATAACACCTCCTCCTTCAAGCGTTACAGTCCTTACACCGAGACAGGTTCATTATAGCCATTGTTATGGTGGGATTGCTTTATTATGTTACCACGTGCGGGATTTATGCACGTGTATGCGGCTGGGGTACGCTCATCTTCCGAACATCATCATAAATGGGTAATGTACGGATAAAATAATGATCGTAGAAGGGGAAATTTCACAAGTTATCTATTTAAAAATTCCTTGTAAAAAGGTGATTTATTCTGAAGGTGTTATAAGGTGAAGTAAGACTCGGTTGAATAAAATTGTTCTATGTTAAATACGGAATAAAAATAACTTCGATTTAATTAACTACGTCAACTTTTTACTTCAATAATAGAGCCGAAAATAACCCCCAACAAATTCCCAAATCTTTTGGTCACAAGCAAAGTAGGTATCTAATTACCTAAAACCTTTGGATGGTAATCTTCAGAAGTAAAAATAAAATAATTTGAGAGGCGGGTATGGGTACCGCCGCCCCGGGAACCATTTATTGGATAACCAACACCCCTTCCATAAGTCACCCCAAGTGGTTCGCTACGATTGTTGACTTAGCAGAAGTGCCTAGTTTCAGGGGAAGAAGTTTTTCTAGGTATTGGCGCGGATGCATCTGCCCATCTACTGCGTGGCGGGCCGGATCGGGAGGGACTGGTTGAGAGAGATTTTTTTATCTCTCCAGCTGGACTCTCTCCGTCCGTCACTCCTGGACACACTAACCCCCATATTCTTACCCACCCCTCAATCCTTTTTCCTCTCCAGAACTTCCTCTCACACAAAATTCTTCACACAGCACCCTCAAAGATCACGTAGGCATCAAGGGAAATTGTTTTTCTCAAGGCCTCCTGTGTGGAGCTAATGTAAAAGTAAGCATATTTTTTTGAAAGATATATAAATTTTGGGAATTTTTATATTATTTAAAAAAATACGTTACTCAAAACAAATTAATCTAAAATACTTAAATAAATATTTTATTAGCATCCAATAGGACCAAATCCATCAATAAAAGTTGTACCATAAAATTGCAAATTATACACAGGAAAAATAAAATAAAACAACCCTCCCAAAAGTGTAATGTCACCATCATAGTATCCCACTAAGCCACCATCCAGAGGTATTTGTTCCGTGGCCCTAAAACAAATTCACAATATCCGCCTTCTAAAGGGTCGTTCTGTCACCCCTTTTTGTTTCAGTTATCAATTGCCACAGTGTTTAGGCGATACGGGAGGGGGCCACCCTCTGACCTTAGTAAGTAGGGGATGGAAATTGGGGTGAAGTTAGGGCTGCGCTAAACTTGACTGCAAAACAAGGTTTTTTTTAAAGTAAAAAATTTCCAATAATATTAAATCACAATCATTCATTTATTTTCCTAGACAAAAGGATTTGGTGTGATACTTGTACAAAAGCAACCGAACTGAGTTTTGTGGGGGTCTTAGTTTTTGTAGTTCCAGGTTCTGCTGGTAGGACCGTGTCATTATGCCAATATTGCCATGAACTGTGCTGGAGAAATCGTCATTTTAATACTGATGGTGTGAAATTTTTGGTGACAGTAGATTAGTGTCGAGTACCTCACACAAGAGGCACCTCAAATGTCCCATACAAAAACGTAAAATGTCCCCCCACCTCACAAAATGTATTTGTACCAACTCTTTTTCTTTGTATTACTACAAATGTCATGTCACCTTGTCACGTATGGGACAAACATGAGGTGTGAGGTGGTTGGTGTATTGGACTACATTCGTATCATGTCACATATGGGATAAATATGAGGTGAGGTGTGAGGTGGTTGGTGTATTGGACTACATGTCATGTCACATTGTCAAGTATAGGACAAATGTGAGGTGAGGTGTGAGGTGGTTGGAGTATTGGAGTATATAGGAGTATTGAACTATACACGTATCGTGTGGGACAAATGTATGAGGTGGTGAGGTGAGGTGATTCTTGTATTGCATGACATTTTTGTATTAGATCCGTGAGGTGTGAGATGGCGAGGTGATTTTTTTTGTTTTGTTTTAAAATATTTTTTATTATGTGATTACCGTATTAGAGTCCCAACTGTTCCAAAAAAAACATTTTTTTTTTAAATTTTTAATTGTAAATTATTGTTGTTGCTGAATGCCGCACAAGAGTCTCAACAGTTCCAAAAAAAAACATTTTTCTTAAATATTTTTTTAATTGTAAATTATTAGGTTTGACCAGGTCTTGGCGGCGGATGTATCTGCCCACCGGCAGATGTGTCTACCACCCCAATGGCAGGCCGAATCCGGAGAGAGTGGTTGAGGGAGTCCTTTTACCTCAATTGAGGTGGGACACCTCAACACCTCATTTCAGTATTTAAGTACCTCACACAAACTCATCTTGATGTCGTGTCCTACCCAACACTACAGTAGATTAGTATGCTCGTCGTTTTTGCGATGTTGCTGAAATGATCCAAACTTTTTATCCAAGGTCACGGGCGACGAATCACAATGCTACAGAAAAGCAATTTCTTTGTTACTATAATAAACAATGCGTAAAACAGGAGTTTATATTTTTTACAGGCCTTTACAAAATCAACCTATCAAAAACAACTCTCAAATGCCTTCTCCAACCTTTCTAAAAAAAAATTCTCAAGTATTTTCAAATCCCTCCCAAAAAGAGGCGTGGATTCCGCTGTATAATTTCTCCAGGACTAGTGGATCACCTTAAACGAAGCAACAATCGACCCAATAGAAGACTCCAAATTAACCTCACCCCATAAAGCTCGTTAAGTGAGACCAAACATCAAGTTCGACGTTGGAGGAGTCATCTATTTGTTCTCCTTTTGAGAACCACAAATATTCGCGGATCTTAAATTTGAGTTTTCCCCGTAGCATCATTCTTGTAGGCTATTTTTAACATTTCAAGAGTTTGTATGCCAGTTTTCAAAACATAGTAAAATCAGCTTAACAAATTCAGCCATCGCAAAAACGACGAGCATACAAAACACGTCAGGAAAAAATTCACATCAGCCGAATGGATGACTTCTCCAGCGCAGTTCCAGGCATACTGATATGGGAAAGCTGCACACTACTGTCCTACCGGCAGAACCTCTACTACAAAAACTAAGTTCCCTGCAATATCGTGACACGTTTTAAGAGTTTGTCCATGTAAAGCATATTTAATTTATCTATTTGATGAAAGTCACTAAGTTCTCCAATAAGTATCATTTTACGAATGTCCTATGGTGGTGTAATAGAGTGATTTATGAATGAAACGTACGTTCAAATGTTCCTTTAATGGCATATTAGTGTAAGTACAACACACCTCATGGCTTCGAATCTTACTTGGTTCTAGAAGTGCAATTTTGTAGTGCTGTTCATCCCAGTTGTAGTTTACAGCGTGAAGATTATTGTGGTTCTTCTTCTTTCGTATGGTCTTATTGTGGTAATAGACAACTTCCGACAGGAGATATAGAGGGCACCAGAGAAAGATAGAGTTCATGGTAGGATAGAAGGTTGAACTATTAAAAAAGTAATTTTATCATATTTTACATGACCCTGCATTGTTAAGAAAACAATGTTAAATAGTGGGTCTTTTTATAGGTACATTCATAATATGTGAGTGAAGCCTTGTTCACTCGTGTAAAAAATTGTGGGCTTATCACAATACGCATTAAAGATCATTTATACTCAATTGTTATTTCGTACGACGACATCGTTCATTTGTTGTGGCTCATATAATTGTCTTTGATCTAATGATGCTTAAGTATAAATATTGGCCTTAAAATTCCCATATCATAAAACTTGCATAATATATTTTCAAACATTCTTCAAACGTCGAAATAAATCAATAACAAAAGAGCAGCGGTTTACGCTCCCGAACAATATTAATTTCGGCATGCGCAAATAAATTTTATTTGATTAATTTGTGTTATTTCACAATTAATTCATTTAAAATAATATATAGTATATTTGCGGCGTGTTCCAGAGTGGAAGATACTATTCAGTATCGCCCTGGTGCAAGACCACCATTCAGAATTGAAACGTTGCTTGAAAATGGCTCTAGCCGTGTTTGGTGACCAGATCTGAATAGCCAGGTACCTCCCAACCTTCCTCTTCCCCACCTCCTTCCCCTCCCCACTACCTTCAGCCTCACAACATACCCCAATTAGGGATGCCATAGTCTCACTGGCTCCAGACGGGAGCAGTTGAGATTCTTGTGTGGTAACTGTAAAAAAAAAAAATTGGATTTTTGTTTAACGTAGTCTATTATTATGTAAGGCGGATTTTGTAATATTTTTGATATTCCTGTTATGCGACATTGACTTTAGAGGAACTTGTGGTCGAACAATATAGTAAATTCAGTTATTGTTTGTTAATTTTTAAAAGTTTTGTAAACATTTTTAAAACTGTCGAGTCTAATTATTTTCGTATCTAATTTCCAGATACATCCTAACCTTCTTCTTTGCCATCTCCTTATCCTTCCACTTCCCTCAGCAATATAATATAAATTATTCGTTTTAAATAATGAATCAGGTTTAATGAAAACTGGTAATCAAACTTAAATGACCCCAAATCTCAACCCACTATGGAATTACAAAAACACAGAATAATTTCTTAATTTATTCTGAAAACTGTTGTATTTAATTTACTGTTTACTGAACTTATATAATATATAACAGATAGTTAGGGAACGTACCCATACTACGTGACCAATTTTTTTTCAATTTTTAACCCCCCCCCCCCCCGGTGACCAAAATCCTAAGCAAACTGCCGCTCATTTGTACCAAGCGTGACATTTTGAAGACCCCCCCCCCCCCCCGAAGAGGTCACGTAGTATGGGTACGTTCCCTTAGCAGTTCGTTAAACAAATTGCTACCGAATTTTTAAATCATTTAAATCAATTTGTTATTCACTACTGGATGATGGTTTTATGGAAAGTTTTACTAAATTCCGTGCACATGAAAAATCTTCAAAAAATATGGTATTCGAGGGTAAAGTGCACTTACTTCGGGAGATGATTCCACATAAGAGTAAAAATAAAAAATAAAAATTTCGGAAGTCCATTTTTTCCCAAACAAAAATATTTTTCAATAGAAGATTTTTTTTTATCCAAACAAAAGTTAAACAGTTTAACTTTTTTTATTTGAAAACTACCTTTATCCTTGGAATTCGGAAAATAAGTTATATGCTTTTTTACTTATGCTACTATCGTGAAGAATCACCGCCCGAAGCAATGCACTTCAACCCCAATAATAATAAAAAGTATGAAATTTTAGGTTTTAAATAATGAAGTATTTTTCGGACTTCGCATTTGAACCCGTAACTTCCATAAAGTCCATATTCGAAGTTCTGACCCCTATAAAAAGCTACGGTTAAAGCTCTTCATCATAAAACATAATATAATTCCATGGAATCCCCTCGATCTCGATGACTCAGTGTGTCCGCATCGTGGTTTACGTGATGTGTTGTTTTTTATCCTCGTTTTACGACGAGAGATTTTTATCTAAATTTTGTTTAATTTAGTTCTCGCGCCGAGCTTTCGTAAAGCCCGCATCCCAACAAATATGTCGTGCCGAACCCGTGGCGGTTAGTACCCGGTCGGTGTTAAATGTTTTGGTGCGTCCGTGACACACATCGGATATTTTGTAAAAATTAAAAGACTCCATAGTGATTAAGAGGGAATAACCAGAGAAAACCGGAAATATGTAATTTTTAAATAAAATTTTAGACTTGTTGACGTTGACTCTTTTCCACAAAAAAATTATAAATTGATTTCGAAAGATTGTTCTTTTATCTAGTAAAGGCACGTTTTTAATTTGGAAAAAAATTGTATATTGTATAGTGTATAGTGTATTTTTAGTATAATAAGATTATACCATAGGTCGTTGGCAGACTTGTAAAATTTTCAAACGAAAAATCTTATTTTACAAGACATATTTCATAAGATGTAATCATACATTATTGTAAATCAATACTTTATCTAGTAAACGTAGTTTCAAAATTTTAATTTTAGTTCAAATAAAATCTTTAAAAATATCCGAACACTTATGTATGACGAAAATTTCTCTATTTTGTCTATCTATTTACGGTCTTACAAATTAATATATTTCAAATTTGTATATTTGCACATTTATTTTGCTTAGACATTATTGAAAAATTATAAATACTTATGATTAAAAAATAATTAAAAAAGTAAATCATTTTAATAGTTTTATCATCACGCCTTTCAGAATTTTTGGATGTAGGTATAAAATAAAGCAAATTTTAAATGCAATAAAATCGATATTGAGTTTTGATTTTAAAAAGCTGGTACGCAGAATAATTAACATTTCTCATTGGACCCGCCCTGTACGATCGTAAGAACATCTTTCGACAAAATTTGGATTCTCGGCCGCTGGCTGGTTAAAGGCCCTTAAACGTAACAGCAAAATTTTTCGAGTGGTAAGCACTGGCGTCATGAAATTTTAACTTTTATTTAGGATTTTCATGGCCATGGAATTTCATATATATAAGCAATGGAGCACATATATATATACCCAATGTTAGTCGTCAATTTCTTTGTTCCGTATTTCCCCTTTGTGTAAAAGAAGAAAAACCTTAATTAAAAAACAGATTTTGATAAATTGTTTACGAAAATGGAAAATTCTTTGGCAAAGACATTTTATGAGTAGATACGGAGGATGTGTTGTTTCACGGAAGGAGGCGTCTACTAATATCTACAGGAATTCCAAAAACTGAAAAAATCGAACTAATATCTATGAGAGTCAAAGTGTTGACGAATATCTACAGCTCAAACTGTTGATTAATATCTATGAGAACCAAAGTGTTGACGAATATCTACAGCACTGGCAGAGGTTGGATTTGCAATTGTGCATAGCATATTGGAATAAAGTAATATTGCGTATGCAGTTTAAAAAACTTAATTTATGTAAGTATGTATGTAAAAATCCCTAATATCGGACTATTGGACACATTTAGCTGATTAGTCCAACCTATGCTCTGTAGATATTAGTTCAACCTAAGCTCTGTAGATATTAATCAACACTCTGAAGTTCGTAGATATTAGTTCAACATATGAGCTGTAGATATTCGTCAGACATACAGGCTGTAGATATTAGTATCTGGAGTCTCACGGAATTTGAACAATTCAACAAATTTAAAAGTTAACATTATTCAATTTCCGTGAAAGTTCTATTCCAGTTCTTTAATTCAAATTCAAAAAACATTTATTGCACAAAAATACAAATACAAAAGGTACCTAAAGCTCAAAGGTACATCCTTTTTCTTCCAGCTAACCCAATAAATACAAATATACGATAATATAATACTTATTACACAAGTTCTGTGAAACCACTGGTCTATGATGGAATAATAACAGAACTTTAAATTAAACTTTGAAAATTGATGAATATTTTAAATTCTATGAAATAGTAGTTTCATATATTCACAGTTCTTGACTTCATTAGCACTACAAACAAGTGTAGTTTTAAATGTGTACAACAATATGTAGGCATAACACGCAGACAGTATTGGCCATGCATTCAATCGTAGTATAGTATTGCAAACACTTTTTAACTGTTAAACTTGCAAGAGTTCACTGGTTCGCATTGGATAATTTTGTAATATTTTGTATTACGAAATATATTATCTAAATCAATAGAAATCAAACTGCCGTTGTTACGGCTCGACAGTCGACATTAGACGCTACTCTCTTTAGTAACATCACATCGTGGAAAGCGACTTCCCAAAAGTTCCTACTGTACCAGTATTAAAGAAGCCGTGGACTCTGCGGTCTCCAACTCTGCAATTAAGTCAGTAATAAGCAAATTAATTAATCAGGGGAATGATTCAACGGAATCACTTCTGCCTATTAGAGGGTCTCCCACCAGTTCTGTTTCGGTAAAAACGTCAAGGATTTTTACGCACTAATTTATTAGTCATTTGTTTGTATCAAGGCGAAATCGAAATTAACTAGCAGCGATCGGACATGCTCCAGTGACTTTTCTAAAAGGAATTACATATAAGCTTGTAAAATTTGCAGAATCATGATCGTTCTATGACGATATTGTTTGATAAATTAGGTATCTTTTGTTTTTCTCTTTCACGTACTTATTGAAGTGAACCTTCCTTGGCCTGTGATTTAAAATTTGGAAGACGCGGAAATGCGTCACTAAAATTTATTATATTACGTGTCCTCGATTCTAACATAATGCTGTAAATTCACAACTCCGCGCGAGCGTCTCAAATCCCAACGGCCAGAGAAATCCAGCGGACGGAGGTGCGAATCCTACGAAATCCAAAAAAAAAAAACATTTTTATTTTTGTAAATCAATATCTAATCTTCAAACCACTTTAAAATAAACAGGCAAAAGAAAAAAAACCGGCATCTAGCGACTTTCTAGTTTCACTTCTACCGCGTGTGAATTACACACTCTGATGGTTTTTTGCTCACAATATTTCGGTCTTCTTCGGTCATTCCGTTTCGGTCATCGGCCACTCTTCGTCGGTCACTTTAACTTCAGGGTTACGATACCGTTTATAGTTATAAGTTAGCACTATAAACTTATAACCTTAATAGCTGTGTTCAAAATTCTGTTTCGAATTCAAAAATTCTCAGAGTTGTCCCTCTAACTTTGAAACCGTACCAAATTCTCACAAATATTGAAATTAAACTTTCGAAAAAACTTCCAAAAAATACATAAATTTCTCCTTTCGTCTTTTTAAAACTAAATAAAATTTCAATATTTTATGGCACCCGATCGAAAAGACGTTGCAAGTTAAAATAGTGGCGTTAAGAGGCGACACAGATTCCACTGCTTGTGTTTTTTAGACTAAGAAGACAGATATTCTCCTATTAATACATGAGGTGATATATCACAAAAATGAGCTGTGGAAAACAAAAGCTAATAAATTTTCCAATATTGTCATAATAACCTTTCGCGTTACTCAAGAACACATTACATCCTTTTAATTGCATTCCTTGAATCATTAATCATTTAATCAGCTAAAAAACCCAAAATAATAAATTAATCTAATAATAAACTGACCGTTCCCGGAAAAATCTTAATAAGTGCAAATTGCTTTTCCAAAGAATTCCATTGAATAATGTGAATGACGCCGAGTGGGTTTCTTCATTAGCCGTACTGGGCGTTGACGATAATTCCATCCAACGCCAACATCGTTATCGTTGGCGATTTTCAACTGTTGAAAATATCTGTTGAAAATAACGTCGACGTTGACGCAACTATAAATTAGGAGATCGACACGATACTAACAAAAAAACCAACAAAAAATATATCAAAATCATATTAAGGAATCCCTTTTAACAAGTGGTTCCCCGAATCATTGATGTATTATTATTATCACTTATCACTATGCCCCACGCCCCACACACGTAATAATAATCCTATAATAACGTTGAAAGTTGAAACTGTTGGAAGACGTTGGACGTTGAAGCAATATAACTATTGTTTCCAACGGCTAGTTATATTTTAATACAGTACTACTGCACACAAGGACGGCCAAAGGGGATTACGGCGCCAAAAATAGGAAAAACATTGTCCTCAAACTAATCATAAATATTTTTAAAACGTTCTCCATAAACCAGTTCAAAATGAACCTCAAAAATTTATTTTGTGAACGCGACCCAACAACCTTCGCATGCGCGCAAAGTTGAGATAAGTATCGCACTTCCAATATTTCTCATTTGCGCATGATTCGTTTACGGGGTAGCTACGCTCGTCCCGTTTTCCCTTTTTATAAATCGGAAAGTTTTCAACATGGATATTAAAGCGTACATACTTTAATGTGTAATTATTTTTAACATGACAGATTAAACGTAATGTACAAGATATAATATACTTTGAAATACTATTTTTGTTTTGTTTTACGAGATAGGTACTATTTTTGTTAAAAAAAAATTAAAAGTTTACTTCGACTAGTGTGTAAAAAAAAGTTCCAACGATTTCCACGATCATTATTTTAAAAGTTCAAAACTGTACCTTATAAGTAATATAAGTTATGTAAAAACGTAAAATATATGTACCATTTTTCCCTTTCTAAGAGGGCATTACCAGAGAAAGCCGGAAATACGTCATTTTCAAAAAAGTTTTTAGACGTATTGGCTCTTTTCCACAAAAAATTATAAATGGATTTCGAAAGATTGTTCTTTTATCTAGTGAAGTTTTGTAATAAATTTTTAGATTTTTTTAAAGTTTTTAGTATAATAAGGTTATTCCATAGGTCGTTGGCAGATTTGTTAAATTTTCAAAAAAGTTTTTGTATTAAACCACACCCATTTCAAATAATGTAATCATGCAGTAAAATAAATCAATACATTATCTAGCAGAGTTATGTATTAGAATTTTAATTTTAGTTTCAATAAAATCATTAAAAAATATGTACGTACATGTGTTTCTTGACGAAAATTGGTCCATTTGTATATTTATTTGCGCACTTACAAACTAATATATTTCAGATTTTTTTAACATTCTTATTAAATTTAGACATTATTAAAAAATGATAAATACTTATAATCAAAAAATAACTACAAAAAGTACACTATTTTAATAGTTTTATCATCACGCCTTTCAGCATTTTTGGATGAAGGTATAAATTAAAGCTAATTTGGATTGAAATAAATTCGATATTGAGTTATAATTTAAAAAAGCTGGTACGGAGAATAATTAATCTTTCTCATTGTAACCGCCCTGCACGATCGGAAGAACAACTTTCGACGAAATGTGGATTTTCGTCCGCTGGCTGGTTAAACGCTCTTAAGAGCGCATTCTTTTGAGGTAGTCTTGGCGACCCCGCTCTAAAGTAAATAAAAAAATTAAAAGAAAATAACTAAACAAATTTATAATGTTAAATGAACAAATTTATAATATTAAATGAACCATTTTACAAGTTATCGCCATTTTTCAGTTTAATTATATTTATATGCTTTATCTACCTGTATCACTAATTCAAAATACAGAGAAAATTCAATACGAAATAATGAATATTACGAACCCTAATAAGGTATTTTTTGAAAGATTTTCTTTGGTAATCTTTTCGTACGCATTTATGACCAGAATTTAAAATAAATATATTTTTAGCGTCGTAGATTGATAATTCGGCTTGTGTGCGCTGATGACTTTGACTCTGCGACAATTTATTCTTGACGCAGAACAAAGTAAGCCGCTTACTGTTTACTGCTTATTGTGTTTACTACTTAACTGGCTGCCATTGATTGACTTCATTAGTTTCAATTCCGCGACACAGAATTGCAGCATCCGGGATACCCTATAACCATAAGCCATTCATCCGCTTGAATCGTTCCACGAATCGTTTTGTAGTTTATGGATAATGTACAAATCGAGGTTACGGTACGAAAATCGTCTATTTTTTCTTTTGGCGATCTCTCCTAATGGGCGCTAGTTATCATAAGGGCAAACCCCATCCGCAGACTTTAGCCCGTTAAAAGCGCAACTTAAGGCGGTACACAATCCTAACAATTTTTGTTTGCTCAAAACTCACATTTTAATCATTTCCGGCGAATTCGTAACTATAACAACTTTTTTTATTTCCATGTCGCACAAGGATTGCGAGTTATTTATATTTTAGATTAATAAAAACAGTACCTTACCCTTAATATATTTTACGTACGACGATTTTAAAACTTTATAACCGATATAAACTTTTTAAACGATAAAGTTAGCGCTAAGCACCAGATTTTATTTTTCTAGACGATGAATTAATAACTTCGTGAGGACAACATGGAGACATTTATAACACGTTCTTCAGAATTACTTAAAATGAACGCGGCAGAAAGGTCGAATCTCCAGGCCTGCTAGGGTGAAATCGATCGTACGTTCGTACAATACGCCGTGCCGAGGCGCATATTTGTTTACACGCTTTCTTCACTTACGTCGTTAAGATTCCCGTATTATTCGTTTTCTTCTTCTTTTCTTTGATAGGGCAAATTTGACAGTAGGTCCGTTCAATATACGGGTCGCGAGTTGCAATTTTGTATCCACGGCTTCTTTACTTACGTCGTTAAGATTCTGAATATATTTTAGGGTATATTGTCGTCTTAACTCGTGCCAGTCATGTGGGTTTCGAAGTCAAGACTGCCAAAGATCTTATCAGCATTTAGTATCTTCAACAAATGTTCATCGTTCCTTTATAAGTCGGATGTTATATAGTGTGATAAAGTGTATTAGTAAAAATCGTATATCCAACCGAACGAACTAAAAAGCCTGACTTAAGTGGAGTAAAAATATATTGAATCGTCGAAGAAGACAATATAAAAAAACTCTCAATGAAAACAGAAAATCGGCAACTGGGACTCGGCCCCAAATCCTATAGTCTTCCTGGGACTGGCGTGGTGTCTCTGAAAGCAATTGAGCAATTGAGACCATATTAAATACGGTAATTTTTATCGATCTCATAATTTCAATTAAAGATTAAGCTACTAACATTATCCTTTATTAATTCCCATAATTTTAGCTGTCATCTTTTTGGTACCTATAATTTAAAGTTCTACTCAAATATATTTACAATACAGATGGTTTTCGGATATACCCATCCGATTTTGTTTACATGGGACATCTATTGACTTTTTAGACTAGAATGAATATTCAATTTATCAAGGATAATTTTGACGCTTTTAAACCTCATTCTAATATTTTTTAATCATTGAAGACTATAATATCAACAATAAATCTCAATGAAAAGATAAAATAGCCAAAGGCACTGAAAATGATTTCGGCAATTTAACATTATTGAATATTTTGTTTGCATTAGTTCCGCACAGGAGGTTCCAAGGAATATAATTCCCCTCATGGCCTTTATCATCTTTGGGGGTGCTGTGGTGGGTCTTTTAAGGAAAGGAAGGAGAAGAAGTTCTGGAAAAAAAAGGGTGTGAGGGGTGGGTGGAATATGGGGGTTAGTGTATCCAGGAGTGACGAAGTATCAATTCATTCCTCCCACTGCGGTGCAAGGCGATGTTCCGAGAGAGTCCTACCGCAGAGATCAAAAGGTCTCGCTCAACCAGTCTCACCCGATCCGGCCTGCCAAGGTGGGTGATGTTTCCGCCATCAAGACCTGGACAAACCTCACTTGATGAACCCGGAAACCCCTGCTAAGTTACCAAACGTGGAGAACCTCTTGGGGTGACCTATGGCGGAAGTTGTGGCTACCTAATAAATGATTCCAGGGGCAGCGGTACCCACTACCCATAAGTAACTGAAAAGCTTTCAGACTCAAAAGCGAAAAATTGTACCCTTTTGTTTATTTTTTTCATAATTTAACAAATAAATCAGAATTTTTATAAAATAATTTCGATAAAACCTTTGCAAGATTTATCATATTTAAAATCTACTATATTGGTAGAAATAAAACATAATATGGTTTATTGTTTGAACAAGGACTATTTAAACGTCTACCTTACTCTCCCCAAAAACACATTAATTTAAGTATGCTATTTAATCACGTATATTCTTGTTAGGACAGTAAAACAACCTAATAATAATGATATTCACATATTTTCGGAACCCACATAGAATTAAGTGCGACTTTATTAGGCAAATGGACAGCAGAGCGGCGGCATACTGTCACGAAACAATCACAAAAAACATTTCCTGGCTTAAATTCCAATTCCTAATTAATGAGTGACATAGAGGGCGACCCTTTCCACCCGCCTCCCACCCCATCACCCACCCCCACCCCCACCCAGTCCACTGGGACACATGCACTTTTGTTTTATTAAGATAACAAATCTCGATGATTTTTCCTGCATAATTTCAAGCACGCGAGCTTCGGTAACACATCCTTTATTGTATTTAGGTACAATTACAGCCAACAGCGACCGGAGATTACTCAAACTTAAAATATTGAATGGACTGATTCGGTAATAACGCTTTTTTTATATTTTCATATTAAAAACTGTTCATTCGTGGAGAAATTCGATAGGTACAAGCACAGGTCGGTGACTAGATGTTAAAGATAAAATGATAAAAAGAATTCGGCGTAAATTCTTTTTTTTTGCGTTAGCCTCTGACAGGAGGCCCCAAAGAAAAAAAAACCCTCAGGGCCTATGTCATATTTGGGAATGCTGTGTGGAGGGTCTTTTTAAGGAAAGGAAAGAGAGGAAGTTCTGGGAATTTAGAAGGTACGAAGGGTGGATAGGAATTTGTAGATCAATGTGTCCAGGAGTGTCGGACGTATGAATCCATCCTTCCTACTTCCTGCGGTGAAAGGCAATGGGTCGAAAGAGTCCGGCTGTAGAAGCCAAAAGGTCTCCCTCAACCAGTCTCTCCCGATCCGGCCCGCTACGCAGTAGGTGGACAAATTCATCCGACGCCAAGACCTAGACAAAACTCACCCCATAAACCCGAGCACCCTTGCTAAGTCACCAAACGTGACGAAGCACTTGGGTGACCTATAGCAGGGGTGTTGGGTTATAGCAAGGGTGGTCAAAAAAATCCCAGGGCGGCTCATACCCTCATACCCTCCTCCCGAATTCAATATTTATGAATATTATTTACACAAATTTTGGTACTACTACAAGAAAATACGAGTAGTGTGTCGGATCGTCATAGATTTTGTCGTGTAAATTACATGTTATTTCTGGTGAACGGAACATGTGATTGAAAAGCAGTCCCAAAAGTGGAATTTTTAAATTCATTTAATTTATTCATAAAGTCGGTTGGCTTTTACCAACGGTGAAGTGTGGCAAACTGTGCGATTTTTTTTAATTAGGCGAAGTACGAGTATAAATTTACTATTCTTCTTTTTACCAAATATACTTATATCTAGAAGTTGTCTAAGTTATGGACTTCGCATGGGGATTTGGACTTGGGACGTCGCGGTTTCGATTACCACGCAGTGCAAGAAAAGTATATTCGCGGATTTACTTATTTTATATTAGGCGTGTTGAGAACTTTGTTCGTAGGCTTGTGAATGCAATGCGCCTCCGAATGATTGCCTGCATAAGACCGGGCTTGGCAAGAGACCTACCCCTTTAAATACCTGAAATCCATAATTTATATAAACCCAGCAAAATGTAGTTAATTCACCAGGGTCATCTAAATCCTTCCAAGCAACCCACGAGCCACAAGCACAAGCCCTGCACTCTCAACTCCCGCACGGCAGACCAAACAATCTGATTTGGAATCTAGGCTCGCATGATCAGGGCGAGCTTTTACAATAATTACATTTCATTTTAATTCCTGAGCACACGCTGTAATACCGCGCCATACACAGAACACACCACATCACACACTCGGCGACTGGGAATGGCAAAGATAAGGTTCGGGTTATCCTGATGCATGCGACAGGGATTAGAATGGACGACCCTTGCATGACGATTATATTGTCGTTACCTGTAATTTGCATATGTTACCTCGTATTACCATAACGATTTTACCATATTTTATTAACGGAATTTTAGAACGCTATCAACTTTAATAAATCATAAGTTCACGAAATCATTCAATTTCACTACAATTTGGGATGCGGGTATGGGTACCGCTGCCCCGGGAGCCATTTATTGGATAACCAGCACTTCTGCCACAGGTCACTCGGAATGATTCGCTACGTTTGGTGACTTAGCAAGGGTGCCCGAGTTCATAGGGTGAGCTTCGTTCGGATCTTGGCAGCGGATGCGTCTGGCCGCAAGATGGCCGGATCGGGAGAGGATGGTTGGGGGAGTCCCTTTGACTTCTCCAGTCGTACTCCGGAACATCGCCTTGCACCGCAGTGGGGGGTTGGATTCATACGTTCGTCACTCCTGGACACCCTGACCTCCAGATTCCTACCCATCCCTAATGCCTTTTTCCTTCCCAGAACTTCCTCTTCTTCCTTTCCTAAAAATACCCTCCACACGGCATCTCCAAAGGTCACATAGACCCTGAGAGAAATTATTTTCCTCACAGCCTTCTGTGTGAAGCTAATATAAAAAAAAAACTCTACCTTTTTAGGATTTTTCCAAGCACCGACGATGCTAGGTTTACTCTGTCATAACGATCGTTGTCCGCCATTGTGTATACTCTCTGAACTCGGCTCATGATTCCTCTGGTCATCTTATCACTTTGACTTGGAGGAAACAAGCACCTAAGCAAAGTCATCAAAAATCATAAAAATTGGAAGCATAGTGTAAAATTTCCCAGTGTGTTGTTGAAGCCACTCTTGGCTACCCCCTGTCGCCTGTCCGAGTGCCCGGTGACCTCCGCCCATATTAATAATCTAATAAAAGCACACAACATGACCCACCGTGTAAATAAAGCTCGTACATGAAAGCTCGATCGCCGTGTCAGATGTTTAAAATGAACTGATATGCCCGCCCTACGCCTAGTGGAGGTCGATTGGACATTTACAGAATATGACGGCAGTATGACGGTTGAATATAGTAGATACCTAACTATTATTTTTATGGTACACGGGGTAAGGTGTTATCGTTCAATCAGGACAATCAGAAAATATAGAGTTATTTAATAAAAGTGATGATGATTTCGCTGTTAAAGAATTGTTAGAAATACATGTACCCACTTCAAATCTTTTTTTTTTTAAATTCCTGCTTTGGGATTGTTTTTTCTTTTATATCTTTGTTTGTAGATCTCTTTTATATATTTCTTTTATTTAAGAGTTTTTCTTTTATGTACATTAATTGACTAAAAGCAATCAAACTAATTATGAGTTATTGCTGAATAAACTGCATAAATTGAAAGTATTCAAAAGAAATTTCTGCAATACCTCAATTACAGAATGAGCGCACCTGAACGGGGGTACATAAATATGCTTTCGAATTATAACGTCTCCACTCTAACTAACCGGCGAACATACCTTGACCTCATGACGCTTTATAAAATCTGCAATAACGTTATCGACTGTCCTGACCTACTGAAACTAATAAAGTTCAAAATACCACCCAGAGTAACAAGGCTTAACGACTTATTCCACATTAGCCGGACGCGTACAAATGCTGGTGTCAGGGATCCAATCAGAAGAATGTGCGAATCGTTTAATCAAAATCAAAACCTCAAGGATTCCGACTTATTTTTTGATACACGCAATACTTTTAGTAGAAAATTGAAGGCTGTTTTCCTACAAAGTACAATATCTTAGACGTTGGCTTGGTTTATCATTTTAACTACCTTTCTTTTTTAAATTTCTGTATGACATTATTTTTTATCTATATATATTTTTGGTCTTATCATCAAAATTTTTCCAAAAACAATTTGTAAAACTTTTATAAGGATATTGCGCATTTTTTCATCTCTCTATTTGTAAAATAATATTTACTTATGTATATGCATACCTCCGTCTTTTCCGAATTTAAAGGTAAAAATATTTGTATATGTTTTTATCTGCTGTTATAATGTTAATTCGTGAGAAATAGTTTGGATGCAGGTGAATTCTCTATTAATTGTTTTGTATGTTCTTGTTAATTAACATCTGTATCTGTATTTTCTCCTTAATCAAAAAAAAAAAAAAAAAAAAATTCGGTATAGGAGGTTTACTATTTAAGTGGTTTAACAGTTACTTGACCAACAGATTACTGGCTGTTAAAATTGATGGTACATTTTCATACAAATTCACTGCTACGAGTGGTGTTCCCCAGGGGTCACATTTAGGTCCAATCTTGTTTTTATTATTTGTTAATGATGTGTTATATATTTTAAATGATGTTCAATTATTAATGTTTGCAGACGACCTGAAATTATTCAAAGCTATCAGAAACATTAATGATTGCCATATATTGTCAAATAACTTGTTGAGATTTATTATATGGTGTCACGATAACCGCTTGCAACTTAACATAAGCAAATGTAAAATTATGAGGTTTTATCGAATAAAGAATCCAATATTTTTCTATTATTCCATTAAAAATATGTCGTTAGTATCTGTCTCGGAAATTAATGACTTAGGTATTTGGTTTGACACGAAACTCAACTTTATCAAGCATATAGAAATAATAACCAATAAAGCTTTGAAAATGTTGGGATTTATTTTAAGGGTATCTAGTGATTTCAATAATGTCAATACTGTAAAAACATTATATATGTTACTCGTTAGGAGTTATTTAGAATACACTTCCACGGTTTGGTCCCCAAATTATGAGGTTCATTCACATGCGATTGAAAGAATCCAAAATAAATTTGTAAGATACGTAAATTTTAAAATAAAATTTAATAAAATTATCTGATCGTAGAATCATTTACGATTTAACCTGTTTGTATAAAATCATTAATTCAATGTTTGATACCCTGATTTATTATGTGTAATCTCTTTTCATACTCCAGGCAGGTCAGTCGCAAGACAGTACCTACCATATTATTGCAATTCTACATCAACATCCCAATATTACACTCCTATGCGACGGATTCAACAGCTTGGAAAGAAATACTCCGATGTTGTTGATATATTTAATAGGTACCTACATCAATTTAATATATAAGCATACCTTATTGAAGTTTTTTTCATCAAGTAGGGGAATATTTTGATAAAGCTATTCAAATTGACTAACACATTAACAGTATTTTGTCGGCTGAAAGAAAAAAAAAACTATTTTGGATCTTTTATATTTTGTACCTACATACTGTGTGGATCAAATTCAATAATATTTTTACTTTATATTTATTTTTATGCAAGTGTTTTAAACAGTTGTTTCCTGCACTATTTACTAGTATAATTTCGTAAATATTCTTACATACAGGATGTTACTACTTACTTTAACCTGTGATTCCTGACATTATTTGGAGTAAAAAATGTAAATGAAATTTTTTTCTCCTGTGACATTTTGATATATTTTTTTTTTGTTTTTTACAAAAACATAAAAAAAATGGTAGTTGTTGAACAGTTGGAGGCGGGGTAAGGGATTCGTCGTGACGTAGTGACGACATGCGGAAGAAAATTTTTTTTGTTTGATTTTGAAGAAAAAAATTTTGAAAAAAAAAAAAAGTTGTCAAAAAAGTCACCGGAGAACAAAATTTCATTCACATTTTTTACTCCAAATAATGTCAGGAATCACTGGTTAAAGTAAGTCAAGTACGTCCCTTAACACCCTGTATATATGAATGTAAAAGCCTAAATAGGTGTAAATAAATAAAATACAAATTTGATTTTTTCTTAAAACATGATTACGTACCTCCCAAATTAATTCTTCCCGTCCCAAAATGAGGTTTATAACTCATTGCGATTGCTATGTGTGTACCTACCTAGATGTTAAATAATAAAAATTTAAGAAAAACACCGAATTGAAATGATTTAATAAAAAAGTAATATAGCATAGCACTCAATGTGTTTCATTTTCACCCAACTCCATTAAATCACTTTTTTCCTTTCCCTTACTAATCTTTTCTCAGTATGAAGACATATATATTTTTTGGATTAGGTTTTACCTTCCTAGGTACCTACTGTTAACATCAGATTCTTCTTCTTCGATGGCGCTACAGCCCATATCGAGCTTTGGCCTCCTGCAACAGTCGCCTCCAACTCCTCCTGTCCTCAGCGGCTGACTTCCAATTTGGTACCTGGAGAAGCTGTGCTGCATCCCCTCTTACTTCATCTTCCCACCTCAGTCTGGGTCTTCCCACTTTTCTCTTTCCACTTGGGTGTCCAGTCAAAATTCTTTTTGGGACGCGTGTATCCGGCATTCTCTGTACATGCCCAGCCCATCTCAGCCTGAGGAGTCTCATATGTGCTGAGATGCTAGGTGCCTTATACAACGTGTCCGGAAACTCGTAGTACAAGCGGGAAGCTGGTGAATCTACATCACGTAGAGAACCCAAAAAACTTATTTTTTTCGATCTGAGCATTTCGATTTTAATATATATTTTTTTCTATTTTTTCATTTTTTCGGCAACTAAAGGGTTAAAAAAAATTTTGAGCCCGGTTTACCCTTCGATGCATTTTATATGACATTACACAACTGAAATCAACCCCCTAGTGAAATTTTTTTTTCAAATTTAACCAAAAAATTCCAACTTCGGACCCGATTTACTCGAAAACGAAAGCTCAAATCAAAAAAGATATATCACAAATCGACTCCGAATGTGATGTAGATTTACCAGTTTTCCGCTTGTACTACGAGTTTCCGGACACCGTGTATATATCATACAATTCTGTATTGTGCCAGATGCGCCACTGTTCACCCTCTTTCACGGGTCCACATATTCTTCTCAGCACTTTTCAGCAACATCAGATTAATAAGTGTCAAGCCAGCACCGTGCGGAAAATGATAGTTTATTATTCTATTCCCGCCAAGAATCTGGGATGGTTGGAAGAAATTTCCACCTGGCAATAAGCACACTTTAAGTTCTACGAAATGTAAAACGTTCAGATATATAAAAAAAATCTTTAAAGGTACCTTCTCCTACTCCTCGGTAGATACGCAGTCCTCAAGTAGGAACATTAACCTCCTTGACCGAAACTTTGACGTTTATTCAAAAAGGCCCATAATAATGGATTGAACACAAAACCAACATTTTTCTTACAATGGGGTAAACATGTATTTGTTTCTTTATTGTAATCTTGATTACTTTGTCTATTGATTCGATTTGGTCGTTCGGTAAACTAAATAATATCATTCTCACATTCAATACCCTTTTGTTCCAAAAACTAACTTACGAAATTAGTGACGCCACCCGGCCAACATTAAGTGAACTAATTGAAACAATTGAGCACAAAAATGAAAACCGTGGCGTTGTGAAAACACAGAGGTAAGTCATTAATGACTCTGTTCTCGTGAGCAAATACCACTATTATGAACCGTGCAGTTTACTGAAAATTCAGACTTTGTTTGCTTTCCCATTGTTTCGTAAAAACAAAAGTTTGAAAAATAAACAAACAGGGGAGCGCATGGCACGAGCCGCCGGAGAGTCCTAATAAAATTACCTATTTATAAAATGACGTGAATGTGGGGTTTGTGTGTGACAGTCATTAGGCAAACATTGAGCGCACTTCATAACGATAATCTATTAATTTAAAACGTAAGGTCCGTGCTTTGAGTCCCTACCATTTGAATACATTATAAAATATAGGTATAGTAGGTGATCGGAAGTAGCTACACACATTTTAAGGGATACTATTTAGAACTTAAGCGTATTAGAGGGAAAGGCTCCACTGACTCTGAATTCGGAGGTTTGGAATTTCGAATGGACGAACAAGAAGAATTGTTGGTAATAATATTGGGAGTTAAGATGAAGCCATACTAAATAATGCAAAATCATACAAAATCATATGTTTTCGTTTTGAAAATTTGATCGCTTAGAAGTATTATAGATGCTTCAATTAAATACTGTGTGTAGAACATACCTTGACCCTTAAAAATATCAGTAATTTTTGAATAAGTCTTTTAATAAGCCTATAAAAACTAATGTATAAGGTCTATAAAACAAAACTTTCAGGTCCAAACTCTCCTATTTATAAACCCCTTTTCAGATATGGTTTTATTGTATAATGTGGCAAATTCAGTTTCTTTTATAATAATAGCAAAAAAAATGATATTTACGCCCGAACTACGCAAATTAAAATAAAAGATGCATTTTCGCGTTGTTGTTTTTACAATACGGCCTCTAGTCTACGAATTTGGTTTTTCAAAGTGAACCCTATGCCGTCCACCGAAGAACTACTGACCACGCCACACCTATTTCGTATCAGTCACGCCCCGGCCGGATCGGAAAATAGTCGTGTGGCTCCGTGTCGCTTGATTTCGTGAAATCAATTTTAAATTTCCGTTTTATTACAATAAACAGCGCGTAAAATAGGAGTTAATATTTTTTACAGGTTTTTACGAAATCAACCTGTAAAATAAATTTCTCAAATACTTTTCCAACCCTTCCAAAAGCTTTTTCTCAGGTTTTTTCAAACTCCTCCCTTAAAGGGGCGTGAATTCCGATTTCGATTTTTTCCTGGGCTATTGGATCGCCTTAAGAGACGTAGGTATTTGACTTGTAAAGATGTAATTTCAAATTTTGGTCTCCAGTAACATGTAAAAAAGAAGAAAAAAAAATTTTCTTCTTTCACATGTCGTCACAGGTCACTCAGCCGAGTAACCGCTCAATCCCTAACCCCGATCCTGTTTCCGATCATAACTGTCCTGTACCTACCGATTTTTTTACGTTTTTAGTTGAAAAATGTCACGGGGGACCAAAATGTCATCTATATTTTGTACTACGATAATGTCAGGGTTTACTGACAATTATATTAAGTCAGGTACGTCTCTTAATACTCCGTAAAATCACATCAAGAATTACATAATATAATTCCAGTGCTTATAGGTATTTGATTATTTTTCTGGAGTAGAACATCATCTCAATATCTCTTGGTGAAATGCAACCATTCAATATCGAAATGTCACTTGAAAAGATTTTAACAGTGATGAGATGGCTTTAAGCTGAGATGATGCTCCCTCCATTTCTTTTAAGTCATTCTTCAAATGGGGATGCCACATTTCCCCTGTTTGAGCAGTTAGAACTCATGTGCGCTATTACAAAATGATAGAAAAAAAAAATATATATATATATATATATTCGCGGATTAGATATACTTTTTTTACTTTGGCTCCACACAAGAGGCTCTGAGGAAAATAATTCCTTTTAGGGTATATGTCATCTTTGGGGATGCTGTGTAGAGGATTTTTTTAGGAAAGGAAGGTGAGGAAGAATTCTGGGAAGGAAAAGGGTATAAGGGGTGATGGACGTATGAATCCATCCCTCTCACTGCGGTGCATGGCGATGTTCCGAGATGGTACGGCTGGAGAAGTCAAAGAGTCTCCCTCAAACATTCTCTCCCGATCCGGCCTGCCATGCAGCTGCCAAGACCCGGACAAACATCACCCCATGAACCCGGGCAACCCTGCTAACGTAGCGAAACATTTGGGGTGACCTAAGGCAGAGGTGTTGGTTAGCCAATAAATGATTCCCGGGGCGGCGGTACCCATACCCACCGCCCAAATTATAATAATACCTAATACATTACTTAATTGCTCGAAATTTTGCAAGGCTTGCTAAAATTATTCATAAATATAAAAACATCAATGGGGCACCTACCTAATCATTCAACCCCGTAATTTATTTTATAAAATATTCATTTGATTCTAATAAAATAAGAGATGGCATAGAATATTGAATAGAACCATTTGGAGGTCCTTATGTCGTCCCTGTTATATCGGCAAGCAAATATTAAACTGTCAAAACAAATTTATCGAAGACCATAATAAAGGCGAACGACGAAAAGTAAGTAGCAGTTCTCGTATCGGGAACTAACTGAATTGTATAAATAATGATATGGCAAAGGTTAGCAACCCTCTGCCCCCACTTTGGACATAAAAAGAGTTACAATCCCCCGGGGCATCGCGTGAGGGGCCTCAGCCCCGGGCTCCCCAGGGCTCGGGCAGGGGCGCGGGCCCCACCGACATTGTACGATTCATTTGCACTGAACGATTATTTCCTGGAGGAAGAGTTATTCACATTGCAGGAGTGTTAATCTCGCCCGACATGCAATGGACACAAGATTACAAATACCACATGGACACTGTGGAGTGGTGAATTTACATGGAAATATACTTTTTAAATAGACTATTAACACCTAATTAGATACGTATCCAAGGTTGCTGAATGTTTATATTTACATTACAGACACTAAAATAATATCTGGGAAACATTAATAATATTAACCACTCAGGCCTCGGTCGTATTTTGTCAGAGGGTCAAAATATTTCCGTTTTTCGATAAAATCCAAATAAATGGAATATTTCTGAATGTATCCGAAAACCAAAATCTGTTTTTGAAAGGTTATGAAATACACTTTTAAATTTTATAATTTTAATTAAAACGTATATATTTTTCGAAATATAAACATTTTGTATGTAAACATAAAAAAAGTTTTAAAAATGACCAGTGGCGGCTCGTGACTTTTGGGTGTGCTAGAGTGCTGATATTAAAAAAATGGCATTATTGATGTTGTTGTAGCCGAAAAAAAAATGGTTTTTTTTTGAAAATCAGTTTTTTGTATGAAAAATTTGAGAAAGTTTCAGTTTGGCGGTTTGCCGCACCAATTTCCTGAAAAATCTTCATACAAAACACCTATTTTTGAAAAAAAAAATATTTTTCGCATACGACAACATCCATGATGCCATTTTTTAAATATTAGAACCCTAGCACACCCAAAAGTCACGAGCCGCCACTGAAAATGACCCACATTATGTTTTTTCTAACTAAAATTAGTGATAACGAAAAAAAAACATACTTACGTAATTTATTAGCAAATACACTATAAATGTTATCGTCAAACTCAATTTTTTGTCGTTTCATGTAAATATAAATAATAAAAAAAATTACAATCTTTTAAAAATTTACAATTCTTAAAATTTTTAATTTCATAATTTTTGAATTCATAAAAGTGTACACTTTAATTTGCGGTTAACTTTTATATTTGAATACAAAGCGTGGTATTTTCTCTTTTAAAGACCGTTGACGGCTTAATATTTAGAAACACTTCATGTGATAAAAGGATAAAATTTTTAGGTAATACTAAATCAGAATCTGACATTTCGATGATTCAGTGGTCATAAAACATAAAATGTAATTAAAGATTTTTAATAATTTATGTAATAACTTCTTCAATATTGAAAATTCACTATGTGGCGTCATTTTAATTAAATGAAGACAAATCACTTTGTGTACACCACTTCTTTAATCAAAATATGTTAAAAAACCAACGGTTTCTTCGTCAGGATAAAATTAAAATTAACAAAAATAACAAAAGACAAACGAGTATAAATAAAGAAGGTCCTGCAGACAAAAAATTATGAAGAGTGGTGATTAGTGGTGGTGAAAAGTTATCATAATATACAATTATATAAACATTATTTTAGAATATGTAATAATTTCATTTACGTATTAAAAACTTTAGAAAATAACAAAAATAAATTAAATTTTTTATAAGAAAAACTCTCTTTTATAACTTTTTAGGGTTTTTCCCATCAACGTAATATATCATTGAAGAAGAAGGTAACAATAATAATCAACGAAAATATGAAAGAGAACAAGACACAGAAAACAGAAAAAAACAATGGTCGCAACTGGGACCACTACGAGCAACTACACTTTTTATCTGAAAAATTCATTCTAAGAATTGATTTGTATCCTGGATAGCGTCTCGGATAAAATAGTATGGAAAAATAATTAGTTGAAGATAATATTATTAATTATAAAATTTGAAATATGAGATTGACTATTATGACGGCTTGACAGAAGATAGCAGTAGCAAAATTGGTTAACGCGCACGTCCCGGTTAGACGAGAGGTCTGGGTTCGAGTCCCAGTTGCAACCATTGTCTTTTTTCTGTTTTCTGTGTCTTGTTCTCTTTCATATTTTCGTTTAGATTATTATTGTTATCTTCTTCTTCAATGATAAAAATAAATTATTATAAATGTAACTATTAATATGACAATAAATTTAAGGGATGGTAATATAAAATATATCTTTTGTTATTCTTGTGAATTTTAATTTTATCCTAACGGAGTAACCATTGGTTTTGAAATACATTGATAAAATCAGTATTGTATAGTGATTTGTTTTAATTTAATTTATGTAATAGTGTGATATAATAACGAAATTCAAAGCACTAAGGAAAATAATTTCCCTCAGGGCCTATGTCGTCTTAGGGGATGCAGCGTGCAGGAGTTTTGGGAAGGAAATAGGTATGAAGGGTGGGTAGGAATCTGGGGGTCAGTGTGTCCAGAAGTAACGGACTCTTCAACTGCAGTGAAAGGTAAAGAGTCGAGGGATTCCGGCCGGAGAGGTCTAAAGATCTCCTCAACC
This sequence comes from Limnephilus marmoratus, assembly GCA_917880885.1. Taxonomy (NCBI): domain Eukaryota; kingdom Metazoa; phylum Arthropoda; class Insecta; order Trichoptera; family Limnephilidae; genus Limnephilus; species Limnephilus marmoratus. Next base: position 31,555,957 of record OU862909.1, on the reverse strand, counting down.
AGTCTCAATCGGCCGCCAAGACCTTGAAACACCTCATTTCATGAACCCGGGCACCCCTACTGGGTCACCAAACGTAGCCAACCACTTGGGGTGACCTATGGCAGAGGTGATGGTTATCCATTAAATGGTCCCGGGGCGCCGGTACCCGTACCCGCCTCCCAAAATACTTACTTAGGGTAAATCAAAGAGCTTACGTTTGAACTTATTTGTACACATCTATAATGGTTCAAATTGGTTCGAAAATCCTTCCCCCGGAGTCGTCCTACGATACAGTACATCACTACTCAATTAAGAATATTTTTAACGTGATTCTCTCATTTTTTTAACTTTAAAAGCCAAGGACTGTGAAACACAAGACCATGGTGAAATAATAAAATAACTATTTTAACTTTAAAATCTGGTGAATTGTGCAAATTCTGTGAAGCAACCAATTCGGATGGTTATGTATTGTTGAAATGCCGATTGAAATAATATGAAAGTGCTTTCATGTGTGTGACCACAAAAGTAAGTAACATTGGTTTATGTTTCTCCGCAGTCTCTGAATTAATCATGCCTGGACGTGGGCGAGGGATTGCCTTGTTCAAGTCTCGGGCTATGGAACAAATAATAGTAATGTCTTCTTCTTCCCTCAAACTAATGTCCTTCCCGAGATATCCTGAAAAAATATTAATTATGTGACACGGTCCCCGGATACTGAGCAGTCTCTTCCGACATAAACCGTATCAACAATCTGTCATGGAAGGTGGGATGGACGGTGTTTAGAAGTATTTAGTTGAGTGGGTAAACATCTGAAAATTTATCACATTTTGTTTTTCTTTGATGCGCGAAGACATGCACTAAACATATTTTTAACTAATATAACAAATGTATAAAATAAAAACTTTATTACGAAAGTTTTAGGACAATATTTTGTGAGATTCGTACAAAATAATCAAATAATAAAATCTGAGAGAGCCCAAATATAGAACCATAAATCCATTTTGAATTTTCGCTTTTGGAGAGCAAAATCCCAACAATCTCTGTTGAGACCACCGCGCTTGTAGACCATACCTATTTAAATACTAGCGAGCATACATGTGCATTCTGCGTATAAAAACATTTGATACAGCCTTGGTGCTAGTTTTGGGTAGGACACGATATCAGGATGAGTTTGTATGAGGTACTCAAATACTGGTGTTGGTAAATGAGGTGTTGAGGTGTACCACCTCAATTGAGGTGAGGTTTGACAATATTTTAGCTTACGGGTGAGAATGGGGGGGGGGGGGGGGGGGGTTGGCTAGAGAATTTCAGAAAACGTGATTTTTACATTAGCTTCACACAGGAGGCTCTGAGGAAAGAGAGTAAGGCTGGAGAAGTCAAAAGGACTCCCTCGACCACTCTCTGCCATGCAGCTGGTGGGCAAACGCATCCGCCGCCAAGACCTGGACAAACCTAATAATTTAAAATATATTTTTTTAATTAGAGCAGTTGGGACTCTTGTGCGGCGTTCACATAACAATAGTTCACAATAAAAAAAAATTGGGGCAGTTGATATTCTTGTGCGGTATTCACATAACAATAATTTACATTAATTTTTTTTAAATTTTTTTGGAGCGGTTGGGACTCTTGTGCGGTGTTCACATAACAATAATTTACAATTAAAAAAATATTTTTTAAAAATTGGATCAGTTGGGACTCTTGTGCGGTATTCACATAACAATAATTTACAATAAAAATATTTAAAAACAAAACAAAAAAAATTTACCTCGCCATCTCACACCTCACGGATCAAATACAAAAATGTCATGCAATACAAGAATCACCTCACCTCACCACCTCTTACATTTGTCCCATACGATACGTGACATGATATGTAGTTCAATACACCAACTACCTCACACCTTACCTCACATTTGTCCCATACGTGACATAACATGTAGTCCAATACACCTCAAACCTCACACCTCACACCTCACTCCTCACACCTCACACCTCACCTCATATTTGTCCCATACGTGGCATGACATTTGTAGTCCAATACACCAATCATCTCACACCTCACCTCATATTTCTCCCATACGTGACATGATATGAATGTAGTCCAATACACCAACCTCCTCACACCTCATATTTGTCCCATACGTGACAACGTGACATGACATTTGTAGTAATACAAAGAAAAAGAGCTGGTACAAATACATTTTGTGAGGTGGGGGGACATTTTACGTTTTTGTCTGGGACATTTGAGGTACCTCTTGTATGAAGTACTTAGCATTATTTGGTGCGCATTATGTAAATATTTCGTAAGGGGTCATCCATTAATCACGTGATTTTTTTTAGCAACTTTTTAACCCCCTCCCCCCCCTGACGATATGTGGTGAGGTTTTAGATTAGACGAACCCCCCCCCCCCCCCAAAAATATTACATTTTGAAATTACAGAATATTATCACGAAAAATAAATACACGTGATATCTCATTATATACCCCCCCCCCCTCGTGATATTTAGTGATTTTTTCCGAACCCCCCCCCTTCGAGCCTCACGTGATTTATGAGCGCCCCCAAAGGTCATTATTTGGAGTTACCTACCGCAGGTGTCATTTAACTGTGAACAGGGCGGTTTGTCATGGATAAATTTGTCCACAGATAATAGAAACAGAAGGGGATATGGCATGGAAGCGTGAAAGCATGGAAGCGACTGCATGACTGTCAAAATGGCGGAAACATAGAAAAAAGAATAACACAAGAAGTGCCTTGTGGGCGTGTTTCATGATCCAATTACAATCCTAATTTCGGCCTATATTTCCATACAAAAATGTGTTTAACTATGATTACGAAATTGAAAAGGGATAGCAATGAATAATTTCAGGCATGAGTAATAGACAGACGCGTAGTAAATGGTCTAGAACCAAAAGGCACTAAGTCAGTGGCACATTTGTTTCAATTCAAATTTGTTCAAAACCTGTAAATTTGGTGTGTAGACAGAAACAATGGCGCCTTTGATGACGCCGATTTTCACGACATAAACCTGCTTACTTCTATTACTGTATTGTCAATGTAGATAGAATAAGCAATTTTGTTTTAAGGCGATCCAATAGTTCAGGAAAAAATCGAAATCGGAATTCACGCCCTTTATGGGAGGAGTTTAAAAATACTTGAGAAAATGCTTTTGGAAAGGTTGGAAAAGGTATTTGAGAATTTTTTTTAACAGGTTGATTTTATAAAGGCCTGTAAAGAATATTAATTCCTGTTTTACGCATTGTTTATTGTAAGAAAACGGAAATTTATAATTAATTTCACGAAACTAAGCGACGCGGAGCAACGCGTGCATCTCTCGCTCCGGCCGGGGCGTGACTGATAAGAAATGGGTTGTGCCCAGTGCATGGTTCTTGTGCCCATGCTATAAGGGTCACTTCAAGAATCCAAATTCGTAGAGTGCGGGCCGTATTGATTGATGTCAAAAATAACAACGAGAAAATGCATATTTTATTTTAATTTGGGTAGTTCGGGCGTTAATATCATTTTTTGCGATTAATATAAAAGAAACTGAATTTGCCACATTATACAATAAAACCATATCTGAAAAGGGGTTTATAAATAGGAGAGTTTGGACCTGAAAGGGTTTTTTATAGACCTTATACATTATTTTTTTATAGGCTTATTAAAAGACTTATTAAAAAAATGACTGATATTTTTAAGGGCCAAGGTATGTTCTACACGCAGTATTTAATCGAAGTATCTATAATACTTCTAAGCGATCAAATTTTCAAAACGAAAACATATGAATTAGTATGATTTTGCATTATTTAGTATGGCTTCATCTTAAACTTAAATTTTCGTAATTTTGTGATTGAGCAATACTTCCAAATTTTATTCAGGCATTTTCCAGACTGTCTTATATTGATCTCGCATCCATGTTCCCACTTGATCAGTTTTGCAGTATTACTAAACCTATTAAATGAATTAAGAAAACAGAGGGTACTTCCGCTAAATGAAATCGTGGCAAATGTCGCAAAAAATCATTGTGTTCGCCGAGTAGAATGGTTAATGAAAAATCCTTGAAGTGGACAAAGCAAATGAAAAACCTTTACAAGCCAGGCCTTGGCTCACTAATACGTACTAATATGTAGGCATCTCAGGACGGTTGAGTGGAAAGCGTTTAATTAAAACCATAAAGAAAATTGGACATGGGATAAATACTATTTCTGGCAGAGTCGAGGGTGGTTCAGGTTTAGGATATTGTATGTGTTCAGTTTTATTTTATTTGATTTATTATATATTTTAAAATGTTTGTATTTTTTTAAATTTAATGCTTCTGAAATAGGGTTGGTTAAATTTGCTTGAATTTGTATTTAAAATTAGGGAACAAAAATATTTCTGACAAAACCCCTTTCAGTCCAAATTTTTCTTTTTTTTTTAATATTCTGCATTCTTGCTTCCTAGCTTCTTCTCAATCTTAAAAGTGATGTACATATTGAAAAAACTAACGTTCAATTACTTTCCTATAATATTTATATGTTCTTTATCATAAAAAAGTTAAAAGGTGTGAAAAAACAGCTGGGCGTAAAAATCAAATAAATGTTATCAATTCAAGTTCATCATCATCAGCATCATCATCACTATTGGCTCTACAACCCCTGGTGGGTCTTGGCCTCCTCAAGAGTCTTCCTTCACTCATCTCGGTTTTGTGCCAGCTCTCTCCAGTTTAGAAGCTCCGAGACAGATGTCTTTGAGAACGTTGTCGTTCCATCTTAGTCTTGGTCTTCCCAGGCTCCTTCGCCCTATTGATCTTGAGTTCAAGATTAATAGGGCGAAGTTATTATTCAATTCAAGTTCATGCTTGGAAAAATCTAATAAATATCATTAATGTGCAATTGCTTCGTTCCTTTCTCCTAATTCGTGGTTCTAATCGCAGGTTCGGCTCTTGTGTGTATACGCATCTTCAGAACTAGCGAACAGTGAACTCTAGGGTCATGAAATATACAAAAAAATATTCCAAAAATTATACGTGAACGCAATAATTTTCAAGGGTATTTACTTCATGAGGCATTGTAATATTAAGAATTATAAAGAATAGAATAAAGCATTAGAAAAAACATCTAATTATTTTTTCAAAATCTTTATTTATTAGAAATAATTGTCACTCAGACAAATTGCGAGAATAATAGTGGCAACAACTATTTAAAATACATTATTCATAGAGAAGAAAATAATCTCAGTATCGCCGGTGAAAAACCACCATTCAATCCCATTACCACTATCTTCAGCCTCACACCTTACATAGTCCCACTAACTCCAGACGGTTGAAAGCCATTGAACCTGACGGTACCTATTCACAATTAAATTTAAGTATTCTATTTTGTTAATATTATAATTTTTTTCTTTAATTTTTAGTCCTGCGCTCTGAGCCACCCCGTGTTAATGTGCGAGCGGTCATCCCATTTGGTGTCTTGTTTTAAGGTTGGTTTGGCATATCCGCCTTTACTCCCTCACAGGGGATGGTCTTCCATCTGGTTCGGGTCCTTAGAGCTCTAGGGAGGTGCCACTGGTCACTGGTCGCTGGTCAGGGTTGCTAGCTTTTAAAGGAGAATTATGCAGAAGGGTTGCTCTCACATCGAATTTTAATAAAGTTTATTAAAACTATTATAAAATTTTTAATAAAGCTTTTTCAAATTAATCTTAGTTAAATGCCTTCTTCATTTTGTATTCCGTTAGAATTGGAAAGTGATAAGGATTCGGATTTCATAAATCGTGAGAAAATGTTAATATTTTTTGTACATAGGTAGGTACCAACTATTTTAACGTTGGTGATAGTATTTTGAATTATTATACTCTTAGATACTTTTATGATTATTCTAATAATACGACATAACCCTTGAGATATTTGCATACTAAACTAAAAAAGTACCTACTTCACTCTGTATTCTGTTAAATTGTTTAGTCGATGACGATTCATATTACCAGAAATTGTGAGAATATGTTTATACTATTTTAACTATTTATGTATTGGTGATGGTATTTTGAATTTTACTAACCGCACCGACAGTGCGATCAATCAAACTGGTTGGAAATTGGTTACGAACACCCGTCCGCAGTCCCCTTTACCTCAAAGTAGCCCTACGATACAGTACACCAGTTGTGTAGACAAGCAAGAATATCTTTGAAATGATTTTGCTGTAGTTATCCTGATAAATTTTGGAAAATAAAGCTCATGAAAGGCATTTCAGGAATTCTGAATTCTTTGAAGGTTTTGAAGAGCCCATCCATGGGAACTGGAAATCAGAGAAAATTGTAACACTCTTTTAAAATTCAACAGTTTACATAGCTAAGTTTATAATCGCTTCTTCCACTTTATGTTATAATTTTTGGTAACCGGATAAAACAGAACAAATAATGTTCGCTTGCTATTTTCCTTCACTATTGTTGATTTTTTTTCTACGTTCTGTTTTGTCATTGGCTCGAATTATTAAAACAAAATATTTTAAACTAAGCAGCCCTATAAAGTAGAAATATGTACCTCTGATTCTGTTCTTACATACAAGAGTTTAATCCATTTGAAGCCTGCAATCGTTCGTGGTAAGTATTTTACTCGCGATACGGTTGGCTGGTCAGGCGGTAGTATTTATCTAAAGGGGGTAAGTGTGGGGTGTCAGGAGGGGTGGGGTGACTTGAGGACCGCGGGAGGGATGGTTCTGGTGGGTAATTGGGGTATCGCAGTAGCTACGGCTCTCTGGCCACTGTCTTTGGCTCGACAAATTAATTCACTCCACACATGGCGAGCTTCAAGCGCTTTTCCTGCTAAATGATAATAAGATGAACGACTGGCGAAGGATTCACATAAAAGCAACGTGCAGCTGTGTTGACTTGTAATGTGTTAACGGCGCAGGAAAAATAGAAAGGCTTTGTTGATGTATTTACATTTCCCTCTCTGCACTTAATTGGATGACTTCAAATATACATTTTATTCCGACAAATGACCTAAATCTTCCACTAACGCAGCAATACATATCGACTCATTTCATAATCAAATCATAATTTTCAGTTGCACTTAGGATCTTAGATTCGTTTTTATTTCAATTAATAATCACAATTAAGAAACATTTTTTACATTAGCTCCATAGCGAGGCAGCGAACAGCCATAAAATATCATTTTCGCACTGTAGTATCACCGGTCACCACTCTCCAGCTAGGTACGTTGCAACGCAATTTTTATATGCAAATTCATTCCGGTTCTAGTGTTCGCCCTCTCTACCTGCTTTACCTCTAAGCCAAATTAATATTAAACTTGTGCAAATTATTGTAACATAAAGTTTCCGTTGTAAATATATTTTGACTCACGTTAATATCAAGAGTTATTATTTAAACACCTCCGCACACACGCATCCAGTTTACGGACGTGGGCAAGGTCTGTAGGCTGTCAGACCTGGATAAAACATTTAAACAATACCCTATATTGCCCTAGGCTCCATACGGGAGGCCCTCAGGGAAATAATTCCCCCCAGGGCCTATGTCATTTTTAAGGATGCCATGTGGAGAGTATTTTTAGGAAAGGAAGGAGAGGAAGTTCTGAAAAGGAAAAGGGGATGTGGGGTGAGTATGAATCTAATGGTCAGTGTGTCCAGGAGTGACGGACATGTGAATCCATCCCTCCAACTGCAGCGCAAGACGATATTTATTTATTTTATTTATTTATTTAATACATGAGTTATCGAAAGTACATATATGTAGTTTTTTGTGATATTTCACCCTCCATGCTAGGGATGACCCTGTGTTATGGCGGGTGAAGTTTACAGTTTGCGGATATACATTCATTATTATAGGTTGAATTTTTTCACTAATTGATACTATGCACACAAATTCTCCTACAATAAGAGAGTTCATGTAGTTATATTGGATTACAAGAATGAGGCGAAGAAGTTAAAGAATTATTGGAAAAGATAAGTTATTATTAGTATATTAAGGAATTATTGAAATATAGTTCACAGAATCAGTCTTATACATATAATGCTGCTTAGAGAGTTATATTAAATATATAACTCTCTCAACCATTCTCTCTCAACTCGGCCTGCCATTCAGCTGGTAGGCAGACGCATCCGCCACCAAGACCGGGACAAACCTCACTCCATGAGCTCGAGCACCCCTGCCACCAAAGGTAGTGAACCACTTGGGGTGACCTATAACAGAAGTGTAGGTTATCCAATAAACGATTCCCGAGGCGGCGGCGTGGCGGTACCCATACCCGCTTCCCAAATTGCACAGTCCTCGACCTACTAATATGTAAATACGATAAATTAACAATAATAACGAAAATTAACAACAAAGTACCCATTAGTAGGCACCTACCGATTAGGTGCCTAATAGAGAACTCTCAAAATAATAGAGAACATCAAACCAATAATATAAAATAAAATTCAACACATGGTCACTCCACATGTTTTTCGTTATAATGTATTAGTTCCTATAGTATAGTAGAGGCCCATTCTGTGAGAAATATTATTGTAACAATATTATCTTTCAATACTTATGTTATTTTGTGTACTTTATAAAATTGAAGTGAGGTTAAAAATTTCAATTTAAACAATAACACCTAAATTAAAAAAGGTAAAGAAACAACAAATAAATAAATATATAGGGGTTTTCGTATCCCATAACTTTGTCAAAACTAAAAGATCACACGAGTGGAATTTCTAATTCACTGATGCTATAAAATACAATCGTATTTTAATGAAAACGGGCACTTAAATGGAATGAAAACAATAATGTTGTGATCAATTTTTTTTTTCATAATCATTTGATACTCACTTTAATATTATATTTAATATTGTATAAGAAAGATTCTCTTTAATATGTAATCGCTCATAAATCTTTGTTTTTTCATAAAGTTATTTTTACTCACATTTAAAAAAAAAAACCTTAACCCTCTACTGCATGAATTATTAAGGCGTTGAAAAAAAAATTTTTTCACTGCGGAAATATCTTTATTTATGTACCAATGAGACAAATCAAAACAAAAATAATCGAAAATTTTTATATTTTAGATTTTTTTTTACGGAACCATATATGGGCTCATATGAACCAAGACGAAAAATCACTTAGACATATATGGTATCGTATGCAGTAAAATGAAGAATAACAACAAAGAAAAATGTTTGAAAATAATAGAATATTACAGAAAGATATACAATAATTTATGAAATTGAAACCTGCAGTTTCTTTTTTCATTATAACATAAAAATACTTTACATTTTGAGCATTTAGTGTATGTTTTCATCGAACATACTTGACAGTGTTGACGATTTTTCTGCCATTCAGGCCAATGTCCTTTATTGTCGGTTTTTACAGAGTTTAGAGGAAATTCTTGATGCTTTTCTGGGATTTTCCTCATCCTTTTAGATGTAGGAGTTCCAGGATTTGACACTGCAGGACTCCCCCACGACTAGTTGCTGGCGATCCAGATATTGAAGCAGCTAAAGATAGACGCCCTCTTTTTCGTGGAAGAGATTTTCCAGCTTTGCACAGGTGTTCAGATATCGCTTGTTTAAAATTAAACAGAGATACGTACTCATTTTTGTATATATAATTACATACAATTGGGAACTAGCGTGAGACGTTGTCGGATATGTTCTATCAAGGGCCGAATTTTATGGAGTTTGTCGTAACCTTCATGACCAAATGGAATAAATGTTGTATTTTCATTAAAGTGAAGGAATTTTTTATTGTTTCCCATCTGTTACAGGTCATAGTTTCGTTCACTTGTTGTTGTCCAATATTATTATTCCAGTACATTCTAGCTGCAGGCAATTTTATAATAGACATAAATATAACAATACCTACGAACTGCTCCATCTCCTCCTTAGTAATATGAGCCGGTTTGTTAACATTATCCTGAATAGATTTCAAATTTTACTCATCTATTGTACTATCATTGATATTAAATCATCAGTGAAAATAAATAAAAAGAAATCAGCAGGTGTATCCAGGTCCATAATGCACGAAGGTAAGTCTGTATCTCCAGTGAAGGTATAGTTTTCAGGATTGTATGGATCCAGTTGATTAGATTCCCATTTAATCTTTTCAGTAGGGGCTTGCGATGACGCTGGATTTTCTTTTTGTTATTGACAAGGTTTGCTAGAGGGACACTGTCTTCATCTGAACTTTCGTCATCACTTTTGGGAAGTATAATTGGTCTCCTGATTGGTACAGGCATCGAAGGAACATCGCTTTCGGAATCTAAATCTTCATCATCGCTAAACATGCCATCACCCGGAATAGAATGAGTGAGATGTTTTTTACCGTAAAAACCTGCCGGGTTCATTCTGTCAAAAAAAAATCAAAAACAAATGTTTGAATCGAAACCAAAAGAAGTATACAATGAAAATACCTAATTTTAGCGTTTATAATAATAAAAATGCAGATTTGTTTGAGTGCATATGATTCCATATATGTTCAAGTGAAAAAACGTGTTAGTGCATACGAGACCAAATATGGAATCGAGACAAATCTAGTTGTAAAGAATAGAAAAGAGTTGAAAACCGAAAAACTGATTATTAATAGATAAAGATGAATATATCAACTTCACGAAAATATTTTTTTTAACAAAAAGTACTTACGTTTTCCTTTGTTTTTTTCTTTTTTGAAAATGAGCCACTGACACATCGATTCTGTTATTCCGCCCGCGTGCAAAAAAGTGAGATTATTTCGATTTGTCATAAAATCATAGACAATTTTTTTGCGTTTTGTTAATGCTAAATAAATATTTAATGGATAAATAGTTTGAAGCGTTCTATTATTATACTTTATTTAGCAAAAAAATGACAACAAAACTGTAATACCATATATGGGCCCATTTGCAGTAGAGGGTTAAGGTTACATTATATTTTTTAATTTTCTCTATGGTTGAAAATGGTATGAACTAACTAACCAATGATAACATTTTGTTTGATCTCTCAACACTTTGTTTTTAATTCACATAAGTATTATTTTTTCTATAAATTTCCTCCGTTTAGTATTTTATTATTTTGCATTTACTTAACTGTTTGGTAATGACCAAATAATTGCCGAGATTTATGCGTGTTACTTTTATTAAATTGTGAAATTATTAACCCCGATACAGCCAAACGCTAGTGGGGTTAATAATTACATGCTAAAAAAAATGTATTTAAATTGTGAAGAAGCAATAAATAAATAAATTAAATAAAAAATTTCGTGGTCTAAAAGCAATAAATTTACAGAGAACTGAAGATTTTATATTCTCTTTGCGCGATATGTCTACGTAAAAAGTTTTAAACGTTTCCAGTGGGTAAAGGTTCGGAGAACGAAGCAACGTACATCAAACATCGGACCATATTCTTTTAAGTTCTGAATAAAATAAAAGATTCACGAATCTTTTATCCATTTCACAAAAGATTTGACGCTCCGCCGGATACAATAATTCAACATTGATACAGCAAGCCAAGAGTTTCATTTGCTTTCTGGATTTTCCGCCACTTTTTACGGCCGTCCTCCGTTCTGCGGAACAATTTGCAATTCAAAGGCTGGGCTGCGATTCCGGACCCGGTTCACTTAGCGGCGCCAGGCGTTATATGAAAAAATAAAACGGACCCGATATGGGACCCACGGGAGGGGCCCGGAATCGGTTATTTCACTTTGGATTGCTCACATTTGAATGCATTATTCCCGCCCTCCGAACCTCCTGCCCCCACTCCCGCAATACCTCACCGCCTCACCCCCCAGGGGGAAGTACCGAAACAAATTCTCAAATAAGATGTGAGAATCGACATGTGCGATACATAAAGTTGTTGGGAGTAACGTTGTTCTTATGAATCGTTCGTTGTTATTGTCTCCAAAGGTTTGTGAAATATATACTCATAAGAAATTTGCATTACGTACATTATGTTGAATTGGCACATTACTCTATCATCACTAGAAATATGAAATTTTTATTCGAGATCTTAATTCATTTTAAGAGTAGCATTTACGCACACCTAGAAAGCTTCCTGATATGTTAAAAAATTGTAAATTTTATCTCCAACAGACATTTCATTGAGTTGTTGCGAGGAATGAGATGATTTGTTTTTATTCATTAGCTCTACATAGGGGGCCCTGAGGAAAACAATTTTCCTCGGGGCCTGTGTCATCTTTGGGGATGCTGTGTGGAGGGTATTTTTAGGAAAAGGATGGAAAAGAAATGAAAGGATGGAGGAAAAATGTATGAGGGGTGGATAGGAATCTGGGAATCAACGAGTCCAGAAGTAACAGACGTATGAATACATCCCTCGACAGAGTCCGGCTGAAGAGATATAGGTTAGGTCTCCCTCAACCAATCCGATCCGGCCCATATACAAATCTCACCCCATGAACCCGGGCACCCCTGCTAAATCACCAAACAAATCGAACCACTTGGGGTGATTTATGGCAAGGGTGTTGGTAATCCAATAAATGATTCCAGGGGCGGCGGTACCCATACTCTCCTTCCAAACTGCAACATCTAAAGGCCTGCTAATGTCAGAATCGGGCTTCATTTTGGAAGCCCGCGAATAAAACTGTTTCCATAAAGTTGGGCGTTTGTTTATTTACTAGGAACATTTAGTTATTTCATATTAGGGAACGTACCCATACTATATAGCAGGTACCTATTTCATGAAAATTGCATTATTTAAATAAAATGCATAATAAAACATGGAAACAAGTCATATTTGATGTTTTATTCAATACGCTACATCGTTAGAAGAAAATTGTTTTTAAACATTGGTTTATCATTTTCGAATTTGGATGTCACCCTTTCGTATTTTCAATATTGTCGAGCATTTTTACCGCCTCTGTCTCTCCATGTACAAGTATGAAAGTCGAGCAGTCGAGAGTGGTTCGCAGGCACAGGGACTTGCTACCCCGCCCACAGCATCCGAGAAGCATTCTAGAAATCAACCAACCAAAATGTGATTACTTCAATCCCTTTTTGTAGAGCATGCGTGGCCGGCTAGGGCTGGGCGGTTGGGCGGTTGGGCGGCAGGGCGGCCCCCGCCTCCCACTTCGCATCTACATATTACCTACCCGGTTTATATCCCGCTCCACGTGCCCTACAAGCCGAGAAGATTGTTTTCCATTCTTTGGGGAATATGGCTGGTGGGTAGCAGTGGTATATTAAGGTATCAAGGTATCACCCAGGTGGGGCGATCTGATGGTGGAATTGGTAAAAATGAAATGCCGGTTTGAAAAATATGTAAATTTAATCTGGCGAACGATTTTCAAACTCGGCTTTTTTAAACACAAAGGAGCAGGGACGAAATAACTTTTGGCCATCCGGGGTCTTGGCAGTTGAGGAAAGGGTTGAACGCTTCAGATCATATCTAATATAAGTTCATTGTCCATCAAGGGAATTTTATGTAGTTGTCGAGAGATGGTGAAACTATGGCAATATTCCTCTAAATTGGAACAAATATTAACAAACTTAGATCAAGTAATAACCGATTTTATATTTTTGCGAAGTTTGAAGAAGTAAATAACCGATTTGTTTCGTGAGCAATGCACACTTCCTCAGGGTTTACTAAGAACTAATTACAATAAAAGACGTTGACTTAATGTGTCAATGAAAAGGTGGGAGTGGGAAAGGGGAAGAGGGCATAATTTACAAAGGGAACAAGTTTGATAATTGGTCATTTAAAAATACTTTTTGATTATTTATAATATTAAAATTCGCATTTTTACTCTTTCTGATTTCTAAGATTTCCAATTTGTCCAAATGAATACCATTAAAATTACAGGATTCCACCATTTAAGTCAAAATGGTGACTCGTCTCCAACAAATGATTGACAAACTCCGAGAAACTATTATTGCTAGGCCGTATTCTAGTCTAGAATTATATTTTTTTCATATTTCGATAGTTTACATTTTCAAGAATATCTCCTTATAAGGATTTTTAAAAATTCGAATTATTTTAAAAGTTATAGCTATTTTAGTGTCAATTGTGCAATTCGAGCGGCTTAGACGGAATCTAACTAGAATCTAAATAGAAAAGGCGATAAATAAACAAATGGGTGGTTAACAGACTCCGACTACCTGAAAAGAATACCCCTCTCGAATTTCCAAAGGCTCCGACTACCTGAAAATGATTACCCCTCTCTTACGAAGAAATGTATGTTATATGTGTTATTCCATCAGTTAGACTACCTGAAACTTTAAAAAAATTTAAACGCGTTTTTCTCGTAACTACTTTTTTCGAAACGTTTGTCACAAAATCTCAAGGTCAAATTGACCAATTTTCTTGAAACATGGAATGATTTTTTTTATTTATCCCCCTATGGTAGGCACCAACAAAAAAAAATCTATTTTTAAAAATTCGGAAATGTTAAAAAATAACTGAAAAACGTCAATTTTTTTTTGAGTAGCCGCCGTATGATTTTTTTTCTTCATTTTTTCCTGTTTCTACTATAATGACATTTTTTGTACTAATAATTAATCTATCTTTGATATTTTTCAGATGACCAGAAGGGTGAAAATCGTGACAAGATGGACACGCTCTTTTCTTCCCTCTACTTCAACAGCTTATAACTTCGTGAAATATATATATTTTTTTATTTTTTTGTGTATTCTCAAAATATAAATAAATAATAATTATTTTTTAATTTATAAACTAATGTTAAGACAAGATTTTTATGCATAGCACAAAGGGTAATCAGAAGGACACGGGTTCAAATCCCGTTGGCGGCAAGTATCTTTTCTCGGAAGATTTTTCAATGTAAATGAGTGTTTCAGGCTGACAATTATTGCTTATAATAATTGTTAAAAAAAAAAAAATTGTATAAAAATGTATTTTTAAAATATTAATTGTTTTTTTATTGACCGTCATAAAACGCCCGAAATCCGGGCTTCTAGACTAGAATATCCCCTTAAACATATCTTATGTTCCTTTATCCTTATTTCAAAGTTTCTCGAAGTTTTACCTATATAAAAGAATCTATAATCGCTGCACTTTAATTAATAGATTCCAGATTATTTTTATCTATAAATTCTACGGAATTTCTATTAATTTTTTTACTTAAATGGTGCCACAAAATAAGTATGTGTGTGCAAATAATATATGATTTATGGTGAGCATTCGAATATTGCTTAGTATTTGGAAACGAATCAGCAGAGAAAAAATTGAAAAGAGATTAAATACAATGGAGCCTCACAGAGACGTCATGGCATGAACAAGTGGAGCGATTGTTACATTTTTTAATGTTTGAACCTACCGAACCTACGTACCATAGATTTTGTTTAAATACTATTCTAAATAATTCACCCTGATTTTGTTGATTCAACAAACGTGTATTAAACAGTCGAGTGAGCGCCGCATTCACATTTTTACCCGATATCACTTTTTAAACCTTTCACATGGAGCATTAGAAATAAAGCATTTCCCTTGTAGACGATAAAGATTGGCATTATATGGTGAGGCTAATGGAACAACGGTACGAGTATCTCCTCTAACCTCCTGTACTCCGGGTAGAGAGAGCTTCCTCTATCCATAAGCTCCGCAACATTGACAGGTATTCAAATTTCCCTGTTGTATAATTTCGGAAACATATCTGACTTCGAAATTGCTTTGTGCAAATGTGAACCAGAATTGATATTAGAACGGAGAAGTGTGCGGTGCAGGATTGGGTAAATGTTAAATGTGTACATTGTACATATACGGCAAAGCTTACCAAATTGATTTACGATCCACTTTGGGTCTGAAAATTTTAGTTATATAATTTTGGATAGTATTTATGATTCTAGTATACATAACACAAGATGGAAAACTGAAGATCATTGTGCGAACGGAAAAGTAAAATGATTGAGGTAGATTTTTTCACGAAAACGCCCCTTTAAAAATCGTTCAAATGATATTATTTTAAAATGATAATAAATAATTTAAAATGCTGTGTAAAATCAGTGCAGATAATATTGTTTTCGTTGAAATATACAACTGATATTTAAGTGCGCTTGATTTCTTAAAATGGGAAATTAATGGCATGTTTAATATTTTCAAGATAAATTATTGGTTTAATTAATAATTTACCAATTAAAAATTATTACTAAACAAATTATGAAAAAAAAACTTCTTTAAAAAAAAACAAACGGCAAAACTATTGTGTCATATATATTATGAAAAATAAATGTCAGTAAAAGTAGTACGTACGTTTTCAGAGTGAAACATATGCCAATAATAAGTTTTTTTGGCACGTTATAATGTTTAGGAACCTATTAATAATTATTACTTCTATACAAGTCCATTAGTATTTTTTGTCATCGCTGCAATGTCTTGGGAAGTATTATAATTTTTCCGTACAATTTTGCATGTGAGGAAGCGGGATGAATATTATCCTTCATTAAATCACTGGGGTAAAAATGGCTAAATAAAATACGTTAGTTATCCTCTGAAGAGGGTACAACGTTCAAGTTATTTACGAGAATGCCTCCCTCAGCTGCCTAAAAAGTAAAGTTCCTCGTAATAATAAATAATAACCGCCAGGAAGAAGTAGGTAGTAGGCTGCAGGCTATCAATCCCCACTTTGGCCGTAAAGTTGATAAGCAACAAATGGCGCTATCCTGATTGCCCCATTTGACTTTATGAGACATTATGCTTTTACGAGTCCGTTCCGTATTTCACAGAGTGAACCAGAGGCTGTACATTAGCCGGAGGTAATTCAATTTGCAGGGCTCATATGCCA
Organism: Limnephilus marmoratus; assembly: GCA_917880885.1. Classification (NCBI taxonomy): domain Eukaryota; kingdom Metazoa; phylum Arthropoda; class Insecta; order Trichoptera; family Limnephilidae; genus Limnephilus; species Limnephilus marmoratus. The sequence continues at coordinate 31,539,284 of OU862909.1, read as the reverse complement.
GCCGAGGCTCTGATTCAGCAGTGCTTTTAGTGGGCGCAGGTGTCGTAGGAGCTAGAACCTCCCCCTCCCTTCGCTCCCTGGCGAACCTCTTGCGAAGCTCTCGGTTATCTATGGCTCTCCCAAATCATTTTCCCGCCAAAAGAATCCTCGTTCAAATCTCTCGATGGTGTTCCATCGGAGCTGAGTGGATGCTCTCGGAGACAGGTGATATACACAGGTAATATTTCCGATGTGTCAATCCTCGGGGAATTTATGGCGGTGCCTCGGGATTGCTGTTTTCTATCGGTGCCGTGGATTGGGCGACCACTTGAAAACATTATGAAACCTGCTACTACTTGTTCTCAAATCATGTAAAAGAGGAAATATTTATTTTACTAGAAAATATATTTTTTGGGTCTAGACTCAGCAGTCACCCAAATATGAAACATATTTTTTTAGGTAATTTATCTGAGGTAAATAATTTCCTTCAGGGCCTACGTCATCTTTAAAGATGCTGTTTGGAGGATAATTTTAAGAAAAGGAAGTTCTGGGAAGGAAAAAGGTGTGAGGTATGGTAGAAATCTAGGGGTCAGTGTGTCGAGAAGTGACAGAGGTATGAATCCATCCCTTCAACTGCGGTGCAAGGCGATGGGTCGAGGGATTCTGGCTGGAGAGTCTCAGCCAGTCTCTCTCGATCCGGCCCGCCACGCAGCAGGTGGGCAGACACATCGGCCGCCAAGATCTTGGCAAACCTCATAAATGGGATAATAAACTATGAATTCCCAACAAATTTAAATGTAACCCATCACAAACCCTTTTTGCACAAATCCACAAGGGTTCTACTATATTCTACGATGTTCCATTAATTATTCATGTTGATCAGTACAGCACGTATTCATGCGAGATTTAAATAAGCGATGTGTCGCATTACGAGCTGGTTGCTGGATGTTGGATGTTGGATGCTGGCTGAGTCCATTCATCATGGACCATTTAACTGGGCAGCCGCGGGGTAATATTGTTTAGATAATAAACCACTGAATATAATTATTTCACACGGCCTGGTCCCCGCGGGTCAAGTCAACCAAAACATCGCCATAGGACATTTACTAATGCTCACCATCGCACCATTTTACACTGGACTCCTTTTTAGACGTTAAATATTTTTAATCCTGATTGTTTTTTCGTGAAATTACAGAAATCATTTTCACTTTATTCTTCTTATTAGTCTGCTACATCAAGGACCCTTCAAGTGTAATAGCAACAAGATCAAACAATAATTCTTCAGAAGTAGGTTACAGGATTAAGAACACCATTATTAAGGCACTAGAATGTACACCATTTGGCTTTCAATTATCTGTCTACCTATAACTAGGGTTGCCATCCGTCCGGGTTTCCCCGGATTTGTCCTAGTTTAGAGGGCGTCCTGGGAGCGTCCGAACGGGGTTTCATTTGATGTCCGGGTTTAAAAAAAATAATTTAAAGTCTTAAAATTTAAAGTCAAACGTATACGTTTGCTCTGAGGAAGGAACGGTCGTACTGAAACCGGTCGGCTTTAAACAAATGTAAAAGTAGTTCAAATAAAGTAACATTGTTTAATTTATCTTTAATTAAAAATAAATTCAATTTCCAAGAATACAGCTGCATTGATTTTTACAAATTCCTTTCAAAATGGGAAGATATTCTAAAAGCTATCGGAAAGAGTGATAAATACAAAAAAAATGAAAAGTAAAAAAGGCGAGAGGCTGAGGAAAAAGCTTTAATAGCTAGATAATCAAATAATGTAGGTACTTTTGGGTGCAATAATTTCTTTTCATTTTTGTAGTTAAAGTTATGATTGTTTTTATTACGTAAAAGAAATTTACAATATGGCGGTTGATTAAAACTTTAAGGTGATATAAATGAGTATAGTTTTTGATTATTTTATGCTTAAAAAAATTAATAATGTAACTTACATTACAGTAAGTCTAAATTATAAAAAAGGTTCAGTTTTGTTGCTTAAAATTGAAGAAGACTGAATTTAATTCATATTATGTTAAGAGATATTTTGTTGTTTAAATGGCCGCTGATAAAAATTTAAAGATATAATTATTATTAAGTTAAAAGAGTTATCTAAAAAATTGTAAGACTGAATACTAAAATGGTCTCAGTACTTTTAAGATTAAGCCTAACAAAATTCAATTGAATTTGGTTAGGCTTAATATTTTAATAAGGGTTTTTTTTTTCATAACAGAGTATATTAATAATTTGTGTTTTATTTTAAGAATAAAAAATTACTAACTGATTATTAAAACAATTTATAACAAACTATAATTTTTTGTAATGTTTTGTTAGGTACGTTTATAATGATGATAAAAGATGACTAAATTTAATTTGAAAATATATAAAAAGGTAATTTGTGACATTTCCAAGTATTTTTTTTGTTACACTGACTATGTTTAAAATAACCTTTTGACATGTCCGGGTTTGGGCTCTAAAATCCGGGGTTTTCACGCGTCTTGTCCTGGTTGCCAAATTTAAGATATGGCAACCCTACCTATAACGTACGAGGGTATAACCAGAGAAAACCAGAAATATGTCATTTTAAAATCAGATTTCAAACGTTTTGACTCTTTTCCACAAAAAAATATAAATTGATTTAGAAAGATTGTTCTCGTGTCTAGTGAACGCGTGTTTTAAATTTTGAAAAAATGTTTATTTTTAGTATAATAAGGTTATACCATAGGTCGTTGGCATATTTGTAAAATTTTCAAAAAAGGTTTTGTATTATACAACACCCATTTCAAATCATATAATCATGCAGTAAAATAAATCAATCATTATCTGGCAAACGCATGTCTCAAAATTTTATTTTTAGTTTGAATATCATCTTTGAGGATGCTGTGTGGAGGGTTTTTTTTAAGGAAAGGAAGGAGAGGAGAGTTCTGGGAAGGAAAAGGGTTTAAGGGGTGGGTAGGAATCTGGGGTTCAGTATGTACTAGTCATCCGCCTCCAAGACCTAGAGAAACCTCACCCCATGAACCCGGACACCCCTGTTAAATCACCAAACGTAGCGAACCACTTGGGGTGACCTATGGCAGAGGTGTTGGTTATCCAATAAAGGTTCCCGGGGCGGCGGTACCCATTCCCGCCTCCCAAATTTTCAATTTGGGAGGCAGGGCCGGATCTACGAAATCTGGCGCCCTGTGCAGTAGGTACCGATGGCGCCCCCCCCCCCTACATTTTTATTTTGATTAAAAATTCGTTCACCCCAATTTTTTATTTCATTTTTATTTTATTATTATTTTTTTTACACTAATTTATAAAATAAAATCAAGACATATAAAGGGTGTAACTTTTCCAAGTGACCTGGCGGTAGCTCTCACACTCGTTTTTTTTAAAGAGAGGATCGCCAGGAGCCCTAAACTCTCTGAATCTATAGGGTAAACATAAATTATGGTGCTATTTTAATTATTTTAGGAAAAACTCTTTGCAAGTTATGCTTTAAAATAATACAACGAATTGTTTGTTTGTGCCCGTACCATGATTTAAAATATAGGTTACGAGACAATGCTGGTGGTTTCGCTGAACTAGGTCCATTATACATTCTTGAGATTTACTGCGTTTATGTACCTATATACCCAACGCGAATATTAGAAAAAGCAAATACAAATACGTTCTCATGGCAACGTACAACACAAGAATAGCATCTACTAGCTTCTGGCAGGCAGTCCCGACGAGAGACAGTGAGCAGTGATAATAAGAATATAACCTCAAATTTGTACCTTGCATTTTCCCTATGTTGAGAGAACGAACACTAAACACTGACGTATGGTATCAACGGCTTACGAACAAAAATACCGCGCTGTGATTGGTTATTGAATTTGGATCGCACCTATTCGTCGTAAAACACGGTAAAATATATATGGAAAAATAGATCTTACGTTTAAACTAAATATATGGAATTTGTAAAAAAATTCTGTAACTGACTATAAATTCGTAAGCCGTTGATACCAACCAGATGCGTGCGCATTCTGTTTCTTTGGAAAGTGTTGCTAGAGCGTAATAATTATTTCGTACTATGGGTAATTTTGAAACGATTCAGGGAATATTATAACTAAATTTTAATACAATATTTATTTTCTCACGGCGCCCCTTCGGAGTTGGCGCCAGGTTTTTGCACGTTTTTGAACGTATGGCAGATCCGGCGCTGTTGGGAGGCGGGAATGGGTAATCATTATCGTAATCATTAAAAAATATATACGTGCATGTGATTCTTGACGAAAATTGGTCTGTTTGTGTATTTATTTTCGCACTTACAAACTAATATATTTCACATTTTTATTATATTGAAAAATGATAAATACTTATGATAAAAAAAAATTACAAAAAGTACATAATTTTAATAGTTTTATCATCACCCCTTGGAACCGCCCTGTACGATCGTAAGAACATCTTTCGACGAAATGTGGATTTTCGGCCGCTGGCTGATTAAACGCTCTTAAGTACCTACTTTGGACGCCAAACTGAGGATTCCAACTTGGAGAACCTCATAGAAGGCAGAAGAAGCAGGAAGGTCGCCAATGCACTGGAGTGACAAAGTATCGCTGGTGTCCGGTACAATTGGAGTAGGGGTTATGATCCTCAGCAATGAGGAACCAACTCGAGAAGAAGAAGTGCAGTATTATTTCATCTATACTTTTAAACTAATTTAACCTAGATATGATTTCATTAATTTTTAATTTAACCTAGGTCAATCCAAAATGTCCTTTCTTAACAAAATAAGTAGTATTTTTTTTAAAATTACAGTAATTATCTTAATTTAATTGTTTTGGATAATCTTATAATATAATACATTGTTTATAATTAAGTAGATAGGTATCTACTTACAAATCTTCTGACTTCAGTACGAATTTTGGTTATGATTTATTAAATAAGTCAAAATTAGAAACATAATTTTTGGACGCAAGATCTACTGTTCACTAAACAGCTAATATTTTACTTTCATTATACAGGGTGTTAAGGGACGTACTTGACTTACTTTAACCAGTGATTCCTGACATTATTTGGAGTAAAAAATGTAAATGAAATTTTGGTCTCCGGTGACTTTTTTGGACGACTTTTTTTTCCAATTTTTTTCTTCTTTAAAATCAAACAATAAAAAATTCTTCCGCATGTGGTCACTGGTCACTCGGCCGAGTATCCAACCAACCTCTTAACCCGCCTCCAACTGTCCAACAATTACCATTTTTTTATGTTTTTGAAGAAAAAAAAAACATCAAAAATGTCACCGGAGACCAAAATTTCATTTACATTTTTTACTCCAAATAACGTCAGGAATCTCTGGTTAAAGTAAGTCAAGTACGTCCCTTAACACCCTGTATACACACCCATGCGCGCTCCATAAACTTAAAAAATAACTAAAAACTTTGCATATTTATATCACGATAAAACAGCCCAATAATTTAATCAAACGCTGTTTCAAGACAAGGACTTAAAAATTGCTCTAAACTAACGTAACTAGTTTACAAAAATTGACAGCCGACTTTTCCGGTGTTTTTTCGCCCTTTAGAAACCAATTTTAGTTTTAGTGTATTTATAATATTTATCATTTTTATTTGTTTATTCCCAAATGTTAAGGTGTTTACTAGATTTTCCTGTATTACATTAGTCCATGTAAAACGGAATCGCGGCTGCCACCACCGTTCTCAGCCGCTGTGTTGCCACTAATTAACGGCTGTGTGACGTTTGATAAGCGTCCGCTTAACTGCTTTAATTACTGTAACGGATACTACCAGTTTAGGCGTACCTACATACTACCCAGTACCTACCTACTACACACTACACTAGGTATGTACAACTGACAGCAACGCAACCACAACGCAGTAATACCTACCTAACCTCAGTCCATTCAACAATTCAACGAATATTAGTAGCCTATCTACTTTCCATAAATAATAATAGTGGGTACTACTTACCTAACTTAAGTCCAATGAATATTGCATCATGTATGCAGGTAGGTAGGTACTTACCTTAAGTTCAGAAAATAGTATCTACTACATACCTAACCTTATATTACGAATATTAGGTTAGGTAGGGAGTACTTATTATACGAATAATATAATAGGTACCAAAAGTCCAAAAAATAATAGCAATAGTACCACCTAAGGGAACGTACCCATACTACGTGACACGTTTAGGGGGGGGGGGGGGTCTTCAAAATGTCACGCTCCATACAAATGAGCGGCGGATTGCTTAGGATTTTGGTCACCGGGGGGGGGGGGGGGGTTAAAAATTGCAAAAAGTTGGTCACGTAGTATGGGTACGTTCCCTAACCTCAATTCATTCCAGAAAATGATGGTAATACTACCCCTAACCTCAGTCTATTCGATCAATGTTATTATCATGAGGTGGACATTTTCCAGAAAATGATAGTAATACTACCACCTAACCTCAGTCCATTCGAAGAATTTTATATTATATATCGACGGCCCCGAAGAACAATGTCGAACGTGCGATTTTGTAGTTTTACAGTACCTACAGTTACAGTACAAGTTACGTTTTTGCATTTTTAGTATTTTTGGGATCAAGTTTTCATTTCGTTCAAAATTCCTAAAGTACACTTTCAAATTAAGAAAATAAGCTAATAAATAAGTCATCAAAACGATTTTCAATTTTTTTTAGCTGATCCGACATTATTCTTCGGGACCGTCGATATCATGAGGTGGGTTCCAACCATCCAGTAAATAATAGTAATACTATCACCTAACCTCAGTCCATTCGATGAATAGTAATACTATCTCCTAGCCTCAGTCCATTCGAAGAACGTTATATATTATACAGGGAGTTAAGGGACGTACTTGACTTACTTTAACCAGTGATTCCTGACATTATTTGGAGTAAAAAATGTAAATGAAATTTTGGTCTCCGGTGACTTTTTTTGACGACTTTTTTTTCAAAATTTTTTTCTTCAAAATCAAACAAAAAAAAATTCTTCCGCACGTCGTCACTGGTCACTCAGCCGGGTGTCTGACGAACCCCTTACCCCGCCTCCAACTGTTCAACAACTACCATTTTTTATGTTTTTGTAGAAAAAATTTCATTTACATTTTTTACTACAAATAATGTCAGGAATCACTGGTTAAAGTAAGTCAAGTACGTCCCTTAACACCCTGTATATCACGTAGGTACCTACTGTGCAGAAAATAATAGACAAATGAATAAGACCACGATAAAGGGCTGTAAAGGTTTTTAAACGGAGATGAAATAACATATACGTAGTGTATTAAAAAGTGGATATTATCCTCTATATAATATTAAGGTACTAAGATTAAAAAGACTTTATAACTTTATTTCATTTACCTACTTATTTTAGGATGCTGTGGCTTTACCCGGAGGACACCTTCGGATAGCGGACTTCAAAAAAGTTTTCGTATTATTTTATTACTAATTAGAAGTATGGAATTAATTTACAGTAGTGGAAATTATAAACAACTAAAACGTAGGTATCTAAATCATAAATTACATTAAAAAAGATAAACATACCCGCTCCCCTACCGTCAGCCCCACAACGTTTCCCAATTGGTGTTGCCGTAGTCTCACTGGCTCCAGACGGTTGAGTGCAATTGGGTTTACGGCAACCCACTTATTTTTCTGGAGAGTAAATCACAAAATTACATATTTTTGTTAAAACAACTGGAGGCCTTAATTGAATCCAATGAAGAATCTCCCTTAAATGTTTTTTTTTTATTGACATCGGTGATTAAAGTGAACCTTCATACTTTTATAAGCATTGGGCACCTACTTAGACAGATGCTGCAAGTCAATAAGTTAATTTAATAAAATTAACACCAGGACATAAATTGAAATAAAATCCAGGATATAACTCATCTAGTTTCAAAGTACATCGATACCCATTATGTTTGTTTTATTTATCTGTCAAATTTTTAAGTGGATAGTCATAGTAATTCGTAATATTATTTCATAAGCTTTTTAAGGAAAATCATAGGAAAATAATTGAGTACCTATCTAATATCTGTCATATTTGTAAGTAGGTTGTCAAAGTTAATCATAATATTTTTCAAAACTTCCATTAGGAAAATCTTTGACTACCCATCGCTTGCTAAAAAATTGTTTAAGAAATTTGTAAAATATATGTAGGTTCACATATTATTTTTCTCATTTGTTATGTACTTAAATCTGAAAACAACTTATAACTAAAGTCATTGACCTATAGATCAATAAAACTACAACTATCAACACATCAAGCTCCATCTATTCCTGAATACAATTTTTTGTTGTTGTTGATTTCTTAACAAAAACAGCGTACAATAGCACTCCATTACAGCGTCTACAACATCATAGATACACGTAATTTAAATCTTCTGTGTGATTTTCTTTACAACATATTATATTTAATGACGAGGATAAGTCAAACAACCTACAACGAACAACTAGCGACAATTTTAATTTGCTCGGATGAAATCATTGTTCTCACGTGCTCGTGAATCCTTCTGATGTAATCCTAGATCTCGGAGTATATTAAATCATCTCTAACTAGATTCTCACCTTAATTGGGGACGAGCTTCCAGATAACTGAGTACCTAGCTTCCTAGCCATCCTCACAATGTGCGGTGACGTCACCGGTCCAGGCAAAGAGCGTGCGAAAACTGTGATCTCGGCCCAGCCAAGATTTAGCTCTCATCAACTTAAGTGTGATTGTACTAATTGACCGGCCAGTTACTTAATTGTTGTTTATCGACCATCTTACAAATTAAATGTATTGTGCTTGATATCCTAACAGACAGCGGCGGTGGCAGAACTGAGCACGGTTGCACGACGTGCTCATCGAGTGCCCGCGGTGCAGAGATGTCTTATTCAGCCTCTGAGTCATCTGAAATCAACGGATTCATAGGTTAATTGTGGCATTTACATATGAATTATTTTAATTTAAAACTGCAACAGCCTTGAGATCTTTTTCGTTGCGGTTCACTCAGTTACAATAATTTTATCACTTGACTTAGACAATCGAGCGATAGAACTTTCATCACATATTGTAGGCAGGACGGTTAGTCTTTGAACTATGATCAACTTGCCTTAAGTCAGAGAAGCCAACACTCACCCAGCACGTTTTCTCATTGAATAAATACAAAACACGAAACAAGCGACATGGCGTCTTTTTCTGTTCTGACATTTCTAGAGGAATTAGTGGAAATGACACTGCGAAATAAATTTAACAAAATGTTGTAGAAAATTAATCTCTGCTTTATAGCTAAGATTATACTGACTACATATTTTATTCATTCCCCATCTAAAAATAAAATTAACTACTTCTAATTTGTAACATTTTTTATTGCTTATTTAAGTCATTATTTATCATGACGTGTTACGTTATTAAGCGTAAGTTTAGAATAAGACAAGTTCTTTATATTCACAGTCCTCCCCATTAGAAATTCCTGTTTCGGGACGGACAATAGGTTGTTGTGATAAAGTTATATATTATACTTACGCTGTCTTCATAATTTTTATAATTTATTCATCTTTATGTTTACTTATCCTTATATTTTGATTTTGATTTTAAAATTGTTTGTTTTCAGTATGAACTAGGTATCTATTAAGAGCGTTTAACCAGCCAGCGGACGAAAATCCACATTTCGTCGAAAGTTGTTCTTCCGATCGTGCAGGGCGGTTACAATGAGAAAGATTAATTATTCTCCGTACCAGCTTTTCAAAATTATAACTCAATATCGAATTTATTTCAATCCAAATTAGCTTTAATGTATACCTTCATCCAAAAATGCTGAAAGGCGTGATGATAAAACTATTAAAATAGTGTACTTTTTGTAGTTATTTTTTGATTATAAGTATTTATCATTTTTCAATAATGTCTAAATTTAATAAGAATTTTAAAAAAATCTGAAATATATTAGTTTGTAAGTGCGCAAATAAATACACAAATCCAATTTTCGTTAAGAAACACATGTACGTACATATTTTTTAACGATTTTATTGAAACTAAAATTAAAATTCTAAAACATACGTTTGCTAGATAATATATTGATTTATTTTACTGCATGATTATATTATTTGAAATGGGTGTGGTATAATACAAAAACTTTTTTGAAAATTTAACAAATCTGCCAACGACCTATGGAATAACCTTATTATACTAAAAATTTAAAAAAAATCTCAAAATTTATTACATACGAATGCTAGATAAAAGAACAATCTTTCGAAATCCATTTATAATTTTTTGTGGAAAAGAGTCAATACGTCTAAAAACTTTTTTGAAAATGACGTATTTCCGGTTTTCTCTGGTAATGCCCTCTTAATATTTTGTCGCCGCTGGATTTCGTTTGGACTTTAGTTTCAGCGTCTCTTGATGAAGCTTGGGTTGAAAGAAAACCCATTCAGTGCCAAAAACATTAATGAAAAGCAGTGGATAATAACGTTACTTATTGCGTCATTTTTTTTATTTACGTTGTCACACCACAAAGTGTTGTACAAAAAATAAAACGCTCCGTTAAATTTTCTAAGTGCTACCCATAATCGGGTAGTTTCAAGAAAGGGTGGTGCATCGAGCTTTTTTCAACATCGCCCAGACATGAACAATATGGGCATAACATTTTGTAAGTAATCATATTTCCCTCCGCTTTATTAGTTTTTTATTCTTTCCATCATTATGAATGTGGCATATCACTCTGCGCACTAATGTCGTGTAAGTACGAGTATAACATACTAAAATACATTCGCGTTTACACTTGTTCTGGAGCACGTAACCACAAAAGCTGTGAGATTATACACAGATGTTCGACATTCAGATTTTATGCCTTAACGTTTACACTAAAACTTGATTATCTATACAAATGGTTGGATGTGGTTTATTTTATTTGGTAAATCATTTTTTGTTGTTGTTTCTAATCTCCCACAGATGCAATTAAGTACTTCGTTGTGACTTGTTATTGATTTATTTAAAGTTATTTGATTTTAAGGCATAACTATTCATTAACAGGTTCTAGATTCAGGTGGCGTGCGAGTATTTTTACAACGGAAAAGAGTTTATCTTAGTTAAATAGTAGATATATTTAAGGAAAAGTCTGTTTCCAGGTAACTAACTATTCAATGCGTAAATTATCTTTAAAAAAATTTCTTAATATATTCCAATTCTACAATATCTTAATTCCACAATACTCTTATTTCTTCACATTTATCTGCACTGGGCGTCATTCGTCACAGCTCCATTCATAGCTGGATGCTGCAATTCTCTATGAATCCACACCTCTGGACCAGTTCTCACGCTCCGTGACTGTACCGCGACTCATCCCGGTTCACAGTCACATCCCACTCGTGCAATATATATTAGTTCCACGACAAAACAGGCCAGTGACAAAACAGAACAGTGCCAAAATTGAAAAGTAACAAAACAGAAAGCTGGCAAAACAGAACAGTGACAAAACTGGAATAATAGCAAAACATTACAGTGACACAACAGAACGGTGACAAAACAGAACAGTGCCACAATAGAAAAGTAACAGAACAGAAAGGTGGCAAAACAGAACAGTGACACAAAAGAACAGTGTCAAAATAGAACAGTGATACAATAGAAAAGGGGCAAAACAGAACGGTGCCAAAATAGAAAACTAACACAACAAAAAGGTGGCATAACAAAACAGTGACACAACCGAACAGTGACAAACCGGAAAATTGGTAAAACCGGAACAATGGAAAAACAGATCGGTGACAATAAACAAGATCGGTGACAAAACATAAAGGTGGCAAAACTGGCAAAACAGAACAGTGACAAAACAGAACATTGTCGAAACAGAATACTTTTGATGCACCATGAAAATTGATTTAAAATAACTAACAACCTAACCTCACCTAAACTTGCCTTACCTAACCTATACATATAATTAGATTCTGTTTTGTGACTGTTTTGTTATGCCCGATTAGCGTATTATTAAAATATCCCATGTCCAGTGCCCATTAGCCGCATGCAGTTGTTCTATCAGAGTCGGGAATAAACGTGAATTCAGTAAATTGACTAAAATCTTTTGTCCTGAATAGAGGCAGGCAATTTGAATTAATGTTAGAGTAGCTAAATGTAAAGGATGCCGGGAGCATTCTGCGTTTTTCTGAGCTTTGAGCACATTTTTAATCAATTAAAAAAAAATCTTTAGTTACATACATATATGTAGGTACATTATTCATACATACCTTTAATTACTTATTCTCTCGTGGTGGTAATATTCGGACAGGATTCAGAAACGCTGAGCACCTTATAATCTAAAACCTAATACATATTGGTTGGGAAATCTTCAAAATCTGTGGAACATTTTTTGGTGTCATTTTTTAGTGACGAATTCATAATTTTCCCTTACCATATCACTAAAACTTGGTAAATAGTATCTGCTTCTAGTTTTATAGAACAATTATCACGACTACCTATCACGACAGTTTATATAATAATAGCACAGTCCCTTGAAATATCACGGGACATTATAACTGCTTTGACTTGTGAAGCTAAAAATTTTCATGGAATTTATAAAATTGGGAAAAGCAGACCCTAGAAATATCACGAAATCCGACAGTACTTATCAAGATTAAATCTAAAACATTCAAACAAAAGAATTACACATTTTAAAAACGGAATTTATGTGTAGAATAATATTTTGCCAAATATGTTTATCATTATTGTACATAGATGTAATTTCGATTTATTGTTTTATTACAATCGGTTCCAATTATAAAAAAGAAAATTAAATTCAGAGCTAATCCGAATTCTAGAGTTCATTAAACCAGAGTTACAGACCGACAAGCATTCAATTAATCAAAGTGTGTATGGATACCGCCACCCCAGGAACCATTTATTGGATAACCAAAACCCCTATCATAGGTCATCCCAAGTGGTTCGCTTCGTTCGTGGTGACTTAGCGGGGGTTTCTGGGTTCGCCGATGCGTCTGAACACCAGCTACATGGCACACCGGATTGGGAGAGAATGGTTGGGGGAGTCTCTTTGACCTCTCCAGCCGGACTCTCTCGGAACATCGCCTTGCACCGCATCGGGAGGGATAGATTCAGACGTCCGTCACTCCTGGACATACTGACCCTGAAGATCCTACCTATTTCCTTCATATCATATTTGGGGATGCTGTATAGGGCTTTTTTGGGGGAAAGGGAGGGGAGGAGTCTCTGAGAAGAAAAAGGTATCAGGGGTGGGTAGGAATCTGGAGTCAATGTATCTAGGAGTGAAGGACGTACGATTCCACCCCTCCCACTGCGGTGCTAGGCGATGAGTCGAGAGAGTCCGGCTGGAGAGTAAGTTGAAAGTATGTAGGTGAATGAATGAAATTAGAAATAGAAATACTAGTACAATTTCTAATTCAATTCAATTTCTAATTTATTTTTTTTTTTTTTTTTTTTTTTTTTTTTTTTTTTTTTTTTTTTTTTTTTTTTTTTTTTTTTTTTGGGGGGAAAATTTAACCCGGACATTTAAATCTGGTGCGTTAAAAAAAAAAGGGAACGTACCCATACTACGTGACACGTTTAGGGGGGGGGGGGGGGGTCTTCAAAATGTCACGCTTGGCACAAATGAGCGGCGGGGGCCATAGGTTTTTGGTCACCAGAGGGGGGTTAAAAATTGCAAAAAGTTGGTCATGTAGTATGGGTACGTTCCCTAATAATTTATATGTTCGTACGAAGCAGATACTTAATGATGTGACATATAATTTAAAAAAAAAACAATTAAATAAATTAAAAAGTTGTGTTTACAAAGATATTATTTAATTTTAAAGTAATAATTTAGTATAAATGAAACAATATATATCTTTCTTAGAACCGATTATATTTTATTAGCGCGACCGATTTCGGAACGACCGTTCCTTCCTCAGGTCAAAAATTATTTATAATGGATAACCACAAAGTTATGGCTACATTCAAAAGTATAATAATGTAGTTTTTTCATCTTAAGATATGAGTTTACAAAAGCCGGTGATTTCCCGAGACAACAGCCACATGGATACATGGACACATGGTGGAATACGCGGACGGTATAAACAAAAAGACTGATTTGGTAAACGAGAGCATCCGTCTTCTTCAGTGATATCACTTAACGTTTACACCAGTTGAGACATCATGCTTTTAATCCATTTATTAACATAACAATTATTTGGATACGTGCAAATACTGCGATATTTGTATATATTTAAAAAAAATCGGAAACGGTAGCAATCGCCCAAAAATCCCTTCATCACTTATTTATTTTTGACTGGGTCTGTTTCTTCTTGCTAGCAACACGACGTAACATCCCTTATAAGGTTGATACCTGTCGTAAAAATATTAAGTTTATTAGGCCTCTGAAAAAGATCACCGTGTGTTGTGATTTACGATTTTCACGGCCAAAAATATTACCATGATTTATTATTTTGGTATTTTGCCTTTTTGGGCTTGCCCCTCCTTTGGCCAACGAAAGCAGATAATCGAAACTGTAAGGCTATCCGAAACGTTAGCTATAATTCCTTTGGGAGGAGTAAGCGCATCTAGTATAATACCGTATAAATCATCTATGAAATCACGATATTCATTTGTTTGATCATGATTTAACAATTGACGTGGATTAATGAATTAATTAATAATTTTGTTTTAAATAAATTAATGATTTTTTATATGAATTTACTCAACAAAAAACTGAAAATATTCTTAAAAGCTCAAGTTTCGAAAACTGGCTTAAAAAATAACAAGTTTGTTCTTAGGAAATCAAAATATGAAAAGCTTTTAAGATTTAACATCATAATATCACAGTTTTTAGATTAATGACTAGATTGAAACAAGACCGAGTCTGAGCTTCTAAAACAAACATTAAAAAACTAGTGACATCTGCTCGAAGCGTTGAACATTTTTTTAATCAGTCTGCCTGAATGAGAGCGAAATATTTAATAAAAAAAATTGCACATGAATGTTTGCATGATCCCATTTCACACAGCTGGATGAAGTAATAAATTAATACCAACTTTTATTTCCTGTTAACTTCATTCAAACCCCCGAGTTGAATGAATTATCATGCGAAAATATCTGCTTCGCTTTCCTCAATATTTTGCAATGCTTTTTATCAACTATTTTTCGTTATTGGAGCTTTTATCTGACACGTGTAGTTTTTTCGACCTGTTTTGTAATTTTATTCTATTTTGAGATTACTGAAAGAAACAACGCCTTGGAAAAAAGAACAAAGACGATTTTAGCAATAGCTAAGTACTTCCGTCTTGTTGATTACTAACCTTATACCTTATACATGTACTTATTTTGCTTTAATAATTTTTTATCATTTTAAATTCGGAAGAAGATCCCTGAAGAGATTTGATTGTCTATTGAATGTGCAATTTTATGGTTTTTGGCTTAAGGGAACTGCACATTTGGGTGAAAACCCACAAAACTGCCCTAGGTAAATAAATGTAAGAAAATAATACCAACCTATCATTAAAAATAAACAAGAATTTTAGGATTAAATTATTCAGGTATGTACTAAATAATATCAGGTAAATACCATACTACGTGACCCGATCAGGGGGGGGGTCTTCAAAATACCACGCTTGGTGCAAATGAGCGGCGGGGGCTTAGGTGTTTAGTCACCGGGAGGGGGGAGGGGAGGGTGTTAAAAATTGCAAAAAGTTGGTCACGTAGTATAGGTACGTTCCCTTAGAAGATCATCGATTTTGAGTATGAGGCATAAGTACCTATTTAGAACCTTAGGATGAGAATGCAAAATGGTATTGAAGAAACTGAAAATTTTATGCTTTATGTAGATATTATTTTTATATGAATACCTCACAAGAGTTCCAGCTACTTCCGTCTGGAGCCAGCGAGACTATGGCATCCCCAATCGGATTATGTTGTGAGTTGTGAGACTGAAGATAGTGAGGAGTGGGAAGAGGAAGGAGATGGATTAGAGGAAGGTGGGGAAGTACCTGGCTATTCGGATCTGGTCACTAAACATGGCTAAAGCCATTTCAAGCAATGTTTCAATTCTGAATGGTGGTCTAAATCCACGGCAATACTCAGAGTATCTTCAAATCTGCTTCAAGTATGCTGTATATTTTTTAATGAATTAATTATTTTAATAACAAAAATAAATCATACAAAATTCAAAAAAAAATCATCAACTAAAATTTATTTGCGCATGTCGGTATTCGATCCGGCAACCTTCGGATTGCGAGTCAAGAGCTTTACTCCTCGACCACGGAGGCCGTCAAAATGGCGGCAAAGTTGCTAAAGTAGACACATGTGAATCTTCCTAAGAGGAACACAGACCGAACGAGGAAATTGGAAGAGTATGTGAAAGGGTGTTTTGTTGCAGTGTTGACCGTTAAGTTATAAGCAGCTTTCGATATTGTAAGGAACTCATTATTTACTTAATCAACTTTAACGTTAGGTTCTCTTTTTTCAAAACCTTTATAGATTACTTACTTTTTTCGTTGTTTAATTATTTTTAATGTGGTTGATTTAATATTTCCGTTGTGTCCAAAACTATTGAAGTGATGTATACTATGTAAAAATATATTTTGTCATATTAATCGTTGCATACCAAAACATAATGACGTGAAGTAGGTACATCCCATTCATAAAACGATAAACTATCGTTTCATCACAAATGTGAAAACGACTCGCCATGTAAATAGATATGATGAGAGAGGATGTGATTAATTTAACACAATTAACCAAAGCTATGCCTACCAGTCCCAGTCCTACCACGGACCGATATAACCAAAAGCTGCGCCAGCGAACTAAGCTCGTATAGGTAGTACAACAATCGTTATTGCTCCGGCTCGACTCCATGCCACGGAACAAGGCCACCATATGAACCATATAATTTTCCAATTTCCGGACTGCGCACCTATGCTAAAAGATTCTGTGAGTCCTTCCATTGATTTAGGTACCGGTTGAACAAATGAAACCCTCCGATATCTTTTTTTTTTACATTAGCTCAACACTTTTACATTTTTCAATATATTTTTTAATTTGTTTATTTGTTTTTTTGTTCCTTTTTGTTATAAAGAATACATCAGGACAAAGAAGCTTTGACTGTCCAACTAGGAAGGTCTCCCGTTCTAGGACAGTCAAATTACAGAAACACTTTTATAGGCGTAAATTTAATTTACAAATGACCGATTTGAGACTCAAATCAAAAAATCATCGCCAAAAAACATTATCTTACTTACAGAAGCTCCGGCAAAAATATTTAATTATTTATATTTAACAGCACAAGTGTCCATTACGTACATGTTTTCTTTTTCAATATAGAAAGATATGTTAAATTATATTACTTGTAAAAAAACCCAAAGAAAAATAATACATATTACCAAAAGAAAAATAATACATATTAATTATAAATTTTCACGGCCAAAAGTATTTTCGTTATTTGTTTTTGGGGTGTTATGCCGTGTTGCGCTACCTCCTTCTTTAGCAAAAGAAAAATAATACATATTAATTCTGCCTCAATACAGATTCACCTAGTGAGACAGACTATGCACAACTAAAAATATTGTATAATTATGCTACTTTTGTGTAACCGATCTTACATTACTTTCTACTTGTTAATTTTTTTGTACTGATGTAATCTACATTGAACATGTACTTTTTTAGTTGTAATGTTGCCAATTTCATTGAATAAAGGTATATTATTATTATTATTATTAATACAAAGCAGTGAAGAAGAAACAAACAGAAAAAACCTGTTGTACAGTGACCTTGTTAAAATATGTACTTACTGCTGAATTGTTTAAATAGTAGGTACAGCTTTATACTTCAGTAGAGGCATAAAAAAATATCAGAATCATTAGCATAAAAGGTTTTCAAAAATGTTAAAAGTGTAATAGCACACTATGTTATTTACTTTTCACCCAACTCTATCACAATCACTTTTCCTTTCCGTTCTTAATATTTTTTTCCGCTTGAAGACATTTTTTTTAAGGAAAATAATTTCCCTCAGGGCCTAGGTATGTCATCTAAGGGTATGCTGTGTGGAGGTCTTTTTAAGGAAGAGAAGGATAGCCAGTTTTGGGAAGGAAGAAGGTACGCGGGTGGGAAGGAATCTGTGGTCAGTGCGTCCAGGAGTGATGGACGTATGAATTCATCCCTCCAACTGCGGTTCAAGGCATGGATGGGTCGAGAGAGTCCTGCTGGAAAGGTCAAAAGGCCTCCATTAACCAGTCTCTCTCGATCCAGCCCGCCACGCAGCAAATGGGCAGACGCATCTGCCGTCAAGTCCTGGACAAACCTCACCCCATAAACCCGGGCACCCCTGCCAAGACACCAGACGTAGCAAACCGTTTGGGGTGGCCTGTAGCAGAGGTATTGGTGGTTGGTGTTCCAAATATTAACTTAACCAGATATAAATAGTAGGTGTTTGTAGACCCAATATATTGACGCTCAACTTCTGAGAGGTTAACTAAATTACTAACTGACTAACCATCAAGCCGTTTCCTCTCAGGTTCTCTGCATATCAGGTAGGGCAAAACTAAACAAACAAACAACTCTGCCATGGCATACAATCCTTGCTTCATTCAAATTAATGCATCGTCTCATACATACAATACCCTACTGTTTCTTGACATGGCCCAATTCCAGTATTTGGGCGTCCATGATTTATTCGACGCATTCGTCATATATTTTCCTTACACTTCATTTGCATTATATGTTAAAACCTATATAACCTTACTCTTCACGCTTACAATAGCCTTGTAATCTTTGAGAGTCTTCACATTTTTCATACGGTCATACGTGGTTTTACCACACACACCCCTCATTTCTTCAGCATTTCATCTTTCCTCTGTCAGTTTAATGCCTCACCGCCATTCTTAAAGGTTGGTATAAGAATTACATTGTCGACTGCTGCTTTCGCTTCCTTGAATATTTTTTCGTTAGCTTCAACCCTTTCAGTCTTCCATTTAATTTTAGAGGGGGTTCCATTTCTAACAAATTCAACAAAATTATCGCAATATGGATGGTCACTAATGGTTCTCAATGAAGGGAAGATTTCAGGAAGATGGACGAACATTCAATAAGGGTAAAATGTTGCTTGTGTCATGATGGAGGACTTTGGAATTCCGTCCCCAAGGAATTGAACTCACGACGCCTGTGGAAACCAGACGCGATGCCAACTCAGCCACTAACCGGTCAACGCCTTTCAATTGATGACCGTTGGAAATCCCACATCACCGGACTTGGTGTACTTGGCTAGGAAAAACAAACGGATGAGATGGACGGACTGACGACCCAAAGAGAATTACAGCTTCGGATGAGAGACCTAGAATCAATAAAACAGGAGATATTTGAAGGAAACCCATGTCCATATTGTCAAATCAGTAAAATATGAAGAAAAAAAATAAAAGTGTGCGATAGGCCACTTGCATCACGTTTTTTAAAAAAAAAATCTGGTTTAGGCAAATATTCTAAGACATTCTGTATTTTTTTTCTTTTTAATCGTATTTTTGAAACCCTGGCAATTTTTTGAAAATTTTGATCCGAAAAATCAGACCATTTTTTATAAACCGGAAAGATGGGACATAATTTTACGGGTGCGAAAAAACGATAATTACATAGCCGAAAATCATTTTAAAAACAGAACGTCTTCCACACGAATGGCACAGGAGAATAACGAGGCATTCCAAAAATATTACATCTCATAAATATTTTTTCCCTTGATCCATCATATTGATCAAAAATGATTATAATGTTCAACGTCTATATTACTAAATCCAATGTAATATACTTGTACTTGTAAATTATAATAGTAATAAGAATATTATAAAATTTGATTTTGTTAAAATCAGCACCATTACCATTATACCTCTAAAACACATACAGACAACATAAAATGTCCGGGGTTCTCTTCATAACATCTGTCAAAAAGTCAAACCAAATGATAAGTTCGCAGAGAACAAACAATAAATCTAGTGAACGTTAAATGTCAAATTCAAAAATTCGCCTGAAATCAAAGTGATGCCATATCTTCTTCTTCTCTATAAATAAAAATGAATCCCCGAAATGTATGTACGCGCATAACTTCCGAACGACTGCACCAAATTAGATAATTCTTTTATTGTTGTGTTCGTTATTGTCAGGACAAGGATTGTGTAGTGAGTGGTGGTGAGTTCTGGCATTATGAAATTTGTATAAAAATTGCAATAGGTTGCACGCGAGCTGTTTTAAAACTGAATGTATCGGGACTGAATGTATGGTATGCGGGAGCGGGGAGGGGGGAGGGGAGAAGGGGAACTCGGGAGGGGTGTTCGCGGAACGGGTGAAAGGGGGAGTGGAGTGGGAAGAGGAAAGGTTGAAGAGGCGGAGTGGGAACGCGAGATGGGAAGGGGACGCGGGAGAGGAAGGGGAGGCGGAAGGGGAAAGGACACGTAGGGAGAAACAATTTCTTTATTAAATGGCGTAGCAACGCATGCCGGGAACCAGCTAGTAAAAAAAATAAATCAGTTTGGAATTTCACAAAATTAATAGGAACATTTTCGGAGACGGGACATTTGCATGTAGTGACGTCACGAGCCCAAATAATGGATTTATTTACTTTAAAAAAAAAAACTGTACATTTGTAAACATTTTTTCGTAATCTTAGTAAAAAAAATTATCCACACGATTTTTTCCAAGTCGTTATGAAATCCATGCAAGTGGCCTATTCTTACGCGGAGAAGTGAAACCTTCAGAAAACTAAAGTAGGCAAGAGTGAGGAGAGGAAGCCACGAAGTACCGCACAGAGAGGAGACCGATTATACTATCTCATTTTCTCGCAGGCTAAATCCTACAGATGCATGTGTTTGTCTCTTTTTAGTGTCGCTATTTTTCGTTTCATCGAGTTTCAAATCACAACAGTGCTAAAGAAATTTGCACTTCAAAAATTTCAAAGCGACTGTTATATTTTGAAATTTCATGTTTTTTTTACATTAGCTTCACACAGGAGGCCCTGAGGAAAATAATTCCCCTCAGGGCCTATGTAATCTTTGGGGATGGTGTGTGGAGGGTATTTTTAGGAAAAGATGGAGAGAAACTTCTGGGAAGAAAAGGATATTAGGGGTGGGTAGGAATATGGGGTCAATGTGTCCAGGAGTTACGGACGTAACTCCTGGACACATTGACCACATTGTCGCTTTTTTTCGTTCCATCGAGTTTCAAATCACAACGTGCTCAAAAAGTTTTCACTTCAAAAATTTCAATGCACTTATTTTATTTTGAAATTTTATGTCAAAATTCGTAGGACAAATTTTTTGGGGATGTTAACTTCGTCGATGAATTTATGATCCTAGCCTTTTGGGAAGTGTCTAGAGTTGAGTAGGTAATAAGGCCGAGCTGGTAGAGCTGGTATAGGAAACGTTAATCAAGGGAGAGACAATTAAAACTGCTTCCAGCAATCATGCTGTAAACAGTATTGCCTGTAAGCTGTAAGCTGGCTCCGTAAGCGATTTGATGAATTTGTGGTTTAATGATCGCACACTTAAAGCTAACAAAGGCGCATGTATGTTTTTATTCTTTCATGTGGTGGAAACGCTACAAGACTTGGTATTGTGAATTTTGTCGGTATTTGTGATATATGTAAAGTTGGTAAAATTATGAGAAAACTTCGTGTTTTTATGAAAAAATAAATACTGAGATTTTCAATAAAATAATGTGGTTTAAAACTTATCTAAAAAGAGCCCTGGATTGATAGGATAACTTTCAGTAACTTGTCATTGTTCCATCAGTTCGGCAACGTACAAACAACAGTTAACGTCGAATATATTAAGAACACTTAGTCGTTGTGAACTGATACTTATTCGTTGGCGATATGCAATCGTGCTTGGGAACGATGAGCTGTTACCGATAGTTATACTATCAATCCTTGTCGATCGACTGTGCTACATGACTAACTTCTCTTCAAGTTATGTTCGAAAATTATAAAAGGAGGCGGTTTTCGACTACTATTATTATATTTTTAGCTTATGAGTAAACCTCAAATCGTAATATTTAATTAAATGAAGACAATCTGAAACAGAAAAATCAGAAAAAGATACTTTCCAGCTTTCCGGCCCAGAAAGCCGAAGGTCCTGGGTTCGAGTCCCAGATGTGCCCATATCTTTTTCGGATTTTTGTATTTCAGATTTTTTCGCTAATATTGTCTTCATTTAATTAACTACACAATACACTATCAGCTATGGTCAGACAAACTAAATCCTTGACAAAATTCAAACAAGATATAACGAAATGGATTGTAAGGGAACGTACCCATACTACGTGACCAACTTTTTGTAATTTTTAACCCCCCCCCCCCCCCCCCCGGTGACCAAAATCCTAAGCAACCCGCCGCTCATTTGTATGGAGCGTGACATTTTGAAGACCCCCCCCCCCCCTAAACGTGTCACGTAGTATGGGTACGTTCCCTAAGTATTGGATCATTGGATGCCACACTATTACTATTATTATTATCTTTAAAATAAATCACACATAGACAGAAATAAATATTCACATACGACCTAACACCTAACCCATATAAAATATATTAAATTAATATAATATCAGAATATCAGAACCCCCTCAAAAGATATTTTTAAGTGTTTTGACATTATTACAAGAATATTCTTACACATCATTATAAAAACAGAAAATCTCCTAATGAAACTCGGATACATGACACAAGAGCCTCAAAAAAGGATATAGGTACGAGATGTTCCAAAATTCAAGACAAGTTTTGGCCAAAGAAACCACATATATTTGGCAACCAAACTTTAAAACATCCTTCCTCCAAGTTTGAAAAAGATAGAAAAGATAAATAAGTTTAAGGAAAAAATCGAAACATGGGTGAAAGAAATTAATGCAGACATACTAGAGAATGTATTAAAATCATCATAGAAACTAAATAACGGAAAATCAAAGAAATCTACCGGTCCGCCTCAGCACAGGACCACCTAGTGGGAAGGACTAAGAACAACCAGATGAAATATTTATATACATTATCATATCTTGTAATTCTCATCAAACCTGTAATTGAATAGTCACTAATAAAAATTAAAAAATAAAGACAAATATAAGCTAAATATTTTTTTTTTTTTTTTTTGTTGTCAAGAAATGATTCAAATCATATTTATGAATTACTAAGTGAAAACTGTAGGGGGGGTCTTGGAATATACTGCACGTGGTCACAGAGGGGGGAGGAAGGGGGGGTTAAAATTTTCAAAAGGGGGTCACGTGGTAAGGGTACGTTCCCTTATCTAAAAAGAGCCCTGGCACGGTCGATCGATAAGGGTTGATAGGATAACTTTCGGTAACTTCTCATCATACAATAGGACAACTACGGATCTCTAACGTACAAACAACAGTTGAAGTCGAATATATTAAGAATACTTAGTCATTGTGAACTGATACTTATTCGTTGGCGATCTGCAATTGTGCTAGGGAACGACGAGAAGTTATCGAAAGTTATCTTTCCTTAATCCTTGTCGATCGACTGTGCTACGGGAACTGAAAGCAATCCATTGACAGAACATAATTTTAGAACATAACTTCTCTTCAAGTTATGTTCTAAAATTATAAAAGGAGACGGTTTTCGACCACAATTATTATATTTATTTTTATTTTTAACTCAATAAGTAAAACTTCAAATTGTAATATTTAATTAAATGAAGACAATATTAGCGAAACTCAATAAAAAATCTGAAACAGAAAAATCAGAAAAATATACGGTCACATCTAGGACTCGAACCCAGAACCTCCGACTTTCCAGGAAGCAAGAGTTGCGGCCCAGAAAGCCGAAGGTCCTGGGTTCGAGTCCCAGATGTGCCCATATCTTTTTCTGATTTTTCTGTTTCAGATTTTCGATTGAGTTTCGATAATATTGTCTTCATTTAATTAACTACACAATATACTACCAGCTACGATCAGACAAACTGAATCCTTGACAAAATTCAAACATGATATAAAGAAATTAATTGTAAGCATTGGATGCTACACTATTACAAACATCTGTAAAATAAATCACACACAGACAGAAATAACTATTCACATACGACCTAACCCATATAAAATAAATTAAAATAATAGAATCCTGTCAAATCTCACTCCATAAATAGTTTTGACAAGATTTACTACTTTACTTCATCTCTTCCTAAATTTATAAGATAACTCTCTTTGAGGGATTTACCCACGCTTCCAATCACCTCTCTGTTTTAATTGTATTTAAATTAATATGTATTTAACTTTAAATAATCTTGTAACTATGATATTTTATTATACATAGTTACAAGACACGGACACAGGTATATCCCAGTGAGACAGGCATGGTAAAAACCCAATGTAAACGTACTTTATATAGATCGATAAATAAAAAATAAAATTATTAGAATTAAAATAATTTTTTGGTCAAATTCACAAATTTCTTATGGAAAAAATCTATATACACAGTGGTTGTTTTTTAAGGCGATCCCATAGTCCAGGAAAAAATCGAAATCGGAATTCACGCCCCTTTATGGGAGGAGTTTGAAAATACTAAAGAAAAAGCTTTTGGAAAGGTTGGAAAAGGTATTTGAGAAAAAAAATTCAAAGGTTGGTTTCGTAAAAACCTATAAAAAACATTAACTCCCTTTTTACGCATTGTTTATTGTAATAAAACGGAAATTTAAAATTGATTTCACGAAATCAAGCGACGCGGAGTGACGCGTCCATCTCCCGCTCAGTTCGGGGCGTGACTGATACGAAGTAGGTTTGACGACTGTGGCGTGGACAGTAGTTCTTCGGTGGACGCCATAGGGTTCACTTTGAAAAACCGAATTCGTCGACTAGCGGCCGTATTGTAAAATAACAACGCGAAAATGCATATTTTATTTTATTTTGGGAAGATCAGGAGTAAATATCAACTTTTTTTGCGATTACTATAAAATAAACTGAATTTGCTACATTATACAATAAAATCATATCCGAAAAGGGGTTTATAAATAGGAGAGTTTGGACTTGAAAGTGTGTTTTTTAAACCTTATACTTTATTTTTTTATAGGCTTATTAAAAGACTTATAAAAAAATGACCGATATTTTTAAGGGCCAAGGTATGTTCTACACGCAGTATTTAATTGAAGCATCTATAATACTTCGAAGCGATCAAATTTTCAAAACAAAAACATATGATTTTGTATGATTTTACATTATTTACTATGGCTTCATCTTAAGAAGGAAGGAGCTTTCAGTTATTTTACAGTTAAGGTGATGCATCACGTCATGTAAAATTCGTCATCCTTATGTAAATTGGTTTAAATTCCACTTTAACACCAGCCGCGTGTTTTATTTATTCACGAAAAAAACATCACAAAAAAGCGTATTTAAAAAGCGAAGCTCAAATATTTAAATGTTATATGATCATTTTCTAAAAAAAATAATTCTTCACGCTATACAATAAAACTACAACCCAAAAGGGGTTCATGCATAATACATTTTGAACTCCAAAGCAGTTTGGAGGACTGATACTTTATTTTTTTCTGAGCTTATAAAAGACTAATCAAAACAATGCTCGAATATTTTAAAGGCAAATATGTATTCTACTCGCAGTATTTAATGAAAACATCTGAAATATTTCTAAGTGATCTAATTTTTAAAATAAAATCACATAATTTTGCATTGCATAGTAGCACATCAATCACAATAAGACGTAAAACACAGGAATGGTCTAAGTCTAAAGTCTAAACCCTTATCATTAAATTGCGCTTCGAATGGTAATGACCAACGATTTAAGTTACAATAGATCGTTACAAGGAGAGATATCTTCACAAAATTGTATGATAATAGTTCCAATATTACACGTAAAGCGCATTACACATTACACAATCATTGGACGTCAAATTAAAAACAAAAGAAAAGGTCTAAAAGCCTAAAATGATTGATAAATTCTCTTCTCTGCATCATAAAAATGTTAATCATTGTCATTCTATGAATTACAGATATGACATTGATCAGTGTTAGTCTGGTTAAGTAGGCAGCTACCGACTTAAATACAGAAATGAAAAAAAAAACATGTAAAAAAACAAAATCCCATAATGACAGGAAACAATGATTTCCCAGACAATCTGCTGCCCTCCTGCCCCTATGTCTGCTTTAATATTGGAGATAAAACAAGGCGAGCCATAAACTAAACAATAAAATCACAATTATTTATCTTGATGAAGAAAAAACGGACAAAAAACTCAAATGGCATGTGGGAGAGATGAAAAAAATGTTGGTTAGGGATCTCATTGCTTCGGGGACAATGGATTTTTTGTTCATCTAATTAAAGAGTAAGTAGGTCCGGAAACAAAGGAAAATGTAATTCATTGACCTCTATTTATTAGCGATGAATTTCAATTCACCATAATTTTTAAATTATATCTATTATTTAAACGGTTAGAAAAATAATTATCGTCCTTCAACAATTCCCGATGGGTGATGATGCAGTTCCCGAAGCTCTGCAATAATGTCTTGTGAAAATAATCATCAAATTGATTTTTGTTGTTTTTGTAGAATATGATTAAAATCAATTACCTGTTTTGACCGCTTTCGTATTATTTCGATTAGTGTATTTCCAATATCATAAAAGTTTATGAACAAATTTTCCCTCCACTTTTCGAATTCTTTATTTTCAATAATTAATTTTGAAAATTTTCAATTTATAACTAACTATTTAATCGGCTAATTATGAGACCGAAAAACATCTAAACATTATGCTGTTATTTTTTTGTTTCTTCGCATTCACAACCCCAGATTAGAGCGGTAGATACTATAAAGTTACTCGAAGTGGCTGTAGCCATGTTTAGTGACCAGATCTGAATAGCCTGATGCTTTCCGACCCTCCTTTCCCTAGTCTACTTTCCTCCCTCATCCCCCTCATACTCACAACATACTATACAGTTAGAGATATCATATTCCCACCGCATATTCGGATCGTGCAACATCACAATTGTAGAAGAAGTAAAAATATTTTTTATTGTAAGGATAGTATTTTATTCTCAGCGTTAATCCTGAAATTAATTTTTCTTCCCCTAAGATCTGAAAATGTAATTTAAGGAATGAATTACCTTGTCTGTTATGATTCCCGCCCACTTTAATGTTTATGTGGAATGAACCATTAGTGTAATGGCCTGCTAGTGGGATTTCGTGCAATTGTGCGACCAAATATGACAGCGACGAAGAATGAAAATATCATTAAAAAACAACAGCAATTAAAAAAAATCGTACCCGCACCTCGTAAACCCTGGATGAGACACATGAATGAGCGGGGGGCGGAGGTAATTATCGCATAAAACCCCCATGGACGGTGTTACTATAAATCATATTTTTAAATCCTCATACTAAATTAACATTTTGAGAAGTAAATAATGTCTTTGATAAGTAAATAGAGCTAAAATACGTTTTTCTTTTCAAAAATATTTTTGGATAAAATTGATATTGGAATTTAAGTTAAAAACAGTTTATAAATTAGCATTTCAATTGCTACTTTTCTGTTTTTTTTTTTAAATTTTAATTGGTGGTATTTTTTGTTGTCTTCTTTATTATCTGGGGTTCATGGGGTGAGGTATGTCTAGGTCTTGGAGGCGGATGACCAGGACACACTGAACCTCAGATTCCTACCCACCCCTTAAACCTTTTTCCTACCCAGAACTCTCCTCTCCTTACTTTCCCTAAAAAAACCTTTACACAGCATCCCCAAAGATGACACAGGCCCTGAGGGAACTTTACATGAGCTGCACTCAGGGTCTCCTGCGTGGAGCTCATGTAAAAAAAAAAAAAATTATTTTTTTATTTACCCTTTTGAATACTAGTCGGAACATGCTGTGGGTCAGAATATCTTTTGTATATTTTACTTATTACACTCGTACATATAAAACTTTAAAAAGTGACATCATGATAACCAATGATGACTGATGGCATTGCATTTTTAAACAATGTGAAATATTAATTCACAAGATTTTGGAAATTCCCAGCGATAAATGTTTTTTATTGATAGTCAATTTTATTTCACTTAGATACCTAATTCGAATTTTTAAGTTTCCTGTTTGATTTTTTTTCCTGATTACTTAAATAAAATATAATTCATATAAATTTTTAATAATTATTTGGCACTCCTCTGTTCCTTGCACTTATGATACGAGTATTAATGTGCACAAACAAATAAGCGATGTGGGAAATGCAGTCCAGGGGTATCGGCCGAGGAGTCAATTAGGTATTACGAAAATTATATATCGAATGCTTTTAAAGAAAAGAAAACAAGTTAACTCCGCGAAATAATCCCTTTGATTCGGTTTCCCATAAAATCTTGTTTATAAATGATATTACTCAAACATTACGATGTAAATAGTTCCAGATTACTTAAAATGTTTTAGAATTATTCAAAATATTATTAACCGCAATTTTTTTCACGATAATATCAACAAATCGTTAATTTGGTGTGATTAAAACAAATTTTACTAAAATATCTCAATATGTCAGATAGTCAGATTAAATCTAATATACAGTGATTTTTAATTTTAACATTGACAACGATGCTTATGAAACATTAATACTCGTACAAATTAAAAACTTAGGCATCACTTTTTAATCAAATCTTTAATTTGAATAATTTGTTCCGCGTAACGCAAATTTCTAACAAGGGCTTACACATGTTAGGACTTATAAAAAGATTATTAAGAATTTTCAATAAATTTATGTACAAACAAAACTATTATATCATTTCGTTTTCGTTAGAAGTGAACTGAACTACTTTATTGGGAGCTTTATCGAAAGGGTACAAAATAATCTTTTTCGCTTTCTTGGTTTTGAATCCGACAAATTTGAAAATGATTAAATTGTCAGCCAGAAGGATTTTCTCTGAAGTATACAATTTTAAATTACGCGCTTTGCTAATTTTTCTAAATCCATTACTTAATACTGATTTGGGAGATGGGATACATTTGAATACTTTCTGGGCCAACTACCATATTATGTTCCTACTTATCATTGCCCTGTTAGGTACTAATGAATAGTTATAGGTAATTAGTTATGTCGGGCCAGTGGAAATCACTAAAGGCACTGTCAGACTACGCCATAATGAAGCAAGCGTTTTAGGGTTTGGCATATTTCAGCATATCGCTCGCCATATATCGTGAAATGTATGGCGAGTGATATGCTCAAATAAGGCCAAGCCAAGAAAGAATAGCGCGCATATGGCGTGGTCTGATACAGGCATTAAAGAATACAAAAAATTGTTGCTAAAATAATAAATCAATTATAGTAATGGAAATATATTGCATATCATACGTGTGGGAATTTGTTTTTTCGATTCAGAATTGTGATTTCACACCACGGCAATACTTATTTGATTTTGCGTCCAGCTATGAGCTTTAACATAATATTTGAAAATGTCAAGGAATTTTTTTTTAAACCCCGACTTTATCTTTAAACTAATTTTTTAAAATAAGTTCGTGTTTTTAATAATTTATAAATCCCTGCCGTACACGTGCCGCCCTGCGTGAAAACGTCTCCGGGCTTTACTCACAGTAAGAAAGCCCGAGTGGTGTATCCTCTCTTTCATATCGCCAGTTGTCCCTTTTATAATTAAGGCTGCGTTCGCCTATTACCATATTAATTTGGGAGGCGGGTATGGGTACCGCCGCCTCTAACCAACACCTCTGCCATAGGTCACCCCAAGTGGCTCGCTACATTTGGTGACTCAGCAGGGGTGCCCGGGTTCATGGGGTGAGGTTTTTCCCAACAGCTGCATGGCAGGCCGGATTGGGAGATAGCGGTTGAGGGGGTCCCTCTGACTTATCTATCCGTACTCCCTCGGAACATCGCCTTTCACCGCAGTGAGATGGATGAATTCATATATCTCTCACTCCTGGACATGCTGACCCCCAGATTCCTACCCACTCCTCATACCCTTTGCCTTTCCTGATCTTCCTCTCTTTCCTTTCCTAAAAAAGACCCTTTTCTAAAAGACCCTCCACACAGCATCCCCAAATATGACATAGGCCCTGAGGCTTCGATCAAGTATTGTTGTCAATGCCCTGAGGGGAATTATTTTCCTCAGGGCCTCCTGTGTGGAGCTAATGTAAAAAAAACAAACTTGGTCACGGAACGGAGAGCTGAAGAAGCAAGTGTGTGTGTGTCAATTATTTCAACTTTTGAATTCAGAAAGGCCCGGGATCTCAAAAGTTGCGTCTTACAAAGAAAATGAGAACTGCATTAATTTTTTTAAAATGGTTATTAGCCCGCTAAAATGCATTGAAAATCAGAAAACAAACCTAAAACTATTTTTTTTTTAAATTTTCACTAAAAAAAATTTTTCAGTAATTTTACCTTTTAACTTTACCTATAATTTTACCTTTTATTACTAAAAAATGCGTATAACTGACAAAAATGAAAAAAAAAGTTCAAGTTTATGAATACAAGTAAGTCAACAAGAATTCTGATTTTATCCAGAAAAAGTGTTATTTTCCCCTTTTAAATTTTTAACCAACACATCACATATGTTTAAAAAATATTTTTTTTTGGTTTTTTGTATTGTAGTTATGGAATGAAAAATAAGTTTGGTAAAAAATATGAAATATTAACCCTTTATTTTATTTTTTTCCAAGCCAAGAAATCTATTTTCTTTTAAAACTTCCGGCCATTTTAGCGGGCTAATAATGAACAATAATTTCATTTATTTTTACGTTTTCGGGGAGCTTCAGATCATACGAAACTTTTGAGACCCCGGGCGTTTAAATATAAGGCCATTTTTTTCTCTCTATGAAGAGCGACACACGCTAAGTGTAGCGAGGCTAAGAACGTAAGATGAATTTCCTAAAACAGTCTTGTGTTCGGGCTCACCGGGTAGTCTCGCCGAGAGCATAAAACACACAATAGTATAAGTGCATACATTTTTCAAAAATTAGTCTCGAAGTACATAAGGCCACATTTGGCCCTTGAAACAAGAATAAAAGTGTATTTCCCGTAAAAAACTAATTACCCTAGTTTACTCATCAAATCATGATGGATTTAATAATCAATTTTGAAATCCCTGATCGGGTTTTAACATAAGAACTCCAATAAATAATACATCTTTTCTCGTTTTTTTCAATTATATACCTAATCACGTATGATACAATTATTTTCGTATTATTATACCTAAGCCGAATAAGTGCAACCATTAAAAACCATGTTTCACAATATAATCCAATGACAATAAAATTTAAATGATTTAGTCCATTCAATCTAGGGTAATAAACTAAAGTATTTTATGTCACAGAGATAAAAATAAAGAAACATTTTTTACTACCACGGTTTTATATTTTTTCAATAAATTATAACATACAGGGTGTCCGGGGGTAAAGTGCATTAACTTCGGGAGGTGATTCTACATGATGGTAGGAGTAAAAAAGATTAACAACTTTTTCCGAAATTCCAACGTTTTTTTCCCATACAAAAAGAAGTACCTACTAAAAATCTTAAAAGGTACGATCTTACTTGCTGAGAGCCTACCGCCCACGATTGTGGCAACATTACATTATTGTGATTAACACGTTCCGTAACAGCGGAAAATAATGAATCTGGCCGCACACGCCGGCCTATTTTCATCTTTTTATCACACAACTACCCCTAAAAGTTGGAATTTCGAAAAAAGTTATTTATCTTTTTTACTTATACTATCATGTAGAATCACCTCCCAAAGTTAATGCACTTTACCCCCAGACACCCTGTATATGTGTCCTGTACAAAGGTTTGATGACACTATATTGAAAAAAAGGCGCAATTTAAGGCTTTGATAAAAAATATTATTATTTTCATAATTTCGTCATAACATTTTTTAATGCAGGGCTTTTGGGACGACATTGAATCATTTTTGGTTGTGAAAGCAGATTACGTAATCAAGGAATATTAAGGCCATATAAAAAGTCGTAAAATTATCACGATTTTCCGCTAATAAACCCAAATTATCTTCTTTATATGTTTTATGCCACTGCTTTAAAAAAGTGATAAGTATAGATATTGCATAAAGATATAAAGATGCTAGGTATATTATGTTTTTTTTTACATTAGATCCACACAGGAGGCCCTGAGGAAAATAATTTCCTTCAGGGCCTATGTCATCTTAGGGGATGCTGTGTGGAGGGTTTTTTTAAGGAAAGGAAGAAGAGAAAGTTCCGAGAAGGAAATAGGTATGAAGGGTGGGTAGGAATTCGGGGGTTAGTGGGTCCAGGAGTGACGAACATATGAATCCATCTCCCTTTACTGCGGTGCAAGGCGATGGGTCGAGGAATTCTGGTTGGAGAGGTCAAAAGACTTCCTCTACCAGTCTCTCTCAATCTGGCCCGCCATTCAGCATATGGGCAGACACATCAGCCGGCAATATCTTGACAAACCTCACCCCATGAACTACGGCACCTCTGCTAAGTCACAAAACGTAGCGAACCATTTAAGGTGGCCTATAGCTGAGATATTGGTTATCTAATAAATTGTTTTCGGGGCGGCGGTACCCATAACTGCCTCCCAAAATGAAAATAATGAAGATTGGACAGTGTAAATACATAGCTGTCACAAAAATGCATGTTTACCGTAGTAATGGGTAAATACAAGTAGGGAGGTACTAGTAATAATAATATTAGATTCTTCGCTGCAACGACAGACTTGAAGGGCTTAGTTTTTACTAAATATAATCTAAAAGGTGCTTAATTAACCAAGAAAATATATAAAAAAACTGTCACGAAAATTGCTTTTAAAATACTGTAAACATCTAAGATTAAAAAAGTATCAAAGAAATTGTCGTGTGGTATTTTAACACTGATCGAGCCTCTACTAAAATCCAAAGTTCGGGTGTAAAAATGACGGTGTCTGCAAATAAACTTAACAATATTTAAATTTTTATAAGAAAACTCTCTTTTTATAACTTTTGAAGGTTATATGTTATTATATGTCCCAGTTGCAACCATTATCTTTTTCTGATTTTCTGTTTCTTGTTCTCTTTCATATTTTCGTTTGGAATGTTTAGATTATTATTATTATCTTCTTTTTCAATGGTATATCAATTTGGGAGGCGGGAATGGGTACCGCCGCCCCGGGAACCTTTATTGGATAACCAACACCTCTGCCATAGGTCACCCCAAGTGGTTCGCTACGTTTGGTGATTTAGCAGGGGTGCCCGGGTTCATGGGTTGAGGTTTGTCTAGGTCTTGGAGGCGGATGACCAGGACACACTGAACCCCAGTTTCCTGCCCACCCCTTAAAACCCTTTCCTTCCCAAAACTCTCCTCTCCTTTCTTTCCTTATAAAAACCCTCCACACAGCATCCCCAAAGATGACATAGGCCCTGAGGGAAATTATTTTCCTCAGGGCCTGTGTCATCTTTGTGGATACTGTGTGGAGGGTCTTTTTAGGAAAGGAAGGAGAGGAAGTTCTGGGAAGGAAAAGGGTATGAGGGGTGGGTAGGAATCTGGGGGTTAGTTTGTCACAGAGTGATAACCAAACATAAAACATATTTTCATTCAAATGCATCTAGGAAAAATCTACTTATATATATTGTGTATACCAAGCATACGTACAAAAAATCGACACTGTGAATAAATTCGTCTGATATTCATACCAACTTGTTAATAAGGTATTTCTAAAGTTTCAATTTTTTTTATATGAATACCGCACAAGGGTTACCAACTGCTCCCGTCTGGAGCCAATGAGACTATGGCATCCCCAATTGTGGTATGTTGTGAGGCTGAAGATAGTGGGGAGGGGAAGGAGATGGGAAAGAGGAAGATGGGGAAGTACCTGGCTATTCATATCTGGTCACCAAACACGGCTAACGCATTTCAAGCAACGTTTCAATTCTGAATGGTGGTTTTACACCAGGGTGATACTGAGAGTATCTTCCACTCTGGAACGTGCGGCAAATATATTAAGTATATTATTTTGAAATGAATTAATTGTAAAATACCACAAATTCGGGAGGCCAATTGTCGACGGAATAACTCGGGTCACCGTGCAATATCTACTAATATCGTTTAAAAGACATTTTCTAATGGTTCCATGCCAACTAAGAATAAAGTCAACTCAACACCTCCTTGAAAAGTCATTAAAAACTATGAAAAAAATAATTTTAAATTAGCCGATAACCCTAACCTGATGTAACCTATTCAACCAATTTTTAATATATTTTTGTTTATCACTCTAAATGACTAATCTGAGATGGTTCTGAGTTGGTTTCATTCCGAGTTGCCCGGTCACCCTTTCTAACATGGTATCAGTACGGGGTAAAGTATATTTGCAGCGCCATCCAGAATGGTAGATAATCTCAGTAGGTACCTAGTCACTGCTTGGTAACTATATCTGCATAGCCTGGTATTTCTAAAATTTCTTCTTCCCATCTCACAACCTTCAGCCGTACACTTAAAATTGGGGATATTGTAGTCCTACTCTCTCCAGACAGTTGGTAGCAATAGTTGGAACTCTTGTGTGGTATTCACGATAAAAACAACTATTTCAACATCTAGGTTTGTAGGTATTCACATATTCATAAAATTACATCTACTGTGCATTTTTGCACGAAAAGATAAAGCCCATATCCCGAATTAGCGGCTTAATCCGCCTCACGCTGATTGTTTTATGGATTTGTTTTATTTAAGTGAGTGATGAGGAGACGGCAGGCGGCAGATAAGGCCCGCCTTACGAATCCACTCATTAGGTAGTTCGAACTAACTAGTGCAGGAACTAACTAAAATATAACAACCGTTTGAAATAGCAGTTAGATGCCGTCAACGTCTAACGCCATTAACGCCGACAGAATTGAACAAGAGTCTAAAGGCTGTGCTTTCCTAACCTATGTTCACAATGTGACAGACAGAATTGCCAGACTGTTGAGGAAAGAAAGCATCAAGACTGTCTTCGGAACCACGACCAAAATACAAGACCTACTGAGGTCTGCAAAGACCAAGTTTCTTCTGGAAACAGTTGGAGTATATAAACTCAGCTGTTCCGGATGTGATAAGGTCTATGTGGTCCAAACAGAACGGACGATCTCCAAAAGGATATCGGAACACTTTCGAGCGTGTAAACTTGGCCACCCTGACAAATCGGCAATCGCCGAGCATTTAATTGAAACCGGCCATTACTTTGGATTTGTTCCTGAAGTCCTGGGAAGACCCAAAACTTATAGAGCACGCCTAATTACAGAGGCAATTGAAATTCATAAAAATCCTATTAACATTAATAGAAATGAAGGAGCTAAGCTCAATACTTCTTGGTATCCGGTAATTGACGGCTACACCAAAACTAAATGCAGAAAACCATCTTCAAGTATACTGTAATTCCAGCTCGTAGTGGGGTGGAGCTGGCAACACGGTATTGCTTCCAAGTACTTAAGAACACATTTTACCACTAACATTTACACATCTGCCCTGATGATGGACATTCTAACGCTGTCCGAAACGTTGGCTAAAGGAGGAGGTAGCGTAACACGGCATAACACCCCAAAAACAAACAACAAAAATGTTTGCTTATATTTGCATATGCTTTTAATATGCCTGTATACTAATTCCTGTACTAATTAAACACTTTATTTATTTATGTTTTTATTCCACGTGGATTGGAAGGATAGTGCAATCCAAGTATGCCATATAACATATATATATTATAATGATATTTTCCATGTGATTTGGACGACAAAATCAATTAAAACACAATTGAGTTTCTCTGTAAGGAAAGTGGAGGTTTATTTTGTTAATCTCACAAGATTTAAATAAATAAAAGCAAAACATAACCAAATATTACCTGTAAGGAAAGAAACGTCATTTAATGTTATTAATTGTAATTATTCCTTAATCACAATCACGATTGTAATTACTTTTAATTATTGAAATTAATCTTATCAATTTGCTTTGTCGTAGTCCATATATTATTTTTACTGTAGTTTTAATAATCCATAGATTATAAAATATCGAGTCGACTGTTAACTAGGTACTGTGGTGCATATCCAGCGGAGTCTACGATTCATACGGCCATTATACGGCCACAATGACGAGTCAAGCTCGGCATGCATATTACACAGAGAAACATAAAAATTATTTTTTTTAAAATTGCAGTACCTATTTTAAGGAGGTCTCTTCATTACTATACGGGTTTTTAGTCTTTGTTTCTTCTTCTTTGCTTTAACACTGTACTAATGTTCTTTCTTTTTTCTTCGGTTTGTTTACTCATAAATTCTTATTTTTTCTCTCTTCTTTTTGTTTAATAGGTACTGTCAAAAATACATATCTAAATGTGCCGTTAATTCTTAATAAATGCATAATTTTCGAAAGGTCTATTACATAGTTAAGGCGATCCACTAGTTCAGGAAAAAATCGAAATCGGAATTCACGCCCTTTATGGGAGGAGTTTAAAAATACTTGAGAAAAAGCTTTTGGAAAGGTTGGAAAAGATATTTGAGAGTTTTGTTTAATAGGTCGATTTCGTAAAGGCCTGTAAAAAATATTAATTCCTGTTTTACGCATTGTTTATTGTAATAAAACGGAAATTTAAAATTGATTTCACGAAATCAATTTTACGCGTCCATCTCCCGCTCAGTTCGGGGCGTGACGCGTGTCTGAGGTTTGGCGACTGTGGCGTGGACAGAGTAGTTCTTCGGTGGACGCCATAGGGTTCACTTTGAAAAATTGAATTCGTCGACTAGCGGCCGTATTGTAAAATAACAACGCGAACATGCATATTTTATTTTGGGAAGATTGGGTGTAAATATCAACTTTTTTTGCGATCATTATAAAATATACTGAATTTGCCACATTATACAATAAAACTATAACCGAAAAGGGGTTAATAAATAGGAGAGTTTGGACTTGAAAGTGTGTTTTTTAAACCTTATACTTTATTTTTTTATAGGCTTATTAAAAAACTTATAAAAAAAATGACCGATATTTTTAAGGACCAAGGTATGTTCTATACGCAGTATTTAATTGAAGCATCTAAAATACTAATAATAATAATCTAAGCCATCAAATTTTCAAAACAAAAACATGTGATTTTGTATGATTTTGCATTATTTACATTTTTTATATTTCATCTTAAATACTTACCAACTAGACATCTATGCGAATTTACTTATCCGTTAAGCGAGTATGCCGGTAAAATAAAATTATTTTTATTATGCCGGAACCTATAATAAAATTATTGTCGTTTAACGGTCCCAAAGTTGGTATTTATTTAGGTTGTTGTATATTATTTTGTTAGTATTAGTGTCAACTTTGGCGTTATTTTCAACGGTTGTACTCAACAGTTGACTTTCGCCAACGTCTTCGAAAGCCATTTTTAAAAATTATTTTTGATTCCAGTTCTAGTTCAAACTGCAAGCTCGAATTGTGAAGGAATGAAATAGAACTAACGAAATAGACGCTTCCCGGAGTTATTCTGATATGTTTAGAGGTGATTGTTTGGCAATGGCTTGAAATTATTTATTACACAGATTATTTTTGAACCAAAAAAACAATTACGATAAACTGATTAATAAATAACTTTGTTAATCCACTTATTATTATTTTTTGGTTAGAATAATAAAAAAATATTGCCTATTATCGCACGACTACGATATCTTTGCTTAAACATGAACTTCCATGAAAAGTTACATTTCTACTAAAAATATAGTACCTATGGATCCGACTGAAGAGACATTTTATTTTGATGTAGTACCTAGCTTACATCAAAATACGCCTATAGTTTACCCTGTTTTTCAGAAAACATTGGCGTCTTTTCCATTTTTGTTATTTTGATGGATTTTTCAAAGCTATGTAGCTCATGATGACAAACTAAAGTAGACAAGAGTGGGGAGAGTACAAAACACATTTTTTTATCTATGTGAAGGATGATTTTTTCCATATTTTTGTCGTTGAATTCCAGTGCACCTTTTCATATACATTTGGTCATCTTAGTATATTTGTGTTTTCTTCTTGGGTGTCGCTAGATGCCGATTTCTGTTGTGTTTTCTTTGCCTGTTCATTCTAGAGCGGTTTGAAGATTGGATATTGATTTCACAAAAATAAAAATATTTATTATTTTTTGGGTTTCGTACGAACAAAGGAGACTTGCGTGGTACCGTGGATTTATCGTATTATATTGGAACCGAGTACCCGTGAAATAAATAAATATTTTATATGCTGTCACATTCTCTCGCAGGCTAAATCCCATTGATGTATGTGTTTGTCTCTTTTAGTGCAACTCGCTTCCGTTTCATCGAGTTTCAAATCACAACGATGCTAAAGAAGTTTTCACTTCAAAAAGTACGTGAGAAAAAATAATAATAAAAGCATAGATTTGGGACGTAATGTTAAAAAAGGGTGAAATTTCAGAACGTTACTTATTGAACGTTAATTGATTGAAAACATTACATTGTTTATTTTAAGATATTGTACTTATAATTGTATTGATTGGTCGGTTCATCTAATCTAGATCACGAAATCATATTTGGTCCGAGAGAACCAGCGGGATGTAATCTCTCAATTTATGCCGGCGATTTATGTTTCGTTTTCCTCGATCATAACTCGAGATAAGAAAGTAGGGGAGTCTTGCGGCGAGTTGAACTTCCCTAATAACTATAAAAGCTGATGAAACTGTCGTAATTAAACTGAATTGGATTGTAACACGGGCGTCAATTGTTTTACTTTAATCAACGTTTTATTGTTATCGTAACTCATTCCGAGCTTTCCAAGCAGCCGGCAGATTAATTGAAAAGATATACGAATTGAGAATATTTCGAGGATTATTTGTGTAGGTGAGCTAAATCAGTAATCATTTATCTTTATTGCGGGGGCTTTACGTATGAGTGATAATGAAAAAAAGGGATCATGAAAATACAAATCATGAACGAAAATCATAAGAGAAGCCTTGGAAAAACAAATTTACGCCGATAATCGTAATGACGTTATATTATATTGGCGGGAAGGCTTTGATGGCGAAAAGGCCAATTCATAATTTAGCCACGTACATGCTTGACGTTATGTCAACTTACCCACATAATACGACGTACCTACAATGTCTTTCAGAAATCATTAACAAATTTGCAATAGGATCATACATTAGTGAAATGTTTTTCCTAGATCAAGGGCTTCAAGGAAATCTAATTCTTCTTCACTAACAAGATTGTAAATTCTTTAAAAAATATATGCTTGATGTAAAAAATGACAAGGTTATTCTGTATTGCAAAAAAAAATAAGCAAACCAGGTATTTTTATTAGGCCTATTTGGTTTTCAACATATTTCTTTCGTAGCATCATTAGCTCCTACTGCCAGCTCATTTACTCCAACAACTCGGGAAAGAAGTAGGAAGGAAGAAAAGAGGATGAAAGAAGAAAGAAACCTTTATCAAAGCCCACTTCCTCACGGATTTGTAAACATTTATGGACACGGCTTAGCCCTGTTCTGTGGCGACCTACCTTTACATTTACACTGAGAACAAGGAAGACGAAGGACTCTCAATCTGTGAAATAAATTTTCAAATGATGTAAGACTTATTTCCTAAAAAATAAGAAAATAATCTACATATTTTGATTCGAAAATGCGCCGTTCATTCTCGTCCGATAAAAGTCATATTTTTAGATTCCCCGATATGACTTGTAGGAAATCAATATATATTATATAATAAAGTGTGCAATTTGCGTGCCGCTAAAACTCAGAAACGAGTCCCGGACGAATGGAGTTATATGGTGTGGTAGCCCTCTATACCCCATCCATGAAGAATGTTCCCATTTTTACACGAAGGGCGTGGTTTTGAAGATATAAGAGCTGGAAGATTCACCCTCTCTAAATTTCTTGAACAGTCCTGAACATTCGAGTGTATCCGAGAGCATTCCACAACATTTCAGAACATCCTGGAACATTCTGGAATAGTTTGCATAGTTCGGGAACATCCCGGAACATCCCAGATCATTGTAGAAC
Organism: Limnephilus marmoratus; assembly: GCA_917880885.1. Lineage (NCBI taxonomy): Eukaryota > Metazoa > Arthropoda > Insecta > Trichoptera > Limnephilidae > Limnephilus > Limnephilus marmoratus. Next base: position 31,499,419 of record OU862909.1, on the reverse strand, counting down.
ATTCCAGAACACTGTTGAATGTTGTGGAATATTCAAGAACATTGTGGACCATTCGAGGCCTTTTTTTATGCGTTGGGCTACCCAATCTATTGGTAGGGGTATATAAAGCAAGATTCGTCGTGGGTTTGAACGTCAGTTCAATCCCTTATCAACTCCCTGAGCGAAGCCGGGTACCCCAGCTAGTCTAGAATAAACGAACTTTCAATCACGTACTTTGTTATGTCCTTGTTTAATTAAATATCAATTCGTTTACTAAATTTATCTTAAACATACTCATACACAAGCTCCACGTGGGTTGTGTACTAAGTTAGTGAAAAATAATCTCTCTATACCTGAAAACATAAAATCATTTTTGCTTTAACAAAAATGGTTGGCTAAGAAAAACAATGAAGTTTGAATTCTAAAATAAGTAATTAACTTAAAGGATTTACAATGAAATACAAAATTATTTTTTAATTTGACATAAACATATTCGAGGACGCGGGTGACAATTTTGAACTACCGAGAAATGCTATAAAACTACAAATTTGTGATGTCTTCTTGACAACTACACAATTTTCAAATACTAATTTAAAGAAATCCAAAAGGGCCAGAATCAGAATCGGGCCATGAGATGAATAACATTTCCAATCTCTGCAAATTATAAATTAAAGTCCTCCGCCGCGTTTGTCTATCTGTTTGCGATAAACTCAAAAACCACTGAACGGATTTTCATCCGGTTTTCACCAATACATAGAGTGATTCATGAGGAAGGTTTAGGTTTATAATTATGGTTTTGTGTAAATTGGTTGAAATATATAATTAAAGGAGTATGTCTGTATGTGGTGGAAGAGCGGGATGGCAAGCTGGCGCGGCAGTGTGGATTTGATTTGTCAGCAAATTAACAGATGGCGGTGTGATGGCTAGTATAAAATATATTGAATTCCTCAATTCTCTAAAATACAAATATTCGAGAGAATGTTGAGCAGTTTTTTATTTATCTGTATATAGTACCTGTGTAATCGAGGTAGACGAATTCTATATTGAATTCTGGAGAAATGGTTTCAATCAAAGACACAAGATGTATTTCTTTTCAAACGTTCAATCATAAACCAACAAATTCTTTATTGAACTGCGAACTAAGAAAACTGAAAGCTTTGGATAAACTTTGGACGATCTTAGTTCCACTTCGCCAGCTGTTCCGGAGATCCACATTCCCACAGTCAAACGTGTTTTGCCCGTGATAAAAATAAGAAACCTCGGCGGTAAAGATTTCCTCTTTCCTTTTCTCCCGGTTCTTTATTATTCCCTGAAAATTTTGTTCCTTTAACTTTTAACTGTTTAAAGTTCAACTTTATAAAAGAATGCCTCTTATTGCCACTGTAATGTTTATAAATATTTCGACAAAGTAAGTTTAGATTTAATAATGTTGTTTTTTTTGTTTTGTGAGACTGTGGTAGGCGTGCAGCATGACTAATATAGACCGTTTGAATCCCAACAAAGACATATTGCAAGTTCCAGCACTCTCTTCCACCTTTGGTCAACGTAGCTTTAGATACTTTGCCACAAAAATATTTAACATTCTCCCAGAAAACATCAAACTGAGAAAAACACAGAAAGAGTTTAAAAAATATGTTAAAATTTGGACATATCCTAATATATATACTGGTGCCCTCACCCAAACGCCTTGTCATTGACAGTTGTTTTTGTAGTAATAACCTTGCAGTTTTTGTATTGTTTATATGCAAACAATAATGTAAACTAAAATAAAGTTTTTGCTGTATAGAAACCTACGTTATACATTTATAAAAAAAAACCATAGATAAAATTGCGAGAAACAATTTACAAAAAATTCTGCCACAATACAGGTTCACCTAGTGAGGCAGGCTATGCAAAACTAAAAATATTTTACAATTATGTACTTCTATCATAGAAGTTCTATGTAACCGTTATTATATTACTTTCTGTTTGTTAATTTTTTTGTACTGATGTAAACTATTTGTAAACTACATTGAATATGTACTTTGTTAGTTATAATGTTGCCAATTTCATTGAATAAAGATATTATTATTAAAAAAATATATCATCGGAAGATTTGGAATAAGAAACAGAGATCTCCCAAAGATGGGTGAGGTGTGTATAAAGGACTACAACAATTATGATGAAGGCGTATATATTATGTCCAAAGCAGAACGCCGGAAGACTTATTACTTATTAATAAGTGGGTTCAAATGTGTCTTTATTCTGTAAGTTGCATCAAAACTGGTCAATTTTCAATTATTAAAATTGGTAATATGGTTTTTTTAATTTTATTGACGTATGATTTTGAGCAGAAAGTATTTGGATTATTTTTTAATAAAAATTGAAAACGCTTGCAGTTAAAAAGTTCATCAGAAATGATTGTTTTGATATAATGTTAACTTACTCTTACGTATTGCGGTTAGGTACACAAGGATAGACAAAAAGTTCATTCATTAACCCTTCAAACTATCGGAGTTTTGGTAGGAATGGATGCACAAAATTGATTTCATCACGGAAAATAGGCGGAGTTTGAAAGATGGGAAAACCAACCAGTGGGCGACGGAAGGGCAGAATGAGTGTGACATTGTTGGTAGAAGACGAGGTGGGGTGGAATTGAAGGGGGGTGGGGGGGGGGGTAGGGAAAGAGGAAGAGATGGGGAGGGTGGTGATAGTGAGCAGTGAGCACTGTGATGGTCATAAATCAGGCGCGATACGAGAGCAAGACAGGCGTGAACGCATTTCAACTGTGTTTGCTTTGAGAATCCAAACATCTGTCGCACTACCAGGAGCGAACTACATTTGTCACATTTTGTAGGTAGCATTGTAAAAGATCATTATTGAAGTGAAAACTTGTTTAGCACCGTTGTGATTTAAAATTCGATGAAACGAAAAAGCGACACTAAAAAGAGACAAACATATATATCTACAGGATTCAGCCTGCCAGAGAATGAGATAAACTAATCGGTCTCCTTTTTGTACGGTGCTTCGTGGCTTCCCCACTCTTGTCTAGTTTAGTTTTCTGAAGGTTTCATTTCTACCACGTGTGAACTGCACACAAATGTTTTTATCGACTGAGCGTGGCGAAGTACTTCTTACCTCGACCGTTTAGCATTTCATCGGTCTCTAAATTTGTTTGTGTGTTCCGTTTCCGGTTTAAGGTTTATCCCGCCATAGTTGGCATGAGCGAGGATTGTACTAGAGCTGTCAAATCAGAATAATCAATACAATAGTACCTATCTGCCGGAAGATGTTTGAAAAATGAATTGTTATCGAGGTGTGATGTTTATTTTGACAAATAGTGTAGTTCCTTATTTGATTTTTTTCCATTCAGTACATGGTTTATAATTAAGTAGGTAGGTATTTTCCGGTCTCTGCTCATGAATTTCATTGGATCTACCGCGCTGTTTTTATAGTTCGCTATGCCATATCTATGTGTTTATTATCTCCGGTTTGAACTAGGCTTGTTGAAAAAGTATCGATATATCGATATTTTTAATTCAATATATCGATATTTTTAGCCGATATATTTTGATCTGATATATCGATACAAAATATCCAATATCGAAAATTGTATCAAAAACGATATTTTTTTAAATTTATGTATTTAAAGTCACTAGAATCCAAAACCGTATAGGAACGAACGGAAAAAAGTAACTGTATTGGATCATGACATCTGGCGGTTGAAATTTTAACTATTAATAGCTTACAAATCTATTGTCTTTGCATTAGTATTTGTGATCACCAATACTATCTCATGTGTGTAGGTACATACATAGAAATGTATCTATGATTATTGACTATACCTTGTTCCGAACACGAAGTCCCTTTTGACAGATTAATACGCCAATAGAATAATGTTACTGAGACGCATACAAACTTTGTATGCGTCTCAGTTTACATATAAGTTAGAAGACAGCTTTTTAGTTTTTGATATTTTGGTAATTATTACTTAATAAAAATGAATAGTGATAAAAAATACCTTAATTTTAATTGAGATTTTTGTAATTTAAAAAAGCAAATTGTGTACAAAAATTACTATTGATAATACTGAGCTGAATACACTATTATTTTAAAAACGCAAAATCTCTTGAAAATTTGGCCGATGTATCGGTATTTTTTCCTCGATATATCGACGTCGATATTGATATTTTAATAAATATCGATACATCGATATATCTATATTTTTTTACGACATCCCTAGTTTGAACAGAAAATTATTTAGTTTATTTTTAAAAAAATACTGCTTTATTTCTTCTCATTCGCCCCTGCCACCCTCACTGTCTGGATAGGTACCTACCGGGGAGTAGATGATTGTTCACTTATTTTATGGCAAAGCCGAATAATGAATTATTATTCCCTTTATTGTATTCCGTAATATGTGAGTAATTGTTAACCGATGTTTATTACTTATTGCTTGTCCCTTATAGCTTTCAACTGCATTACCATCACTTTTTTGGGCTTTATGACAAGGGTTGTATTTTATAAATTTGTGAAACACGATGGAATAGCTGTAAAATGATAATGATGATTGGCGTTTTATTTGTTTTCAATTGGAAATGAGTTTTTATTGAAAATAAATAAGAAGGTCGCAATGAAACATATTATTACATCTTACATGGCAGTTCTACTTAATAATATTATATACTCATTGGATTCTATCAAATTCATTCATTCCAAGACTTCTTTACATCGGGAGACATTTTTCAATTTACATAATGTTATATAAATAGGTCAATAATTTAAAAGAGAGCACTTTTGAACGTATTTGTGCACATCTATTATGGCTAAAATTGGGTTCGAAATACTTTGGAAAGTAAGTAAGTAAGTCTGTAAGTTTAAGTTTGTCTGTAAGTCTCCTATTACATTATTTATTTATTTATTTATTTACGGACAATTAGTCCAATTAACAATACATCAATAACACGAATAGAAAAAAAAGAGAAATCACAATGAAAGGAGATTACATATAGATGAAGAGCATTGACAAAATACATATAATATAAAAGTGCATAGAGAAGATAACTACAAGTAGCTTGAAGATGGATTTAAAAAGACTTTAAAAAACCACATTGCGTAACGACTGCCGAAAGTCATTTAGGCTTACACCAAAAAATTCAATGCTTTGATTTGCGTTGACAAGTCTCGACATTCTGGATAAAGGAGAATGATATCCATAATTAGTAGAATGTTGATTGAGGAACAGCAATTCATTATTTCGGAGTCTACGGGAAGGAATGTTGAACTGGATGAGTTGTAACAAAGCAGGTGTGTCAGTAATACTGTTGATAATTTTGAAAATGCATATTAGATCAGAGTCCTTTCTACGTTTTTCTAAAGAGGAAATGTTTAAAGTTTGTTCAATTTCATCATACGAGTATTCTCCTCTTTCAAGTCCTAACCTCCAAGCAATTCCTCGTAGGAAGCGATGTTGTACAGATTCGATGTAACAAATGTGGACAGCATAAAAAGGAGACCAAATGACACTAGCATATTCAAGGTGAGGGCGGACCAGCGAACAGTAAAGAGATTTAAGTGTATTTATATGTTTAAAGTCAGAGGTAATTCTATGAATGAAGCCGAGTAGTTTAAGTGATTTGTTTACGATGTTATTAATGTGATCTCGGAAAGAAAGTTTACAATCCAGAGTGACCCCAAGGTCCTTGATAGATGTGACAGTGGAGAGACAAACATTATTTAGTTTATAATCAAACTGAATAGGTTTTTTAGTTCTATAAAAGGACCAAATTTTGCATTTATCAACATTAAGTTCCATGCAGTTAATTTTGCACCAATCATTAAATGAGTCAATATCAAGTTGAAAAAGTAAACAATCAAGATGGGATTTAATTATCTTAAGAATCTTATTGTCATCGGCAAAAAGCCAAAAACGTGTGTGAGAAAAAACTTTAATGATATCGTTAATAAAAAGGTTAAAAAGAAGCGGGGCCAAATGGGCTCCTTGCGGAACGCCGGAAGTTACATCAATGTTAAAGGATTCAAAGTTATTTATTTTAACCCTTTGTTTTCTATTACTCAAGTAAGAGTGAAAGAATGATAACAATGGGTCTCTAATGCCTATAGCATAAAGTTTGGCCATGAGAATACGGTGATTAACTTTGTCGAAGGCTTTGGAGAAGTCAGTGTAGAGGACATCAACTACATCGCAATACTCTTACGATACATTAGCCTAATATATACGTAAAATACTTGGGGAACATAATTACTGAAGACCTCGGCAGAACGACAAAGAAGAAGTATCACTATACCTCATAACATGATTGCCCAAAGAATCTTCTAATGCGGCAATAATGTAAAAAAATATTGTTCAATGCATTTTGTACTAGTCTGTTTACATTTGAAACATGGTGTCACTACCAAATCAGCTCGATGGAACCACTCCGGATCCAATATTAGGTTCTTACATATGAAATTGGCGTTTTGCCGTAGTGGCAACTTTGATCTCAAATATCTTCTCATTGGTTAGGAATTCCAAATTCAAATTATACAGCTATTTCCTCATGTATTTTTTTCCTTAATTGTTTTTTTTCTTTGCGTCACTTAGTTTACAAAATGGAAAACTTGAAATATCGCGTTATTTACGAGTACGAGTTCCACCGTGGCACCAGTGATGCAGAAACGGCTCGAAGGATTAATGATGTGTATGGCGACGGTGCCGCAAAAGAAAACACAGTGCGGTTTTGGTTCCGACGTTTTCGTTCTAGAAATTTCGACCTACAGAACAAGCCCCGTGGACGGCCGGAGACCAAAGTTGAAAATGAAGAATTGAAGGCTATTGTGGAAGCGGATCCATCGCAAACCACGTCCGAGTTAGCTGCAGGCTGCGGTATTAGTGATAAAAGTGGTTTAATCCACTTGAAGCAAATTGGGATGGTGAAAAAGCTTGAAAGGTGGGTACCTCACGAATTGAGTGAAGCAAATCAACAAACGCGTTAGAACGCTAGACCACACACTGCACAACAGACGACTACCAAATTAGAGGAGCTTCAATTGGAATGTCTAAGACATCCACCGTACTCTCCGGACCTTGCCCCAACAGATTACCATTGTTTTAGAAATTTGGATAACTTCTTGCAAGGGAAAAAATTCAACTCCGATGGGGCAGTCCAAACCGCCTTCAAAGATTTTATTGATTCCCGTCCGAATGTTTTTTTTTAGTAAAGGGATCGATGAACTACCTGAGATGGCAAAAGTGCATAGATAGCAATGGTACATACTTTGATTAAATAAATATCTATATTATATTTTAAAAAAATCGACTTTATATTCCTCCCATACAAAACGCCAATTTCATATGTAAGGACCTAATATAATAACGCCGATTATGTAATAATGCAGAATAGATACAGCAGAGCATGGACGATGTTTACGGAATTAGGACTGAATGGATTCGCTGGCCTGTTGAGATACTGGGTCACTGGAGTCAGATGCGGCTAATGGCCTCCGACAAGTCATTGCGCTGTCCTCCCCGCATCCTGGAAAAAAATTATTATTATTAATTTTACCACCTCCATCACTACACAAGCCAGTAAGAATTTCTTTAAAAAGATTCTACCATGGCAATTGTGTGGGCGCAATTGGAGCAGTCCACTCCGGGCGCCGATTTGCCAAAGCGCCAAGGAGCCGAGGAGCCTAGACGCAAATAATAGCTAACACCTAATACGTACCTACGCCATTTAGCTCAAGGTCGGCCCTGGATTCTACTGTACCTATCTATACCTACCTGTGCAAAATTAATGTTTGTTAACTTCTTCCTTTTTTAATTTCACTACTTTTGTTTGCGTTTTATTATTATTGATTGTATTGTAATTATTTTTTCTTTTCTATTTTTACAGGTTTCAACGTTTAAACTAATGTTATACTTACATATTATTATTTTTTTAAATTCTCGTAATTTTGATTTTTCGGATTTTATTTTTATATCTTACTCTTATTTGTATGTCCATAATCATACGGGTACCTGTTAACCTACACAAACCTCCCCCGTTTCAGGATTTTTGTTATATTTTTATTCTAAACAATTACAGATTTAATATGGTTGAAACTACTTTACGTAAATGGCAAGATTATTAAATTAAACTAATAGAGGCTTGTACGTTTTTAGATTTTCACGGCCAAAAGTATATTCGTTACTTGTTTTTGGGATGTTATGCCGTGTTGCGCTACCTCCTTCTTTAGCCAACGTTTCGGGCGGCAACATCTACCGGATCTGCCCTGATGATGGACACTGCAACGCTGTCCGAAACGTTGGCTAAAGAAGGAGGTAGCGCAACACACCCCAAAAACAAATAACGAAAATAATAGAGGCTTGATCTAATTTGCGCATAGGATTTAATATTAGATACCCATCGGTCAATGATAGAATTGGGGTGTAAATATAATAATGTTTCCTATTTTTGTGGATAGGTATTTATGAGCTGATTGCTTTATCGCGTTCCTACGCCTGCGTATATCGTACATTGTATCAAGTGAGCACAGAAAAGCCACCTTTCATAATGTACGTAATATTAGTAAATTGGCACCTAGCTGAGCACCTGAGTATGTTCTTTGGTATTCAAACAGAATTAGTTTATTTTCTTCTATTATATCAGACATGCGTTATTATTTCATTCTCTCCTGGTAAATAGTATGTTTAAGAGGTATTTCACCATCTCTGTGTGACCTGCTGAGTAACTACTACCTACTCGTCAATAACTTTATTCACAGGATTAACATGACTGCAAAAACAGACGGGTCGTTGCGCAGCGGTGGTGAAACAGATGAAATAAACTACCAACTCAACGAGTCGCGCTAATCGAAAGTTTTCTCGAAGGTGGTGAAAAACCTATAACATATTATTGTTACTCAATAAGATTTTATAAAATTAGTCAACCAATTATTCTTCCATTTGAACTTAATAACTCAACCCTTACCCCTGTCAATGAATTTAATGTCCTGGGCATAATTTCCGAACCTAAATTAAACTTTAAATCCCGTATAAACGTAATTAATAATAAGGGAATGAAAATGCTTGGCTTCATTCTTCGAAATTCCAGAAGCTCTAGGAATGTTTCAACCCTGAAACTTTGATTTTAACGTCTTTAGTTCAAAGTCAAGTCGAATATAACTCCTCGATCTAGTCCCCATCCAATTGAAAAAATTGAAAAAATTCAATTGAAAATATTCAACATTAATTTTTAACTAGGTATTCCCATTGAATGCACAAATTATAAATCGACGAAAGAATTATATTTATTAGAACTCTCATATTGAAGAATTATATCAGACTTAATATATATGTTCAAAGTAGCAGAGACAGCCCAAATGGATTTACTCATAAGTAAACCAAACTGGATTTACTTCACCTCATTGAATTTTTATATCTACGAGAGCTAGTCGTTCCAAAATCATGGTTAAATGTAACAATACGAGCATTGAGCATTTTAAACGCTTGCTTGTACCTAGATTACTAGAAGTTAGTAATATGTACGCAGATGTGGCATGGAAGTCAGGTACAACTATTATATCTTTTCAATCAATATTACGAGTAATTTAACTTAAGTCTTCTTACATATTTTGTATGCAGTATGTCGTACTTTTGTATCCTTCTAGAGTTTCTGTTCATTTTTTACGTTCTGATGTCACTGTACACTGTACAATAAAATGCCACAACTAATTGTTATTCTTTAGGATTAATTCCAGTATCTTCTTTAGCTTACCGTTGATATTAAATAAATAGATGCTAAAGAACATTGTGAGAAAGAAGTAACTAATCGAAAATTTTGTAGATTGTGTGCAAATCCGTACATCCGTTTAGCTGGACGGTGGATATCTGAGCTATATCCCTATCGATTCCTCGCCAAATCTTAAAACGGGCGATAAGTGAGTAATCCTGCTGGAGAGGAGAATATCCTGGTGAGAGAATCCTCTCCTCCCATCAGGTGGCGCCTCATCCATCTCCTGATGACAGAGGGATTACCCCACCCCTCCTGGTGTAGCCAGACCTCTTCCGCCCCCACCCACCCTCAGCCCGCCACCCCCAGGCGACCAATATCACAACCAGGTTACAACCAACTGATATGTTTCAAACATATCGGGCATTGATTAGAGTAACTTTATATTTATTGTGCGAAAAATTTAAGTTGTTGATATTAATTTGCATAAGTCAAGTAGGTGGCACAAAATCATGTATGGGAATAGTGTTTGATAATATAATGGTTTTCAAGAACAGAAATCCATAACAACAATATTTCAACCGTCAAATAGACTACTTGTACTGTAAAGTTAATTTCACATGAGTAATAAAATGGCGTCAGGAGAACTGAAATACAAAATCCTGAACACTTTTCGAATCAGACGAACAATCGCTACGAGTGAAACGAGCCTTGTAGTAAGCATCAGGTCTAGACAGGGCATGTGGATATTATGACAACGAAACCAAAATTATTGAAAATATTTATGAAAAAAGGCATTGCTATTTATCTTTCTAAAAATCTCACAAGTTATAACTTTCGAAGCGAGGCGACGGAATCAGACGGGAAGTTTGGTTTAAAATGTAGTCGCAGTAACGACCGGTTATTGTAAGAGTAAGGGGGCATAAATTAATTACGTAAGCTGAAAAGGGGGGAGGGGGGGTCCAGCAAAACCTCACGTTGCTTGAAAAGAATATAAGAAGTGGCCCAAATTTATCTCACCAAGGGGGGGAGGGGTTCAGATTGGAAGAAAAAAATGCTCACGTAATTAATGTATGCCCTCTAAGTAGTCAACCGTGTGCATATGTTGAGCGCGCGTTTGACGTGTTTCCCGACTGTCCACCGATGCCGAAGTGATCAATGACGCTGTTTTCTCAGAGCATTTTCCATTGTGATACCGGTAGAACAAGGAATAGAATTACTTGGAAGTGAGCCGAATTATTCGACCGAATTCGAAAGACACGCCATTTGTAGAATTGATATATCGATGGAAGTAAGTAAGATACTACATTTTTATTTTATTCCACATAGCTCCACACGGAAGTTCCAGAGAGATCTTAAGGGAAGCTGTGTGGGGGGTCTTTTTAAGTAAAGGAGAAGAAGTTCTGGGAAGGAAAAAGGGGTAGAAATCTGAGGGTCAGTGTTTCTAGGAGTGACGGTCGTATGCATCCATTCCTCAAACTGCGGTGCAAGGTGGTGATTCTCCCTCAATCATTCTCTCTCAATCCGACCCGCCATGCAGTAGGTGAGCAGACGCATCCACCGCCAAGATCTAGACAAAACCTCATCCCATAAACCGGGCACCTCTATTAAGTCACCAAAGGTAGCGAACCATTTAGGGCCATAGTGGCCTATGGCAGAGGTGTTGATTATATAATAAATGGTTCCCGAGGCGACGGCATCCGTACCCGAGTCCCAAAGTCTCTCGATGAAAGGTGTTGCGAATACAAAAAAATATTCTTAGGTTTATGCGGCCTTAAAATAAAATCAAAATCAGATCTTTCTACCACATAATTTTTCTTAATTGTCCGCCGCTTCAGTAACTTTTAAATGATATTTACTATAAAATGATGATTTTTTTTGCATTTTTTACCAATTTTAAACGTAAAATCGACTTCAAAATACCCTTCATAATAAGTTGGTATGAATATCACACGAATTTATTTACAGTGACGATCTTTTGTGCCTACTTAATATAGCTTGTGTCGCTCTCCATAGAGAGAAAAAAAATAACCTTATTTTTAAACGCCCGGGGTCTCAAAAGTTTCGTATGATCTGTAGCTATTCGAAAACGTTAAAATAAATGAAAATATTGTTCACCATTAGCCCGCTAAAATGGCCGGAAGTTTTGAAAAAAAAAAACAGATTTCGTGATTTGGAAAAAAAATAAAACAAAGGGTCCATATTTTACATTTTTTACCAAACTTAATTTTTATTCCATAACTGCAGTACAAAGAACACAAAAGTATTTTTTTTTTATACACGTGTGATGTCTTTGTTCAAAATATAAAAGGGAAAAATAACACTTTTTATGGATAAAATCAGTATTCTTGTTGACTTACTAGTTAGTATTCATAAACTTGATTTTTTTCTTCATTTTTGTCAGCTATAGGTACGCATTTTTTAATAACAAACTAACGCTAAAAAGTAAACTTATTGAAAAAAAATTTATTAAAATATATTTTTTTAAGTTTCAGGTTTGTTTTCTGATTTTCAATGCATTTTAGCGGGCTAATAACCATTTTTTTTTTAAATAAATTTAAATGTAGTTCTCATTTTCTTTGTAAGACGCAACTTTTAAGATCCTGGGCGTTTCTGAATTCAAAAGTTGAAATAATTGACACACCCTACGTACTTATGCGCTGGTATAACATATTTTTTCCTTGATGCATTTGAATGAAAATATGTTTTATACGAGAAATGGACCAGAATAGTAACAGAGTGGTATCCGAGAGACGGTAAAAGAAACAAAGGTGGACAAACGAAAAGATGGGAAGATGATCTAAAAAAGGAGGCTGGTCCAGAATGGATCAGAGTTGCAAATGATAGAGAAAAGTGGAAATCTTTATACGAGGCCTATGTCGAAAGACAAGCTGTTTCTAAAAATAATAACCCAAACGCAGATTATTTAGAATAATATTAAAATAAAAACATTTAAAATATTAATTAAATTAGAAAAAATGTTTATTTAACAACAATAAAGGCTAATTTTATTTTATTTTATTTATTTATTTATGTTTTATACTGTGTTATTCGGCCGTAGGTACAAACAATCTGCATATCCCTTCGGGGTCACCTAGTTATATTTTGTGTAATTAGGTATACCGTGTTTTGCCTAAACTGCATTTGGGACCAAATTATGCCTAGGTACCACCTAGGTAACAAACGATGTCAAATAAATTTACGGTTTATACAAAAGCTAATGTACTGTGAAACTTCGATCAATAACTTGGTCGATGAATGCGAAACCATAAAATTACTACTTTTTTTTCAAAAAATGTAGAATATTTTTGTTCTGGTCACGAAGAAATGCCCCGCAAACACGTTCTTGTGGCCCATCCTTCTACCGCAGATCTCCTTTGGAGTAGATAAAGTTGTGAGGCTGCAGACAACTCGGGAACTCATCTTTCACAGTTTTGCTACTCGCGTTTGATGGGTTTTGATTGCTTTTCCCTTCGCTGCGGATCTTATTCCTTTATTCCGAAAGCAAAATACGTTTACACAACACTCAGAACAATATTATAAGAAGGTGTCTACTAAAAATATGTTCATTTTCTTTTCGAAATTACTATAATAGGTAGATACCTATTGAAAAATATTTTTAAATACCTACGTGTTTTATTTATTGACAATTTTGTTATTGTCTTATTTTTTTCTAACAAGACGAAGATATTAATCATGATTATGTACGTGCTGACAATTTCAATTAAGTACATATTAAAATGTAATGTAGGTAATATTAATAATTAAATTAGCAAGTACCCGGCATGCATTGCAATGCCAGATAATAAAGAAATGGAATCTCCCTGCTTGTTCTATCGCATCCCGTTCCCCTTCCGCCTACCCTTCACCTTCCGCGTCCCCTTCCCCTCGCGCGTTCCACCTACACCTTCCCCGCCTTCCCTCTCCCCTCATCCGCTTCCCCCGTCCCACGAACCCCCTCCCGCGTTCCTCTCCCCACTCCCGCGTCCCATACCTTCAGTTTTCAAACAAGTCGCGTGCCACCTATAGAAATTTTTGAAGTTAAACTTCCTTAGCCTCGAATGAAACGGAAATGATGCACCACGGCACCTGCGAAGCATCAAACTGCGCTCAAGGCTCCTTTTGGTTGAGATATAAAACGGAAACTATGTTAGGTCTGCGCTCATCGGCCGCTTTGGTTTTTTACGGGTTGTCGGAATATAATGCTAAAATTCGCGCCTCGCCGAGCGCGTCCCATAGCGCCGCGGTATAGTGCGTCGAAAATCTCAGCGGCCAGAAAAATCCAGCGGGCGGAGGTTCGTATCCTACGAAATCCAAAATAATAAACTTTTTTTTTGTAAATTAATATCCAATCTTCAAACCACTTTAAAATAAACAGGCAAAAGAAAGCGACGTCTGCCGGCTTTCTATAGTTTCGCTTCTATCGCGTGTGAATTATACAATATACTCTAATTTTTTTAATACAAATTTTATAATGCCAGATCTCACTAGAATATATAGAAACGTTCGCGGGCGTGCGCACAATAACTCACCAAATATTCATCACCATCGGATGAATAGTATGGGAAATAATTTCATAACGCCAGAACTTACCACTATATGTAGAAACCATCGCGGGCATGCGCACAATAACTAACCAAAGTTTCATCGCAATCGGATCGCGACCGCATAAGGGACAAACAAAAAAACGTTAATTTTTATATGTCCATTAAGATTATTACGTACCTACCTATATGTATTGTTTCTTTATGAAAGTTAAAGGATAGTAACCATCCCGTTAGGATCTGGGGGGAAAATGTGTTGGGTTAGGCTAGGACAGGCGTGGTGTGTTCAATTCCTGCTAGCAAAGTCCTTCATCCTTCATGATTAAACAAAAATATTTTTCGTTTATATTGATGGGTATATATATATTTTTTTTTATATTGTCAGGTTATTCGTAAATTGTGATTATTTTTTGCATTTCTTCAAAAAACTAAAAAAACTCACTTCAATTTGCGACAGAAAATTCTGATCGATTCATCTACTAATGAAGGTAGTAAAAATGATTCATAAACAATATACGAATACATACGCATACGGAGGGTCTCCTCTGACCGAAAACATGAACATTTGCTTACTCATTAAACATTGCGTCTGCAGAAGCCCACGTCCCCATTGCTAATGTTTATAGTAATGTGTAAGCAAATGTTCATGTTTTCGGTCGGAGGAGACTGAACTTTAGATAAGCGAGTATGAATCTAAAGTGTTTTTGTAACATGTGGCGAAACTGGAACGACGATTGAGGGAAAACAAAAATGTTGGATTTGTATCGCGGAAAAATATTGCTTTCGTCATAATGTCTCCTAAATATTCCCAATTCGCAGAAATGCGTGGAAGCGAGGTACGCCTCAGTTGATTCGTTTTGTACACTTTATTTAAACATCATTCGCGGGGCTTCACAAACTGCGAGGTATACAAATTCCTGCACGTGATATTTAAATTTATTTGGCAAATATAAAATAACAAACCGTTGTTTATATTCGTCTGTAATTCCGTCCCATCTCGAGTCGTAACCCCTTTTTGGGGCATAAAGCATTCTGTTCATTTGTTTATTTTCTCAGCGGAGTCGTAATTTTGACTAACAAAGGTGTACCCATCTCTCTCCAGCCTCCTCTCCTGCATGGCGGACTTCAAAAGCTTTTGAAAAACCCATCCAGAATGGTGCCGCGCGAGCGGACGGCCGCGGGCTGTAGGCTGTAGGCTGTAGGCTTTAGGGGCGGGGAACCCACAGGACGCAATCGGCACTAAACCTTTTAATCCTTTTCTGCTAATGGTGCATCCAATGATACTATTTTCTTATGGTGATTGGACGCACGATTTACATACCATCATCTGAAATACGAAACACTTGTTGGAAATAAAATGGAAGGGGTGCAAAAGTGCATGGGAAAAGATTTGAACATGGGAAGAGAAAAATCTGATAACTATTCACAACCTCATTAAAGTATTCTGATGAAGAGATACACTACGTTTTAATGTTAAAACAATTAACGTGTTTGTTAATTTAATTATGGTGTTTCTATAATAAACAGGCAAAATGGCTTAAAAGTGCTTAGTAATGTAAAGCTTTTTATTATCCAGAAAATGAAATCCTTGCGATACTCTTAATTAAATAAGCCAACTGAAGAAATGATCGTGTTAATAATGGAGTAATTTCCATAATGCGAAAGTGCGGCCCGACTTTCTACAAGATCGTTGTAAAGTTTAGCATTTTCTTCCCGGGAAATAAGTGGCCTTATTGCAATGAAAACTCCTCTCTGGCGGGGAACACAATAAGTTTAGGGATAATATTTCCTCTGTGGGGTATTCAGCTATTCAGCTCTACAGAATAAACATTTGCTTTTAATCGTCATTTACTTTCGTTTGAATGAGGTTGAAACGATACGGCGAAAGAAAATATTCCTCCAGTTTAGGAAATTACCATAAGAATCGCCCCCCGTTGGTTTGTTATTTGTTGAAGCTTACGGTGTGTTTACTCAGTACAGACCTACAGACGTTACCAACCTGACTACTGCTTTCACCCTGCCTTACCCTCAGATACCTTCAGCTCAGGTACCTTCCTTTGAAAAACTTCAAATAAAGGTAGGTAGGTACCTTTCAATTTAAATGAACCTTAGAGTCGTTTAATTACTCAACCGTTTTAATTTTATGATTCATGATTTTAACACCGCTGTTAAAACTAATTTCACGTGGGGGGACGCAATATAATATAGAATTGACAAATGTTTTTTGTTACTTTTGATTATTAATAAAATAGAAAGTACTCGATTTCAAGGATTCGATTGGCTGGCAATTTCTTCCAATACCTACGAATGCTTTCTGATTCTGCTCTACCTACCGTTTACCATCAAAGTATTATGCTCTGTGGTCATGGGATATGGCTATCAACTAGCAATCCGAAGGTCGCGGGTTCAAATCCCAAGTAAATTTTATATGATTTATTTTTGTTATTTCACAATTTAATCTTTGTAAATAATTGAGGGTATATTTGTGGCGCGTTCCAAAGTGGAACGTGCTAAAATGTAACTCTCATTTTCGTCCTGGTGTAAGACCACCGTAGGTATATCGTTTCACTTGAGCAGATTTAAAATCACATTGTTAATTAGATACTTTATTAAAAATACAAGCGTAAACCCCTAAAAATGTAAAACCACATTAAAGAAACAACTTTAAATAAATACGATTTTATGGTTAAAGTTATCCATATAAAAATATGTACACAAAATAAATAAAAACGACTTTCGTCATAATCCAGAATTAGTATTGAATTTCTTACAATCATTATTTATTTATTTGTAAGAAACAAACAGCTTTTGCATAATATACATTGATAATAGATATACAAGTGATCTGAAGTCAAGCCACAGAAGTTTCTTATGTTAAAGTACATTGGAAATGTATTTTTAATATCTTATAATTATATATTTAATAACATTATTATTAAATTAATAAAAACAGATTTTTCATTAACAAGTCCTGCTCTGTAATTATTATTATGCGTGACAGCTGTTTCGCCTTCTGAAGGCATTATCAAACTGTCAAACTGTAATTACACAGCCTAACCTGTTTATAAACAAACTGTTTTTATTAATTTAATAATAATATTATTGAATATATAAAAGAAACAAAAAAATGGAGTTTTACAACTTAAACTTGATAACAATAAATCTTATAATTAATTTTGGGTTTTAGGAAGGGGAGAGGAAGAGGAATATAGGAAAAGGATAGGAGATGCTCCCGATACATACCATACTCTCATATTAATAATCGATCATATGCGTTACTTCATATCGGTATTTCTTACTGTGTCGCGAGTCAATGATGTGAAAATTTGTATTAGGTACCTATATTGTGCACATACACGAGGAATCGGGGATTTTTTTCTAATATTTGTACAACATGAGGGTAAATAAAGTCGTGTTGATCTTGATGGAATATGAAAATTTATTAAATTGATTAAGTTCTGGTGAGTCCAGGCCATTATTTAGAATTTTAAATAATAGGATTTGATCAAAAATTAGACGTTTCTATTTATTTTATTTATTTATTTATTTTTTTATAATACAAAAGAAAGTACAAATAACATATTAGGCAGCTTTGTCTGTCCAACTAGGAAAGTTTCCCGTTCCAGGACAGACAAATTGACAGGTTTAGTTCATAATATTATTCCAATAAATGTACATAATTACATAACCAACAAAATAAAAATAGAAAAGGTAACCTGGTAGCATATAATATTATACTCGGATTTACCGTTTCTGTCTGGAGGGATTTGAATTTCTAATAATTATAATATTTCCTATTCTTGTAATAATTAAAGAAACATAAATATTGCATCACAAAGTTAAAGTGTGGGATAACAAGTAGGAAAGAGTTTCTAATAAAAGCAATGAAAGAAGGTTTTAGCTTTTATGAATACATAAAAGCTTCATCTCGGAACGAAATTATAAAAGCTCAAAACAAACGGCAAAAACAACTGCACGATTGCGTCAAAGTCCGTCGACTCGGCCGCGCCGCTTTTCCTACACAAAAACTTAATTTTTCTGTCGTTTTCACCGGGAGGCATATACACAATTATAAATAGTGAAAACTGCTTTCAGTGGGTACTGACTCTTGACATTCTTGATAATATCGGGTAAAAAATCATTAAAGTAGGTACGATCAATTGCTGGTTTGCTAGGCAATCATTTTTAAAGCGAAAATACCTAGTATTAATACCATGAAAGTCTATTTGAGGACATTTCATAACTAAAATGTCACATTATCTAATATCTATTAGGTTCGTATTTCAAATGGAAAAGAAGCTATTACCCAATGTACCTGCTTCATCGCCCAATTTTCTATGGGCACAAAATATAGACATTTATCTAACTTAATAATTAAACTAAATTCGTTCGTAGAAAATATGTGCCTTTATTGAAAAAAAAAAATGACGGGCCACTCTCTAAATTTCGACCGCGTGACATAGCTTGAATTAAAATACTGTCACTTGTATTGCAGTTGATTCAAATCTCTCAGTGGAACATGGGCTTCAAGCTACGTCACGAATGTTTAGCCAATCACCGCTCTACCCCCTCAATGAGCTAACCTTAATAAACGCATTTTCTATGAACGTTGAGGCGGCTCTATACAGCCATACTTGGAGTAGCCCGCTCCGGGCGCCGACTTGCCAAGGGGCCAAGGGGCCAAGGAGCCAAGGAGCCAAGGAGCCTAGGCCCTGATAATATTCCTAACATCTTAAGTTTTTTCTAGTGCCAGGTACCGTTTGGCTGATTAAACTCCAAAACTAGAACTTATAAAATATTTACTAGGAAATATTGTGCCTATTTTCTTCGTGGTGGGTTGTGATTTGCATTAGAGAGATTCCTAACGCGATATCACAAGGCAGCAATTAAGTTCGCAAATAAAAATAATAATTATAACGCAATTATTCCGTATTCTAGAGGAGCTTAGCGATCTTTGGATCTCAACATGATCATGCTTCTGTTTAGGTACCTACTGCACAAAAAAGTCGTGATACGGGGCCATCCATAAATTACCTCACACGATTTTCATGATTTTGACCCCTCCCTGTCACACATCGTCACATTTATGATACCCCCTCCCCCCTATTGTGACGTCACATGTTTTGCAATATTACGTCAAAAATAATATTTTTAAGTTTTTCGTTAACATTTAAGTTTTGGATTATATACTGGGAACAGAAGACGCCTTATCGGAACTAACCACCTACATGGTGAAAAACCTAGATGGCGGTTCAAAGGTGTTAGGAGTGTTCTTAGACCTAGCAAAAGCTTTCGACACCATCTCACACAAATTGCTCCAACAAAAACTCAAAAACATTGGCATAACAGGTCCACCACTAAAATGGTTCATCAGCTACATTGAAAATAGACAACAAATTGTAAAAATCAATAATCAAGAAAGTGACAAAGTAGGCAACAGGTATGGAGTACCCCAAGGCAGCGTCTTAGGTCCCATACTGTTTCTCATCTACATTAACAGTCTAACTGAGATAAGCCTAGGGAACATAGAGTACAAAGTTATCAGTTATGCAGATGACACTGTAATTTTATTCAAAGCCCAATCATGGGAAAACGTCTTCCAAAACACGGAAGCAGGGATGACTGAGTAAATAAATGGCTAATAAATAATCTACTGACACTAAATATTTCTAAAACAAAATACTTAACTTTCAGTAAAACATTAGCTGGTCAGCCAGATAGTCGCCCACAACTACATCTTCACCCCTGCACAGTTACCTCATTAACTAACTCACGCTGTGTTTGTGACAAAATTGATTATGCGCAAAATAATAAATATCTCGGTTTAACTGTTGACAATAACTTAAAATGGGATCTCCAAATTAACCTAATTACAAAAAAATACGGAAACTCTTTTACATCTTCAAAACAATTCGAAACATTATGTCACTACCTCAGTTAAAAAATATATATTATGCACTCTGTCAAAGTATTCTAATGTATGGTATTTCTGTATGGGGAGCAGCAGCAGAGACTCACCTCAAATCACTTAAAATTAATCATAAAACAATAATCAGAATTATGTTTAGAAAGCCTTATCAACATCCGACAGAACAGATAATGATCAACAATAACCTATTAGACATAAATAAACTATTCATAAAGAAGATCATCTACAAAAACTGCATAAAAATACCACCACACTTCATAACTCACTCGCAATACACAAGAGCAAACACACACAATCAATTACAAGTACCATATATCAAATCACATTTTGCAAAAAAACATGAATCTTACTTGGCACCATATATATTCAATAAGTTTGTAGCCCAAACAAAGACCTACGTCGCATCTAATAATTTGAACTGGGTTTTCAAAAGATTTTTAAACTGGTTGAATGTCAAGGAAAGAAGAGAGATAAGTAATATTCTCAATATCTAATATTATATATTTTCTATTTTCTACTCTGTTTTTAAATTCTGATTTTCCTCTTATTTTATTATTATTATTTTTACTATAATTTATATGTTTCTTTTTTTTCTTTTATTTACCACTTATTTGTTTTTATGTAATTAGAAATTGTTAGTTACCAGCCTCAGAACAGACTTTAGTCTAGTGAGGAGGGTAAGGAAAAAAAAAATCATGTTGTACATAACTAATAATAAATAAACGCCCGGGTTGCCGGCACTGAATAATTAAATTAATAATTTAGATTTTTACGTCTGCCATCACATAGCTGATGACCCCCCATGCCCCTTCTCTACCCCCCCCCTTACCCTTAAGGTGGATGTAGTTTATGGATGGCCCCTAACGTAAGACCATTTGCAAAAATTAGCATCTTCTGGTAGGGCGATGACGTTTGCGCTTCCTGTCACTAGTAACAGACCCTAGACTTGTCATAAAAAATCGGAGTGGTCAATTCACACGCGGTAAAAGTGAAACCTTCAGAAAACTAAAGTAGACAAGAGTGGGGAGGCTATGAAACACCGCACAAAGATGAGACCGATAGGCTACGAAGCACCGCACAAATAGGAGACGGATTATACCTACTTTCTCATTCTCTTGAAGGCTAAATCTTATAGATGTGCGTGTCTCTTTTTAGTATCGTTTTTTTCGTTTCGTCGAGTTTCAAATCACAAAGATAATGTTTTAGTCGAGTTTCAAATTCAAATTCAAATACTTAAGAAGTTTTCACTTCAATAAGGTTCGAAAATAATTTAAAAAAATGAAAAGAAGAATGGTCCGAGAGAGCGTCCCAATTAACTGTGATGGCGCTCGGCGGGAAGCAATGGAGTATTAACGTAATCATTTCCCCGTCATAAAGCGAGCCCGGAGAGCACTTTGCTACACATTCCACAATATTATTTTACCTGCTACCTGCTGTGAATTAGCTGTGTAGATTCCTTTACTACGAAAATAATTAGGAAAACGACTTCACTAATTTGCGGAATACAATCTTCTCATGTAAATTTAAAAAACTTGAGAATCTTCGGTATATAAGATTATAATTTTCATGACGATGAAAAAAAAACTGAAGTCGGCTTTACTGACTGATGAGAAATAAAAAAAAAGTGCAAAGGCCTCCCCTCTCAGCTTTCCCAATAATTTGTTCGTTTTTAACGGTTCCACGACAAATTGGCATTTCATAACACCTTTGAAGAGGCATTAAGTTATGAAAAAAAAATTGACAAAAAGTCCCTTACCTAACCTAACGAAACCTATTTAACCGATTTTTTTAAAAAATCATCACTTTTAATGGCTTTCTTTTTTTAACATAGAATATACCATAAATAAACATTATTTTTTGGTTTTTAGGAATAATAATAACATAACCATTGTAATTTATAATTTTAAAATAAAAATTTTAAGCATTAGGTTGGTTTTCTGAACTAACGAAATAAAGAAAGTACTTACCCGGCGATAAATTTGCCGGGAAAGAATAAACGATGTGCGGAAAATGTATTTATCTATATGGCAATCTGGTAACAGCTGTCAGATGCTAATGCTCTCGTATTTTGAAATATAACCTCACTTTCTTGTTGTTAGTGAGTTTGAGTTTTCAGTTTGCTTTGTCGGTTTGTAGATTGAATACAAATTTTTCAAAATAAATTGGTATATTTAAATTTCTCTCTTGTAATGTGTGAGCGTGTCTTCCGCAGTTTTGTGAGTATGTAAACATCAGCTTTACCTAACACTTCTTTCTAATAAACATTATAAATTAAATTATTAAACAGCAGCTGCCTTAAAAAAACAAAAAATACTTATTTGACTAAATACTAAATAATGCAAATAACATGAACATTAAACTTTCACAACACGTTTAATTTATATTTACTTAAATAGAAGTATTTCTTAGAAGTTATAACTTGTTTATTTTCTATTTACAGGTGAAGTTTGAGCTACAATCAGTTAAAACATTTTTACAGTGTTCCCCCTTTCGTGTTAAAAATAACGTAAGATCAATATCATTTACCAAAGAAACCCTTATTCATAAAACTTATAGCATAATACAACTTAAATTGATAAATAATAAAACGTCGCTACAGGTATCAAATTTTTCTTCAAACGTTGATATTGGGAAAATTAAAATGGATGTCCTAAGTATCGAAAAGAATACTTTGACTGATGATTTGGTAGTTAACGCAGAGGGTACTAAAGTGAAAGAATCTCTTGTTAAATCTGATTTAAATGATCTGGAAGTTTCTAATATTCTTGAAGCTAGAAAGCGTAAGTTAAGTGATGACGCTTTGTCGACTGAAAGAACAGTTGGATCTCAGTGCGGTGCCTGGAGAGGAGAGGAATTAGATGGAGGTGAGATAGTGGTGCTTGGACGGAAGCACATCCAAGTAAGTCCGCAACCAACGGAAGAAGCAGACCAAGTTGAAAACATTGTGGATGTGTGGATCGAGACGTTTCCTGCCAGTAAATTACAGATATTGGATGATGATCAGGTATGTGTTTTGTATAAATTGCATTCGATTTAAAGTTTATTTTCTTATCTGAAAACGCATTTGAGAATTATTTTTTAAAACCATTGCTGTTTAGAGCCAGCCATCTACCGAAATATTTTAATAACAACCACTCGATTTTTGTACCTTTAAATTGTTTTTACTGCCATCTGTGCACTGCTACCGAAATCATTTCTGTAGCTCAGTTCAAAGAGGTTTGAAGCATGCAGTAGTTTTCGGGTTTATCGCCAGATGTCGCAAATGTTAAAATAATTTATTAGCGATGAACCCGTGAAAATAATTCTTTACTTTTGTTTTGCAAAAATGAAATTAATTTTATGCTAGCTATTAGATTTAGGTACAGTAAATTATTATTTTTCTTTAATAAGAGTTTTAAAAAAAGTAAACATTTTTCAGGATACAAAGTACCTACATACAAAATATATATATTTTTTTTTAAAGCGGAGACGGTTTACCATTGGTTCCAGTGGCGGATACAGAAAAAACTCAAGGGGGGGCGCTAAAGATATCTTGAGCTACTTTTAGGTACTTTTTTTTACATTAGCTCCAAACAGAAGGCCCTGAGGAAAATAATTTCCCTCAGAGCCTATTTCATCTTTGGGATGCTGTATGGAGGGTGTTTTGAAGGAAAGGAAGGAGAGGAAGTTCTGGGAAGGAAAAAGGTATGAGGGTTGGGTAGGAATCTGGAGTTCAGTGTGTCCAGTTCATCCGTTGCCAAGATCTAGACAAACCTCACTCCATGAACCCGGAAACCCCTGCTAAGTCACCAAACATAGCGAACCACTTGGGGTGACCTATGGCAGAGGTGTTGATTATCCAATAAAAGGTTCCTGGGGCGGCGGTACCCATTCCCGCCTCCCAAATTACAATTTTATCGTAATAAGAAAAATAATCAAGTCACATGCAAAGTTTAAGAAAGTTTTATTTAAACTGATTAAAAACATCTACAATACAATGCCATCTTATGATATAAAAAGTAACGATTGTGGTTCTCATTTCTCTGCGCCTATTCTTCCTGGCAAATTGGATAAGTACATCGTCAATAGGACAATCAATTTCATGGTGAATGTTCAACAAAACTAAGCCATTAAGTCGATCCTCCTTCATTGTCGACCTCAGCCATGTCTTTGTACGCCGCAATTTTGAAAAACTTCTTTCAACTGTAGTAAAAGATATAGGTAGACAAGCAAATATTTTGTACAGCGTGTGCAAAGTAGGATATTCAGATCTAGGACAAACAGACAACGCTTGCATCACAGAATCACGACCATTAAGGGCGTTTATGCTTGTTTGCTTGTATTGAAGAATCTCTCCTATAAGTCTCTTTTTAATCACAGAGGGTGATTCTTCTTCAAAGAACGGTAGTTCAGTTAAGCACTGATTCAATTTATGTGCCAGATCATCCCGGCATGTTTCAGTATATTTCTTTTCCAATATGTCACAGCATCATCATAATGATCACAGTTTTCCTTGGGTCTTTGTCTGCCTGTAAGTTAGGGCTGCGTATTTATATTTTTTTTTCTTCAGTGAGGCAAAACGAGATAGATCTTTGTAGTTCGTATAGCGCTATCGACTACTTTCTTTGGATCAAAAACTACTCGATAATACCACTCCCCCATTGACAAAACCATAACCTACACAACCATGAAAACCGCAACTCACCCAATATCCACGGACAAAACCAAATAACTTCACAACCATGAAAACTACTAATAACTAGACAACTAGCCAATATCATCTGTAGCCGTGCCAGCAGACGCGTTGCCGTCGTTGCCCACCCTCGAAGTTATGGAGAAATAACTAAATAACCATTTTATAATTATTTATTTAGATACCAATAACCAGTTGGTTATGTTATTGAAAATCTGTTCAGGGAATTGGTATATTTATGCTGTTCAGTCTGGCCAGTTACCCAAGACTAGAACGAATAGCTTGCGGCCTGCGGCCCGCAAGGGGGGGGCGCCCCCCCCCCTGTATCCGCCACTGATTGGTTCCCGTGAATACTTAGGCCATGGGCCCATTGTACTTTCTCCCATTTTACCTCAATCCTTTAACAATAACCCAGTCCCTTTAATAAAGTTCACCAGAGTTGTTATCGGATATGTGGCTAGGTCTTCTGGTTCTACAACATGTCTCCCCAGGTATCTGAGCCTAATTCCCACCAGGGCAGGACATTGGCACCATAAGTGAATTGGAGTCTCTTCATCCTCTTCACATTTTCTACATCTACTGGTGTTTTCCACTCCCAATAGCTGCATGTGTTTCCTGAGATGGCAGTGTCCCGTTAGTAGGCCTACCAGTTTCCTCAGCGAGTTTCTGTCCATATCGAGTAGTTTCCTGGTCCGTCTGGGGTCGGGTCCGTTTATGAGTACTTTGGATTGTCTCATTCCGGGTGCCCTCTCCCATTCCTTCCAGTGCTGGGATTTGACCCACCTCTCGATTTGTACCTACATACATAATACACTATTTAAAATAATAAAACCTATATTACAATAATAAACCTATAATAATCTATGTTCTTCTATGTTGAGAGGGTGTTAAGGGACGTATGTACTTGACTTATTCTTTTAACCAGTGATTCTCCGGTGATTGAGTCCGGTGACTTTTTAACGTTTTTTTTTCAAACACAATAAAAAAATTCTTTCACTCGTCGTCACTGGTCACTCACCCGAGTAACCCCTCACCCGACGCTATCTGCCCAATACCTACTATTTGTTTATGTTTTTAGTTGAAAAAAGGGTGACCGGACAACTCAGAATGAATTCAACTCAACACCTACTTTGAAAAGTCATTAAAAGTGATAAAAATATATGGAGTTAGGTTATGGGCTATTTTTTATAGTTTTTATTAGCTTTTCAAGAAGGTGTTGAGTTGAGTTGATTCTGAGTTATCATGGAATCGAAAAATACACTTAAAAAATGTTTCCGGAGACCAAAATTTAATTTTCATTTTTTACTCCAAATAATGTCGGGAGTCCTTGGATAACTCAATTTAATTGATGAAATTTTGCACACTCGACATTCAAAACAGGATTCCTGTTCACAGCCTACACGATTTTTCGAAAAATCTCTGTGAATCCCGGGCAGCGCCGGGGACTTCTGCTAAATAATAAAATTATTGAAAAATAATCTCTCTGTTTTTTGTTTTGCAATTCAGTCGGCAATCTGACCAAAAAGAATCTGACGTTTCACCTTTATGCTGTGAATGTAGCCCCTGACACCTGGAAAAAAATTGAGTCGGGCCATGTCAGAAGTCAGAATAATAAAAGAGTATATATGAGACGATGTATGAATGTGAATGAGGCAAAGAGTGTGTGCCAAGACCGTGTTGTTTGGCGGTCCATTCTCTCTGCCCACCCCTGCGGGGAAACGGCGTGATGGTTAGTTAGTTAGTTATATAGCCCCAGATTTTTTTTTTATGTCTTGCCCTTCTATACTAAGGGCATTATCATTATCTTACTTTCTTACCTGGCTCTTTTCATCTCATCTTCACATATCATCAATCATTTTCTTCCCGTTGTCCTTTTCGGGTCGGGGATCCATCGCCTTGACAAGGCACCTCCACAGTCTTGCGCTACCTCGGCGGCCTCCGTCCATACGTCCATATGTCCATACTAGGCCCAGTCTCCTCACACGGCCTCTGAAGTCTGTGTGAGCCTGGAGAGGCTCATTAGACGTCGACTTTCATGGTGTTATACTCGTACCTATGATGTATATTTACTTTCCATGACTTCACCAAAATTTTGCTATGAATTTGTAAATTAAACTTATAAAATAACTTTTTTTTTTTTTTTTTTTTTTTTTTTTTTTTTTTTTTTTTTTTTTTTCATAAGAAGCAATTACTTTGTGGTTAGACATTATATTATAAAAATAAATAAAACACTTTGTATTTTAACCACGAATTTATTATATTACATATCGACCGGTTTCGCTTACATCAAGCTTCTTCAGGATATAAGTAATAATAACTAAATGTTAAGTGAGAGCTATGGCTTATATATAAGTTGAGTGACAGAGGGAGAAAGAAAATGACCAAGAACATAATTAGAAAGAGACAAAGTATTTGACAGAGGTAAAGTGGATAATCAATTAGTGGGAGGGAGACAACAATACAATAATCAATTAGTGGGAGGGAGACAACAGTATAGATCTAATCACAAATAAAAACCAACAGTTAACGGTAATAAATGAGATATTAAACAAATTTTGATGTATTTTACATTATAAGATAAAGGACGATATTTAGATATATGATAATATTAATAATGAAGGACATCAGACTAACACTAAAACACATACATAATATCATGGGTTAGGATGGATAGCTGGAAATAAGTTAAAAATAGGGCTATAAGGTGAATTTTTTTTGATTTGATAAATTGATTTGGTTATTGAGTAAGAATTCTGACATATTTGTATTTAATGATTTCCTAATCTCTAAAGCTTCTAAATTGTCTAGTTTTATACCTATATTATTTTTATGTACTTAGAGCTAAGTTTATAAATACCGGAGAAACTTAAATGATCTTCTTTGTCTTTAGTATTAATTAAAAATTTGGCAAGGTTGTTGTTTGTATAGAAGGCTGGTTTGATATCTACAGGAAGGTTCCTAACGCTTAGATTAGAAAAATTATTTATAAATAAAATTCTACGCCAATGATATTTTGGAATGTCTTGATTGTTTGTCGGGGTGCTTTTATAAAGAAATTTATTTGTAGCTAATTGTTTTTGTTTCTTATTAAGCATTGTAGTGATTGCCCTGCTTACTATATAGGAAAAACCGCACGTAATGTGAACACTAGAGTAAAAGAACATTTAAGATGTTTAAATGGAAAGGGGTTCTCTGAGCTTGCAAATCACCTAATCTCAACAGATCATACTTTTAATAAAATTTCAGGAACTCGCATATTACATAAAAATAATATAGGTATAAAACTAGACAATTTAGAAGCTTTAGAGATTAGGAAATCATTAAATACAAATATGTCAGAATTCTTACTCAATAACCAAATCAATTTATCAAATCAAAAAAAATTCACCTTATAGCCCTATTTTTAACTTATTTCCAGCAATCCATCCTAACCCATGATATTATGTATGTGTTTTAGTGTTAGTCTGATGTCCTTCATTATTAATATTATCATATATCTAAATATCGCCCTTTATCTTATAATGTAAAATACATCAAAATTTGTTTAATATCTCATTTATTACCGTTAACTGTTGGTTTTTATTTGTGATTAGATCTATACTGTTGTCTCCCTCCCACTAATTGATTATTGTATTGTTGTCTCCCTCCCACTAATTGATTATCCACTTTACCTCTGTCAAATATTTGTCTCTTTCTAATTATGTTCTTGGTCATTTTCTTTCTCCCTCTGTCACTCAACTTATATATAAGCCATAGCTCTCACTTAACATTTAGTTATTATTACTTATATCCTGAAGAAGCTTGATGTAAGCGAAACCGGTCGATATGTAATATAATAAATTCGTGGTTAAAATACAAAGTGTTTTATTTATTTTTATATTATAAAATAACATTTAATTTTCAATAATTCAATTTCTTTAAAATTACCCCAGAATCTTATCTACTCTACACTGGGCTAGCTGAAACTTAAAAAAAAATCTTATTCAATTTGATGTCCCTAGAAAACTATATATTTGTGAAATATATGGAATACAACGCGACACACTGACCCCTAGATACCTATCCATTTCCCATTATTTTTTTCCTTACCAGGTATTTCTCTCCTTTCTTTCCCTAAAAAGACCCTCCACACATCATCCTCAAAGAGGGATTTTTCCCGTGGGCCTCCTGTGTGCAGCTAAAAAACAGACATAATTTCGGCCTATATTTCCATACAAAACTGTTTCATCATGATCACGAAATTCAAATGGGATGGCGATATATAATTTCAGGCAAGTATAAGAGAGACAGAACGCGTGCTAACTGATCCACAACCCAAAGGTGCAAGGTCAGTGGAACATGTGTCTCCATTCAAATTTGTACGGAAGGCACTTCTATTAGTGTTATATTCTTTATTCCATGGGGTGAGGGCAAAGATATTGGAATATAAGTAGATGTGCTATCTGCTGTTTTTACGATGTGGGTCTGCGCTTCCGGGTGTCGCCGATATTGTTTACCAATTAACAAATAAACTAAAAGAACAAATAATTAACGAATAAACCAAACGAACGTTAAACTAAATGAACGAATTCTTTCCTTATTCAAAATATATTGTTAACCAATATTAATGCACATTTTCAAAAAATCAACGAAATGAACAAATTCTTTTTGTATGAAAACTACGCTAATTAGTGCGTAGTCCGGCGACAGTTGCGCGGACACCATAGCATATCTCTTCTGTATTAGAATATCTTTGGGTGAGGGTAATAGAAAATTGTCGGGATTTTATTACAAATTTCGTTTAAATTCTTGCCACGGTCGTTTACAAATATTTTCAGTATAAATACAAAGAGTAAATTAGGTAGATTCACTCTGATAAATAATATTAAATCGTGTCAGGTATTATTTATCCAGAGAAATTGAGAATTTATTCATCTGGGAACCGTGAATAAATGGGATTTAGAATTGAGATAAAGAAAATAAATGGAAAACACAGATGTTCAATCAATTTCTCGAGCTTCAATAATGTTATCTATTGTTCGGATGTGTCCCGGGAAGGTAAATATTGTATCAACGAGAATGTTTTCTCAGACGCTATTTGTAATTTTTTTGTTCAAGTCTAGATTTTCAATAAAACTTTGTTTTTCAACACGATTTTTTATGCCTCGACCTTTTCTGCTCCATTGCAAAACAAGTTAAAGACAGAATCTTCTTATGTCTATAAGTACAATGATATTTATTTACATAGTGTAGTATGGAAAGTGTATTCAAATACTGTGGTTTACTTAATATACTCAGTATGTACTACTTTCTGTCTAAAATCCTTTGAAGTGACCGCTACTTAAAATAATATTGTCTGTATTATTATTTCTAAGTTCTGTCCTTCTGTTTCAAATCTGTCTAATAATTTGGTAAATTTAACCTACAAGCAAGTCATATGGACGAAATCACACAAAGCGGTAAGCGCATCATTCACATACGCTCCGAGAAGGGCGGACAGATCCGTCCGTCTGTCCGTCACGATCAGATCACGATCACACAAGCCGATCCGTGTGTAAATGTTCGCAACGGATATGCTCACTAAGCATCACCACATTCGCAGTCGATTGTCCTGCAGTGAAGTGTTTAAAAAAATCAGAGTGAGTAATTCACACTCGGTAGAAGTGAAACTAGAAAGTCGCTGGACGTCGCTTTTTTCTCTTTTGCCTGTTTATTTTAAAGTCGTTTGAAGATTGGATATCGATTTTACAAAAATAAAAATGTTTATTTTTTCGTAGGATTCGAACCACCGTTCGCTGGATGTCTCTGACCGCTGAGATTTGTCACGCGCTTTACACCGCTACGCTATCGGAGGCCCGCACGGAGCCGTGAATTTGCCGCATTATATTAGAACCGAGGACTCGTCAAATAATAAATTTTATTGACGCACTTCCGTTTCATCCGAATTTCAAATCACAACGGCGCTAAAGAAATTTCACTTCAAAAAATCCCTAGATTTCAGATTGAGTTTGTAAGAGGTACTCATGTTCTTCCAGACTACTTTTTTATGTAGCGACATGTGTAGGCCTGAGGTTTGGCTGGGCGAACTCGGCGTCCTTCCGCCCTGCCTCCGGCCACTTACTATCGCCAAGGCACAACCGAGAAACCGGCTAAAGGGCGCGGACGTTGAGATTCATTAACGGCAGACCGACCACCATACACATTCTGGCTGGTACTGCCAGCTGACGAGAGAGGTATCCCACCCGACACAAGCGTTCTTCATATCTCAATACTTGTTTTCATTATCTTTTCTTGCAGATGCTTGCAACATACGCAAGATGCCATTACCCTGCAAGCAGCCGCCTTTTATGTTTTTCTGTTATCTTTTTTATTTATTTAGTTTATCCCTGACTTGCTTTATATTATTCGCATTTTGTATATTATGTAAGCACTTGCATACTGCTTCCTAACACCGTATGCATGGACACTGGAGGTCTAGATTCGTTCAAACTTAAATGTAGATTCGTTCTTTCAAAAAAATTTGAGTCCTTGCAAGAGCCTTGAAGGAGTAACCATCTGTTACTTATATCAGGGCGGGTAAGTGGTGGATTGCCTCCACTGTCCTATAGGGGGTTAGTTTTAGCTAAATAACTAAGTAACCACCTCGGCTTTTCGCCACAGGCGGAGGGGACGGACCGTCAAACCACTCGTTCTTGGTTCGCACTCCTTGCCTCATTAATTCATCGTCTCATGAAAACTGTTCTATTATTCTGACTCTTGAAATGGCCCAACTCCAGTATCTAGTTTCCTTTGTCGTGCCATGTCTTCCTCAGGCGTCCCCGACTTCTTCTTCTATACATTCTCCTTACACTTCTTTCTTCGTCCATTCTATCTACTTCTTAATCTCGCTCATTCTTTGCGAATCTCCTTTTTTATTTAATTATTATTTGTGCTTCTTCCCTTCTCACTAAAAAAAGTTTTTTTCCCTAGATGTAGGGAAATTTCCCTAGGCAGGACCGATCGGCTCGCCGAGCATGCTCGGAGAACAGATTCGCCGAGCATATCCGTACGTGAATGTTGCGCTTTAGTGTGAGCTTGAATTGCAAATGAAACCATTTCTGAAACAAATAAATACATTATTCCACAATAAATTATTTATGATAATATATGATTTTTAGCTGATGTTCATTTAAAAAACAATATAAACAAATATTGACAAAATATGCAGGTAAAATCCGGGTGTTGTATAAACACTACAAATGTTGTTCTTATTTTGTTTGTTTATTATTTACGCAGTAGGTGTATTAAGATGAAGTGATAACGTTTATTAAATTAAATTGTTGGTTTTTGTAATTGTGAATGTATAATTGTCCATGGAATAACAGTAGGTAAATTAAATTATTTATTAAATTTAATGTAGGTAAATTAATTTATTTATTAAATGTGGATGCGCTGCACCGGTTTATGCCACAAATTAGGTTTATAACATCACTTTACGGCCTCCCGTGTTAGTTGATAATCCACGCTCACTCAATTTGAAGAAGTACCTACCTAGGTGCTTAATATTATCGGGAACGGAGAACTGTCACCTTTCTCACCTTTTAAGCTTTTTATATGAATACCGCAAAACAGTCCCAATTTGCTCTCAATCGTCTGGAGCCAACGATACCTACGTACCTATGCTGCAGGCGCGGTCCCTCCATACATACTGTGGATGCGGCGCTTCCTTTCCTTTTGAGGGGTGTATAAAATATCATAATAATTGTTATTTATTTATTCAGCATTTAAAAAAGCTTTCACCTTATTTTTCTCTCTCCGTAAACAGCAATAAATACTGCAATTTAACGACACCGTCCCAACCTCAGCGGCCAAAAAACAACAAAAAGCGACGCGCGGACCGGACCGAAACACTCGTACAACACCTTTGACGATGCTAATGAGTCGAATGTCGCGTAAACGCACCGATACCAGAAACAGTGGATTCTCTGCTCCATTCCGCATTCACGATGTTAGAAAAAAGGTTGATATTTGCGCATGCGCGTTTAGTCTGCCAAATTTTCCCTGAAGCAGTATACGCATTCGATGGGAGCATCCAACGCGCAGAAAACGACTTTAATGCACGTAGGCATAGTGCACAGAATAGCATAACAAAGCGCGTGGATTTTTTCGGTACGTTTTAGAGAAATTGTTCGCGTGACCATTTTGACTATTTGGCTTGAATTACGGATGCCGATTGAAACGTTAAGGGCCGTCTGGTTCAACGCTCGCTAAAGTAAAAGTAAAACAAAATGCCATTACTATAGTTAAATTTCACCAAAATGCGTTTTTCAATCAATTTGACTGCTTGTTTTATGTTACTTTTAACTTTTGTATTAACTTTCCGAAAACCGATAGTTACTCTAGAGTTACTCCGCCATATTGGCATATTTGACAGTTCTGAGTTCTGGTCGATGTAAAGTACGGAAATGGGTGCTTCAACATTGATTACTAATATACTAATCAGTACCTAATCATGATAAATATTGTAGAAGAGTATGATAATGACGATGAATTCCTCATCAAATATATCTTGCAGCTAATACCAAAACATTTCGTCCCCGCGTCAATAATATGGTTATCTGGGATGATTTCGAATTATTTTTGGCGCGGCACAGCATGTCGAAAAAATCTTGCTTTTGAACATAATCAATTCTGATATCGACATATTTAGCGTTGCCTTTTAGAGGCAATCTATATGGATGGATAATCAATTAAATGGATGTATCGCAAATTTTACAAGATCTTCAAATCAATGTACTTATTGTATCATAAACATAACAAAAATATAACATGAGTAGTAGGTTAGAATCGTTTCGTATATCGACATTAGCGAGTGAAGCTGCATTTAAAAGACTCTATTAATGCTAGTGTAGTTTGTACACGTACACGTACTACTTACGTTTTATGTAATACTCTTACAAACGGATTTTCAAAAAGCTACAAAATGCATGTTTTTCTAATGTTTTCGATACCATAAATAAGATCTCGTAAAATATGTGACACTTCAAATTCAAGGAGATATCACAACCACTGGAAAGTAAATTACATTCATATTGTATATTATATGTTTTATA
Source organism: Limnephilus marmoratus (assembly GCA_917880885.1). Classification (NCBI taxonomy): domain Eukaryota; kingdom Metazoa; phylum Arthropoda; class Insecta; order Trichoptera; family Limnephilidae; genus Limnephilus; species Limnephilus marmoratus. The sequence continues at coordinate 31,465,532 of OU862909.1, read as the reverse complement.
ATAATTATGTAGGTCGTCATTTATTTGTAAATATTCATACAAATTTTTTTTTTTTTTACATTAACTCCACACAGGAGGCCCTGAGGAAAATAATTTCCCTCAGGGCCTATGTCATCTGGGATGCTGTGTGGAGGGTCTTTTTGAGGAGAGGAAGGAATGAACATTGGTCTTGAAGAGACCCATGTTGTAGGAAGGAGGAAACACAGAGGCCGGCAAATCATTCCACAGCCGAGCTGTTGAACACAAGAACGAGTCGAAGAAACGACCCGTTCTCATGTGACAAATGTCAACTGTGTACAAATGTTGGGCACGCGTTTGGCGTGTTTCCCGACTATGCACCGGTGCCGAAGGGATCAATGATGCTAGTTCCTCAGAGCATCTTCCATTGTAATACCGGTAGAACAAGGATAGCATTCCCACCCGACGCCTGTGCTCTAAAGATTGCAATCCGTCTGTTAAGATGGGAGAATCTATCAAACGGACCGCCCGTTTCTGCACAGAGTCGAGGGTATTTTTCAGGTATTTTGGAGCTCCAGACCAGAGGTGGCTGCCAAATTCAACCGTGGGGCGCACTTGCGATTTGTACAGGGTTAGCAGTTGTGTACTATTAAAGTATCTGCGGGCCCTGTACAGTACGCCCAGTTTTTGGGAGGCTAACTTTACTCTGGCTTCGATGGAGCCCCCATACCTCAGCTGGTCACTTAGGGTTACACCAAGTATATCAATGGAGGGCCTGTTCGGAAGACTGCTTCCGTTGAAAGCGACTAGATTTTCATTTCGATCCCTTTTAGACGTAATCAGACAAGATTGGGTCTTTGAAACATTAAATTCAACGAGATTATTTTTACCCCAAGAGAAAACACTCTCGAGGTAACCGTCCATTCTTTGCTTCAAAGCCTTACGAGCTGTTGGAGTTTGTGAGCCCTTTGGGGGCTTGTTAAACAAAAAGCTATCATGAACTGTACTGTCATCCGCGTAACAATGAATTGGTGCACATGACAAAAGGTCGTTGATGTGCAACAAAAACAAAGTCGGAGACAGAACCGATCCCTGTGGAGAGAAACCATCGACTACCGTCTGAATCGACCTCTCCCTCAAGAAGTCGGCAATCCACGTACACAAGGATGCGGGAAGTCCGTAAGAATGCAGTTTGTTGACAAGTCCTCGATGCCAAACCCGGTCAAAGGCCTTTGAGATGTCCAGTGCAACCGTTTGGGTCTCACCGAAACGTTCCAGGCATCGCCCCCAAACATGCGTCACATACGCGAGAAGATCACCGCACGAGCGGTTCCGCCGGAAAAATACTTTTATCGGAACAAAGCCGTCAGATGTCAGATCTTACGACGCGAAACAAAATACAACCGGATATTTTGACAGTTTTTCTGATTTAGTGTTGCAAAAAATATTTCGATGCGTTTTTTGACATAATTCCGAGGAATATTCTGCTTTTTAGACTGGCCACACTGACAACTATTACTTTGGCGAAAATACACTTGAAACAGCGCGCGGTCCTATTTAACGTCCTCGTTGCTTTAACTGACAGTTAAAATTTAACTTTAGGACACGATTTAACTTTCTGTTGAAACAGACGGCCCTAAATATCTTTCGAATACATGTTTAGTTAATTTAATTTTAGAACTGATATGAAGCATAAAGGATTTATAGAGCTAAATTGACATACTATTTTTGTCAGTAATCGAATCTCGTTCGTGGGCTAGTCTGTTGGTATTTATATTTGATATTAGGTAGGTATTTACTTCAGCATCCCTTATACAAAGTCACCGACCGCCACTGCTATGGGGCGATTCTGAAGGTAATTGGAGTGGAGGAGATGGGGAAGAGGAAAATGAAAGAAGTACCTGGCTCTTCAGATCAATCATCAAATAAGGCTAAAGCTATTTCAAACAACGTTTTAATTATGAAAGGTAAAAGGCCACCGTTAATAATAAGGCGGTAATGAGAGTATCTTCCACTCTAGAATGGGCCGCAAATATATTACATACATATTTTGTAAATGTGTTTGACAAACTTGACCATAAAATTCTTCTTGATAAACTTTGTAAATTCGGAATAAAGGATAAATTAATTAGAATGGACTAATAGAATTCTTACAGTAAAAATCATTCTTACCTCTCGCACGAATTTATGGCTACTAGCGGTGTACCTCAAGGGTTGCTTTTAGACCAAATACTTTTCTTACTTTTTATATCCTTAAATGTTCCAGATTGTTAAAAGTAACAAATTTAATACCCATTGCTCTGTAACTACTTTCATAGTATCTACTTACTTCTTTATACGTATATGTAATTGCTGTGTACTTTTTATTTTATTTTTTCCTGATAATAACAAACTAATGTAAAAATCCTTAAATGTTTCAAATTGTTAACAGTAAGTAACAAACTTAATACCCACTGCTCTGTAACTACATTCATGATAACTACATTCATGATAACTACATTCATAGTACCTACTTACTTATTTACATATGTAATTACTGTGTACCTTTTCTTTTTTTTCTTTTTCATAATAATAACAAACATACGTACATTTATGATAGCAAAAAAAATTATAATTAAATAAATAAATAAATAAAAATAATTAATGACAAGAAAATTACCTACTTTTATATTAATCGTTAAAAATGTTTTACACCACTTCGAGTATATTTGGAATATTTGGTTTACTCGAATATTGATACCTACTTATGTTAAGCCTACTTATATCTTTCTAGCTCTGTTTATCATTTTATGTACTATATACTTATGATACTGCATACTTGTCATAATGCTCCTGTACAATTTATTTTATATGTAAAAGCCATCAAGACATTTGTACAATTTATTTTATATGTAAAAGCCATCAAGGCGTAAACAAACAAATAAATAAATAAATGATATTGTGTTTTTTATAGTACCTAATGTTGAAGTGTTGCTTTTCGCCGACAATCTAGAACTATTTAAACTTATAAAAATCGATGACTGACAATCACATAAATTTAAATAATTTTCCCGATTGGTGATTGGTGCAACTTAAAAAACTTTATCGAGAAATGCCACATAATAAGATTTTTCAGAATAAATTAACCTTTCAACTATCAATTTAAAAGGAACAATGTTTCCCTCCACCTCTGTCAATGATATTTACTGGGCGTACTGTATAGGGCCCGCAGATACTTTAATAGTACACAACTGCTAACCCTGTACAAACCACAAGTGCGCCCCACGGTTGAATTTGGCAGCCACCTCTGGTCTGGAGCTCCAAAATACCTGAAAAATACCCTCGACTCTGTGCAGAAACGGGCGGTCCGTTTGATAGATTCTCCCATCTTAACAGACGCATTGCAATCTTTAGAGCACAGGCGTCGGGTGGGAATGCTATCCTTGTTCTACCGGTATTACAATGGAAGATGCTCCGAGGAACTAGCATCATTGATCCCTCCGGCACCGGTGCATAGTCGGGAAACACGCCAAACGCGTGCCCAACATTTGTACACGGTTGACATTTGCCACATGAGAACGGGTCGTTTCTTCGACTCGTTCTTGTGTTCAACAGCTCGGCTGTGGAATGATTTGCCGGCCTCTGTGTTTCCTCCTTCCTACAACATGGGTCTCTTCAAGACCAATGTTCATTCCTTCCTCTCCTCAAAAAGACCCTCCACACAGCATCCCAGATGACATAGGCCCTGAGGAAAATTATTTTCCTCAGGGCCTCCTGCGTGGAGTTAACGTAAAAAAAAAATGAAATTAATGATCTTGGAATTATGTTCGATTATAAATTAAATTTTCTTTCACACATTAATACAGTTTTTTTAAATGTGAGTACCTTACAAGAGTCCCAGCTGCTCCCGCCTGGAGCCAGTGAGACTGTGGCATCCGCAATTGGGGTATGTTGTGAGGCTGAACGTAGTGGGTAGAGAAATGAGCTGGGGAAGGGAAGGTGGGGAAGTTACTTATACAAAGGATTAAAAATGCTTGGCTTCATTCCCCGTAATGGCAGAGACTTTCAAAATCTTTCAACATTTAAAATCTTATACATACTTTGTATATTCTTCACTAACTCGAAGTCAAGTCAAGTCGTCGAATCAATTCTTCAATTTGGTCTCAAAATCTACTCCGATTCCGTTGCAAAAAATCATTAATTCCTAAAATATATTAACCATAAACTCTGACTACCCATACAAACAATAAATTACAACCAACACTTGATGAAAAAATTGAAATTATTCAAACTGTCAGATAGAAGACTTCCTTCCGACTTAACTTTTATTTTAAAATTTTTAATGGTATTATAGACAGCTCTGATTTACTAAGGCTAATTACTAATTACCTTACATACACCAACAAGAACTGCTTGATGTAAAATTCTTTTTAATTGCAATATCAGGACTGGGTCATATAAATACTCGCTTATAGGCTTAAGCGATTTGCATGCAGTTGGCATTACTTTCTCAGAAGTAGTAGATGTGTTCAATTGCACGGAATATAGTTAAAAGAATGCGTATTTCAATAATAATTATCATCATCATCTTCCCCTTATCCTTTTCGGGTCGGGGACCCACTGCATCGACAAGGCTCTTCCATGCGTCCCTGTCTTGTACCGCTTGTTCGGCCTCCGTCCATAGCAGTCCCATCTTCTCCTCACACAGTTTCTGGAGTTGCCTCGCCCAACTGTGTCTGGGGCGGCCCACTGGACGCCTACCCACTGGAATCGCACTCAGTATTTCAATTAATTAATAATTATCAATATTTGGATTTTAACAGTTAATTAATTAACGCCAACGCCATCTGTTAATTTGCATACATATCAAATTCACACCGCCCGCATGCCAGCCCGCTTCCTTTATTTATATATTTCAACCAATTTACACAAAACCTTGACAAATTATATACCTAAAAACCTTCTTCATGAATCACTACATCTATTGGTGAAAACCGCATGAAAATCCGTTGCCTAGCTTAAAAGATCTAAGCACACAGACAGCGGTAGCGACATCATTTTATACTATGTAAAGAATATTACATGTTCGTTAAATACCGTATAGCTATGTAATAATGCAAAAAAATCTCTTAAATTTTTGTTATATATTAATTTTATTTAATTTATTGTGAAACAACACAAATTAATTAATTTATTGTGAAACAACACAAATTAATTAATTTATTGTGAAACAACACAAATTAATTAAGTAAAATTTACTTGTGCACGCCAGGGTACGAAGCCGCGATACATTGATAGTCGAGAGCCTCTACTCTCGACCACGGAGGCCATCGTTCTTTCTCCAAGTTTAAATTAACCAATCAACCGAAGTACAATACCACATCTCTTACACGTAATGAGACATATTTACCAAAGGACTTATGTTAAGAACTCCACTCCTCGGAAAGCAGAAACTTTACATTTATTTATTTTCCATCCCGTGGAAATTAGAGAGACAAAGCTCTGTGGGAATGGTAGAAGGGGGAAGTAAAAAAATAAACTTTAAAGATTTTTATTATTATTTACTAGTTTTTTTACAATTGTATTTTATGTCTACGTCTTATAGAAATCTCTCATTTTAACTATTTTATTTGTTCATAATACTTACAGGCATTATTATTACCTAAAGTTTGTGTGTCATAAAAATTTAGCTTTATACTTACCTTAGTAGGAAATTAAAATTTGGTTTTATGTATAACAATTATTTAAATGAGTGCTTAAACTCAACATGTTGCCGTGTTTTTCAAATAATACTGAAAGTTATAGTTTCAAATGCTGTTTTATAACCTAAATCCATTAATAAAAGTTTATTTGTTTTAAATTCTTACAAGGAATATTTTGGAATATTAGAGTGGTGATCTGCACACTTAAGAGGACATAGGTAGAGAAAACCAGAAATATGTCATTTTCAAAAAAGTTTTTAGACGTATTGACTCTTTTTCACAAAAAATTATAAATGGATTTCGAAAGATTGTTCTTTTATCTAGCATAGTTATGTAATAAATTTTTAGATTTTTTTTTAATTTTTAGTATAATAAGGTTATTCCATAGGTCGTTGGCAGATTTGTTAAATTTTCAAAAAAGTTTTTGTATTATACCACACCCATTTCAAATAATATAATCATGCAGTAAAACAAATCAATGCATTATCTAGCAAAGTTATGTCTTAGAATTTTAATTTTAGTTTCAATAAAATCATTAAAAAATATGTACGTACATGTGTTTCTTGACGAAAATTGGTCCATTTATGTATTTATTTGCGCACTTATAAACTAATATATTTCATATTTTTTTACATACTTATTGTGCTAAGACATTATTGACAAATCATAAATAAGTTTGACCGAAAAATAATTTTGGGAAGCATTTAATTTTAATTAAATAACAGCTTCGCATTTCACGATTTTATCATAGCGCCGAAACACAAAATTTCGCAGTTCATTACGGTCCGAAACGTGGCCAGACGAGGACGTCTCCACGTCGCTTTGAATCACAACAGTTTGAAATAATATTTTGGAAACGAAATTGTAAATACATACGAATTCCTTGTTTCACGTTCGTAAAATCTACAGGGTTGACCGAATTTCATTTTCATTGAATATTTTTATGCAAAAAGTTTTATATTTAAAAATAAATGTTTTTATTTGTCCCTTATTATACAATACAAAGTGGTGATTGTTACGAAAAGTGGTGCTGGTTACAAAAAATGACATGCGAACGGTAATCGATGCGAACAGTGATCAATTGCTAGGCGGGTCGGGCCTTTAGGCTCGCTTGTTATTCGTGTTATTGTTATATTGTTAATGGACTATTTATCCGTAAATAAATAAATAAATTATATACAGCGGGTACCCGGCATGCGTTGCAAGGTTGGGGATGGGGGATGGGGATGGGGATGGGGATGGGGATGGGGATGGGGATGGGGATGGGGATGGGGATGGGGATGGGGATGGGGATGGGGATGGGGATGGGGATGGGGATGGGGATGGGGATGGGGATGGGGATGGGGATGGGGATGGGGATGGGGATGGGGATGGGGATGGGGATGGGGATGGGGATGGGGATGGGGATGGGGATGGGGATGGGGATGGGGATGGGGATGGGGATGGGGATGGGGATGGGGATGGGGATGGGGATGGGGATGGGGATGGGGATGGGGATGGGGATGGGGATGGGGATGGGGATGGGGATGGGGATGGGGATGGGGATGGGGATGGGGATGGGAATGGGGATGGGGATGGGGATGGGGATGGGGATGGGATTTTTTTTTATTGTAAATAATTTTATGTTTATATCGCACAAGAGTCCAACAGCTCCCAAGGGAGGGAGGTTGAAGAAGAGTTGGGATGAGGTGGAGGGGGTGGCTGAGGGGGGGGGGGTAAACGAGGCGTGGATTGGAGGGAGGGTATGAGGGGGGGGGGGGGGTGGTTGAGAGGGGGTGGGCGGGTAGACCTTTTTTATATCCATTTTTCGTATTACAAAAATATCAACCACGAGAATCGAGTATGGGTACCACCACCCCGGGAACCATTTATTAGATAACCAACACGTCTGCCATAGGTCATCCCAAGTGGTTCGCAAGGTTTGGTGACTAGCAGGGGTGCCTGGGTTTATTGGGAAGGTTTGTTTAGGTCTTGGCGGCGGGTGCGTCTGCCCACCAGCTGCATGGCAGGTCGGATCTGGAGAAAGTGGTTACGGCGTTATGAAATTATATATACATATATTCTATTATACCATTCACCCGATTACCCGATTATATGTTTTTGAAAGCTAATGATCGTGTTTTATATTGAGAACGACCGGTGAATCCAAATCTACATTTAAAAAAAATTAAAACACTTTTTATACACTGGTTAGAAGTTACTTCCTGTTAAACAGTGTTTTTTATTTTATTTTATTTATGTTTATTTAGGAAGCATACAGTTGTGTATAAAGTAATTGTACATAAAATAGTGAATATAATTTAAACCAGTTATGTTCCATTTATAATATTTAGTTGTTAATGGTTAATGATTATGTGATTATGAATCAAGTGATAATAGGCCACTTGCATGGATTTCATAACGACTTGGAAAAAATCATGTGGATAGATCTTTTTACTAAGATTAAGGAAATGTTAGTAAAATTGTTTAGAAATGTACAGTTTTTTTATTTTAAAATAAATAAATCCATTATTTGGGCCCGTGACATCACTACATGAAAATGTCCCGTTTCCGAAAATGTTCATATTAATTTTGTAAAATTTCATACTGATTTTTTTTTTATATGGGATTTCAGTCGATTTTTTTGAATTTGACATTTAACGTTCTCTAGATTTATTGTTTGTTCTCTGCGAACTTATCATTTGATTTGACAGATGTTATGAAGAGAACCCTGTACATTTTACGCTGTCTGTACGTGTTTTAGAGGTATAATGGTAGTGGTGCTGATTTTAATAAAATCAAATTTTATAATTTTCTTATTATTATTATAATTTACAAGTACAAGTATATTACATTGTATTTAGTAATATAGACGTTGAACATTATAATTGATTTATGATCAATAAGATGTATCAAGGAAAAAAATATTTATGAGATGTAATATTTTTGGTATGCCTCGTTATTCTCCTGTGCCATTTCTTGTGGAAAACGTTATTTTTTTTAAAATGTTTTTCGACCATGTAATTATCATTTTTTCGCACCCATAAAATTATGTCCCGTCTTTCCGGTTTATAAAAAATGGTCTGATTTTTCGGATTGAAATTTTCAAAAAATCCCCAGGGTTTCAAAAATACGATTTAAAAAATACAGAATGTCTTAGAATGCCTAAACCGGAAATTTTTTTTTAAAAAATGTGATGCAATTGGCCTATTAAACAATTATAGTAGGTATATGGTGTAAGCACGTTGTAAAAAATTATCAAAAAATAGTTACACATTCAATAAATACTGTAAAATTTCTGTTTTGAACTATTACTAATAAAAAATGTCATTAACGGACTGCGAAAGAGAGGCCAGACATCATGCGCTTGAAATTCCCGTCAAAATGACAGTTTTAATTTGTGATTGTGTAATTCAAATTGTGTTTTTGTTAATAATTTCTGTTCTAATGACAAAGTCACTATTATATTAGTCTATTATCAATATATTTCATATTATTTTCCGTTTTAATCTATTAATAATGCCATTGTGCACACGAATAAATATTTCAAAATGAGACATTTTTTACAATCCAACTGAATATTACTCGGTTAATTTGGTTAAAGTACAATTAAAAAACAAAATATTTAAAAATTATAACAAATTTTTTATTCATGTCTATATTATATCATCTACTTTATACCTACTGTGTTTACGCATTTCATTTGTATATATTTATGTACTTCGATGTACAAATTACAAATAACTGCCTACTACTAATTAAAATTCTGGAAACGAGAATTCAACATCTTCACCTGACCCATACTGTAGCCAGCCCTAGCTCCGCGTGTTATGGTCCTAGTAGATACGCGAAACCAAGCTTGCTGCGGAAAGAAATCTAGTTCCAAAAACGTCCGCTCACGACCGCTGATGTGTGAGCGCTATAGTCGGAACCGAAATTATGATTTGCTGGTATGACAGTCTTAAGGGGAGAAATAGATGTAGGACGGCGTATTTTTAGTGATTTTAATTATTATTTTTTAACATATAAGGAATGTACATATATTTTATTTATTCTTTGGGGTTATTTTACACATTCCAAGAGTAAGTATATTCCAAAATTTTCAAATATTTTCCTCAAAAAATAACGGAGATATCTGCTGCCGCGCATTGTAAGTCGCGATCCTGCTGGGCAATTTGTGTAGTTCTGGAGGTCACAATTTTCACTTGAAATTAATTTTTCAATAAAATTTCCCTTTTTTATAAGTGTTTCTTCTATTTGAACCACAATCCTCGCAAAAAAATCGAAAATTAATATTTTGAAGAATGTGAAAACGTAGTATGATTTTCTACCATTATTTTTTACCTTTTTTGCAATAAAAAAAATAAGTAAAATAAAGATACTGTTTAGGATTGAGGTTCAAATAGAGCGCATTTATATTTTGAAAGCGATTGATCCAAAACTGTAGAAAATAGCCACTAAACTCTATTTATGATCCATTCCTTATTTTATTTTTGTTGTTTTTTGTCAGTGTACCTACAAATGTATATTGCTGTTTTCTAAGTATTTTCACTGATTTATCTTTTGTCCAATATTTCGAATGTTTTAGTATTTTACTAGCAATTTGCGTAACTGTACTATTTTTAAGCAATTGTGGATTAACCCTTATTAATTTTAGGCATTAATAAACAGACGAGCTCCCAAATGGAACCCGCGAATATTTTGTCGGCTGATAAAAGTAATTGATTAGACTGTTATTTAACATATTATTTATTTTAAATTTTTTTTTACATGAGCTCCACACAGGAGGCCCCGAGGAAAATAATTTCCCTCAGGGCCTATGTCATCTTTGGGGATGCTGTATGGAGGTTTTTTTAAGGAAAGAAAGGAAAGGAGAGTTCTGGGAAGGAAAAGAGTTTAAGGGGCGGGTAGGAATCTGGGGTTCAGTGTGTCCCGGTCATCCGCCTCCAAGACCTAGACAAACTTCACCCCATGAACCCGGGCACCCCTGCTAAATCACCAAACGTAGCGAACCGCTTAAGGTGACCTATGGCAGAGGGGTTGGTTATCCAATAAAGGTTCCTGGGGCGGCGGTACCCATTCCCGCCTCCCAAATCTTTACTTTATAAATAAATGTATCTACTTAATAAACAATATACTAAATACATACCTTCTTTTTAATCATTCGGTGGAAAGAGGATTATTAAATTTTGAGGTGATTTTCGCGCGAAAACGGCGCTATAGAAGTGATTTCCATATTTCTCTTGTATTTTTATTTATACAACATATGAAGTTAAATTCATTCTACAATTAAAATAATATCATTCATGATATTATTTTCCACATTTAGGCAAATATTCTAAGAGACTCCGTATTTTTTTTTTGTTGATTGTATTTTTGAAAATTTTTTTGAAGAGTTTTAATTTTCAATGTACATTTGTTACTTTAACTTTAAATTGTTTGCGTCTGGTTAAATTGTTACACAGTTAATGCCCAAGAAATACAAAAAAAAAGTATTTTTGAAACCCTGGCGATTTTTTGGAAATTTCAATCCGAAAAATCGGACCATTTTTTATAAACTGGAAAGACGAGACATAATTTTATGGGTGCGAAAAAACAATAATTACATAGCCGAAAATCATTAAAAGAAGTCTGTTTAACATCTATAATATTTCAATTCGAATTCTGTCGCTGCATTAAGTTATTTAAAAATGGCTTCGTGTAACCACCGTACAAAGTACCTGTAACGAAGTTCGCAGGCAATAAAGCAAGTGAATTTTATGCTACTTCCACACCAAAGTCAACCTTTCAACTCCGAACTTCGAACTCCAAAATGTCGGGCATCGAACAACTGATTCGGCGCTGTATCTTATCAGTTGCCTACAATTGTGTAGGCGATGCTTCGGTTTCAATAATATTGATTTCGATTCGTAAAGATAAAAAAAATTGTAATTTAAACAATTTTTATCCGCTAAAATAATATTTTTACCACTCTACCGTATTAATTTTGCGCAGACTGATGTGTTGGGCCAAATCGACCAAACGTTTGCAGTTGGAAGTTTGCCCCAATGTGGCTGTACCGTTATCAAATAGTATCAAATCCAAAAATCAAATCCAAAAATTCGCCGAAAATCAAAGTGAATATAAAGGGTGGCAAAAAACTACTCATATGGTTTGAATCTTATTACACATTACAATAAGATTCAAAATAAAACAGTAGTTTTGCGCCACACTCAATCAATTTGGTAGGCGGGTATGGGTACCGCCGCCCTGGGAACCATTTATTGGATGACCAACACCTCTGCCACAGGTCACCCCAAGTGGTTCGCTACGTTTGGTGACTTAGCAGTGGTGCCCGGGTTCTTGGGGTGATGTTTGTCTAGGCCTTGATGGCGGGTGCGTCGGCCCACCTTCTGCGTGGCGGGCCGGATCGGGAGATGCTGGTTGAGGGAGACCCTTTACAACCGGTTACCGCTGTCCGGGTCGCTCGGTAGTACAGGGGCCCGACCCTCAGGCTCACGACTGAGGGTGGGCTGCCCCATCAACGAGTGTAAAAACCCCGCCGCTGCTGTTGTGCCGGTTCGTGACCGGAGGGGACCCAGCAGTAGCGTTTGGGGCGCATTGGGCGACCTCTCCAGCCGGACTCTCCCTGCCCATCGCCTTGCACCGCAGTGGGTGGGTTGGATACATACGTCCGTCACTCCTGGAAACTCTGAATCCCAGCATCCTACCCACCCCTTTACCTTTTCCCTCCCTGACCTTCCTTCCCCTCATATCACACTTAAATAACCCTACAAATAAAATCATGAATATACAACCATCAACAAATAACGTCATTACAGCGGCGAGGAGTAGGCGTCCCCGGTGCGGGCCAAAACTGTTGGTGAATTACACCAACATTCGCGGCCTGCACACCAATTTAAATTCTGTCCACCACCACCTTTTTTCCCAACGCCCAAACCTACTTTTCCTGTCTGAAACCCAGATAGCTGAGCCTGTAGACACCTCCTATCTGAACTGCCCGGGCTTCACCCTCGCAGGCAAGTTCAGACCTAAAGGAGGTGTCTGTCTCTATAGTCGAGCTGACGTCAACTGTGTGCGACTGTTGAATCTGGAAAACTCCAGATTCGACGTAATGTGGGTACGCGTCAATCTTGCCAGTACGGTAAGATTCTACGCGTGTTTATACCGCTCACCGAACCTTAGCGAATCAGACACGTCCGAGCTCTTCAAACACTTAAGCGATACTATTGATGACCTCTTGCCCCGCTACCCTACGGCAGAGTTTGTGGTCCTGGGGGACTTCAATGTTCATAACGAACCTTGGTTGAAGTTCTCAGGATCAACAGACTCGGCTGGACGCCAAGCGGAATCCTTTGCCCTTTGCTACGGATTGGAACAAATGGTTCAGGAGCCTACAAGGGTTCCTGATGTCCAGACTCACCGTTCCAATCTGTTAGATCTATTTTTAACTACTGTGCCACACGGTTACAGGATTGAAGTCACAGCGTCTTTAGGATCGTCCGACCACTGCCTGGTGACGACATCAATCCCTGTAAACTTCAGACCACCAAACGAGAGGCTGAAGAGAAAAGTGTGGCACTATAGGTCAGCAGATTGGTTCGGTCTGCGGGCACATTTTAATGCTTTTCCGTGGTCAGCTGTCTGTTTTCGGACTTCGGATCCCTCAAGATGTGCCCAGGAAATTGGTGAAGTCATCACATCCGCGATGGATGGCTTCATCCATTCTACTGTTAAGGAAACTGGTGTGGGCTCAAAGCCGTGGTTCAGTCGACAATGCGCTGAAGCAGTGCGACGAAAAAACGCGGCTTACCGAGCCTACAACACATCTAGAACATCCGAAGACAGAACAGCTTACAACAAAATGGCAAAGGAAACCAAGAGAATCATAAATAGGTCGAAATTGGAGCACGACCTGCAGATCAGCAGAAAGCTGGCTGCATGCCCGCATGGCAGCAGGCAATTCTGGTCGCTTGCGAGCTCAATAGGTCGCAATTTCTGCAAATCCAGTTTGCCACCTCTCACCAGACCTGACGGCTCACTAGCAAACACCGCCACCGAAAAGGCAAACTTATTAGGTAAAATGTTTGCAGATAACTCAACCCTCGATGACCAAGGTGCTGTCCCGACGTCGGTTCCTCACTGCGGTTTTCGTATGAAAAAGCTGAGGATTCGGCATCGGGAAGTACTCCATGTTTTACGAGGGCTTGATGTTAATAAAGCTAGTGGGCCTGACGGAATACCTGCCCTGGTACTGCAGAGGTGCGCTGCAGAAATAGCTCCAATTTTGACGAAGCTCTTTAAATTGTCCCTGAAGACTGGCTCTGTGCCCTCTGGTTGGAAAAAAGCGGTTATCCATCCTATTCCAAAGAAGGGTGACCGCTCCAACCCGGCCAACTACCGCCCCATAGCGATCACATCAGTTCTGTCTAAGGTGATGGAACGTGTGATCAACGACAAACTGCTCACATACCTCGAGAAGAACAAAATTATTAACGACCGTCAATACGGATTCCGGCGGAACCGCTCGTGCGGTGATCTTCTCGCGTATGTGACGCATGTTTGGGGGCGATGCCTGGAACGTTTCGGTGAGACCCAAACGGTTGCACTGGACATCTCCAAGGCCTTTGACCGGGTTTGGCACCGAGGACTTGTCAACAAACTGCATTCTTACGGACTTCCCGCATCCTTGTGTATGTGGATTGCCGACTTCTTGAGGGAGAGGTCGATTCAGACGGTAGTCGATGGTTTCACTTCTTCCTCACACTCGATAAATGCTGGCGTCCCGCAGGGATCGGTTCTGTCTCCGACTTTGTTTTTGTTGCACATCAACGACCTTTTGTCATGTGCACCAATTCACTCTTACGCGGATGACAGTACAGTTCATGATAGCTTTTTGTTTGACAAGCCCCCAAAGGGCTCACAAACTCCAACAGCTCGTAGGGCTTTGAAGCAAAGAATGGACGGTTACCTCGAGAGTGTTTTCTCTTGGGGTAAAAATAATCTCGTTGAATTTAATGTTTCAAAGACCCAATCTTGTCTGATTACGTCTAAAAGGGATCGAAATGAAAATCTAGTCTCTTTCAACGGAAGCAATCTTCCGAACAGGCCCTCCATTGATATGCTTGGTGTAACCCTAAGTGACCAGCTCAGGTATGGGGGCTCCATCGAAGCCAGAGTAAAGTTAGCCTCCCAAAAACTGGGCGTACTGTACAGGGGGCCTAGTCACTAATTTTTGTAAACCTCCGTTTCATGAAGTTACGGGTTTAGCTACGTCACATACCCGTATTTTGACAGATTCGCCAACTTAAATAACAACAACAACGGGTATGTGACGTAGCTAAACCCGTAACTTCATGAAACGGAGGTTTACAAAAATTAGTGACTAGGCCCACAGGGCCCGCAGATACTTTAATAGTACACAATTGCTAACCTTGTACAAATCACAAGTACGCCCCACGGTTGAATTTGGCAGCCATCTCTGGTCTGGAGCTCCAAAATACCTGAAAAATACCCTCGACTCTGTGCAGAAACGGGCGGTCCGTTTGATAGATTCTCCCATCTTAACAGACGGATTGCAATCTTTAGAGCACAGGCGTCGGGTGGGAATGCTATCCTTGTTCTACCGGTATTACAATGGAAGATGCTCTGAAGAACTAGCATCATTGATCCCTTCGGCACCGGTGCATAGTCGGGAAACACGCCAAACGCGTGCCCAACATTTGTACACGGTTGACATTTGTCACATGAGAACGGGTCGTTTCTTCGACTCGTTCTTGTGTTCAACAGCTCGGCTGTGGAATGATTTGCCGGCCTCTGTGTTTCCTCCTTCCTACAACATGGGTCTCTTCAAGACCAATGTTCATTCCTTCCTCTCCTCAAAAAGACTCTCCACACAGCATCCCAGATGACATAGGCCCTGAGGGAAATTATTTTCCTCAGGGCCTCCTGTGTGGAGTTAATGTAAAAAAAAAAAAAAAAACACTATATTAAAAAAAATCATTGTGGAATTTTATAAAATTAATCGAATATTATCGGAGACGGAACATTTTCATGTAGTGACGTCATGAACCCAAAAAAGAATTTATTTATTTAAAAAAACTATGTTTCTAAAAAAAATTTGTAACATTTTCATAATTTTAGTAGAAAAATCTATCCGCACGATTTTTTCCAAGTTCTTATGAAATCCATGCAAGTGGCCTGATTCAGAATGGCATTTTGCAAAACAATGATGTTGTTCAATCAAAATTCAATTTTCGAAACTCTTTAAATTAATGCATTTATTTGAAGTATTCACCTCATATTTCGAATCAAATCAAGAATTATAGATATTTTAAATAGGTACCTACATATATGTTAGGTACCAAATTTGATTGTTCGATTTTCGAATAAACTCTTTAAGTAAATGAATGAATGAACCTACCTACCTACCTACCAAACAAAGTGTCGTGCCACTGTCATCTCCTAGTTTATTAAAGATAATAACAGAAAAAGCTAAAGTGATCGAACCGTTAATTGCTGAAGTTACTATATTCGATATCGCGCATCGACTGTGCCTATTTTAAACTCAAATTAGTGTATTTTTTCGGATTTATCAGCCGTTAAAAATCTCATTCACAGTGACTAAACGAAAAATATAAACATTCATAAGAATCTCTGAAACTCAAGTGAAAATTTAACTAATATCAGTGAAGTAGTGTATATACCACTTCGGTGGAATTCTCAACACAAAAAACAGTGCCTAAATTGCCCAATTAATAAAAATATAAACGTTACAAAGTTCGATACGGATCACTGCTATTCAATTAAAAACAAACAAACAAGTCAAGAAAGTTAGCCCTATTGCGGACTTTACAGCAGACAGGCGCAAAACACTGAAAATAATTCTTATAAAAATTTAATAAGTCACCAAGAGTCATACCACTAAATTCAACATGAGTGAGTGCCGTGCCTGCCCAGAAAACATTATCTCCGACGATTCTATGTTCGTTTGCTCAAAGTGCAAAGGGACATATCACCTCCACTGTGGTGGCGTGACAGAGAACACACATCGCCGCCTCACCAAAGAAAGACGCGCTCAGCAAAAATGCAAGCAGTGCATCAATTCGATGACGGGCAGTGATAGCAAACCATTGGAAGTACTATCCAATAAACAAAACAAGGATACCACCAAAAACTCAACCGATTTGAGTGTATATAACTCAAACGAGCTCCTTCAATCTCAAAATGCTATTATTAAACAAAATAATAAAATTCTAGAAACGATATCGACTATGAGTAAGCAATATGAAGATATACTCATAAGAGTTCATAATTTAGAAGAACAAAATGAAGAGCTGAAAAACAAAAACACTAAACTTGAAACCCGAATTGAATTTTTGGAAGGGCAAATGGATAGTATAGACCGTGCAAATAGGTCTAAAAACATTGAAGTTCGGGGAATCCCTGAACTAAAGGGTGAGAACTTAAAAAATGTGTTCTATAACATTCATCAAACTACAAAGTCTAATGTAAATATAAACGAAGTTGAAGCAGCTTACCGAATTTCTCAAATAACTAACAAGGAACATAAACCCATCATCTTCAAATTCAAAACTAACATGGACCGTGACCAATTTCTTTCCGATGTCAAAACCTACAACAAGCAAGCATCCAGTCCAGCCGAAAAATTAAATACACAACAACTGGGGATTGCTGGCACTAGCTCGAAAGTCTACGTTTCCGAACACCTGACTTTTCGAGCCAAACATCTATGGTACCTGGCCCGTAAGGCAACAAGAGACGACAAATTTAAATACGCGTGGATTAAACAGGGACGTATATACGTGCGTAAGGAGTTCGGTACGCCTGCAATACTCATCAGTGAAACAAACAAAGATCGATTGCTGTTATCATTACCCGAAATGCCATCGACAAACTAAATATAATGTACATCTGTTTGTAAATATTAATATCCTTAACTATTATTTCTTTCTACATAATATTTACCCCCTTTACACGATCATTTATAGAATCAATATCACTCCAATGACTACCTCTTTGAAACGAAATTCTTTAAATTTAATTCTTCATCTTTTTCGCAAGCTAATGGATGTATGTCTCTCATTTTTAATTCTCTGTATACCACAATACTTTATGTTTTATTTTATTTATATGCTTATGTCTTATAATCTTTTTAAGCTTCTTATTTATTTTCTTTTCAAGCTTATATTTTATATTCTTTATATGCTTATGTTTATAATTTATATGCTTATGTTATACATTCGCAGCAACTATAAGTACATTTTATACACCTATGCTTATATTATAAATACTTTATATGCTTATGTTAAATATCCAAAACAACTTAATCCTTATATCACTGGTATATTATATATGCTTATGTTTTATTTTCTTTATTTGCTTATGTTTTATAATCTTTTTAAGCTAATGTTTTATTTTCTTTTCATACTTACATTTTATATTCTTTATGTGTTTATGTTTATAATTTATATGCTTATGTTATACATCCGCAGCCACTATAAGTACATTTTATACACCTATGCTTATATTATAAATACTTTATGTGCGTATGTTAAATATCCACAACAGCTTAATCCTTATATCACTTGTATATTTTATATGCTTATGCTTATGTTTTATTTTCTTTATATGCTTATGTTTTATAATCTTTTTAAGCTTATGTTTTATTTTCTTTTCATACTTACATTCTATATTCTTTATGTGCTTATGTTTATAATTTATATGCTTATGTTATACATCCGCAGCAACTATAAGTACATTTTATACACCTGTGCTTATATTATAAATACTTTATACGCTTATGATAAATATTCGCAACAACTAAATCCTTATACCACTTATATACTTTTTATGCTAATGCTGATGTTTTTTACTGTTTATAAGCTTATGTTTTATTTACAGTTTATTATTTACATGCTTATATTTTATATTCTATATACGCTCGTATTATATATTATCTATACGCTTATACTATATTTTCGCAACAACTATTTGTATACCTTATATACCTATGTTTGTGTTATATATACTATATATGCTTATATTATAAACTCACAACAACGAAATCCTTATTTAACAAAGCTAACACTATATGCTTATGCTTATGTCATATATTCATTATGTACTTATATTTTATATTCACAACAACTATATTTACACTTTATATATTTGTGCATATATTATATATTTATATCAACTAAATCTTTATCTCATAAACATACCAATGCCACTACAACTTGGCTGTTATTAATTTATGCAAAACAAAAAACCAGAAAATGGAAGACATAGCAGATTTAATAGATAACACAACACCAATCCCATGTATATCTACCAATGATTCCGAAGTAGTACGTCAATTTTTATTAACTAATTCAACCCTTACGATATTCTCTATGAACATAAGAAGTATAAACAAAAATTTTGATGAACTCCTAATTCTCCTCACTGACCTTGCTTCAGATTTTGATATAATTGTCTTGAGTGAATGCTGGATTCAAGAAAATTTCATCCCTAAAACGATAAGAAACTACAATCACTATAATACTCTACACAACCAAACTCAGAACGACGGAGTCATTGTATACATTAAAAATCACATCTCACACTCAGTAAAAGAAATCAAAATAAAATATGCAAACTGTCTACAAATTCAAATTGATAATCATATAACACTTCTTACAATGTACAGATCTCCGAATACACATAATATAACCCCATTCATACATTCACTGCAAGAAATTTTATCAAACATTGAACACCGCCAAAATACCTTTATAATTGGTGATCTTAACATAAATATTATTAATAAAATGCATCCTCAAGCAAATGAATACCTAAACGCACTAACTTTATTAGGATATTTTCCAGCCGTTACAGCACCAACTAGAGAATCAAACTCAAACACTAGCAGTTGTATAGATCATGTATTTGTTAAGAGTGAACTAGACACCAAATCCATTGTCTATCAATCAACTGTTACAGATCACTATTCAATCATCACTTCTCTCTCGCATAAAAATCACAAATCGCCACAAAATACTTCCCCTCAAGAAAAGATATCATATGAAACTCTCCTAAACAGTGTCTCTAAAGAAAACTGGGAACTTGTCTATTCTTGTACCGATGTCACCTCTGCATGTGAATTATTTATAAATACCGTACGTAACCACTTAACCGATGCTACATCATACACAAAAAGTAAAAAAAAACGATCTGACACAAAACTCAAACCATGGATCACTGCAGGAATTCTCTACTGTATCAGAAAGCGCGATAAGATTCATAACTTCTGTAGAAAAAATCCCCACGATTATGCATCTCTCTTATTCTACAAACGTTATAGAAATAACTGCAAAAAAATAATTGACAGTGTTAAAAGAGATTACTACCATAAACAAATCAGTGAAGCCACCGGTGATAGTAAAAAAATTTGGAATATTGTTAAAGATATAGCCAATATTAATAAAACCAATACACCCATTGTTAAGATTAACATCGAAGACCAAATATTACATGTCAATTCTGACCCCGAAAAAATTTCTGACCATTTCAATCAATTTTTCTCCAATATTGGATCTAACTTAGCAAAAAATATTTTAGACAGACACAACGTCTCGGACAAAGATCTTGCAAACAATATACCCCTCACTAATCTTAGTTATAACCCTTTCCACTTCACTCCCACTACTGACACAGAAATTTTAGAACTAATCTCATCCCTTAAAAACACTAACTCTGTAGGTATAGATCATATTTCAACAAAAATCATCAAACATATCCAAAAATATATAGCCTCACCTCTGAAACATATAATCAATCTAAGCTTTAAAACTGGTGTATTCCCCAACTCCTTAAAACAGGCCACAATAATCCCAATATTCAAATCAGGAGACAAACTATCTGTAAATAACTATCGACCGATATCTTTACTTAGCACAATATCTAAAATCATAGAAAAAGCGGTGAAGAATAGACTCTACAAGTTCCTTGAAGATAACAAAATATTATCGGACAACCAATATGGTTTCCGCAAAGGTAGGAGTACCGCAGATGCAATAGCCGCCCTCACAAAAATAGTTTCCTTTAATCTCGACCTTGGTCGAAAACCGCTTGCTGTTTTCCTCGATCTCTCAAAAGCATTTGATACGGTCTCCCATCCCTTACTGCTTAAAAAACTTCAACAGATCGGAATAACTGGGATACCCTACACATGGTTCGAAAACTACCTAACAAACCGAACTCAACAAACTCTTATCCACTCTGACAAAATAAATAAAAGCAAAAAATTATCCATGTCTTACGGTGTACCGCAAGGCAGTGTACTAGGACCTCTCCTATTTCTTTTATACATCAACACACTATGTACCATGGATATTGGAGGTAAGATTTTATCATTTGCCGACGATACAGTCTTAATATTCGAAGATGAAACATGGCAAGCAGTTATCAACAAAACTAATAATGGCCTAATAAAAGTGAGGCATTGGCTTGACACAAATCTCCTTACACTCAATATTGACAAAACACAATATATGACGTTTTCCATACGCAAACATAATTTTCCCAACAACTGCCCTAAACCAATAATTCACTCGTGTTCACTAAACATGCACCCACACCCACCCGGAACCCCACCTATTACAAATTGCACGTGTCCTACCCTTAAATCATCTAAGGAAGTTAAATATCTGGGCATAATAATAGATGATCAACTACGTTGGGAAGCACACATAAGTGACACAGTAAAAAGACTCCGTAAGCTCTGCCATATATTCTGCTCTCTTAGATCCATCTTAGACCTAAAAACCCTTCGAAGCGTATATTTTGCCCTTTTTCAATCCATTGCATCGTATGGTATTTTGGGATGGGGTGGTTGCACAGAATCCGTCATTTATCCAATAATTACAGTTCAAAAACTAATACTGAGAATCATATTTAAATGCCAACCTACCCACCCCTCTAATGTGCTATTTACTAAATTTAGGGTCTTAGATATTCGCCAACTATTCACTAAGACAAGCCTATCCTACATACGGAAAAATAACCTACTGGTGGCTCCACAACATCAAGCCCAAACCCGCTTTTCATCAAACCTGGGATGCGTGGTTCCAAAAACTAGAACCACATTTGCTCACCGACAATTTTGGTTCATTGCCCCCAAAATATACAATGCATTGAGCACCGATATAAAATCAAATATTACCATACCTCTTTTTACTATTCGTGTTCAAAATTGGATATTCGAAAGGGGACGAGATTTCTTTAAAGAATATATGACTTTCTAACCATTAACCACGAAAAGAAAATAATTAAATTAACTAAATAAAATATCATACTTCACATCTTTTTCCAACCTGACTTCACTGAAATCTAATCTAACCTAAATATATACTCTTCTAGGCGATTATTTACCTACCTTGATAAACTTCCAATAAAAATTTTAGCTTTCATAAATTTTTTTTATAGATTAACACTATTAAATCTTACTTCTTAGTATTTTATAGTATTTTATTTTTAACTTCTTTAAAACATTTTCTTTTTTATTATGTATGTATATATTATATGTGTGTTTTTATATGTATTTATATGTATATATATATATATATATATATATATTTATATGTATTTGTATATGTATATGCATATGTATGTGTATGTGTTTACGTATACACATATCTTGTTATATTTTACCTTAAATATTTTTATCTTTTTTCTTTCTCTTGTTTCTAATATCTTATAATTTCTATTTCAAACCTATATTTTGTTCTAGTTCTCACACTGTATAACTTATATCATGTATGATTACCTTAACACGGGCATTAGCCTAGTATGGTAATCAAGAAAAAAACAAAAAGTGTACTTTCAAAAATTGTATGAAATAAAAAAAAAAAAAAAAAAAAAAAAAAAAAAAAAAAAAAAAATTTCCAACAGTTTGTGCGCATTTTTTCGCATGACAGAATTGAATTGATTTTAATTTTAATTTATAAATTTAAAATGTTCGGGAACGCTTGAGGGAAAGGGGACATGGGAGGGGAAGGGAAAGCGGAAGGGGAACGGGACGAATGGGAAAAGAAACGCAGGGAGAAACAATTTCTTTATTATAGTGGCATTGCCGCTAGTTCATTTATTAATTTATTTTCGAACCGTGTGTTCTATAAATAGCTATTAGTATTATGTAGTGCATTGTTTGGTGTAGTTTGAATTGTATTTCAATACAGTTTACTAAATGTATAGGCTGTTCAGTTATTTTGATATTAAATTCACAGTAATGTATGTGAGTCTATTAATATGAGAATATTATAAATTATACGTTATTCAAATATTGTCGTTATTATTGTTATTAAATTAGTTTTACTTGACTTATTACTCGTAAGTAAGAATTTAGAGTGGGCTATTTTAATCTTTCTCTGTTCCACAGCCTATACCTTTGGTATTTTTTTGACTGAACATTCTTCTGCTCAGATTATTTCGTGTTCAGAATTTTTTGTTTCGCTTGTATGAATCCGTGTTTATGCGTGTGATATTATTTCTCGTTTATTGTTCCGTGAAATTGTTCAATGTATCTGGCATGTTTTTAAGCAATATATTGAAAACCGTAAACATATCACAGATAAGAATAGTATTTATTTAATTTAAATGAAAAAGAATACTTTGTAGACACCATTTATTTAATCAAAATTATCAACGTATTATAAAATTAAAGTTAACAAATATTACGAAAGACAAACAAGTATCTATAGACAAATAAATACCTGTAGATCAAAAACATTATAAATAGTGGTGATTAATTAATTAAAGATATATAGAGATATATCCACTATTTTGTATCTGTAAAATCAGTATACGTTTGCCCTGAAGAAGGAACGGTCGTTCCGAAACCGGTCGGCTTTACTCAAATATATAAGTGGTTCAGACAAAATAACATTGTTTCATTTATTTAATTAAAGATATCAAAAAAAAAAGTATTTATTAACTTGACGCTGGCTCTATGATCATCAGGAATGTGTAATCAAAGAGAATGTAATAAGTAGCAAAATTCTAGAAACAACCCCGCTGCAGTTTGAAGAAGTGGACAGTGGCATTCCCTTCGCTTCTGAGCTGCAAGGAGTGAAATCCGAGTGTGCCCAGAAAGAATTTCATTGGTTAGAACCACGAATAGTTGCGCATTTCCCTGTGTAGAAAAATCTCAGAAACTTTTGAACTCTGTACTCTCCAAGCCTGCTGCGTACCAAATAATAGTAAAATATTCTCAGAGTTGTGTTGTACAGAAAAAACCCCGGCAAGATTGTGTGTACCTCTGACGTTCGGCATAAAATATATCATTTAAATACCCTTTACCTAATTTACTTTTCAAAGTAAATCTTGAAAATTCCTTCATAATTTATTTAAATGACTGACCATTATGCACATTATGAAAAACATAATCCCCTAGCTTTTGAGTTGCCATTTAGTTTGGTACGCTGCGGTTAGAGACTGATAAATAAGCTGGAAAGGTTTGCGTGTTGTGTTTAAAGTTACAAAGCTAAGTTACCTAGCTTATTTCTTCACTTAATGTAATAATTTCGTGAAAGTTCTGTTTTTGGACACTTTGAACGAAGTTTAGCAGAATCACTTTCACTAAGTTCGTTCCGACATCTTTACTTCTTAGGCATTTGACTGAAAACTTTCGGCAAAACCTTTAGATTGTGGAAATATCAGGAAGATTTATCTGATAAATTCCATAAAACAACCGGCAAATACTCTTAGGTCATCTTTGTGCTACATAACAAAAACATTTGGCTTTTATGATCATCGTTATTACTGGTCCCCTCGAATAAATTCAATAGAGCAAGTTTTTTTTATCTCGGTGTAGGCTATGAATAATTTGACTCTGCTTCGGCGTATAAAACTCTACGCTTTTCGAATGCCTTTTGGTTTAGTTTTGAGTTTAATTTGGTATTTGGAATCTTGTCGCGATTACGCAATTTAATTATCTTTCCCTACCTCCGAACCCCTCCCCCGGCAGTGTTGAAATTCGAATAGATAATCCGCTTCGACCTTTTGTTGCAGTGTTGACAAAACGCGTTATTGAATTTTGTCTCTTCGAATACTGAGTATATTTTAATGGAAACTTAGTCTTAATCAAGTACCATTTGGTTCCAGCTCTTTTAGCACTCTGTTTCATTTACACTTGCCTGACATCGTATATCGTCATGCCATTTAAATTTCATAATGATGATGAAACACTGTATTTGAAATTTTCGCGAAGAACGGTCAGACATTTGGATCACGAAACACGCCCCCATCGTATTTCTTGTGTTCTTCTTTACTCTATGTCTACGAAGATTGATTATTTTCAGATACCATGAAATGGAACAATATTTGAAATATCGCAGACGTGTAGGTGTATTTATAGGATGTCGTAATATTAATTTAAATAGAACAGACAAAGAGAAGTTTCTTTTGTAAATTTGTCAGCTGTCGGATGGTTTGGCGTTCGTGATTGACATTAGAGGTTGTCACGCCATTCTCCGACGCCATCATGAAATAGTTCAGTTCCCGCGCGAAACGCGATGCTTTCCCGCCGGATCTGCCAAATGCAGTCTACGAATAGCTGATGGACGGGATGAGGCACTCATTTGTTATAAATTATTCCGACGTATTTTCCATTTCATGTTTTGTGGAGACTCGTAAATCTCTGCATATTGTAGCGCGTGTAGAGGACGGGAGAAAAGCTACGTGGGTAGAGGTTAGGAGTGTCACGAGGGGTTGACAAACTCTCATTATCGAATTTAATACGCAAAGATAACACGTCTTCCCAATCTTCCTGTTCTCCCGCGGGGGCACGTAAGATAAACAGCAGCGACCTGCTAACTTCCTCAACAAACCGAAGCTTCTTTTGAAGTCAAAAGGAAACCCATTGAACTTTGATTAAATTTCAGAACAACTGTGACTGCACATCTAATTACGAACAAGATTTAATAATACTCCTTTAAGGTGGGATTAAAAACCTATTTAAATGACTTTTATTCCATTCAGGGCTTAAAAGATTTTTGGGGAATAAATCAGCCCGGCCTGAAAACTCATTAGTGATATATTTTCACAATTTCAGCCAATGGCCCGCGAACCTTTTCTCTAATGAAATACCGTGTTGAACCAGAAGATTTTGTGTTCAAGCTAGATTAAATGATTCCACTCGGAGCAGAGAAGATCTTCTCGGCTTTATCGTTTATTTGATACTCTGATTTCTCCGCTGAATTGATCCTTATGACCTCTTTACGTACTTATCGAAAGTCAATACTCTTGCTGAAAGAAAGTTTGCAGTATATTCCCGAATTAACTGTTATTGCCAATATATTTTTTATTCCAAATAGTTTTCGATGGGTGGGTTAAAGTTTAATCGTTGTGTTCTTTTTCTTTACTCATATAGAACAGCTTTTGGTGCCTGTGTATTTCATATCCCCCCATTGAGCAGATGACTCAACAAACTGTACATAACATCATATAATTGATTTTCAATGAAATTTTAGTCACGCTATTTTTTGGATTCCTTTAACGAAAAACAAAGTAATTTTCTCCCACAGAGTTGCTCATTTCCAAAGCTTATACACATGTGTTTTTTTGGCAAGTTCACAAATTTGTATATCGAATTCGGTTTAAGCAGGTCGAAGCCAGCCAGTCCCCTGTAGGGGATGCTGTAGTCTCACTGGCTCAGAACGGATGAGAGAAGCTGGGACTCTTGTGTGATATTCACAAAGAAAAATTCAAAATTCTTGTATTTTATTATCCCACCAGTATGGTGAACTCTGGAATTGCAGTCAGCGTACATTTTTATAAATTTTCAAGTTTCACCTCTACTTATTGTAAATCCTGATTTCTCCGGCCGCAAGTTCTTGCTGGTTGAAAGTTTCAGCTTGAAACCATATCGCCCGGACCGCTTCCAGTTTCCAGCTTGGGCACTTGCAACTATAATAAAACCACAAGTCAGTGTTGCCAGTTTTGTACACATTTAAGTGCATAATGCATTCCTTCTTTTGTGCAAGGATTACGTAAGTCATATAAAAACGGAATTTTTATCACGTCCCGCGGCTCACGAATCGTTCCTTACTTGGACAAGGTTCTATCTTCACTTTACTTTATTCTGAGATATGTGCTGTCAAAGTTTACAATTTACTAATTTCTGATTTTGTGGTTGAATCTTGTGTAAAGTATTTTTATTTAACCAGCAGTGCATAATAATTCATTGCATCAGATTCGAATTACATTTCCCTAGTTTAATTCTAAGCTAGGGCTAGGACGTGTCCTATTTAAACATTTTTCATTTAAATGTGATAAACTAAAATACTTGAATTAAATGAAGACAATATTAGCGAAAGTCAATCGAAAATCCGAAAACAGAAAAATCAGAAAAAGATAAGGTCACAACTAGGACTTGGTAGAACTACGCCCGGCAAGGTTAAGATCCTGGGTTCGAGTCCTAGATGTGACCGTATTTTTTTCAGATTTTTCTGTTTTCAGATTTTTGAATGAGTTTCGCTAACATTGTGTTCATTTAATTAAATATTATGATTTCCCGTTTCCCCGTTCCACGAAACCCCCTCCCGATTTCCCCTCCCCCCTCGCGCATTCCACACATTCAGTCCCCGCACTTTCAGTTTTCAAACAACTAGCGTTCCACCTATTGCAAATTTTTTATACAAATTTCATAATGCCAGAGCTCAGTTTATATATTTTCATCGCATTCGGATGAACGGTTTAGCAATGCATAATTTCATGATGCCAGAGCTCACTATTGTATACAGAAACTATCGTGGGCATGCGCACATCAAATCCCCAAAGTTTCATCGCAATCGGATGAACGGTTTAGCAACGCTTAATTTCAGGATGCCAGAGCTCACTATTGTATACAGAAACCATCGCGGGCATGCATACATCAAATCCCCAAAGTTTCATCGCAATCGGATGAATGGTGTAGCACGAATAACGGACATACAAACACACATCGGGTTTTTCCATCCGATTGACTTTTTTAAAATAAAATCAATAAAAAATATATACGAACCCAGAAACAAACATATTTTGATTTTTATATATATAGATTATCAAATTTTCGTCTTTGTAAACTTTGAAACCTCAGAACATGGTAAGGCGAAGTTAGAATCCTATCCTCCAAAGTGACAAACTACAAAGTGCCTTGTAACCATTGATATAATTAATGCTTGTAACAACGATCAACTGTCAAATACAAACAAAATAAAGATTGCAAAATGAACCTTGTAAAATAAATGGAGTTTGTTTTTAGTACTTCTTCACACAAGTATCGGAAATAAAACATATACGGTTCTAGAAATTATTTTGGTTATTGAAATGAACAAAGAAATGATTTTGCATTCGGAGATCATTTTTGAAAAAAAAATGTCAGAAACTTGTTCAACTGAAGTGAAGAAATGTCTGTACCTTTAATCAGGTAGATGCTATATAAAAAAAAACACACAAGTAACTGACATTTCGTCAGAATTTTGTCGGCGCATTCCCAGCTTTTCCGCTTACGAATCTATTCGTGATGTTCATAGTAAAATACGTTGTTCCCTTTTCGCTATAAATTGTATTTCTTAAAATTAATTATGTTCAGTCCCAAAATTTTCCTTTAATTTGAAATGCGAGCGTATTTTCCTGAATAAATGGCGTAACTCTCAGATCATTTGAGAAAATACAATAATTAAACATTGTGTCATGTTTTGCGGAGAACCGAAATCATGTTCGGTTGTTTCGTAAATTTAGACATTCCTAATGAGATACTCTTATGTTCTGTAGGTAATTTTGAATCATTAAAATAATTACACTGTTCAAAATCTATATAGACAATAATTTTCCTCGTTATTTTGAACATCAAGCAAAATTTCATCAAGAAGTATTACGTACCACGTAAGTAAGTACCACGCCTAGCAATCTGGTGGTGGCGGGATCAAATCCTGGCATGTGCAAGTATTTTTTTTTTGATTAATTTGTGTTATTTTCACAAACTATCCATTAAAAAAAAATTTAATTATATTTGCGGCACTTGCCAGAGTAGGTACTCTAAGTATCGCCCTGTTGTGAGACCAATTCAGAATTGAAACGTAGCTTGAAATGGCTTTTGCGCGTTTGATGGCCAGATTTTAAAATCGCACTTCCCCCCATCTTCCTCTTACCCATCTCCCTTCCCTCACTACTACTTTCAGCGTCACAATATACCCCAATTGAGTATGCCAATCTCACTGGCTATCAATTGGGATTCTTGTGCGGTATTCACATTTAAAAAAAAGCAAAATCCTGCAGGGGTGGTTTTTCAAAATCTCATGCAGACAATGACCTTTCTCTTGTTTTGAAGCTTGCAAAAATTCATCAATCTCGGAATAAAAATGTAGATTTGACACACAATGACATTTTAACATGTTCCTAACGGTTATACAAAAAATATTGATTTTTCTAACATCGTAAGTAAGTATTAACTAAAAAGGAACCTAGACACATTCTCTCCAATCAGAAAAAAATACTTTTTATTAAGGTAAAAGGAGGGTTATAATTTTATTTCGTGGAAATCAAATATCCTTGAGTCTGTTTTAGGATTATAAAAATGTATTTACAGGAAAATAATACTGCTGTAACCGACACCACATACGGTTATCCCTTTTATAATACATTCTTCTGCTGATATAATATTTATGGGTGGGTGGCTCTACCGCCACTTCGCCAAGTTTTATTTATAATTTCACAAATGTTGAAGATTAAATTCAGGTATAACTCTTTCTGTTTTGTTCAGAATTATTGTACTGCGAAGATATTAAATAAAGCCAAATCTTTGAATCTGAAGAAAATAGTAAGTAAACTTGCTTATTTAAAATGGTGACCGGACAACTCAAAGTGACAATTAATCACTCCTTTGAGAAGTCATTTAAAGTGATGAATAAAAACCAAAATAGGTTATGTTAGGTTATGAGCTATTTCTTTTTTCTCTATCACTTTTAATGACTTAAAAGGGGTGTTGAAATGCCACTTTGTTGTCATGAAACTATTTAAAATTGATACCAAATTAAATAAAAAATATTGCTGGGTACGTCTATAGTTTTTTTGTTTTATTTTTTAAAATTCTTTAGCATTGTAACCGGCTTTGTTAAGGTTTGGTTTATAAAATGATATGGTTTCAGGTTTATATTTTAATTTCTAAATTTTTTATTGAATAATAATCTCTGTTGATATATTATTTAAGAGAAGATTAGTGCTGAAAGTAGAGTTAATATTTATTTTGAAAGATTGGAGAATTTAAAATTCTAGGACTGGAGAATTTTTATGAAATGACCTTTACAAAAACTTACAAACTATAATTTGCTTACATTTTTACACAATTATTTGTTTACAATGTCGCAAGTCTTCACCATCACAGTGAAAGTGAAAGGTTTTTAATTTTTATATGACTGTCTGAAAATTGAGTTTTAAGTTTAGCTCTAAATCTGTGATCATTCTTAAATCATGTGTAAGTACATTCCAGGCTTTAGGTCTTGACACTCCGAAAGCACGCTCACCGAACTTAGTATCTGGTGTGGGCTTTGGTTCCTTCAACCTCCCGATTGCTGATGCCGCTGCTAACATTGAGGGTTGACTGTCGAGAATTTGAATTTTCTGGAATACACATTTCTGATAGTAAGCCGCAGCCATTCCGTTAAGGGACTTAAATACCATGCAGCAGAGCTTGAACCCTTTCAGGACTTTTGAGCCCGTAAAAATTTTTAAGATGATCTAAAATATGGGAATATTTAAATACGCTGGTGATAAGTCTTACCGCTGCGTTGAAAACGGATTGTAATTTGTTGATTTGATGTTTGAGAGACTTGTATCTGTCGCAGGTAAATCGTAAAATCAGGCTGATCATGATGTGCTTGAGCACGATCTGCCGCCAGGCACTTCACGAAATAGCTAGGCGCATCATGATCTTCCAAATTTTACGATCAACCGCCGACATATACATTCCGTTGCAATAATCTAGACGTGAAACAACATACGAATTAACTAGTAATTTAGTCGCCTCTGTTGGCAGGTTTCTCCGCCCTTCTTTAATTTGCCTTAATTGAAAGAACCCCGTTCTTACAGTTCTGTTCACTTAAATTTTAAGGGAAAAATCAGCATCCAGATTGACACTCAGTAGTTTGATGTATATAAATTATTATCATCATTCACATCTTCAAAACGTCGACCACATGATGAAGAAGTTATTGTGCTTGGTACACTCCTCCACAATCATATATTGTAGTAAATCTTTATCGATTTGATATCAAAGTTGTTTAGAAACGTCTTCAGCCAATCGTTTAGTTAATTTTTTCACACCGAGCAGGCGTTCTCGTATTTGAGAATCGTTAATTCAATCGTTAAACCTTGGATTTCTGAGCTTTGCAGGCACTTTAAATTTTTATTTGCAATAAACTCGTTTGCCGAACGTTTTTCATCTCGATACTATGGCGATCGTAAATTTAAATGTGGCAAACCGCGAACTGCAATAAATACGATGACCCATTTATATTTAATTCCATACAGAATAATAATGGTGTGTTTGCGGCGCGCTGTGATCGGTGAGATTATATGACTTGAGTATTTTTTCACAATGAAATGCACGGTTCTGTGCTGCGAGAGCTGTGGACTGTTGAGCCCGGGACTAATTAATATTAATGCGGGCTAGTTAATGTGGGCTGCAAACCACCCCGCAACGTGACATAAAGTAGAACTAAACATTGTTACACCTAGTGTAATTCACCCCTGTTTACCCCGGTAGCATTTAAACGCTGCCCGTTTTGTGGTACTCCTCTACAAGTACTTTCATGAAAACATAAACAGTTTTATTTCATAGTTGAGAGGTTTATTATTTTTGTTCCATCGCTACATTGTTTCAGTCGCCACAGCAAGCTATGTATTCTATAATCTGGAAGAAAATGTTAAACCTAAAGGAAATTTGTAATTATAAAGTTACAAATTGGTCTATCCGACTTTATTGTTCCTTTTTGTTATATCAACTCCACGCAGGAGGCTTGAGGTAAATAATTTCCCTAGCCATGGCCTATATCTTTGAAGATGCTGTGTGGAGGGTCTTTTTAAGGTGAGGAAGAAGTGAACTTCTTTGTAGGAAGGAGGAAACACAGAGGCCGGCAAATTCCACCGAGCTGTTGAACAGAAGGACGAGTCGTAGAAGCGACCCGTTCTCATTTGACACATGTCAACCATGTATATATGTTGGTCGCGCATTTTGGCGTGTTTCTCGACTATGCACCGGTACCGAGGGGATCAATGACGCTAGCTTCTCGGAGCATCTTCTTTTGAATTACCGGTAGATTAAGGACTGCATTCCCACCCAACGACGCCTGTGCTCTAATGTTTGTTAAGAATATATCGAACGAATCGCCCGGTTCTGCACAGAGTCAAGGGTTTTTTCGGTTATTTTGGGGCTCCAGACCAGAGATGGCTGTCAAATTCAACCGTGAGGTGCCCTTTGTACAGGGTTAGCAGTTGTGTACTCTTAAAATATCTGCGGGCCCTATACAGTACGCCCAGTTTCTGAGAGGCTAAGAGCCCGTTCACACTTCCTTTTTAACGACGGAGGCGGGTTCCGTTTTTTAAAACGGAAGCCCTAGCCGCTGTACTGACTATGGAGCTGTTCACACTTGTAGGTTCCCGCGTAAAAAACGGATCCGTTATTTTTTGCCGGAGAATCGCCTACGCAGAGCGTCCGTTTTTGTCGCCGGACGGGACGCGCTGGCTCTAACATTTCAATGGAGCTGTTCACACTACACGGAGAACGGATCCGTTTCCCCACCGCCCGCTCCCAGACGCAAGCAGCAGGCAAATTACGCGTTGTGTTTTTATGGGGCACGCGTTTGGCTTTTATAATATTATTATTGTTCGTTCCAGAATGCGATTTCCTCTATTTAATTATAAGTAAAATAATAATTAGTTCGTAAGATTCGTGTAAACGAAACATCGCCTAAAATATCCAAACAAAATATTATCCCACGGTTTGAACAAATAAGGTCCGAACCTAGTAAATAAGTAATATGGCTGTTTTTATTTATAATATTTATATTTATTAATATTTTTCCTTCTTTTTAATAAGTACCACATGACAACAAGAGCTTCATCGTCGTCCATTGCGCACGACCGTCTACTGAAGAATGAGCAAATAAAATGTTTTGGTCGTTGTTTTCGTAGAGTAGGATCCGTTTTAAAAAACGGAAGTGTGAACAGGGGCATGGGCTTCCGTTTTAAAAAACGGGACCCGCCTCCGTCTTTAAAACGGAAGTGTGAACGGGCTCTAACTTAACTCTGGCTTCGATGGAGCGCCCTTACCCTTATCTTTATTATTGCCACTTTTGTAGTAATAAGTAAGGTTCAACATTATTATTCCTATAATGTAAAACGTCGATAGGGCAAGGTTCATCGATGCTTTTAACGATACATTTAAGTGAAAACAACAACCGAAAAAACTCTTACCTATTAAATACCACTTTATTATTAGTTGAAGCCCACCCACCTGCTCCGGATACAGCCGTGCCTTCTGCTTTCTTCTTAACAAAAATATTATTTAATTAAACGAAGACAATATAAGCGAAAGTCAGTCGAAAATCTGAGAACAGAAAAATCAGAAAAAGATATTGACACCGCTGGGACTTGAACCCAGGACCTCTTGCATTCCGGGCAAACGCGCTAACCACTGCGCCACCGTGCCGATATCCAATTCGGTCTGAATTGGATATCGGCCGAATTGGATATCGAATTCGACCGAATTGGATATCGGCACGGTGGCGCAGTGGTTAGCGCGTTTGCCCGGAAAGCAAGAGGTCCTGGGTTCAAGTCCCAGCGGTGTCAATATCTTTTTCTGATTTTTCTGTTCTCAGATTTTCGACTGACTTTCGCTTATATTGTCTTCGTTTAATTAAATATTACAATTTGAGGTTTTACTCATAAAGTTATTAAAACATGTAATTTAGAAAATATAAAATTTTTGAATGCAAACATAAATAAGTTTTAGGCTCACCTTACGTTTTTTCCAACTAAAAGTAGGTACTGATATTAAAAAAATTATAAAAAAGCACATTTACTTTTTAGGCAAATGTATAATAAACGTTATGGTCAACTCACTTTTTGTCGTTTCATGTAAAAATAATTATTAAAAAATTCCCAATATTTCAAAATTATTTTTCAAATTGCGGCGGGAAACTTTGGTGCACATTTTAATTATTTTGTGTTTAAATTTTAGATTTGTGTACAAAGCGTGGTGTTTTCTCTTTTTAACACCTTTTAGATCATATTTCTAACCATTATAGTAAGGGAGACAACGATTTTTATGAGACCTATACGAGTTGTTCCGAAAACCGAGGGGTTGGAAGGCCCTAAGAAAAATAATTTCCCTCAAGTATGTCACATTTCATGGGCGTAGCCAGGGGGGGAGTTTTGGGGGTTCAAACCCCCCCCCCCGAAAAGTTAAAATATCAATATCAATAATATTAAAATAAGGAGAGTTAAGAGAATGTTATTTGTAACACTGACATCTCAAAATGATATTATGTATCTAAAAAGATGATAAATGGGGACCTCTGAAAGAAATAAAATAATTTAACTTTTAAGATCCGTTTTTTCGGTGAATGCGGTTGATTTTTTTTTGTAATTCCGTTTCTAATTTCCATTTCTAATCAGTGGTAAGTGTATACGTACTTTGAAATTATTATTTTACTTAGCAACAAGTGTTAAATAAACATATATCAGGATTAGTGTTACAGACAGGTGTTAGTGTATTGTGATTAGACTGATTAGTGTTACAGTCAGTCAGCATAAATGTGATTATTAGAATAATTTGACTGCTTAAAATGTTTTAACATGTACTACTAACGTTTATTATGTATTTTGTTTTGAAAAGTTTTATTTTCTATACACATTTATTACTTTAATTTTATTAAAAAAAAAAAAAATTTAAAAATTAAGTAGATAAATAGAAAATAAAAAATTTCAAAGCAAATTCAAAGTCCGACAATACCCCCCCCCCCCCCCTCCCCCCCCCCGAAACGAGTTTTGCACTTTCAGTAGTTTTATTTTCTTGAACCCTCCCCGAAACTAAAACCTGGCTACGCCCGTGTCACATTTGTTTATGAAATTAAAAGCTGGACCTGTGTTTATTAAAATTAATTGTAAGTAAGTGCCACGACTTTTGTTTTAGCATGAATTATTTATTCTTAACGCTTTACATAATGTACTATATTAACATTGTTATAAGACATATCAAAGTATAAAAAGTTGTTAGTACGCTGTCGTGTTATACAATAAGTATTTTTTTTTTTTTTTTTACAGTGAATACCGCACAAGAGTCTCAACTGCTCCCGTCTGGAGCCAGTGAGACTGTGTCATCCCCAATTGGGGTATGTTGTGAGGCTGAAGGTAGTGGGGAGGGGAAGGAGGTGGGGAAGAGGAAGGTTGGGAAGTACCTGGCTATTCAGATCTGGTCACTAAACACGGCTAAAGCCATTTTCAAGCAACGTTTCAATTCTGAATGGTGGTCTTACACCAGGGCGATACTAATAGTATCTTCCACTCTGGAGCATGCCGCAAATATACTATATATTATTTTAAATGAATTAATTGTGAAATAACACAAATTAATCAAATAAAATTTATTTGCGCATGCCGGGTTCGAACCCGCGACCTCCGGAATGTGAGTCAAGAGTCTTAGCCACTGGACTATGGAGGCCGTCAGAGTATCTTTAATATTATAATTAATAGGGGGTGATACGGTAAGACGGGGTGGTTAAACTTTGTTGATGAATAAAACACTTCATTATTTTTACAAAATCTGAACTTTATTAGAATAATCTGACTGTTTCGCTGTAACTTCCCAAAATATAAACAAAAATAAAAAAAAATTGAAATTTTAATTTTTTATTCTAAACTCTCTTGCCCCACCAATAATATGTGTAGACTTTTCAATTATTAGAAGTATTCAAATTAGGGAACGTACCCATATTACGTGACCAACTTTTTTCAATTTTTAACCCCCCCCCCCCCCCCCCCCTGTGACCAAAAACCTAAGCATCCCGCCGCTCATTTGTACCAAGCGTAGTATTTTGAAGACCCCCCCCCCGAACAGGTCACGTAGTATGGGTACGTTCCCTTAGTATAATACTAGCACAGATACGTAAAAAATCACGGTATATTAGAGTTCTGCGTCTTAGCAGATTCCTCAATAGATAATAGCTGCTAACCCTATAGAAATCTCAAGTACGTTCAATAATTGAATTTGGGAACCATCTCTGGGCTGGAGCACCACAATACTTGATAAACCATCTTGATACTGTGCAAAGTTGGGTAAAATTTACAAAAAACCTCATTAAATACGTATTTATTAAGGCGGTACACAACCCTAATAATTTTTGTTTGCGTAAAACTCACATTTTAATCATATTCGGCGAATTCGTTACTATAATAACTTTTTATATCCATGCCGCACAAGGAATGCGAGTTATTTATATTTTGGATTAATAAAAACAGCACCTTACCGTTAATGTGTTTTACGTACAACGATTTTAAAATAATTTCTTCCGAATTAATTAAAATGAACGCGGCAGAAAGGTCGAATCTCCAGGCCTGCTAGGGTGAATTCGACCGTACGTTCGTTCGTTATATTTGTTTACACGCTTTCTTCACTTACGTCGTTAAGATTCCCACATTATTTTTCTTCTTCTTCTTTTCTTTGATACGGCAAATTCGACAGTAGGTCTGTCCAATACACGGGTCGCGAGTCGCAATTTGTATACACGACTTCTTTACTTACGTCGTTAAGATTCTGAATGTATTTTAGGGTATATTGTCGTCTTAATTAAGTAAGTACTTGGGTATTTAAGTGCCTACTTATGAATATTAGGATATCAAAGGAAATTTTGGTTTAGATTTAAAATAAGGGAAAATTAGAAATCCTTTTGGTCTCGAGCTTTATTAATCAATTGTTCCCAGAACTACGAGTATTAGTAATTACAAACACACTTTATATCGTGAGTGAGCTACATTATTATTGTTTCTGCTTATCAATTACCTAGGTACACAATACCAGTTGTTTCTACTTATTAATAATAATTCATAGGTACAGAATAAATACTACAAGACAGTTAGTTACAACATGACATATCTTGCATACAAAAAGTTCACCTGCCACTTGGTAGCAGCGACTGTGA
Source organism: Limnephilus marmoratus (assembly GCA_917880885.1). Classification (NCBI taxonomy): domain Eukaryota; kingdom Metazoa; phylum Arthropoda; class Insecta; order Trichoptera; family Limnephilidae; genus Limnephilus; species Limnephilus marmoratus. Next base: position 31,428,676 of record OU862909.1, on the reverse strand, counting down.
TAAACCGCGTCTTAGTTTCTTGGCTGGATCATTTGCAAAGCACTCTCGGCGTGGCTGACAGGGTGGTATCTTCACCTACTAGAATTATACACGAACACTGTGTCAAAATATATCTAAACGTTGGAAATAACAGTTAAATGCCGTCAACGCTCATCGCTATTGACGAATTTTAACGGTCGAATGAATATACTTAACTAAAATACCAAAAGTAGACGATATAATCAAAACAAACCTTTAATTATCCAAATCTGCCAAAAATTAAATCCAAATATTAGTTTTACTGATTTCTGAATGCAATTTCAATACATATCAACGATTATTAATTATTACAAAAATTATTAATTATGATAAAAAAACTTATTCCAAAACTATTCCTAAATTTATCTGTATTTTTGTAAACCTATGAAATTGCTGTATTTTTGTATTTTTATGTTTTGCGTGCTTTTTTATCTAATTTTATTTTTATTATTTCTTTATCTGTTTTATTCCTAAACATATTTGTTTTTCTGTAAACCTATGAAATCGCTGTATTATTGTATTTTTATGACTTGTGTGCTTTTTTATCTATTTTTTTTATTATTTCACTACCAAACATGTAAAAGCCCTTTGGGCGTTAAATAAATAAATAAATTACATATCCAAAAATTATTACAATGTTAGTAAATGCGAAACAATTTTGTTTTTCGTGCGAATTAAATATTTTAATAATCTTCTCATGGAAATAGCAGCCGGCATGGTAGAGGGGTAAGGTTCTGACTGGTAATCCGGAGGTCGCGGGTGCATATCCCGACGTGCGCTAGTAAATTTGATTAGATTATTTTGTGTAAATTCACAATTTATTAATTTAAAGAATATATATTTGCGGCACGTTCCAGAGTGGATAAAGGCCGATAGGTATTGTCTAGCGTCAAGAGATTCTGCCGATGACAGGTTAATTACCTACCACACTTCATGCGGGCGAAAACAAGGAACCCGTTCGAGAAAATAGAATTTGTTTTAAACCGATGTATCTTTGGAAAACATATATGCATTTGAATGATTTTTTTATAAGGTTCTTATCACACCTCAACTATAAAAGTATTAGCTGCTTTTAATATTCCCACGTTTACGGGAACGGCGACAGTACAAAAAGGCAATAAACTTTGTTTCCTTTTCACAATAATGCTACAGCTCTTTCTTACATATTAAATAATGGTGAGACAAAAGATGAGATACAAAATGTACGTGCGTCTGTTGTAGTAGGTATTTTGGAGGAAGCAGACATACGTAAATTACTGTGTTACATCTTTTGTCTCACCATTATTTAATGGTGAGTCAAATTATTTTGTCTCACGTTCTCAATAAACATCAGAAGTTAAAGTCAGTGTAGGACCATTAAGTGACATTTTATGAGTAAAAAATGTACGCATTTTATTACATTTCTCTTTCGTACCAATCATTACAAAAAAAGAACAATTTGCCCAAAAGGGTAAGTTTACTTTTGATAAAATATTCTTCCACACAAACGACAAGGAAATAAGAAGATGGGGAAGACTTACATCACTTATACTTATATAGGTATTTATATGTTTTATAAGAGATTGGTGTACAATATTCATTTCCAAAAAAATGCCTTCAATTAGAACTGGCTCAAAAGGTGGAACTACCATTCCTGCCGAAAGTGTGTTAATATAAATGTTGGCTCGTTTGCTGTTATAACAGCCCCAACAGTTGGCTCTATTCCTTTTTAGCGTCGGCATTATTTCCAACGGTTATATTCAACAGTTGACAGTTTTTTCGAAATGTCTTCAACGCCCAGTGGTACCTAGTATACCCTCCACACCCGCACTTACACGCCTCCAGTTAGTCATGCATTCTGCCAGCGTTATAAGCCCTTTCACCGAGTACCAAATAACTCTTCCCATTTCTGCATCCCTCTCCTCCCGGCGCTATATTGTAGCGAATATTTGCAACAGGGGATTTAATTTCACGCCTCGAGAATTCCGTTTCTTCTTTCTTCTTTGCGAAGTAAGTATATCATTTAATTAAACGGTGCCGCTTTATGTTTGAGTAGGAGTATTTCCTGGATTTATTGTTATTTATTACGTGCGCGCAGATTGGATACTTTTACATTTTTGGCTTTTATTGTAGATGTCAGCTTCTGAAAGAAATGGCGAAAATTCCCCCAGGAATTATAAAATTAGGTCGAATAAAATTATTAAATATAATTTGGCGCATTATTTTTAATTTATCACTATCACCCGTCACGTAGGCTTGTTGAAAAAGTATCGATATATCGATATTTTTAATTCAATATATCGATATTTTTAGCCGATATATTTTGATCCGATATATCGATACAAAATATCCAATATCGAAAATTGTATCAAAAACGATATTTTTTTAAATTTATGTATTTAAATTCACTAGAATCCAAAACCGTATAGGAACGAACGGAAAAAGTAACTGTATTGGGTCATGACATCTGGCGGTTGAAATTTTAACTATGAATAGCTTACAAATCTATTGTCTTTGCATTAATATTTATAATCACCAATACTATCTCATGTGTGTAGGTACATACATAGAAATGTATGATATTTTTCACCATTTTTTTCTAAGCCACTCCTATGTGTTGGTTCCCAATTGTCTATTCCCAATTGACTATTGACTATACCTTGTTCCAAACACGAAGTCCTTTTTGACAGATTAATACGCCAATAGAATGTTACTGAGACGCATACAAAGTTTGTATGCGTCTCAGTTTACACATAAGTTAGAAGAAAGCTTTTTAGTTTTTGATATTTTTGTAATTATTACGTAATAAAAATTAATAGTGATAAAAATATCTTCATTTTTATTGAGATTTTTGTACATTAAAAAAATCAAATTTTGTACAAAAATTGATAATATTAAACTGAATACACTATTATTTTAAAAACGCAAAATCTCTTGAAAATTTGACGTCGATATTGATATTTTAATAAATATCGATACATCGATATTTTTTTTCACTTTCGACATCCCTACCGTCACGCATAACTTTTTGGATGCTTCCCAAACTTCTTCTTGCATACATTATGCCTTTCCCCGCTCCCTTCAACCCCAATTGGTAATGCCATATTCCGATTCAACATCCTTTAACAGATGTGGTTAGTGTTTTGGGACAACTTGGGTCTCCTGTGATTAGACGGGTTAATAAAACTTAAATAGATAGTTACATGTAGTTTTTAGATATCTCAACAGATTTCGGTTAAGTAGTACTTTAGAAGAGTATTTTCTATCGTCGTTCATGTCTTGTGATAGACCGCTGGGCTCTGGGAGTGTTTGCGCCCAGCTTCAGAATAACTTAGAGGTCTTACAGCACACTTCAAGTAATTTTAACCACTGGGATTAAAGTACATTACAGTTTTTATGATTTTCAATTACTGTTTTTTTTTGCTGAAACTTATTCCTGTTGTCACAGCCATTCTTTTCTTAATTTCCTCCGCAGCTCACAAATATATTTTGGCTCAAATAAGCAAAACTCCTGTTCAAAAAACCCTTTATATTAAATACAAAACAGTCTCTTCAACGAAACAGAACGCATTAAATAAATCTGTATGGAATAATTTCACATTCATATTTGAAATGGTATAGAAGTTTTTTCGTATTCGAAATGCTTTTGTGTGGAACTAAAAATAAATTTGTTTTATTTTTGTAGTCACAATTCCTGGAAAATATCAGGCAATCGCGCTATTCGGCGGGGGAAAACGTGTGGATTTTGATTTATGATACATAATAGCGCGATTCGGTATAAAAGAGGCGATAATGGAAGGTGAAATGATACGTTCGGAGAAGAGTAGGTAATAAAACCCCACGATTTATATGCATTGTTTCTTATCTACTTCTTTTCTACCGAATAATGACTATCAACCATCAAGCTAATCTTCGAGGTGTTATATTCAATCTCGGCTTCGTAGTCGAATGAACTTTGTAACGATTTTTGTTAAAAAAAAATAATGAAACTATTGGTTGGCAACAATATTATACGACTAGATTAAACCTAATAGTTGGTAATATAATACATTACGTATAAGATTATCTATATAATAGTTGGTAATATAATAGTTAAAAATACCTCGCTAAAAAACCTTTTCAATAATTACAGGCATTCTCTTCAGATTAAACGAGACTTATTTCTTTATGAATTAGGAAAAAATTCGTACGTACGTACTTATATTTTTTGTACCCGGCTTCGCTCAGAGCGGAGTTGACATGAGATTAAACTGACGTTCGAACCCACGACGGATCTTGCTTTATATACTCGTTCCCCTACCAATGGGTAGCCCCACCCATACAAAAAAGGCTTCGAATAGTCCACAATGTTCCAGAACATTCCACAACATTCGAGAGGGTTCTGGAATATTCCACAATGATCTGAGATGTTCCAAAGTTCCGAACTATTCCCGAACATTCCAGAATGTTCCGGAATGTTCTGGAATATTGGAGAATGCTCTCGAATACTCTCAAATGTTCTAAACTCTTCGAGAAATGTTTAGAGGGCGAAACTTCCAGCCATTATATATTCAAAGCACGCCCTTTAGGTAAAATGGGAACCTTCTTCATGGATGGGAGATAAAGGGCTACACACCATATAACTCCCTTAATCGTACTGGGACTCGTTTCTGTGTTTTAACCGTACGCACATTATTGTACCCTTTCTTTTTTAATTTAATATATTATATTATATATTTATATTATAATATATATTATATTGATTACGTAATAAAAATTATTACTGATAAATGAAACAATGTTACGTTTGAACCACTTGTATATTTGTGTAAGGCCGACCGGTTTCGGAACGACCGTTCCTTATTCAGGGCAAACGTATACTGATTTGACAGTTACAAAATAGTGGATGGGAACAATGTATTATTACTAAGGATTCTGGTAGGGGTGGAGCCGTTGCTAGGTATTAATGAAGAGTGTACAAACATAAAAGTATAAAATTATTACTGTTAAAAGGTTTGGACTTGGTTGGACTGGGGAAAAGAAATGAAGAGATTCTTATAATTAAAGAGACACTGAAGTTCTATGCGTACAGAAAAGAGTAAAACATTAATAAATATTTGACCTCTGGTGGTGGTACTACGGGCTGTAAAATATTTTTGTGCTCTAGTATCTCTTTATGAGGGTTCCATGACAGTTCATCCTGCGACAATTCATCCGGCGACAGTTCATCCTGCGACAGTTCATCCTGCCGACAGTTCATCCTGCCGACAGTTCATCCTGCCGACAGTTCATCCTGCCGACAATTCGTCCGGCGACAATTCATCCTGCCTGATCATTTAGAAGATTTTTTCTTCAAGTAAGTATGCAAAGACGATATACGGCCGTACAACCTAACCTAACCTAACCTAACCTGACCTAACCTAACCTAACCTAACCTAACCTAGCCGTGTTTGGTGACTAGATCTGAATAGCCAGGAAGATACGTTTTCCACATCTCCTTCCCCTAACCACTACCTTCAGCATCACACCATACCAAAATTGGGGATGCCATTGGCACTCACTGGCTCGAGACGGTTGGGACTCTTGTGTTTTTTTTTTAAATCAGTCAATTCACCCTAAAAAGATGGTGTTAATTTCAGATAAAAAAGTTATATTAGATGCAAGTAGGAATCTTTACCGTTCTTTGCTAAGCCGACTGCACGTATAAGTATGTCGTATTTTGATATTCACGCATGCCTCTTCGAAGAGTCGAAATTATTGTTAGTAAAATATTTTTACAGCGGATTTCCACTCAAGATGCCTTCAGATATAAGTATATCGATTTTGGTTGTACGGCCGTATATCCTCTTTGCATACTTACTTAATAAAAATCTTCTAAATGATCAGGCAGGATGAATTGTCGCCGGATGAATTGTCGGCGGGATGAACTGTCGGCAGGATGAACTGTCGGCAGGATGAACTGTCGGCCGGGTGAACTGTCGCAGGATGAACTGTCGCCGGATGAATTGTCGGGTCACCCTTTATGAGTGTGACTTCTGAAAAAATATAACAAGAGTTCTACAAATTAAACACAAAACAGTCAAAAAACATTCTGAAGAGATGAGTTTTACCTTTCATTCCGAATTCTACTTTAATTGGATTTGTTAAAATTCGCATCATATTCTGGAAAATATTTTTGAATACTACAAAAAAACGACAACGAAATGGTATCACAATTTGATAACCCAAATTTGAAAGAATTAAAAATGCCATTAGGGCGGCTTCAAAGCGTATAAATTTCCTTAACATATCCGATTAGTTCCATTTGCAACAATGTGTCGGTAACAAAAGATTATACATTTGTATTTTCTGTTTGGCCCTTTAAAGTTTATTTCGGAGAAGGGCTATTTAATTTGGTAATAAATTGCGGCAGCCAGAATACCTTTAAAGATTCGTCGCATTTAGCGAATCGTTAAGGATGTCAAAATATGAAAACCCCTGAGTAATGAATAAATTTGTTCGTAGAATCTTTCCCCCTCGGGCAAAATTCTAATTTATCTTTTGAAGGAGAGGCTGTCACTAAAAGTGAGTCTTTAAATATTTAATTTTTTAAATAACCCTTCCTCTCAACAGCTGATTGATCTCGCTCGAGTTGTGGCGAAACGGGAAATAGTTCGCTACTCATCTATCGTGTTACGAGCTTCAAAGGAAAATATCAGCTATCTGTCATTATCGGACAGAAATAATTAAAACTGCGAGTAGAAAAACGTTTCCACATATTAAATGAATCTTTTCTACCTAACTCGCTCGCATAAAATCCTCCGTGCTGAAATTTAATATATAATTTCTCAGAAGCTGAGATTTATTCCTAACTAATGTACCTTTTAACTTAACCTTTTGTAATTTGGCATTTCCTCGTATTTTCATATTTTGACGAGGGTTGAATTAGAGGCAGAAGCACAAGAACGACAATTACCTCACCAATGAAGGACTTTCAAAGTATTTGAGTATCGTATTCTGACTCCACAGATCTTTATTACAAATACGATTGTTGAATTTACACCTCTCTGTGTAAAAACAGTACGTCGCTTCATTTGAAATGTCAAAATGTGTTTTTAAGAGAGGAATTTTTGGTTTTCATCAGCATAACGATGTTTTAGAATAATACCCTTCAGAAATGCGGTTCAGATATTTAGATTACAGATTAAATTACTGTTTACTAAAACCCTTATTAAAACGTAGATTCAGTTTATTTATTAGTCGTATAATATATTGATTAACACATATTGATTAATATTAATAAAACGAGTGCAAAAAGTGATAATTGAAATTAAATAGTGTGGCATTTAATCATTGAGATATTTTAACTCTATCACAAGTAGAGATGTGATAAATATTTTATGGTAAAACCTATTGAAAATTTTGCGTGATGTTAAATCGCGTTTTAGCTAAATATATAAAGCATCTCAATGATACCTAACCGTCCACAAAAATGGCTGAGTAAAAAATATATACAAATTTTGGATGGAATTTTTTTTATTCTTATATAAAAGTAAGATGTCATTTTTAAATATGTATATTTAATTGGATTTCACTTTCGTTTGTTTGAGTGGTTTTGACATCCGATCGAGCTGAAACTCTGCAGATAGACTCGTTGTTGATGACAATGCATTCTCTCTAACTTTTGGTGGCAATCACTCACACACACACGCGGACATATACGCATTTTTTTTAATTCGGGATTTTGCCCTGTTGGCAGCGCAGTTGAATCCGATCCTTGGGTAAGAAGGTTCAAACCTGAGTCGAACAATTATTATTTTTTTAGTTTTAAAAGACGTCTTAAAATAGATGTATTATTACGGGTTAATTTTTTTACTCATTTGGTAACCAGGTTAGAATTAATTTAATGCGACCTCCGTCGGTTTTCTCTGATTTTTCTGCAATCTGGACTAATGGGCGTTGTACACGATAATTTTTTCTGTCTGTATGGAAAAATATCTTTTGAAATATTAAAAAAAAATTAAAGGTAGACTGTGTTTATTACTGTTTGTGCGTGTTTCTGTTCGGTATTGTTAATTTTGAGTATATTATATATTGACAGATACCTTTTTAAATGATTTATGGTTTTGATAATTTGATTATACATATACCTACACTATTTACTTATAAAAAAATCTCGTGTCACGGTGTTTGTTTTCGCACTCCTCCGAAAACATATACCTACACTATTTACTTATAAAAAAATCTCGTGTCACGGTGTTTGTTTTCGCACTCCTCCGAAACGACTCGCCCGATTTTTAAGAATTTTTTAATGTATATTTGGCAGGTGTGAGAATAGGTCGTAAAGTATATTTCATAACGCTAGGTGATTAGGGTGTCCCTATCCAGATTTTTTTTTTTGGCATCAAAAAATACCTATAACAGCATATTTTTACCCTCCTACCCCCACCCTCCCATTTTTAATCGCGACTCTCCCATTTTTTTAATTGTGATTTTAGAATTTTTAATGAACAAATTTATCCGTCGTTCGTATTTCAAACAGAACGAAATTATTTATGTTATTGAATGACAGATGGCGCTAATTTATAAATTTATATAACAGAATAACGTTTCCGGGTCACCTAGTAAAATATATAAATTTAAAAAAAATGGTGACGTCATTTCTTAACGAAATATATCCCAAAATATTACTTCTTTTTTAACGGCGATTATATCTGCTAATGTGTGTAAAATCGTAGGTATGCAAATAACGATCGTTTAAAGCAAATATTTTCTACATGGGTATGGTTTTAGATATGGTTTCCATATTGGGATCGATATGGAAATAAGTATCATGTAAAACTATCTTAAGTATGATGGGATCGGAGTGCATCTCCCGCATTTATATAGCGAAAAGTATCCCCAATATGCGCCGGCAGTAAACACCAAGAATGAAAATTTTAAACATCAGACGTTTGAAGGTGGCTTGGTTTCCACTACGAAAATTACTTTTCAAACTATAAATCAATGTGCCAACCTTCTGCTAATATTATTTTTCTCAATTGAGTTGGACAGGCGGGAACTGAAACTCGATTGAAATAAAGCTTTAGAATTAATTTAGATTATCAAAATCGGCGAAGTAACATTTTAATTTTATATTAATGTGAAATATCTGTACTAAGTTGTAATGTATTAGATGGATTTTCGTTTAAAGTGGTTTGGAATTATATGGAATAATGTAGGATTTTTTTGAAACACTTATACCGACATAAGCCTGTATTACGAACTGAAGTTGATGTAGCTCAGATATTATTACCGCTAGCCGACAAATTTGCTTAAAAAAACATTTCACATTAAAATGAAGCGTTAAAAGGCCAAATCGTTTGCTTTCTTAGGGTATTAGTAGATGGATTCAGTTTTAGTTTCATGTGTAAACGTAAGTGGGTGTAGGTACACAAGTTTAATGTTTGATGAAGTATGCTCTCTATCTTCTTCGTTTGGTCAATAGCAGACAACTTGTTCTCGTAGCTGTCTTTGGCAAAACGTACAATTGTTCAGAAAACACTTTTAGGAAGTACAATTGTGTCTGATGATAAAATTTTACCATTTATTGTGATGTGAAGATTATTAGTTATGAAATACTGGATTCTAACAAATTAAAATTCTATTGTGCTTATATAAATCTTCTCCGTCATTCTCGGGCCCTGCGATTGCTACCAGACTGACGGCTAATACATATATAATATGATTATCCAATCTAATATAATTCTGGATCGATCCCGCTCATTATAACCCGCTCACAAATCACCAATGAGCCATCGGGTTTCTTTTTCAAATAGCTTCAATGTCGGCGTCCATGTCCCGTGACGGGTGCCGGTGTGACCATGTGTGAATTTTGTTGTCCAACCACTTCGAATCTCGTTCTTGCGACAGATCATTAGAGATGGTACATACCTGACCTAAAATCTAAAATTGTCTATTACTATCTATCTATTACCTACATACGTCATCGGAAGTACCCGATCAAAGATCGGGTCTCGGTAAGACGGGTACTTCTGACTTAGGCGGCCGCCGCTGGAGGATGGCACGCGTATCGACCTCTCTTCTGTAGGAAACGGACTTTTTCCATGTATCAAAGTACATAATTAAAAAATTAGTACTCTCGACTCGATCACTTCGCTAAGGGGTCGTGTAAAATGATCGATCGACCCAGCTCCAATCCGATCAATTATATTATTTCGCAAAATCAACGCGCAACCTCCGCCATATGGTCAAAAATAATGTTTTTAAAATGTATAAATTGAATTGAATTGAAACGCGTAGACCATTAAGCTTTTCCGTTACGCCAAGGTTTTATGCACTATCTATTATCCAAAATGCTTATTACACCTTTCATTTTCCGTCATATCCTTCTTAACCTCCGCACACCACTGCACTAGATCGCTCTGTACCTATATCTAATATTATATTACGTATGTTCTTGTGTGCCTAACTCAGCGGTAACGGGGCGGAGTAAAGTTTCCACACGATGAAGACGAAAAGTAGTCCGTACTCCGACCCGGGAGTAAAACGGGAGGAAATTACATCCCCAACTTATTGCCTATGAGCACGGAGCGCTTGTTTCGTGAATTCCTGAAGACGAATGTAACCTCCGGGCTGCTTTTTACTGCTACTTTCTTCGCTGTGTGTCAGACGGAAAATTGCCAATTTTCCGTCTCGCGTGTGTTTTCTTGACCATTTTTTGCATTTTTTATTCAGCTTCACTGAGAGCCGAAAGAGCATTTTCCACCGTCATTTAGTGCATTCGAAAAGACGTGAATTTGAAAAAAATGTTCTCATTCTAAGAACAAACATTTTCATGGTATCAATTTTTTTTTCACCCTATTAAAAATCGACGTTTCATTACGTATCCAAACGATGACCATGTGTATTTTTAATAATATTTTTATACGTTCACATACACACCGCGCTAACAGAATGAATATTCCCAAAATTGGGATAGTAAAGTTTGTGTTGAGATTTAATCTCCTTTGCCACAATTCCGCTAACTGAGCCTAAATAAACATGGAATATTTTCAAAGCTTTCTTCCATTCTGTGTATGTACACTGTGTTCATGTAAACAATGGTAAACCTCATTGTTGTAAAGTGTTCAGTGTTCGAACCTTAACAAATTATTCACGTTTGCCTTTTGTATTCCTTCTGGGGCTTTTAAATAACACTTTTATTGTTTTACCACTCAATTAAACCTCCGGTCCCCGCCACCATTGTTCCCTTGCCCCATAATACGGGAACGATTTGCCACTTTAATTCACGTTTTAAATACAAAACACTATCTTCTCCTTTGAATTTGTATAACGCAAGAGTCTTTCCCTTTTTGGGGATGTCATAAAAAAATATTCTTGCAAGATGTATCTGTAAATTATTCATATCTTTCAATCCTAGCTATTTAATACAGTCGCTTTCCGCCATTGGAATCCGCCTTTATGAAACATAACTTCGTTATCCCGAAGTCAATTGTTGCTGAAACTTTATTTTTTGCACTAAAATAAAAAAAAAAAAAACATCTGTTGAAAGCTGCCTTTAATAGGAGTAAAGCCCTATCCAGTAAGACTCCAGTAATCCCAATAGTTCTAAAGAGTCCCGTTGCTGTTTTGATTGGGGCCATTGTATTATTGTTTTTGTTTACCTTTAATTTTTATCCAATCTGTAGTCTGTTTTTTTTTAGTTTGTGTATTGGTGAATTATCAGCCGATTGTTTCAAAGTAGATGGCATGCAGCTGTACAATTTAACGAAATAGTAAAGGCGCCGCATCCCCGCTCAAAAACAAGAAGATTGAGAGATATGTAATTACGAGTGTTGGAGAGAGCGATAAAATTGAAGCGAAAATTGTGAAAATGTTTAATAAAACACGACTCGTTTAAAATATGGCAAAAATCTCGTGGGGAACATCTAAAAGAGCATTTAATGAAACACAGTGATTTTTTCGTACATATAACTTCTAAAATAAGTGAAATGAACGTGTTTATAATAGTTTGCGTTTCGGCGTGGAAGCCGTCTAGATATTTATCTTCAAAAATAACATATATATTTTTTAAGAGCTTCAAAACTTTAAGGGAGATAATGTAAGAAATCGGTAGAAATTCGGGTAGCGTCGGCGCCTTAAAGTATCTTTGTCTGTGGGTGGAGTGCTTTCGTGGGATCGTTAAGGGTTGGGTTTGTTGTAGGCCAGGTTATTATTAAACACTGAGATTATAAGTGAATATGTAGTTAGTATTTGAAAACGTGAAGGATCGACGCTCTAGCATAAAGTTGTCTAATTGACAAAACATTGAGCAGCTTGTAAATTTTCCCAGACTCTATATCGTATGGTTCTTGAAGAATTACTTTATGGGTTGCCTTTTGTACTTTTACTTCTAGAGAAATATTAGTTTGCACTTCCCCAAGACAGTAGACCTTACATTATCAAATATTGGAAAGGAGGAAATAAATAGATCTTAGTTTTGTGCGTGAGAAGTATTGTTCCTCTTTTCGATTTTTATTAACGATCTAACGGAAATGATTCTGCATTCACGGTCACTTCTTTTCGCTGATGACCTAAAACTTTTCTTTAAAAAACAAACTTTAGAAGACTGCATTCGACTCCAATCGAACATTGAAAGAATTGTTGACTGAAGTTAACGGAATGAGATTGAATTCAATATCTCTAAATGTTTCATTCTTTCTTTCACAAGGGAGTGTCATACTTGGTTAAACCGGTTTACTATGAGAGCTCGAAGTTTAAAACGTGTCTCCACTATGAAATATTGTTGTATTTTGTTTGATAGTACATTGATTGACATTTCATGCTTGTATCGTTATGTCGTGTAAGTACTTCACTAAGAATGTTGGGTTTTGTCCTACGCACTGCGAGGAATCTCATGGACACCCGGGTTCTTGCAGAACTCTACAATGCATTGGTTGGGGACACAGACATATGAATATATCTGGACCTGCCCTAAGTGATAAAAACGTATTATTTCCCCCTCCCCATGGAGCCGGCTATAGCTCCGCCTTGGAGTCAACTGAGCTTACGAAAACCTCGCTTGAATCAAAAAAATGTGACGTCATCATTCTTACCCTGACCAGCGTAGAGCTAACATCTACACATTTTACCAAATAACACGGCAATATATGAGAGCTTGTGCTATACACCTACCTAGAACATAGCGAATGTGGGCGTTTCTCCAGTGAGCTCGTCACTGGTTACAGGGGAAAGTAAATTATGAAACATTTGTAAATGTGTCTTAACTAAATACGACAACAAAATATTGCTATGTGAATAGGGGCGAACCTTTTCGGGGCGAGCATTTGGCCATCGCAAATGTGTTATTAACGTGGCAAGCAATTCGCGCTCCCATGTAAAAAGATCTATTCATTCAAAGCAGATTTAGCTTTTAAGAACTAAATGGTGATATTATAATGCGAGATGCCTATATACTGTCAGATTGATTTTTTAACGAATCACAGTCATCTTTCCCCTCTTCCCCTCCCATAGTTCGGTTTTACTCCTCATCTGTATCTTCTGGTCTATTGAATTCGGATGTCTATGGTTGGGGGTATGATAGTGGATCGGTGGTTTGGAGCCCGCACCGGGTGAATTATTCCCTCATGTTGGAGAAGGTTCAGAAGAAATTTAGAAGATTTCTCTACCTGATTGGGTATGGATGCTACCCGAGGCTCTATCCTACCGACTTTCTCTTGGGCATGCTCGGAATGAACCGTCTATGGGTCAGAAGGGATGTGCTCATTGTAACACATTTCTTCAGACTGATTCGTGGATAGCACGAAAACTCGACTATCATGGAGAGTATTAATTTCTATGTTCCCGATTGTTATCACCTTCACCGACAACATAGACCGTTTTATCTCTAGGCTTGCAGAACTAACTTGCCAATGGTCATGCCAGTGTGGACAGCTATCTTTTTATTGATATGTTTAACATCATGAACCAGAATTTGGATGGCAAGCTTTGTTGCTATTTGTATAAATCTGCTCAAGTGAGTTTATTCCTTCCTGATGGTTGATGGTTGCTTTTCAGTTGTGTAGGGTTTGGAACGTATTTATCCGTAAAGAATAATTATGTAAATATTTTTATGTATTATAATAAATTGTGTCAGTGTCACTGCAGAAATTAAAATAAATTACCCCAGGACATTCTGTTCTCCTGGTGTTTTGGTTTTGGGGACAGTACGCTTTTTGACGTTTATTTTATTTACACAGTACCTAGAGCAGACCCGTAAAAAATCTCCATCATCGTCTTCTTCCCTTTGTCCTATTCGGGTCGGGGACCCACTGCATCAACAAGGCGCCTCCATTCGTCCCTGTCTTGCGCTGATTGTAAGGCCTCCGTCCATGACAGTCCCATCCTCTCCCTCACACAGTTTCTGGAGTTGCCTCGCCCAACTGTGTCTGGAGTTGCCTCATCTAACGTAAAAAATCACGGAATATTTATAAAAATCCAATTTTGAAAAAAACAATCCGTTGAAATGTTATATTATCGAAGGTAGAACCTATTTTATCGTTTGTCTGGATTTTTCACAAAATCAGTTCCAATTTTGAAAATGACTCTTAAATTCAAAGCAATTCTGAGTTCTACAGCATTAAACCGAAGTCATAGATGCATAACCGAATTTATTATTTTTTAATTATATAAATGATGTAAAAGTAATTTTAAGTTTACTGCAGTTAAGCAATTTTAAGTTTAGCAATTTTAGTAATTTTAATTTACTCCATCGAAACCAGCCTCTCAGAAACTGGGCGTACTGTACAGGGCCCGAAGATACCTTAATAGTACACAACTGCTAACCCTGTACAAATCGCAAGTGCGCCCCACGGTTGAATTTGGCAGCCACCTCTGGTCTGGAACTCCAAAATACTAGCGTCATTGATCCCCTCGGCACCGGTGCCTAGTCGGGAAACACGCAAAATACGCGCCCAACATTTGTACACGATTGACATTAGTCACATGAGAACGGGTCGTTTCTACGACTCGTTCTTGAGTTCGACAGCTCGGCTGTGGAACGATTTGCCGACCTCTGTGATTCCTCCCTCCTACAACATGGGTCTCTTCAAGACCCACGTTCACTCTTTCCTTTCCTCGAAAAGACCCTCCCCACAGCATCCTCAAAGATGACACAGGGCTGAGGGAAATCATTTTCCTCAGGGCCTCCTGTGTATAGTTAATTTAAAAAAAGGCAAACTTGAAGAAAAAAAAACAAAAGTTTGAAATATAAATGTTATGTTATTATTATTATTATAAACTCTTCCGCAGCCGACTGGGCCGAAGGTAGACCCCAAAATTACTATTCTTCTTGTATCTACTTAAGTACATGAAATATATTTTTAGTATTTTAGGTATTCCTGCGGAAATATATAATGTGCCGTTTAAAAAAAAATGTGAAAAAATCGTTGATCGTCGGAAAAATATTTAGTCAAATATAGGTAATATTCCCTGCTCAATAAATGGACAAATAACCAAAAAAAAAGATCTCCAAGGTTTAAATGCCCATAAAAAAAAATCATGGGGTCATCGGCCGACCCAATTGGTTACGGACGTTATGTTTGTCATCTTGGCCTGTCGAGATTAACAGATATAAATAAACAATAATAAATTTTTTGGGGAGCTTTCTTCTTGTACTGTCAAAGGGGACGTTTTTTATTTCGCTTTCTGATTAATGGTAGGTATTATTTGGCATTACAATTACTATGTATGTATTTTTAATTTGGAGGTTAATTATAATATTGGAATAATATTAAATATTGGAATGCTTATTTAAAAATGGTAAGTAAAATCTTTCAGACTTTTAAAAGTTTTCTTTCAGGCTTAGTATTTATTTAACGTGAAGCCAATATTATCATAAAACGATAGAAGTTTTTCAACTCACAAATTACTTTCTCAAACAGGAACGGGAAAATTTCTTACAAAGATTGGAAAAGCTACGTAATTTCTTCTAATTTCCGAGTTTTTACAATTATCCCGCATCCATTAATTTCTGAAATCACAACAAAATTACTCGAATTGACGCAATAACAATCAACTCCTTCTAATACCGTGCCATTCAGTATTGCAACTTCGTGTTGACATAGCCCTGAGTAGAAAATACTATATTTAACCATTATTATGAAGTTAAATAAGGGGGGGTTTCATCCCCTTTTTATAAAGTCGTTATATATCACTGGCGAGAGTATTGAGCGTCTGTATGAGTAAGGACCGCGAAGGATTTGTAGAAAAGGCCGCGTGCCACTTACACTTTGTTTGTATTCACCGTTTACAAAAGTTTGGAGTTATTGTTCGATTTTTGTATATTTTTGATGTTCCACTGCATTGCGTCGCTCAAGGCACTTTGTGCGGTGGGAGCTAACAGTTACCAGCTAATAGCTGCTAACATCGTAGTATTAGTTTTGGCATTTAAACAAATTGTGTTTGGGTTTCTGCTGGTTTAACTGAATATTGTTAATATTTGTTCAAAAGAACTTTCGGATTCCTGATTATTTATGTAGTTTTGAACTTTTTTATGTAGGTTTTTATTTAAGCAAATGCTTCTGTGTTTGCGTATTTATTTAACCCATACAAAGTTTGTACGATTAGTAAAAACATTTATGGAACAACGCTTAAAGTACAGTTCGAAAACAAACACGTAATTAAGTAATACTGTTCATTTTACTGTAAAATGTATCTACTTGAGGTATAAAAACACTGATGGGAAAGTTTTTCAATTTTCTTTTGTCGAACATTTCGACAATCCCGAAGAACAATGTCGAATCTGTTCATTTTTTTTGAAAATAGTTTTTTTGGCTTATTGTAATTTCTTTTTCAAGATTAGAAGTCTGTATTTTCTAAAACTATATTTAATTTTTTATAAGAATAATTGTTTTTTTTTACTTTTGAAGGTTATTCCCATCAATGTAATCAACGAAGAAGAAGATAACAGTTATAAACTAAATAAGAATATGAAAGAGAACAAGTAACATAAAAATAGAAACAGATAATGATCGCAGCGTATGTTCCATATAAATAAAATCAGAAATATTTATCCGAGACGCTATCTAGGTTACAAACCAGTTCTTAGAATGATTGTTTCCGATGAAAAGGGTAGTTGTCTATGATATGGAAAAAATAGTCGAAATTAATATTGTTAATTCTAAAATTTGGAAATATGAGATTGACAATAATTATGACGGTTTGATGGAAGCTGGCAATGGCTGAATCGGCAAAGCGTACGTCCTGGTTAGACGAGAGG
Source organism: Limnephilus marmoratus (assembly GCA_917880885.1). Lineage (NCBI taxonomy): Eukaryota > Metazoa > Arthropoda > Insecta > Trichoptera > Limnephilidae > Limnephilus > Limnephilus marmoratus. Next base: position 31,411,461 of record OU862909.1, on the reverse strand, counting down.
TTCTGGGTTCGAGTCCCAGTTGCGACTATTATCTTTTCTGTATTGTTGCGACCATTATCTTCCATTTTTTCGTTTAGATTATTAATGCTATCTTCTTCTCCTATAAAACTATATTTCTTTATCTCTACTAAATTAAATTCTTTATCTAATAAAATTGCAGAAACTAAACTTTAAACTGCTCTACTGCAAAATTATAAAATCGCACATTCGGCATTGCTTTCGGGACCGTCGATTTGCTCGAATTCCTATGTCTAAAAATTGTGCATTGCTCTGTGTCTCTGCGCTGTTTTAATTAAATTCCGATGCACACGTTGAAGCGCGCCATTTTAATTGCTTCCTGAAAGAAAGAAAAATCATTGATTTTATTAATAAAAATGCGTTTCCATTTGGCTCAAAGTCATACGTTTGTACATACATAGTAACCCCTCAGGCCTCGACCGTATTATTTCAAAGGGTCAAAATATTTTTGCTCCACAATAAAATCCAAATGAATGGAATATTTCTGAACGTATCCAAAAACTTAAAATTGATTTTGAAAAGCCATAAAATTTGCTTTAAAATTTTATGAATTAAAATAAACGTATAATTTTTGAAATATGAAAATTTTGCACGCAAGCATTAAAAAAACTTTTTGAAATGGGTCACCATATTCCTTTTTTCTAACTAAAATTACTGATAACACTGATAACGAAAAAAAAATAAAAACACATAGGTACGTACATTTTTTATTATACTAATCTATTATAAACGTTATTGTCATCTCACTTTTTTGTTGTTGCATGTAAAAATAATTCATTAAAAATTCCCAAAGTTTATTAATTTATTTTAAAATGCAATTGAAAACTATGTTTTCATAACGGTGTACATGTTACATTTTGTGGTTAGTTTTTTTTTATTTGAATGCTAGCTGGTCCCCGGCATGCGTTGCAATGCCATTCAAAGAAATAAATTGATTCCTGCACGTCCTTTCCCGTGAGCCCCGTTCCCCTCCACTTACCACGCTCTTCCCCTCCCTCGTCTCTTCCCTCTCCGCGAACTTCACTACTCAATATTATACTTATCATAATATTGCTATAGCTCTTTCAAAAGATGAGAATTCGTTCCATACAAAATGTATGAGGAAAAGAATTTTCTTCATAATTTTTTTAGTGAATTTTTCCGATGTTTTAATAGCTATTCTGCTATTCGGGGCGGAGACAAATCCAACCAATCAAATATCATAAAAATCGGTCCAGCCGTTCTTGCTTTGTAAATGGTGTAAAAAGATAAAACGTGGTGTTTTCTTTTTCTGACACCGTTTATATCATATTTATCACTATGGTAAATTTGGAGATACAACGATTTCTGTGAGACCTATATGAGTTGTTTCGAAAACCGAAGAAATAGACTTTAAGGGTTAACACTCCAAATTTGTTGGCATTATCCTCGTCTAACTGTTTGAAGTAAGTCTAACTGTTTGATGTCTAACTTATGCGTAAGTGAGCAGTAGACATCAAACAGTCAGATATATGTTCTTAAAAATAAGTAAACTCACACATCGCAGGGTTAGGGGTAACATCGCTCGGATACTGAGTAAATTATTCTCTTCGTGTGATGAGTTTGTATAGTTGTGATAAGTTTGTCGAAATTAACTTTGATAAATTAATTGTGAACGTTGAAGGGCACCTTATTTTGAAGGGTGCTGTTGGGACTAATGTTACAACTAACATAAAACCTTATTGAATCATGTAGAATTAGTTAAACTTCAGCTTTAAATGTGTCAAAATAGTGAGGTCGCATATATTAAGACTATCTTAACGACCAAATTCTTGCAAAAGTTTTACGAATTCTAAGTTTGTTTAAATCGAAGCTCTAAGCTATAAATTTAAAATTCACCCACGCTACCGCTACCCTGACATAAATATACGCCTATTCCTTTCAAAATTAATAGAATACTTAGGATGGGGTGTTTCGGAATTTTTTAACAATATTTCAAATATTTGAAGTTAATTTTCACTGTGAAAATTCTATTCAAGTTCTGTGATTATTTCAGTTTTATGAAGCAGCTGGCCTTCAATGATATAATAACAGAACTTGAATATAACTTACCCAGAACGTGAAAATTAACTTCAATTATTGTATGAATTGTTCATTTAAAAAAAAAAACCCGTCCTTGTTTTAACCACGTTAATTATTTAAAAAACAAACATGTTTTGTATTGTTGGTTTTTAAACAATAAACGTGGTTTAAACTAAGATTCTATTAATTTTGAATTAAAATGGTGCCACAAAATAAGTTTGCTATGTTTGTAGAAAAAATATATATCAATTTATTGGATTAACTTATTGAAGCTTATAAATCTCGTTGTAATATGTAATCATTGAAGAAGATAATATAACCAATCTTCAATGAAACGTGAACCAGAAAAAGACAGGAAATAAAATGGTAATCGTCGGAAATGAGAATCGAACTCAGAGCCTCTGTCTTACCCGGACAACACAGTACCAATTGAGCTATTGAGAGCTAATTAGAGCTAATTGAGAGCTCAATTGATAAAGTGTTGTCCCTGTAAGTCATTGGTTCCGGGTTCGGTTTCCACGTCCTTTTTTCTTTTGTCTTTTTCTATTTCATTGAAGATCTGTTAATATTATTTTCTTCAACGATTAAATTTTATCATATTTTCATTGCTTATTTACATTCGCTAAATTCCTAAAAATGATATTTTCAATGGTGATAATTAACATTTATTATTCCGATTTATTAAGAGCCGTTAACCAGCGGAGGAGAATTTAAATTTCGTCGTACGGTGATCTTGCGATCGTACCCTTGCAACTGTTCAGGGCCTTTCCGATCAGAAAGATTAATTATTCTCCATACCATCATTAACATAATAACTCAATATCGATCTTATTTCATTCAAAATTAGCTTTGATAAATACCTACATTCAAAAATGCTCAAACTCGTGATGATAAAACTATTAAAATTATGTAATTTTTGTAATTATTTTTTGATCGTAAGTATTTATAATTTTTCAATGATGTCCAAGCAAAATGAGAATGTTATTTAAAAAATATATATTATTAGTTTGTAAGACCGTAAATAAATAGACAAACAGTATTTTATATTTTTGAATGTAGCTATTACTTTGTGGTTATCCATTATAGAATAATGAAATAATTTTACTTTGTATAAACCACTTATTTGATGTGCAAATCCGACCGGTTTCGGAACAAACGTTCCTTCGTCAGGGAAAGCTTATACTAATTTGACAGTTTCGAACAATGTTTTATTATGGTAGGGGTGGAGCTGTTGCTAGATAATAATGTAGATTGGGTAGGTAGGTATTAGTGTAGAGTGGGTGGGCAGGGGAACAAATCCATGATTGGGCTATATGACAATATTTTTTGTTTGTTGATAATAGATTCATTATTTTTAAGGGATTTTTTAATTTCCAAGGCTTCTAAGTTATCTAAACGTTTTCCTTTATGATTAATATGAAGTATATATATTTATATTATTGATTTAATTTGAACTTAAATTAAAATTCTGAAAAGCAGCTTTCCTAAATAATTTATTGATTTATTTTACTGCATCATTATATATTATGATTTGAAATCTATGTTGTACATATAATTCAAATTTTGTTTGAAAATTTAACAAATTTGCCAACGACTTACGGTAAAACCTTATTGTACTAAAAATAAACATATTTTCTCAAAATTTAAAACATAGCTTCACTGGATAAAATAACAGTCTTTCGTAATCAATTTATAATTTTTTTTGTGGAAAAGAGTCAATACGTCTAAAATTGGATTTCAAAATGACATATTTCCGGTTTTGTCTGTTTATTCCCTCTTAAGCATCTCGTTGATTTTTAAATGTTTTTCACCTTTTTTTTAAATACAGTATTTTCTCATTTGTTTACAAAATAAAAATAACAGAATTACGTAAGTTTTGAGAAATGGCCGTGCATGTGGCAAATTAAGTAATAGCCGGCAAATAAATAAATACATTTTATTATTTTTCTTTTTGTGACAAGTTGAGATAAAACTGTCCTAACCCTTTTCCTGTTAAGCACTTGCATACTGCTTACTAACAACGTATGCATGGACACTGGAGGTCTAGATTCGTTCAAAATAAATAAATGGAGCTTCGTTTAACAAAAAAAATTAGAATCTTGCGAGAGCCTTGAAGGAGTAACCATCAGTTACTTATACCAGGGCGGGTAAGAGGTGGATTACCTCCACTGTCCTCACCCCCTATTTAATTTATCTTTGTCTTACTAACCTATTTTTTGCATTTTGTTTTTCCTGTTAAGCACTTGCATACTGCTTACTAACAACGCATGCATGGACACTGGAGGTCTAGATTCGTTCAAAATAAATAAATGTAGCTTCGTTTAACAAAAAAAATTAGAATCTTGCGAGTGCCTTGAAGGAGTAACCATCAGTTACTTACACCAGGGCGGGTAAGAGGTGGATTACCTCCACTGTCCTCACCCCCTCAGTCTCTCCCGTGCTAAGGATTTATCCTTTACATGTTAATTGAATGAATTAAAAATTCAATTAAATTTGATTATTATTATAAATAAGCAGGTAAGTAAATTGTTTTCCTTGGCGTACGCGTTGATTGTGAGAGACTTCGGAATCAATCTAACTTCCTAAAAAGAAATTAAACACCTTTTTTCACTGTTTTCTTAAACGTAGCCCCGGAGATCGATGAATTTGCGTATATAAGACTTTAATTCAGTCAGCCAAGAAAGAAACATCGAGTCGAAACGAACATCTATAGTCAAATACGATTTTATAACCTTTCGCATGGACTTATACAGTGTTTTTTGTAGTAGAGCTTTGAACGTAATTATGTGCGAGTCGTTCGCCTAAACAGACCTAAAAGTTGAAAAGCAATTTACGTCATGTCAATTACGCATTGTGGAAAACTTTTGTGTAGCCGTTCTTGACGAGAATCAGCGGAGGTATCCACCCTTCGCTCTAAGTCTAACTCCCCTCTTCCAGATTCATTATCGTCATTCTCTTCAAGCTAATATTATTTTTCCCAAAATATAAAAAAAATGGTATAATTTTATCAGAGAGATATCTGTCATTTTTTTCTTTTGTTTGTGATTTCCCAGCGGCTCTCGTAAGTAATTTGCCAATAAACGAAAGCCGATTACCGAGAATTTGGTCGATGTTTATTGATAGAAAATCCTAATTAAGTATGTGATTTATTGTATGGGATACGAGCTTTTACAAGAATTACTTTCAATGAAACAAGCTTTGTGTTACTTCTTCTGAACCGCTAGGTTTTTACATGTTTTAAGCTTTTCACAACCAAAAGTATTACCTATCGTGATTTATTTTTGGGGTTTTATGCCGTGTTGCGCTTTCTCTTTCTTTAGCCAACGTTCGAACATTGTTATAGTCAATAGTGTCCATCATCGGCTCAGATGTATTATTTTACTGCACGAGGTTTTTATTTTATTTTATGTTTGTGAACGAATATATCCATTGTCAGATGTTCAGTACAAAATACAGTACGTTAGTGGTATTTTTAGTCTGATAAATTAGTTTTGTACGGACGATGTTGTACTTTTATACCACTCTAACTAGCACAAGTTTTTCGTGATTTTTGTTAATTATATTTATGGAGATTTACCCTTTTCCAGTTCATAAATAAATTATTACTCAGAGTAGTTACACGGGTTTCCCCAAGGTTTCGACCCTCGCCGTTTTAAATAAATTTATATTATTCATAACGCAATTGTAATCTAGACTACCACATTTTCCTTGAAGGGTTACCTATCAATGTTATTGAAAAGACATTCTTAACTCTGTAAGAGTTCGGAATTGGTGTCGATGAAGATTGATCAGAATTCGTATCAAGTTTCCAGTAGGTAATTCATCTTGTCGATGAGCACTTGAATCTATGTTGGTAGAATCGAATAATCCATTCTATCATTTAAGAAGGAAGCCTGGGGTTATTCTGGTTTAACGATGCCTCCTACCTTTTGATGCCTGTGGTGGTGACATCGAAACATAAAGTAGAACAATGAATAAGTGGTGTGTTGGTTCTCCGGGCCGCAGCAGTAGGAAGAGTCGTAAATGAAAAGGTATTACTTGGATTCTGTTTTCCTCTCTGTATTGTCTGGAGACGGGACCCGTATTTCATCCGCCGTGTTTCCCTGAATATTGACGAATTGTTCAAGGGAATGAACAATTCGTTCGCCTTAGATAAATAATGTAAAAGATAACAGACGCTACTTTCTGTTATTTGAGAAATATTGGTATTGTCGGTAACCCAATTTGCGACATTCATTCTCAATCATATATTTGTGGCTCTGGCGCATCGAATATGTGTAAAGAAATCTTCCGGAGGCGATACTCGTGGCACTTGTAATAGTAAATATCACCAGTTATCGACAACTGTCTTTATTCTGATTATTGCACGAAAATATCATATTATACAAATTAATCGTTAATCGATATTTGTTTTCAACACGGATTCTTATTTTCGGCGAGAAATTGAAAATTGAAAGAGTTATTGAAATTCCGAGCCAATTCAAATCCATTATATTATTCTTGTTAGTGTTTCTTTTGTGTGTTGTTTTTAATCACTAAATAATTAAGAACATCGACAGTACAAAGAAATAATTTTTTATCATTGCGTTGCCAGTTTAGTACTCTTGTTTTTTTTTGTTTTTTAAATTAGCTCCGCACTGGAGGCCCTGAGAAAAAATAATCCCTCAGGGTCTATGTCATCCTTAAGGATGCCGTGTAAGGGCCTTTTTAGAAACGAAGAAAAGGAAGTTCTGGGAAGGAAAAAGGTATGAGGGGTGGGTAGGAATCTGGGGGTCAACATGTCCACGAGTGACGGACGTATGAATCCATCTCTCCCACTGCGGTGCAATGCGATGGGTTGAGAAAGTCCGGCTGGAGAGATCTAGGTTGGGTTAGGTCTCCCTCAACCAGTCTCCCAATCCAGCCGCGCAATAGGTGGGCAAACCTCACCCAATGGACCCGGGCACCTCTGCTAAGTCACCAAACGTAGCGAGCCACTTGAGGTGACTTACGGCAGGGGTGTTGGTTATCCAATACATGGTTCGCGGGACTGCGGTAACCATAACCGCCTCCCAAATCATGTTCTACGACAAAGACGACATTTTTATTTATAAATTCTAAAACTCACATGTTTATATTCCAAAAGGCAGAATCGATAGTGACTATTCTACGCGTTCAACAAGAGAAGGTTTAGTACTTATATTATTTTATGAAATATTGTACTTATAGGATCAATGGTATTAAAAAGTATCCCGTTTGTAGTCGTACTACAAATACTGTGTTGTGAAATCACAACAAGGATATTAAATTCTGAAAAAACAACATTCACAGTCACTCCTCGGTTAACAAAACTTTTGGGACCGAAGCCTCTCCATAACGAAGTAAAACAGCTCTTTTATACTTTTTGTGCTCCAAGTTAACGCTAGGGTGCAGTGTTGTCAGGGAGAGAACCTATTCCGAGTAAGAAGTGTGCAAAGCACGAGCAATTGTGAGTGTTTGAACTAAGTTTGACGGAAAATTATCCCGAATTCAAAAGTTGTCCTTTGAGGAGGTTGGAAAACAGAATAAATTTGAATTTCTTTTAAGACACAAATTTGTAGCTTGATGATACCATTGATTTATGAATGTTTGCACTTTCCCTTATATTACCCCTTCCTTATACTTCCTCTAAGTAATTTCTGCTTCTGATATTGAAACGTTTTCCGCAACCTGCCAGCTTCATTACATAACCGATGTATTTTTGGTTGCAGCGAAGCTTTCTTTTATTTGTACTTTGAAATATTTTATATTTTTCCAATAACAAGAACCTGCGCGAGTTCAACTCTCCGAAGCCGTCTAACTTCGGTTTGATTTTCAATAGTAGGTACAAATAGACGTGAGAGTATAGATGTAGGCTGGAGCACGGAAAGATGTAGCAAATTCGTGACAAAGGCCAAAGAAAACGGCATTTTAGATAAATGTACAAAATAAGCTGTATATTTTCAGTTTGACATTCAGTATATTAAACATATTTATTTCTGGAACGATTTTGCGAATTTATAACAAATTGCGAAGCAGGTGATTGTTTTAGGCGTTTTACATATTAATTCAGCTTTTAGTACAGCCCCTCGATGGCGCGTTGCTTAGAATGTCTAATTTATGGGCTGTGCAAGCATTTATAGTCTATGAAATATTCGATTAGTCAGACAAACGTTCAATTATCTCTGTGTATAGTTTAAAATTCAAAATTATCAAATACGTTGTAACATTTCTTCTGCTGTCAACAAAATTTATGATACCTATATTGGACTAATCAAGGGATAATATTAATGCTTTGACCGCCGACAATAATAATCATTTATGGCCAGCGCTCGTGAAGAAATGCAAAATAAATTTGCTAGTGATTTATTAGGGTACAACTGCTAATCGGAACCCTTGAATGAAACTCTGATAAGCAGACAAGAAATATCGAAACTTTTGAGATTTTCAAGTACTAAATCATGGTTTTGAGAAAGTAATACTTCAATTAGGGCTCAAATAACAATGATAATCCTGAGCATGTTTGCAAATATTTCTATTTGCATTGTTTTTGTAAACTTTTTTGGAGTTTAAAAATTTACATCTGTTTTTTTTACCTTAACTTCCCACAGGAGACCCGGAGGAAAATGATTTTCCTCTGTGTCATCTGTGAAGATGCTGAATGAAAGGTCTTTTGAGGAGAGGGGGGAATGAACATGGGTCTCGAAGAGGCAAGAACATAAAACGCAAAACCAATAAAATGTTGATTTTAGAGTTATCAGCGAATTATTTGAAGAGCTTTACTGTAAAACCCCGTGATCGTCTTGACGAAGATTTTATAAGAGTAATTTTCAGCGGACAAAAATTAATAATTTATCTTTCTGCATTTTTAATTGTGTTTTTAAACTTAGATTTTGTATTTTAATATTGTGTCGAACTTCATTAGACTTTTTTTAAGGCTCTATGGTACCGAACCGACTGAAATTTTGGATTCTTACTAAAAACTATGGTATTTATAGGAATCAATCAGCAAAAAGCAGAATTCGTGAAAAAATCATCCTTTTTACGGGTTTACTTTATACTTTTAAGGCTTGGGGTCGAACTTTAAAACTCGTTTTCTCAGGCTCCATGCCGCTGAACCGACTGAAATTTTGGATTCTTCCTCAAAATTACGATCTCCACAGAAATCAACTAAAAAAATCTGCAAATAACAGCATTTGTGGAAAAAGCATAATTTTTACGGGCGTATGGTAAGACTTGGGTTGGGGTAGTTGCATGGATTGGCCAATATTTTGATACGTGTAATCAGAATAAACATAATACATATATTTTTTTTAATATTTATTTTTATTTCATAAAAAATTATTGGTTACAAATTTTTCGTTTTTTTTTGGCTACCACCCTAGGCTAATACACGTGTTGTGGGTAGTCATACATTTAAAAATTTTAAATAGTAATTAAAAAATACTATTTTATTGAAACAGATAATTAAACATTCTAAATAAAAACTTTGAAATACATAAAATTAAGTGAAAAATAAATTAAAAAAAACATATTTTGAAGAAAAATAAAAATGAAAATTCAAATTTTGAAATACAATAATACAATAATAAATATTAAGTGTTAAGAACTCGTGGGTTCTATACAAATATATAAATTAGAACATATATTTATAAATTAAAACATAAATAAAATGAAGTGAAAAACTAAGAGAAAAAAAATTAATAATGTTTTAAAGAAAAATAGAAAAAAATGGAAATAAAAACTTTGAAATGCAAAAATTCATAATTAAAATGTAGTGTTAAGAACACATGTATTCTTTGAAGTACGCTCGTCCCCTTTCGAAAATCCAATGTTTTACACTTGCTGTATAAAGTATTTTAGAATTACGTGACTTTATGTCAGTACTCAGAGCATTATATCTTTTAGGAGCGATGAACCAGAATTGTCGTTGAGCGAATGAGGTATTAGTTTTTGAATGCTGAAAAGCTGGTGTGTGCTTGATGTTGTGGAGCCATTAGTAGGTTATTTTTTCGTATATAACAAATGCTTGTTTTAGTAAATAGCTGTCGAATATCTAAGACCTTAGTTTTGGCAAAGAGTTCATTTGAGGGATGGGTAATGCTGGGTGAATTCTGATTTTATTTCAGTGAATTATAATATTTTCTTTATGTGATACCGCATGAGTTCCAAATGACCGACCACTGAGATTGATGTTGGAGGTGTTGGGGTTGGAGCAGATGAAAGGAAGTGGCTGACTATCAAAAATAGTTAAATTTCAAGCAAATTTGAATGGTGATGGTGTTACATAATCGTGTGATCAAGAATACTTTCATTCTGGAACGAAGTTACAAAAGTTGAGGACAAATGATTTTAATATTTTATTTTTTCTATATTTAATGTTTCAAATTTAATATTTCAAAGCCCCAATCATGTCTGATTACGTCTAAAAGGGACCGAAATAAAAATCTAGTCTTCTTCCACGGAAGCAATCTTCCGAACAGGCCCTCCATTGAAACGGGCTGTCCGTTTGACAGATTCTCCTAATGTAAACGCACTTTAGAGCACAGGCGTCAGGTGGGAACCCACAAATGCTGTATGTTTTTCCTCGTCAGTTTGTTTCAGAAAAAATATCAATGCAAATTTAAAAACTTTTTCATTTATAAGGTGAGTGTTAATAGATAAAAACAAATATTTGCCCTTGCCGGGTTTTAAACCTATGCCCTCTGATTCCAACGTCATAAAGCTTGCGACTCCGCTACGGTGGTCGTCGTACGCACAAAGAGCCCTTAGCTTATGCTGTATCTCAATGATATTTGATTCAGCAATGTACAATATGAATCCTTTACAATGCAAGACTGGAATGAACCATCAATAAAAAGCATGAATAATATCCGCCGTAATATCAAAGGCAACAAAAATAAGCCGGCGGGCCTATTTATCTCGGAGGACTCGCTAATTAATTCTCATCACGTTTGGCCTTTAGCAGGACTCGGCGCATTGTACATTGTACACGACCATTCGACTTATATTGCGCTGTTGAAAATCGTCCAGATAAATTATGACCGCTTTACATCTCTATTGGGTTGCACGCCCGCAGTGAGAAATGATCTGTCTGGTGCAGTGATATAGGCTTGCTAGATAGGGCATAATATACGCCTAGTGACCTTGTCTCTAAAAAGCACGATTGCAAAATGCAAAATTACAATTCGTATAACTGTACATAAATACTCCGGTTCAGTTAGATCAGATAATATGTATTTATGTAACTAAGTGTAATGTATTGAAAAAGCTTCTAAGTGATGCCGTCAGATGCCAGCAGGGAAAGTGCTTCTATCGATGGCCACAGGGTACCCAAGTAGGCGGTCCCGCCGAGACTGGCTCTGGCCAGGCTACCGACCAGATTAAATTAGCCGCTTGTATGGACATGTCGTGTGACTTGCAGCATTATTATTGTAAATACTTAAACTCATAATAAACCAGTTTGTTATCGAGAACCTGAAGTTATTGAGAAGATCCCCTGAAGTTAATAACATAAAGTTAGAGAAAGTTATTGGGAAGAAATGAATAGTGTTTGAATGTAAATAATACCAAACATTTCACTAAGAATAATTCATGCAATTTTACCGGGTACAGAGAGTATGGATTATGGAACACGAAGCAACTCCTGCCACACAATTATTCGTTATTTACATTTATTATTTTTTATTACGACTCTTGATTTACTTGATCGTGCATTTTTAAACGACTTCAAAAAGGAGGAGGTTCTCAATTCGACTGTATTTTTTTAATTTTCATTTTTGTTACCTCAGAACTTTCGACTGGGTGAACCGATATTTTCTGATTCTTTTTTTATTTGAAAGCTGGTGCTTCCCGTGTGGTCCCATTTCAATTTGGTCCAGTTCTAACAATGGCATCCATGAGAAAACCATATAAGTCTTAAATTTGCATTAAGTATCTGCGCGACAAATGGACGAATAACTCAATATCACTCCAACCGATTTCGATGATTCTTTTTTTATTGGAAAGGATGTACTTCAAGGGTAGTTTGATGAGAGTTTGGTTAGGTTCTGATTATGGGATCCATGACAAAGAAACGGAACTCTTCAATTCTTAGGAGCAAATTAACGATACTCGGCCGAATCTTTTATAGGCTATCCGGATCTTTGAGTCACCTACCGCAACGTCGTTATGGTCAAGTAATGTCTGTATCATATGAGCAGCACGTTTAGTAGGTCTACCCATATTCAGACAAATTAGTTAGTCTACTTCAGATTCACTAAAAATAAAAAAATAAACAAAAACTTTAACAAAACACAAAAACCCACTTAAAAAATGCACAAAAAAATTTTTTTTTCGTATTCTTCTACTACTTAATAATCAACTTACTTTTTCTACTCATCAATATGTACGTACGATTGTTATTTTTGGAGTCGGTGTCAGCCAAGGTACACGGCCCGGAGTGTTCACTTGACAGCTTCCATCCCGCCGCGGCTCCGCTCTCGCCTCCTGCCTCTCGCCTCGTCAAGTCGCGCTTGCGACACAAGCACTTCTCACCTCTAACTAAATATGTAGTTACAAACCTACCTTGGCTGACATCGACTCCAAAAATAACAATCGTACCTACATATTCATGAGTAGAAAAAGTAAGTTGTTGAAGAATACGAAATTATTTTTTTACTTTTTAGTGCATTTTTTTAAGTCGTTTTTTTTTGTTTTGTTTTATGTTTTCCTTTCCTTTAGCACCTAACTTCTTCTTCCATTTACCTACTTACACTTCAAATATTCTCTCAACATAACCCTTTTCTATTTCCCTGGTCTGCGTGTCACGATTTCAACATCTAATTCTTGATCTTTTATTATGTTCCTTGTCATTATGGTCAATATAAGAACTGCTTTATGTAGGTCAGAACTGCTAGTCCCGTATCCTTGAAAATATCGTGATTATATAGGTTACTTTATGTACCACGAAGGCCAGCCTTTGATGTCTTCCTCTATGGACCGGTGTATAATATGTTCAGTCTGTGCACTGGAAGGCTTTCGAGGAAACAAGCGGGAACAATGGGAAGTTTAGTAACGACGGAAATAGCGGCGTCTTGCGACGTTCTGTAGTACCTACTTCCGACGTTAAAGTTCGGAAGGTTCAGCTCAGAACTGAAAGAAATAAAAGGAGGGACAAAAAATATCCACCCAACGTCTTGTCGTCGGACACGAACCAATAAAGAAATGATTTGGACTGAAACTGTCAGACAATGTATTTATCAATTTTCCGTGCGACGCGACAAGAGAGCATTGATTGTATATAACTAATGTAATCATTCTTATCAACTAACTTCCTTTACGTCTTTTAACTAACATCCTTTTCAACTAAAATCATTTAAGAAGCGGGTGTGGGTACCGCCCCATTTGTGGGAACCATTTATTGGATAACCGACACCTCTGCCATAGGTCACCCCAAGTGGTTCGTTACGTTTGGTGACTTAACAGAGGTGCCCTGGTTCATCGGGTGAGGTTTTTTACCGGGTCTTGGCGGCGAATGCGTCTGCCCACGGCTGCATGGCAGGCCGGATCGGGAGAGAGTGGTTGAGGGAGTTTCTTTGATTTCTCCAGCCGTACTCTCTCGGAACATCGGCTTGAACTGCAGTGGGAATGAGTTTTTCTTTTGCCCTGTTTAATTTATCTTTGTCTTACTAACCTATTTTTTTGCATTTTGTTTTTCCTGTTAAGCACTTGCATACTGCTTACTAACAACGTATGCAAGGACACTGGAGGTCGTAGCTTCGTTTACCAAAAAAAATAGAATCTTGCGAGAGCCTTGAAGAAGTAACCATCAGTTACTTATACCAGGGCGGGTAAGAGGTGGATAACCTCCACTGCAGTGGGAGGGATGGATTCATACGTCCGTTACTCGTAGACACAGATTCCCACCCACCCCTCATATCCTTTTCCTTAAAAATTCCCTCCACACACTATCCCCAAAGATGTGTCAAATCAGATACGTTTTAAGATTTTCACGGCCAAAAGTATTTTCGTTATTTGTTTTTGGAGTGTTATGCCGTGTTGCGCTACCTCCTTCTTTAGCCAACGTTTCGGACAGCAATTTCACATCTACCGGATCTGCCGGATCTGCCCTGATGATGGACACTGCAACGCTGTCCGAACTTTGGCTAAATAAGGAGGTAGTGCAACACGGTATAACACCCCAAAAACAAATAACTAAAATGTGTCAAATCAGTTTACGTGTAGTATTTATTTATTTATTTGTTTGTTTACGCCTTGATGGCTTTTACATGTAAAGCAAATTGTACGGGAGCATTATAACAAGTATGTAGTATCATAAGTATATAGCACATAAAATAATAAACAGAGCATAAAAGATATAAGTAGGCCTAACATAAGTAGGTATCAGTATTCGATAAGTAAATTGTTTATAAAGGAGTTCAACCAGCAGATTCGTATTTGGGCTCACGCTACATTAGATTCAATAATAATTATTGTCACAATATCACACAAAATATAATTCCAAACATACTCGAAGCATACCGGTATTGCAGTGGTATAAAACATTTTTTAACGATTAATATAAAAGTAGGTAATTTTCTGGTAATTAATTTTTTAATTTTTTTTTGCTATCATAAATGTACGCATGTTTGTTATTATTATGAAAAAAATAAAAGGTACGCAGTAATTACATATATAAATAAGTAAGTAGGTACTATGAATGTAGTTACAGAACAGTGGGTATTAAATTTGTTACTGTTAACAGTCTGAAACATTTAAGGATTTTTACGTAAGTTTGTTGTTATCAGGAAAAAATAAAATAAAAGGTACCTACACAGCAGTTACATATATAAAGAAGCAAGTAGGTTCTATGAAAGTAGTTACAGAGCAATAGGTATTAATTTTTTTACTGTTAACAATCTGGAACATTTAAGAATTTTTGCATCTGCATGCATATACGCCTTTTGAAGGAAGCGATGTTTTTATAAAAAAATATATCAACAGAGCAAGTTTCATTCCCCACACGATGGAATCTCTAAAGACAAGAGTTAAACAGAAAATTAGTGCGAGAAGCAACTACGTTAAATGGAGCATGGAGTCTGGTGTTGTAATTGTTAGGTACTTGATAGTTTATCATTAGTAGATATTTTCATAGTAAAACGCACTTGAGTTTCAACCGCGACTACAGCAAAAGACTGGTACAATTTTATAAAGTATTTTTTAATCTTAGCACTCTCTACCCCGTGTCTAACGGGTAGTTGTATATTGTTCGCACAATCGTAAAATGACCCCTTTCCGCAAAATTCCTCCACAGCCTCTGTTGACGGCAATGTCTCTTTATCCGTATGTAAGTACAATCCATGTATGTAATACAAACCCCACTAAAATGTGTCACATTACAGCAAGACGTAAACTAACCCAGATTAAACGTCTTGCGAATGTGCTCCGGTGGGAAATTGAATCTGTAAAGTTTTTTCGGTGTGCGCCCTGTGCGGCCGGTGCTGGTACCCCCGTCGCCGGAAGCGGAAGCCTCGTCCGTTCATCGCCCGCAGCGCCGGATAAAGGTCCAGAGGTGGCGGCGGAACCAGAAAGCTGCTGCATTACTTCCGCGCGCAACCCGCAACCTGCATCCATTGCAAGTGCGCCCAGGAAAGTAGACTCGTGAAAAAATGTTATTACAACCAAAAGCCTCTTCCACCTAACATGACGGAGGCAGTATCTAATGTTATTCAAGGATTACGCTCGGCAAAGTTTTTGAAACCTTCGCACGAAGTTGAATTTCGCCGATAAAGTGGATTTGTTAATAAATCTCGGCACCTCGCAACGAACGACTTAGCACTTACATACATTGCCTCGTTCGTAGTTCGTAATAAAAATAATGAAGGGCTACCTGTAAAGGTGAGAATTTTACACCCTGATTTTTAGGAAGTAAATATTCGTGAATTCGTCGGGAAGGCACACCGCGAAGTGATCGAGGTGGATCGTTCGCCTTAAGAGCGGGGAACCGGTTTATGTTGTGGATTCGTTGCATTATTTTCTTCGTTACATATATCCTATTCAAAATCTTAACGAGGTAAGTAAAGAAGCCGTGTATACAAATTGCGACTCGCGACCCGTGTATTGGACGGTCCTACTGTCAAATTTGCCCTATCAAAAAAAGGAGAAGAAGAAAAATAATATGGGAATCTTAACGACGTAAGTGTAGAAAGCGTGTAAACAACTATGCGCCCGCGGCACGGCGTATTGGACGGACGTACGGTCGAATTCACCCTAGCAGGCCTGGAGATTCGACCTTTCCGCCGGGTTCATTTTATTAATTTCTGAAGAACGAGTTACTAATATTTAAGATGTTTCTAAATGAATAACTCCCGAAGTTATTAATTCATCGTCTAGAATCTAGAAAAATAAAATCTGGTGCTCAGCGCTAACTTTAGTTG
Organism: Limnephilus marmoratus; assembly: GCA_917880885.1. Lineage (NCBI taxonomy): Eukaryota > Metazoa > Arthropoda > Insecta > Trichoptera > Limnephilidae > Limnephilus > Limnephilus marmoratus. Next base: position 31,394,989 of record OU862909.1, on the reverse strand, counting down.
TACGACTTATTATAATTTTTTAAAGGCGTTGTACGTTAAAAAATTATGGCAACGTACTGTTTTTATTAATCTAAAATATAAATACCTCGCATGCCTTGTGAGGCATTGAAATAAAAATGATAATTCAATTACGAATTCGCCGAAATAAATTAAAATGTGAGCCTCGGGCAAACAGGGCCGGATCTACGAAATCTAGCGCCCTGTGCAGTAGGTACCGATGGCGCCCCCCCCCCCCCTACATTTTTATTTTGATTAAAAATTCGTTCACGCCAATATATTTTTTTTAATTTTATTTTTTTTTACACTAATTTATCAAATAAAATTAAGACATATAAAGGGTGTAACCCTATCTAAAGTTTTCGAATAAATAAGCCACGATCTATGTAATTCTTCTCCATTAGGCAGTTTCTTGTAATAATACTTAGTATTAAATTTATGCTTGTTCGTAGTAGGAAAATCAAAACCTTTTAATTGTACAGGACCTTCCTGAACTAATAAATTAATGGAATTTTGAGATAACTTTGGCCAGCATCCGGGATCTTTCAATTCAAGCTCTGAAAACAGAATTAAATTTAAACTGCTATCAGTAACGTTATTTTTATCTTCTAATAATTCGACCGGAGGAATTTGTGCGATAGATATCTGTTTAGATATGCTCGGGACCATTGTAACGTCATTGCGCGGGACATCATTTTTTATCGGTGCTGGAGAAATTGGAATAAAAAATTCCCAATGGAAACGAGTTTTTTATGTCATTATGCTCTTTAATTCTACGTTTTAGATTCTGCGAGCCTGAAAGTTTTTTTTTTAATTATTGTTCTATTCATTGTAATCCACAATCCACAACCTCTAACAAACAATAGAAATTTAGTTATAAATTAAAAAACCTAATAATATAACCTCAAATTTGTACCTTGCATTTCCATTTCCACTGTGTTCTGTGTTGAGCGAACAAACACCATACAAAACACTGACGTATCTATGGTATCAACGGCTTACGAAAGACGCTTACACTGATTATTACTGACTGTAAAATAACAAATCTAATAGAAATTAATTATAGGTACATTTTACGAACTTCAACTGTCAAATCAATGATGAAACTGTTAACTGTTGCAAACCGTGCGATGTTTATGCTAATAGAATTTACTGAAGATTTCATAAGAAAATGGTCTTCAACTACCTTCTCCTAGAGACTTAAATCGTACAAAAGCATTTTGAAAGGCGCAGTCGGTTTGTTTGTTCTCTTGAATAAAAGTACGGCGCTGTGATTGGTTAATGAATTTGGATCGCACCCATTCGTCGTAAAAGACGGTAAAAGATATATGGAAAAATAGATCTTACGTTTAAACTAAATATATGGAATTTGTAAAAAAATTCTGTAACTCACTATAAATTCGTAAACCGTTGAATACAAACCAGATGCGTGCGCAGTCTGTATCTTTGGAAAGTGTTGCTAGAGCGTAATAATTATTTCGTACTATGGGTAATTTTTAAACGATTCAGGGAATATTATAACAAATTTTCAATAAAATAGGAGTTGGCGCCAGGTTTTTTGCACGTTTTTGAACGTATGGCAGATCCGGCGCTGCGGGCAAACCCCCGATAAACGTGGTTATGTCTCGCCTTAAAAACTATCTTGAAATAATCGTTTAAAACATATCCTTTCGTAGATTGTCTTTAGTGACATTTTGTTAGTTTGCTATATATTTGAATACGAAACTCTTTGCTTAGGAAGGTACTACGTTCCAACTTGTTATTTTCATATCTGCATACACACATAATTATAATGTGTACTGTACACACCCATATATCTACTACCGGTCACATTTACGATCGTACATGAAAGTTTATGTTTGACGATAAAGTATTTTATTGCCAATTTTTCATAACTCACAATCGAAATAAAAATAAAACCATAACTCGTGGTAACCAAATGGATAACTACCACTACACGCTATAGTACATTTAGACCTCCCTTTACGGTTATCCTCATTCTCGCACTATATTTTTCAAGCATGCACGATAAAATTCATACTTAATCGATTAAACACTTTTTAAATATATTTATGCCTTTACATTTTTCGTTTCAAACATCTCCTACAGGGTGTTCTATATAATAGCGTTGGCGGCCATCCATTCTAATTTCGCCCTAACCTCAGCTAACCGGAACATTTCCAAACCTTGAACACCTGTCCATTAACAGATTTTCCTCAGCCGGGAAAATCTCCTGTACTCTTTTGGCTTCCACTACTTCTTTCTTGACCAAGTTAAATAGGTAGAACTTGTTGCTATGTAGACGTATTTCAGGGACTTCTTCTCCTTTTGAGTTCCATTACCAACTATCTGTTTGTTTGAAACCCTGACTATCCATGATAGGTATATTATGCAAGCTCCTTTTTTACCAAATTTCTTAAGTTAAATTCTTGTTCGTTGATTTTGTTTTCAATGTTCATGTTTTGCATGCATACAGGAAACAATTACAATTTATGGGACCGCCACCATGTCATTCAGCGTTATGTGTCAAGTTTGGGGATAACGGCCGGCGTGTCGAGGGGTAAGGCTCTTGACTCGCAATTCGAAGGTAGCGGGATCGAATCCCGGCGTGAGCAAATGAATCTTATTTGTTTAATTTGTTTTATTTCACAATTAATTCATATAAAAATATATTTGCGGCACGTTCCAGAGTGGAAGATAGATACTCAGTATCGCCCTGGTGTAAGACCACCATTCAGATTTGAAACGTTGCTTGAAACGGCTTAAGCCGTATTTGGTGAGCAGATCTGAATAGTACTTTTTCAACTTTCTCTTTCCCATCTCCTTCCCCTCCTCACTATCTTCTGCCTCACAACATACCCCAATTGAGGATGCCATAGTTTCACTCGCCTCGGACGGGAGCATTTGGGACTCTTGTGAGGTATTCACGTATAAAAAATCAGCAATAACTAGGACATTTTTGTAAAAGCTCCTCTTGCCATTTCTACTCTTATACTTATTACTCTCTCACGATCGTTGAGTCAAACGTCAAAGGAAAGCAACTCTCGACGGATAGACTAGACAAAATCACCCTTTGCTGTTTCGTTAGCGAACATATTTTGTAATATTAATTTTAATGTCACGTCTTTCGCTAGAGCCCTTCACCCGATCTAGGAATTCTTGGAACTTTATAATATAAATTAATTCGTATTATTTTGTATCTTATTTCATTTTATTATAATTTGATTCTTACCGTAGACAAATAAGATTCTTTCAAAGCGTTTTATTAACGGCCCTTTCATATTTCGAATTTTGTCTGTGATAAAAACAAAGTTTCCAGCCATGATTCACCCTCTAAAGTTGTAGCGGTCTCACCCTCCAACAACCTGTGTTGAACTCGCGACCTCTGCGCTCCGAGGTGCAAATTTAACCGAGGCTGCTCAATCACACTTTACTGCGGGCGATCAAATTGATAGCCGAGAAGATTACAATATTATCTTGACATAATTTCCCATTGAAGTTGTCTAAGTTTTGAACTAATAGGTGTGTAAGGGTAACGTGTTGACGGACGGAGCTTAATGAATATTATCTTTACCTGTGTTTGTATTTCATAAATGGCCTATTAATCTCGGAAAGGTACAGGCCCGAGCGCCCCTCCTCATTTGCTTCGTAATCCATATGCCTCTAAGCAGCCTTTTAAAGCTCGTGGCTCTTAACCGACACGGGACATTTATACTCTGAAAAGATCAACTTTTCAACCGCATTTTGTAAATTTAACCACTCAGGCCTCGAGCCTATTTTGTCGGAATGTCAAAATATTTGAGCCTCGCAATAAAATCCAAATGTGAGTATTTCTGAACGCATCCGAAAACTAAAAACTGTTTTTGAAAGGTGATGAAGTACGCTTTCAAATTTTGCAATTCGAAATAAACATATTTTTTTGAAATGTAAAAATTTTGAATTCAAACATAAAAAAAGATTTAAAAATGGCTCACCTTCGTTTTTTCTAATTAAAATTATTGATAATGAAAAAAAATTAAAACATATTTTTTTAGAAAAATGTATTATAAACGTTATCATTCTTAAAGATGTAGGTATATTTTAATTATTTTGCTGTTAAATTTTAGATTTGAATATAAAGCGTGGTGTTTTTTTTTCTTTCTAATACCGTTAAGATCGTATTTCTAACCATTACAGCAAGGGAGACACAACGATTTCTATGAGATCTGTATGAATTGTTCTGAAAACCGAACAAATTAGCCTAAGGGGTTTAAGCGAGAAAGATTTTCGAAATGAGAATGAAATCCGTGAATGAAAATTATTCTAAATTTTTAAAAGTTTTTATCATGAAATCAAAAATTTTAATATTTAGAAACTATAAATTAAATGGGTTTCTGAATGTCTACCATCAAATAACATTACTTTCCTTGAATACAACATTACTTTCGTCACAAATCCAAATTTAAGTTTTTTATAAAAAAGTCCGCGCAGCCGTTCCTCTTATCCCTTCAGTCTTTAAAATATTTTTACGTGCAAGTCCCAACATCACAGCAAAATTTAATGGAATTTCAGAATACTTCGGAGGTATTTTAAATGTGCCACATATTTCTTATTTTTGAAGTTATCTTAAAAGAAATACCATTTTAGAAACTAGATAAAAACAGTATTTTAAATAAACATTGACTCATCTAAATAATAAGATTTTAATATCACATATAATAGTAAAAAACTTATGAAAACATTACTAGTCCAAACGTCCATAATTTTATAAGAATTCGATATTTTGAAAACGCATTTCTTTTGTGTAGGGAATTAGTAAGAAAATCTGTCTCTTCACTTTTTATGCCGTTTATACATACAACGACGAACAAATCTTAAAAAAATACTTTTATAATGTTAGATATATTGTGACATGTTGTTAAAATAATGTTATAATGTGACGCCCAGTCACATCTGTCAGAGGCTCTAAAGGAGTAGGTATGATGTTTATCTTTACGAGGCTTAAGGGGTTAAAAAAGTATGTGTTATTTTTAAGGTTTTCTATTCAGAGGCGGAGTTTTTGTTGTAGCATATATAGGTACCTAAATGAAATCCACTCGGTAGAAAAAATCATACTCAAATTATTAAAAAATGTATCTGGTTATTTTATTTACACGTTACAGGACTTACAGGTAGTGGCGGCTGTGACATTTGGGTGTGCTAGAGTGCTGGTATTAGAAGAAATGGCATTAGATATGAAGCCGAAAAAAAAAAAATTTTTTTTAGCTGGCCCCGTCTGTGATTCGTAACTACATATCATCTCCCCTTCAAAACATCTTCAGTATTCTTCTTCTTCTTTTGAACGCTTATAAAGGGGCTTTAATCATCAGATGTAGAAGTTATAACGAAGCTCTCGGTGACAAGGCCAATCAATACCACGAACTAACGAACATATCAAATAAAAACGTTATGTACAATAGTAACGCTTTTTACATAAGTCAAAAGTAGACTGTAATATGCTTCGCCAATTTGGAACCCGCAGTAGAGTGTACATTGATAGCACAGAACATATTTAAAACAAATTTATAAAATATCTTACCTTCAAATTTCGAATTTACATTTCAAACTTTGAATTTACATTTCAAACTTTTCAACGAAGGCGGGAACTAGCTGATTTAACATTTATTCACAGAATTTTAAATAATAAAATCGACTGTACCGAACTTCTATCCTTAATTAATTTCAATAAACCTTTAAGACGTACACGCCATACAGAACTATTCCACACGCTTAATTACAAACAAATGCAGCAACTAATTCGCCAATTAACCGGGCTCTTATACATTAATAATATTTTTTAACTCTAACATCGACATTTTCTCGGAATCACTGCCCAAATTTAAAAGAGGCATCATGTTAATGATAAAAGCTGTTTAATGCGCATACCCTTCACCTCTTCTCACATCTTGAGGAAGTATGGCTACTATCCGTGGCTCTACCCTACCCACTTTCTCTTGGGCATGCTTGGTGTGAACCTTCTACGGGTCAGAAGGGATGCGCTCATTGTAACACATTTCTTCAGACTGATTCGTGGAAGGTTCGAAAACTCGGCTATCCTGGAGAGCATTAGTTTCTATGTTCCCGATGGTTATCTCCGTCACCGATAGCATAGACTGTTTTATCTCCCGGCTTGCAGAACTAACTTGCCAATGGTTATGCCAGTTGGGAGAGCTGTCTTGTTGTTAAATAGAATCACTTCGGATATCGATATGTTTAATATCAATGAAGCACAATTCAGACAAAAAGCTTTGTTGTTGTTGGTGTGATTGTGCTTCATTGAAATATAAATTACTTAAACCTGTTTAAATTTTAAATTAATACTCTTTTAAAACGCATTGAAATTTTATTTTGTAAGTTTTAAAATTAATAAAGAATTGAATTGAATTGAATTGAATCTTCAAACACAATCACACATACGCATACACCTACGCACATCATCCACTAATTTCTAATTATAAGTTCCACAAGCCAGTCCAAAGAAATATATCATAGGTACTCACTGTGAAATATTACATAAAATCTGTAAAAATAGAATAAATCACGAGAGATGGGAAGGCTGATAGAGATATTGAAAGAGGGGTAAATGCAGGTAATGGAGGACTGAATGCCGTTGGCGCTAATAAAATATCTGTCAAAAGAAGCGAAGCTAGCACTCCACAATGGAGTCCTGGTACCTATCCTGATGTATGGCAGTGAGGTATGGAACTGGCAGAGGAAGGATGAAAGTAAACTGAATGCTGTTGAAATGAGATCCCTGAGGCGAATGTGTGGTAAAACCATGCATGATCGTGTGAGAAATGTGGATATCCGCAAATAATGTAAGGCTGATGTAAGCATAATGAGTAAGATTAAGAAAGGGACCCTTAGATGGTATGGGCATGCAGAGCGAATGAAAGAAGAAAATAGTGTAAGAAGAATATATGACGCAAATGTGAATGGAAGAAGAAGACGGGGACGCCCGAGGAAGACATGGCACCAAAAATATTCAAATACAGAAGAGATATGCTATGGTGTCCGCGCAACTGTCGCCGGACTACGCGCTAATTAGTGTAGTTTTCATACAAAAAGAATTTGTTCATTTCGTTGATTTTTTGAAAATGTGCATTAATATTGGTTAACAATATATTTTGAATATGGAAAGGTTTCGTTCATTTAGTTTAGGGATTGCAATCCCGCAAAGCGGGATCCCGCAATCCCGCGGGATACCGCAGGTTTTATTAATCCCGCAATCCCGCACCTTCAAAGCGCGGATCCGCGGATCCCGCAAGTTAAAAATTTTGCGCTAAAACTTTAGCGTAAATCTATTAAACTATTAAATTATGCTAATTATTTAAAGATGAATCTAAGAAAACAGATTACTAATTACTAGGGCCCGGATTAATATGTAAATACATATTTTTAATTTACACGATTTTCGGTCTCGTATGTGTTCTCTACCTAGATTATCATATATAGATTGTGAAAAACTCATTTTTATTTTCCATATTTTTCCATATTTCATGGTTAAGTCCATATTTTACAAAAAATATCACAATCATCCATATTTTCGATTTTCATATCATAAAACATGAGTTAGTTCGCAAAAATTGATATAATTTTACGTATTTGCATTCTCCCCACCACACGGCCGCCCGTGTTTCATTTCTCCTGGCGTATTATTGTAATTTGATTTTTGATTCTCTTCCTCTACCTGCTTGCTGTTCCTTGCGCGTCTTTTTATTTTTACGTACCCAAGTCACCTACTACTACTGTCTAGGTACCTATCAGTTTAATTTCAAAATACCCGAGGATAAACAACCTTTGCGTTTCAAGTAAAGCATATTTTAGACAAAAAAAATAAAAAAAATAAAATAAAAATAAAGGATTTGACACCCTAAAAACAATTAATAAAGTTCTGAGCGGAAGCTTTGAGGTTACTGCAGACGTGCCTTACATAATTTCGGAACTAGGTGTCTTTAAGTACGCTCCCATTACATCATGTGACGTGGAAAGATCTTTCAACCAATATAAGGCTATATTTAGACCAAATCGACAAAGTTTTAATTTCGATAATTTAAAAAAGCATGTGATTGTGTACTGCAATCAATTTAATAAGACAGATTTAGAGGAAGATGAATAAAACTTCATTTTTTTATTTGAATTACCTGAACATTTAGCTATCTTTTTATAATTTTTTAATGTAACTGTTACTGCATATTAATTTTTTACAATAAACAATGTTTAATATGAAAGATATTCTTATTTTATACTCCATATTTCTTCCATATTTTACATTTTTTAGTCCATATTATATGTAGGTACATATTTTGAATTTTTTAATACATATTTATCCGAGCCCTACTAATTACTTAGATAATAGAAAACTTAATTAATAATAAATATATAACTTATAAAATCTGTAGTTTCAATTTGATTTCAAAACTTATAACATTATTTCAAAGATGCGGGATCCCGCGGGATCCGCGCGGGATTGAGCAATCCCGCATATCAATCCCGCGGGATTGAATTAGCTGCGGGATTGCAATCCCTAATTTAGTTTAACGTTCGTTTAGTTTATTCGTTAATTATTTGTTCTTTTAGTTTATTTGTTAATTGGTAAACAATATCGGCGACATCCGGAAGCGCAGACCCACATAGTAAAAACAGCAGATAGCACATCTACTTATATTTCAATATCTTTGCATGGCACGATCAAGTGAATCAGATACTTGAATCGGGCCATGTCAAAAGTCAGAATAATAGAAGAGTATGTATTAGACGATGTATGAATGTGAGTGAGGCAAAGAACATGTGCCAAGACCGAGTTGTTTGGCGGTCCGTTCTCTCTGCCTACCCCTGCGGGGAAACGGCGTGATAGTTAGTTAGCTGTAAAAATATTATCACTGTAACCAATGTACTGTTTCTTTTTATAATAAAAAATAAATAATATTCCTCTAATAGTCCAGTAAACGAATGGTCCAAAAGGAGGTGTAGAGTGCGTGAGCAGGAACCTAAGCGATTCTTTCAGGACTTGTTTAGGGTGCTTAGGGTGTGAAAATACTAAAAGTCCTGACGTCTAGGTGGTGAGCTAGGGGGGGGAGGGGGGGGGGAAGGTCCCGATTTTCGGGTTTCCGTTTATATCTCAAAAACGGTGCGTCGCAGAGGAAAACTTTTTAAGAATAAGTAAAAGCTCATAAAATTATCTACAACTTTTATTCTATGCGTAATTTTGGAAATCGAAGCCGTTTTGGAGTTATACGCTCCACAAATGTCAATATTTTCAAAAAAAAACATTTTACCTCACATTTTTCGTCAAACATTCCTTCATATCGTCTAAAATATTGATCCAAGAAAGAAATTCATTTAAAAAAAGTTGTAGATAATTTAATTACCTTTTAGAATATGTATACATATCTACATAAATCTCCAACCAGTAAATATTTACAGCAATTTTAAGTTTTTTTGTAAAATGTCGTCATTTTCAGAAAAAGCTGTTTTTTCTTACCAAAATGTTAAGATGGGTTTTTTCTTCATGGGAAATTCCTTATTAATTGTTGCACGCAAGAAAGCAGGTAAGTTGTTCTCGAACAGATGATTAGTGGAATTCATTTTATAATCATTATTATTGTGATGGGTGATTAGGTTAGTCGTCGGAGATGCTACAATAACGTGCTACGATGCTGTTCGAGTTGGTGAAAAGGCAATGAATGCTATAGTGGGCTTGACATTCTCATACATCAAGTTGTCCCGCAAAGATCGGGCATTCCCAATGTCTTCTGTCAGCTCGTCGATAAAAATTCACGATGAAAGGATTTGATGAAATTCTTTGAGTGTGAGTTGGCCCCATTTCCCTTGGCACTGTTCAATGAAAGTGGGATGCGAAAGACAACTAAATCTGTTCTGTATAGCTTATTCGAGCCTACCAAAAAAACTGTTCTACTGTCTCAGATGAACATAGTTGTGGACGGAGGATTTCTACTATACAGAGTAATTTGACAAAAAGATGCCTCCGTTGCCGCAATTTGTGATCGTTATATCACTTATGTCAACCACCACTATCCTGGTATGACTCGCACTGTGGTATTTGATGGGTACGCAAATCCAGTCAATAGCACGAAATTACAAGAACAGATGCGACGATACAGACTGAGAAGGTCAGCCAACATCAATTTGACATGTAACAAATCAATACCCGTTAAACAGGAAGATTTTTTATCCAATCCTACCAACAAAAGTAACTTCATCTCATTACTACAGACAAAGTTTCGGGAGAATGGGATACAGATTCTTCAGGCCACCGATGATGCTGACGTCCTTATCGTGAAGACTGCTGTGGAACTATCCTTTCACAACTCAGTGGCTATCTTTAGTGAGGGTGTTCACCTCAGTGTCCTTTTGATTGCTTCCACTCCTCCCGCCTAAGATATTCTGCTGCTGAAACCCTGACGAGGGAAAACCAAAACAATGGCACTGTCCACCCAAGAGATGCAGCATCGTGGATTTGAATACATCATATTTTTACATTCATTTACCGGATGCGATACAACGTCTGCAACTTTCAGGAGAAGCAAGGTGGGCTTTTCAAAATTGTACTTGGAGTCAGAAATGATCAAGCAAGCGGCAATGATCTTTTACAACCCCTCCTCTACTCACGACGAGGTTGAAGAGGCTGTAAATAAATGCTTCCTGAAATGGTATGCGGCGCCAAAAAGACAGACCTCCCTTAACCAGTACCGCTTCCAGTCGTTCACAAAGGTCCGTGGCAAATATGAAGTCTGACATCAGCTCCCTCCCTCCAATAGAGAGTGCAGCTAAACAGCATTCCCGGCGGACATACCACCAAGTTCAGCAGTGGCTCGGGATTGAGCTGCCCCTGAAGAATGGGGGTGGAAACATGGTTCTTTTGAAAATAATATTTTGCCGCTGCACCAAGGATTGTGCAATTGGCAAATGTGGATGCCTAAAAGCAATGCTGACCTGTTCTGCAGCGTGCCTTCACTGCCAAGGGAGATGCCTCAATAGCGTGCCTGTTGCCGAGGGCGACGATGAAGACGACGTAGAGCCCTTTCAGCAAGAACCATCCACCACTGAGAATGACGATGCCATGGATAAACAACGTTTGTCAGGACCCTCACGTCCAAAGAGGATATGAAAACGTGAATCCATATAAAGTTGAGAGTGTAACTTTATGTTATTGAGAACAGTGCCAAGGGAAATGGGGCCAACTCATACTCAAAAAATTTCATCGAATCCTTATCTGATCGTTTACTTATACACATCCGCTGAAACAGCAATGTTGGGTCAACTGCAACCTTTTCATCGTGAATTTTTATCGACGAGCTGACAGAAGACATTGGGAATGCCCGATCTTTGCGGGACAACTTGATGTCTGAGAATTTCAAGCCCACTATCGCATTCATTGCCTTTTCACCAACTCGAACAGCATCGTAGCATGTTATTGTAGCATCTCCGACGACTAACCTAATCACCCATCACAATAATAATGATTATAAAATGAATTCCACTAATCATCTGTTCGAGAACAATTTACCTGCTTTCTTGCGTGCAAAAATTAATAAGGAAATTCCCATGAAGAAAAAACCCGTCTTAATAATTTGGTAAGAAAAAACAGCTTTTTCTGAAAATGACGATATTTTACGAAAAAACTTAAAATTGCTGTAAATATTTACTGGTTGGAGATTTATTTAGATATGTATATATATTCTAAAAGGTAATTAAATTATCTACAACTTTTTTCAAACGCATTTCTTTCTTGGATGAATATTTTAGACGATACGAAGGAATGTTTGATGAAAAATTTGAGGAAAAATGATTTTTTTCGAAAATATTGACATTTGTGGAGCGTATAACTCAAAAACGGCTTCGATTTCCAAAATTACGTATAGAATAAAAGTTGTAGATAATTTTATGAGCTTTTACTTATTCTAAAAAAGTTTTCCTCTGCGACGCACCGTTTTTGAGATATACACGGAAACCCGAAAATCGGGACCTTCCCCCCCCCCCCTCCCCCCCCTAGCTCACCACCTAGACGTCAGCACTTTTAGTATGTTCACACCCTAAGCACCCTAAACAAGTCCTGAAAGAATCGCTTAGGTTCCTGCTCACGCACTCTACAACTCCTTCCTTTACTGGACTATAAGAAAAGATTTATTATTTTATTTATTTAATCATTGGTTTACCTGTTATTTTTGCGCCCCCTTATTCTGTCTAAACATATGAATATCCCAGTGAGACAGGCATTAAAATCGATTATCATAATTAAAAGAAAAACCAGTAAATAATATAAATATATGCACTGCCGTAGCTTAGATATAAGCGGTATCGGACGATTGACGAAGATAACAAAAATAACCTTACAATCTTAGGGATTCCTACAAATTGATATGTTTTCGTTATTTGTTTTTGGGGTGGTTAGCCGTGTTGCACTCCCTACTTCTTTAGCCAATAGATCTGCCCTGATGATGGACTCTGTAACGCTGTCCGAAACGTTGGCTAAAGAAGGAGGTAGCACAACACGGCATAACGCTCCAAAAACAAATAACGAAAATACTTTTGGCCGTGAAAATCTAAAAACTTAACCAAATTGATATGTATTTTATTTCGCATTTAACGATATAACGTCAACCCACAAAGTGATTTTTTAGTGCTACCTACAAAAATACAAAATGATTTTTTTCGCTGCAAGGTCGGAATATTCCTTTATGGTATTAATATTCTCGTGGAAACATGGTTTCTATGAAACGGCCACTTTATCTGATAACCACCTTTTTTACAAATACGATAACCACCCTAATCCATTGGTCATCAATTTTTATGTTTGAATGTTAATCGGTCGGCTGGAGTTATTAAATTCTCCCGAAGTATCGGTTGCCTAATAAAATGGCGGGCGGAACGTGTTTTCGCCCGCTTTCCTACAAATACATTTGGGGAGGACTCGCGATTCCGTTTACCTCAGCAAATATTTCCACAGAAAAAGAAGATCAAACGAAATTGGCCCCTGAGTTTTTCCGAGCCCCATTACGATACGGCAATATTGAATTAGGATGATGATATTTTGTTAAGTTCATTAAAATCTCAGAATTCACCCACGTACTTATTTTCTTCTCCAAGTGAGGAAACATTATGCGGTCAGTTTTCTCGCGAACCTTGTTTCTTATTTATTTATTCAGAAACAAACAGTACATTTTTTTTTTTTTTTGATGCCGGCAACCCAGGCGTTTATTGTAATAATAATATCTTATACAAACAAGTTAGTAGCCCGCCTCACTAGACTAAGTCTGTTCCGAGGCGGTTACATATATATATATATACATAAACTTACACACACATACATTTATGTACATACATACACACATATATGTACATATACACATACACGCATATGCGCACATTGGTTACAATGATGAGACAATTTACAGATAATAAATAGTAATATTTCATGGTGGGTACCTATGTCTGATTTGTGTATTTGCAGTGTCTTATTTGTGGTATGTATATTTAGTGGTGACCCGACAATTGGTCCGGCGACAGTTGGTCCGGCGACAGTTGGTTCGGCGACAGTTGGTCCGGCCGACAGTTCGTCCGACCGACAATTGGTCCGGCGACAATTGGTCCGGCGGCAATTGGTCCGGCCGAAAGTTTATAAGAAGTTTTCTTCAAGTAAGTATTCAAAGAGGATGTACGGCCATACAACCAAAGTCGATATACTTATATCTGAAGGCATCTTGAGTGAAAATCAGCTGTAAAAATATTTTTACTATTAATTTCGACTCTCCGAAGTAGCATGCGGCAATCACAAAATACGACATACTTATACGTGCAGCCGGCTTAACAAAAAAACGCTAAAAATTCCTACTTGCATATAATATAACTTTTATATCTGAATATACAGTCCCAACTGCTCCCAACCGTCTCGACCAAGTGAGACTATGGCATCCCCAATTTTGGTATGGTGTGATGCTGAAGGTAGTGGGGAGGGGGTGGAGATGTGGAAAATGTACCTGGCTATTCAGATATAGTCATCAAACACGGCTAAAGCCATTTCAAGTAACGTTACAATTCTGAATGAATACTGACGAATAGCATAAAAATAATTTTACAACGGATTTTCACTCAAGATGCCTTCAGATATATCTAAGTATATCGACTTTGGTTATACGGCCGTATATCCTCTTTGCATACTTACTTGAAGAAAACGTCTTCTAAACTTTCGGTCGGACCAATTGTCGCCGGACCAAATGTCAACTGGACGAACTGCCGGCCGGACCAAATGTCGCCGGACCAACTGTCATGGAACCATATTTAGTAATTACCGGATGTGCGTAGTGTGTAGGTGCGTGTATGTGTGAGTATGTTTGTAGAGTTGAGAAATGATGATATGTGAAGGGATATGTATGTGCTTTGTACAGTTTATATTATTGACATGATGCCCTTTTTAAATTTGGGCAGTGAATTGGAGAACATGTCGGTGTTAGTTATAGTTTAGGCAAATATTATTGAACGTATGAAGAGCATGGTTAATTGGCGAATTAGTTGCCGTATTGGTTTTGTAAATAAGCGTGTGGAATGGTGATGTATGGCGTGTTCGTCTTAAGGGTATGTTAAAATTAATTAGGGAAAGAAGTTCGGTACAGTCGATTTTATTATTTAAAATTCTGAATATAAAAGTTAAATCGGCTATTACTCGCCTTTGTTGCAAAGTTTCAAATGCGCATTCAAAGTTATTGTTGAATGTGAGGGTAAGATATTTTATAAATTTGCTGTGAATTTGTTCTATGCTATCAATGTACAGTTTGTATTGCGGGTTCCGAAGTTTGATGTCTCTTTTCGTTCTAATATCCTACTAATATTATAAAGGCGAAAGTTTGTATGGATTTGTGTGTGGATGTATGTATGGATGTACGTTTGTTACTCTTTCACGCAAAAACTACTGAATGGATTTTAATGAAACTTTACAATAATTTATTTATTTATTTCAACGCCATAAAATGACTATTACAATCCGGTGATACATGATACATGATACACAGTGGTACACAGGAGGGTAATTACAATGATAATAATGTACATTAGACAAAATACATATGCATGATAACAACTAGTATTTAGTTATAGGATACAAATATGTTTTACAACAAAAAAAAAAAGAATATGAGCTCGTACAAAATACACATTTTTATGCAGAGTAAAAATAAGTAAATAAAGGTGAATTCTTAAATAATAATAATCTTAGATGATAATAATAATGTAGCTCATACATCAGAATAAGATATAGGCTGTAGCTCAGAGGTCTGGCATTATGAAATTTGTATAACAAAATTGCAATAGGTGGCACGATTAGTAAGATATCTATAATTCTTTATTGATATGGGGAGGTGGAGGAGGCGGAGTGGGAACCCCCCCCCCCTAATACCATGCAAGCGAAGCCGCGGTACAAAGCTACTTTCAAATAAAGTGTCAAAAGTAACAGATAGGTACACCGAGCGAATGTGTGTATTAAATTTGCTAAACCATTAAAAAAAAAATCGGTTTGGTTGGGTATTTTTGCCTCAGTTCCAAAATTACGTTTTGTTTAAAAAATGCCGCGATACCAACTGATAATCACGATCGAATGTTAATTAATGAACTATATTGACTTATCACTATTATTAACGTTATTTATTAATTCAGACTACCCCCATTGATGTACATCAAGCAAAAAAATGTAAAACGAAAATATTAACAAGCCAAAATAACGCCTGTTTATGGATAACAAATAAAAATTATATTTAGTATTTATGTGTAATAATATATAGTAACGTGATAATTGATAATTTTATGTAATTTTTCCTTTTATATAATTTTTTGCTTTATGTAATTTTTGGCTTCATATTCGTTTATTAATTTAATTTTTATTTATTATTTATAATGCTGTCTATTCAAAGGTAATGTCACAAGAAGGAAATTCATAATTGGTTTTATTTTGGCTATAATCAATATACATATAATCAATATGTAGAAACTGAAAAAATGTAAATTGTCGATTCCCCGAAAATGAATAAATAAATAAATTAAGTGCAAAGCCAAATTCTCAATATTGTAAATAGATTAAACAACTTCTATATATTATTACTTTAAGAAATATATTTAATATAAAAATATATACTACGCTCTTGCCAATTTAATAATACAGTATGATGTCGTTGAAATGGAGGAGCCTTCAAAACCTCAACTTTGCCGCTAGATATTACTCACAGACTACATAATAAAAATTATAATATCAAAGAATCGTCAGATTATACAACCTCACACCTTTTTCAAGACTTTCAAGTTCCACCGGTAAAAATACTATTAAAGCGTCAATTACATTGAGCGAGTTTAGAAGCTACTATCTACTAAGTTTAAAAGCGGGTAAATCTGTGAGTGAGATTGTCATGATGACACACAAAACTGTCCACTCGCTCAGTAGCGTAGGAAACTGAGATTGCAGGTCGCTGCTAGCTCCAGTAGCGAGAATAACGACGCCTGCGTGAACTAATTCTGTCAAATGTTTGACAGTCAAAATCAGCTGCTTATTGGCAGCCAAATTGAAAACATAAATAAACCAATCACGAGTAAGCGTGTGGCGAGTAAAGTTGACGACCTTTCAACTTTTTTCGTAGATAGTCAACAATCGACTCTGTGCAGAAACCTCGACTCTGTGCAGAAACGGGCGATCCGTTTAATAGATTCTCCCATCTTAACAGACTGATTGCAATCTTTAGAGCACAGGCGTCGGGTGGGAATGCTATCCTTGTTCTACCGGTATTACAATGGAAGATGCTCCGAGGAACTAGCATCATTGATCCCTTCGGCACCGGTGCATAGTCGGGAAACACGCCAAACGCGTGCCCAACATTTGTACACAGTTGACATTTGTCACATGAAAACGGGTCGTTTCTTCGACTCGTTCTTGTGTTCAACAGCTCGGCTGTGGAATGATTTGCCGGCCTCTGTGTTTCCTCCTTCCTACAACACGGGTCTCTTCAATACCAATGTTCATTCCTTCCTCTCCTCAAAAAGACCCTCCACACAGCATCCCAGATGACATAGGCCCTGAGGGAAATTATTTTCCTCAGGGCCTCCTGTGTGGAGTTAATGTAAAAAAAAAATCTGCTAGTTAGCAAGTAACACGATGACACTGAGCCAGTTTACTAACAGATAATGAATTTCCCAGATTTTTTTTTACACTTGAATACCCCCTTAAAAACAAAAGCAAATTCATCGGCGCCTTGAAATTTGACGTTTTTGAAATTTTGGAATTCATCACACTTCAATATTATCGTTGTAACTATATTCCATACTTTTAAAATTATCGTCACGGCAAGTAGTAGTCTTCGGACACGTTACGGTGCAGTTTGTGAAAGAGATGCAAGAAAATGATCCCTTTTTTCCTTTGGAAAAAACAGACCTACGTATATTGTGTATCTCATCTTTTAAAAGAGCTGCAGCATTATTGTGTTAAGGAACGTATGTTTATTGCCTTTTTTATGCTATCACGGTACCGTTACCGCGAGTCGACACGGTAATTATAAAAGCTTCTATTAAATAGTATGATATTTTATAATGTAGCATTAGTGTCCGAACGACCGGATCCCTGACACATTCGGTACCGCGCGTTTTCGTCCCGCGACAAAATATCCCCGACAAAATATCCACCGACAAAATATCACTCGACATAATATCCCAAGGACAAAATATCCTACGAACAAAACATCCCCCGACAAGAAAGAAAGGAGACAGAGCAAGGAACTTACAGTTTCGATTTAAATTTAAAATTTGGCGCCGAAAGGTTTTATTGGGTTAGGTTTAAATTTTAAGTTTGGCGCTGAAAGGTTTTGTTGGGTTAGGTAAGGTTAGGTTTTTTTGGGTTAGGTGAGATTAGGTCAGGTTACGATATTTCGTCGTGGATATTTTGTCGTGGGATGTTTTGTCCGTTGGATATTTTGTCGGGGATATTTTGTCGGGGGATATTTTGTCGGGGGATATTTTGTCCGTTGGATATTTTGTCGGGGGACATTTTGTCCGTTGGATATTTTGTCGGGGATATTTTGTCGGGGGATATTTTGTCCGTTAGATATTTTGTCGGGGATATTTTGTCGGGGGATATTTTGTCCGTTGGATATTTTGTCGGGGGATATTTTGTCGGGGGATATTTTGTTCGTTGGATATTTTGTCTGGGGATATTTTGTCGGGGGATATTTTGTTCGTTGGATATTTGGTCGGGGATATTTTGTCTGGGGATATTTTGTCGGGAATAATTTGTCGGGGGATATTTTGTCCGTTGGATATTTTGTCGGGGATATTTTGTCGGGGGATATTTTGTCCGTTGGGTATTTTGTCGGGGGATATTTTGTCAGGGGATATTTTGCCGGGGGATATTTTGTCCGTTGGACATTTTGTCGGGAGATATTTTGTCGCGGTATGAAAAATCGCGTAACCGAAATTTTCATGCAGGCAAACTTCCAGAGCCGATCCGCCGCCGTTTTGCAATTTGAACTGCAAGTCTCCCGGGCGGTATTTCCTGCCAAGATTGCGCCCCTTCTTAATTAAACCTTAATTACTTGTAACTCCTGTTCGCTTTGCCAATGAAACGTGAATATTACCGACTCATATCTGCCGGAAGATATTCACTTCAACGTATATAAATATTTAATTACTGGAGACAATATTGGCGACTCTCATTTGAAGCAGACAAATCTACGGTCACATCGTATTTAACCTAGGTTCTTATCCTTGCCGGGGTAATACTCTACCAATGAACTAATGGGACCTTTACCCCTTTGGTCGTATTTAACTGTATTATTTTTGAAGTGAAACTTCTTTAGCACCTTTACATTTGAAACTCGATGAAACAGAATCGACACTAAAAAGAGATGAACACATACTTCTATAAGATTTAGCCTGCGAGAGTATGAGATAGAATGAAACCTTACCGCATTGGCCGCTTTGATTATGAGCTCACTTTTCAAGGCTTCTATTGGTTGAGATTGTGTGGGTGAGGGTTTCACTTCTACCCCGTGTGTACGGCACACGTTTTTTGTTTTATATTACAGGAGGCCCCGAGGAAAATATTTCCCTTCAGGGGCCTGTGTCATCTTTGGGTTGCTGTGTGTAGGGTCTTTTTAGGTAAGGAAGGAGAGGAAGTTCTAGGAAGGAAAAGCGTATCAGGAGAGTGTAGGAATCTGGGGTTCAGTGCCGTACGAATCCATCCCTGATTATGGTTGCTATCTTTATGTGTATGCAAGATTCATCTCGAACTAAATGCTACCTAGATAGTGTCTTAGATAAATGTATCCATTTTTATTTAATAATCGACATCTATTGACTTTTATTTGCTCTTTTATAATATAATATAACTTAACATTAGACAAACGTGGTTTTTTCGTCCGCCGACTAAGTTTTCCTGCGAAGAAGATTCCCGCATTTTCGCGTGTATGGCGATGCAGATGCAGATTACTAATGTAGATTGCACTCAATCGAAGATGAATGTTGCGGGCGCTCCGGTCGCTTTCCGGTCCGCCCCACCATGCAGCAGTAATAGCGTCTATACGACACGGATATAAAGTCTCCATGTTTATGGGCGGTTAAAAGCTCAAACCAATGTATCAGGGCGGCCAAAACACAGACAAAAGACGTAAAACACACGTGGGGTACACAAATTTCGGATAAAATACCGCCATTGCAATTGCTGTTCGGGTAGAATTAGTTTTAAAGTTTGCCAGCCGCGGGATCTTGCCTCATTTACATGCAAGGTTGTAAAAACTTTTCCTGCTTGTAAACAAAATGTTTTACAAAACACGAGCTATTTTATGGGATTTATTTTAGTCTCCCGGTTTTTTCGTTGACATTTTGCTTTTTTGACATTTTGTATTTCATCCTGACAATTTTTATAATAGCTGTCAAACTTTTTATTCATTACTTTTACGAACTTTAAAGTTTTCTTGACATTTTGCGACAGGCACATGTCTCTTTTAACAGAAAAGGATCATTATAAAAGTAGCTTTCTTTCTTTTCTTTTTACAACTATTGATTGACGATTTTATAATATAAAAGCAGTTGTTAAAATTTGAGGTAATCTTGGAAAGACTTTCAATTTTGAACCTCCATCCAAATAAACCTACAACCCCATAGGCTAATTTGTTCGCTTTTCGGAACAACTCATTTAGGTCTCATAGAAATCGTTGTGTCCCCCTTTACTGTCATGGTTAGAAACATGATCTAAATGGTGTTAGAAAGAGAAAACAACACGCTTTATATTCAAATCTAAAAGTTAACCTCAAAATAATTCAAATGTAAATGTTTATGAAACCAAAGTTTCCGATCAGAATTTGAAAAATATTTGTTAAACTTTGGGAATTTTTTGTTAATTATTTTTCCGCGAAACGACAAAAAGTGAGTTGACAATACTTTTTATAAAACATTTACGTAATAAAATATGTTTGTGTTTTTATTTTTTTCATTATCAGTAATTTTAGTTAGAAAAACGAAAGGTCAACCATTTTTTAAACTTTTTAATGTTTTTTTTTCGTTATTTGTTGTTGGGGTGTTATGCCGTGTTACGCTACCTTCTTCTTTAGCCAACGTTTCGGACAGCGTTGCAGTGTCTATCATCAGGGCAGATCCGGTAGTGTCCATCATCAGGGCAGATCCGGCAGACTGCAACGCTGTCCGAAACGTTGGCTAAAGAAGGAGGTAGCGCAATACGGCATAACACCCCAAAAACAAATAACGAAAATACTTTTGGCCGTGAAAATCTTAAAAAATACCTTTTTTATGTTTGTTTCGAACTAGCTTTTTCCCGCGGCTTCGCTCGCATGGGATTAGGGGGGGTTCCCACTCCGCCTCCTACACCTCTACCCCTCCCCCCTTCCCTCCCGTTTCGCCTCTCCCTCCGCCCCTCTCTTGTAAACCGCCTATCTACTAATTTTTCTTTTTCCTTATTGGCCTTTCCTTAGTCACATCGTGCATGCACGTTCAAACTATGGAAAATGAGTATTTTAATAAATTGTACAGTCGTCAATCTACTTGCTAAGAACTTCATCTTAGTAAACCGCCTATCTACTAGTTAGAGTGCTGTAGTTTGAAATCTGTGCCATGCGATTGTGGCTCGTGATTGAAAGAGCAATTTTATACGTATTTCTTGGAAATTAAAACACCCATGAAATGTAAGTGAAACCGTGATATTGTATTTATCGATTTATTTCACTTAAAATTGATCTGCGTTGTAGTTTGGCGGTTTTATATGTCAACCTAATTATTTATTACCGTATTTGGGGCATTTTTAATTAACGCTAAACGAACAAGCACATAATAATTATATTATTTAGAATAATGATTAACGACCGATAATGGTATTATTTAGAATAATGATTTACGATTTTAACCACTGTCTTAGTATTTATTACAATCCGAAAGTGGCGGGATCGAATCCCGGCGTAATTTGTATTATTTCACAATTACTTAATTTAAAGCATACTTGCGGCACGTTCCAGAGTGGAAGACACTCTCAGTATCGCCACGGTGTAAAACCACCATTCAGAATTAAAATGTTGCATGAATTGCCTTTAGCCGTGTTTGGTGACCAGATCTGAATAGCCAGGTACTTGCCCATCTCCCTCTTCCCATCCCCAAAATGCGTGTATGTAGGTACTAAAATAAAAAAATTTAATTTTCTAATAAAATATTAAAAAAACAAAAAAAAACGGTTTTCCCTATTTGGGAGTGTTGTTGAAGGGGGAATTGGTCGAAAATAAGGAAGAAGAAAACATTGGAAAATAAGTAGGTTCCTGGCTATTTAAAAAACAATACAATTAATTTCTCAAGCAAATTGCATCCAATGGGAGAGTTTTGAGACTAAAGAGAACGGCAAGGGAAAGAAATTCAAATTTATTCACTAAACTAGTTTGGAATGATTTTAATTAAGGTTTCGATTGTCGAGTTGTCTCTCACCATGACTTCCGATTTATCTGCCATTCTGCCAAAACAAAGTAGACAAATATCGAAGAATTCCAACAATATTAATCTTAACTGCTTGTATTTTATATGCCATTATCGTCACCTCCTCCCAGCCCGCACTCGCTTTACTGCTAACAAGTTGACACGGCGACTACCTGTTTGAATCCAGGCTGGCTGCTGGCTGCTGGCTGCTGGCTGGTCGGGTGTGACTATAAAAAGAGGGTGGCGGTGGGAGGTCGCCCGTAAATTTTCAAACACATCGCATGCCACCTATTGCATTTTTTTAAATATAAATTTCATAAAGCCATAGCTCACCAGTGTACGATTATATAGAAACGTTCGCGGGCGTGTGCACAATAACTCACCAAAGATTCATCGCAATCGGATGAATAGTATAAGAAATAATTTCGCTACGCCAGAGCTCCTCACTAATTATAGAAACCATCGTGGGCGTGCCCACAATAACTCACCAAAGTTTCATCGCAATCGGATGAATAGTATATGAAGTAATTTCAATACGCCAGAGATCCTCACTATTTATAGAAACCATCGTGGGCGTGCCCACAACAACTCACCAAAGTTTCATCGCAATCGGATGAATAATATATGAAGTAATTTCAATACGCCAGAACTCCTCACTATTTATAGAAACCATCGTGCACGTGCCCACAACAACTCACTAAAGTTTAATCGCAATCGGATGAATGGGACTGCATAAGGGACAAAAAAAGTAACATTTGAATATATTTTGAGTATATATTTTATTATGAGTTTATTTATTGTTCTGTTATACTATTATTCTGGAATTATAGAAATATTGTTTCTATAATTAGTGAGTTGTTTATTTTGTTTATTTATTGTTGTTGTTTCTTTTGTTTATTTTTTGTTTATTGTTGTTTATTTTTATAATTATTGTTTCTATAATTTCTATTTTTCTATATTTTCTATTATTATTATAATTATCTATTATAATTATTTTTTTATTTTATGTAATAACTATAATAATTTAATGTGTTTTTATGTTGGGCGCGTTTGGCGTTTTTTCCGACTATGCACTGGTGATTGCACTATGCACTGGTGCCGAAGGGATTAATGACGCTAGTTCCTCCGAGCATCTTCCATTGTGGTGACTCCTGTGACCTTTGCTATATAGATTGCAATCTGTTTATTAAGATAGGGGAATCTATAAAATGGACTGTCTGTTTCTGCACAGTCAAGTTTTTTTTTAGGTATTTTGGGACTCCAGAACAGAGGTGGTTGCCAAATTCAACGGTGGGGCGTACTTGCGGTTTGTACAGGGTCAGCAATTGTGTACTATTAAAGTATCTGCGGGCCCTCCTGTACAGTAGCTTGTGTCGCTCTCCATAGAGAGAAAAAAAATGGCCCTATTTTTAAACGCCCGGGTTCTCAAAAGTTTCGTATGATCTGTAGCTATTCGAAAACGTAAAAATAACTGAAATTATTGTTCACTATTAGCCCGCTAAAATGGCCGGAAGTTTTGAAAAAAATAGATTTCGTGATTTGGAAAGAAAATAAAACAAAGGCTCCGTATTTTATATTTTGTACCAAACTTAATTTTTATTCCGTAACTGCAGTACAAAGAACACATTTTTTTTAAACATATGTGATGTGTTTGTTAAAAATATAAAAGAGGAAAATAACACTTTTCTGGATAAAATCAATATTCTTGTTGACTTACTTGTATTAAACTTTTTTTTCTTATTTTCGTCAGCTATACGCATTTTTTAATAACAACCTAACGTTAAAGGATACAATTATGGAAACAAAAAAAATTATTAAAAACTATTTTTGTTTTCTGATCTTCAATGCATTTTAGCGGGTTAATAACCATTTTTTTTTATAAATTTAAACGCAGTTCTCATTTTTTTTGTAAGACTCAACTTTGAGACCCCGGGCGTTTCTGAATTCAAAAGTTGAAATAATTGACACACCCTACTGTACAGTACGCCTGGCTTATGAAGGTTTACTTGATTTTGACTACGATGGAGCTATAAAATGGAGTAATAAACTATGATTTCACTTGGTTTACAATTGAATACAATTATATAATATATAATCATAACATTTTCATAAATAATATTTTGACATGAAATATTTGTTTAGGTATGTTTTAGACATCGAATTTGTTATGTTAGAAATGTCGATATCAATTGTATATTCCTTTGCTAAAGTAGGCGAGGAAGTGGCAAGTTTGCTACGTAATTTGTTTATAAAGGGGGCATACATTAATTACGTGAGCAGTTATTCTTCCAATCTTGACCCCTCCCCCTCCCCTTTGTGAGATAAATTTGGGCCATTTTATATAATCTTTTCAAGTAACGTGAGATTTTGCTGGACCCCCCCCCCCTCCCCCCTTTTATGCTCACGTAATTAATGTATGCCCCCAAAGTGAAATAGGTCCTTATGCCTAGTATGTCGAGTAGATACTCTTACATTAACGATACCAAGGAGTTTGCAACAATCGAACTCCGAATTTATAAGTTTTAAAACGGTATCTTCTATATTAGGTATACATATACTTTCAGATTTGCAAAATTACAATATTATTATATTAGGTGCCTAATGTCAAAGGAGGAACTAATTCACGATTTCTTTTTTCACAGGTAACCACAAAGTGTACTACAGATCCACCCCAAATTTATGTGGACCCACCCTAAGGTAAGTGTATAAATTTTAGCAGTTTTCAGTTAGTTTTCTTGTAGCATACGTGAGCGATTTTGTTGCATCAAATCTTATCTAAGAAGATATTCAGCAAGTAGGCGGTATGTAAGAATTAGCCATAGGGAGTAGGCTAAATGTAAGAATAAACCAGCGGGAGTAGACCATATGTAAGAATTAGCCAGAGGGAGTACGTTTATTTTGACACCCTCCGGGCTTAATTGTTTTTTTATTAATGACTATTTAAAAAATACAATGTAAAGTAGTTTATTCACAGTCCTCCTCACTAGGGATTCCTGTTCTGAGGCGGACCGTGGATTGATGTACGGGTGTTACACCATTATTTCCTCTTCTTCATATACCTATGTTTGTTTAAATAAAATTTTAAAATTCTTAATGTTTGTTGACTGTTGGTATTGGTGATACTTCATAATTTGAATGATTTTCCCATCTCCATGTTTAGTTAGCCAAATTTGTATTTCGTTTTTGTAAAAAATACCACAAAACATGTGAACGTGACAAATATGATTTTTCAATAGCAAATTGTAGAATATGAACATGTTTAGTGAATGTAATGTGAGACTTGTACTGACTAATAAATTTCAACTATCAGGGTTTTGCAGCAGGCGGCTTTTTTCGGGTTCGCAGAATATTGAGTAATGGTCCGTTGTAGAGTTCTGCCCCTTTGAACGTACATCAATAAAAACGTTTGAAAAATTTAGGTATCGTTTAAGATTTGTCCATTTGAACAATTATTAGTCCCATCGGTCATTACTTATGTGCAAAATATCATCAAATATTCTCGGACTATTCTTTGTACCATTAGATAATCCTATTGCACAATTGGATAATCGTTCAATCGTCAAAATTGTCCAATTTCTCTGTGCAATTGTCAATTTTGACAATTCTTTGTCAAACCGGATAATTTTTTTATCCAATCGGACAATTTTTTGTGTAATAGTGTAATCGGACATTTAATTGCCCAATCGGACAATTGCCCAATCGACAATCGGCGCAAAACCTCGTAAAATTTTTCCTTTTGGACAATTCTTAGTCAAATCGGACATTTCCGATGTGACAATAAAAGTACAAAAAGCGTCAACGTTATCTGGCGGAATTTTATAAAATGAATGGAATACGGGTATTCACGGATAATTAAAAATATTTTCCGATATTTATTAATTTTTATAGACAATGTTAAATGTTTTAATGAATATTTTTTTTAAAATATTTATGGAAATAATATGAAACAAAGATGGCAGTGTTTAAAACGGTATACCGCCCGACGCTCACTTACGGCCACCAGACATGGATGCTAAATGAACGAACACGCTCTAGAGTCCAAGCTGCCGAAATGAGGTACTTGAGAGGAGTGGCAGGGGTTACGAAATGGGATCATATAAGAAACTCCACGATCCGAGATGATCTAAACATTGAACCACTGCTACTCTTCGTAGAAAAATCGCAACTGAGGTGGCTTGGGCATGTACTAAGAATGTCTGATGACCGAATTCCGAGGAAGATACCGAGTGCGATTCCAGAAGGTAGACGTCCAGTGGGCCGCTCCAGACACAGTTGGGCGAGGCAACTCCAGAAACTGTGTGAGGAGAGGATGGGGCTACCATGGACAGAGGCCGAACAATCACAACAAGACAGGGACATATGGAGGAGCCTTGTCGATGCAATGGGTCCCCGACCCGAATAGGATAAGGGGAAGAAGATGATGATGATGAAATATTTATACATTTTATGTTTTTGCGTGTTAATGAATATTATTTTGATTTAAAAGAAATTATGCAGAATTTTTAGAAATTTTGAGAAACTTTCAAAAATTATGAAAAATTTTAAGAAATAATTTCTTATTTAATTCTCTGTCCAATCTAAAAATTCTAATGTAAAAACTTAGCCAAATTTATCCATTTTGACATTCAATCGGAACAATTATTCGAAAGAGCAAAATATATTTAATAGATTTACATATTTACGGTCAACCCTGAACACTTAAGCTTAAACTCCGCTTGCTCCGAACACTTCACACTTTCCCCCGCTTTTCCTTGAACTCGTTTCATACTTTTCCCGTCTTTTCATCGACAGTTGCTGCGGAAGTTTATTATTATATTAGTATGTAGGTGAGAATAAGCTTTCCTACCGCTTCTGAAGACGAATGCGTTTTAGTTTTAACACATCTCTCCTTTCAACTTACGAACTTGTTAAAAAATTTTGCTGAAAGTATCTTCTTCCATCTCATTCAAATTAAATTTCTGTCGAAATTTAATATTCCTTACGTCCTTACATTACCTACTTTAATTTTCCGTCTTCACATGGTGACGTGATGGTAAGAATTGATTTTTATTTTGGTCTTTTTTGTAACGAGATTCGTTTCGTAGGCGTTATTCCCCGGTCTCAAATGTTCTCAGAATAATTTAATCAATTTCCCGAATAAAACCGCGCGTTGGCCCGAGGCACGACGCGAAAAGGCGTAAGGCGCAAGTACTGAAATAATTATTCTGACGCCACCAGGAGTGCCTAATAGGGGATAGCACACCGTGCACCTGCTTAAAAAGCCCCAACCATTATCTTAATAATATTCGTAGTCTGAGTTCTTCCTTTCATCTTTTGCCTACGTGGTGAATAAATTAATGTAACTTTAAAGGTCGGTTTTGGAATTAGATTTTCGGAGCACGTACTAGTGCTGACGCGTTAAGACGCGACAAGCATCGAAGGTTCACTGATTTCCGGTCGTTAACGAAAAAACAATAATTTTTTGGAAAATAGTTGAATTGAAATACTTCGACCGTTTTATGATACAACTTCCTGCGGTACCCGGCTTCGCTCGGGAAGTTGATATGAGATTGAATTGACGTTCGAAACCACAACGATTCTTGCTTTATTTACTCCTACCAATGGGTTGCCCCATAATAAAGGCTTTGAATAGTCCACAATATTCCAGAACATTCCAAAACATTCGAGAGTGTTCTGGAATGTTCCACAGTGATCTGGGATTTTCCGGGATGTTTCCGAACGTTCCAGACTATTCCCGAACATTCCACAACATTTTAGAATGTTCCGAAATGTTTGGAATGTTGTGGAATGCTCTTGAATACTCGCGAATGTTCTGAACTGTTTTAGAAATTTCTAGAGGGCGAAACTTTTGACCCCTTATGTCTTCAAAACCACGCCCACGATGGGGGATGGAGGGCTACCACACCATACAACTCCCTTGATCGTACCGAGACTCGTTTCTGAGTTTTAGCGGCACGCCCGTTGTACCTTTTATTTTATAATAAATATTGATTTGTTTACGTCGGCCGTGGGCACTCATGTAGATATTCTGTTTCCGCCGAATAAAAAAAATAGTTCTGAAAAATGTTTAGAACCGTATTTTTACAACGTGTTTTTTTATGCATTGGAATATATTGAAGAATCTCGAATAGATGTTTTGTATCTACAAATTCAGCGATCATTGCTGGTGGGGTTGTGTTGCAGCGTAGGTGGCGTGCAACGAGGTTTCCTTCTAATGGTGCAGGGTATCCTGAACCGGAGACCAACCACCTCTTTAAACCATCAGGCAACAGACCACATTTTGTCAGAGGGTCAAAATATTTCCGCTTTACAATAAAATCCTGATAAATGGAATATTTCTGAACGTATCCAAAAATTAAAAACTTTTTTTGAATGCTGATAAAATTCGTTTTCAAATTTTATAATTCGAAATAAACATAATTTTTTAAATATAAAATTTTGGTAGGCCCGACCCACATTCAAAGCTGTGCCCACTGTGCGTATCAATCTTCAATTATACTTCTAGAATAATATCTTTCCAAAAGGGAAATATGACGGAATGAAATAAATTTGAATTTTATCTCAAAGCCTTCCGACTAGTCGCGGTATCCGGATATCAGAAGGCCGCCGCGGTGGCGTTACTGTAGCAACAGTGATTTCCGGCATGATCTCAATATTCCCAATCGCTTTGCATCCGTCAATAGAAGCGCCCGGGGTTGCCCGGGTCGCTCGCGTGACAGCGGAGGGTGGCCTGTCAGTTAGTCGGGGCCATTACCATAATCTGGCTTTGTTAGAGGGCGGCCGCACCGGATACTGAAAGAAAACCAGCATTAGTCAGCTCGACGGTAATCGACTTAGCCCAGTAGTCCAGAATCACAAAGAGAACGAACTTTTATGTAACTTCATTAATTTCTATCTTATCGTTCAAATAAAAAAAAAATGGACATTTTTTTAAATCTGAGTTTAATTTTTTGATTCTTTAATTTCCGTTTACAAGTTAATTGACACCCTCATTAATCTTCTTTACATCAAAAATATTTTTTCATTCTGTTTGAAAAGAAATACACACGCTTAGAAAGTCCACAAAAAAATTCGATTTGCCCCGCAAAAAATATCAATTTAATACCTGATAATAATCCTCCCAGGAGAAACAGAATACCATGTGATGTATTGCGTAGGTAATATTCCCTTGGGCCTATGTTTAAAGCCTCCAACCTTTGTGAAGTATTTTTAATATATATTTTCATATAAAAATAAACACCTTACAAAGGTTATATTAAATTCTCATGTGTTCTTGGCAATTTTTTATCCCAACTAGACAAATATGTTTTTTTTATGAATTTCCTCACTCGGCGAAGGGGCTATCTTAGTAAACTATTAATAATATCCTTTTTCCAGTCATAACCGGCATCGTTTACCTCCGACGACGCTTAGAATAAACCATAACAGTCGGCAGAATTTCCATCTGTTTGCCTCTCGGTTAGTGGTTCATCCCTTAGAATGCAGACATGTTGAGGGTTTAGGACGAAGATGAGATTATCTAACCAACAAATAATCCTCAAGATAGCTTTAATTTTAATTTAAAAAATTATCAAGTACCTTTCGGTACGGTGGCTTTTTCGATGTTTTCGGAAATTACAGCATTGATGATTGCCTAACCAAAAACACATACCCTTAATTGGATATCTAACATAACGCCTTCAAACGTGATATATTATTTTGTATTTCTTCGGCATTGCCTATGTAACAATTTCTTGACTTGTTTTAGAAGAGTTTTATTTTTTCATGAGTATTTGTAACTTTTTTTAATATTTCGTCACCAGTTCCGATTAGCGTTGTGTAGGTTCAGCTGGAGTGTGCTCTTGAACTCGGGTTCTTCGCAGATAGCGGATCCTACCCCTACTCCTTTTTAAATCGACTACTCCCAGAGAACGCGGTCCAGGACTCGAACCTAAACCCGTAATTCGGAACCTGAATGCCTCAACCGGCGCGGCGTACCTGTGTTCGCGGTCCGAGCTACTCGCGAATCGGGAGCAGGTCCCGGGTTCTAGTTTTTTTGCATGATCCGGCTCCGAGGTCCGGCTCCGGCTGAACCAACAGACAACAGCACCCAGTGCACAGTCCACACCAAAGAACTCGGACCCGGGACCTGCTCCTAAAACTCGAGTACTTTTAATAGGAAGCACGTCTCGCAGGCCTCCGGCAAAATGCAGAACTTACCCATCTCTAGTTCCGAATCATCATTAACAAAGCGTTCTTCAAACAAACTAATTATTACATATTTCTAGGTAGTGGGAGTGGAGAGTTAAATAAGAGAGGGTGGGAGGAGTCAAAATAACAACAATAAAATTACATTAGCTCTCCACTGATTTCTCTCAGGGCCTGTGTCGACTTAGGGGATGCTGTGTGGAGGGTCTTTTTAAGGAGAGGAAGGAGATATGAGAGGTGGGTATGTATCTGAGGGTTAGTGTGTTCAGGAATGACGGACGTATGAATCCATCCCCCCTACCGCGGTGCAAGATGAAGGGTCGAGAGAGTCTGTATAGAGAGGTCAAAAGGCCTCTCTTTAACGGTCAGTCACGATCCGGCCCACCTTGCAAAAAGTGAGCAAACGCATACACCGCCAAGACCTAGACAAACCTCACCCCATGAACCTGGGCACCCCTGCTAAGTGACCTATGGCACCCCTGCTAAGTGTTGTTTATCCACCCTTACCCACCGCCCAAAATAATCGTATTATCATAGTGCTAAATAATCATATCACGTTTAGAAATCGTGATTTATAGGGGGCTATTGTTTAGTATATTCATATTAGTAAACAAAATAATAGCACCCTGTAAATCACCATTACTAACCATGTTTCTTTGTTTTGACTCCTCCTACTTTACCTCTTCCACTCTACCTCTTCCACTCTACCCCGACTACCTCACCTAGCAATATCTAATAATATGTTCCTTCAATGAATAACCTGCAAGTAATTCGTCTTCAAAATTAAAAATTAATGAACCCTTGGTTTTAACCATTTTATCATTTAAAAACCAACATGTATAATTAGCAATTGGATTAATTAAAACAGTTTTCAGTAAACTCTGATAAAGTAAATAATCCTTATGAAACATGTTGGTTTTTTTAAACAGTGAAAGTGATTAAAATAGGAGTTTATTAAATTTAAATTTAAATTGTGTCTCAGAATAAGTTTGATGTGTTTGAAATTCTTCTTCTTTTATTCATGGTGGAAGAAAATTCGGTGGAGATCAGAATTGGCGCATCCGGATTCACTTGATGCCTCTGCGATAAGTTCATTTGTTTTTATTTATCCATATTTGCTATCATGGGACTAATGCAAATTTATTTATTGTATTCTAATGTGTTTATTTTTAACTATTTTCGGAAATTTATCCAAGGTACATCAATGACAATAGTAGTACAATTTGAGAGGTGGGTATGGGTACCGCCGCACCGGAAATCATTTATTGGATAACTAACACCTCTGCCATAGGTCACCCCAAGTGGTTCGCTACATTTGGTGATCTAGCAGGGTTGCCCGTGTTCATGGGGTGAGGTGTATCCGAATTTGGTGGCAGGTGCGTCTCCCCTCCAACTGCGTGGCAGGCCGGATCGGGAGAGACTGGTCGAGGAAGACTTTTTGATCTCTCCAACAGGACTCTTCGGAATATCGCCTTGCACTTGCACCCAGTGAAGAGGATAGATTCGTCCGTCATTCCTGGATACACTGACCCCCAGATTCCTACCCATCTCTCACACCTTTTTCCTTCCCAGTGCTTCCTTTCCTTCCATTCCCAAAAAAGACAACACCCAGCATCCCCAAAGATAAAGTCCTGATGGGAATTATTTTTCCCAGGGCCTCCTATTAAGAGCTAATGCAAAAAAGAAAACTCTGACCTCCCACCGTTCTTCAACTCCCAGAAAATCACCCCTCCCACACCCCCACCTAATTAAATCTAGTCAATTTTGAACTTGTAGAATTTTTAAGTTAGTTTCAAGTTTGCTAGTGAATGACACGGGTGTGTCGAAACCGGTAGCAGAAAATTTATAATACAAAGTAAGAATTGAATACAAAAAAATTATAATACCAAGTATAATACAATGTAACAATGCACATTGAAAATTAAAACTCTTCAAAACAAAATATCTAGAAATTGTTTCATCGTCAATGCCCAAGAAATACAAAAAAATATCAGAGTGTATAATTCACACGCGGTAGAAGTGAAACTAGAAAGTCGCTTTCTTTTCTTTTGCTTGTTTTTTTAAAGTGGTTTGAAGATTGGATATTGATTTCACGAAATAAAAATGTTTTTTTTTGGATTTCGTAGGATTAGAACCCCCGTTCGGTTGATGTCTGTCTCTCTGTCCGCTGAGACTTGTCAGGCACCTTGCCAACTACGCTATGGAAGACACGCGCCGAGGTGTGAATTTACAGCATTATATTAGAACCGAGTATTTGTGTAGAACTGAGTTAAGACGCATTTCCGTTTCACCCGAATTTCAAGTCACTAACGGCGCTACAGAAGTTTCATTTCAAAAGAAAAGCCCAAAAAGTTTTCTTACAAAAAATGATTAACTTCACAGTTAACACGATAATCGATGTTTCACATCCTCTCTGGGCCTTCCATCATCGTTACACGCTCGGCTGTTCAATTCAGTTTGTTTGAGAGACAATCAGATGTCAGAAGCTCCTCCGGATTCCTGAATGATTAATGATCTCTGTTAAATCCCATTTATAAATACCTTCGTCTCTTAAATTGATCTCTCGGCTTCGTTAGTCTGAACCCGACGATTAAGGGTTGTATAATTGCGGATACGGTTTTGTTGGTGCATTTCTGGCACTGCTGATACATTTTTTGTGGTTTATAACAAATACGCAAACTTTTGCCTCGGAAATGAATAATTGATCGACGGAAATGATTGATAATTGCATCTTAGCCACTAAAAAGCAGATCCTTGATAAAACGAAATTCGACATTATTTGTCAAGATTAATCCTACAAAATTTCACAAAATATCATATATTTTTATTTATTTGGTGCATTTTACAATTTTACATCTTTTAATTTATACTGCTTTTCCATTAGAAGAATTTCCTTGTGGATGGAAGACGAGTGTTCATTTAAAAAGGGATAACAGATTAAGGGGAACTTATGCGCGGCCTATTTTTGCCTGTTTCATACAAATCTTAGATTTGGATTTGAGATCAAAATACCCAACCAAACTGAAAAATTATTTTTTTAATCAAAAGATATTTCAAATATCTAGTTAGGATGTTGGCTATTTTATTTATTTTTGCTTTAAATTATAAGATTTAGGCCATTAAAGATTTTAGTGTTTCATGATTTTGGAGGCAACTTTGGCAATTATCTGTGAGTAAAAGTAAAACATAAGAAAAATAGTTTTTAATATATTTATTTGTAAAATGCAATGCAAAATAAAATCAAAATTCTTTAAAATGTATTTTTGGTAAGTAATTTTAAAACATAAACGACTAGTTTTTATTCCGCTGTAAATAGGTAATTTGTATTTTTAATTTACACCCATCATAATGATTTTTTTTATGAGTTTTTATTTTTTATTTTATATTTCATTATATTTTTATGATAAATATAGTAAAATAATTTTTTATTTTTTTCATTTACTCACAAATGATTGCCCAAATCGCCTCTAAAATCCAGAAATATTAAAGTTTTCAATGGCATACATCTTATAATTTAAAGCAAAAATAAATAAAGTATCTCACATCCTAACTAGATATTTGATATACCTTTTGATTACAAAAATAATTTTCTAGTTTGGTTGGGTATTTTGATCCCATATCCAAATCTAGGATTTGTATGAAATTGGCAGAAATGGGCCGCGCATGCGTTCCTCTTAACGATATATGGTACAATTTTATGAATTTCTGTTATTACAACAAAGGATATAAAAAAAATATATATATATATTTATTTTATATATAATATAATTATACTGTTATAATGACTGTGAAATTAAAGGATTATTTATTTATTTAGTAAAAAGAAAAACTTTTTTTTAAATATTACAGTTGATTGCAGAATTATTGTTGTAAATAGGGGAAGCAGTTTTTTTGTTAAAGAATCCTCTAAAATATTTGTTAGAATACAATAATTGTATTTTGTTATTAATGCTTCTGATTTCATTTTCCTTCGTATGTATAATGGTGTAGGGTAAAAGAAATGTTTAGTTTGGGACAAACATATATACACATTTAGTCTAGTTAAAATAAGTTTTTGAATATTGGATCTTTGAATTCTTCGAATATGCGTTCCAATTTGGGAGGCGGGAATGGGTACCGCCACCCCGGGAACCTTTATTGGATAACCAACACCTCTGCCATAGGTCACCCCAAGTGGTTCGCTACGTTTGGTGATTTAGCAGGGGTGCCCGGGTTCATGGGGTGAGGTTTGTCTAGGTCTTGGAGGCGGATGACCAAGATACACTGAACCCCAGATTCCTACCCACCCCTTAAACCCTTTTCCTTCCCAGAACTCTCCTCTCCTTCCTTTCCTTAAAAAACCCTCCACACAGCATCCCCAAAGATGACATAGGCCCTGAGGGAAATTGTTTTCCTTAGGGCCTCCTGTGTGGAGCTCATGTAAAAAAAAAAAAAAAGTGGGGTCTGGAGTTTTTAGTATGATTTTTATTCTTATGGGTAGATACTTTAAGTACTAAAGGAATTTACACAGAAGAAATCTAGAAAAACATTTTATATTATTAGGATGTGCTTTATCGAATTATCGCTTTATTACAATCAGTTGACCCTCAAATTCAAGGCGAATCCGGGTTCTAGAGCTCTTTGAACCAGTGTTACGGACAGGAACACAGCCGATATTAGTTTTCTTAATTTTACTGTATTTTTATACATATTCTAACTACGCAACCATTTTTTTTTTTTTTTTTTTTTATTGAATGAAAAGAACATGGTTTCACATGGTTTAATGAATTTCTACGCCAATGAAGAGTACTAGCTCTTGAGCTTGGCATAGGAGTTATTTTACACTATTTCATTTTTATAAAATACATTATACTTACAGTATACAGTAAATATAAACTATATATAAATTTAATATATAAACTACCATGCTTTGCCATCTTTCGATTCGCATTGTTTACCCATGCATTGCCATCTTTCGATTTGTATTGTTTACCATACCGACAAAAATGGGTTAAGTTATGAGCGAGTTGATGGACAGTATACAATCAAATAATTTACAATTTTTGATGAATGATGAATGATTAGGTATATGTGTGGTAGCGAAAGTGAGACCTACATTTCGACCCCGAGTCACGGTCTAATATAATAATTCGCTACACCTGTAAATCAAATGTTGACTTTGGAACACTTAACCTGTCATTTGCCAGGAACGCGCCGGCGCGCGAGAATCGAATTTCAAAAATGAATATTAATTCAAATAATTTGGATGCGATTTTAAATTTTATTCCATTAATTTATAACATAAAATAAAGCTTAAAATAGCTTCCTCCATTCTTGTTCTTAAGGTAATTTAAAAAAGGTAAGGTAAAAAACCCTGGCCTTTGACAGGTTAACATTAGATCCGGAGGGTCCATAACACTCGGGACCCCGGTGTCCAATATATTTTCTGAGAAAGGTAATAATTGAGTCACTCACCTCACGGTTCACGGCTCACTGCCAGTTGAGCTCGCCCCACGGACCGACAAACTTAATCCGGGGAAATGGCAATTTGAAGCAACTACGCAGTAAACCTCGCGAATAGTTCCTCGGATCTTCCGAACAAATCTGCCGTTTCCCTTAGCGCTGGCTAACCGTCAATATGTTTTGGATAAATGGTGATGAGATTTTTTCTTCCCTTGGCATAACACCAGTTTATATTTGGCTCTTGTGATTTATCGGCCTATTCTTCACGAATGTTAAGGTTTTTTATTCTCTCTTTTCCTTATTTCGTTTTTTCCTTATACAATAAAGAATTTCACGTAAGGTGGGAACCTACTCCCCGACAGGAGTGATTCATGTACCTACTCGACATTTTTCTTTATTTTTTTTCCGTACCAAGAACTTACGGACATATAAGTAGATTCATGTCTTTGAAATAATTGAGCTAAACAATTCACGTTTTCTTAAATGATTTTCCGCGTAATTGTATTAATTTCAAAAGTTCGTGTGTGTCGTGCACGAATATGTCTGCGTACTAGCAGGATAAACCTCTAATATTAACGTAGATTTTTGGAAAATACGCTCCTTGCGTGTATTAAAATAAACAAATTCGATATGTAAAATGGATATATGAATACGTAAGAGGCTTGATAAAACTACGCCATTCTTATTTGGTTTTGCTTCTGCCCACATAGTTGTGGAACCAAATAATTGTGGAAGAGCTAAAGGAAATCTTCTATAGCCCCGGAACACGTTCGGATCGGAATGTCTCTTACGAAGCCACGGCGGGAATATTTTCCCCATTCCCCACAGTCTTACCCTCGGTGCTTTGAATTTTACTAAATGACCCGGAATATTATATGCACGGATCTTATCTGTGGCCTGGCTCCCATTTTGTTGTGGCCACGCCACTAAGGGTTTTACACGTGTTTAATGTGACGTTTTCATGACGACAGATGGCACACACTTTTGGGGCCTGTAGCAACATAGTCCTTGGTTGTTGCGGTCACCCCTCGCCTTCCAGGGGTCCCAGTTGCGTGAAACACCGTCCATGGGATCTAATATGAACGTTAACCCTTCGAATAATAAGAAAATAATTTTCTGTCAACTTTTGCCTGTCAAAGTTTGTGCGCAAAATTTCTGGTTCTTACCATGCATTTTAAATGTTCCCATTTTTTAGTTTTTTTTTAACGCTTTTGCAAAAATAAAAATTGTTCTAAAATTTAGATAAAATAATCTTTCCGATATGTTTATTAGAAATCAACATTTTTGTTTATAAATATTAAAATTTTAATATTGGAAATGTAAATAGGCTAAAAAATGCATACCTGCGAATATTTGAATTAAAGTAATTAAAATAGAATAAACTTCAAATTTTAAATTCAGATTCCTTTTCTAAACAAAATTTGTAATAAAACTGTCACCTCACTTTTTATCACTTTCATACAATTTTATTTAAAAATTAAATGTGGGTTACGTCACAAATTGGCGAAAAATCAAACCGTCACTTTTGATCAGGTTTGTAAAATATCTGAACAACCTAGCTCGTATAATTCTAAGACAATGAGAAGCATTATTTCTTTCCATTTCTAACATAAAAGAAATCACAAATATTCGCATTACAGAAAGAGAGATATCTAACTTTTAATAATGCACGGTCGCTCTGGGACAATCTGGGTCTCCTGTTATTATAACGGCATATGATGTTTTGGGACAACTTGGGTCTCCTGTGATTAAACGGGTTAAGCTTGTGAATTTTTAATCAATTTTCATTCAGCCTGTTGACTGAGAGATTGAACATCGCGTGTGATAATTACCTGTCTGCGTACATTTCATTTTCAAAACGAACACGTAAATACTCGGGCACACTTTCTGACAGACATGCACGAGAACTTATAATCCTCAACCTTGTGTATTTTGTATCGTTCCGGTAATTATTTCCCCCGAACGGATTAATCCCGTGGCATTCCTGAAACAAGTAATCAAAAGTAAAGATAATAAAGCCAAGTTTCCAGCCCTCAGCGAACTGTTTACACGCAGTTTTATAATACCAGCCCCCGCCGGAATGTTATTAAAACTTCTCCCATTTCTGTGCGGTTATGCCGAAATCAATCAAATTTATCAAGTCTGCTGGTTGATTCCAAAAGTGGTGAGCCGAGATTGGGCTCATTAGCACTCAACACGCTCCAGATGTCAAAGATACGCCACCCACCAGCGCCACCCACCAGCGCCACCCGCCACCCACCACCGCCACCGCACATAAAATGTCGGAGATTACACCCACCGAGCGCCGGAAAGCTGATATTTCAAGTGTTGTATCCTCAAATTGTTATTGCATACTTCATTATTTTATCTTCATTATGTATATTTTATTATGCTGTATAACGTGGGGATTGCTTTTTCAAAGAAACATTCTTAAGATTTAAAGAATTTTAGTTAATTATTGTTCAGAGTAGGAAACTAAAAGGTTAACGATTAATACAAATATATATTTTTATTACGTCGACAGTCCTTGCATGCATCTGCGTGGAATAAGTGCATTGAATACACATCACATTTATTGAAGCGGGTGAAGTCATTATTGATTCCGCGTATGTTAAAAAGGTCAGGTGTCCCCGATGGCGTTCCTCGAAGGATCCGCGCTTGTCCTATGATTATTATAAGTCATTCCCGTTTGGATTGCACTCGCGACTCGCGACAATTGTGACTCCAGACAGTTCTAAAGAAGCTCTGCCCCTCATACGGCCGCATTAATAGCGCGTGAAATGGTTTTCTTGAGTCGTTACTGCGGGAGATATGATGAGATTTTGATTCCAGAAGCTGCCGTTCTCCGGGGATGGTTTTGCTAAGTAGTTTCGGTTTTCTTAATTTTCTTTTAATAATCATGTAATGGGGTATCAAGTCACACTCGAATCTGTTTAGAAGTAGATAAGGTGAAATATTATTTTTAGTCCTTAGTGTTTCTATTTTTTCTGACATATATACTATCTCTACAGTGTATACCGCACGAGAATCTCAACTGCTCCCGTCAGGAGCCAGTGAGACTATGGCATCCCCAATTGGGGTATGTTGTGAGGCTGAAGGTAGTGGGGAGGGGAAGGAGGTGGGGAAGAGGAAGGTGGGAAGTACCTGGCTATTCAGATCTGGTCACCAAACACGGCTAAAGCCATTTTCAAGCAACGTTTCAATTCTGAATGGTGGTCTTACACCAGGGCGATACTGATAGTATCTTCCACTCTGGAACATGCCGCAAATATACTATATATTATTTTAAATGAATTAATTGTGAAATAACACAAATTAATCAAATAAAATTTATTTGCGCATGCCGGGTTCGAACCCGCGACCTCCGGATTGTGAGTCAAGAGTCTTACCCACTGGACTACGGAGGTCGTCAATTTTTTTTTTTCTACAGTTTCTGAGTTCAATTCTCCATCATTTCAAAAATAACCTTTGAATTTAATATTTAACCAGACCAGACGATGTACTGTGTTTTTTTCGATTGTTCAATATGAAAATTATTATTTTTTTTAAACTTACATGCAAAGCCGGGTACTAATGAATTTTTTGTGCAGATCAGAGTTGGAGCTTAGATAGCGATAGATCTGTAGTTCAATTCCTGGTCCCAACAATAAAATATATTGTATGGCAAAAATATATTTTCATTATTTTTTCTAAATATCTTGTCAGTAATTTTTTTTTTTATTTAAAGTGTATTATTATGGTGTCCCTACATTTTAATAGTTGCTGTTTACGGCAACTTCCAATTTTCCCATCTACCGCTTTTATAACAGGCTACTTTTTCGAATTTTATCATAAATTCGGGTCATTTAATAAAATTATTTTTCCCGCGTCAGCGTCTAAAAAATATAACGAGTTTTTAATGCGCCGAGGACAAAATAAATATTGCGGCACAAGTTTTTGGAAATGTTGTACAATTATTTTACCGCCGAGTTTTGTTATTGTGCGCAGTTTTAATATACTTCTTGTTTACATTAATTTGGGGGAAGTAATGGCCGTCTTAGCGTTAATAAATCTCATTAATCTCTCCGGAATGGACACACGACAATTTAATTACATGGTAGCCTGACTGGCGACTTGACCCTAGCGGAGTGTTAAAAGTCAAGTGCAGTAAAGTAGGGTGGTTTGTCAAAGCTTTTCATCATGGCTCACAAAGTTGCGCTTTCGAACATTGATATATATATTTTTTTTTTTAATTTTCTTTATTCATTTTGTTTGTTACAAGTTTTTTTTACATGGTTTTTCGACTACCAAACTAGGCAAATGCCCGTGTTATGGTAGTCGAGATTCATAAGATGTTATATTAAGTATAAAATATTAAGTATAATCATCCATATATGTAGATGAAAGTACAAACATATAGCATACATATTAAGGAAAATATTCATACTAGTATTAGGTACATGATCACATACAGGAAACGAGTTAAAGTAAGTGAATCTTGTACAAATAAAAATAAAATATAATAACAAATAAAAATAAAAGTAACAAATAATAATATTTTAAGGATAATAGAAATAAAAATAAGAATTAATATATAAATCATCTATACAGATGAACAATGATCTTAGATCCCAAAAAACAAAAGCAGGTATTCCTAGGCAGCGTATGAAATGGACGAACGATGTCAAAAAATATTAAAAAAGCATCAGCGTAGGTAATATAAAGTTTTGGTTGAAAATTAATTTAGAGACTAGCTGGGCCCGTTGCAGAAGCAACTAACGGGTTAAAACACTATGCGATTTGACATGTGAACGCGGACGAAGCGAGCAGGAGTGTGTGTTAAATTACATATATGAAGAAAAAACTATGTCTGAATGCGGATGGAGCGAGGAGTGAGCACCTACAAAGGGAACAGGTAGTCGACGCCCCCTCCAAAGTTTCATCGCAATAGGATGAACCGTTTAACAATGCATAATTTCTTGTTTAGAGATAAGATTTTTTACTCGAGAAATATAAAAAAATAAGAACAGTTTTTAAGATGTAAAGCATTTTCGTTATTTGTTTTGATACATTGGGTGTTATGCCTTGTTAATACGGCATAACACCCCAAAACAAATAACGAAAATGCTTTACATCTTAAAAACTGTTCTTATTTTTTTATATTTCTCGAGTAAAAAATCTTATCTCTAAATTAATTTTCTACCAAAACTTTATATT
Organism: Limnephilus marmoratus; assembly: GCA_917880885.1. Taxonomy (NCBI): domain Eukaryota; kingdom Metazoa; phylum Arthropoda; class Insecta; order Trichoptera; family Limnephilidae; genus Limnephilus; species Limnephilus marmoratus. The sequence goes on along the minus strand of OU862909.1, from coordinate 31,354,192 downwards.
ACCTACGCTGATGCTTTTTTTCATATTTTTTGACATCGTTCGTCCATTTCATACTGCTGGAAATATTATAAAGAATGCCGTACATGATACGTTTTAAGATTTTCACGGCCAAAAGCATTTTCGTTATTTGTTTTTGGGGTGTTATGCCATGTTGCGCTACATAGGAGAAGGAGGTAGTGCAACACCGCATAACACCCCAAAAACAATTAACGAAAATGCTTTTGGCCGTAAAATCTTAAAACGTATCATATAAGGCATTCTTTATAATATTTCCTTCACTGAGTAAATAACCAGTTCTGTATATTAATGGTAAAAAGGTCATCAGTTTTCGATGTCTTAATATCAATACTCAGTAAGTTGAACATTTTAGGCGCGATGTAAGAGAACTGTCGTTGGGCGAAAGCTGTTTTTGTTGCAGGAATTTTGCATTTTTGGTGTGATGAATAGCGGGTGTAAATATTTTTTTTTTAGTTTTGAGTGTTAAATCATTTTTCCTTATGTGTATGAGAAATGTCTTAACGTATAATTTTCTAATGTCTAAATAATGTTATAACTATACCTTACTTCTTTTGGCCACGTACTTAGTTTAAAAAAAATTAGAGTGTATAATTCACACGCGGTAGAAGTGAAACTAGAAAGTCGCTAGATGTAACTTTCTTTTCTTTTGTTTGTTTTTTTAAAGTGGTTTAATGATTGATATTGATTTCACAAGATGAAATTGTTTTTTTTTTGGATTTCGTAGGATTCGAACCCCTTACTACCCCTTTATTCCTGTAGTAAATCGAAAAAAAAATCGAATATTGCGAGAGTCTTGAAGGAGTAACCATCTTTTACTTATCCAGGGCTGGTAAGAGGTGGATAACCTCCACTGTAGTAAATCGAAGGGTAAGTTAACAGTTTACTCAAAGGCGATTAAAGTACCCGCTAAATCCGTAAATTTTAACTGAGGTTATGTCTTTTGAGTCACAGACAATGATAAAATCTCCCAAAAAATCATCCATACTTTGGCGGCCCAGCCTAGTAGTAGTGTTAAAAGTCGACTGCAGTGAGGGTGTTCAATTTTCATAAGCGACGAAGCATCCCAATGTTTTGATTATATTACCCACTCGTTGCTCCAGGCACGATTGGATTATCATACCGTGGGTATAATGTACTGACTATGCTCGTGGAGGAAAATAAATTGCTCGGCAATCTTCATTGAATTCGTCTGGAGCAATAAAACTAATTGGGTAGATGTCCCACCGCAAATTGCTTTCATGCTCGCATCGATCATTTTATTCCCCAAACATTATTTGTCTAATTACGGGACGCGTTTATGTTGTGGATTCTTATTTATTCAGAATCTTATTTTACGACGCATAAATCATTACTTATAGTGGTTTTTTTTACGATATGCCACCCAAAAGTCTAACTGTTTGAAATCGGTAGGACCGTAGCACTTTCAATTATTATGCGTTGTTTTCAAAGGGAAGAAAATGTGAGTGGGTTAGGAGAGCGGTTGTAGGGGCGTGTAAATAGCCCCAGACACGAGGGAATACTACCCTATGTAAATTAATGAAAGATGAACTCTTCCCTATGTGACACAAAACAGATTATACAGCAATTCCAAAATCCTCAGTGAAAACAAAACAATACTCACTCAGAGAATGCAGCTCTCCACACGATGTCCAAACAAACGACACTAGTTTCTTTCAAATATTGAATTTGACAAGGCGGTATTGCTCAATCTCAACACATGTTTATCACAGGAAGAAAGTTCACACAATGAATATGAATTTTGCACATTAATAGTACGTGCCAAAACCTCCCAACAATAATTCAATTATGGGTTAATGATTTGATTAGGACTGACATCTATTGGCTTTCACCAACACTCACGTCGGAAGTAATTGCTTGCTCCACAGATGTAAGAAAATGCATGAGTTCACTGAATTTCAATGTCACATAAGGGAATTCAATATAATACAACCACCATAGATGGCGCCCCCATGGTCCCATAGCATAAATTATTAATTTAAATGGGATTAATGCCCAAATGTATTTAAATATATTTTATGGCGCGTATCCAGCGGTGCTGATTTCTAACAGAATGGAAGATCTACAGTCTCTCGTGTCTAGGATGAACGAAGTATGTATGAAGAATAAGTTAATGATGAATGTAAGTAAGTCTAAAGTCATGGTATTTGAAAGAGAGAGTATTTTTTTTTTTTACGTTAACTCCACGCAGGAGGCCCTGAGGAAAATAATTTCCCTCAGGGCCTATGTCATCCGGGATGCTGTGTGGAGGGAAGTGTAGTATGAAAACCATGGAGGGATGCTGTGTGGAGGGAAGTGTAGTATGAAAACCATGGAGGGATGCTGTGTGGAGGGAAGTGTAGTATGAAAACCATGTGCAACATAGTTGTGAATGATGACTATTTGGAGCAGGTGGATGAGTTTGTGTACTTGGGAAGTATGTTTACGAGAGATGGAAGGGCTGACAGAGAAATTGAAAGAAGGGTAAATGCAGGCAACTCTGTTAATGGAGGACTGAACGCCGTTGGCGCCAACAAAAATATATACGTATGTGTGGTAAAACCATGTACGATCGTGTGAGAAATGTGGAGATTAAGAAAGGGACGTTCAGATGGTTTGGGCATGTAGAGCGAATGAACGAGGAAAGGAGTGTAAGGAGAATATATGACGCAAATGTGAATGGAAGAAGAAATCGGGGACGCCCGAGGAAGACATGGCACGACCAAGTGAATCAGATACTTTGTGTACTTGTGTCGGCCCATGTGAAGAGTCGGAATAATAGAAGAGCATGTATGAGACGATGTATGAATGTGAACGAGGCAAGTAGTGTGTGCCAAGATCGAGTTGTTTGGCGGTCCATCCTCTCTGCCTACCCCTGCGGGGAAAAGGCGTGATGGTTAGTTAGTTAGTTAGGAGAGCTACCCGTTCATATCTTGTTATTAAACATATTGATCGTTAAGTTGATTAGTCAGATGCTTTACACATTTAATATGTAAAGCACGGACGTGTGTAAAAAATATATTTTTTTTTTTTTTACATTAACTCCACACAGGAGGCCCTGAGGAAAATAATTTCCCTCAGGGCCTATGTCATCTGGGATGCTGTGTGGAGGGTCTTTTTGAGGAGAGGAAGGAATGGACATTGGTCTTGAAGAGAGCCATATTGTAGGAAGAAGGAAACACAGAGTCTGGCAAATCATTCCATAGCCGAGCTGTTGAACACAAGAACGAGTCGAAGAAACGACCCATTTTCATGTGACAAATGTCAACCGGGCACGCGTTTGGCGTGTTTCCCGACTATGCACCGGCATCTTCCATTGTAATACCGGTGGAACAAGGATACCTAGCATTCCCACCCGACGCCTGTGCTCTAAAGATTGCAATCCGTCTGTTTAGATGGGAGAATCTATTAAACGGACCGCCCGTTTCTGCACAGAGTCGAGGGTATTTTTCAGGTATTTTGGAACTCCAAACCAGAGGTGGCTGCTAAATTATGGTGAGTATTCGCATATTGCTTTCCTTATTATCTCAAAATTTAGTATTTGGAGATGTCTGACTAATCAACTGGACGATCGATACGTAAAGTAAATTAACACTACGTTTCATTACGTGTATGTAACCAAAGCGATCAATTTGCGTTTCTAACATTTTGCTCTTTAGTTTCATTATGTAAAAAAAAAATCTTGTGGACATTCAACCTAACTAATATTCACGTAAATCTTCAGTTAGATATTGAAAATTCTTTTTTTTCTGAATTTATTTAATTTGTACATAAATAGGAAAAAAACCTGTTTAAAATGTAATGCTTTTTTTGTTTTCTCTTCACCGGGTTTTGAACCTTTGACCTCTGGGCCAAGACTCAAGGTTGTTTTCGATTTGTCACTGAGGTCATCAACCTACTGTTATATGAATATCAGAAATGGGAACAATATTCCAGACAAATTTCGAAGGGGTATAAAAAATACGATCAAATAAAATATGTGGGTCTTGAAAATTATTTCGCCTGGCAAAATTTCAAGTAAATAATATTATGATGTCATTATTTTTACCGGCTATAATGTATTAGGACATCCGACTTTTGCAGAAATGTTTGGTGCGATTCCAATTTCCACATTTCTTCCGGATATTTATTTATTTATCTATAAAGCACATGAAACATAATTAGACATTTTACATAGAGTAGATATATTAGATCACCATACTAGGCAGCTGCCTGTATCATGGTGACCAATGGAGTAAATTTACTTTGCATAAAATATGAAGTCTAGTGTAAATATATGAATATAGTATAAATGATGCTAAAAGTTGGTGATAGTAAACATAGAGCAGAAAAAAAAACAAAAAAAACAACTGCAAATATTATTCTAGTGAGGATTATTCGTAATTTTAAGAGGTGTGTTATTTGTTTACATGGTGCGAGGATAGAATAGTATGTTATGGCATTACATGTTGTCACAGTAATTGTGTTAAAACTATGATTACAATTCTCAAAAGAACGAATAATTAAATACAAGATAGTTGTACCTCGGACATTTCTAAAGAGTTTGGGTAAGTGTGATAAATAGATCAGAACAGGGTTAGTGATTATGCGGGAAATATATGATTGAAATAAGTACGTTAAAACAAATTTAACAGTTGTAATGATTTTTGAGATGAACACAGATGTAATTAGAACGGAGCTAGAGCATTTACAGTAAATTTCTTTGCAAGTTTTATATAGTGTTGAGATAAATGAGTTAAGTATTGACAGTAAACCTTAATTAATAAAACAAATGCAAATAATATTTATTATTATTTTTTTAAACTTTATGAGTAAAATCTCAAATTATAATATTTAATTAAATGAAGACAATATTAGCGAAACTCAATCGAAATCTGGAGACAGAAAAATCAGAAAAGATATTGGCTCCGCTGGGACTCGAACCCAGAACCCTTTTCTTACATGGAAACAGCTCTACCGATTAAGCTACGGAACCCATATTAATTCGGTCACTTTTAACTGTATCCTACTTCGACTAAGAACTACCAACATTATCTTCATTTACTTAACGCACATATTATTGGCTGCTATCTTTATATATGATTACAAGATTCAACTCGAACTAAATGCAATCTAGATAGTGTCTGGATAAATTTTATCCATTTTATTTGTAATACGCGATTGAGTTTCGCTAATATTGTCTTCATTTAATTAAATATTATAATTTGAGATTTTACTCATAAAGTTTAAAAAACAATAGATGTCGCGTATTACAAATAAAATGGATAAAATTTATCCAGACACTATCTAGATTGCATTTAGTTCGAGTTGAATCTTGTAATCATATATAAAGATAGCAGCCAATAATATGTGCGTTAAGTAAATGAAGATAATGTTGGTAGTTCTTAGTCGAAGTAGGATACAGTTAAAATGACCGAATTAATATGGGTTCCGTAGCTTAATCGGTAGAGCTGTTTCCATGTAAGAAAAGGGTTCTGGGTTCGAGTCCCAGCGGAGCCAATATCTTTTCTGATTTTTCTGTCTCCAGATTTCGATTGAGTTTCGCTAATATTGTCTTCATTTAATTAAAAAGCAAATAATATTGCTGGTGAGGAATATTCGTGATAATAAAAGAGGTTTTGTTTACTTATATGGTGAGAGTATAGAATAGTATGGCATTACATTACATATTGTCACATTAATTATGTTCATTAAACTTGAGGAACCTGTTCAATAAAGTGTGAGCACCTGATTTTGGGTATAAATATTGCCTATAGTTGTGTGAACCATGTAAAAATATGCGAATAACATAATTTGCGGAATGATCTACTTTTTCCTGTAGGAATAATAAAAAGCCTTGAATTTGGACTAAGTAAGGTGAAGTATGGTGAAGATATTTATAAATGAGATTAGCAATTTTTACAAGAATTACGCTGATAAAAAAGAAAACTATTACAGAAAGTAAGAGTACATTATTTGGAGTATGTGAATTGTTAGTTAGTAAAACTACCAAAGAACGGGAGAATACATTATTTTTAGAACATTTGTTTTTAATATTGGTTTGATCCGTATAAAAACATGGTAGTAAAATAATATTTACGGATTGATCTAATTTTCTGAAGGAATATTAAATAAGCTTGACTTAGAATCAAATAAGGTAACCTACGGTAAAATAATTAGATATGGGATTAACAGATATTGCAATAGTTATGCTGATACAAGTAGGGTTCCCAGATCAAAAAATCAAAATTTCGGAGAAAATTCCTGACATTTGATAAAAATTCCGGACTTTCGAAAGTTACGGAATTAACAAAGATATGCTCTTATACATATATGTGTGATACAAGCACAAAATGCCAATGTTGAAAGGGTATTTTCCTTAATGGGAACCCAATACTACTACCATAATACGGGCATTTGCCTAGCTTGGTAGTCGAAAAACCACGTAAAACAAACCTGTAATAAACAAAATGAATAAAGAAAATTAAAAAAAAAATGGTCAAGAGAAAGGAACAGGCTTTCTGTAGAGTCTGTCAAGTCAATTCTTTAACACAGTATAATTAAAAAAATATGACTTACGAAATGTTCTACAAAACTATTATTAAAGATTCGGAAGTGTTGAACAATATTTCTGGGAGCATTAAATATCAGAAGTGATGTTTTTACTTTGATTTGTAATAAAAATAATTTGGTTTATTTCATTTTTTATATCAATCTCCACTTAACAGTAGAAATTCCGGACTGTTTAACAAAGTCCTATATTTCCTGACTTGTCCGGAAAATTCCGGACGTACGGCAACCCTAGATACAAGAGAAAATTACGAAAGAAATTAAGAGTACATTATTTTGAGTATATGAATTGTTAATAGTATGAATCGTGCAAAAACATGCCAGTAAAATAATATTGCTAGTGAGGAATATTCGTGCTAATAACACAGGTGTTTTTTGTTTACATGGTGAGAGTATAGAATAATATAGTATGAAATTACATATTATTACAGTAATTATAACTGGAGGAATATGTTATTATTATTAGCTAAAGTATGAGCACATGATTTTGGGTACATACATTGTTAATAGTATTGTAAATCATGCAAGAACATGTGAATAAAATAATATTTACGGAATGATCTACTTTTTCCTTAAAGAATAATAAAAAGTCTTGAAATTGGATCAAATAAGGTAAAGTATGGTGAGGATATTTAAAAATGAGGTTAGCAATAGAGAACTCCAGTCCAATTTTTTAATTTTTTTTTTATAAATAATGACTTTCTAACTTAAATAACGGCATTTTTGTTTTTATTTTTAGAGTTAGTTTTAATACTTAAAATAATTATCAAAGTTTTAATTTTTCGAGACCCCCCGGAAATATGATAAATCGTGTGACGTCATCACTCCCGAAAAATTAGTATGGGATTGGGCAATCAGCTGATCTACTGCCGCCATTTTGAAATCCGTTGTTCCGTTGTTCGAAGTATTCTCCCTAGAAGAAGCATTACTTTTTTCATTCATTATTTTTTTTGTGCAGTAGTTTTTCAATATTTTAAATAATAGAGATACCTCTATTTTTGATACTGAATTATTTAGGCTTAAATATTGTTTCAATAAACACTACAACTAAATTTCTATAAACAGTACGAAATAAAGAATAACATGAAATGTTGTTAATACTGATGGCTTGTGCCATACCTACATGTCAATTGATTTCAATACAATGTGATACAATGACTGGTGACGCGTGACGTCAGCACTAACCATTCAATCGTACCAACTTTACAGTGTATTTTAACGAGACGTTAAAAAATGCACTTTTTAATATTTTTTTACGAACACTACGTTTAATATTATTAAAAAAACTTATATATTCAGAATCAGCGTTTATTGGTCTGTATGAACATATTTTTTTAAAGTCATAATATTTTTTACTGGAGTTCCTTATTATTACAATATTTTCACTGTTATAAGAGAAAGCTGCTAAAAAAGGTACATTATTTTGTATATGAATTGTTAACAGTGGTATTCCTCAAATGAGAACTTGGCAGGAAAATATTATTTATGAAATGATATAATTTTAAAAGGTATTAAAAAAACTTGGGATTCAACCAAAGGAGGACATATAATAAGAATATGTTGAAATAGATTATATAAGACACCCTGTACATTAATTATTTTATTTTATTTATATTGCATACAGCAGAGGGTTAACGTGAAAAAATACAGAAAAATAATGAATGCAAGCCGAGAAAATAAAGTGTGGGACAAGTGAAAACAATGCAATAAAGCTTTCTGTATAAGAGAAATGTATAGAGGGGTAGAAATACTGGATTACAAAATATTGTAGATTTTTTGAAGTTCTAGAATATAAGCTATTCTTAACCCCTCAGGTCTTAAGGATGTTGCCAGGAGGTCAAAATATTTCCGCTGTGCAGCAATAAAATCCAAATAAATGGAATATTTTTTAACATATTTGAAAACTAAAAACTATTTTTGAAAGGTGATGAAAAACCCCAAGTGGTTCGCTACGTTTGGTGATTTAGCAGGGGTGCCCGGGTTAATGGGGTGAGGTGTGTCTAGGTCTTGAAGGCGGATAACCAGGACACACTGAACCCCAGATTCCTACCCACCCCTTAAACCATCTTCCTTCCCAGAACTCTCCCCTCCTTCCTTTCCTTTAAAAAACCCTCCACACAGCATCCTCAAAGATGAAATAGGCCCTGAGGAAAATAATTTCCCTCAGGGCCTCCTGTGTGGAGCTCATGTAAAAAAAAAAAAAATATATGCATTAAAATTTAATAATTACCTATAAATGGACATAATTTTTTTGAAATATAAATATTCAGAATGCAAACATATAATATATTTTTAAAATTGCTCACCTTACGTTTTTTCAAACAAAAATTACTGATAACGAAAAAGAAACTCACACGTATTTTATTTGACATACATATTTAAAACGTTATCCTCTCTGCATTTTAGTCGTGATTTCCCAAAGTTTCATTAATTTTTTTCAAATTGCGGTCGGAAACTTTGGTTTCATAAAGGTATATATTTGAATTATTTTGTAGTCAACTTTTAGATTAGAATAAAAACGAGGTCTTTTCTCTTTCTAATAATTCCTTTTATATTATATTTCTCATCATGATGATAGGATGCATCACTGATCATGAAGATAGTAAGGGAGACAACGATTTCTATGAAACCTAAATCAGTTTTTCCCAAAAGCGAACAAATTAGCCTGAGGGTTTAATATATATTCAAACAATTAATGTGTTATTTTATGTCCCCCAAGATTCAAGATTCCCACAAGAAAGCAGTAAAACACAGACTGAGAGTGATTTAATTATTATATACTCAAGTTTGAGCGGAGCCTTATAAATGCTTCAGATTAAACACAAGATATTATTTCGTACAGATGTAAATTAATTTGAAACAATGGCGTAACGCTCCAGGGGTGTGACGCCAGGTTGACACTCAGGGAAGCCAATTGATTGAGTTCGGGTGGTGAGGATAACGACTATAGGACTGATGTGGAAGGGTAGACATATCGGGGTCGAGCAGGGGTTCTTGATTGCGACATGTTAATTGGCCGCGGTTTCTTGTCTTCCCAGGTCACCACGATATATTATTATGCCCTTCGCAAAGGTAGGTCCCATATTATACCACCTGAACTTCCCGTTTTGGGCTTCCATGATACTACCTGTAGTGTCCTAAATCTAAATATAAAAACCATAACTAATTTTTAACTACGGATATGTTTTTAAAAAAAAAAATTATGAGAATATCTCACAAGAGTCCCAGCTTTTCTGAGATCAATAAATATATTCGTACCTGCACATTTTTCACCTTTCTTCCAGTGATTCGTTGATGTACGAGGTTACATTACCCAAAGCACCTTGTGTGCGGAGTGATTTTATAAAACCGAACTTTAAAAAAATAATAATTTATATGAATCAAGAAGATCCACAAGAGTGTCAGCCGCTCCCGTTTAGAGCCAGTGAGACCATGGCATCCCCAATTGGGTTATGTTGTGAGGCCGAAGGTAGTGGGGAAGGAAAGGAGATGGGAAAGAGGATGGTGGGGAAGTACCTGACTCTTCAGATCTGATCACCACATTTTTTATTTTTTTTTATTATTCTTTATTCATAAAAATAGCTCAGGTATACAGTTTTTACAAGTTTTTCGACTACCACACTAGGCACATGCCCGTATTATGGTAGTCGAAAAAGTATATCTAATATATAAAATTCTCGTGTCACGGTGTTTGTTACCATACTCCTCCGAAACGGCTGGACCAATTTTGATGAAATTTTGTGTGCTTATCTGGTAGGTCTGAGAATCGACCAACATCTATTTTTCATACCCCTAAAAGTAAAGGGTGTTCCACTCCGAAGAAAATTATTTTCCCCATACATTTTGTATGGAACGAATTCTCCTATTTTGAAAGAACTGCAGCAATATTGTAAGGGGTATAATATTGAACTGTGAACCGGGGGAGGGGGGAGGAGGGAAAGGAACTCAGGAAGGGGGGTTAGCGGGACGGGGGAAGGGGAGAAGTGGAGTGGGGAGAGGGAGAAGGAACGCGAGAGGGGAAAGGATACGCAGGGAGAAACAATTTAGATCAATTCAGCTAATAAGTTGACAACAGTTTTTGATTCTGGGGCGGTACGAAGTTCGCCGGATCAGCCTAGTATAATTATATAAATGTAATGATTGCTAGTTCGTTTTATTATTCATTTAATTATTTTCTCTATTTATTTAAGCTAATGTTCTGCATCCAGATTGGTTTTTACGTGCTTAGTGTATGAATTTTGAATTTCCATTGTAAGCAACATTTCATTTCTGAATGGTGGTCTTACACCAGGGCGAACTGAGAGTATCTTCCACTCCGGAACGTGCCGCAAATATACTATATATATATATATTTTTAAATTATTTGTGAAATAACGCAAATAATTGAAATAAAATTTATTTCGCACGCCGCACAGTGATTCGTTTCATACAAGCTAGACGTTAATAAGTCACTTTTGAATTCCCAAACAATGACGTCATGGCGACATTGCCAGATAGACAGAATAATAACTGCATGCTTAATTGGGGTGATTAGTGCACACATTGACTCATACCAGAGGCCTAAAGTCGAATAATGTGTTTTGAAATTATCATTTGCATTTATTCGCTTGTCGCAGCTCGACGTTTGAAATTGTGTACTATGTTTGAAAAGTGTTTTTTTCGGTTCTGTAAAATGGTGGCTACTTTGGAAGGTATGTTTTAAAGTTTTTTTCTTAATACTTTAGTGTAAATAATTTTGGTTATTTTTTAAATAATCAATAAGTTTTGTGTTTTTTTTCGTCCTAAAAAATATTAAATTTCTAACTTCTCGAGAGTTTATCTCAGAGAGTATATCAAAATCGCAATATAATTTTCTTTTTTTTTTTAAAAAGTACAACTAATATTCTATTCATATCAGTTTCGATATTAACCCCAACTAATCAACATTATTATTATTTTTTTTATTTTACATGAACCACATACGAGATTTCCAGGCTGGAATTGTTCGTGACATGGAAGAGTTTGCCGAAGAAAGAAAAGCTTGAGGGAATGTTAAAAAAATGTAAAGTACATTTGATCTTGATAAGCTCAGTGCATGTGGTGAAAAAAAGTTGAAAAACCAAATAAGGCTTATATCTATGAATATAAGCAGAAAATAGACCGTAATTTTAGCAATTTATTACAATCAAAATACACTTTTTTTACTTGTTTCATAGAATTGTTTTATTATAAACCTCAAATACTCTATTCATACATTATTTAAAAATTATAAAAAAACAATAGGAAAAAAAATTTATCATTTTTAACACAAATTTTCATAAAATTAGTATTGACTACACCTCAATAGAAGGTTAAAAATAATTTAATCATGTGAAAGAGTTTTTAGCGTCTAGCACAACGATACTCAACCTTTTTTCTCTTCGGGCCACATACATGTATTTGTAAAGTTACGCGGGCCGCAACACTATACTGGTATGACGAAAAAAAATTATCAACCCCCCCCCCCCCCTCCCCACCCCCAACGAGAAATATTTTTCTTCCCATTTGTCTTAAAGCTCTCTCTTTTCGTCGGACATTTTTCGATTGCATTTTGAAGACACTCCCGCCATTAATAATAGTAATAATAATTGGATAATTTGTAGAGCGCCGTTTTTGTGAAAAATTACCTAATTATGCGTATTAAAATTAAAGTACTTTATACAACAGAAATAAATGCTGTATAAATTAGTAGGTACCTGACTAACCAGTGACGTTAACCAGTTTTTATGTATTATAATTGATGCGGTTGTTTCTAGAAGTGGCACTTTTATTTATAAATTATTCGCGCGCATACTTGTGTGGCAAATATTTGTTTTTTGGGAATAAATCTAGCGTGTGTAAATAGCAACAAAATATCAAAAAAACCTTTTGGCCGTGAAAATCTAAGCAACGTTTCTGACACATCTAAGATCTAAGATCATGTGGACTAATGAAAATTCTTTTCGGGTGCGCTACGAAACGAATCTCAACATATACGAAATACGAAAGAATGATAGTTTTTTTAATTCAAGTTCCTGATGGTAAAGTGTTTAGGGCCGCACAAAAAAGCTTGGCGGGCCGCAGGTTGAGTATTGTTGGTCTAGCATGTATGAAACGAATCACTGTGCGCCGCGATTCGATCCCGCGACCTTCATACACATACGATACAAAAAATTTCAAATACCCGACAATATTTCTTTCATTTAAAAAAACATCCTATTTCCATTTTCTTGGCATTCATGATTTCATCACAGTAATTCTATTAATACCTTCGCAATTATGAATTAATATTTTCTGAAAGTTACCGGTCTCCTTTATATATCTACATATCACTCTGGCGATTTATAACGGTTTTGAAACACGGCCCTTAAATAATGCTTTTATAAGCACTTTTAATGCTTCACGGAAGGTGGCTTGATTGATGTAGCGAATAATTAAAACTGCTGCTGTAAGGTTTAATTTGACACACTTCATTAAAATAATGTTCTCAAATTCTTAATTAACGCTTTATCCATACACGTACCTGGAAATTTCATTAGCCATACTTCAGATAAGAGTTTTTCTACTTGCCGGATGGTTTAAAGAACATTTTTTCCCCGGGGGGTAGATAGGTGCTATCGAATTGGCTTAAAAGTGAGAATGAGGCGTCCTTCATACCTTGGGGGCTTCGTCATCAACATCATTAACTTTTCAGTCTTTAAAACGTTTCCAGGTTTATATACCGAATATAACATGCCTTAACTTTCGCTGAGATTGACAATACCATTACAGTTCCATTTCGGAGACGGTAGCATTTTAATATTTTATCATAATTTAAGTTGCTGCGAAGTTTTCGCTTAGCGAAGACATAAAAGCTTTTTGTAGTAGATTAGAGTGTTAAAAATAAATGTCGTTCTCTCCTCGACTGAACTGGTGATGGTGGTTGCGGCAAAGGGGCTGGAACTTTCCCGAGCCTTTGACACGCATTTTATTTCTACGTTCTTCCCCGTGGAGTTAAAATTGAGTACATCGGTATGTAATGGGTCCATGCATAAGTTCTTGGCACTTATGGTTAACAGAGGAACAGTGCTTTGGAAATATATTTTATCATATTATTCGAATGTATATGATGGGTTCGGTAATTTTTTTTTTGTTCTTTGTAGATAGGTACTCGTACCTACTCACTGTTAAATTTTGTATGACGAATTCTACGTCTTTTTTGTCTTAAATTTAACCGCTTTTAATTGAAGAAAACGTCAACGTCAGCATCTCATCACTATTATCTTTACAGTGTACCAGAGTATAAATCTTCAAACGTTGCCTCACTCTATTAAAATTTTCACATCCATGTTTTTGAGGTAATTATCTCAAATTTTAGATGAAACATTATCATTACCGTATATAATTTTAAATTATATTCAAAGTAAACCAAAACTAAGCATATTTACATGTACCTATTTATAGACTTCTCCAAGAATAAAAATAATATTTAAAATACACATAATTTCGGTGGTTTATTGTCCGTTTGCCCGTGATTATATCCTTTTCAGTCATTAATATTGGTTTTTCTGATAGTATAGAGCTTAAAGTCGCTCAAATAAAGTTTAATTTAGCTAAAACTAAAAAGATGCGTATTTAATATCAAAACAAAATCGGAACATAAACATTCTTTTACAAAACCTGAATCTCGTGAATACTCAAAATGACGCCAATGCAGTGATGCCATTTATTCAAACAGGGAGTTTTGAAGGTGCATTATAATTTTTTTTATTGAAATTTTGTTAATTATTCAAAATTACAATAAAACTTACGTATTTTTCAAAATCGGCGTTTTTTTACATTAGCTCCACACAGGAGGCCACGAGGAAAATAATTTCCCCCAGGGACTATGTCATCTTTGGGGATGCTGTGTGGGGGGGTATTTTTTAGGAAAGGAAAGAGAGGAAGATCTGGGAAGGAAAAGAGTACCTATGAGGGGTGGGTAGGAATCTGGGGGTTAATGTGTCTAGAAGTGACGGACGTACGAATCCATCTGGCTGGAGAGGATAAAAGACCTCCCTCCCTTCGTTTATTTATTTAGATTTTTTAAAATTAAGCCATAATATTTTTCACTGGAGTTCCATTTCGAGTTTATTGTGAATTTTAAATGCTATGGCCTATCTAGACAGCCTTTTTGTTAATTTAGCATATTACAGTGTTGAATTATTTTTTAACGATTAAAACCACTCATAAAACATATAACAGGTATGTTCTATAGAGAGTATTTATCGAGTACATTTTAAGTTGTTTAAGGTTCCTTTACATTCTGCGCTCAAAAGTAGTCTTCCAGATTAGTAAACTTCCCCATCCCCTAGTGCCCTAGTAGAACAAACTCACACGTGGTGTAGTTCTAACGCCAATATTCTAAAGCCAGCGCCAGCGTACTGCCTGAAGATTACCGAGGTGTTATCTTTCCATTCCGGAAAAGCTATTAGTAAGTCGACTCTAAAATGCTCCCACTGAATCATGCAAACCATCTTTGAAGCTGGCCTTTCTTTATATTATCGGCCTGTTCCCCGAGCTTTGGGAGTTGTCCATTTATCTCTCGGAGTTATTACCATAATGGAACGAAAGGAATAAAATTATCAGGGGAGAATAATTGCGACTCAAATTCCGCTCTTTTTGGCAACTCTTTAACTAGGCGGGAAAACTCCCGTCCATAAAACTTTACGACCGCCGCTGATGCTGTGCTCTCTCTCCAAGATTAAAGATGTGGGACGCAGAAACATCTCGAACACCTCTTTATAATGTTTGTATGCCATTTTAATCCCCATATTATACACCAAAATATAATATTATAAAGCATGTGGATTTTGTTAACATTCTTCTTCACTTTCTGAATCTACTGTCAATTAATTTCTTTATGTCGTATACGTTCACTATCATTTCAAATTTATTTATTACACACCCTAATGGGCTTTTACATATTAGTTCATAAGTTGAGTATCACAGTTATTTTAAGAAGTTCAAAACTAAAACAATAAAGAAAATATAATACGATGAAAAAAATGTAACAACGAAAGTAGATATAAAATAAAATAAAATATATTGGTAAAAATGATAAGAATGTCACATAAATAGATATTTAATATAAATAAAAATTTCAGATATTATACACGTCTATTTGTATCTATATATGTAAAATAATTGGAATAAACAATGTTTACACTGGTTATTTTTAATGTAAGATAAGATAAAGTGAAATATATCTCCCAGATCAGAATATTTATTTCCGAGACTCTAAAGTCTCGGAATCGGGGAATTTTGATAAGACAGACCTTGTAAAGTAAAAGGGTAGTAAATTTTGGCAAGATCTTTTGGGAATATGGATGTTAATTAATTGAAGCAATTCAGGACATAATTTCACAATTTTCCTGTAATAATAATCATCGTAGCTCAGCTGGACATAAGTAAATATCACTGAAAAAGAAATCACGAATATTAGTAAAAAATAGATATGTAGGTACCTATATCAAATAAATCTCCGCCTGTTAATCACAAGTCTGACAAAGCACAATATTTTGCATTAGTTTAGGTTACCGAAATAAAAATATTTTCCAATATATTGGGCTCTTTGTACATAAAATCTTCCTAAAAATGTGGTTAGCTCCATAAATGCTCGCGATACCTACGCAGTCCTCCAAAGATCGTTCGTCATTAGCCGTTCCGCTCTATCTTCAACTGCCGACGGCTGCCAACTCATAAACGAGTTTTACATTATGTTCTCCTTTACATTTCCAATTGACGTTAGACATTTAAATAACACCTAAATTACGAGAAGGTTGTAAAATACACAATGTACGTACATAATTTATGCCAAAATTAATGTGGGAGGATGCCTCTTACGTCTTTGTTGATGAAAAGTGAATTAACTGTTCACAATATTAAAGCGTGGACTTTTTCTTTAAACACTTTTTTTATTTCAAACGATTAATTTAAATTAAATTACTCTTAAAAAGGTACCCTTTTTAACAGCGAGTGGATGGTACCCATCTTATTTTCAGATTTTTGATAGAATTTAGATTTATTGGACGATTCATCTGGATTCAGTGTCGTTTCTAAAATATTTTTTTTGTGCTGTATTTCTCAAATTGAAAAGTGTTTCTGTTTTTATTGTTGTAACAAAAAAATAATAATAATGCTTTTAATTGAATAATTTAAACTTTTACATGGAGTTTTAGTTAAAGTTCTATTTTGAATTCGTACTAATAAACAAAGGCTTTCTTAAAAAATAAATTCTTACTAATAAAAAATGTCTTTAATTGGGCTGCGAAAGAGCTGGCGATGTAGCATTTCAGCAGACTGACGGATTAAATTCCTGTCTTTGAAAAAATGGGGTTATTTCTGAATTATTATTTTTTTGAAATTTTGGCTATTTCCTCGTGAATTCCTTGAAAGTGATGTTTTTTAATAACACAAATACCTTTTGCACGTGCAGGTAAATATAAAACCAACGTTTATATTGCGCAAACAACGAATCCACAATGTGAATTTTTGATTATTTTCTGGGAATTATTATTTTTTTAATTGTAATCAAGTTCAAAAGTATACCAAGTGAGAGTCTTCTTGCAGATCCCCTAAATAAAATAAATGTGTTTTCAAAATTTCGTATTTTTCGACGTTTGGAGTAAAAATTTTTCGGAGCTATCGTTTTTTTTTTCATACTTTTTTTCATATTTGAAATGCAAATATTCCAACTTATTGGTTTCATGCCAACTCAGAATGAAACCAACTCAGAAAGGTCATTAGAAGCTATGAAAAATAATTTTAATATAGCCGGTAACCCTAACCTAACTTAACCTATTTAACCAATTTTTTATATTTATTTATCATCACTCTTAATGACATTTCTGAAGTGCTTCTGAGTTGTCTGTTCACCGTTAAAGGATTGAGGTACAATGAGAGATAGCAGAATGGGCCTACGGCCTAAGTGCTCACGGGAACTAATCTTAAACCGTCTCCGCAAGGAAAAAAATACAATAGCTCCACACAAGCCCTGAGAAAAATGATTTCCCTCAGGGCCTATGTCATCTTTGGTGATGCTCTGGGAGGTTCTCTTAAAGGAATGAAGGAGTGGATGTTCTTGAAATGAAAAAAAACTATAAGTTGTGGAAAGGAATCTGGGGGTCATTGGGTCAAGGAGTGACGGACGTTTGAATCATTCCTCATATTGGTCGAGACAATCCTTCATATGTCTTTTTTCTTTCAACCAGTCCCTCCCGATCCGGTTAGCCATGCAGTAAGTGTACAGATTCAAGCTAATCCTCACCTCATGGTTTTAAAATGTATTACGAATGATTCCACTCTACTGATTTATTCAAAGCATACAATTGAAGAATTGACTGCCAAAGCATACAAATTGAAGAATTGACTGCCTGTATTATAATACGCGCTTAGGGTGGTGCTACTATTCATAGATACATACATCATGTTTCAGGGTGTTAAAAACATCCGTTGCATTATCATTGTCATATTATCTTTTGGCTTATATATTTCACGTTGTGATGCTTTTGTGCATGTGGCTGACATGATGTACTTTTTAAATTATAAATTTTATTTGCAACGTCATGTAGCTTTGTTATGTCTTCGGAGTTAAAAAGACATGTCGTGTTGGCATTTTTTATGTGCATTATTTACGATTCTTCATTTTCACTGTAGCATGTCTGTGAAATTTTTAGTGTGGCGGAGGCAAACATTGCAGTCGGAAAACCTTCGTAAACAGATTGTACATAGTACTCCCTAGTCGTTTCAAATGATATCATGTTTTATGCAACGATCAGTAGATACGTTAATACATCGACTGCAAATAATACAAAATAAAGCAATGCAAATAATAAGCGCAGCACGATCGAGAAATTATGTTATTTTATGTTAAGTGAGTATTTTTAAGACAGTTGAGCACACCTTATAAAAAGTCTTACGTATTTTTACGTAAGCAAACAATAATGTTAATGTGTTATTTATGATTTGAGATACTTACAAACAAATGAATAGGTAATATTACAATTAAGCCAGTGTAACTTTTTGAAGATAAGCTTAGTGGGGATTCAGTATGAATTAGTTACGTAATTGAATTTAATATTTATAAAATGTATCATGTATGTTCGTAAACAAAACCTACATATTACTTACGTGTAAGTTTTTTAGAGCACTTAATGATTTGTTTTTACTAGAGATTTAATTGACCCTACTGTTGAATTTGACTGCTACCTCTAGTCTGGAGCCCCAAAATACCCGAAAAAAAACCACCGTCTCTGTCCAGAACCGGGCGGTTCGCTTGATAGATTCTCATACCTTAACAAACGGATTGCAATCTTTAGAGAACAGGCGTCGGGTGGGAATGCTGTCCTTGTTCTACTAGTATTTCAATGGAAGATTCTCAGAAGAACTAACGTAATTGATGCCTACGACACTGGTGACAGTCGGAAACATGCCAAAAGCGCGCCCAACATTCCTACACGGTTAACATTTGTCACATGAAAACAGGTGACTGTGGAACGATTTGCCGGCCTGTGTTTCTACTCTCATACAACATGGATCTCTTCAAGTCCCAGGTTCATTCCTCCTTTCCACAAAAACACCCTTCACACGGCATCCCCAAAGATGACATAGATCCCCGAGAGAAATTGTTTCCTACAGGGTGGCGTTAATGTGACAAAAAAACATAAATAGAATTTAATGGGCTTTTATAATTTTTATTTATTTCCTTACAAAATTAGTAACAGATAATAAAGCTTTTGAACGCGAATAATTTAAATTGTTGAATATTGCAAATAAAGCAACAACTTAAGTTTATCAAAAGTAAACCCAAATAATTATGTTATATTATATTATTAAGATGAATAAAGGTCGAGCGTTTTGACGCTCCGTGGAACAGAAAGTTTTCAATTTTACGCACACTTTTAATGAATATTATATCATGACAAAACACTTTGCCCCGAGAAAATAAATTCGCTCGAACGCTGCTTCTTTTGAAATTTATATTTCTTATTTTTTTTTCTTGTCGTCGGTCAATTTGAGCGAAGTGTAATCAAGCGCTTACGAGGGCAAGGCTCGTCACAAGCAAAGTGATATCTCTCGGGGAATTTTCCTAAATTCTTTTTTAAGGCGAGGTCTCAGTAGCCGAGGGGCAATGTGTTACGAGTTGCAGTACTATATCGACATTCATAACTATTCGTTGAAAATAACAGCTGTCAACGCCCAACGCTATTAATAATATAATAAAACAAATATGAAACTTACTTCCACTTTAATTTATTTGACCGTAACCGGTTTCAGCTTGTTTATCTTCAGTTCATCTTAAGTCTGGTACAAATAATTCTTAATCTACGGTTTATATACATAACGTTGTGGGGAGTGGGGCTAGGGTGGTGTACGAGAATTTTATTCAATTATATGGATTTTCTTACATTTGTTACTAAGTCGTCGTTGACTTCGAATTTCTAATTATTTTGATTATTTCCAGTAGGCATAATTACCTCGAGTTTGTAGCTTATTTGATATTATATGGGGAATACTTTACAAGTAACACAACGAGAAGAAACTAATTAATAACCCAACTTTATTGTTGATATGTGTATTCTTAATTCAAATTGTTATTATACTCGTATTTATGATGATATGGAATTTTTGATTTATGGATTGATTTTTAAAGGGACACATGTTTTACATTGGAGTAGGAATAATCTTATAATGGTCATTATAAAAACAAAATACATATTTTACTTTAGAACATGTGATGAAAATTACAATGAATATAGGAGCGGAGATTTACCATTGACGTAACAACATTGACGAAAAATTTTGGTAAACACTTGGACGTAATTGATAAAATGCATACGAATATAATTCAATACAACGTAACGCAGTGTATAAAAGTTTTGTTTTGACAGTCCCTCCAGTTTACACTCCACGAACGATATTATGTGTAATTTTGAATTATATGTACCTTCATATTGAAAGTCTTAGGATTTTCCATATACGACTGACACGTAGCGCACTGCGTCTAGCGAATTTATTGACGGCGTGTGAAATACAGTTGTTATAAAATAAAGGTCCCAACTTTCAGAACCCCTGATGGGCTAGGATTCTCAAATATAATTAGAATCGTTATTAGATTAGTGTTCACGTCGGCGTCAGCGTTATATCCAACGGTTATATTCAACAGTTGACAATCAACAACGGTAGCGGCTTTGGCTTTTTTTTCGAATTTCCTCAACGCCCAGTACATATTAGTTGCGAGGAGGATGTTTATTTTTTTTCAAGTTTTCCATAAAACAGTTATACACCAAATTATTACGAAGAAGATTACAAAATTTAAGAGAAAAAAAAGTCAGGGCAGTTTCACTATGCTGAGACGTATGTCAAAAGATAGTTACTGAACTCTCTATAGGTAACATTAAATATGTCGATGCTCAATGCAGAATCGTTAAGCAGTTGAATTGCTCTGTTTAATGGCGCATTCTGAAAGGAAGAAGTTCTCGCTTTCGGAGCACAAAAAAGTGCGTAGGATCTCCCATGAGTATACGCGTCAGGGACATATAGGTTAATCTCCTTCAACATAGGTGGATAACATTAAATAATACAGTAATAATAATTAACATTAATAATAATGTGGATAACATTAATTAATACAGTACCGGAGATCAGTCTAAAAAAATGTTTCCCTAAAAATATTTTTCGGCGGGCTTCTAAGGTATTAAGATCGAGCATTCCTGTTAAGAACAACGATGGATACAGGAATGGATAGTATGTATATTCCCTCATATACAGATATGGTTGATTC
Source organism: Limnephilus marmoratus (assembly GCA_917880885.1). Taxonomy (NCBI): domain Eukaryota; kingdom Metazoa; phylum Arthropoda; class Insecta; order Trichoptera; family Limnephilidae; genus Limnephilus; species Limnephilus marmoratus. Next base: position 31,332,828 of record OU862909.1, on the reverse strand, counting down.
ATTTAGTCATTGCCGTCTTAAGATGAATATATACGTGAAATCCTATTTAGATACTATTTTGATTAATCTTTACGACGAATCGGCTTACAGTATGAACATCAAAAAATATGCTACGGATAAATTGAAGCTTTAACTACTTTATAACAAAAAATACAAGCGTAAACCACTAAAAAAATGTTTTCTCATGACTTAACTATGAAGTAATGTAAGTAACAATTTTTAAAAAATACCCCATTACGGCTAAGACTATTTTTGACTTTATCTATGTTCTAACTTTTTTTCGTTCTTATAAAATTATGCACAAAATAAATAAAAACCACTTTTTCGCTTACTAGCCTCGTGCAAAAAGACGCTCGGATTTAAAATTTTGCAGGCATGAGATTCGAAATATTTCTAGCGTTTATATTCCTCTTAAATAATTGTCTTGTAATCATTACCCGTCATCATCATCATCCACCTATGCTGTTTTGTGTCTTTTATCTAGCCTAAAGCTGACATTTTTTTTGCCAGTCATTAGTTACGCAGTATCGCATCCCTGAAATCTCATATTTGCGAAATAATATACCTCGTGAGGCCGACATTGCTGAATTGTATTTAAAAATGTTAGATATTATGTCAAATAAAATAAATAAATATTATGTATTTTCTTATAATCTGTGACATCAATGTTTTGGAGTTAACCCATTTAATCGCAGTAGACAAATGAATTAGTATTGAAATAAATTAATTGAATAGACCATATTTGTCCCAGCTCACATAGGCCTCATCGAAATCGTTGTATCTCTTACTATTAAAGCTTTATATTCAAATCCAAAAGTTAGCCAAAAGTAAATAAAGTGTACATCTTTATGAAACCAGCGTTTCCGATCGCAATTTGAAAAAAATTATAAAACAATGTGAATTTTTTAAGAATTATTTTTACATGAAACGACAAAAAATGTGGCGACAATAACGTTTATAATTCTTTAGTCTAATAAAGTATTTGTATTTGTATTTGTTTTCGGTAATTTCAGTTAGAAAAAGACACAAAGTAAGCCATTTTTAAAACTGTTTAATGTTTGTATTAAACAAATATTTGATATTTAAAAAATTACATGGTTATTTCTAATAATAAAATTTGAAAGCGTATCTCACCACCTTTCAAAAAATAGTTTTTAGTTTTCGGATATGTTCACAAGGATTCAATTTTTTTTAAGACCCCGTATTTCGAATTTCTACAGATGCCGAGTTTAAAAAGTTATTGTTTAACTTGAAATTCCCTAGATAGAAAAATATGCGACAACATGCTATGATAAATGCACTTTACTCAGATGTCGAGAGATTTTCGCTGTTTTTAAATTAGACGTTTTAATTAAATATTTTCACAAGAGCCGTTTACGCCCATTAATTATAATCGTTTTTTTATGTTAGTGCCCTCCCTCAATCACTTGTATTTACATTTTTCTCCCTTTCAAACTGTTTTCAGTGCGCTTCTTATTGTTTTTGTTCGCTTATAACGGAGCCTTAATGGAAGCGAGGAGTGGAAATAGGTAGTTAGGAAGGTCGGAAAATGACCTGAAATGTGATTGAAGCCATTTCAATAAAATCACGTTTCCGTATGGTTTTTTTTACATTAACTCCACACAAGAGACCCTGAGGAAAATAATTTCCCTCGGGACCTTTGTCATCTTAGGGGATGCTGGAAAGTTCTGGGAAGAAAATCGGTATGAGGGGTGGGTAGGAATCTGGGGTTCAGAGTGTCCAGGAGACCTTGACAAACCTCACTCCATAAACCCAGGCACCCCTGTTAAGTCACCAAACGTAGCGAACCACTTGTGGTGACCTATAGCAAAGGTGGTTCCCGGGGCGGCGATACCCATACCCGTCTCCCAAAATGGTAGTCTCATGGTCAAAAAGGCGATTTTAATTTCAAAATTTTGAGCTTATCGTGACGTTCAAAGATATTCAAATACAAAAGAGATATGCTATGGTATCCGCGCAACTGTCGGCGGACTACGCCCTAATTAGAGTAGTTTGCATACTAAAATAATTTGTTCATTTCGTAGATTTTTTGAAGATGTGCATTAGTATTGATTAACAATATAGTTTGAATACGGAAAGAATTTGTTCATTTAGTTTATTTGTAATTGGTAAACAATATCGGCGACACCCGGAAGCGCAGTCCTACATAGTAAAAACTGCAGATAGCATATCTACTTATATTTCAATATCTTTGGTGACATTCAACTAACTAAGCATCACGCCGCACACAAAGCCGAATTATGAATTTACGGCGCCAAAAATACTTTTATTTGATACTAGACCAAAAATGCTTACGACGAAAAAAATTCAAAATTTCCTTTTAACATTTAAATTTCTTTTAAAATTTCAAAATTTCCTTTTAACATTTTTTTTATTAATTTTGTGATATATTTTAAACTTGTAAAAGAGAGTATGGAAACTCTGTGTAACAGTAGAATATATATATTTTTTAACAGAAATACTTTTTCATAAATGATACGTTACATCTGTATTAGGTATAACTGTTATTTTATCAATAACTTTAGACGAAAGTACAAAACTGATGCTTCAATATCCACTTTCAAAAATTTCTGATTTTAAAATTGGGAACATAGGACAAGCGTAGTAACTCCGTCAATGATTCCGGCGAATTTAACCAGTATTGGGAGCGCGAAAAATAACACAACTTTGGACACATGTGCAGGCAATTGGGTGGCGTTTACAAAATAAATTCTTGCGGTTCATATTGAACTGGTTTATAGAGAACATTTTAAAGTTATTTTCGATTAGTTTGAAGATAATGAGCGCTTTTATTATCACCGTGACGATCCATGATTACGGTCTTAAGATCTTCAGGATTCACACACTAAAAGATCTTCATACAAAAAGTTGAAATTTTGAAAAAAAAAATCATTTCAGCAACAACATCAGTATTGTCGTATTTTTCAATCTTAGTAGCTCACTGAAAACTCACGGACCGCCGATGGTGCAGACATACGTTCACTGTTTGTCTCATTTTCGACTGTTGTTATTTGGTGTGTGAGAAAGAGCTGCAGAACCATCAGCACAATGACATTTAACGTTTTTAAATTTTGGTAATTCACTCACTATTATCCTTGTAATCATATTCCGTTCTTTCAAAATTATTGTCACAGCTAGTAATATTGTGGGAGTCTACAGAGACGTCACGGTGCAGTGTGTAAGAGAAATGGGTTATGATTAGTTTTTTCCTTTGGAGGAAGCAGACCTACGTACATTGTCTCGTCTTTTGAAAGAGCTGCAGCATTATTGTGATAAGGAACGTTTGTTTATTGCCTTTTATTGCCGTCACGGTACCGCAATCGTGGATAGTCACGGTAATAATAAAAGCACTCAATACTTTTACCAATTTTTGGCTACGTAATTTATATAGACCGTTCTTGTGTAGATCAGAGAGGATGGACCACCATACAGCTACAATAAAACATTATGCGATAAAATGATATCTAATAGTAAAAATTTATAATAGTAAAGTCGAAACTCTATCTTTCAAAATACGAGAATGATTATTGTGCCCCAACTTCCGAACGTGTAAGCGTGCTAAGCCACAATACAAAATACTGGAAGATTTATTACATATAAGTTCCATTGTATAGCTTCAAATAGTTCAGTCGTGAAGGGAGTCCGTTTCCGAAACGGTGTCCTAATACCGGACCACCTTACCGACCTCCCCGCACAATGACCCACTTCACACAATGGTAAAAAGGTTGATGGCATTCGCTGTAGTGGTCCGTAAAATATAAACGGTATCATATTGAGGGGATATCAGCGAGAGGGTGCCACCTAAAGGGATGGCATTTTTGAAAAGGATAAACTTTTGATCGGCAAAATAAAAATATTTTCTGTGTTGCTGAATGTGTTTGAGTGTATATATATATATATATACAAGTAGAAAGTATCAATGTTAATAAATCACGAATTTCCTTATTTATCATCGATCATCAGGTATTCGTACACATGGCAACACCTGGCCGCAGCCGCTTTCAGGTGTTTTCTTTTGTGGTTTTTCTACGCATCGAAATTCACTTTAATCTATACAAAACTCTCTTATTGTAATCCTGATGTATAGAATTGGTTTCTGCAAACTATTCTCCAAGGTAAGCATTTTTATTTTGAATTAGCTGGTCCCGGCATGCGTTGTTATGCCATTTAATAAAGAAATTGTTTCTCCCTGAGTGTCCTTTCCCATTCGTCTCGGTCCCCTTCCGCCTCCCCTTCTTCTCCTGCATCCTCTTCCCCTCTCGCGTTTCCATTCCGTCACCTCTACCTTCCCTTTCCCCATTCCACTCCCCCCCCTTCCCCCGTCCCGCGAACCGCCCTCCCGAGGTCCCCTCCCCCCTCCCAGGTTCCCCTCCCCCCTCCCTCCCTCCCGCTTTCCATAGAAATTTTTTAATACAAATTTCATAATGCCAGACCTCACCGGAAGTTTTATAAAAACCTGACAATAATGAACACCCAAGAAAAATAATTATCCAATTTGGTGCAGTCGTTCGAAATTTATGCGCTTAGCAACACATTCAGCGATTCATTTTTATATATAAGAAGATAATACCATACTACTCCATATTAATTCTTGACTATAAAGTAGAAAATCTGTCTCTTGTAGCAGGGAAAACTGTAATCATTTGATTTGCTGGAATTTCTAGTTTAACGCAAATTGATGTGTTCTGTTCTGGTGTGTCCATTTATGGTGCTTTCATATATCCATTTAACTGCGTGCATTTTACATATTTTTAAATCGTTCATTAAAAAAAAAGATGTTTAAACTCGGACGAAGTGGGGTCTGTACTAATAGAATATATCACTCATAATTCCCTCGATATTGTTGTTTGCCTCTATTATGGTGACGTTTAATGATCGGTGCGTAATTTGACATTAGAGGAAATATGGATTCCGAGAATTACCCGAAATGTTAATAGTAAAGGTCATGTTCTGCCTTTAGGGATCGGAAATATCCAAAATGGAGGCAAAAAAGAAAAATCTCCGGCGCCCATTTATGACTTAGAAAATATTATTTAACTAGCAAAGTTGTAATCATTATTGTCTAGAACAGTGGTTCCCAACCTTTATCTGACCAGGGACCATTTGCACGTTTATTTTTTCGACAGGTACCACAAGGTAGGCCTCCCGACCGAGTTTCACCCCCCCAAGACCACAATTCTCTAGCCACGGGATAGGGGGGGGGGGGGGGGCAAAAGGGGACGGGCAAAATATCAACAATTACTGTTAGGTTTTTTTTTTTGCGGGGGGTACAAGGGGCGGATGGGCAAAAAAATCAACAATTACTGTTAGAAATAAACTGGAAGTACATACTTCAAGTTTTTTCTACAAGTTCAAGTATGTTTAGGAAGGTTTATGGTAGTGTCAAAACAATAGAAAAATTAAATGTTTAAAATAAAGACAGTTTTTGCTTCTATGTATGTACTGTGATGGAATCTGGAACACAAAAATACCGTCTAGGGGGGGCACGTGCCCCGTGCCCCCCCCCCCCCTAAATCCGCTACTGACAATAATGATAAACTGAATATTGTCCCGATTTTTTTTAATTCAAACTTCTCGATCAGGGACCTCCCGCGCGCTGGCTAGCTTATTGACCGGCGGACCATCGCTAGCCTCTTGCGGACCACTAGTGGTCCGCGGACCACTGGTTGGGAAACCCTGGTATAGAAAAAATAATAATAATTGATTAAATATAATACTTTTATTTTGATCTTGATTCCTCGTTGTTGGTTGATTTTCTGCGAAGGTTAAAAAAAATATATACGAGTATATTGATACCGTCGCATCAATCCCAAACGAATAAATTTTGAGGCTATACCCAGAAACCCCTGCTTTAAAATGTGGAAAAATTTCGCAACGTTATAAGATTTTTTTGTAACAAATCATCGTGAATAGATTAAAAAAAACTTCCGATGCGTGTTAGAAATTGTAAAAATACCGACACAAAAGTATGATTTTAAAGTACACAATAAGAAAACGTTTATTCGCCGAACGGAATCTCCCACATTTCCATTTAACACTTGAAAGGTTTTTGTTGCCGTTGTTGGAATTTTCATAATTTCGTATTTTGCATTCTTTCGTAAGAATGGACGTGCTTATCATATAATATTTTTGAGACCTTGATTATTAAGAACTTATTTATACACTGAATTATTCGCCGAATTGATATTCGGTTGCTTAGGTATTCCTAATCTATTACGCTTATTTAAATATAATAATATCAACACGGTCTGATTATTAGGACGGGTTGTTTAAAAAAAATTAACAATTCATAAATTTTTTAAAGTTAATTTTCACGTTCTGTGGAAGTTCTTTTCAAGTTCTGCCATTATATAATTGTAGGCCAGTTGCTTCATCAAAGTGATTTTTTTTCATAGTAACACCACACAGGAGGCCCTGAGGAAAATAATTCCCCTTTCTGGGGATGCTGTGTAGAGGGTATTTTTAGGAAAGGAAGACAAGAAAGTTCTGCGAAGGAAAAGGGAATTAGGGGTGGGTAGGAATCTGGGGGTCAGTGTGTCCAGGAGTGACGGACGTATGAATCCATCCCTCCCATTGCGGTGCAAGGCGATGTTCCGAGAGAGTACGACTGGAGAAGTCAAAGGAACTCCCTCAACCATTCTCTCCCCATCCGACTTTTCATGCAGCTAGTGGGTAGACGCATCCGCCGCCAAGACCCAGACAAACCTCACCCCAAGAACCCAGGCTCGCTCCCCTGTTAAGTCACCAGACGTAGCGAACCACTTGGGGTGACCTACGTCAGAGGTGTTGGTTATCCAATAAATGGTTCCCTGGGCGGCGGAACCCATACCCGCCTCCCAAATTGAAACAATAACAGAACTTAATAGAACTTTCACAGATAGTGAAAATTAACTTAAAAAATTGATGATTTGTTAAAATTTTTTGAAACACCTCATTTTTGGTGTTTTAACCCTAGATCACTAACCTTATTTTACAACGTTTATTACTAACCTTCGTCGTTTAGGCTACGCCGTATAAAAGGGAGGCTTCTAAGGGTTTATGGAACCAAATGTTTATATGTGTATATATTTATTACAATAATCATTTGTTAACATGTTTTTTATTTTCGAAAATCACATTTTAATTACTTTGGCCGTCTTTTAATTGAGACCAGAGTTTTTACTCATTTGAAAATTTTTGTTTTTTTAAATGCTTAAATCTTATTAACTAAAAAAAACAAGGACTTAAAATATTAAAATTATGTAATAAAATCAACAAAAGAAAGAAACATTTTAGAAAAAAACTTTTAATTAATACATTTGTGACAAATTTCAAGTTTGTGTTCGCCACGCAAGGATTTGTTGCACTTGGGCATGTATGCCCATGTAGGGCACACAGGGCCCCTACACAAAAACACATCCGTGCGCCGCGCGAGCTGCAGGTCGTCTGAGATTAGCCGAAATCTGGAATGCGTACGACGACGCACTCAAAATTTATACCACTTTTTCCAGTCCGCGTCGTCGTTTTGACGAAGGTTAGTGATCTAGGGTTAATTCTGAATAGTATTTTTACTTTTCTGTTGGAAGGTATGTATACAATTTCATAACTAACCGATAATTACTCCCCGAAATCACTGTAGCTCGCACACATGTGATTTTGAATAATTTATCGCAAATCAATCATGGAGTAATAAAGGTAAAATGGTTCGTTGTAATTTAATTTGTGTTTCCAATAATTTCCGAATAATCTAATCGTACGTAATATTAAATTATCGAATCACCACACGTTATGTATTTAAAAAGAATTAAATCGATCAATTTAATCAGCTTTGTTCTCACTGAAAGTGTTGCAGTAAAATGTATAGCCTGGTACGCTTTGGCACGCTTTTCCAGTTCCCGAGAATCCTTCCTTTTTAATCACGTTAAAAGGAACGAGGCAAATCTTTTGTGTTGTGGTTCTAAATTGCTTTAACCCGTATAGTTTGTTCTGGTCTACATGTAAATCAACCTATATTCAATGACCCCCGTAGCAGAGCGTTAAGCTTATTGGTTCTGGGGCCAGAGGTTCCCAATCGAAAGATAATGTTCAGCGTTTTTTCGTACACCGCGCATTATTTAGACTCACGGCGGTCTTACTGTTACATAAAAAGTATTTTATTTTTATTTTATTTATTTGGGAGACCAACAGTTTACATTAATAACGGCGTACAATAATTGAACCATATACGGGTTTCCACATGGGTATTGTATACAAGTAGTGTAGTGATTCCAGATATATTTACTAATGAAAAATTACATTTCAAGAGACGAGTTATTTAGGTGGGAATAGGGAGGGAGTAGGATGGGGGGGAATCGGTTAAGTTGAGGTATAGTAATAAAAATATGCGTGACAGAAAATTAAAAGACAAAAAGAAGGAAGTTCATAGAGTGGTGGTTGTATTAGAGGGTATCTATAGTTATTGTTATTGTAGAGTATCGAGAGAGCGTCTGTGTGATTTTAAGGAGTGTGGTGCAGAGTTAAAAATGTCAAATTGTGTGTAGTATATGTTGAAAGTGTTGGATGCACGATAGATGAAAGAGTTCTGCTTAGAATTAGTGTTGCACCGAGGGAGGCTAAGAATCATGTCTGATCTTGTTGGTCTGTTAGGAATTCGTTCTAAGAGTTCTGAGCAATCTACGACGGATCTGGCTATTTTTTTGACAGGTGTGGGTATTTATAACAAGGTGTGTGTACTCTTTTATACACACTATATTTATGGTCTCGGTTTTTGGCACCTCTAGCTCATTGACAATTGGGCATTGGTCAGATTGCCTGCCCTGGAATATTTTGGAATGGAACTGTATGGAGCATTCAAATGACCAGGTCTGAAAAGGAAACGGGTCATTCTTTGTTCGGCAGCCCAGAGCATTGGGAGATCCTCTGAACTGAAATACGATTCAACTAAAAATCGCTAAGATTGTGATCTTGGATCTTGGAAGTGATTCTCGCCATCTTCAGAGCTGACTGGAAATCATCCTGGAAGGATGATTGGCATCTGAAGTCATCAGCCTGTCCTGCTTCTGGAAGGCCCTTTTGGTTGGTAGCCAATGATCAGCAACCCTGCCATTCTCACGTTGTAATATTCTTTCTTCAAAAGAAGAGTTTTCGACAAGCTATGCTTCCGTCACTACTATTTATCACGGTATCACCATCAACCTATTTACCTAAGCAAGCCCTTTAAGCCAGACAGTCTTAGAATCAGGATGTCCTTTTTTTCATAATACACTTATGTATTTCGAAAATCTTCTTTTCATTTTAAACTAGAACCTAATCCTTGCATTTGCCATTTTAAGTTCACCTTGCGCATAATAATCAGCATTTTAATAATGTACATTGTTGCCACTTAAACCCGCGGTAGCATTGTGCCGTATAGAAGTTAAATAAATTATTTTGAGCATATTCGTATCTTGTTTCCGGTGGACTCACAATCTCGCACTGGAGAGAGATGCATATTCAGATTCGAAACTTTCAGACGGCTTGAGCTATACAGTAATCATATCTTTCACATTCCTCTTAATCCTGTCCTTGCCCTCGCCCACTTCCTTTAGCGTTAGATTTTCATAGTTGGACTGTTGTACAACTCTGGTTCAGTAATTTTTTTAAAAGTGTACGTTTTCATTTGTAATTATACTAATACTAATCTATGGATCATCCTAAAATTAAGTACATCTTTTGTCCAGAAAACAATAAATTCCATGCCGCAAAATATACAACCTTCAAAATCAAATTAAAACACCATCGATATATACAAGTTTTTAAACGTCATCAAAATATATGTAAAAACAAAGATGAGGAAATCATCAAATTTATGAAGTAACCTAACACAACCTACAGTCAACAAACATGAATATGTGGAAATCAATAAACATGAAGAAATTAATAATTAAAGTTAACAAACATGAAGTTGAAGAAAATGTAACACCAATACAACTACCTACAGTCAACAGACAGCCCTTGAACGGGAATCCCTAGTCAGGAGGATTTTGAATAATTTACTTTACTTTGCATTTTTTTAAACAGTCCTTAATGAAAATAAAAATATATAAATTGCGGATGAATGTATCAATGACGTGCGGTCACTGTTTTCCGAATTATGAAATTAACGCTTGGCGCAGTCTATAAATCGGCCATACTGCTCATTGGTAATTTAATGTTGCAGCTTTTCGTTTCGTCGGTAAACCAACAGAAGTATAATTTATTCATTGTTATTGGTCCATGCACCCACTTATGCGGCGCGGACGTGATATTCTGGCATTGTGCACTTTACATATGGCAATTCAAACATAAAGCGATGCTTTATAATCCCACATTTTTTGCTATTATAATTTTTTTTATTAAATTAAATATTTGACATTACCTTTTTTACTAGATGTTATAAAAATAAATATATGCATAAATATACGAAGCTGCTCACACTTGCCTCCTTGTCGATCCGGCGTGAGACCCGCTACATCCCGACTCCTCAATCCATCCACTCTCCAGTGGCTAGAAAGCATGCATGTCAGCGTCTGCATGATCATCCGATATTTTATCGTTCCGTTTTTTAAACGTGTTTTTTAAGTGTGAAAAGAACGTCCGATATCCGTTTTTTCTGTTTATTAAACAGTGGTACGAACACGACATCCGATTTTTGTCGTCCGATTTTTAAACGGCAGTGGGAACGTGCTCTTTATCCGATTTTTTCTTATCAAATATTCTAAGAACAAGGCACACGAGATATTTGGCCATTCTACGCATCATATTTCATGATGGAAGTTACGCTATGTGTTGAATATAAATGCCTTAAGAGGGCATTACCAGAGAAAACCGGAAATACGTCATTTTCAAAAAAGTTTTTAGACGTATTGACTCTTTTCCACAAAAAATTATAAATGGATTTCGAAAGATTGTTCTTTTATCTAGCATTCGTATGTAATAAATTATGAGAAATTTTTTAAATTTTTAGTATAATAAGGTTATTCCATGGGTCGTTGGCAGATTTGTTCAATTTTCAAAAAAGTTTTTGTATTATACCACACCCATTTCAAATAATAAAATCATGCAGTAAAATAAATCAATACATTATCTAGCAAACGCATGTTTTAGAATTTTAATTTTAGTTTCAATAAAATCATTAAATCATGTACGTACATGTGTTTCTTGGCGAAAATTGGTCCGTTTGTGTATTTATTTGCGCACTTACAAACTAATATATTTCAGATTTTTTTAACATTCTTATTAAATTTAGACATTATTGAAAAATGAAAAATACTTATAATCAAAAAATAACTACCAAAAGTACATTATTTTAATAGTTTTATCATCACGCCTTTCAGCATTTTTGGATGAAGGTATAAATTAAAGCTAATTTGAATTGAAATAAATTCGATATTGAGTTATAATTTAAAAAAGCTGGTACGGAGAATAATTAATCTTTTTCATTGTAACCGCCCTGCACGATCGTAAGAACAACTTTCGACGAAATGTGGATTTTCGTCCGCTGGCTGGTTAAACGCTCTTAACTAAGCAAAGTATTGCAGCTTCAGTGCGATGATTTTGCTGTTATTTGTTTTTGAATAATATAATTAGAAAATAAATTGTAAAGTTGAAAACCGTATTTTGAATGATCTTGTCTTACATAACGATATATATTTTTTTTAAATCTGAGTAATGAATAGCCGAATTAATCTTTTACAAATATTTGGATATATTACAGTTTGTGTGATTTTTGAGTCTTTCAGCAATGTAGGTGACACTCCACATATCTTGAAAATTCTGAAAATATTCAACATCAAAAAAATTTCCTCAGCTTCAACAATATCAATAATGTTCAATTTTTCCTGTGACATTCTTGCACACTGAAAAATTTCGAGCCGCCACTGAGTTCTTTAAACAATGTACCTATTGCTAAATACACTCGGCACCGTTTAATTGTTGCCTACAATTATAGTTGTTATTATTTCAAAACGGCGCGTACATACGCTACTTTCCTACATAATTACAAGTGTTTTATGGTGGTGCAATTAGTAAAGTGACACGAGCTACCCACCTCTCCCCTTCTGCGGAGCTCGTAAATTAACATTACAAGGGTTGTCGGTGGGTAGACCGGGGAAATTAAGCCTCCGGGTAATAATGGACTTAAATTTTCGCACTGTTCCTTTCAGTGAAGCTTTCTTAGTTAACCCCGTTCGAATAAGATTCCGATCAAAAGCATTATAACTTTAGAATTTGGGAGGCGGGTATGGGTACCTTCGCCCCGGGAACCATTTATTGGATAACCAACACCTCTGCCATAGGTCACCCCAAGTTGTTCGCTTGGTGACTTAGTAGGGATGACCGGGTTCTTTCGGTGAGGTTTGTCCGGGTCTTGGCGGCGGATGCGTCTGCCCACCAACTGCATGGCAGGACGGATCGGAGAGAATGGTTGAGGGAGTCATTTTGACTTCTCCAGCCGTAGATACTATTTCGGAACATCACCTTACACCGCAGTGTGAGGGATAGATTCATACGCCCATCACTCCTGGATACACTGACCCGCAGATTTCTACCAACCCCTAATACCATTTTCCTTCCCAGAACTTCCCCTCCTTCCTTTCCTAAAAAGACCCTCCACACAGCATCCCCAAAGATGGCGTATGCCCTGAGGGGAATTATTTCTTGTGTGGAGCTAATGCAAAAAAAAACTGTACATTTTTTGTTTACATTTTGTTAGTAAAGAATGCATAGCTCAACGCATTCCTATTTTGAATCTAAATATAGTAGAATTAACAAATCATCTTGTGGTGCTTTTTAAGAGGTTGTAACCCGACACAACCTGAAATATGTCATATTTGAATCAAATTCTAGACGTATGGACTCTTTTCTACAAAAAATATAAATTGATTTCAAAAGGTTGTTGTTTTATCTAGTAAAATTAGGTGTTAAATTTTGAAAAAATGTGTTTATTTGTTTTACAATCACAAGATCATCTTTTGATGAAATTTAAATTTTCGGCCGCTGGTACCATCCCCCCTCTACCGCGCGCTTAATATTGGGCAATTTTGTTGAACCTTAAAAATAAAACTGAAAATTGAAGTAAAGGTTATTTTTATTTATAATACTGTAAAACATATAAAACATGTATGCTTATTGTAAAAAAAACATTCTTAATAAACGATTAATAAAAAAATACTAATAATTAATTAATTATTTTTAATTTACTTAATTTTGTTTCTAAATTTTGCTTAACAAGAGGTACTTTGGTTCCCCTGATTATTAAATAAATAAAATAATAGTTTTATAAAACTAGTAAACTTAAGCCTATTTAATAACTGCCTATGACAAAAATGCTGATCAACAATTCATCACTATTGGCTCTACAACCCCTGGTGGGTCTTGGCCTCCTCAAGAGTCTTCTTCCACTCATCTCGGTTTTGTGCCAGCTCTCTCCAGTTTGGAAGCTCCAAGATAGATATGTCTTTGAGGACGTTGTCGCTCCATCTTAGTCTTGGTCTTCCCAGGCTCCTTCGCCCTATTGGTCTTGAGTTCAGCAGGGACTTTGGTGCTTGATGCTCGGTCATTCTCTCCACATGACCCAGCCACCGAAGTCTTCCCAATTTTATAAATTTTGCGACGTTTAGCTCCTTAAACAAAGTATAGAACTCATTGTTATAACGTCTGCGCCAAAATCCATTTTCTAGAACCGGTCCGAAGATGCGCCTCAAAATTTTTCTTTCAAAAACGTCCAGTGCTCGCTCATTCCTCTTAGTTAGTACCCAAGTCTTAGCTGCGTACGTAAGTACTGGTCTGATAAGTGTTTTGTATACTAATATCTTCGTGTTTCTGGACAGCAGTCTAGACTGTAATAAGTTTTGTAGGCGGAAATAACAGCGATTTGCGTTCACTATGCGTTTCTGGATCTCCTCTGTGGTATTATTATCGATCAACAATAACCAACTGTAAAAAGATATTTAATTTGCAGTAAAATAAAATATTTATTTTGAAATAAAATAATGTTTTTTTTGGTTCATAAAATATTTATTAGTTGTTAATCTTTACGAAATTCCTAAAAAGGTGATCCTTTGATAATATGTACATTATTTTATACGATAGAAGTACCCGTCTTACAAAAAAATCTCTTTTATAAAAGATTTCTTTTATATCGGTAGATATTGAAGAAATATCAAATCTCTAATGTGTAAGTAGAACCAAAGTTTGGAGTAATTAAGAAAGTATATCAAACTTTTCGCTACGATTCTGTACGAAAAAAGAAAGAATTTTAGTTAGGGCTTCCTCCGGGAAATTTGACCTAACTTGAAACTCTAATTATAAATTATTCTGGTTTAATAACATTAAATTTTTAACGATTTTATATCCGCAACGAATAAAAATCTAATTACCTTCACAGATATTTTCTACGTTCCGAGTATCGGACGACGCGACGCGGAATATTGGTAACATGAGAATATCTTTGATAATATCCTTATTTTGTAAATTTTATCAGCGCTTTTCTGATTTTGGCATTACTTAATTTATTATAGGCAAATAATTTTAAAGATGACATGTTTAATTTATTATCCACACCAATAGTATCTATTATCAATATTATTTGACGGCCTCCGTCGTTGGGGGATAAGGCTCTTGACTCGCAATTCGAAGGTCGCGGGATCGAATCCCGGCGTGCGTAAATAAAATTTATTTAATTAATTTGTGTTATTTCACAATTAATTAATTCAAAATAATATATAGTAAATAAATTAATAATAAAATAAGATACTCTTAGTGTCGCCGTGATATAAAACCACCATTTAGAATTGAAACTTTGCTTGAAATGGCTTTAGCTATTTTTGGTGGCCAGATCTTAATAGCCAGGTACTTCCCTAATTTTCTCTTTCCCATCTCCTTCGCCTCCGCACTACCTTCAGTCTCACCATTTTTATTTCTTCCAATTGCAGCATTCTTAGATTTCAAAAGCGCATTTGAAACGATAGAAAGAAAAATACTATTGAAAAAAAAACTAGAAGACATAGGTCTTTCTGACGTAGCTCTGAATCTATTCACAGAATATCTCCTGGAAAGAAAACAGGTAACGAAAGTTGAAAGAGCAGAATCAGTACCGATAGAAAACAACCTTGGTGTTCCGCATGGGTCGGTATTAGATCCAATTCTATTTATAATTCACATAAATGATATTATTAAAACTGTTAAACATTGCAAAATTAGACTATTTGCTGACGATACCTTAATCTATAGTTGTTGTAAGGATTACATAGATGCAATGAACAAAATAAACGAAGACCTGCAAAATATAGCAAAATGGCTGAATTTAAACAGTTTGAAACTGAACGTAAACATAACAAAATATATGGAAATAGGCAATAAAACGCGTGACACAGGGTTAAATTTGACAATTAATGGTGAAAAAATTGGAAAAGTAAATTAAATCAAATACCTTGGTGTAATACTCGATTCCAAACTGACTTTCACAGCAAACTTTGAATATGTGCTAAAAAAGGTATCAAAAAAGGTAAATTTTCTTAGAAGACTGAGACTAATAAATTCAATAGAAACACTACGGAGCTCATTTATAAAACTATAGTTGCTCCACGTTTGGATTACTTCTCTACGATGTTATATTTGGCCTATGAAGGAAATTTGAACAAACTAGAAGTTATACAGAACAGAGCTATGAGATGTATATTGGGTAAAGGCAAATACGCAAGGGTTAATTAAATGAGAGAAGAGCTACATTGGATTCCAATAAAAAAGAGACCACTATTTAATGTGTTAATGTTTGTGCATAAAATTATGAAAAACCAAATACCAAAATATTGTTTTTAATGGTGACGTACATAATTACGAAACAAGAAATATAAAATCAGAGAAGTTTGGAACACCCCCCCCCCCCCCCCCCCCCCCCCCCCCCCCCCTTACCCAACAAATCCCCAACGATTTTGGGTTCCTAGCGGTGGCGGTCCGTGAGTTTTCAGTGAGCTAGAGTGCTAAAATTGAAAAATGCATTACTGATGTTGTTGTAGCTGAAAATGATTTTTTTTTTTAATTTCTACTTTTTGTATGGAAATCTTGAGGTTTCTTTCAGTCAAAGGATGCGCCGCATCCACATACTGAAATATCTTCTTACAAAAAGTTGAAATCTAAAAAATGTGATGTCGTATTTTTCAATCCTTGCACTCTAGCTCATTGAAAACTCACGGACCGTCACTGGTGCCTATCGACTAGCGACGTTTATCAATTCCATTGAAATTTAGACTCGCGATTCTATTAAATCATTTTCTTCAATATTGTTGTGTTTCATTCTGCAGCTTTCTAAAGAAAAAACAAAATTAATAAAGGTCGTCTCTTTCAACAGAAAGCCAAATCGCGAACTAAACTTAAAATTTAATTTCCAATTAAAGTAACAAGGATGTTAAACAGGACCGCGTGCTGTTTCAAGTGTACTTTTGCTAAAGTAATTATTGTTGGTGTGACCGGTCTAAAAAGCAGAATATTCCTGGAAATTACGTGAAAAAAACACACCGCATGAGTTTTTGTTGCAAAATCACACCATAAATAAATTTGAAAACCACAGAACTGTCAAAGTAGTCGGCTTTATTAAATATAATATTCACGGCATTCCACTGAAAACTATTTAATTGACTTTCAAGTATTTCCTTGAATTAAATGTTTCACAAATTTTACGAGATCTTTAGACGTTCGATACCGCGTCAAAAATTCGAGAGCGTCCCAAATAACCGTATTATTAACACAGGGTCGAAATGTTTTTGGTTTTCGCTTTTGGAATTGATCGTCACTGTCATCATCTTCTATAATTTTATTCATGATTAATAATATAATCAATGTTGAAGCGCGCAATTTCTTACCATACCTCCAACAGAACTGTCAAATGTCAAAATGGCGGAGTAACTCTAGACTCTAGAGTTCTAGAGTAACTAGGTTTCTGAAAGTAAACGCAAAAGTTAAAAGTGACATTAAACAGTTGGTTAAATTGATTGAAAAACGCATTTTTGTGATATTTAACAGTAGCAATTTATTTTACTCATTACTCTAGCAACCGTACACACGGTGAATTTAAAATGATGAAAGATTAAAATCATTTACCTGTAGCTGGTGTTAATAGATTTAAAATAAGTAATAAAATTAGATTGGTTTATGTTTAACCGAGCATCACCAAATTAATTTGTAACTACGATGCCCAAAAATAATATTTTGCTTAAAAAGTTGTGCAACAGTTTATAGGTTAACAACAGTTGGAATTGATTACTCAGGAATATATTTGTTTCTGGTTGTCGGTTGGAATTTGTTAGTTATACGAGGGTCAGTCAAAAAGTAATGCTACCTATTTTTTCTCCTTAAATACAGTTAGTTAAGTGAAAATTTTGAATTTGGTGCTGTTTCTCAAACCTTCTACAACCTTCTGCAGTAGTAACTTTTTGCGTCGTGGCCGAAATCGAAATGTTCGTATTAGACAGCTTCTGTGATTGATCTTGACTGTAGAAGGTGAAACGCCCATTCGCATTCATGAAAGACTGAAAATATGGGTCCATTTTTTTCAACCTGGATCAAAGAGGCAGTCAATGAAATGGCATCACACAAACTCTCCAACGACAAAAAAAATCAAAACCCTGTGATCGGCGGGGAAGGTTATGGAGATGGTGTTATGAACGTGACCGTGCTTTTTACAACACTGCGGTATATGCCCTTGTTAAAAGATGGACCAAAGCTGTGGAAATGGATGAAAATTATATTGAAAAGTAACAAATTAATCGTCGATAGTGTGGTTTTCAACCCACGTAATTGCATTTCTTATTTCTTGACAATTAAAGAAGAAAAAAACGGAATGCATTACTTTTTGACTGGCCCTAGTAATTTGTTATTTTAGGTTTTAAATAGTTAGTAAATACCCATATGGTAAAATAATTATTCATTTTTTATGCCGTGTACCGGTGTCTATTTTAAATCTATTAATTGAAAAGCGTCGTTTACGAATTGAACTTACACTAATAACAGCGCTATGAGATTGTTATGCAATCATCTTATTTATTTTAAATCACTTCCTTGATTAAATACGGCCATGTGTCTTAGTGATATGGAGTTATCATAATTTGGAAACTATTATGATAAGGTAATGTTATTTATACTAGATGCACTGTACATTGACAGTGTTTAGAGCAGTGGCGCACCCAGAGAGGGGCGCCCCACCCTCCCCTCACCCAAAATAAAGCATTAAAATTAGATGAAACTGTGGAAATAGCGTTTGCGTATCGCTTGATGTTTGCGGATAATAGAGAACTCCAGTCCAATTTTTTTTTAAATTTTAATGAATAATGAATAACTGCATTTTTTAGAGTTAGTTTTAATAGATAAAATTATTGTCAAAGTTTTAATTCTTCAAGATCCCCCGAAAACCATCACTCCTGAAAAGTTACTATAAGATCGGGCAATCAGCTGATCAACTGCCGCCATTTTGAAATTCGGTGTTCGAAGTATTCTCCCTAGAATAGCATTACTATTTTTTTGTGCAGTAGTTTTTGAATATTTTTAATAATAGAGATAAACTAATAGGAGACAACTTTATTTTTGAAACTGAATTATTGGCCTAAATAAGGTTTCAGTAAACACAACAACTAAATCTCTATAAACAGTATGTAAATAAACGAATAAATTAATACGATGGCTTGTGTCATACCTACATTCCCATACAATGACTTTACGGTGACGTCACAACACGACGAGCAGTGACGTCACCACTAAACATTTTAATACTACCAACTTGACGGCGTGTTTCTAGGACCCGATTAAAAATGGATTTTTAATTTTTTTTTTTTAAAACTCTGCGTTTAATATTATTTAATAAAACATATATATTTAGAATCTGCGTTTATTGGTCAATATGAACATATTTTTTTAAAGTCATAATATTTTTCACTGGAGTTCCTTATTGACTTTGGGAGTTTTTGTTCAAAGCAGTGACCACTTTAAACATTATCCCTAAAAAGCTACCGACATTATTAGTCGGAATATTCAGAATAGACATTGAATTGGCAAATTGATATTGAATTGACATTGGATTGAAATGACAACACACAAAAAGCCATAAAATAACTCTTGACTACGTAACTTTTTGATATTTCTTGCAGTGTGTCAGGTATTATGTACAGATGAAAAAAAAATGAAAACTTGCTTTGTGACTTTACGACTTTCCGGGTGATAAAAAATCAGTTGATAAGAAATTGCAAAAATTTTGCCTGCGATGCATTTTAAACTGTCTTTGTGAACGATATAATCATAAACCACACCTTTCAGTCTAACTACTTTACCCATATTGCGGTATGTTGCGAATGATAGATAAATAGCATCTACTAGATTGACCGTGGACAAGCAATGCAGAAATTTATCCTATTTTCATTAATTCCATTATTTTTTATCCCACACCCTTAAACTTCGACCAATTTACCTCCCCCCCCCCTCATAAAAATCCTGGATGCATCCCTGGTGTACAGGGTTGTCCACTAGCAAGTCCTGGACTCTTGCCAACCACCGGCCAGGTGCAAAGCCTCAAGCGGTAATAATTCCTGTGTCCGCAGTCCAAATGTTGCCACTCATTTAATTTGTAATACCCGCATTGTGAATTTTATCGCTACTTTGCTTTTACAACGTGTTCTCCATACTTTTTTGTTGTTCTTCTCATAAATGTGGTATCTCTTCTTTATTTACGTCCGCCTTCGCATTGAGTCTATGTGGCATTGTTATTGTTTCATTACAAACGCTGCTTACGCAATTCATGCAACAGTTATCGTATTCATATTTCAATATACAGTCGTCTGACTGCAGTAGAAATAAGATTCTTAAAAAATATTTTAGGCAAAACTCAACATGTTACCGTTAAGATCCAAAAACCATGTAGCAGACGGACGGAGATAATAAAGCACTGAACGGAGTTACAGAATTTTAATTAAATAAAAACAAATTGTTAGCAGACACAATTTTATAACTTTTTAAAATAAAAATGTAAGTCCTTACGGAAACATAAATAAAAAACTTTATTTAAATAAACCATGCATTTAAAGATTCAGCTAATTTAGTTTCAAATTTAAAGATGGCACTGCACTAAGACTCATGTCACACAAAAGAATCAAATTGCCTCACGAGGAATTACTAAAAAAGCGCCATGTACGACACAAGATAAAAAATAATGGTGTTGTTCAAATGTTTCTAATTTCCTACTATACATAATTAGTTCGACGTTAAAAAATACAGCTACGGGTAAACTGGAAAAGTTACCTAATATTGTTAAAGTGCTCTTCGTTTTGCGTGTAATAAAACA
Organism: Limnephilus marmoratus; assembly: GCA_917880885.1. Classification (NCBI taxonomy): domain Eukaryota; kingdom Metazoa; phylum Arthropoda; class Insecta; order Trichoptera; family Limnephilidae; genus Limnephilus; species Limnephilus marmoratus. The sequence goes on along the minus strand of OU862909.1, from coordinate 31,312,487 downwards.
TTTTAAAAAGATTTTCGTTATTTGTTTTTGGGGTGTTATGATGTGTTGCGCTACCTCCTTCTTTAGCCTTTTGGCTAACACCCCAAAAACAAATAACGAAAATACTTTTGGCCGTGAAAATCTTAAAACGTATCATTTTTAGAACATGTCTTGCCTTTTTTGCTGAATGATTTAATTTGAACAATCTATTTTTTACCTAAATTATTCTAATTTTTCCCTTACACTAATTAGGATATTTTTACCAACCTTTCTTTTCGATTTCAATTCGCCCGGTAATGCTATACTCTTAAAAAAGATTCGGCGCTCGAACTTATGAATAATCGCCATAAATGTCGGATAAGTTAGCAGAGTTTTACATCTATTTCGAGTATTTATTTATTATTATTATTTTTTTTTTTTAAATACATAAACGGCTATACTGCCTTTTATAAATAAACATATAATAGAGTACAAAAGTAAGAAAAATAATATCATTACATAATAATAGTTTTAAACTTAAAAATAACATACAATTATTTTACTTATCACAACAAAAAATAACAAAAAAGAACAATGAGAAATATCATCATTTCATTTCAACATGTCCATATTGCGTATATAAAGTTACATTATGGAAAAATAAAAAACTTAAAAACTGAAACTTCAAAATAACATACAATTATTTTGTGTATCACAACAAAAAATAACAAAAAATGAACAATGAGAAATATCAACATTTCATTTCAACATGTCCATATTGCGTATATAAAGTTACATTATGGAAAAATAATTTTTGAGTGCATGTTTATATTGCGCTAATTTTAAGAAATAAATGTCGCCGATGTTAGCATATTCATTTCCCAAAATGTGTAATCGACTGATTGGTGAGTAATAATGTGATAATGTATGTATGTTATTATAGTAGAACGGTAGAGTCAGTCTATTGTTAGCGCGACCAGGACAATGAAATCGTATTAGTTCTATTAAATCAGGGGTATCCAAGACCGAGTGAATTATTTTATATAATATTAATAGATCACAGATTTTTCTGCGATCTGATAAATTTACGAGATTAGTCCAGTTTAATAACAAATTATAGTCCACGGATTCTCTTGGAATACCTAATTTAAAATTAATATCATCATCATCTGTGGCTCTACAACCCAGGTCGGGTCTTGGCCTCCAGCAGAGCCTGCCTCCATGACTGTCGGTATTGTGCTGCGTTGCGCCAGTTTCGGATGCCGATGGTGCTTGCATCCTTCACCACTCCATCCAGCCATCGAAGCTTTGGTCTTCCAACTCTTCTCCGACCACCAGGTGCACCATCCATAATTCGCTTTGGAATATCTCCTTCGCTCATTCTCTGGATATGTCCAGCCCACCTGAGTCTTCCAGTTTTGATTTCCTTGGAGATATTAGGGTCCTCGTAAAGATCGTATAGCTCCTGGTTGTATCTGATACGCCATTCTCCATTATCACAGACTGGGCCGTAAATCCTTCGCAGCACCTTCCTTTCAAAACTTTCTAGGGCTCCCTCATCACCCTTACTGATTGTCCAGCATTCCGAACCATACATAAGAACAGGTCGTATAAGGGTCTTGTAAAGCAGGACTTTAGTTCTTCTGGTAAGGTGGCGAGATTTCATATGCTTCTGTAGCCCAAAGTAGTATCGATTTGCAGCTACTATTCTTCTTTTGATTTCGCTGGATACATTGTTGTCATTTGTCACCATAGTACCGAGATATACAAACTCGTTGACAGTTTCAAATGTATAATTATCTATCTGTATACTTGGTGGTTTCTGGCGTCCATGTACGGGCATATATTTTGTCTTCCCCTCGTTGATGACCAATCCCATGTTCCTTGCCGACGTAGCTAAGCTTTTAAACGCCGATTTTAGCTCATATTCTGAGCGTGCGATGATATCTATATCGTCAGCATAAGCAAGGAGCTGAACAGACTTGTTAAAAATATGGCCTGTGGTTTGTATACCTGCATTTCGGATGGCCTTTTCCAGCGCTAAATTGAATAAAATGCAGGCAAGTGCATCTCCTTGTCTTAGTCCATTGAAGGTCTTTAGGGTGTCTGACAGATCCTGTTGTATTCTGACTCGGCACTCAACATTAGACATTGTGAGCCTTACTAAGTTTACCAGTTTTCTTGGGATATTAAATTCATCCAAATCTCTGTACAGTCTTTCTCTATTTACGGTGTCATAGGCAGCCTTAAAATCTATGAAGAGATGGTATGTATCAACATTAAATTCTATTGTTTTTTCCAGTATCTGTCTCAGTGAAAAGATTTGATCAGTTGTAGATTTCCCCTTACGGAACCCAGTTTGATATTGGCCAATTATGCCATCCGAATATTTCATAAGCCTACCACACAGTACATTTGATAGGATCTTGTATGAGATATTCAGCAGCGTTATGCCCCTATAGTTAGAGCAGTTCAAAGGGTCTCCTTTCTTGTGAAGAGGGCAAATTATTCCACAGTTCCATTCACTTGGCAGAGTCTCAGAGCACCAGATGGATTTAATTATATTATATAAATTAATATACCTAAGGAATCTATGCTGGACTTTTTCAATCGCTTGAATATGGATATTGTAATGTGGAGCCCAAATCGTAGAGTTATATTCTAAAATGCTTCTCACTAGCGTTATGTATAAAATGCGATTAGTATCAATGTTACAAAATTGTTTGGTTATTCTAATAATAAATCCTAAAATCTTCATTGCTCTATTAATAATATTAGTTATATGGCTAATAAATGTAAGTTTTGAGTTAAAAATAATACCTAGATCATTTATTGTTTCTACTGAGTTTAATATAATTTTGTCAAGATTGTATTCATAAATGATCGGTTTCTTTATTTTATAAAATCTTATTATTTGACATTTACTAATGGTAAGTGCCAGTTTATTGCATATACACCAATTAAACAAGTTGTTTAAATTTTTTTGTAAATTTATGCAATCAGAAATATTTTTAATTTTTTTATATAATTTTAAATCATCAGCAAATAACAGGATATCAACATCGGAAAAAACGTCTACAATGTCATTAATAAATAAAATAAACAGTATTGGTCCTAAATGGGAGCCCTGTGGCACACCACTAGTGGCAGATAAGGCATCCGATATTACGTCATTTAACTTTACAAACAGTTGCCTATTTGTTAAATAACTCTCTACCCATTTAAGAAAGTTCCCGGTTATACCCATACTCCTTAATTTATTTATCAATATTTTATGACAAACTTTATCGAACGCCTTGCTGAAGTCAGTATATATCGAATCTACTTGACATTTATCTGCAAAGGCATTCGCTATAAAGTTTTCATATATCAGTAGATTTGTCAGAGTTGATCTATTCCTCATGAAACCGTGTTGAAACCCTGTTATAATCCCATTTAATTTTAAAATAATTTTATCCAAAATAATTTTTTCAAACAGCTTCGGAATAGTTGACTGTATACACACAGGTCTATAGTTGCGTATATCGCATTTGTCACCTTTTTTAAATATGGGTGTGATGTAACTATTTTTCCATGCAATTGGATAATAGTTTTTGCAGTTTATTGAGAGGATTCCTTATTATATTAAAGTATTTACGATGAATAATCAAGATTTTACGAAATGCTTTGCATAGTAATTGCAATTAAATCTTAGCTATAATATAGAAATAATTATGATGGAAGAATTACTCGAGAACACTTCAGAGTAACAAGGCACCATTAAGTGCTTCCATTACTTGCCTCGGATCATGTCAAGAGTTAAAATAGCAAAAGAGTATATAGGTTATTGGTATAAGTCATAGTTGAGAATGAAACGAGGAGTGCATTCCATTATCTTTACCCAACTCAGTGGAGAAATTGCGTAGTAATTAGTCAGTAAAATGTGTATAAGTATTTATTATATTTGTAGTTTTAAAAGCTTTCTTGTTAGAAAACCAAAAAGTTAGTAGTCGGCCAAAAATAAACATTCCTTTTTTCCAATTTAATATTTCAATTTTCTAACTGTAAAAAAAAATTCGAAACCATTTGCAGGAAAGTTGCACCAAAAAAAGAAAAAAAATACGCGACGAAGTTGTGGTAATCCGCGTGGTGCCATTATTAAGCGAAAAGGTTTCAGAATGCCGCTGGAAATACCCATCTATTTAGATGTTTTTTCGCCGTCAAAGAGAATAAAATGTTCTACGAATTTCGTCCATGAATATATGTTCCTTATTTGCATCGCAATATAACTGAAACGTTTGTAAATTTTCCACGTTTTGTATTCTTTTCCTTATTCAAAGAAAGGGAGTGAATATTTTTACTTAGAGTGAAAATTTCTTTATGGGATCCATTTTTCAAACTAGACTTTTATCCAAATATATTCATTTTAGATTTTTATTTTCCATAATAAAGCACATTAGTTATCTGATTGGTAGGCGATGAATTTTCCTGGTGTGATATTAATCGTTGTGGAAGAGAATTACTTAAGGAGGTTCAAGCCACTACCTACTTTAGCCAAAGAAGGAGGTAGCACAACACGGCATAACACCCCAAAAATAAATTAAAAAAACAAACTGCGGATTACATGCGTTTTTTCCGCCTTTTTAACACGAGCTTTGCTTTAAAAAAAATGATATGTTACTTGATGTTAGGGAACGTACCCATACTACGTGACCAACTTTTTTAACCCCCCCCCCCCCCCCCCCCCCGGTGACCAAAATCCTAAGCAACCCGCCGCTCATTTGTATGGAGCGTGACATTTTGAAGACCCCCCCCTAAACGTGTCACGTAGTATGGGTGCGTTCCCTTATATATAACATGTAATGTAATTAATTGTATCATTATATTAATAAAAAATTAAAATTTCATCCGATTGCAATGAAACTTTGGGGATTTGAAGTGCGCATGCCCGCGATGGTTCATATACAGGGTGTTAAGGGACGTACTTGACTTACTTTAACCAGTGATTCCTGACATTATTTGGAGTAAAAAATGTAAATGAAATTTTGATCTCCGGTGACTTTTTTTGACCACTTTTTTTTTTTGTTTTAAATTCTTTTCTTTAAAATCAAACAAAAACTTCCGCATGTCGTCACTGGTCACTCAGCCGAGTGTCCGACGAACCCCTTACACCGCCTCCAACTGTTCAACAACTATAACTTTTTTAAGCTTTTGTAGAAAAAAAAAAAAAAAACATCAAAAATGTCACCGGAGACCAAAATTTCATTTACATTTTTTACTCCAAATAATGTCAGGAATCACTGGTTAAAGTAAGTCAAGTACGTCCCTTAACACTCTGTATACAATAGTGAGTTCTGGCATCATGAAATTATGCCTTGCTAACCATTCATTCGATTGCGATGAAACTTTGGGGATTTGATGTGTGCATGCCCGCGATGGTTTCTATATATAATGGTGAGCTCTGGCATTATAAAATTTGTATAAATAATTGCAATGGGTGGTACGCGAGCTTTGAAAACTGTTCAGTTTGAAAACTGAATGTATGGGATGCGGGAGGGGGGAGGGGAGCTCGGGAGGGGGGTTCGTGGGTTGGGGGAAGCGGGAGAGGGGAGTGGGGAGAGGGAAGGCAGAGAAAGCGTAGTGGGTGTGTGGGGGAAGGGGACGCAGGAAAGAAAAGAGAGGCGGAAGGGGAACGGGACGAATGGGAAAGGACACGCAGGGAGAAACAATTTATTTATTAAGCGGCACAGCAACACATGCCGGGAACTCGCTATAATATATAAATGCAATATATGTTATGGAATGAAAAAAAACTTCATTATACAAATTATAAGGATAATATGTATAATGAAGTTTTTTTTCATTATAAGGATAATATGTATAATAGCTGGAGTATGCTAGTGGTGTGTGGACTCCGCACCAAGCTAAATATATTAATATGCTAGAACAAATTCAGAAAAAGTTCCTTAGGTATGTCTATATGGGGATGAATGGAACGTACCCGAGATTCATGCACCATATGGAATTAGGTACTTGAGGCAACAGATAGATTTAGCTTGGAAACTAGACGTTATGCAAATCTTGCAATTCTTAGTTTTAACATAATCCATAATCGTATTGACAGCCCATTCCTCTTGGAATGTTATGGCTTATACGTGCCTGAAAATTTCAGCCGTAGTCGTCGACACGACTTGTTCAAAATACCATACGGCAGAACAGATGTTCTAGTACATCATAGCATGACAAGAGGAATGATGCTGTTGAACGAAATATCGGAAACACTAGATATATATAACTCTTCTTTAGATAGCCTTAAGATTTTTTTGTATAATAATCATCTTCCTAGGTGTTAAGACTGTCAAAATGAGAAAATTGTACAGTAATTGGATAAAAAATCTGTTGTACAATTAAAAAAAAAAAAAAAAAAAAAATAAGGATAGTTTAGGTTGGTTATAAATGCAATATATGTTATGGAATGAAAAAAAACTTCATTATACATATTATAAGGATACTTTAGGTTGGTTATTTAAAAAAACTTCAACAATTAATCAATTTTTAACTTAATTTTCACGTTAAAGTTCTATTCAAGTTCTGTGATTATTTCAGTTTTATGAAGCAACTGGCCTATAATGATACAATAATACAACTTAAAGAGATCTTACTTACACAGAACGTGGAAATTAACTTTAAACATTTTATGAATTGTTAATTTTTTTTTAAACAACACGTCCATTACTATACTAGATATTAATTCTCGAACACCATACTTTCGATTTGCAACCTCAGCCGATCATGTCTCGCACCAGAAGACTTCATAACACTAGGGTTCTGGTTTGGGTTTAGGTTACAACGAAGTTTTGTAAACATGGTTTTTTCAGGAATGATTTTAGATTTTCACTTCAAAAAGTTTTTTATTTACTTATTTTTATTTTTGGGGTGTTATGCCGTGTTGCGCTACCTCCTTATTTGGTCAACGTTTAGGACGGCGTTACAGGGTCTATCATCATGGATATCAAACATCTCCCTCATGATGTACACTGTAACGCTGTCCGAAACGTTGGCGGCTAATGAAGGAGGTAGCGCAACACGGCATAACACCCCAAAAATAAGTAACATAAATGTTTTTCACGTTATATCTATAAATTTAAGTTATCATAAATACGAGCGCACTATACCAAACGTTATGTGTTAATAGTTATTTGGGGCAAAAGCTGCAAGCTTTTATATTTATATAAGTCGGTTCCTGCCTACTACCCATCATTTCTATAATGCTGTCATAAAATTATTGATGTCCGTTGATACGTCGAGTAAACACACGGCACTAAAAATAAATAAGATAACTGGCTTGTTGATCAAGCGCGGTATTATTTACCTCCACAATATATAAACTGAATAACGGTAAAATTAATAATACCCACATCGTAGGAAACGTCTTGCGAAGCTATTAAAAAGGGTATTGATCTGTTGACAAAAACCTATGATTGAGATTGTGACAGAAATTCTCGAGTAGTATTGATCAAATAATTAATCTAAGTTCCATGTATTGTGGAGTGGTTTGTATAGCACTGCTAAACCACGGCAATCATTCCCGCGATATAATATTCTCTGCAAAGGCGTTTCTCGAACGGTAAAACGGTTCCGTGCCAGTAGCGGCGATGAGTTATTGTGAATCCATACATCTATTATTCCTTGTCTCTTATTGTATGCTCAGTTTCTTTGTTTCCCTTACAAATTGTAATATGAAACCTTAGCGATAAATGAAGCTATACATTCCAATGAAAATCACCTCTAATGGATTGCTAACGCACATTACCTTGAGTCCTTCCTTTTTCCTTTTCCTTGATTGTGTTTTTTGTTGCTATTTTAAACATTGTTAAAACATTTTACCTTATCACGTACCTATCAAATTATATAACATTTTCAATTCTGATTTGAAAATTTTCTCTATTAAATTTTTACTGTTGAAAATTGGAACAATAGTCCCCAATTACTAATTAAATTGGAAATTGCAGATACCGGATACTAGAACTGACTTTCTGTAGTGTGTGTGTATGAGTGTGACGGCATGAGAGCGAGACAGCGAGTATGCAGATTGTATGAAAGGCATAGCATGAGCTGTAGAGCTCTCTCCAGTTTAACTCTTCTTTGAATAAACACATTACCATTATTCTTATGTATTTACTACCTACAAGAACCGAACCCTCATCTGCGCATCACCACTCTGCGCAGATCTCACACTTTCTTAATATCTTCTTATACGAGTATATAAAAATCTCGTGTCATGGTGTTTGTGGTCGCACTCCTCCGAAAGAGCTTGACCGGTTTTTATGAATTTTTTTATGTATATTTGGTAGGTATGAGAATAGGTTTTAAAGTATATTTCATACCGCTAGGAGATTAGAGTGTCCCTATCAAGAAAAAAAATATTTTTTTTTGTATTTTTTTTTATTTGGCATCATAAATACCTATAACCCCAAATTTTAACCCTCCCACCTCCACCTTCCCATGTTTTAATCGCGATTTTAGTATTTTTGTATGAACGAATTTAACCGTCTTTCGTATTTCAAACAGAACGAAATTATTTATGTTGTTGAATGACAGATGGCGCTATGTCGGTCTCATCGAACTTTCATCAACACACTCGCAAGACATTCACGAGAAGCGTCGCGTCATTTTGATATTCCATTCGGCATCGTGTTCTCGCGTGGGCAAACCATCGAGTTTATCTGTGTTGGCTAAAGACGGACTGACAAAAAATATCGTACACTCAATAATAATAATAATATATCTTTATTAAACAAAAATTTGAAGATTTATAACTACAAGAAAAAAGTACATCTTACAATATTTTAAAAGTAACATTAGTACAAAAGTTAATAACAAAAAACAATATACATATAAACAGTAGGTACTTAGAGAGTAGAGATTTGTAATTATACATTTAGGTTTCTCGTAACCTGCCTCACTAGGCTAGCCTGTGTTGAGGCAGTTATTTTACATCAATTTATAATGCTGTGGACATACCTACACTTATATTAGAATGTAATCACATAATAAATTGGTTGCATTAACAATAACAATAACATTGGTAATAATAACAGCATTGGTTCATTACTAATTTCGAATTTGGGTGAGTGCACCGATAAATGCTCTATCATTATTTTTTATCCAATTTTTTTGTTTTTTTTTAAATTTTTTTGTGAATCACATTTTTTTACACTAATTGGAAGAATGTTGTAAAGTCTTGTTGCAAGGTATCTGAAGCTTCGTTGACCAAAAGTAGTATGAGTTATGGGAATTTGTAGTAAATCTTTGTTATTGTTTCGAGTACAGCGAGAATTTAGTCTTTTTTCATAGTATTTATGTATGTTTGTGTATAAATGAGTGAGGATTGTTTTTGCATATATCTGACGAACGTCAAACACATTCATAATATTAAAGATAAAGTTCGAGTCCGTAATTAGGGGTAGTCTAAGAATTATTTTTATAATCGTTTTTTGCTCTTCGAATTTCATAAAGATTTCATTTTATTACTTTAGTTGGTGTTTTTACAATTCATTCGTTATTTTTTATTTAACAATTAAAATATTCACTAGAAATAATTTATATGGCAAAACATCGTTTGTCAGGTCAGCTAGTAATTTATATATTTTGTATTTAACGGCATTTAAGTCACGGATTATTAAAAAAAACGTGAATGTCACGTAAATAAGATATGTCACTATAAAACTTTCACTTATTTCATCACCTCTATGGTGTAATTTTATGTGACCCTTGATTTATTTTAACGATTCTAATACTTTTCGTCAAAACTTAATGTTATGTATTATACAGGGTGCGGCAGAGGGGACGGACGGTTTTAAAAAAATCATAAAATAGTTAATTTTTACTCAAAAACAAATTTATTGATGGAATCAGGTTCGCAAGGAAATAGCATTTGAGACAGTCAAGTGTGAAAAATCACATCAGGCATGTGGTGGCCGAAATCGTTGATGCAGTGCTGGAGGCGTTCTTGGAAGTTCGCGTAGACTCTCTCCAACATCGCTCTCTCAACTTGGGCGATGATGACGATTAGACGATTATGGGGACACCTCAAGGCTAGAGTATACGAGAACAAGCCCCGAACTCTGGACGAATTAAAGGACGCAATTCGCGTGGAAGTCGCCCCAGTTGAGAGAGCGATGTTGGAGAGAGTCTACGCGAACTTCCAAGAACGCCTCCAGCACTGCATCAACGATTTCGGCCACCACATGCCTGATGTGATTTTCCACACTTGACTGTCTCAAATGCTATTTCCTTGCGAACCTAATTCTATTAATAAATTTGTTTTTGAGTAAAAATTAACTATTTTATGATTTTTTTAAAACCGTCCGTCCTCTCTGCCGCACCCGTTACATTAAATGTTAAGTAACCCAATAAAATCTTCACCGCTTTTCAGGAGTTTGTGAAGTAACTCTGACAATCCTTCGATGTTTAATGGTTTAATTATCATTTTATTTTAATACATTGGCATAATATACATACGCAAAATTTAGCCATGAAGCAATTTAGCAATGTGAGCATTTTAGCTATTTTAATTTGTTTATGTAGTCGTGTATGTTTTCGGACCCCAAGAGTTCTAAAACTGATGAACAAAAACCTATTCTTTTAAAAATAATCATGAAAATTTTTCTACTTACATTTTTCACTATTTTTGTTTACGTTTTGAGTGTCTGGTCATTTTTATTGCAGTGCATTCATATTGTGGTATTTTTTTAGTGCTTTATTATCCGATGTGTGGTTAGAATATTATGAACATGTTTTGTTATTATTACTTTACGTCATCGAAGAAATAATTTGATTGTTTTTTTCCCTGTGTATCTTAGCAAAAAATATGTTGATATGCTGTGTCGGACACCACCGCATTACAGTCATTTTCATGAAAACGTCTATGGTGAATGGTCTAGGTCGTTTTGTAATAGAAAAAATGTTAAATATTTGATATGAAATATTTAATTTATTTGCAATTTTAGTTTATTCATGTATGTACATGGTACAATACAGGGTGGTGGATACATGTGGCTTAAAAATTATTTGAATACCTGGATACGCGCCATAAAATATATTTAAATACATTTGGGCATTAATCTCATTTAAATTAATAATTTATGCTGAGGGACCATGGGGGCGCCATCTATGGTGGTTGTATTATATTGAATTTCCCTATGTGACATTGAAATTCAGTGAATTCAGGCATTTTCTGACCTCTGTGGTGCAAGCAATTACTTCCGACGTGAGTGTTGGTTAAAGCCAATAGATGTCGGTACTAATCAAATAATTAACCCATAATTAATTTATTGTTGTGAAATTTCGGCACGTACTTTTAAATTGCAAATTAATATTCATTGTGTGAACTACCTTCCTGTGATAAACACCTGTTGAGATTGCATCACCGCCTTATCAAAATCAATATTTGAAGGAAACTAGTGTCGTTTGTGCTGGACATCGTGTGTGGAGAGCTGCATTCTCAGAGTGAGTTTTTGTTTTGTTTTCACTGAGGATTTTGGAATTGCTGTATAATCTGTTTTGTGTCACATAGGGAAGAGTTCATCTTTCATTAATTACATAGGGTAGTATTCCCTCGTGTCTGGGGCTATTTACACGCCCCTACAATACCTCTTAAATAATATTAATATTATACTTTCCATCTCATCTGCAACGAAATCCATATCCATACTTGACCCAGGTTCTCCAGATGTCGCCTGACTTGATCGACCTTAAGATGTTTTCGCGTCCTTTGCTGTCTTTCTCTTCTCGACAGTTAAAAAGATTTAATACTTTACTTCATTTTATCAATGATTTGTGATGTGAACGAAAAACATTCAAACACACAAACAAAACTAACACGACGAATGTAGTAGTTTTAGAGCATTGAACTTCCTCCTTGTTTTTGAAGCAACATCTCGACAGCCCAGCCATATCCAAAATCAGGCATAAACAATTGTGATATCTTTTCACACACTCACATTACAAAGTTTAAATATAATTTAAATTCTATGTCTTCAAGAGCACAAACTAAATTTTACGAGGCTTGCCCGAATAAAACTCAAGTTTAGTAACATTTATTATATTTGAATTTGAACATTGAACTTCCTCCTTGTTTTTGAAGTAACATCTCGACAGCCCAGCCATATCCAAAATCAGGCATAAACAATTGTAATATCTTTTCACACACTCACATTACAATGTTTAACTATAATTTAAATTCTATGTCTTCAAGAGCACAAACTAAATTTTACGAGGCTTGCCCGAATAGCTTAAAAGAAGCAATAAAAACTCAAGTTTAGTGACATTTATTATATTTGAATTTGAACATTGAACTTCCTCCTTGTTTTTGAAGTAACATCTCGGCAGCCCAGCCATATCCAAAATCAGTCATAAACAATTGTAATATCTTTTCACACACTCACAATGTTTAAATATAATTCAAATTCTATGTCTTCAAGAGAACAAACTAAATTTAACGAGGCTTGCCCGAATAGGTTGAAAGAAGCAATAAAAACTTAAGTTTAGTGACATTTATTATAATTGAATTTGAACATTAAACTTCCTCCTTGTTTTTGAAGTAACATCTCGGCAGCCCAGCCATATCCAAAATCAGGCATAAACAATTGTAATATCTTTTCACACACTCACATTGTTTAAATATAATTCAAATTCTATATCTTCAAGAGCACAAACTAAATTTAACGAGGCTTGCCCGAATAGGTTGAAAGAAGCAATAAAAACTCAAGTTTAGTGACATTTTTTATATTTGAATTTGAACATTGAACTTCCTCCTTATTTTTGAAGTAACATCTCGACAGCCCAGCCATATCTAAAATCAGGCATAAACAATAGTAATATCTTTTGGTTTAAATGTATGTGCAGTTTTTGGGCCACTGTGTACATGAAGAACTGTTTGATTCACTCAAATTCTATGTCTTCAAGAGCACAAACTAAATTTTACGAGGTTTGCCCGAATAGCTTGAAAGAAGCTATAAAAACTCAAGTTTAGTGACATTTATTATATTTTGATTTATACCCAATATATTAAGTTTTTATTGCCTACCATAAATAAAATACGCTTTTTTAATGCACGTTGCTAATTTTCCTAAATAGCGTAGAATATTAAATTTAAAAAAAAATTATATTTGTCCGTGCCGTCAGTGGCTTAGTTGTTATCGCAACGGTTCCCACCCAGGCGTTGTAAGTTCAACGCCTCAGCTGGCTAAGTCCTCCACCACGAGGCAGGAAACATTTCCGCTTAGTGTGATGGTAGTAGGAGCTTTTCGAATATTGTCAGGTAATTCGTAACCCGGGATTGCTCATCTTTTATTAACCCGTTTAATCACAAGAGACCATGTTTGTCCCAGCTCACGTAGGTCTTCCATAAATCGCTGTAATTCCCTTACTATCACATATATGTTCTAAACGGTGTTAGAAAGGCAAAATCCGAAGCTTTAAATTCAAATGTAAAAAATAACCAACAAAAAATTTAAATGTTCACCTTTATGAACCAAAGTTTTGAATCGCAATTTGAAAACTAATTTTGAAACTTTCGGAATTTTTTATTTATTATTTATTTTTGTACGGAAAGACATAAAAGTGAGGTGAAAATAACCTTTATAAAACATTTGTCTTTTAAAATATGTACCTATGTGTTTTATTTTATTTTTCGATAACTATAGTTAGAAAAACGTATTATGAGCGTTTTTAAAACTTTTTTTTTTGTTTGCAAAAATGCACAATATTTATAAATATATTATATTATTTTTCAAAAATTATATGTTTATATCAAATTATAAAATTTGAACGCATATTTCATCACCTTTCAAAAATAGTTTTTAGTTTTCGGATGTGTTCAGTTATTTTCATTTTATTATGAAGCGGAAATATTTTGACCTTCTGAAAAATACCCAAATTTCTGAAGGTTTAAAAAAAATTTTGAATTTTATTGTTGTTGAAAACACAGCAAAGTTATTTGTGAAAATTCCATTCTTCGATTAAAGATAAATGTAAATCCGAGGCCTCGGGGCATGGCCAAACTTGATGTCTTCATCTCTCAAGGTTACTTTCAAAATATCTGTTTTTATTTAACTCAGCTCGAATTCTTTTCTCATTTGACATTTTATTTATTTCAGGTTTGTACCAGTTGTTCCACGCTATTTGTCGCCCATTTTCAGAAAAGGTAAACAGTTTTTTCAGCAGACCATTCTGTGTATTTTTAATTTTATTCTTGAACTTGTTTTTATTTTATTTTTTTCCTGATTCGCTGTTAAATATGAGTAGGTATGCTCTATTTTTTTTACTGGGTACATTTATTTATAACTAACTGGCTGGGGGAGCCGGCTTCGCTCAGGATGTTGAAATGATGTTCGAACCTACGACGGATCTTGCTTTATATGCCCCTACCAATGAGAAGCTCCACCCATAAAAAAAGGCTTCGGATGGTCCACAATGTTCCACAATGATCTAGCATGTTCCGGAATGTTCCCTAACGTACCAGACTCTTCCTGAATGAATTCCAGAATGTTCCGGGATGTTCTGGAATGTTGTGGAATGCTCTCGAATACTGGAGGACGAAACTTCCAGTCCTTATATCATCAAAAGCACGCCCTTCAGGTAAAAATGGGAACCTTTTTTTTTTTTTTTTTTTTTTATTATTTTTTAGCATTTAAAATATAATGTACATTTAGATGATGTATTAATTTGCTTACATGTTCATATTCAAATATGTTAATACCACTCTTCCATGGAAGCGTTAGCTTGTGTCTGGAAGAGTAGTGTACATTTTTTAATGCTATATTTAAGTTCTTAAATTACAATGTGAATGTAAAAAACAATAAGTTGTAAGTTCGGTGATATGTGATTATAAGTATTTATCTACTATCAAAACAATTTTACTGTTTGGATAATGTGTCCAGAATTATTGTAATTAGTTGCTAAAAACAATACAAAATTTAACTTATTTGAAGAATTGAGTATCACTTGGAAACTGAGTTATAAGTAGATTAGATTAGTCGGAAACTGTTTTTTTTTTTTTTGAGATTATCTTTAAAATATTTTTTTACAGTGTTTATTAATTGGATTTTATCATTAATTTTTCTAATTTCATCCGGTAATCGGTTGAAAATAAGTCTTCCTTGATAAGTATAATAATTTTGTGCAAAGGAAGTGTTTAATTTTGGGCATGAAAAAATATATTTATGTCTAGTACGGTTTTCAGTTATAAATTGATATTTTTCTTTTTCTTTTATAATTTGAATCAATGCATTTCTATTGTATAGATCTTTGAAAGATGGTACTTGGAATTCCTTAAATAATTGATCCGTTGGGTAGTCAGAAGGTTTTTTTAATATGATTTTAATTATTAGCCTCTGCACAACTTCAATTGGGGAAAGATTAGTTTTGTATGCGGATCCCCAGCTAATGATAGCATATTGTAAAGTTGATTGAACCAAAGCGTAATATATTAGATATAAGTTTTTTACAGATAAAAAATTTCTGATTCTTAAAAATATATAAATCAATTTTCTAATTTTTTTTACAACTTGACAAATTTGTTCCTTCCATTTCAATTTTTTATCGATAATGACTCCTAAATATTTGATTGTGTTTGTTGTTTTTAATATTGTGCAGTTTTGGATACAATAATTTTTACTATGTGTTTTGGAATTATCATGGATGATGATGTCAATGTTTTTAGGGGTATCATTTTTGTGTACTGCAAATGGAATTACAAATGTTTTATCACCATTTAGTGATAGTAAATTTACGTCGAAGAAATTCTTTAAAATATTTATGTCTTCGGTGGCTTTAAATGTTACTTTTTCCCAAGTTTTATCGCTAATTATTAGTACCGTATCATCGGCGTATGAAGTAATTTGGCCATGTAGTGGTTGAAAAAAAATGTCATTAACATATATGGTGAAAAGGATTGGTCCGATTGCTGTACCTTGAGGGATTCCAAAGTCTGATATTTCTTTATCGCTATTAATCTGATTTATTTTTACGACTTGCGGTCGATTTTTTAGGTAGTTCGAAATCCATTTAATTGCATTGTCTTTTATACCTATATTGTTTAGTTTTTTTAGTAGAATCTCATGGGATATACTATCAAAAGCTTTTCTGAGATCAATAAATATACCGGCACATTTTTCACCTTTATCCAATGATTCATTGATGTATGAGGTTACATTAGCAATAGCATCTTGTGTGCTGAGTGACTTTATAAAACCAAATTGGTTTTTTTGAAGAATTTTATTACTTTCTAGGAAACCGACCAATTCTTCATGGATAGGGGATTGAGGGCTACCACACCATATAACTCCCTTGATCTTAACAGGACTCGTTTCGGAGTTTCAGCGGCACGCACATTGTAGTACACTTTCTTTTATATAATATATTGGTCACATTCGTGGCCCAAAAATTTCTAAAACATAGTTTTCTTTAATGAAAATAAAATGAATGAAGTCATTTTTGGTGGAAAACTTTCAGCATGATATGTTTGTATTAGGCTTCTAAAGGCGAATAGCTTGAATACATTGATTGACGTTTGAATTAACAATAATTTGCATCTAATAAGGTGTAGATTGCTTTGTATTCTGATTCCGTTGAATATTTGCATATCTCTAACATAATATTATGCTTATTTCATCTGAATCTCATTAATTGAATACGCTTTGACTCTCCCGGGCTTCTCCACATTCTCATACGGTAGTTACTGTAGTTAGTATGCGGAAACCTGTTTCAAATCGCCCGCCTTTCATCAAAATATATGTAACAAATGAAACCCCTATTCTCAGAATAATAACAAAATGGTACGCTCTTGCTTGTTATTGTACTAGACCTTTTACTGGAAATATTAGTTTGAATTGTTTATTTCAAAGAGTTTGCCCTTTTTGACTGATATTAACAGTTAAAAGTTGAGCTATGCGTACTTTGAATCATTTTACTTGATATTTTCAGCCTGGAGTCAAGCGTAATGTACCGTAACGTTTTGTGAAATGACAAATGTGAAGACCAATTTGAACATTGCGCGGAAGTGGCTGAAGTACCCTCCCCGGGAATGGGTAGCATTGTGCTCCGATATGCAAATTAGATTGTGACATCAGGGCTGGTGTCCAAGCCTTGCGGAACACCCGATGTGTGAACATCCGTATATAATGTCATTCTCGAAAATCAACATCCGAAAGGGGACTCCATTCCGGAATATCGGGCGGTTAATTCGTATAAGCTTATCGGGAAAAGACGAATGATTTTCAGTTACCGAACTTCTTGATATCTTGTTTCAAAAGTTATTCGACAATAGGTACAGCGAGTGAGTTTATCTAGTGTTCATAAATTTGCTTTTCCTTTCCGATATCGGCAGTCCCTTTGACAGAAAAAGCATGCTAAATACAACCCAAAATGTTCATTTCTCGTATTTGACATAAAATTTAAATTATTTATAGAGTTTTTTTTTGATTCGCCAATTTGATTTTCACAAATTTTTTTGATTAACCGATTTTTCGCCAAAATGTAGTAAGACGACATAAAATAGTAAATAGAGTTCGCGATGAATTGTGTGTCCTTACACGAATAATTATGTATATCTGGTCTCTCTCTCTCTGGTTTCAATCCTAGGATTGGTTTGCAGCAATGTCATCGATTCGTTTCTTCCACTCTTCCCTGTCTTGTGCGGCTCTTTTGAAATCTGCATATGATGAGCAGCGCACGTCCACCAGCAGGTCCTCCAGGTACTCTCGGCGTGGGCGTCCCCTAGCGTTTGTCCCCTCGGTCATACCCTCCATTATGGCATGCAAGAGGCCTTCTTGTCTTATTACATGGCCGATCCATCTTGCGCGCCTTTCGGACAAGGTCCTGAGCAGGTGCCTTCCTCCTTCGATTCTTTGGAGAACCTCTTCATTTGTAATGTGGTCTCTCCAGGAAATTCCTAATAGTCTTCTATAGGACCACATCTCAAAAGCCTCTAGTCTCCGTTTATCTCTTTCGGATAGGCACCATGTTTCGCAGCCGTACATCAAGATACTCCATACATAGGTCTTGATGAGGAGTATTCTCAGTTTCAGGTCTATATTATTATTAAGAGGCCTTAACAATCATGCAAAGCATTCTTCAAAACAATTACAACATGAAGATAAATAAAGACAAAACAAAGCTGCTGACTGTAGGCCGAACGCAACATCAAATGAGAGTAGAGATGTCAGGAGTTCCACTAAAGAACACCAAGGAGTTTGTCTACCTCGGGAGCAAAATAACATGGGACGGTCGGTCTAAGAGCGAGGTCAACAGCCGTATACACTAGTGCGGAACGAAATTTTTTTTTTTCTAATTTTTTTTTGGAATAGTTGTATTAAGTTGCCAATTGCCATCAATTACCTCAAATAAAAATATAAAAAATATCAGACAACGGTAAAAGCCCCCGCCAAGACATTGAACATTTACAAAAACGACAGTTTTGGGGCTTTTTGCGCGGCCTACAAAACAGTACAGAATTTATTAAAATAGGTTTATTTTATTTAATGACGTATTTAAATATAGTTAACTAGCTGTTGCAATCAAATATTTCACTATTGGCGCTGTGATAAAGAAGTAAAGTGCAGGACGAAGCGGGGGGCGGCACGTGACAATCTACGAAATGGAGTGTTTTGTTTAAAGGATAATTGTCTCAAAGTGAACGGTTGCGCGTCAATTATATTCACGAGTACAATGTTTTTTAAGTGATTTAACATGACTTCTACAAGGCAAACGTTAAAATGTCCGATATTTGGTGAAAGTGCAGATTTGAAAGAGAATATCCTACCTTCCTATGAAAATGTGATGGAATTCTATGAATGGGTTCGACAAGACTTAAAAGTAAGGAATAACACATCAAAAGAACCTACGTTTTTGGAAATTGCCGAAATAATTGGAACAAAAATTGAAGAATTGTGGATAAAATCTTCTATTCCAATTGTCACACACAAACGAGTCTTACAGTTACTAAAAAGTTATCACTCGAAAGTGTTATGAATTTGTAAGCTGTACTTGTTTGAGGAAAAAAGTGCCAAAAGAGGAACAAATTTTTTTAGAAGACCAATGCACTAACAGGCTAAAACTGTTTTAAAAGGATCAAAGAGGTATAGAATGATTGTACAAGAGGAACATAATAACATATAAAAGAACCAGGTTCTATTTATATTGGGTATGTGGTTCCAACATCGGGGAGTGCAAGAAATATTGAAAGAGCTTTCAACAGCTCTTTAACGACTGAAAAGATATCACTAGAGGGTTTAATGGTTGTTGGCTGTGATGGAACAAACACAAATGCAGGGAAAGTGAGATGCGCGATTCGTCTTTTGGAAAACAGACTATCTCGACCATTGCAATGGATAATGTTTCTCTTACACGCCACGCTTACCATTTAGGCATTTGTTTACTTATTTGGATAGCCCTACTGCAGGACCTAAATCATTTGCAGGTCAAATTGGTAAAGCATTAGAGATATGCGAGATCCTGCCGTTGGACAACTTTGAGAAGATAGAAGGTGAACTACCTCCACAAATATCCACAGATCTCAGTACAGACCAGAAATATTTACAAGAAATTACTACTGCTGTCATAAACGGATTCTGCTCTCCTGATTTATTACAGAGAAGCCCAGGTAATCTATCCCATGCCCGCTGGTTGACGAGAGCTAATCGTATACTACGTTTGAATATTTCTACGGAAAATCTACAACAAAATCTTGTGACTTTAGCAAATCATACGCTCCTGACTGGTTTGCTATCAAAACACATTCATCCTGCAAAGATGGTTCAAATCATTTATGAAAGCTCATTCAGCACTTGATATTTATCCAACTAGTTGTTAGCGATATTGGACCCTGTTATAATTCGAAACACTTACTTTGCTCATCCAGAAAACTTGTTGTTGAGTATGATTCACGTAAGCACATTAGAGAACTCGCTGCAAGACGCATTTTAAAGGCTCGTCAAGTTAATAAAAAATCTGTTTGGCGCATGTTTGAGGTGCCAAAATTAAACTTAAATGCACGTTCTTACGTAGACATGATTGACTGGCAACAAAATATATACAAACCCCCAATACTGATGAATATTTCCGATAAGCAGTTACAAGATCTTATAGAAAATGGAGAAGATACAGTGTTGGAGTTTATGAGACTGCCTTGCCACACCCAGGCTGTGGAAAGATTTGTAAAAGTTGTGACAAAAGCAGCACTAAGTGTATGCGACAAGACAAGACAAGAGGGATTCATAAAATCTAAATCAGCATCTCGAAAGCTCGTACCAAGGTTTGAGACGAAAATGGATTTTTGTCATAAAAAATGATGTTATTCATACCTACATAACTTTCTGAACCTATGTGTACTTTTGAAATAAATGATTTTATTGGTTAAAATCTACTTTTATTTTATTATTTAATTCATAAAATATTATATTTACTTATTTTTTTGTTTATAGGGTGGATAATACAAAACGTCTATAAAAACTTAAAAAATTTAATTTCAAGCCTATGGCGGGGGCTCAAGCTGTCGAGCTAGAACTTCTAAATTGAGTAGTGTTATTAACAATTATATAAAGCAACTTTTACCTGGTATTCCAATTCGAAATTCGAAAAAAAAATTTTTTTCATACAAAAGTGTTCCACCCTAGTATACACCAGGCTAGGCTTGCATTCAATAAAAGGTCGAAAATAATAGAATCGAATAATATATCTGGTACACGTTTGTAAATCCTCCGATCCCAAGGCATTTTTTAAGCTAGTAAGTAATGTGGGGTATTTTCTATCTATAAAGTGTGCCCCATTTTTTTTTTATTACAAGGCATGCAATAAAACATGTACACAATTTCATTAAGACTGACTTTATAGAGCAAGCCAAACTTTATATTTTCGAATGTCCCATAACATGTTTTATGAACACCGACGTTTGGCCGTAATTCGGCGGTATGTCTACTAAATTGATGACTAGTGACATTTCGAGTGGAAATTCGCACTGTGTGTTATGTCGGACACGGTGATGTCAAATTAGCGCAATGTTTAGACAAAGGATGCATTGAAATAGATTGAGAATTCCCTTACGCCAAATAATGTTGAATTATTTCATCAGAAATGTGCGGCGCCGTGCCGCTTCGGCTTGATGGCCTTCATAGGACATGTGGGGGAAATATATCGGAATTTCTGCCGGCTACATTTTAATATCCCCCGTCAATCAAATGGTAATTAAATTCCTATTTGTGATGACCGACATTTTGAACATTTTTTGATAAATTCCACTCGGTATCTGTAGTAATTTTTTAAAATATATTATCTAGAGTTATCGGATTATAACTTTACAAGTATGCAATTAAAACATAATATTATATAAAATTTGGAATCTTATATAATTGGTATCTTTTTATGCCTTTTTCCTGTTGTTTCTGTATGAAGGCCTTGTTACAATTTGCCAAATTTCTGGTTTGAGTCCGTGAAGCAAATAATTACTGACAAGGAGTTACTCAAGCAAGGTGAGTCAACATGAGACGCTTACGTTGCATGATTCCAGCTGCCAAGCTAACGTACCCTACGAGCTACAAGTTAACGCTACCTACCCTTGCTAAATCTTAATTTATTTAAGCCATTATAAATTTAAATTTGTCATGAAATTTTGTTTACTCAGGAAGTGCTTTTTTACATGAGCTCCACACAGGAGGCCCTGAGGAAAATTATTTCCCTCGGGGCCTATGTCATCGTTGGGGATGCTGTGTGGAGGTTTTTTTTAGGGAAAGGAAGGAGAGGAAAGTTCTGGGAAGGAAATGGGTTTAAGGGGTGGGTAGGAATCTGGGGGTCAGTCCTGGTCATCCGCCTCCAAGACCTAGACAAACCTCACCCCACGAACCCGGGCACCCCTGCTAAATCACTTCAGCACTTGGGGTGACCTATGGCAGTGTTGGTTATCCAATAAAAGTTTCCGGGGCGGCGGTATCCATTCCCGCCTCCCAAATTGAAACAAGAACGATGCACAATAATATGTTGGCTTGATACGCTTGTATGAAAATAAATACTCCTACTAGCAGCTTTACTAAAAAACGTCGTGAAAATTTTATTCAATTTATAGACGACCGTGGAGTGAAAACATCACTAATTAAAAAATGACAAAAAATTGTTCAAGGCGAAGGGGGTAGTTTATCTGTTTTGTATACTTGTTTTACTAATAATTTTTTAACGATTTTCTTTATTAATATTTATTTATTTTTGAAAATATCGTAAAAGCAAATACCATTTTAAAAACTAGAAAAATTACCTATTACATTTTGTATTTGAAATATACTTCAGCGTTTACAAATTGCCATATTTTAAGCTTGAAACACGAAAAATTTAAAAAAAATTAGATCAGCACAAACATTTTTAATCAAAACGACGAAAATTTTTAAAAAAATCAGTATTCAAAAAACTCATTCCTTCTATTTTACGAATTTGCGTGAAAATATAAAAAAATGAATTTGCTTTTAATTCCCAAAAAATAACCTATGTAAAAACAAACTAACATTGCGAACGGATTGCTAGCACAGCTAAAAACGTTCATTTCTTTGATACACTTCCCAATACATTATTAGTATTAGATAGTTTGTTTTTAAGAAAAATCACTTTCAAGAAATACTTTGATAAATAACAGCTCATAAAATTGAAAATTATAACGGTGTATCCCCAATTTTATACAGTACGAAAATTCAATCTACAAGCTTAATTTTTTTAGCTTTAAGTTTTGAGCGTTAAGCTTTGCGCTTTAAGCTTAAAGTTCAAAGCTTAGAGCTCATAACTTGAAGCTCAAAGCTGACACCTAATTAATTTATAATAAAAAAACTAACAAAAAAATCTATAACCAAACTGAAAAAAATCTATAAAAAATCGATGGGTACTTATTGCACGGTCTGTGTACAATGTGTAAATAAAATACCGTTTAACGCTTGTGAAGTGATTTTTTTAGTAATGCTGTAGAAATATTATTTATGTTATTTTAGATTATTTTCATTTTACTCTTCTAGTATAATGACATTATCTTCTAAAGAAAGTGGCAAAAGTCAAATTATCAATTGAAAATCTCTTTTCTGACAGAATAACATTTTACTGTGACGGATTATATGAGAGTGAAATAATACTTGCTAATAAGTGTGGACTCTTAATAATTGCTTGTTTTAAAGCCTCTAAATAAACTAAAATATACCGTCTTAGTATATTAATAATATTATGAATGGGACGCCGGACGGGTAGGAATAGGGGGAGATTATGTTGACCTAATCTGCGGAGGGTATATTATCAGTTCGAGCAATATACGCTTGAACACACTAAGCACTGGACACGCACCGAAGAACAGACACATAGTTTGTCTTCATTATTCTACCGATGTTGGGAAACTTCCCATTATTTTCTCATAATTGGACGCATTATTATTCCATCCTTCAGATTTTCATAGTAAATCTGTATGTTTGTATTCTCACGTTTATTAAAAATGACGAACATTTCACGTTTCTGAAATAACTGATTGATGATGTTTTTGCGAACGCATTTCCCGAAATGTGAAAATATAATATTTCAAATTATGATCGATGGTTTTCGCGATTCAACCGACGAGACGCCATCATGGTCACGCCGTCGAGAGGAAAAAAACTTTTAAGATCAAACATAAAAAAACTAATCTGGTCTTTTACGACGTTTTGTAGCTAGTTTAGTTGAGGATATTCGAGATGCCTTTCACGTGAAAGGCATCTCGAATAAAAAGCTGTGGGTTAATTCCTTACCGACATTAAATATTCACCATGACCCTTTCAGTTCGATTTAACGACTGATCTTTCTTGCATTTCCCTCTGAGAAACCCTCCGCATATCTATAGCCTCGATCTTATCCATTTCCCACGGACAGCCTAGTGGAACATCAACATTGTTTAAAGGCCTTAAAGTTACAAATAAACCTGTTTGATTTTATAGAAGGACGGTGTGTAAAAGCGAAAGTACCTGTATGCTATATTATATAAATACTGGAAAGTCGTAACTACCCATATTCTAGGGGTTAGAAGTTTTATGCGTCTATAAAAAAACGCCTTAAAAATGATTAAACATTAGGTATACTTTGAATTGCTTGATGAAAACTAATAACAGTAATAACTTATGTATATTTTTTACATTAGCTCCACACAGAAGGCCTTCAAGAAAACAATTCCCCTCGGGGCCTAAGTCATCTCTGTTTAAACACCACGGATTTCACGGATTGACCGGGATAATGGCACAAACTTCATTCATATTCATACAGAGTTTTGCATTTTGGGGGACTCTTCTCTTCTCTTAAACACCTCTCTAGCCAAAATCCCTCGACCCTTCGCCTTGCACCGCAGTTGAAGGGATGGATCCATACTTCCGTCACTCCTGGACACACTGACCCCCAGACTCCTTCCCACCCCTCATATCTATTTCCTTCCCATAACTCCTCTTCTTCCTTTCCATAAAAAACCCTCCACACAGCGTCCTCTAAGATGACATAGGCCCTGATGGAAATTATTTTCCTCAAGGCCTCCAGTATGGAGCTAATGCAAAAAAAAAAAAAATCTAAAATACTCTTCTGTTTTTCCGATTCTTGCTGTTGAACAAAATCATTTCGGGTATCGTTATTTTTATTATAAATGATGCTGCCTTTAAAAGGATTATTTTTATAATTGACATACCCACTATTTATATTTATGTAATTCTGTTTTTCAAATGTTTTTAAAGACGCGACAACTGAACGGTTTTATAATGTTTTTAAAATAATAAACGAAATTAATTTTTAAAAATCAAGACTCAAGTGCTTGATTCACTTGATGGTGGTATGTCTCTCAAGAGCCTCCCCGACTTTTTCCACTATTCACTTTTGAGTCATATATTCTTCTGACGCTTCGTGTCCAAACCTTCGTCCCTTTCAATCTTGTTGATTATGATTAGGTACATCAGCCTTGAATTATTTCCGAATCTCCATATTTACACTACAGCATCGGAGGTTTCACCACACAAACTCCTATAGGATTTCATTTCTATGGCATTCAGCCTAGGTTCATCAAAAACTTGTTTACCTTATCCAAAACTGTTTTATGTGTTAGTTTACAGTTAAACCCTGATGATATAAGCATTGGTTACGAAACATGTTGGTTTCGTAAACAATAAATGTGGTTTAAACTATGTACCTATTCTATTAATTTTGAATTAAAATGAAGCCACAAAATAAGTTTGCTGTGTTTGAAGACTTGTTTTTAGTTTGGTCACAAGTAATACCTGATGTTTGCTTTGATATGATATACAGTAATCTAGACATTTAAAACAAAACGGTTGTCAAAAGTTTCCCTACAAATACCCCGATCTGATCTTTTTTAACTACAGATTTTCTTTCAAAAGCTGTGAAACCTGACGCTTTGTTTGCTCAAACTCAGAATGCGGAGTTACGCTTCCCCTTCGAGAGATTTCCCCATCTTCCCCCATACTATCTTATGTCTTCATGCTTCCCTTGTTTGTCTACTAACATCTACATAAATAAAATCTGGTGTTAGGTATGCCTCTACAGTCCGTCAACAAATTGTAGACAAAAAATTGTAGACAAAAAATTGAGGGCGCTGCGATCGTTTAAATCGTTTTAAATGTAAAATTTAGAAAAGCATTATGGTTCGAGTGAATGTTTTCCAAATCAAAATCAAATAATGTTCAGAAGTTAGTGGTACTTCTTGAAAGAAGATTGATGATACTACACGGTTCCGACGTGGTATAGCAAGTCCAGCTAAAAGTGTATTGCTCTTTTTCTTTTACCGCAGGAGATACTTCGACTGCATTCCGACAAGTCCGCACATACAGCGAACAACGCGACACTGACTTAAGTGACATTGGTGTCCTGGTCCCGCCACTGTGTTCCTAGAGAGTGGACAGCGGTACACACAATCCATTTGGGAGGCGGGTATGGGTACTAAATAACACCCCTGCCATAGGTTACCCCAAATGGTTCGCTACGTTTGGTGACTTAGCAGGGGTGAGGGTTCATCTGGTGAGGTTTGTATAGGTCTTGGCGGCGGATGCGTTTGCCCACCTGCTGCGTGGCGGGCCGAATCGGATGAGACTGGTTGAGGGAGATCTTTTGATTTTTTCCAGCTGGACTTTCTTGACCCATCGTCTTGCACCGCAGTGGGGGGAATATATCCGTGGTGGTAGTAGGAGATTTTTCAAACATTGTTGGGTTATTTGTAACCCGGGAATGTTAGTCTTTCTTTTTAAAATTAAAAAAAAAATTAAATACGTCCGTCGCTCCTGGACACATCGACCCTCAGATTCCTACCCACCCCTCATACCTTTTTCCTTCCCAGAACTTCCTCTTCTGCCTCTCCCTAAAAAGATAACCGTTTTCCTCAGGTCCTATTCAGGAGCTATTATAAAAAAAGAGACACCCAGTGTTTACACTCAGTGTCGAGTGTCTAGTATTGTAGTGTACGCGTACCTTAATATGTAATCAGAATAAACAGCACGTTGAAGAAACACGCACTTTAAGCCATTAAAAAATAATAAAAAGACGTTGGGATAATTAGTTTTCTGCCATTTTCCTGTTTATTTACACAACATAAACTCACATCTGAATCTGCTATAACATATTTTGTAGCGCTTTATTTTTGGTGTGCTACCTCCTTCTACAACCCAAAAATAAAATGCTATAATTCTTTTGGCCGTAAAAGTCTAAGATCATGTCTACTATAAATATTTCGTATTAAAATCGGTGTTTTCACAGTAATGAAATTTTTTGGTTTAATTTTATTAAATTTCTCGAATTTGTTGACAAACTGTTTGCATATTAAATCCCCGGGGGTTGCGGGGGTTGCGCGGGTTGTCCGGTGGATGCAATCATTGCCGGGTTACGGAGCAAACTGTCCCGAGCCCTGAGCAAATATTTGTTTTGATATTGCTGCAGAACTCAATACTAGCGCGTGAAATTGACAGAACGTGATCTGTTGCAGATTGCTAGATTTGTCCTCAAAAGCGTTCAAAACAATATTTTACTCATCATATGAAATATTTCGATGTCCTCGCAAACTAATAACAATCAAACATTGAAATGGAAATACACAGAACGGGAAAACGATGTAGGAGCCACCTTGACTTGTACCCTTTACCGCTTGCCAAGTGTTTAAAATGTTTTGTATTATAAAATATACTAATTTCGGTATTGTGTCTGTAACTCTGGTCCAATTCAAAACCTCGGATTTGCTTTTAATTTAACCCGGCGAGAGTGTGGTGAAAAAACGAAACAAAAGTACGTGGCAGGGTATGACATACCCGTTTACAAATTTGACTGTAAAACTTGATTCTTCAGAAAAAGCATTATATTAATTATTTTTTTATTTCAGCAAGACTATATATTTTACTTAAATGGAATCAAGTCACTGTGAATTTTCAACAATAATTTTCACTCTAAAAAAAAAAAAACTGCAAAGGAACTAAAGAAAACAGGTTCTATGAAAAAAAAAACTAAAAGATATGATAGAACATGAAACAAGTAACTGTATAAACTAAAAAAAATAATTAAATATTCGGCATATCTTTATACTTAGAAAATACTTACGATGAGCTCGCCTCATTGGAAGTATTCTCTAACACTTCTTCCGGCATTGACTGAAGTCGAGTTTCTTCACTGTCAACGTCCATTTTCTATTAAAATCTACAATGCAACAAATAAAGTAAGTTAAAATAGCGGACAAAGTAATGTTAGTTTTTGTCACGAAATATATACACCAGCTATGTGGGAGGGTATCACATACCCGAACGCAGTTTTCAAGCGTATAAGTAACATGGTGGGTACGACACACCCTGGCACACTTGACACACCTTGGAACTAATTGTGTGAAAAATGTAATAGTATAATATTTTAACAGATTTTTTTTTAATTGTTTTTATTTTATTTTTGATTGGATTTATAATATTCCGTTATTGTTTACGGGTCTGCTCTTGGTATATTAAAAATAATATAAACGTCAAAACTTACCTGTTGACAGGAACAATGTACCATCGCCATCGCTCCCGAGCACGACTGCAGGCCACTAACGAATAAACAACAGTTTACGTCAAATATATTAGGAACCCCTAGTCATTTTGAACTATTTTTTGTTTCTTAGCGGCCTGCAGTCGTGCTCGGGAGCGATGGCAAGTTACCGACATTTTCGATAAAACCTATATCGATCGACCATGCTAGGACCCCAGGAGCGCAGAAATGTCGTAGGTTTCCACAATGTCGCCAATGTCACAATCATATACATATATTAATAAAATATTTCAAAATATTAATAAACGTCAGACGCGCGACGAGAACAAAATACCAGGGGCATAGAAATATGATTTTGTATTTCCATTTGGTTACTATTGTAAACATTTGTTAAATAATCACATAATGAGGAAACCATTTTTTTAGAATACATTTATTAGTTTTCCTTCAATTTTCCTGTGATTTTACACGGGTCTGCGCTAGTTATTTATGTAAAAATGGTAAAGTAATTTTGTAATTATTGTGGAAGAATACGTACCTATAGTCCGCATTTCCCGTAATAATGATTTATCCTTGTCCTTGCTATTGAATATCTTCTTAACTAAAGGTACGAGTATAGCTGTGTTGCAACCTTTATTACCTCAATTAAAACGACGCGTGTTACAGAGACGTTACAACTTAAAACAGAGTTTTTCGGTGGCAAGACCATAATATGTAGCGAAAATCTGTTTTTTGCTACATATTATGTAGCAAAAAAGTATGTTAACCGTGACGATCAACACGGGCATCCTAAAAATAGCACACCACTTTTTATCAGAAATTTTAAGGATATCGCAACTATTTTCACCTTAAAACATCGTTTTATGATCTGCAGAGCTTTGAAATATTTATATGAAAATATTCAATATACTGTATTATTTTACTGCAACCGAAACAAAATTAAAATAACATATAAACTCTTTATTTTCTAAATTGAAATAACATATAAACTCTTTTTTTTTTCCCGGGCGATGCCCGGGCTTTGCACAGAGTTTTCGAAATCAAATGTAGACAGTGACCTTCTTATTTTGTAGGTCGCAGACATGTGCAAAATTTCATCATCCTCGACATAAAATTGTAGATTTGCGTACAAATCAAATCCACACCGCCCGCTTGCCAGTCCGCTCTACCACCACATACAGACATTCTATATTATATATGCTATCCATTAAATATTTTTTTATCCATTTTTTGATTCTCGAGTTGATTAATTCATCAAAATCAATACTAACATTTCTTGGAATTGTTGATAAGCACACATATTTCTAAAAAAAAACTTTTTTTTTTCTTTTGGAGTTTTCTTTTAATTTCTTTTCTCTAGGTACCTTTTTTATTGTTAAAAATATAATTTACACTTGAGGTGTGTAGAATCAAATCCAGCATTCTCCACTTTTTTTCAAAAATGGACTAATGATGCAACTTTGTTAATGATTCCCTCCTTTACCTAGAAAAGCAGTTATTTGGCATTAAAACCAACTCTTTATGCTTTAAAAATCCATTTTAAAAACTGTGTTAGTATCAAAGGCAGCAATCTCCAACGCAGTTAAGAAACAAAACTAGCATTCTCCAATTTGACCAATGGTAAGCCTCCATTTGATCACGTGACAACATGGCCGCCCATACAAAATTGTATGGTCGTGTGTTGAATCTGTCGCTCTAATTTTACTGTTTTAAATAGTTTGGAGTGAATTTAGAAATAAAAACAAGATGCCAGTGTGATTATGGACTCTCACCCTTCATCCGTGCCCAAGAAAAACGCAAGGAAGAAGTCAAGGAATCCAGAAAAATGGAAAGCAAAAGTAGTCAAAATTCTAAGATGAGCAGTCATAAAATACCGTTTATTTCAGAGGCGTGGAGTGGCAAAAGATTTTTTTAGGTGTTAATTAAAATTCATAAATTAAATTAATATACATAGACATGTTTTACTTTTATAATTAAATCTAGGATTCATAACCTTGCACATAAACATTCCGAATTACATGTTTAGTGTTGAAAATTTTGCGAGTTTCAAGCCAATTTTGATCAAAATAATTAACCTTCATTATTTTTCTTCTTTTTTTTTAATTTTCTCTGTTAATATTATTATTTTTTGAAGTGGCTTCTTTAGCACCGTTGTGATTTGAAACTCGATGAAACAAAAAAGCGACACTAAAAATAGACAAACGCATACATCTATAGGATTAAGGCTGCGAAAGAATAAGATAATAATTGATCTCCTCTTCGTGCAGTGCTTGTTCCCACTCTTGTCTACTTTAGTTTTCTGCAGGTTTCATTTGTACCGCGTGCGAACTGCACACTTGTATTTTTTTACATTAGCTCCACACAGGAGGCCCTGAGGAAAATAATTCCACTCAGGGCCTTTGTCTTCTTTGGGGATACTGTGTGAAGGGTCTTTTTAGGAAAAGAAGGCGAGAAGGTTCTGGGAAGGAAAAGGGTATTACGGGTGGGTAGGAATCTGGGGATCAGTGTATCCAGAAGTGACGGATGTATAAATCTATCCCTCTCACTGCGATTTATCGAGAGATCACAGCTGGAGAAGTCAAAGGGACTCCCACAACTATTCTCTCCCGATCCGGCCTGCAATCCAGCAGGTGGTCAGACGCATCCGCCGCCAAGACCCGGACAAACCTCACTCCATAAACCCGGGCATCCTAGCTAAGTCACTAAACGTAGCGAACCACTTGAACAGAGGTTTTCGTTATTTGTTTTTGGGGTGTTATGCCGTGTTGCGCTACCTCCTTCTTTAGCCAAAGTGCCAAAGCAAATGTTTGGGACAGCGTTGCAGTGTCCGAAACTTTGACTAAAGAAGGAGGTAGCACTACACGGCATATCACCCCAATAACAAATAACGAAAATACTTTTGGCTGTGAAAATCTAAAGTCATATCTATGGCAGAGGTAGATATTGTTTATCCAATAACTGGTTCCCGGGGTGGCGGTACCCATACACACCTCCCAAATTCAATACTGTATTAGTACATTACAAAACCTATTTTTATTTTAATTATACTAAAATTAAAATCATAATAATAATCACGAACTTCCCTGTGATTTGGTCGGTCCATTATTGTGACGTCATATTTATTTGTCAGTATCAAAGTCAGCTTTCTCCACACGTGTGAGAAACAAAAGCAGCATTCTCCTTAGGTGAGTATCAAATGCAGCATTCTCCATAATTAAATCCGTTATAACTAATCAATCAATACAATAAACCAATTCTACTTTGGAAATTATAATAGATATTCAGTTTCCC
Organism: Limnephilus marmoratus; assembly: GCA_917880885.1. NCBI lineage: Eukaryota > Metazoa > Arthropoda > Insecta > Trichoptera > Limnephilidae > Limnephilus > Limnephilus marmoratus. Next base: position 31,281,221 of record OU862909.1, on the reverse strand, counting down.
CTTTTGAATAAAATTATAAACTTATAAATACGTGAAAATTGTTGAAATGAAACGTTTTTTTTGGTTTTCTCAAAATAACACTTTTTGGAGAATGCTGCCTTTGATTCTATACCCCTCACTTATAAGTAACTTCCTATATTTATATCATTATCTATATTTATCATCAAAGCGTTAATATTATTTATCAAGTGTTATATTTTAGTTAGAGGTATTTTAGTCCAATTAAGAGGTATTTTAGTCCAATTTTAGTATTTTAGTCCAATATTAAAGTCAACACACTAATTACATGTAAAAAAACCTGCTCATTTGACTGTTCTAAAACGGGCAAATTGCCTAGTTGAACTGTCAACGATCATTTATAAAGATGTAATACCTATGTAATGTTTTCAAAATAAATAAATAAAAAATATTTCAATTAATTTACACAAAATCTGGATAAATTATATACCTAAACTATCTATTGGTGAAAACCGCATGAAAATCCGTTCAGTAGTTTTTGAGTTTATCTAGAACAGACAGACGCAGCGGAGGACTTTAATTTATAATATGTAGAAATTTTTATTATTTCAATAAGACGGCATCGGTCGAGTGGTTACGGTCCAGGTGACAGACTCGTGACGTTGATTGAAATGGCATTAGCCAAGTTTGGTGACCAGATCTGATAAGCCAGATACTTTCGTCTTCTCCATATCCTTCCCCCCACCACAGTTGAGACTCTAGTGCGGTATTTTCATTAAAAATGAATATTTTCTGATTGAAGCCTTAAGCTATAAAACATTAATTTAACTTAAAATAAGATTTTAATTTAAAGCAGAGTAATGATTTATATTGGGTAAATCAATAGCTTTATGTTTACATTGTGATATTACAGTGATGAATACAAATCATTATTCCTTTGTGAAAGCAATGTTGAATAACTATTGAATGTGGTCCAGATATTCTGACGATTCGTCAAAATCTGTCGGCCGCCATTCCATTGAATTATTGGATTATTCTTTAGTAATGAAAACGCCCTCTTACGTGGATTAGATTCCGATGAATTTTATCCATTTTGATAGATTCAATGTTGTTATAAGAAAATTAGAGAATACGAAACGACGAAATTAAATGGAATCCATAAATTTACGTTAATTAAGTTTTTTTTTAGTTTACAGGGAAAATGTGGTTCGCAAGTATCTACTAACTATTTTTATTATATTAAGTTAAATCTGAGGCATCATTGATTGAACCCTCTCCTATAATTGTTGCGAAGTTTGGAAGTGGAGGATTCAACGTGCTAAGTCCACATTTCTGTGCTAATACATTTGAAAATAATAATGATTGGATTATTTCTACAGCGCCGTGAGAAAATCACCTCAAGGGCGCTTTTCAACTTGATTTATTTAAGGTACAACTAATAACTTAGACTTACAACTAATAACCTACAGCAAAATTTATTTATTCTTTTTGGGTTTAATTCGTAGGACTCCATTTTTTAAAAATTTAATTTAAATCAAAGTCTCAAAGTCAATAATTTTATTATTAAGTTCTAACAGTTAGTTTTTTATTATTTTGACAGCTGATTCGGCTTACAAGGCCATTTTCAAACTGAAGATAGACCACTCTGAGGAGACTTATTTATTTGATTGGATTTACCCCCGCCCAATCATACAAATAAGTCGATCAAAAATGATCTAACCACAGTTTGAAAATGGATTTGTAAGCCGAAACAGCTGTCATAGCAATAAAAAAACATAAATGCTTGCATAACTTAACAAAACGTTATTACATTTGTTTTAATTAAAAAGAGCTAAATTTTTATCACTCGTCACTTACAACTAAAAAGATTTATAACGTGATTTACGACTAATGGCAGTTGTTCCAAACCTTCGATCGATCAATCTGAGTCCTAAGTGATTTGTTTAGTAACGCTCGATTCTCCTGTTGGTTGGAGAGTTGCGTTGAGAAGAGCATATTTGTGCATTTGAGGAGTGTTGACTAGTGTTGAGTCAAAATTTCGCTCGACGGTTAAGGTACTACGGCAATCGGTAGGATTGTGAACAACTGTCGTAAAATTTGTAAAGTCTCTACCCTTACCACACTTAAACACAGAAACCAGGAGAACGACTAATTATTTTTTCAGTTTGCTGACTTTTAATACATACATTGTCTTTTTCCGTACATGTATGTAATAAATAACCTTAGACTGATGTCAAGCTAATATTATTACATGATAAATTAATTGTCCGCTTTAACAAAGCATTGAATTTCATGCGACACCATCTTCCCATGCGGATGTGATTATCTGGCGAGATTTTCATTTCCGACCGCCTCGCCAGAGTGGTGTCAATTCTGTGTTTATGAATTAATCATAGAAGCCACGGATCCATCTCTTGTCCCCGAGAACTTGTGCATTTCGCTTGGCTCGCTTACTGCGGAGGCATTTCGCGCTTTAATCAAATGTACTCCCCGTACCCGTGACTGTTTACATGATTTTGGTAAAGGATTATACCGCACCAAGCCTTTGATAACGCCTATTGCTGCTAATGATACAGATGCCGTGCTTTGATCTTGGTCGGGTCCGATAATTAACGAAGCTTTTGAATGTTTGTAATCATTAAATGTGTTCAGTACGCCTAGTACCTAGTTTATTAAATTACAAGTAAATATTTGTACCCGTGGAACTCCACGGGAAAACATTTTGTTTAGTCTACGTGCAGTTCAAGAGCTGTGTAAGTGCAAATTATTCCCTTCTTCAATCTTGGCAAACTCACTTTGTGGAGTCATTTTTAATTAAATGCAAAAATATAATTTTTTAAAACTCCACTATTTATTTAAAATTATCAACATGTTTCGAAACCAAAGGTTTCTTTGTCAGGATAATAACATTAATAAAAATAACAAGAGACAAACAAGTATATGAGACAAAAAGAACTACAGACAAAAATAAATATTATCGGAAGAGGTGATTAATTACTTAAAACTTAAAAGTAGGTATTATATAAATTATATAAAATGAAATTTAAAAATTATTTTAAAATATGTAGAAATTGCATTTATATAATTAAAACTTTTTAACATCATTATCTTCTTCCCCTCGTCCTACTCGGGACAGGGACCCACTGCATCTACAAGGCGCCTCCATTCGTCCCTGTCTTGCGCTGATTGTTCGGCCTTCGTCCATGGCAGTCCCATCCTCTCCTCACACAGTTTGTCTCGCCCAACTGTGTCTGGAGCGGACTAAAAAAGTTACAATCGTTACAAATTATTTTATAAATCCCAAATTTTAAATTATTAAATTATTTGGTTCATACAATCACCCTTACCGATTTGATTTATTTACATTTTTTTAAGATCCTCGACTACGAAACCAGAGGTCGCGGGTTCGAATCTCGCTGTAGAAAATAACAATTGGATATTTGTAAAAAGCATTAACTTTTAGGCTCGCCATAATTTACAATTAAAAACACATAAATTTGTTTAAGACCACTTTTATTTGAAACACTTTTACCGGTTTCAGAAGCACCCTTCCTTCGTCACCAGAATATTATAACCAATCTATGATACAGAATATTGACAGATGTACAAATTTCAGGTGTATGAATGGGAAGTAAGCAAAGGGGTGGTGGTAATTGCGGGATTTCCGGGAAGAACAGAGCTTATTTTATTGGAAAATGATTTAAAATGGGACTAAAAGATAAATTAATTTGGTTATTCAAAATACTGGAATTATTATTTAGGTTATTAAATTGAAATTAAAACAATTTTTTAACTTATTTCCACATATTTATTTAACCAGTACCGGTTTCGTCCTGTTATGGACATCTTCAGGCTGGCAATTGACCAATTTATTGTCAATTTTTTGGTCAATTGCCAGCCTGAAGATGTCCATAACAGGACGAAACCGGTACTGGTTAAATAAATATGTGGAAATAAGTTAAAAAATTGTTTTAATTTCAATTTAATACAATATAATTATAAACAGAACAATAAATAAACTCATATTATTTAGGTATTTTCTGATTTTTAAGTTATCTAATTTTTTGCTTTTATTGTTACGGTGAAGAATTTTAACCCCCGTGTCCTTATTAAAAGTGTGATCTGTGGAAATTAGGTGATTAGCAAACTCTGAAAAATTATTATTATTTACGCATCTTAAATGTTCTGTGATTCTAATATTTACATTTCTAGTTGTCTTTCCGATGACGAAGGACAATCATTGCAACATAGTTGGTAAATGCCTGATTGGCTTAATTTAACGAAGGACAATCATTGCAACGTAGTTGGTAAATGCCTGATTGGCTTAATTTATGATCTCTATCTTTACTGTTTTTTAGTAATTTACCTAAATTGTTATCAGTATAGAACGCGGGTTTAATGTGGGTAGGCAAGTTTTTTGTACTAAGTGAGGAAAATTTGGATATATATAAAATTCTGCGCCATTGAACGGGATTTATTATTTTATTATTATTTTCAGGTTAAATTACGGTATTCTCACCGCGAATCATCGTGAAAAGTCGCAGTAAATAACGAAAAAAACTTTTATGTAGCTAGATGTTATTTTTTCACGAGCAACCCATTCGGCGGTAAACTTCAACCGTTAGATTGCTTTTGAATATTAAACACGTTCCTTCAAACCCTCACTTCATTCTCGGACTACGAAATTAAGATTTTCTTAATTTATCTTGAGATTTCTCGTCAGACTTACGACCAACGATGCCAGTAATTTTTCAGATTAATGCTTTTAAATGTGATATTAATAATACAGGAATATTACCTTTACTTCGTAGAATTTAGTGATATTTTAACCCACATTGACGTCATATTTCGACGTACAAACCAATCATTAATCTTATCTCTACACGGGTGGCCCTAAGGGAAAAAATCCTTCAGGGCCTGTGGCATCTTTGGGGATGCTGTGTGGAGGATTTTTTTAAGTGAAACTTCTTTAGCGCCGTTAGTAACTTGAAATTCGGGTAAAACGGAAGTGCGTCACAACTCAGTTCTACACTCAGTTCTAACCATTATTTTATTGAAGTACTCACCTATGATACTCACCCGAATCGAATATTTTGAATCTAATCACCAATCAATCAATCTAATCTAATCAATGTCACCTAAACTATTAAAAGATGTATACTTTTCCCTTTGCCAAAGCATTTTAATTTATGGTATATCGGCATGGGGTGGAGCCGCAGACACATACATTAAGCTGTTTAATACAGCTCATAAATCAATTATTAGAACTATGTACAAAAAACCATATCTTCATCCCACTGAAATTTTTTTAATTCAAAATAAAATACTTGATATCAGGAAGCTATTCATAAAAAAACTATTCATAAAGAACTACTCGGTTCTAAAATAATGCTGTAAATTAGCACCTCGGCGCGTGACTTCCATAGCATAGGCCTGACAAGTCTCAGCGACCAGAGAGACAGTTATCAAGCACACGGGGGTTCGATCCTATAAAAAAATATTAAAAAAAACATTATTTTGTGAAATCAATATCCAATCTTCAACAAACTTAAAAAACAAGCAAAAGAAAAGAAAGCGACATCTAGCGACTTTATGGTTTCACGTCTGCTTGTAAATTACACACTCTGATTTTTTTTTACATTAGCTCCACAGGGGAGGCCCTGAGGAAAATAATTTCCCTCCGGGCCTATGTCATCATAGGAGATGCTGTGTGGGGGGGTCTTTTTAAGGAAGGGAAAGATAGGAAGTTCTAGGAAGGAAAAGGTATGAAGCGTGAGTAGGAATCAGGGGGTTAGTGTGTATAGGAGTGACGCACATATGAATCCATCCTGCCAACTGTGATGCAAGGCGATGGGTCGAGAGAGTCCGGCTGGAAAGGTCAAAAGGCCTCCTTCACCCAGTCTCTCTCGTTCCGGCCCGCCACGCAGCAAATGGGCAGACGCATCCGCTGCCAAGACCTGGACAAACCTGCTAAGTCAACAAACGTTGCGAACCATTTGAGGTGGTCTATGGCAGGGGTGTTAGTTATCCAATAAATGGTTACCGAGGCGGCGGTTCACCTCCAAAAAGTAATTGTGCTCCACAGAGGCATTTACATAATAATATGAAAATCTTAACTTACATGTTAGCATAATAAACATGTAAAATACACAATATTGTGTACATTAAAGCCACCAGATAAAATAATAAACGAACTGGAAAGGAAAACATGGTAAAGGTTATGAACCCAAGATATGGAAATGCTGAAATTTAGTTGGATATAATACCTGCCCAAGTCGGTACATACTTTGTGATATTGTTAGATCTGTTTTCTCAGACACGACGCTTCTAACATATTATAATATATGTAATGTAATAACATGAAAATATCAAATTATAAAAAGGTGTTTTTATTACAAATTAGGTATTTTTTTACTTTCTTCTGTGGCAGAAGTAACATTAACCGAAAGAAGCAACTAAACCTAGCATTTCAAATTTGAAGGGTAGGTTAGGTTATGTTAAATAAAAGCTAAAATAAAAATAGTTTTGGTGAGGTTTGTTAAGGTCTTGGAGGCGGATGACCAGGACACACTGAACCCCAGATTCCTACCCACCCCTTAAACCATTTTCCTTCCCAGAACTCTCCTCTCCTTCCTTTCCTTAAAAAACCCTCCACACAGCATCCTCAAAGATGACATAGGCCCTGAGGGAAATTATTTTGGTGAATATTTCCCTATCGAGTCCACGCTCAAAACACACTTTAAAAAATTAAACAACTTGTACTAGGTAGATTACAGTTAGTAATAAGTAATTCAGTAACCGGAATTGAAAAATATTGCATTTTAATGGTTATTTTGTTATCTTTAAAAACGCGAAATGTCATTTCTCAAGGAACGCCATGTTGTTAATTACGACGGCAAACGTCTCGCGTTTTCGTGTTTATGAAACCAAACAAAATAATTTATTTATTTTATTTATTTATTTATTCAACGCCCAGAGGGCTTTTACATGTTTGGTAGTACAATGATGACAGATGATTTTTCAATAGATAATGAAATAAAAATAAAATTAGATAAAAAATGCACACAAGTCACAAAAATACAGCGATTTCATAAGTTTACAAAAATACACATATGTTTAGTAATAGTTTTGGAATATGTTTTTTACAACATCCACAAAATTCGCCAAGTTGATGTTAAATATGTCGACATCACCTAAGTACTGATTCCCCATAGTGTGATATCGTTGTATAGGAGAATGGGCAATGTAGTTCCGCTTGTGAATGCTGCAGTAGAATAATGTATTTTGTCGCGTGGTTACTGTCGGTATTCGTAAGTTTATGAGTTGTAGGAGTTCGCAACAGTCGAATTTAGAGTTAAGTATTTTGAATAAAAATGATTAATACGCATTATTTATCATTTCCAAAGATTGCAATTCGTACTTATTATTGTCTAACTGACAGAAAGTGATTTTTTTTCTTTTAAAAATGTGTATTTCATCGTCGTGGCGGTCCTTGACATTTCGCGTTTTTTAAATTAAAAAAAAAACATTAAAACGCATTTTCAATTCTGTTTACTGAATTACTTATTACTAACCATTATCTACCTAGTACAATTTGTTTTAATTTTTATAGTGTGTTTTGAGCGTGTACTTGATAGGGAAATATTATTATCATTATTTTCCTCAAGGCCTCCTGTGTGAAGCTCATGTAAAAAAAAACTCAAATAAAATTTTTCGCGTAAATCATTACAATAAAAGAAAGAGATCTATATATTCTAGATAGCAAAAAATACCTGGGCTTATATATTGATAAACATTTGACTTTTAAACAACACATAGAAAAACTAAAAGCCAAAATCATACCATTTATTGATGTATTCGGTAGAATTGCTCATCTTCTACCAACAGAGGTAAAGAGGGCATTACCAGAGAAAACCATAAATATGTCATTTTCAAATCAGATTTTAGACGTATTGACTCTTTTCAACAAAAAAATATAAATGGATTTCGAAAGATTGTTCTTTTATCTAGCATTCGCATGTAATAAATTTTGAGAAAATTTTTTAATTTTTAGTATAATAAGGTTATTCCATAGGTCGTTGGCAGATTTGTTAAATTTTCAAAAAAGTTTTTGTATTATACCACACCCATTTCAAATAATATAATCATGCAGTAAAATAAATCAATACATTATCTAGCAATCGCATGTTTTAGAATTTTAATTTTAGTTTCAATAAAATCATTAAAAAATATGTACGTACATGTGTTTCTTGACGAAAATTGGTCCATTTGTGTATTTATTTGCGCACTTACAAACTAATATATTTCAGATTTTTTTAACATTCTTATTAAATTTAGACATTATTGAAAAATGATAAATACCTATAATCAAAAAATAACTACAAAAAGTACATTATTTTAATAGTTTTATCATCACGCCTTTCTGCATTTTTCGATGAAGGTATAAATTAAAGCTAATTTGAATTGAAATAAATTCGATATTGAGTTATAATTTTAAAAAGCTGTTACGGAGAATAATTAATCTTTCTCGTTGTAACCGCCCTGCACGATTGTAAGAACAACTTTCGACGAAATGTGGATTTTCGTCCACTGGCTGGTTAAACGCTCTTAATCCAGTCCCACCTAAATTATTTAATTGATACATGGGGTAATACATGCATTACGTACTTAAACGACTTACAAATAATACAGAACAAAGTTATTAAAAAACTCTTCAATTATAACCCATACACTCCCACAATAAAACTATACCAGGAAATGAACCTTCTGAAAGTAAGAACATTGCACGAATATAACATATGCCTTTCTGATCTACAAAATGCAAAATGGACTTATACACACAAACACAACATTTATAAAAACGTCACATAAGTATAAGTACACGAACATTATACTAGACAACATAATAAATTGTACACACATACTGTCAAGACTGAAAGTGGCAAGAGAAGCATTGGCCACGAGGACGCACACATATAAAATCTTCTCCCAGATAACCTAAAAATGGAGAAGAATATAAATGCCTTAAAAAAAACTATTTAAACTTAAATTGTTAATACAAAATTAAAAATATTACTACTATACTATAGATTACATCAGGGATGGCGAACCTTTACGTATCAACGTGCCATTTTTCTAAAGAAATGTTTAATTTAGCATTTAGCATTATACGCGAAATTTAAATTAAAGTAAAATTAGTGTGACTTCTGTTGTTGCAGGATAGATGACAACTATCATAATTTTAGGGTTGTAAGATGTTACTTTTAGCAGAATGCATGCCGAACTGGAGTCATCTGTCAAACGGTAAATAACCGACTCTTTAATGTTATTCATCTATGAAAATAATGACTCGCAGGCCTATACATGTTGATGAAATATTGTTAAAATAGCATGAGCCAGTGCGCTTCAAATAATTAAATGTATCTGGTAACGCATTCCATATTTCCAAAATTTTGTTATTAGCATATTACCTGTCAATCTTTCTGTTTCAATTAATTCTAACTCTCACCTTGTTTCAACATATTTTTGAATCCATATTGAACTAAAGTGGAAATTAATCAGCTGCATTTCAAATTCATCAATTTCCAACCAATCGAATGGGGACAAATTCAGAATATCAAATGACGTCATATCACTTCACATTTTTTTCGTAGTGCATAATAAATTTTGTGATTACTGATTAGTGACGTGCCCAAAATATTGTGTCGCGTGCCATTAACGGCACGCGTGCCATTGGTTCCTATCCCTGCACTACATTATATACATATATACTACCATATTCTGTTCTTAAGTTAAGAAAGCGAAATATTATATTTCTTTTAACTTAATAAAAATATATACTTATAATATATATAACAATATGCAGGACAAGTTCTTACATGTCTTTTAATGTAGCATATTCCCTAACATACCAGCCTTCCCCTACCACATCTGGCATCCAATATGCAATCAACTCCGCAGCGAAGGCATCATCTCACTTTTATTACATTCTTTAACTCAAAATCGCAGAAAATCTGAATCTCGGCGTCCTCCCTCAAAGGAAATTGATATCACTCCAGTTTACGTCGATGAAGCGTTTATTTTCCGATAATATTGAAATCTACAGAAAACTGTTAACCAGATATTTTCTCAGTGGTTTCTTTTCAGAAAAATATGTTGAATGGAAAACGCACATTGCTTTTATGCATATTGTAAAACTGTTTTATCTATTGGAATGAGTTAGATCTCCATAAAATCGTTGGTTATATAATATGTTGCTCTTAATTTGCATATATCTATATATTGTAGTTGATCGATGCTTTCTTTTCTCGATAAAATTCCTCGATAAAATCATGGAGGAATTCCTCCGTCTTGCAAACAAATAAATCAATTTACGAAAATTTTGCATTTTAAAAACTTTCGTACTAAAATTGACACTATGGTGTAATATAGTTGTGAATGTTGAATACTTGGAGCGGGATGATTTTGTAAATCTGGGAAGTGTGTTTACGAGAGATGGAAAGGCTGACAGAGATATTGAAAGAAACGTAAATGCAGGTAACTCCATTAATTGAAGACTGAATGCTATTGGGCTAACAAAAAATAGTCTAAAGAAGCGAAGCTAGCAGTCAATGGAGTGCTGGTACTTACACCGATGTATGGCAGTGAGACATGGAACTGGCAGCGGAAGAATAAAAGTAGACTGAGTGCTGTGGAAATGAGATCCCTGAGACGTATGTATCATAAAACCATATCTGATCGTGTCAAAAATGTGGAGATCCGCAAAGAATGCTGATGTAATGAGTAAGATTAAGAAAGGGACCATCAAATAATTTGGGCATGTAGAGCGACTGAACAAAGAAAGAAGAGTAGGGAGGAAATATGACGCAAATTTGAATGGTAGAAGTCGGGGACACACGAGGAAGACAGGGCACGATCAAATGAATCAGATTTCCGATGAATTTCATTTCCGATTTAACCTGTTTGTATAAAATCATAAATTCAATGTTTGAAACCCCTGATTTATTTTATGTAATTTCTTTTCAAACTCCAGGCAGGTCAGTCACAAGGCAGTACCTACCATATTATTGTAGCAATTCTAAGTCAACAAGTCAATATTATACTCCTATGCGACGGATTCAACAGCTTGGAAACAAATACTCCGATGTTGTTGATATACTTAGTACATCAATTTTATTATATAAGCATACCTTATTGATTTTTTTTTCATCAAATAGGGGAATATTTTGATAAAGCTATTAAAATTGACTAACACATTGACAGTATTTTTTGGCTGAAAGAAAAAAAAACTATTTCACATTTTTTGTTTTTTGTATTTTGTACCTACATCCTGTGTGGTTCAAATTCAATATCTAATATATTTACTTTGTATTTATATTTGTGCAAATGTTTTAAACAGTAGTTTCCTGCACTATTTACTAGTATAATTTCGTTAATATTGTTATATATATGTATGTTAAAGCCTAAATAGGCGTAAATAAATAAATAAATAAATAAATATTTGAGTCGGGCCATGTCACGCGTCAGAATAATTGTAGAGTAAATATGAGACGATGTTTGAAAGTGAATTAGGCAAAGAGTGTGTTCCAATACCAGGTTGTTTGGCGGTCCGCCCTTCGGAGAAACGACGTGAGGTTAGTTATTTAGTTTAAAAACTGTCATCGTTTTATTTATTAGATACTAGTTTAAAACCCGCATCTTTTTTCATGTTTATTTATTTACGGTACAAATATCTTTTCATACGGAATAAAACCTTTTCTACACCAAAATTAATTACAAAACATAAAAGAAATACTATATAAACGATATAAACAAATATTTTTTCATGGTTATTTGAAAAGTGCAAATGTTTATGGCCCACCCTATTTTAAAATTTTAAAGTAGATAAATTACAAATGTATTTGGTATGTATTTGGTCATTCTTATTATAAAACCGAGCATTTTCTTTGCCTTGTTCGTGATAATATTTATATGTATTGAACAATAAATTGATAATATGGAACAAACAATACGGCGGCCTGTGCTATTTTTTGACAGTTAAATCGATGTTTCAAGTCTACATTGATTTAAATTAACTAATTAACTAAAATTTACAATTTTGGAAACAAATGTAAACTAATAAAAGGTAAAAAAAAAATGTTTTGAATCCTTTTTTGTATATTTTTGCGATGCTATTGAAAATATCTGCTACTTCTGCATATTGGTTAGCTAAACTATGTATGCGTGGTATAAGGGAGTTCATAAACGAATTGGTAATGGCGTGATTGATGCAGTGAAAGATATTTTTAGTGCATTTGACTATTAGGAACATGAAATGAAATCAATTGCTATAATTCAGGACTGTCAATAAATGAATTCACAATGATAATAAATTATGATGATAATTTTTTTTTTTAATTTTAAAAAGAAAGACAAACATTCCCGGGTTACGAATAACCCAACAATGTTTGAAAATCTCCTACTACCACCACAGAAAGCCGAAAATGTTGCTTGTGTTGTGATGGAGGACTTAGCCAGCCGAGGAATCGAACACGCGACGCCCAGGTGGGACGCAAACGCTAGTGGTTGAGTAATAATAATTCATAATGGTCAGATAACTTTATTAATTTAGGTTTTCCGTTAAACGGTTTTATTTATATTTTCAATAAAAGAAGATTGTTCTGTATTTTTTCAATAGCATCTGAGTGAACCTTTTAATAAGGTGACTAAATTAGAGGTGGGTAAGTTCTGCATTTTTCCGGAAGCCTCCGAGACTTGCTTCCTTTTAAAAGTACACGAGTTCTAGGAGCAGGTCCCGGGTCCGAGTTCTTAGGTGCGGACTGGGCACTGGGTATTGTTGCGGCGCACCGAAACGGGACGCACGGGTTCAAAGAACTCGGAACCAGGACCTACTCGTAGAACCCACACGAGAACTCAGAACCCCGGAGTCGGACAAGACCCATACGAGGACAAGGACCCGTCACCCGTGCAATGTAGGTACATTCAATGTATCTACACTGCACGGTCTTTTATTGAGAATTTAAATAAGTAAATTAATAAGCTGTAATGCTTTACTATAAACTATTATTTTATAATGCACGTCACCCGTTGATTAACGATACCAGATAAGACGCTCTAATTAAAAACTACTCCGTGTCTAGCCGAAGCGGTCACGCACGTGTGTGTCGATCAACGAACAGCGATCGAATGAACGCCCAGCGCCCAGCTCGTGACTCAAGGGGAAGTGTCATAGTTGGCCGGCCGCGGGTAGCGGGGAGTGTCGGGAACTCACCGAGACCCGCGACTCATGAGTGGAATGGTGAGTGACGCCGGACGGTGGATCGCGGAGCAAGCCGGCGGCCACGGGGTGAGTCAGGAATGCATCGTAGTTCGCGCGAGTCCGGGAGTGGGCGGAATGAATGGATTGTGTCGCGATTCACGTAGCTTGGAACAAGGCGCTTGGGTTTAAAGGAACCCGGGACTTGTATTCGAGTGCGGTTTTCGCGCTTCGGCGTTGAGTTGCTCGGACCGCCGGATTACCGCCGGATTTATTTGGATGCGGAGAGTACTGGGACTGGGCCGGGTTCTCTGCGAGTAGTCGATTTGAAAAAGGAGTGGGAGTAGGAACCGCTTCCCGCAAAGGAGCGGATCACATGAGCCCATTCCAGCTGAACTGACACATCGCTAGACTAAATAGGTGACTTACACCTACTAGGTTTAGCTCCGGATTAATGAAGTATAGGGTGGGCCATAAACATGTGCACTTTTGTAATCACGCTAGCGGGGATTGCCAACGGGGGAGAAGAGCGGGGTCATTTAAGTGTGGCTCCTCGCTTTTCGGAAATTTAGTCACAATGGATCGCTTTACGGAAGAGTAACGCGCTTTCTGGGTAAAACATTTTTACAAAAATAATGATTTTGTTCTTTTCTGTTCAACAATAATTCTATTTTGTTCGCATCACCATCACAGAATATTAATCAGTGCCCAAGTGTTAATGTAATTAAATCATGGATTAATTTATGGAATAAACCGGAAGGAAAACAAACAGGGCGGCCATGGAGCAAAAGAAATTGGTTAAAGAAATTTTCCCTAGCAAACTGATCTCGCGCAGAGGAGATATTCCATGGCCTCCCCGCAGCGCGGACCTAGCCCCAGCTAATTTTTATTTATGGGATATATTTGTGTATATGTATATATTTTATTACGTCGAGTCTACATAAATAAACTAGCGACTAAAGGAGACCAATTAAAGGATAACATCCATCAAGAAATGGTCAACATACCCCGAGATTTGGGTCGCAAAGTTTTCGAAATCTAACTGCCTGATTTGAAGAATGCCAGCGGCGAGATGGCGGCCATTTTCACAAAATTATTTTTACCGAATGATTTTCCAAGATATTATATTTCTAAGATATACTATTTTAAAATTTTAAAGTAGATATATTACAAACATATTTGGTATGTATTTGGTCATTCTTATTATAAAATCGAGCATTTTCTTTGCCTTGTTCATGATAATATTTATATGTATTGAACAATAAATTGATAATTTGGAACAAACAATACGGCGGCCTGTGCTATTTTTTGACAGTTAAATCGATGTTTCAAGTCTACATTGATTTTGATAGGAATGAGGTTTCGAGCTGAAAATGTTGACCTAGAATTTCAATAGAAATAAGCTGTAGATTTTATGACGCCACCGTTCAAAAGCTTTTATAAAGGCGTTTAAAAATATCACTCTTCATACATAATATATTATCCGTTATTCCTTTTTGTACTAACACAGTACTCGTAGAAGCATGTTAGAACAAAAAGAATTGTGGCGAAACCTGAATTTATCTAGGTAGTTCAAGAATTTAACATTGTACACTACTTCCAGAACTTTGCAAACATTTTTATGAAGAGACTTTGGCGAATTAGTGTCTAACTATTCGTCGCATTCCTCCGTTGGCATGTTCCTAAAATCGTTCTTTCCTCGGCCTTTCATTCCGTCATCTCGCAAATTATCTCGGGCAATTAATTTTGAGAAGTTTTGTTATCCGCGAAAGTTGGCCCCCGAGTGTTTGCAGAGTCGTTGGGGTCCGGGTCCACCCGGGTCCTTACACCCCGAACGAGTCGCGCTAAACATCTTGTGTCAAATATAAATTCTCCGAGTCAGTTCCCCTTTCATTCAGTACTAGGCTACTGCGTACTTGCATTACGGAAGTTCTTTATTAGATTTAGTACCGCTTTGCTTTGTAATGAGTAAATAGTGTAACTAAATATTAAAATTAGTGCCACTGAGAAACTCATCATAACCAAAACAGATTCTGGTTTGTGTTCCCGCATTTATATTATGCTTACGAGTATATTGAAACATCATTAATAAATATGGAATGTAATCGGGTTCTTAATGAGGGATATTTCGTTATCTGGGCAACTACTCTATCTACTGGGCTACAAGGGCAGCATTCAGACCTCTCGCACCGCCTTTCGTATTTCTCCAATATTTGGGTTTGATTATAAGTATATTGTGATAATCGCTTGTTTTATTCTATCCGTTGACAGGGAGATGCTTTTTTCACTAATTCGCCAATCTTTTGCCGCTTTGTTGAAGAATTTTCGAATTCAAAGTGGTTACGATCCTTTACTACGAACCTGAAAGTCGCGGGTTCAATTAGTTCATTTAATTTTCGTCATTTCACAATCTATTAAGAATTCAACATAGTGTGGTATGATTTTAGATTTTCTCGGCCAAAAGTTTTATCAGTAGTTAAATCAAGGCTACATCAAGGCTAAACGCAAAAAACATGTTGAAGTATATTGTAGCGCCAGCTCGTAGAGGAGTGGAGCTGGCGATACGGTATCGCTCCTAAGTAGATAAGTACACACTTCACCCCTAACTATAACACATCTGCCGTGATGATGGACACTGCAATGCTGTCCGAAACGTTGGCTAAAGAAGGAGGTAGCGCAACACGGCATAATACCCCAAAAACTAACAACAAAAAAAGTGTTATCGTTATTTATTTTTAAGGTGTTATGCCGTGTTGTTTTCCCTCCTTTTATAGTCAACGTTTCGGACAGCCTTACAGGGTCATTCTTCAGGGCAGATGTGTCACACTTATCACACATCTGCCCTGTTGTTGGACACTGTAACGCTGTTCGAAACGTTGGCTAAAGAAGAAGGTACCAAATGTAGAGGTACGGAGGTAGCAAAACGGCATAACACCCCAAAGTAAATAACGACATTAAAACATAGTATGTTTGCGGCAGGTTCCAGAGTGGTATATTGATTCTGAAAATTTCACGATTCAGAATTGAATCGTTATTTGAAATTGTTTTAGCCGTGTTTGGTGACCAGATCTGAATAGCCAGATACTTCCCAACGATCCTCTTCCCCATCTCCTTCCCTTCTCCAGCACCTACAGCCTCAAAATATAAACTCCATTTGGGGAAAGCATAGTCTCAGTGGCACCAGACGGTCGGAAGGAGTTGGTAACAGCCTTTTCTTCTGCGGTACTAGCATTTTCATTTCTGTAAACATTTAATTTAATATTCTTATTTAATGTTGTTTTAGGAGCAGTCCATTATTATTAAACACAAGTACCTAATCATAAAATAACATGCATTAAAAAAGCACGTCTTTATCTCAATAATATTTGGTGTTTTATTTAATTTCATTAAGGAGTAATTACGGAAAGCAATACCCTTGTCTCATATTACTGTATTCACGGGTCTCACCGTGATTACTGATCTTCAACATTGTTTCCTTCTACCTAAAGTTGTTTCCTCATTGTTTCCTCATATTACTGTATTCACGGGTCTCACCATGATCACTGATCTCCAACATTGTTTCCTTCTACCTAAAGTTGTTTCCTCATATTACTGTATTCACGGGTCTCACCATGATCACTGATCTCCAACATTGTTTCCTTCTACCTAAAGTTGTTTCCTCATATTACTGTATTCACGGGTCTCACCATGATCACTGATCTCCAACATTGTTTCCTTCTACCTAATTCAAAGTTTCTTTGCGATTTGGAATTGAATAATCCAGGAATTGTGTAATTTGGTTCATTCGAATACAAAAGGCTTTCCTGCACTTTGGCCTTTTTCTACCCCTGTGGCTTTCAAACGCTCCACACTTTTTCAAAAATTGTTTACAAACTTTTCATTTAATTCCTTTCCCGATTGGCATTCCCTCTGGTGTTTTCAAATAATTATTTTACTCTGTGGAGATTTCGACGATAACAATTTATTCATTACACCTTTTTAAATCGTTTAATCTTGCTAAAAGGCATCGTTATTGACGCCCTCTGTGGCCGGATAGGTAATATCCTTGGCTACTAATGGAGAAATCGGGTTCGAAAAACGGCTCTGCAAATATATTTATATGTATATATTTTTTTTTAATTTTTGTTTGTTATTTCACAAAAAGTAGTATAAATGTTTGTATACATAATTTGCATTATAACCAGGGCTGGGCAAAATACATGCTTTGCTGTAATTAAAATACAAATTACAAAATACTTTTTTGCATGTATTTGAAATACGAAATACAAAATACTTTCAAGTCGTGTATTTGAAATACTAAATACAAAATACAGTATTTTTTAATTTCAAATACAAAATACAAATTACAAAATACATTGGATTTTGGTAGAACCTTTGGTTGCATTAAATTGTCGTAAGTGCGTTCTAAGGGTGCATTTCCATAGAAGCAAAGTTGAGCAGAGTGAAACAGGGACGTGCTAAAATTGACCAATCATATTGTTCAGAAGACACATCTCGTCTCCGCTCCACCTGTAAAGTTTTATGGTATAGGACTTAGGTGTTAGATAATAATAATAATTATTATAACAACACTAGCTGGTTCTGGCATGCGTTGCAATGCCATATTCAAAGAAATAAATTGTTTCTCCCTGCATGTCCTTTCCCGTGCGTTCCCGTTCCACTCTCGCGTTCCCCTTCCACCTTCCCCGCCTACCCTCTCCCCTCTCCCGCTCTCCCTCTCTCCGGTCCATATATTCCCCCCTCCCGCGGTCCATATATTCAGTCCCATTACATTCAGTTTTCAAACAACTCGGTTGCCAGCTATTACAATTTTTTTATTAAAATTTTCATTTTTCTCATATTAAAAATATTAATTTTTGTATATTATAAGAACAATCAATCAAATCTGGTATCTAATATGGGTACCTATTTAAAATATCTATAATTTAAAAAATCCATAGACAATTCTTTTGTTTAAAAAAAAAACAGCTGCCTGCTAAATTCAATTTCAAATTGTCAAACGAGCGAAGTTAAAAATAAAAACTAGCACAGGACACAGGACAATAATAATAACCAGCATGACATAACAAATGTGCAGTATATTATAAAGCAATGATAAGAGAACTACAAATAATCATTAGTAAGAGTGCTATAGCACATGACAATAGTAGAGGATTCTAGCGTATTTAGTCTATGTATTTTCTATTTCAGTTTATTTTCCATTATCATTATTAAGATCACTAAATGTATTTGAAAATGTATTTTGAAGCCATAAGTATTTGAAATACAAATTACAAAATACCTCAGCAGCAGGTAGTTGAAATACCAATTACAAAATACATCTTGAGGAAGTAATTGAAATACAAATACAAAATACGTATTTGTATTTCAAATTGTATGTAATGTATTTCAATTACAAGTAATTCAAATACTGCCCAGCCCTGATAATAACATACGTATGGCAACTTCCACAGTGGTAGATACTCTCAATATCTGCCTGGTTAAAGTTCGCTTCCCTCTCCACATCTGCTTTCATCCTCTTCCATCTGCCTTCATCCTCACTTCACCCTATTAAGTCACCAAAACGTGGCGAATCACTTGGAGTGACCTATGGCAGGGGTATTGGATATCCAATAAATGGT
Organism: Limnephilus marmoratus; assembly: GCA_917880885.1. Lineage (NCBI taxonomy): Eukaryota > Metazoa > Arthropoda > Insecta > Trichoptera > Limnephilidae > Limnephilus > Limnephilus marmoratus. Next base: position 31,262,387 of record OU862909.1, on the reverse strand, counting down.
TCCTGGGGCTGCGGTACCCTACCCGCCTCCCTAATTGTAGATGCCACAGTTTCACTAGTTGAGAGCTGTTGATACTTTTCTTTTTTTTTGGTTCCGCGACTTTTCATCCCGTGACAAAATAGTTAAATGGAACAAAAATAATACAGACCTGTAAAGACAATAAATTATTGTTCAAAAATAGTAAAATGTTAAATTAGGTTAGATTTTAATAGATATTTTGTTGGGTGATGTTGTGTTCTTAGGATATTTTGTCGCGGGGTGAAAACGGGCAATACCAATTTTTTAAAACTTTAATATGACCATTCTCTTTTATCTTTTATGTCAACTGTTAAATGGAAATTAATTCTCGGTCTATGATGTTCTAAGTACCTATGTTACTAGTTGTATTAGCGCAGGACAATACCGCAATAATTCGCTTTTGAAAGCTGATTTGTTGTTTCCGGGACAAAACAGTAATTTGATACTCCCGCAACCAGCAATCGGAATATTCGCGGATTTGTGAGCCAATAAAATTAATGCACTTTTCGGTTTCGCTCTTTGATGGCGCAAAAATAATTTCGACCGATGCGAATTTATCGCTCGGTGCGCGCCGTGCACTGCTCGGATATTACCAAACGATAACCAAAATTGTGTGTTCGGTTGAAATATTATTGTCAGGGAGGTTTTTCCCTTGAGGGTTGGTGCGGTCGCGCGGTTAGCCGCAGCATTTTACAGGGTACATCATACATCGAGGGCATTATTCACCGTTAATGGAAAATTGTGTTTGATCGCTTCACTCATGAAATTTTCTTCTGGCTTTCAGAGTTTGTAAGGAATTGTGGGCATTGGAAGTATTTGGAGATTTGTAGGAAGGCACTTAGCTTTTGAAGTGATGCGATCCTCTTCTTTTGTCATCTCAGAGTATTTTTTGGCCGCTGGTTCTTTTTGGACGCCAATTCGTTCATAATCCAGCTCGAAGGACCATGTTAGGAATTGTGGGGATCTTTTTTATCGCTAATCTTAGAACACTAAACATAGCTTGCTTGGCCTTTAGTTGAATTACAAGGCTGTTCAAATAATTGTCGCATGTCGACGTGTTTTAATCGTGTTTTTAACCTGAAAGTCTGTAAATACAGTAACTCAGTGAAACTTTTTAATTATTCTGTTTATATGTTTTATTATTTTATTGAAGAAAGGACCCCGCAATTTCTAACAGAATTTTCACGATTTTCAAATAAATACTCTGTTAATTATAACGGTAGAATGAAATAATTTTTTTAGCAAGATTTTATAAACCATTTACTAACTTTAAAAAATCAAAGTTAATTTTAGGATGGATGATAGGTTGATAGTTAATCTCGGATCGCCCAGGGGCTTAATCCTTCAATAGCGATCAAGAGTTACCCGTCGTCTGGACGAACTTTGTCGAATGTTTCATTTATTCGTGTTCTTGAATATCTAAGAATTGATTGTATTGGCAGCCCTGTAAGTATTGTCTATGTTTCTGAAATATTTTTGACGTTTCTACGGTGTGAATTTGAAATTACGACAAAACTTTATTCGAAATGGCTGATGGGTATATTACGCAAATCCGAAACAGCGGAGAAGAAATTTATTGTTGTTGTTATCTGCAACACCTTCCAACCACCTAGGCTAGGCTATGAGACTATCGCGTCTCCTATTGGAATATATAGAGGTTGAAGGTAGCGGGGAGGGGAAGGAGATGGGAAAGAGGAAGGTGATGAAATACCTAGCTATTCACATCTAGTCACCAAAAATTTTCAAGTAACACTTCATAGATTATCGGTACTCTTCCGCTCTGATACATACTACAAATATACTTAAAATTATTTTTAAACAATTAAATTGTAAAATAACAAAAACCTAAGAAATAAAATTTACTTACTTCATTTTCAAGTGAAATCTAGCTACCCTTCGGTGAAACATTGTATTGTTGGTCTCAAAGAATATGCTTCAGCTTGCTCTACATTATGTATTGCAGCCGACACCGCCGGTAAATCAACCATTATACAGAACCTTTAACAACTTATTTATAAAAATATTCGACCCCTAGTCTTCGAAGAGCGCGCCGGAAACGGTCTTTAGTTAGGCTAGTTCGACCCATTCGTTGTTCGAGTGGGATAACTTTTGATGTTTGGCGTCTAAGTATGTACCTTCGATAAGACTCGAGAATAACAAACCATTATATATGTACTTTCGACGACGATTCGACGGCGATTGCGCGCAAACCACGGAGAATTGAACCCCTTGTGAAAGACCACCATTCAGAATTGACACGTTGCCCAAAATAAACTTAAGTTCTTCCCAATCTTCCTCTTTCTCACATTCTTTCCTTCCTACCCCATTCAGCCTCACAACATACCCCAATTGGGAAGATTATGACATGTTGAGCATAGGAACTGAGAAAGTGGTGTTAAAGAGAAAGTTATTGCGCGCAAAGAAATGATAAAATGTGTATGTGAAGATTACTGCCAATTGAATCAAATACGTAAGTCTGGCTGTTTTAAGAATTATTGTAATGGAATAGTATGTATAAATGTGGCAAATGGTTTTTGTAAATATACGATCTATTTATTCGGTTAATTAGTTAGTTTTGTTCTACTAAAGTTTATCGTAAAGGCTTTAAATAAGCTTTTTGTATCATTTACCTAGTGATAACTAATTAGCTAAGTAAGCATATACCCACACAAACAACAATGGTTCAGTGGCTTCTTTGATGATCTGTCCCGGATTAGCCGTGTTCACTGAACAGAAAATCTCTGGAAGTATGAATTATATCGATTCGAAATAATTGTCACCAATTTACATAGTTAGGATATTTCGACTCCACCCGAGACAGGCCAGTGAAATTAGTTATTTGTTCAATAAAATCCCCACAGAAATAAACATTAAAATCTGCTAATCGTTCAACATAATAACATGCCAATAATAACCAAATAATGGTTAATTGGCATGGGGAGAGTGCTTTCGAAAATTTGCTTAAAAATATAATAAAAAACTATCAATATGTAATATGTACGACATGTACGTAGCTACTGTAAAATTGTAGCTAGTGGATTTAGTTTCAATAATGACTGCATAATACACTTAGCCTAGCTGGCCATTGGTGCGTTTGGTTATTTTGGTTTGTACAACAGGCAATCTGTTGCTCCATTTTTGTTGAAAAAATGGTGATGAGAAATATTTTTTAAATTTTTATAGTAATCTTTCTTTTCTCGTTGATTTTTTTTTCTTTGAATTTACAGTTTAAGATGTGATAAAATTGAAGATAAATTGGTATTATAAAAGTAATAAAATTATTTTTTTTAGTACCTTCGTGTACAATTCATATTTTTTTCTCATATGGATATAGCAACACATATCCTACGAAAAATTTTTTGTTGTTTTTATTTATTTAAAATATCAAAATCTATGATTATGGAGTGAGGTTTGTCTAGGTCTTGGCGGCGGATGCGTTTGCTGAACGATGCGTGTGGCGGGCCGGATCGGGGGAGGCTGGTTGAGAAATACCATATCCTACGAAAAATGCAAGATATTTTTGTGAGTTTTTGTGGGAGACTGGTTGAGAGATACCTTTTGACTTCTTCAGTCGGCCTCTCTCGACCCATCGCCTTGCATCGCAGTGGGAAGGATGGATTCGTACGACCATCACTTCACGTTCAGATTCCTACCCACCTTTTTCATACCCAGAAATTCCTTCCTCCGAAGATGACATAAAACTTGAAAGATTTTTTTCCTCAGAACCTCCTATGTGGAGCTAACGTAAAAAAATAATTTTATATAAAAATGAAATATTTGTACAAATTTTAAATTAAAACAATTGTGAGTAGAATGTTATTAAGAATCCGTTGCCAAACTGCTATCTAGCACCTTAACGGAACTTTTGTGTAAATAAATAGGTAACTAACTAACTAACTAACTAACTAACCATCACGCCGTTTCCCCGCAGGGGTAGGCAGAGAGGACGGACCGCCAAACATCCCGGTCTTGGCACACATTCCTTGCCTCGTTTACATTCATACAACGTCTCATACATTCTCTTCTATTATTCTGACTCTTGACATGGCCCGACTCAAGTATCTGATTCACTTGGTCGTGCCATGTCTTTCTTGGGCGTCCTCGACTTCTTCCACCATTCACATTTGCGTCATATATTCTCCTTACACTCCTTTCCTCGTTCATTCGCTCTACATGCCCAAACCATCGGAGCGTTCCTTTCTTGATCTTACTCATCACGCTTACATCAGCCTTGCGTTCTTTGCGGATTTCCACATTTCTCACACGATCATACATGGTTTTACCAAACATACGCCTCAGGGATCTCATTTCTACAGCGTTCAGTCTACTTTCATACTTCCTCTGCCAGTTCCATGCCTCACTGCCATACATCAGGGTAGGTACCAGTACTCCATTATGGACGGCTAGTTTCGCGTCTTTGGACAGTTTTTTGTTGCTGCCAACGGCGTTCAGTCCTCCATTAATAGAGTTACCTGCATTCACCCTTCTTTCAATATCTCTATCAGCCTTCCCATCTCTCGTAAACATACTTCCCAAATAAACAAACTCATCCACCTGCTCCAAGTATTCATCATTCACAACTATATTGCATACTGTTTTCGTACTCTCTCTTTCAAACACCATGACTTTAGACTTACTTACATTCATCATTAACTCATTCTTCATGCATACTTCGTTCATTCTTGACACGAGAGACTGTAGATCTTACATACTGTTAGATATCAGCACCGCAACATCAGCATACAACAGGCAACATACTTCTAGATTATTCAATTTCGCACCCAATCCCATCTCTTTCAATTCTTGCATACAATTATCCATATATAGATTGAATAACCACGGCGACATTAGGCAGCCTTGTTTAACACCTTTTGTGATGTCAAACCACCCCGTAAAATCGCCGTTCACCCTAACACATGCAACGCTTCCCTCATACAGAGACGCAATTGCCTGTATGAGATACTTATTCACTCCATACTTGGACAATACCTTCCATAGCTTTTTCCTGTCAACTCGGTCGTATGCTTTTTGTAGATCTACAAAGGCACAGAAGAGTTTCTGTTTTTTTGTAAGAAACTTTTCAGTGAGCATACGCAATGAGAAAATCTGGTCCATGCATCCCCTTCCACTCATAAAAGCACCTTGCACATCCCATCTTTTATCTTTTGTTTCCATTCTTACCCTTTCAATCAATATTCTACCATACAACTTGCCCACTGTACTAAGAAGGCTAATAGCCCTATGATTCCCACATTCCATACGTGACCCTTTACCTTTGTACAATGGCATGATTACAGCCCTTCTCCAATCTAATGGCGTGTAACCCTCCTCTAAACATTGGTTAAAAAGTCTGCACAACCATGTGAGAATAATACGGCTATCTCCTTTAAAGTATTCGGCTACAATATTGTCGAAACCCACAGCCTTACCATTTTTCATACATTTAATAGATTTTTTTATTTCATTCATGCTGATTTTGGTAACATTCACTCCATCATCGTTCATAACCGATTCACCGCTTGGATCACAGTCACTCGGGTTACTTTCGAAGACCTCCTCGAAATATTTCATCCATCTCTCTTTAATTTCATTCTCATTCGTCAACATTTGTCCATCTTTTGATTTTATCACTCCGGGATCTTTTGACCTCCTTCCAAAACAGTTTTATGTTTTCTTGGAAGTGGTTTGTCATTTTGATTCCCTCTTCTTCTTCCAGGCGTTTTTTCCGTTCTTTCACCCCAACACTTACTCTTTTCTTGCATACCTTATACACTTCTTTCGCTCGATCTCTCTCTTCGCTTGAAACACTGCCAGTCGCTATCAGATGTAACCATGCTTTCTTCTTCTCTGAGACCAGTGCTTTGATCTCATCATCCCACCATGCATCACCTTTTTTCCTACCTTGCTTACTTATTCCACACACGTCTCTAGCAGATTCGCATAGACTCACCTTAATGTGGTTCCATGTTTCCTCTATGCTTAGACCGTTCATTTCCTTCTCATTCAATCTCATTTCTGCACACTTCTCATACTCACTTCTGACATACTCGTTTTGTAGTTTTTCTATTTTGATTCTTGTTGGAGCTGATACCGTTTTCACCTTAGAGCGCCAGCCGCGAAAGAGGTTTACTTTTGACACCACCAGAAAGTGGTCAGTTTCAACCCTAGCCCCTCTGAAAACTCTTGTGTCCTCGGTAACGGCTCTCAACCTAGAGTCAATTACTACAAAATCGATTATTGATCTTTCAATTCCTCTTTCCCACGTATACTGATGGATACCTTTATGATCAAAGAAAGTATTCGACACAAAAAGGTTCCACTCTAAACATACCTCAAGTATTCTGTTCCCATTATCATTCGTTCTTTTATCCCCGAACATACCTAAGGCCGAATCAAATCCGTCACGTCTAATACCGACCCACCCATTCAAATCGCCCGCCATAATAATCCTTTCATTCAACTCTTTTAGTCTCATAACATCATTCACACCAGTCCAAAAATCATCTTTCACTTCGTCACTTTCAGAATTAACAGGGGCATAGCAAATAATAAGAAACACCCTTGTTAAACCAATTTTGAATCGGATCCACATTATTCTTGGAGTTACACATTCCAACTGCAACATACATTCAACCATTCTGGGAGACAGTAGCGCTGCAACACCCTGACAAGCCCTCTCCGTGTCTGGTCTCCCAGACCAGATGACGAACTTATCATCATGCTGCAATGTACCGCTCCCCTTTTTCATACTCGCAGTTATACAAAGTACGTCCAAACATTTGCCTTTCATTGTATCACATAATTCATTCATCTTTCTTTCCATCCCTCCTCTTATATTCCATGTGCCAATTCGGCATTGCTCACGTTCCGTCCTCCTCTTTGCGCCACCGAATAAATAAATAGGTACGCAACAAAAAATAAATAAATCAATTTCTCGAGAAGTAAGGATAATTTGAGCTTACTTGAGTACACGGACACGTCCATAACGCACTCCGGTTTATCTCTTCAGCGTCCATGGCATCACCTTAGGGGCGCTCTTAGGCCGACAGCGCTTGCCGGCTAAATCTTCCTCGGTTTGTTCCTGAGCTGCCAACTCGCCTAATTAGAGACCGCGGGGAGTTGGTTGTTCGGTCTCCGTACCAAGTGGTGGAAACGGGGCAATAGGCAGTTACCAATAGTTCCCGGCATTGCTGCTGCAAGTAGCTTTAACTTCCCCCCTCTACTAATTGAGCGTAGTTATTCAGAAAGCAGTCAGCCCACACCTAATGCATCAGAGAAATAAGCACCTTTGTCATAAGGACATTATTTGAATGAAATAAAACAATAACTTAGTTAGGACATTATTTGTTCCTTCAAACCCTCAAACTTATTTTGTGGCACCATTTTAGTTCAAAATGTATAGAATACTTAGTTTTAATTATGTTTATTGTTTATAAAAAACCGACGTGTTTTGTAAGCATGCTTACTTTATCAGGGTTTACTTAAAAGTGAGCATTGCTTGCGAAACATGTCGGTTTTTTTTTATAAACAATAAACGTCGTTAAACTAATGCTTTTTCCACACCAAAGCCCCTTACAACTCCGAACTTAGTTGGCCGATCGTGTGGTGACTGCAGCCAACCCTCCAACAAAAATGGCGGACGTCGAACAGCTGGGGCTGCGCTGTATCTTATCAGTCACCTGCATTTGTGCAGGCGATCCTTCGGTTTCCATAATATTGATTTCGATTCGTAAAGCTAAAAAGTGATAATTTCAAATTATTTTTATACCACTCTGCCGTAATAATATTATGCAAACTGATGTGTTGGGCCAACTCTCAGAGCCCGTTCACACTTCCGTCGTAAAAACGGAGAGGGGTTCCGTCGTCACGACGGAAGCCCTAGGCCCCTGTTCACACTTCCGTTTTCAAGACGGATCCGTCTTGAAAACGGACCCTACTCTACGAAAACAACGACCAAAACATTTTATCATTCTTCAGTAGACGGTCGTGCGCACTGCGCAATGGACGACGATGAAGCTCTTGTTGTCATGTGGTACTTATTAAAAAGAAGGAAAAAAGTGAAAAGAAAATTTTGGGTACACCCAATTATAGCTGAAAGATTTTCTGTAGGAACTTTCCAAGTGTTAATTGGTGAGTTGAGAAGTGATGAACTAAAGTTCTTTAATTATTTTAGAATGTCTATCACTTCCTTTAACTATCTACTGGGACGAGTTTCAGAGAGCTTAACGTATCAAAATACAAAATTGAGAGAGTGCATTTGTCCAGAAGAAAGGCTGTCGATATTTTTAACCTACTTAAAAATAAAACAATTTAAATAATAAACTTTTTCTTCGAATTCGGTAAGGGAATGTATTGATATAATTCCAGCCATAAAATTACTTCAGGGGTCGGACCTTATTTGTTCAAACCGTGGGAGAATATTGTGTTTGCATACTTGAAAAGGAGAAAGTACGCGAAAATCATTCAGCAATTATTATAACTAAAATCACTAAAAAACATGAATGATATGACTAAATATTTTCTTGAGATTAAATAGAAAAAATCGCATTCTGGAACGAACATATATATTATATAATAATATTACAAAACGCCAAACGCGCGCCCCATAAAAACACAAATTGCCTGCCGCCTTGCGTCTGGGAGCGGGCGGTGGTGAAGTGTGAAGCGGGGTGTGGCGGGTTCAAAACGGATCCGTCGTCCCGCCGTGTAGTGTGAACAGCTCCATTGAAATGTATGAGCCAGCGCGTTCCCTTCCGGCTTCACGACGGACGCTCTGCGTAGGCGAACTCTCCGGCGAAAAAAAACGGATCCGTCTTCGCGCCGGATCCGACAAGTGTGAACAGCTCCATAGAGCCACTACAGCGGCTAGGGCTTCCGTCGTGACGACGGAACCCCTCTCCGTTTTTACGACGGAAGTGTGAACGGGCTCTCACGAAACAGCCATCGCCGATCGTCTCGAACGCAATCTCGGGCTAACTCGAATTTCAACCTTCCAACTCGAACTTCCAACGCACGAACTACCCCTCCACACAATCGGCCTAACGTTTGAAGTTGGAAGTTGGCCGCTGTGTGGCCGTACCATGAGTAGATAATACTAATAAATCTATAAACTGAGACTCGAACCCAGAATCTCTTGTCTTACCAGGGCAAACGCCTAGGCAGGTAGTAGTCAACTCGGCCATTGGGACCTCATATTTTAAAAACATTTTTGTCATTAAGTTATATTCTACTAACTTTTCCCATCTTTTTGGCTGCTACCTTTTTAAATGATCACAAAGTTCTAAAGAATTGGTTTGAAACATAGATAGTATCTTAGATAAACATATCCGGGACACCTATTGGCCATTTCTAAAAGTCTAAATGAATATTCAATATTTATTGGAATAACTCTAATGGGATTATATCTTTAAGCCTTCGCCTGGTGGATGACTTTTTGAAGCAAGTAGTTAACAGATTAGTGCTTTGCTGGCTGTTTTCGGCAAAATGCATATTCTGCTCTGCTTATTTCCCTAAATGTATTTGGTATGAACTGCTTTCTGCAGAACTACGCTAAAATCAAATGTCTGTATTAATAGTGTGGCTGTTTTCTAAGGTTGCTGATTTTGTGATCGGTCATAATCTCAATATGCATTTTTGAAACTTTTATATGGAAGCACCCTGGCTGTTTGCAATAGAGCAAACTATCAAAAAAATGATGAGCACGCTAACTCTATTCTTTTTTCATTGTCCGGACTGAATGCTTTCTGCATAACAACGCTCAATATAATTTGGGAGGCGGGTATGGGTACCGACGCTCCGGGAATCATTTATTGGATAAACAACACCTCTGCCATAGGTCGCCCCAAGTGGTTGGCTACATTTGGTGATTTAACGGGGGAGCCCGGCCATCTGCCCTTCTGCTGCATGGCGGACCGGATCAAGAGAGACTGGTTGAGGGAGGCCTTTTGACCTTTCCAGCCGGACTCTCGACCCATCGCCTTGCACCGCAGTTGGAGGGATGGATTGATACGTCCGTAACTCCTGAATACACTGACTCCCAGATTCCTACCCACCCCTCATACCTTTTTCCTTCCCAGAACTATATTTCCATTTCTTAAAAAGACCCTCCTCACACCATCCCCTTAGATAACATAGGCCCTCAATCAAAATTTCAAATCATTTTCTTCAGGGCCTCCTACGTGAAGCTAATGTAAAAAAACGCTCAATTGCTAGTATACGCAATTCGGCCTTATATTTTTCGATACTTTTCATTACATATGTACCTAAGTTGTATTACGTTTGTAATGGTTTCTATTAAACCCTTTCAGACCGTATGTAAACTTGATTTTTGATGATTTCATAATTTTTTCCTCACTATCTAATTATAATTAAAATTGGCGGTTTTTGTTTTTCAAGGTATAACTGGCTTTGCGTGCTATTTTTGTAATTGGCTTTTAGTCGGTAGTTCGAACCGTAGCCCTTTTCATAATTTGAAGGGTGATTTTTGTGTTTTGCAAAAATGCTCGTTTTGGAGGTATTTTTTCAATGTTTCGTTTTTGTGCAATTTAAAAAAAAAATTAAATGTTATGTTAGGTCCTTACGAATGAAATTGGCGTTTTGCCGTACTGGCAACTTTGATCTCAAATATCTTCTCTTTGGTTAGGAATTCCAAATTCAAATTTATACAGCTATTTACTCATGTATTTGTGTTTCGAAAATTATAATTCATTTGTTTTTTCCTTAATTGTGTTTTTTCTTTACGTCACTTAGTTTAGTTTACAAAATGGAAAACTTGAAATATCGCGTTATTTACGAGTACGAGTTCCACCGTGGCACCAGTGCTGCAGAAACGGCTCGAAAGATTAATGATGTGTATGGCGACGGTGCCGCAAAAGAAAACACAGTGCGTTTTCGGTTCCAACATTTTCGTTCTGGAAATTTCGACCTGCAGAACAAGCCCCGTGGACGGCCGGAGACCAAAGTTGGTAATGAAGAATTAAAGGCTAAATCACGCAAACCACGTCCGAGTTAACTGCATGCTGCGGTGTTAATGATTAAATTGTTTTAATCCACTTGAAGCAAATTGGGAAGGTGAAAAGCTTGAAAGGTGGATACCTCACGAATTGAGTGAAGTAAATCAACAAACGCGCGTTAGAACGCTAGACCATACACTGCACAACAGACGGCTGCCAAATTAGAGGAGCTTCAATTGGAATGTCTAAGACATCCACCGTACTCTCCGGACCTTGCCCCAATAGATTACAATTTTTTCGAAATTTGGATAACTTCTTGCAAGGGAAAAAATTCAACTCCGATGGGGCAGTCCAAACCGCCTTCAAAGATTTTATTGATTCCCGTCCGAATGGTTTTTTTAGTAAAGGGATCGATGAACTACCTATGAGATGGCAAAAGTGCATACATAGCAATGGTACATACTTTGATTAAATAAATATATTATATTAAAAAAAATGATTTTACGTTCCTCCCATACAAAACGCCAATTTCATATGTAAGGACCTAATATTATTGATACACGGCATATGATGTGTCATATCTGGAATACACCGTCTGAAACTTATGTTATTTCAAATAAAAATGGCAATAACTTCCAAACTTTTGAAAAAAAAACAAAACCATTTTTTTTTTTCAAATTACTCTACCAATTGTTTTCAAGTATCATATATTGGTTTCGTAACGTAAGAAACACAACGCCATCTACTGGAGTGTTACCCCACCCTTTAACTCACATCGCCATCTGTTAATTTGCATATAAATCAAATCCACACCGCCCGCTTGCCGGCCCGCTCGTCCACCACATACAGACATTTATATATTATATATTTCAACCAATTTACACAAAACCTTGACGAATTATATACCTTTCCTCATGAATCACTATCTATAGGTGAAAATCGCATGAAAATCCTTTCAGTAGTTTTTGAGTTATCGCGAACAGACGCTGCGGAGGACTTTAATTTAGAGATATGTTCTGCCAGTTTTAATTCAGGCCTGAAAGTGTAATACATAAAGAAATTCTTAATCTGCTCTTTCGTAGGTAGCGCGAGTTAAATATTTTAAGGAAAAACGCTTTTTACAAGTTATGCTTTAAAATTTTAAGAAAAATGAATATGTATTTTGTCAATAAACAAACTCAAATCTTTCAAGAGAGGCCAACAAAAACAGAATTGGATTGAATCACCGATGTACAGCTTTATTATTAGTTTATTTATTATTTATCACATATTTTTTATTAGTTTCTATGCGTTTATTAATATAATAAAACACATAGGTATACAACTTATTTCCACTTAATTTATTTTTGACCGTAACCGTTTTCAGTTTGTTAAAGCCATCTTCAGGCTGGTACAAATAATTATTTATCTATCATTTATGGAAATCTGAAGATGGCTTTAAGCTGAAACCGGTTACGGTCAAAAATAAATTAAGTGGAAATAAGTTTTATATTAGTTTTATTATATTATTATAATCAGTGCGGATTGTTAGTATCAAAATTGGAAATATTAAAAAGTTTCACATCTGCCCTGATGATGCAACTGCAACGTTGGCTTAAGAAGGAGGTAGCGCAACACGGTATAATACCCCAAAAACTAATAACATTAAAAAGTTAACTTTAGTTTTAAATATATTAATTTCTGTTATTTTTGTTATCATGTGGTAGAGCACTATATAGTTTCGTAGCATGAAATTTAACATTTCTCTGTCCATTGTACCGACTATACTCTATATTATATGTTATTATTTTTCACAAAATGTTTTTTATATCAAAAATTCTCAAAAGCACTATGTAAAGTTCCGCCAAAAAGCTTTTCCACCGCAGTAAGCGCAGAGAGTAGTGGTTTCCACATAACATTGAATGATTATTCTCGTACAATATTTACACACAGACTCGCTTGCTTTATATTTCCCTTTCATCCATAATGTATCAAAGTATTGGTACTGCAAAAATGACGGCGTTCTACATACACGTACACTAATGCTTCTTAAAAAATTATATATCCGTCATCGATACTGCCACTAGCTACCGGCTAGTTCAAAATCTTTGTCTACCAACAATTGTCAAATGACAGCGTATACTATACATGCACAGTAATGCTTCTTAAACAATACAAATCCTTTATCGATACTGCCCAGTTGGTATACTAGCTACCGGCTCGTTCAAAATATATGTCTACTAACTACTGTCAAATGACAGCGTACTACATACGTACAGTAATGCTTCTTAAAAAATACAAATCCGTTATCGATACTGCCCAGTTGGCATACTAGCTACCGGCTCGCTCAAAATATATGTATGCCAACTATTGTCAAATGACAGCATACTGTACATGAACAGTAACGCTTCTTAAAAAATACAAGTAAGTTATCGATATTTTCCAGTTAGTTTGGTGGCTAGCGGTTCGTGCAATGTACAGTGCGCATTACTTGTTTTACATGTTTAACATTATTTACATGATCACGTTTAGAGACTATGCGTATCATCAAATCCCAAAACCTTCATTAAAAACCTAACCGCAAATAAATGGACACGAATACTTTGCACGACGTATGTGAAATTGCCTATATCTAGGCGCTTCGGTATCGAGGGCTAAACTTGACTGAAAAATCACGGGTCATTATAATTGCAGGATTCGAGAAGCTGAAAGTATTTATAAAATACCTCAGGATCATCGCCTTTCAAACACTAATGTCTTTTTTTGACAAATTTTATTTTCTTTGGAAATTTACTTTTTGAATTAACACTATTGGTAAACGTGTGAAAAATAACGATACACTTAAAAAAATAAACCAAAAAATACGCATTTCAAATAGGTGCAGAATTATTATTCAAATAAAATAGTTTTAGTTCCTTCTTTACCGCTTAATTCCTACGATCAGTTTCAATTTTGAAAGTCAACAGGAATTCTCGTACGCTGGATTATTGCACGTCACTTTATGCACGCACCGAAACATCGACAACTGAAATTAGTATATTCAATTATTGCGTTACTACATGATAAAAGCGTTATGACGTTTTTGTAAATTATTTAATATTGGTACTTTTTTAATAAAAATGTATACAATAATTATAAATATCTATTGATGAATAAATGCTTTTCTAAACGTGTTAGCGAAAAAAAATCTGACCGGTTGTCTATTTTTGTTGTGTGGGAAAATTATCAAAACTGTGCGAATATTTTTGTGTCTTACGCAAATAATTTTCAATTGCATCATTTAATTTGACACGTGTTGTAGCTAGGTGATTCAATGTTGAACTTAAATTTATTACAAAAATGCGATATGTTACCACTATTTTAGGTACTTGTATTTTTTTCCTTCCCATAATTTTATTGAGATTTGTGAGGCGTAGGTAAAACCATTGACATAAATATTAATACGGGAGCTAGATCAATAAGGTTTCTTTAATGTCCAACAGACTTAGTTTATGTTCAAGAATGTGTCGCCTAACTTTATCAAAAGCTTTGGAAAAATCAATATATATCGAATCCACCTGATGCTAAATCAGTTATATAATGTTCATAAATGATTAAGTTTCTTGAAGTATTTCTACCTGTGATGAAGCCGTGCTGATTGGGTACAATTATATTATTGATTGGTTTTGTAATGACATCTAGAACTAATGATTCAAAGAGTTTGGGAATAACGGACAATATATGTACATATTGGTCTCTTATGCGTCACTTTTATCACCCTTTTTGTGAATAGGCGTTAAAATATTATTATTTGAAATACACGATTTCACAAAAATTTAGACATACTGTCATAGAGCCCTTTTTATGTGGCTCAAAAAAGGTTTTAAAACCAGCCTTTCTTTGTAATCTTCAGTCGTAAATTATGAACAATGCGGCGGTTATCTAAGTATATAAAAATTTGTTGACTGTGCGATGAAGTAAAATAAGATCGTACCAATTAATTTTGAACCACCCTCGAACATTTGTGTGGCATTTCAGTATTTCATGGCCACAGTTCGTCGTGAGTGAGTTATGTTCACATTGATTGAAAAATTATCTTATTCGTCTTATTAAAATAATTTAGTGTACGCAAATCTAACCTACTGTATTGTAACTTTTTCGTCATATTGTACTTATCTATTTTACGCCTGTTATAATTTGTCGACATTTTTTATTTATTTTTTTGTTTAAAATTTATGTTTCACTCTTTTTTTATCTGAATTTTATGTGTAAGTGAATGAATTTCCATAAATAATCTTTGACGGTCTTCTGATGACAGCTTAATAATACATTTTGTAGGAGGATTTTACAATCGTAATTTAAATATATGTTTTTATTTATGTTTATGGAAAATGAGAAGTGTTTTTATGAATTTAAAAATATATATTTATTAAGTGAATACAGCACAAAAGTTCCAACTGCTCTCATCGTCTGGAAACAGTGAGATTATGGCATCCCAAATTGGGATATTTGTAAGGCTGAAGGTAGTGGGAAGGGAAAGGAGACGGAGAAGATAAAGTGGGAGAAATATCTGCCTATTCAGATCTAGTCACCAAACATGCCTAAAGCATTTCAAGGTACTTTTCAATTCTGAATGGTGATCTTACACCAGTGCGATAGTGTGTGGTGACATGCTTTTCGCTACGTTTGATGTGATTTCGATCTGAATGTTGACTTACGCTTCGCTACTTGCGGTTTGCCACATTTGATGACAGCATGGTGCGCGGTTTCATGGGGTGAGGTTTGTCGGCCAATGCGTTTGCCCACTAAGAGAGATTGGTTGAGGGAGACCTAACCTAGACCTCTCCAGCCGGACTCTCTTGCACCACAGTGGGAGGGATGGGTTCATATTGACGTCTACGTAAATATTTACGCACTGGATATTTTAAAAATAATCGGTATTAGTCGGAAATCTTTCCTGATAATTAAATATCTGTGTTTTCTTCCTGATGTAGCATATTTTCTTCATCGAACGCATTTTAACTTTTATGTAAACGATAAACGTCAAACGTTAAGCTTTTGGTATAATTATGATTTTAAATTGTAAATAAACACTGCCATAATGGATGATTATTTGTTTTGTGAACGTACTTGTAAATAAAGTCGAATAACTTATAAATCGGTTTCGGAGAGACGGGAGAAATTGACCAATTCAAATCGGTATTCTATTTTTGATGCTACGTAATTATTTACGCACTCAATTTTTTAATAGTAACTTTAGGTCGTGCAATAATCGATATTAGTCAGAAATCTTTCCTGATAAATAAATATCTATTAAAATATCTGTGTTTTCTCCCTGATGCATCTCTTTTGTCATCAGAACTAGCTTTAGCTTTGATATAAATGCCAAAAACGTCAAACGTTAAATGTTCATTGTGTACGCGTGGACAGTTCCCTACCTCAGACTACTTGTCAAATTGTGTGGACCGTGTGAACTTCACCCCAATCTTTGAACCCTGTTTCAACAAATGGAGGAGACGGAAAACAAAAAATGTTGATGTGATGTTTGAGGGACTGTCACGGCAAATGTTTGAGCTCTGGACCCGCCTTATTATAAACTTATCTTGTAAAAGCCCATCAGGGCGTTGAAATATTAATAAATAAAATAAAAAATAAATATCATTCCGTCACTCATAGACACATTGACCCCATAGATTCCTATCCACCAAATGAGACCTCAAAAGACCTTCCACACAGAATCCCCAAAGATGCTGTGTGGAAGATGAAATTGGTCCTAAGAGAAATGTTTTTCTTCAGGGCCTCCTGCGTTGAGCCAATGTAAAAAAAAAATTGCCTCGGCAACTAATTCCATGAAATTTAATGTAAGTCTCTCCCTTTCTATAACACAGCGAAGATTATTTAACAGCTTTGGTTTATTTTTCGTTATCTATTATATAAAACAAATACTCTTTATAATGCTTTAACTCTACGTAACAATGAGATTTTGTGTTACTTTTTTTGCAATTTCAAAACTTGTTTGCTTTTTTCTCTGTATCAGTCACTGAATCTATGTGCTCCCATCAATCGGGCTGTCAATAATCGTAATATATAAAAATGAATGTTTTTTTGTATGTCCCTTATGCGCAACTTTGGTGTTTTGATGTGCGCATGTCCGCTATGGTTTTTATAATAATAAAAATTATATAATTAGTAGAGCGCCGTTTTTGTGAAAAATCACCTCAAGGGCGCTTGAGCTTATATATATAGGAGTGAGCTCAGGCATCTTGAAATTATTTCCTATACTATTGATCCTATTGCGATGAAACTTTGGTGAGTTGTTGTGCGCACTTTCGCGAATGTTTCGATATAGACCGATGAGCTCTGGCATTACGAATTTTATATTAATAATTTGAAATCGGTGGCGTGCCAGTTTTTTGAAAAATGAGTGTATTTTATATAGTTCAGCGGCAAGAATTGAGTGTATTTCATATAGACCGGTCGGTGGCTAAGTTGGCATCGCGTTTGGGTCCCACCCAAGCGTCCCGTGTTCGATTCCTCGGTTGTCCTCCATCTTAACACAAGCAACATTTTCCGCTTTCCATGGTAGTAGGAGATTTTCAAAAATATTGTGAGGTTATTTGTAACCCAGGAATGTTTGTCTTTTACTTAAAAAAATATAAAATAAAAGAAAGGGAACGCGGGAAGGGGAGGGGAATCCAGGATTGGCGTAGGGGAACGAAGGAGGAGGGGATTCGCGCGAGGGGGGAAAACTGTGGGAAGGTGGAGTGGGAAGACGGGGGGAAGGGGACGTTAAAGCGGAAAGGGAGGCGGAAGGGGAATGCCGGGAGAAACTATGTCTTTATTTAAGTGGCATTGCAACGCAACGCATGCCGGGAACTCGCTAGTAATTAATTAATAAATGCTGTAAAGTCACGATTACATTGTGCGAGTGTACAAGCTATACTAGCCGGTAAGTTAAAAAGCGGGCAAATCGGTGAGTGCGATTGTGATGATGACACATAAAACGTTCCACTCGCTCAGTAGCGAACAAGCTAACGAAAGCTAAAATTATGACTCCCGCGCGAACTAATTCTGTCGACATTTTGTAGATAACCGAGGTATTCGCGGTTAGCTCACCGCTAGTAGCTATTTGCCGGTTACTTAACAGATTTTACAACGAATAATCCAGCTCAAGCAGTAGTTTGACAGTTACGAAATCAGCTGTTAGAGGGCCGCCATCTTGCCCTCCGCCGTACACGCTAGCGAGTAGCGAGCAACGTTGACCCCATTTCAACTTTTTTCGTAGACTGTTCACAATCTAATAGTTAGCTAGTAATACGATTACACTGAGCGAGTTTACTAGCAGATAGTGAATTCATCGGCTAGTAGCTTTTAAACTCGCTCAATGTCATCGAGGCTCAAGATACGTGCAATCTTATATTATTATTATATTTTAGTCATTTTATTTTTTCTTAGTTTTGCAATTATATAACTCCGCATACCTTTACAGAAACAGCGCATCGTGTTTGTTACTCGTATTTCGTCTAGACTTCTTGACAACGATTACTACTTATGAGAACAGAACAACAGTTCTTGTCACTTTAGCCGTGCCGCTATATGCGGAATTATAAAGCACAGAGCGTCAAGGCAGAACGCGCACACTATAAATACATTTTAGTTTATTAGTTTTTATTATCTGTACACTGTGGGTACATCCAGTGTTTGTATATGTAAATTGGGCAGTCAGGCAGTTTATTAGTTTTCTTTAATTTTACATCCAGTGTGTGTATATTAATAAACACGTCTCTATGGACGTTTGATCGATAGTGTAAACGGTTGATCGAGCTTATTGCCGAAATAATAATATTGTATGCGAAAGCTCGTTTTACCTCTTAATATTGTTATTTTTGGCCGGCGCAGCCGACAAACTAACTGCATTATGGTATGCAAGTGTGATGATTCAAAGACAGACGTGGGCGTTACCTACTGAAAGGAATGCATTATAAGTTAATAATATTTTCACATTTTCATTTCATTTAATTATAATATTTTACTTGGGAAATATTTTAGCAAGTTTACGGCTGCGCCAGTGTTTCAACGTGTGAGAGAATCAATTTGGGAGGCAAATATGGGTACCGCCGACCCGAAACCGCTTATTGATTAACCACCACCCCGTAGGTCACCTCAAGTGGTTCGCTACGTTTAATGACTTCGTAGGGGTGCCCGGGGTGAGATTTTTCCAGGTCTTCATGGCGAATGTGTTTTCCCACCTACTGCGTGGCGGGCCGGATCGGAAGTAACTGGTTGAGGGAGGTCTAGTCTAGATCTCTCCAGCCGGACTCTTGATCAATTGCCTTGCACCGCAGTGGGAGGGACGGATTCATACGTCTGTCACTTTTGACACATTGACTCCCAGATTTATACCCACCCTTCGTACCTTTTCCTTCCCCGATCTTTCTTTTCTGAAAAAAAAAGAATCCCATAAAATCCCATCCCAATGGCTTTGAGGATTTTTTTTCTCACGGCCTCCTGTATGGAGACATTGAATTTTTTAAAGAATTATAATGAAAAAATATATATGACACAAATTTCAATACTAGCTGACCTGACGATCTCCGTACCGCCTCAGAATCAATAACTGTTGAATTAAATTCAGTTTTTTCATTAAGTTAAAAATTACACAATGAAGCAATTATCAAAGTGTTTTGTGTTTTGTTTTTGTCCGTATCAGAGATGGCGTTGTGTACGGATTTATATTTTTTGTGATGTTCTTACTTTTCCACTTACTTACGGGAATTTGGGAGGCGGGTACGGGTACCATTTATTGGATAATCAACTCCTGTGCCATAGGTCACCCCAAGTGGTTCGTTACGTTTGGTGATTTAGCAGGGGCGTGACGCGGGGTGACGTTAGTCCGGGTCTTGGCGGCGGATGCGTGTGCCCACGTGCTGCATGGCGGGCCGGATCGAGAGAGACTGAGGGAGGGAGGTCTAGCTTAGATCTCTCCAGCCGGATTCTCTCGACCCATTGCCTTGCACCGCAGTTGAAGGGATGGAGTCATACGTCCTTCACTCCCGGACTCACTAACCCCCCAGATTCCTACACACCCCTCATACCTTTTCCATCCCAGAACTTCCTATCCTCCCCTTCCTTAAAAAGACCCTCCACACAGCATCCCCTAAGATGACATAGGTCCTGAGAGAAATTATTTTCGTCAGGGCCTCCTGTGTGTAGCTTATGTAAAAATATGCGTTTCATTTCAGATATTTATTATAATTATTGTATTTTTTCTTTGGAGGGGTACAGAGAAACGTTCGCCGTTTGTCTCATTTTCAACTATTGACATTTAGTGTGTAAGAAAGAGGGGCAGTATTATATGCTTAGAAACAAAAGCAAAACAATCAGCGCATTGACATTTGACGTTTTTGAATTGTTAGAATTCACTCACTTTTTAATACATATTATATTTATCAAGAATATATTTAATTCAAAAGATAAAAATTCGTTCCATAACTTTTTAATCTCTCTAATTAATACACACCAGTGAAAACCTATTATTGGTTCAATAACATATACATATGTAAATACACCTAAGTAAATAATGTAACTGTTGGTTTTCCAAAATAAAATAAAATAAAAAAAATACAAAATGTATGAAAAAATTTTTTTTTTTCATTACTCTTTTTTCTAGAATTTTTCCGATGTGTCAATAGTTATTCTGCTATCCGGGGCGGGACAAATCCAACAAATCAAACATCATAAAAATCGGTCCAGCCGTTCTCGAGTTATAAATGGTGTAACTAATCCGATTTTTTTTAATAAATTATAAGATACGAGTAAAACCAACTAGTTGTGATCCTTAGATATCTGTTCCTCTCTGACTAGCTAAGGGAACGTACCCATACTACGTGACACTTTTAGGGGGGGGGGGGTCTTCAAAAGGTCACGCTCCATACAAATGAGCGGCGGGTTCCTTAGGATTTTGGTCACGGGGGGGGGGGGGGGTTAAAAATTGCAAAAAGTTGGTCACGTAGTTTGGGTACGTTCCCTAACCATCACACAGTTTTTTCACTTGATAGGAAGAGATTATAGACCGCTACACATCTCTGGCTCACTCCACACATATCTACACTCCTTGCTTCATTCACATTCATACAACGTCTCATACTTACTCAATAATACCGTGGTTAATTTATGTGTTTATAGCTATTTGGTTGGCTTTAAGTTTTAAGGACGATTGTGTGTTTACAGAAATATTTCAAAAAAACTGTATTTTATAACGTATGATTTACTGCGTATCCCTTACTAATAACTTACGATGAGTAATGTTTTACTTAAACCATCACAGTACTCAAACATGTACTAAAACAAGACGAGAGAGAAATAAATGGTGACAGTTCCTAGTAAATTCATCGTGTCATAAGCATTCATTCATAAAATTTCTTCGTTGGAGTAAAATTGTGCTTTTTCATGTGACTCTATATTATTTACGTACACCATCTGGTGCATGATGACTGATGACGTATCAGCTGGTTGTACTACGTTTTTTGTAACCACTACAGAATGTGTAACGAGCGCATAACAAGACCGTCCGTGCGACTTCTCCACGCTAACTTATATAAGTTGCTTCAGTTGTCTGTTTGACTGTTTGTCTGTCGGATTTATCTTGAGAATATAGTCACCGACGGAGCTAAAGTAGGAGTTGATCTCAGCTTCAAGTTCATTTAGCAGACGCGATTCACTGTAGCAAAGCTCTTCGTGTGCTATTCTTACCACAGACACAGGTGTAGTTAAAACAACCGGCGTTCACTCAACCTTTATCTGCTCGAGTTGCAGTATGAAGCTAAGAGCATAATATACACTGTCTAATTCCTAGTTTAGAAACGTCTTGAGACGCAAATTTTTTGGTGTACCGTTTGAATCACATAACAATGTTTAAATTGTTGGTGTGGGGTGTGTTTAAATTTATTATATACTCTGTCTAATTACTAGATTAGAAACGTCTTGAGGTGCTAATTTTTTGGTGTACTGTTAGAATAAAATAACAATGTTTAAATTGTTGGTGTGGGTGTGTTTAAGTTTATTATATACACTGTCTAATTCCAGGTTTAGAAACGTCTTGAAACGCAAAATTTTTTGTGTACCGTTAGAATCACATAACAATGTTTAAATTGTTAGTGTGGGTGTGTTTAAGTTTATTATATACACTGTCTAATTCCTGTCTAGTTTAGAAAAGTCTTGAGACGCAAATTTTTTGGTGGACCGTTAGAATCAAATAACAATGTTTAAATTGTTGGTGTGGGTGTGTTTAAGTTTATTATATACACTGTCTAATTCCAGGTTAAGAAACGTCTTAAGACGCATTTTTTTATGTACCCTTTAAAATAAAATAACAATTTTTAACTTATGGGTTTGGAAGTGTTTAAGTTTATTATATGCACTGTCTAATTCCTAATTTAGAAACGACTTGCGACGCTAATTTTTTGGTGTACCGTTAGAATCACATAACAATGTTTAAATTGTTGGTGTGGGTGTGTTTAAGTTTATTATATAGTGTTTAAGTTATTATACTGTCTAATTCCTAGTTTATAAACGTCTTGAGACGCAAATTTTTCGGTGTACCGTTAGAATCAAATAACAATGTTTTAATTGTTGGTGTAGCTGTGTTTAAGGTTATTAATTAAAAAAAAATTGAATGACATTTTTTGCCTTTATATATTTTTAACGTTCCATAACGTCGGAAAAAATTTCAATCAATATCTTTCTCACAAAACACAATAAAGTATCGCTTTCAAATTTAATGAAACTAATTTTAATATATGTAAAAAATACGTAAATGCTCTTGACCTAAGAAATAATTTCCCTGCTACCAATTTCCCTGCTACCTATTGTATTAAATTCAGTCATGTGTGACATTCAAAACATATCAAATGATAAATGGCGTTAATTGCTTTTATATCTATACATGTATACATGAACAGTAAGTGAAAATAATCTTTATAAATTTAGGATTCAAAACGAACAAGTGGTTGTGCTTTCATGAACACAGGTTGTATATTTTATTTCCTTTTTTTTATTTACATTGTAAATATCCTAGAAAACGATAAGTTATTTCGAAGGATTGGGCACTGAATAATGTATTTTCAAACCTGGGATTTGTAGGAACTGATTCGGATTTTGATTTATTCCACCTGTATTTTATTTGCCTTACAATAAACGGCTTTGTACAATTATTTATATTCTTTCTTATGGTAAGCCGTAACATCGGCGAGTTTTTTGTTAATCTCGTTTCGAAAGTTTATTTTCCTTTTTAGTCAGGATAAAGAAAAAAATCTTTATTACGATGCCCCAATCGTAAACAACGTCCCAGTTGCTGATTGACTTTTGTATTTATTTTTATAAACCCGATCAACAACTAATTGGCTGTAAAAGCCTTATTTTTAAACAACGCTGTAGATATTTTTCGTTAGGAACTATTAAGATAGCATTGTTTTTCTTCTGAAAAAAGTTTTAATGGACCCCGATGCAACTGAAACGTAAAATAATTTATTTATGCATTTTAAAACATGCAGGTCGAAATACCGTCCACGAGCCAAGCATCTGTCAAGATAAATCCTATCTTTTTTGAGCCCATAAAAATGCAATAAATTGCAAATAATCAACGGAGGTTGTTAAAAAGTATTTGAAAAGTCAAGATGGTCCATCGCACGCAAGGGTAATTTAACTTTTATTACATACACTCACAAGTTTTAAGAACGCAATTATAATTGGTATCTCTTTGAAAAAATAATTAAATTTGCCTATCACTAACACTCGTGAATAATTCTCACACAATATACTGAAACTCATTTTATCTTTCTTATATCAAGAACTGGTTATTTTATATATAGATGTCAGGAAACAGTTTTTTTTGCTTTTACTACATTTTAGTACTCGGTGTGCAAATTACGCACGTGACAAACAGTATTATTTCATCATGAGTTTTTTTGCTCTCAATAAATGACTCGTGTAAGAAAGATTAATTCTTCCGGGTATATAAGTATTATGTTGATATGCGAGTTATATTTTTTTAATATGTACCGATTGTTTTGTGTTGTATGGGAGTTATTTTGGGCGGCCGGGGAAGCTCTGCGGACGGGAATAGATGATATAACATTTAAAACACTGGATATTGTGGCCGTCTACTGTGCGTTCTCCGCTCCCTTCCCTTCCCCGCCCGCATGGACTGCGTTAAAGATCCACGATGAAAAACTAGATATTTTATTGTATTGTTATTATTATTAACGAAGCCTAGTTTATTGTTTTGTTTTATACTTTCTTTGCAGACAATACATGTTAGTTAAGGTTCAATTTACCTTTAAACTTGAATTTAAATGATACATGACCTTTGGATTCTATTTAACCCCTCAGGCCTCGACCATATTTGTCAGTAGGTCAAAATATTTCCGCTATGCAATTAAATCCAAATAAATGGAATATTTATGAACGTATCCCAAAACTAAAAACTGTTTTTGAAAGGTGATGCAGTACGCCTTCAAATTTGATTATTAGAATTTGTAATTTTTTAAATAAACATTTTTGAATTTAAACTTTTAAAAATTTGAAAAATGGCTCACTTTATGTTTTTTATTTATGATTAAAATTAGGTACCTACTGTAACGAAAAAAAAACTTAAGTGTATTTTATTAGAAAAATTAATAATACCTGTTATTATCACTTCACTTTTTCATCGTTTCTTTGTAAAAATAATGAATTAAACATTCACAAATGTTTTTCAAATTGCGGTTGGCAATTTTGATTTCGTGATAGTGTTCATTTTAATTATTTAATGGTTAACTTTTAACGTTGAATGTATAGCGTGCTGTTTTCTCTTTCCAATACCGTTTAGATTTTAGATCATATTGATAGTAAGGGAAATACAGCGATTTCTATGAGACCTATAAGAGTTGTTCCGAAAAGCGAACAAATTAGCTGAGGGTTAAGAAGATAATAATAATAATAATTGGATAATTTGTATAGCGCCGTTTTTGTGAAAAATCACCTCAAGGGAGATGACAAACAAAACTGATGATAGTTGTAACAGTTTCCTGTTTCTTGAGAGTAAGATGTTCTGTTCTTACCTTTTGATCTTGAAAGACCGCGTGTGCGTAATTTTGTCACCAAAGCGCCGAATGTGTACATCGTGTAAACGTGTATCTAGGTACTTGTGCAAATGTTCATGAAAGAACCCACCCACTGTGAACCATTGGCTGGCATTGGGCTCAATCCAGCAACAAACCTACTGGGAAATGGGTATGGGATTGTTTAATAGTTAGGATGAGAGCAAAGTTATTTGGTAAAGAATCACCCCATGGGCATTTGATTATTCTTTTTTGGCCGTTTGATTATTTTATCGGTATTTTTGTTGTTTAAGTTTTCACTCCAAAAAAAAAATGAAATTACGTTTTCACTTATTTAATTAAAAGTAACTAAAGTAAATGCATTTTACCTAAATAAATGACATTACGATATTATTCAATTTCATTACTTAATTTCATTAATTACTAAATAACAATATAAGTAATAATAATATTTGGCTAATTTATATAGCGCCGCTTTTGTGCAAAATCACCTCAAGGGCACTGTGACTAGTGACGTTTGAATTCTCGAAACGGGTACTTCTCCCAGTGAGACAGGATTAGCAATAACCTTTATAATAATTGTTTTATAAATAAATAAACGAAGAAAAAATAATGCAAATACAACACTATTGCCTATATCGCACATCCCGTAGTCAACAAAATAAAATTTACAGGAGAACGAAAACAAATGATGATAGATAAAATAAGCGGTTCCGTCGAAAAGAGACACTAGCAACATCTCGTGGAGATAGAGTGGTCTAACTCAAATAGGATTTTCGTGGGGTAATCACAATCACTTTATAGTGATTGTGATTACCCCAAAGATAAAAATAATATATTAATCTCTTATCCTGACGAAGAAAACATTATTTTTGAAACATATCGATAAGGATAATAATATAGTGGTCCATACTAAGTTATTTGTTTTCATTATATAAAAATAAAATTTTATAAAATAGAGAATTTGACTTACTACCCTTTTCTACAGGATAAAATTTTCTATAAAAGTCTGCAAAAAAACTATGGGCGCATGTTTTAGTGTAGGTATTTGTACGTACACATCGTGTAATTTAGTATTTTAATGTAGGTATTTGTATCGCGAAAAAGCGTCAAACTGGTTCAAACTTCTTTGGAAAATCCGCTCGCACACCCTTCTATCCCACAGTTTCTCCACGGTATACCTCTACACTAGTAAGAATATCTTTATTCTGATTTACATACCTACCCACGAAGATAATTGCGTGAAAGTTTATAAACATTGAATGTTAGAAAATAATTAATATTACTTTCAAAGATCTATTCAAAATATGTATTTGAAATTATGCCGATTGGTTTTTCGTTTCTCCATTTTAAAATCGAACAGTATTAATAAATATGTTAGCGTCTGCGTGGTTGGAATTTAAGAACTTCGAGTGCATGTCTGAAGCCGCACCATACGCACCGCGCCATATAAACATCTGTGTAAGTGAAATTTTAAACAAAGCTACCATTGTAAATTGTAATTCTGTTTCGAATTCAAGAATCCGTCAAAGAATGGCACCACTTGCAGTTCGCATAAGAACGTGCCCCCCCTAGTACTAAGATTTTGTAAATTTGAGTATCTGTCCCGATATGGAAAGATAGACGGTAATACTTAGTTGTATCACGCGGCTATATATTACATATATGACGTAATTGCCTGTTCCGGTGACTAGCTATCACTGAATCATATCCTATCGATTTATAAAATGATCACCAACGCTCTAACTTGGCGAAGCCGAACCAAAAGCCGCCCGCAGGGCCTAGCAGGAAAAACCTGCTATCTATCTAAATAAGTGGCGATTACATTGCAAACATTTCAATAGCGTTTTAAGTACGATTTTCACTAGTTTTCCTTACTAACTCTCGTATACTGGGATTAATTCCAATTCAGGCTTTTATTCTGGCCTACATGGAACAATTTTGCGTGGGAAAAACCTTTTTTGATTTTTTTTCCGCAGAGGCCTCAAGTCGTTTATGTTTGAAGTGGGTAGTTTTTCACCAAGTAACAGGGGCGAGTTGTTGCGTAGACGGATTGTTGGATTGCCCGCCACATTTTAGCCATCGCGCTTTTTTAAAACTCCCAAGTCCAATTAATTAGGATTTAATCCGAATACAGCTTGGGCCATTTTTTTATGCTATTCGCACAATGCATCCCATTTAAAATGTTTAGTTAATTAGCTGCTTGTATAAAGAGTGGACTGTATTATTTACTCATTTGTTCTAACAAAATTTTATTAGTTTTTCGCTTGCCCCATATTCCTTGTTTCTTTATTGAATACTGACGTGCAGGATTTTAATTTTTTTTAAGAAAGACAAACATTACCGGGTTACGAATAACACGACAATATTTGAAAATTTCCTACTACCACCACAGTAAGCCGAAAATGTTGCTTGAGTTTTGATGGAGGAGCCGAAGAATCGAACACGGAACGCCTGGGAACTGGAACTGACCTGATTTTATTCTGTATTATCTCGTTTTCTTATTATTAATTCGGAATTATGTCATGTTTTCGTTCAAAATATATAGTTATTAATTGAGGGCTTTCTAAAGGGAGGTGATAATTAGAAATTTCTGATATTGTTGAAATCCAGCCGGCAGGCATCTTCTTTAATTGATTTATCTTTCGGGTTTAATCTAAACAAGATAGACGCGCCATTCACCAAACAGCAGTTGATTAAATGTATTTATACGCCAGCCATTGTTTACATGTTTACTATAAAGGTTTATAGGTTTACTTTAATGGTTTCAATATGGACGTGATTATTTCGAACAGTAAATAAACACATTTCTGGCCTATTGGTTTATTGGAGCATTTATGAATCATAAAAAGTTCCTAGGGTTTCGGCTAATCTGGGTCATCTTACATAATATGAACATTAATACAATACAAAGAACATTCAATACTAACACTTTCATTAAATTTTACTGCTGTATTTATTAGAACATAGTTTCACGTTAATCCTTTTATCTTTGAGTAGTTTGGAAGCTCTCTTCTTGCGATAACTTTCCTTTGACTATTGACGGTGTTTACAACCAGTTTCCTTGGATTCATTTTACGTCCGCTGTTTTTTACTCTGCTTTCTTGGCATTACGAATTCTTAGATCCCTGCAATTTTTTATTTATTTACTTAAACGCCATAGCATGGCTTTTACATTGAAGTGAGTACATGATATTATAAGTATACAGTGGTACACAGGAGATTATCAATAATAACAAAGTAGAAATGAACATTTAACAAAGTAGCAAGTATTTAGGTAAAGGATACTATTATGTGTTACTAAACTACTGTTACTATACTAAAAACATAATATCAATGTTATAATAACAGAGAACATAAAATTTAGATAGGATTATTTAGAATAAAAAAGATGTAGGTACCTAAACAAAGAGGACTTGTCAAAAAAGTTGTCAACACTATTGATAGGCACTAAATAGAGTAAATTTGCATTGAGTTTATTGTTACCTTCAAAGTTATCTTTGTTTGAAATTATTAAGAGGGCATTACCAGAGAAAACCGGAAATACGTCATTTTCAAAAAAGTTTTTAGACGTATTGACTCTTTTCCACAAAAAAATATAAATGGATTTCGAAAGATTGTTCTTTTATCTAGCATTCGTATGTAATAAATTTTGAGAAATTTTTTAAATTTTTAGTATAATAAGGTTATTCCATAGGTCGTTGGCAGATTTGTTCAATTTTCAAAAGTGTTTTTGTATTATACCACACCCATTTCAAATAATAAAATCATGCAGTAAAATAAATCAATACATTATCTAGCAAACGTATGTTTTAGAATTTTAATTTTAGTTTCAATAAAATCATTAAAAAATATGTACGTACATGTGTTTCTTTGCGAAAATTGGTCCGTTTGTGTATTTATTTGCGCACTTACAAACTAATATATTTCAGATTTTTTTAACATTCTTATTAAATTTAGACATTATTGAAAAATGATAAATACTTATAATCAAAAAATAACTACAAAAAGTACATTATTTTAATAGTTTTATCATCACGCCTTTCAGCATTTTTGGATGAAGTTATAAATTAAAGCTAATTTGAATTGAAATAAATTCGATTTTGAGTTATAATTTAAAAAAGCTGGTACGGAGAATAATTAATCTTTCTCATTGTAACCGCCCTGCACGATCGTAAGAACATCTTTCGACGAAATGTGGATTTTCGTCCGCTGGCTGGTTAAACGCTCTTAAGCAGGTATTGCTAATTAGCTAACTGTTTCAGGGCTGTCAGTTAAATACTTAATAATAGTTTTGGTTTTAAAAAAAAAAAATCAGTTGTAATAAAATAATACATTTAAAAGCTCTCTTCAGACTGATAGTAAAGATATCTGAAGTAAGTACCTAATTTTACCATTCTAGATTGAAATAAATTTTCTTAAAAATTAACATTTGAGACTCAAAGAACTTTAAACACAATGAGCGGCGTCTCGTTAACATTTTTAATGATTCCATCGTTTTACTTTTGGTTGAAAAGTGAATTAAAAAAGTGTGTAAATTGTTTAATAATTCAGGGCGAGACAGTATCTTAAGCCACCGTTTATTTACGAATTTATTTACTTATTGACATAATAGTTTTAATGTATATAAGAAAATGAAAGAAAAGTTTATTATTATTATTTTTGAACCAGTTTATTTCGCATAGATACCTAGAAAATTAAACACACTAACTTTCTACGGCTCTCTAAAATTTATTCATTTAATCTTCTCTCGGGACGTTTCTTTTATTGAAAAAAGAGATGACGCAATCGCCGCTGGGTTGCCAGTCGGAAGTTTTCAGATATTCTCCAGATTCCCAGCTTCCCGCCACACGTGGCCAGCGGCCCGTTGCCCGTGGCCCGTGGCCCGTCACTGGCCGTGACAAACTAACATACTTCTCATGCTAATCACGTCTCTCTGATAACATACTGGAAACTTACTTTTTACGCATACTCCGTAATGCTTACAAATTTTTTCCGACTATGCTAATAAAAGCTGAAAAATATCAAACGTAACTTATAAAAAGTTAAAGTATCGAGTGACGTAAAAACGTTGAAAAAATAACTTGTTACTATTATAAATCACATCACATAATACTTAAAAATAATGTTGAAAAGAAAGGTACAGATTTTTTCAGACTGATCTACAAATATATGCCTAAAATATAAATATTAAATTCATAAAATGTTTTTTGTAAAATAATCGAATAGTTTTTTTTTTAATTTATGACAAAATCGTTCCCACGATAAATGAAATAATAAAATAGTCATTGATCTCGCTGAGGAGAGTAGGCACCTTCATTTTGAAGTAAGCAACCTTATAATGAACTAGATTTGGCCGGTTTGATTAATTCAAAGCGACGCTGACGCCGCGACGCTACGGTTTGGAATATTCTTATAGTCGTCACTTATCACATTATACTTTGTTTATCTGCAAGTGTATTTTATTACAAAAGCTACAATTAATTACTGATTTGGATGGTAGTAGTAGAAAGAATTAAAATATTCTTACATCATCCATGTCCCCGGAAATGTTTGTCAAAAAAATGTATGCGAATTGTGGATGGTACTTGTACCTTCCTTTTCTAAAATGTTTTACATGGACGTCAAAATATTTTGTTGTGTTTTGTTTTCTGATGGAACTTCTTGCATTCGATCATTTATTTAAAAAAAATTGTTTTTGCAATTGCCCATTTCTTTATTTGCGCAAATACCTATTGGGGAAGTGATTTTCTGCTCATAGTTTCCACTATTTTCATTTACGTTCTTGTTTGAGTGGTGCATTATAAAAAAAAATGCCAGTTATTCACTTCAAGCGCTCTCATTAATCGAGTTTTTGAAACAGTTTTAAATCCCTTGTTAAGTATCAGCATTTATTCGATAAGCCTACAGAAATCAATATACATAATACGGAATCTCAGCTAATCCAGCCTGAGCCTTCCGACTTAGTGACTATTGTTCCACTGCACACGCTCGCAGAGGGAGTGCATTATTGTGTAAAATACAGATGCACACTTGCAGTTGGTTCGAATATTGATTCGCATGCTCATAATTACATCATTCGCAGCTCGTTGGCGAGGGAGTAATGCACGATAACCTGTGCAAATAGAACATAACAAAACAAAACATGCCTTAAACAGAACAGAAAAAAGAAGCACGATGATAAAATGGAGCAGTGAAATATTACTTTTTTGTCTCGATAATCATAATAATTACCTACTTAATTCTCTATACAAAACACAAAAGTAAACCTGTACATAATGTTAGCTTAAAGCAAAAAAGTAAAACTGTACATAATGTTAGCTTAGGTTCGGTTATTTTCTTCACTGTTCTATGTTATCACAATCAGTTTTTCTATGGAACCATATTACTTAGATAAAATATTCAAATTATAATATTGCGAGATTTTCTGCCAACTGAAGCTCAATTAATTTCAAATTAATAAATAACGTTGTATTAACCACTTAATTATTTACAAAAACCGACATGTTTCGTCAGCAAAGCTGACTTCCAAAAATTAATTATTAACAGAATTCTTAAATGTCAATTTAAAGCTAACTATTGATTATATAATGCAGGCACTGAATTTTAATTCTGGCACTAATAATGTAATTATTCGCAATCTTGGCATCTAAAATGTTATTTAATTGGCTATATTACCTACGTTTATTTTGTAAACGTGTACTACATAAATATTAATGTTTTAGAAATCACTTCTTTGTTCCTTTTTTGGTCGTCTGCACAATTTATTTTTATGTTTCGTTATTAAATGTGGTAAAGATCTGCAATACTATGTGTGCTATCGGTGGCATTGTTCCTGTGTGTGTGTATTGTGGATTAATTAAATATTAATGCTTTAGACATTACTTCGTTAGTTTCTTTTTTGGCGTCTGCACAGATACATTTGTAAATATTTGGTAGACTTGAAGGGTGTACCTAGATGTTCTCAAAATACCACAGGAACCGTTCCAATAAAAATACTTATATTCAGTTAGGTAGGAGGATAGTGACTGATATTATTATATTATCTTAATTTTTCTTTAGATTTTCCAATTGCAGAATTCGGACCCAGTTTTCCGCATGATCTAGGAATGCTCTCTAAGATTATTGTTCCATATATGAGTATTAAGGACATTTAAAACATATTTTCAATGGTAACTTCATTAAGATCATTATTAATTTCCCGCACAGAAAGTCTTTTGGAAGGAACTTGATGAGGTTATTTTTTTTCTGCTGGTGACAGAAAACTTGTTAATATTGAAAATAGATACCTAATAGAACTTAGTCGTCGTAGATATTGTGTAAACATCATGTTTATTCATTATTCTCTGTTGACAACAGTATCCAATAGGATATATACATGTATAGGAAAATACTAAACTGGGGTGTGATTACTTTGAATCTGCAAACTATGCTTTTCAAGGGTTTTTTTAAGTGAAAATGTAGGTTTACTTATACAACATGTCCGGAAACTCGTAGTACAAGCGGGAAACTGGTGAATCTACATCACGTAGAGAACCCAAAAAACTTATTTTTTTCGATCTGAGTATTTCGATTTTAATTTTTTTTTTTCTATTTTTCCATTTTTTCGGCAACTAAAGGGTTAAAAAAAAATTTGAACCCGGTTTTCCCTTCGATGCGTGTTATAAGACATTACACAGCTGAAATCAACCCCCTAGTAAATTTTTTTTTCAAATTTAACCAAAAAAATTCCAACTTCGGACCCGATTTACTCGAAAACGAAAGCTCAAATCAAAAAAGTTATTTCACAAATCGACTCCGAATGTGATGTAGACTTACCAGTTTCCCGCTTGTACTACGATTTTCCGGACACCGTGTATAATTTCTTCTAGATTTGTTAGGTGTGTACATTCAACATATAGTGTTATTAATTATTAAAAAAACTATTTCCACATATAACTTTTTAATATATATAAAGAAGTGTGATGATCGGAAAATTTTCACCCGTTTCAAACATATTTTGCAAATTGGCTTAGACGGTTTTTGATTATAAGACAATATATTAAAATTTTGTACCAATGAAAACAGTGTCAAATTTAAAAGCCATTAATCGTGAATCTGGACGACATGTTATTTTACCTGTCATGTCCCCGTCGTGACGCACTAGTCTGCCGCTTGAACCGACTTTGGACGCTAACCGGAGTGACACTTGACGTCGCCAGGTCACCGCAAAACAGGTCTTGGCTCCGAGGCCTGTCAATTCTTCTTGGGACATAAAATGTTAAAATGTCACCTTCTTTCGTACGGTCTCCGGTCTCAACAGTCTATTTAATAAATTTGAACTTTCATTTCGACGGCAATGCCGATTTTAGAACAAATTATGGTAGATTTAAATGTGAGGTTTTGTTTGACTTCCGAATCTAACACATTGAATTTGACAGGAAAAATTGCTACACAAGATGTTCTTATTTCTTAAAGTCGCCTTTCATCCACATATTTTTTATTACTATTTTGATTTAGCTTTTAATTGGTTTATTTCGTAACATGTACATTTCAAAATATTAGAAAATATTATTCAAAAAGATTGGTGCGTTCAAAATAATTTATTCTTAAATGTAGAAGAGTGCAAAACCTTGACTTTCTTCAGAAATAAAAATCCTGTTTTATTCGAATATTCCATCAATAACCAGCCTTAGAAAGAGTCACGGAAATGAGAGATCTTGGAATTATTTTCGATGAAAAAACTAAGTTTCGCCAATCATATCCACCAAATTGTAAACAAAGGTATGAAAACACTAGGCTTTGTATTAAGAACAACCAAAAACTTTAATTCCATACAAGCCATTAAATTATTTAATGTATCTCTAGTTAGAAGCCTAATGGAATATAACTCGGTAGTTTTGTCTCCATCTTACAAAATTCACATTAATTACATTGAGCGAATACAAAAAAAAAATCTGCGTTTTATGAATTTTAAATTAAATATCCCATTCGAAGACTAAAAATATACTTTATTATTAAATATTCTAAAAATACACACACTGGAAGACAGACGTAAAATAAACGACTTAACTTTTTATTTAAAATACTTAACTCTAAATTTGACTTACGAATACTGACGGTAACTACACGACAAAATACACTATTCTACTGTAGTATTCATAAGCGAAACTTCATCGCCCAATCTCCGATACAGCGATTTCACACTATGGGAAATCAGTACTTAGGCGATATTGACATTTTTAACATAAACTTGGCGAAATTTGTTGATCTTGTAAAAAACTTATTCCTAAATTATTCTTAAACATATTATCTGTATCTTTGTAAACTTATGAAATCGCTGTATTGTGTGCTTTTGTATACTTGTGTGCTTTTTTATTTTATTTCATTTTATTTTTATCATTTCTTTATCTGTTTAAAAATCATCTGTCATGAATTAATTGTACTACCAAACATGTAAAAGCCCTTTGGGCGTTAAATAAATAAATAAATAAATTAGGAAATACTTTTATATTCAATTATCTATCCGTTAGTATTAAAAACCTTAGAAACCTGTACAACAAAGTACATGCGTGTAGTAAGATTGACACACAAATCGGACACATTTTAAGTGAAAAAAGGGGTACGTCGAGAGTGCATCCTTGCACCAATGTTATTTAATATATATATGGCGAATACATATTGCGTGAATACGTATTGACCAAAAAATCTCACATCTTCGACATGCAAATATGATACTACCCTTATCGCCACTTCTGAAGAAGAAATGAATCACCTCTTTGCGAAAATAGAGAAGAAAGCCGTAATCTCGATCTACAAGGCCAACATAAAACTGGTGAACACACGGCAAACATCTTTGTAAAGACAAATAATGCTCTCATAAACGGTGAACGATTTCATATACCCAGGATCGACTCAAAATATGTTTTGAGTTGTTTTTTTTTTTTTTTAAATCATTTTTATTTATTCATTGCTTATATTTTTGCAACATAATATAAAGATTTTTCGTCCACCATGCTAGGCACATGCCCGTTTTGTGGTGGTCGATTTTGTATACAGTGCAAAGAAATATAAAATAACATAAAATATTGAAAAAAAATATTTAAAAAAAACTATAAAATTGATAAAATGACACTAAATTAAAGAATATAAAAGAATGTAAATGAATATAAAACGATATAAAAAAGTAAGAAAGAATATACTAGAGGTAAAACAATATAAAAAGTAGGTATAGTACTTATTAGAAAAAACATTAAAAAAATATTTAATTACTTTGGCGTTTAAATGGTTGTAAATGACTTTACTTCGGTTTGAATTTTGTCTCCCTCGCCTTTCATGATAGCTGAATCCATCAACGGAATAAGAAAACGAAATGAAATTGTTATGAAAAAATGTATTTCGTATCACTTTTATTGAATTTATGTTACGGGATTCATTCGGCAAATATTGATAATTTTTTTCGGTCGTCCCGATGACATATCAGCAGTGTTATATGATGAATTGTTTTTGGCTCGGCCAACTTGGCAATAGCGTAAAGTGGACTTTTTTATGTGCGTATGATTTTTATAGAATTCTTTCATTCTTGAATATAATTCTTATCAAGATTAATACTCTATTGAATTATTGTATGGGGACCAATATTTCTTTGTCGTATGTTTGTACGATATTTGTGTAAACCGATAAACTAGTAATTACTTTACGGAAAGTAGTAGGTACATCCTTTTTCCCTTTAGAATAGGTTTCCTATTGAACGAGTAGGTTGAAAACGGTCTATTTCTACAAATTATATTTTTATTCTATATCTAAATATAAGTATTTTTTAACATTTTGGAATTGTACCTATATTATTGCTAAATTCTTAGAATATAAACAGTAATTTAATAAAGCCACTCCTAATTATAAAAGTGTCGTTCAAAGTTAAACACAATGATTAGAAGTTTATTTAGGTCGCTGTTTGAAGATTAATTTTATCTCAAACATTAAACCGTGCTGCCGAATCTGCGATTCTTGCGCCAGCTCGCTATTAATTATACATAGTGCCAGGTTTCATTTAACATGACAAAGGAACTTCGAAATGTGTTTTGCTTTTATCGTAACCCAGACGTGAAATACCCAGCATTGGAACGTCCACGAACCAGTGATTCGATGGACATTCTGCTTTGCGTCTGTGCCAAGAAACAGAGCAGCCAACCCTACATTGGACAAGTTAACAGGGAGCGATGCTTTAAGTGGGGCACTCTCCAAGGTTTCTACGTCATCAACACGTGGTTCCCGATCGCCATCCAATCCGTTTGCCAAAAAATCCACATTTTTCCACCCAGTAAAAAGTTACATTCCATTTCCTCAGCTGCAATTCCAACTTCACGCCTATTAATAATTCCTTTAGATAAATGTAGACGTTGAGGTTGAATGGCACATGGCACGGCGCAAGCAAATCTCGGGGAATACCAGTTGAGTGAGGGGTTACAATACTCTTCATCGCTCCAGTAAATCTATGGAGATTGAATGATCTGAATCCAGATATTACTGAAGTTTGTTCATCTGGAAGACCAGCGTTGGCAGGAAGCCAATGGAGGTATCATTGTTATATTTTTAAGATGTGAGTCCTATTGGTGGCCTGTTTCAAAACTGAACGGTTGAAGTGTGCAGAATAGTAGGATGTATCTATTAGTTTTTGGGTTATTAAATTTTAATTGCTTTTGCCTTTGTTTTATTTTTTATCTTTATTATTTACATCAAATTCCTGACAAACATTGTAGCTTGGAAACCATTATACGAGTAAAATTTAAGTTGTTTGCAATTCATTAACACGCGTCCCCTCAATTAACACCCGTTTACTTACTTGTATTTATTTAAGTCAGTCTGGGTATGTACGCAATTATAAATCGTTGATTAATGGGTATTTCTAGCGTTACTTGTAATATATCATACGTTTTAAAACCTCCGTAATGCGAAGGGAGAAGCATTAACCTCGTATAAGGGCACGGAAGTAATATCTTTTTAGAGTGCTCCATATATTTCTGTTCCACAATATGAACTATGAAATACAAATGTCGGCGGAGGCTTCTGAATTGTTAATTATACATTAAAATAATACCGCCTCAGTTACGGTATAAATCCATTGTGCCTAGCTTTAACTCGAGAGCTTACGATGGCATTTATATATGTCTAGTTCGAGCTTTTATCGTGAAACATGCGATTCTCATATTAATCGTGTCATTACAGTACTATTACATGTACGAGTAGCTTTTAAATTTATGTGCAGAAAAGCTATAGTGTCCTTGTTTCAAAGATAAACAAATCTACATGTAATCCCAGTTTACTCGATGTCTTTTTTACGACGTGGAATTGCCGCCTCATCGAGCAATATGGACCATAAATATTTTTTGCGCCCAGGAGATGTTTTATGCTGTCAGTTTACTGAGACGTTTTATGGGGCAAGATCTCATAAAACTTTTGGTTTAATCCTCGAGTAGTTAGAAAAGGAATTCGAAAAACATATTTTTCTTCAATATTATCTCTATGAAAAGCGGGTTATTTTAAGAGCGGTTTTGAATCTCTAAGTCTGAAAAATGTTTACGAAGTGTAAGAACTACAAGCAGGTTGATTATTTTTTGGATCGTGCGTAGTATCGTTCGAAGTATCGTCTTCCATCGGTTGATTTTCCGCAAAGCTCTGTCCAGAACAATCGGCTGAAATATCTGTATAACGCGCGACCGAAATATCTAATTGGCACAACCCCAAACACCACGCCATCCAATAAACCCGAACAAATCTTTATCACTAACGGAATCTTGGGATTTATCTTCTATAGCTCAATCGGACGATTTGGGAATCTTGATCGTAATTTGGGGCTCATTTACGAGCATCTGTAAGCATAAATGGCGTCGTGTCACGGAATTATCATCATTGTGTTAAAATAAAACCTGCTTAACGGTATTTTTGATGATTAAAATATGCTGGTGACAATTGCTAGTAAAACATGTTGGTGAAAACTTGTATCATGCACTTTTTGTGCCTCTGTGATTTTAGATTTTTTATGTTTTTAGATTTTTTTGGTTTTCTTTTCTTCCAGAAATCTAGGAAAAGAGTTTTAATGTGACATTTATCCTCCTAATTCATTTCTGAGAAAATAGTTAAAATAAATATACCTAAAAAAGTTCGTGAACGCATTCTTCATTATTTTTCTTATTATTGCTGGTGTTTTTAAAAACGTTGTATTATTAAAGCTTATATTACGAATGGGTGCTTATGCTTATATCTAGCATAGTCTGGGTTGTGTTGAGAGGTATGAATGTGTGTATTTATGTTTGATTGTGTTAATGTCTGCATGTGTAAATATGTGTATGTGTGCTTACTCTATTCGACGGTCTCTAAATCCGTCGTTGGTAACGTCACAGTCGACGCACCACGGGACGCACTAATATACCCCAGACGATGGTCGCAAATTCCACATGGTTAGATTTATTTTTTTCTTCTTTTTTATGTGTAGTATCGCCCAAACCACTTTACGAGAAAATCACGATTTGTTGACGTGTATTTTGACGCGAGTCAAGTTTATCTTTTTTTATAAACCTATCTATACCATTGGTCAGCAAGTCCTGAATTTTAAATACTATGACTGATTTTTGGAATTGTGGCAGTCAAACCATATTTTAAATAGTTTTAAATGTAATAATGTTTATTATTACATTGTAAGTTCTGCTGCAAGGTATTTGTTAATGAATTTGAAGTACTGAATTACTGTAAAAATAATTTCCTAGCAAAATTTATTCATAAAACATATTGTTTTGTTATGGATATTATTTTCTAATTCTGCCAACATGCCTTCTTTTTAAAATGAATGGTATTTTTATGTTTAAAAAATTAAACAACAAAATCATCTCATCTTGACAAGTGTTGAGTACCTCATACAAGAGGCACCCCAAATAAAAAACGTAAAATGTCCCCCCACCTCACAGAATGTATTTGTACCAACTATTTTTCTTTGTATTACCACAAATGTTGTGTCTCGTTGTCACGTATGGGACAAATATGAGGTGGGACAAAGATAAGGTGTGAGATGGTTGGTGAATTGGACTACATTCATGACATGTCACGTATGGGACATATATATGAGGTGGTCGGTGTATTGGACTACAAATTAATGTTATGTCACGTATGGGACAAATATGAGGTGAGGTGTGAGGTGTTTGGTGTATTGGACTACATATCATGTCACGTTGTCACGTATGGGACAAATATGAGGTACGAGGTGGTTGGTGTATTGGACTATATGTCATGTCACGTTGTCACGTATGGGACAAATGTGAGGTGAGGTTTGAGGTGGTTGGTGTGTTGATGCACATGGGAAAAATATATGAGATGGTGAGGTGAGGTGATTTTTGTATTGCATGACATTTTTGTATTAGATCCGTGAGGTGAGGTGAAATTTTTTTGTGTTGTTTTTAAATATTTTTTATCGTAAATTATGGTTATGTGAATACCGCACAAGAGTCCCAACTGTTCCAAAAAAAAATATTGTAAATTGTTGTACGTTTCGGACAGCGTGGCAGTGTCCATCATCGATGAACAGTGCAACGCTGTCCGAAACGTTGGCTAAAGAAGGAGGTAGCGCAAAACGGCATAACTCCCCAAAAACAAATAACGAAAATACTTTTGGCCGTGAAAATCTAAAAAACGTATCTGACCTTTCTGAGGTGTTTCTGAGTTAGTTTCATTCTGAGTTGGCATAGAACCGTCTTTACGTACATAAGTAATAGACAATTAGAATGTCAAATTATAAAACTTTGTAACTAACTGACTAAAAATGTTGAATTATTGACAAACATGCTGTGGAAATCATTAAATTAAATAATTTAATTATCAGATTCTCAAACAAACATTATACTTTCAGACATTAATAATAACTACATGTTAATTCTATAAAAAAATCTGCAGCACAGGAAACACTAACAGTATCCCTTATTTATAATGTACAACGATTTTATTTATGACAAAACATGTAATCAAGCTAAAACGTTTTCAAACACAAACTGTGCTCTTACAAAGACAAAATTTGTATAGGGAATTCATTCCATAACATAAAAAGCTTGTTCAAATCCAATTTGCATTAAAAATTTATTTTCTATCAATATTACTAAAAGTAACACCACGCATTATTTTTCCATCAGCGAAATTCAATTAAGAATGGATACAGTTATTTTGGGGAAGGCATATTCCCAGCTAGTTATTGCAATGACCATACAACTAAAGAGGATGTGTACGCGATATTGGTATTCGGGGAAACTGTTGCTTCGAGTCATATTATAAAGGGTCTGCCATCTAACGTTTTTTTTTTCAACTAGTGCTTATTTCGTGAATGGTAACACTTAGCTCATGTCTGATTTGACAGATAATTAGTGTTATCCTTCCGCTGAACGAATATGGTTGTGTATACGCTTGAACAACGCTGGGAAATATTGCGACATTAC
Organism: Limnephilus marmoratus; assembly: GCA_917880885.1. NCBI lineage: Eukaryota > Metazoa > Arthropoda > Insecta > Trichoptera > Limnephilidae > Limnephilus > Limnephilus marmoratus. Next base: position 31,221,908 of record OU862909.1, on the reverse strand, counting down.
TTTGAAAATCATGGTAATGTGTGCGAAAATTGGAATTTTTTACAAATTGAAAAAAAAATCGTTTGGCCACCTCAGAGCTGCGATTTGACACCGTTGGACTATTATTTGTGGGGTGCCCTCAAAGATAAGTGTTACGCCGACAAGCCAGAGACAATTGACGCTTTAAAGGACAATATTCGTGAAGCCATTGGTGAAATACAGCTGCACACAATCGACAATGTGCTTAAAAATTGGACCGATCGTGTAGGCTACTGCATGGCCAGCCGAGGCAGCCATTTGAATGAAATTATTTTCCATTATTAACCGGAAGGATTGTACTTTCAAATAAAAAAAGAAATTTGAGAAAATATTCAGCAGTTTTTTTTATAGCATTTTCAAAAAAAAAAGTTATTTGGCGGACCCTTTATTTGCTTCGAGCCCCATTTTATGTATGCTTTAATGATTTGACGCAGAAAATGGTTAAGGAACCTACTTTATAATCTGCGCTCTCGCAGATGGCGCCAATTTAATTACAAGCTATGCTTTAAAATATTGAGTTAAATTAATTGTTTCCGTTCGTACGTTAATAAATAGTTTTGTCCATAAACAAACCCAAATATTTCAAAAAGGCTAACAAATTTAATTTTGTATCGGTGATAATTTAATATTCTATTCCTTAGCTTTTATAAGATTTGAGGTTGCTTATGGACGAAACTATTTATTCATGTTCTCATTGAGTTTGTAAGGGCGCGAAAAATTAACTCACCAATATTTTAAATTAATTTTTGAAAAGTTTTTGAAGTGAAACTTCTAAAGCCCCACTATGATTTGGATTTCGGATGAAACGGAAATGACGATTACTGTACCTGCGACGCATCAACTGCGCTCATTGACCGCTTTGATTATGATGTCACTTTTAAAGGCAGGGTTTGAGATATGAAATGGCATTGGTTGAGATATGAAACGGAAATTACGCTGGTCTGCGCTCATTGATCGCTTTGATTATGACCTCACTTTTCAAGTATAGGTTGAGATTGTATTGATATATTTTCGCTTATATCGCGTGTAAACTGCACTCGAATTTTTCAACCTATAATAATTTATACCGTAGATTCCGTTTAACCTTCAGATTCCGTTTAACCTTAAACCAATTTTTCTTAGTAGCGCAAACATTTGAAAAATCACGAGATATTCTGAATTCTTGAAAAATCTGATCCAATTTTGAAAATTTAAAAATATTTTTTGATTAACAAATTTTCTTTTAATAAATATTATGTAATATATAGGTACTTAATCACTTGTTTAAGTTCTTTCCACAATTAGGTAGATCTAATTTTGAAAATGACACATAAATTCGAAGCTAATTTGAGTTCATCGAACCGGATTTACGCAGGACAAACAACTGAAATTAGTATTTTTATAATATTTTCACACATGACAGCTTTTCAGCATAGCTGTAAGTAATTTACAGAGTGTCTGTTTTGAATAATTTTAATGTTCAGTGTACATTTGTTACTGAAAATTAAAACTCTTCAAAACAGAATGTCTAGAAATGGTTACATACTTAATGCCGAAGAAATTCCAAAAAAGGTACAGAGCTATTAAGCTATTTATTAAAAGTGAGCAGAAGCTTTTTAATCTTGAATACGTGATAAAATGTAAAGGCGTCTCCTAATTGTTGAATTAATTAATTTGAGTTGTTGAAAATTAATGATTTCAAAATAATGTATTGAATACATGCGGCATATTTAAGTGGAATAAACTTACTCTCAATATCGCCCTGGTGAAAGACCACTTTTTTCATGGTGCCATCAATACCATCGAAATATTGGATTCCTTAAGACGAAACTTAAACGGTGTTACGATGCACAAATAAGCCCCTACTAATTATTCACCCACGCCACTGCACAGACTACAGTTTCGCTCTTTCGCCGCAAGCGCGCCGCGCGCGCTAGTGGAGCCAAATGCGAGCAACGGTCGGCGAAGCCACCGACTCTCCACACTTCCTAGGGAGAGCGCTCCGCGAACAGTCGATTGTTTTGTTAAGGAGAAATTCTCTCCGCAGGGCACCTTTGTGGCCCGAGTCATCCGCGACGCAATATGGCGTCGGGAATTTAATACGCAAATGCGTGTTCTAGATGCTACGGCAGACAAGGCCGAAGCGTAATTTAAAGTACAGTGACAATGTTTACGTGTGTGGGACGTTTCACCTGGAGTCTCCTGTTGGAACGAGATCCCCTCTGCTGCGGACGAGGATTGGACCTGCCGCCTCCATCGCAGTAAGCCCCCTTAAATTAATGTGTTCTATTTGCCCTCGCGATTTTACCTGAGCAATGACGACCCCAGAGAGGACAGGTTGAGAGACTTACCGTGTAGGGACATTCTAGCCAGGAACTGCCTTTTAACCTTGTATTTCTGTGTTTTCTCACAATACATTTTGTTTGTTTTACCTAAATACCGTTCTTTTATTGAGGAGATTGTTCGAGGGTGATCACGGCCAGTATTTCCCCCCATGTAAAACATTCCAAACAGCCTACCGGCGACCACACCACCCTGATGACGAGGGTCTCCCCTGCTTGCCGTTGGTTCGAGCTAGCCGCCTGCAAGGTAGGTCGGAGCCCGCCCTGTGGTGCCGCCCTCCTGGTGGCACCCGGGCCCAGCGAGGTTCTGGTTCCTATACGGGGCGTAGTCCCCGAGCGCAACTCTGACACCATGTAGCCGCTGCCAGGTTGTTAGCAACCTAAGGGCGCGAATTGAAACGTTGCTTGAAATGAGTCCAGTCTTCCTCTTTCCAATCTACTTCCTTTCTCCACTACCTTCAGACTTACAACATACCCCGATAAGGGATTTCATAGTTTCACTGGATCCAGACGGTTGTATATATATATTGTACCATAAGCGCAACCCTGACTATAACAGAACGTGAAGAACTTTGGCCCTCGTGTTGAATAGTTTTTTCTTTATTTATTTTTATGTATTAGCTCCACAAAAAAGGCCATGAGGAAAACAATTTCACTCAGGGCCTATGTCATCTTTAATGACGCTGTGTGAATGGGATGGTCTTTTTAGCTAAAGGAAGGAGGGAAAGTTCTGCGAAGTAAGAAGGTATGAGGAATGGCGGTCAACATATGAATCCATACCTCCCACTGCGGTACAAGGCTCCCTTAACCAATCTCTCCCGATTCGCCACACAGTATATGGGCAAACGCATGTGTCGCCGAAGTCACCGAACGTAGCAAATCCCTTGGGGTTACCCATGGCAGGGGTGTTGGTTATCCATTAGATGGTTCCCGGGGTTTACCCAAACCCCACCTACCAATTATCGTATAAAAAATCGATGCGCCGTGACGTGTCTGCGTCCTACTCCGTTCCACAATCCCAAGGGTGTTGGCAGTGTTGTCGTAACAGTGATGGAACATAAACTGGACCCGCACCAAAACCCGCCGCGGCCGGCAGAACTAAACTGGACCCGGACCAAGATACACAGAATGGACAAGTTCACTTCTCCATTTATCGAGTCTCCTCTTCTACTGCTCCAGTTTGCTGTCTGCTTTGCGTAACCAAACATCGCCATCACTAATAGACACCGAAAATGTACATCTTCAAAAACATATTCCTACCGATTCATTCGATTTTCATTATATATAATCTGTTTTTAATACATTTTATAGATAATACATTTTTAATACATATCGTAGTTTTTATTAAACATCGTGGATAAACCGGTCAGTGGCCGAGTTAGCATCACTTTGGCGTTCCATCTAGGCGTCGTGTGTTCAATTCCTCGGCTGGCTAAGTCATCCATCACGACGCAAGTAAAATTTTACGATTACTTTGATTTGAACTGATTACTGTCGGTTAATAAGTTATTCGTTACTCGGGAAAGTTTGCAATTCTTTAAAAAAAACTGGAAGATTTTATTTTTTATTTTTACTTTAGCTCCATACAGGAGGCCCTGATGAAAACAATTTTTTTGAGGATGCTATGTGGAGGGTCTTTTTAGGAAGGAGAGGAAATTCTGGGAAGAAAAAGGGTATCAGGGACGGGTAGGAATCTGGGAGTCAGTGTGTCCAGGAGTAACGGATGTATGAATCCATTCCTCCCACTGCGATGCAAGGCGATGGGTCGAGAGAGTCCGACCGGCAAAAGGTCTCCCTCAACTAGTCTCTCCTGATATGACCCACCACGCGGTAGGACGGCTAACGCATCCGCCGCCCAGACCTGGACAAACTTCACCACATGAACCCGGGCGTCCCTGCTAAATCACCAAACGTAGCGAACCACTTGAAGTGACCTATGGCAGGGGTGTTGGTTATCCAATAAATAGTTCCTGGGGCGGCGGTACGGCCGATTCTAAGCTCCTTTCAGTTTTTAAACGAATGGTGATCAGTATGATTATTATGCAATGCCGTCCAAAACGTTGGGTAAAGAAGGAGGTGCGAAATACGGCATAGTCCCCCAAAAATAAATCTTAATAAAATTCGATAGAAAGCTGAAACAAACCTAGAATCGGTGTTTAACGGGGACCTTTCAAAATAAAATATGGCCATTTGACGACACTCTTACATTAATTTTCTGCGTGAAAACTGGGCCTAAATAAAATTTTAATAATGGTTTCACAAGATACGTATTGAAAATTACCACTAGATTTTCGAAAATCTCTATGATTTTACCCTTTTTGCACTTGTCGTTCTTGATTAATTAAATTGGGTATATAACTGTTTTCATCTATATGTTTAGGTAGACTCTGTTAATTAGATTTAAGAGGGCATTACCAGAGAAAACCATAAATATGTCATTTTCAAATCAGATTTTAGACGTATTGACTCTTTTCCACAAAAGATTATAAATGGATTTCGAAAGATTGTTCTTTTATCTAGCATTCGCATGTAATAAATTTTGAGAAAATTTTTAAATTTTTAGTATAATAAGGTTATTCCATAGGTCGTTGGCAGATTTGTAAAATTTTCAAAAAAGATTTTGTATTATACCACACCCATTTCAAATAATATAATCATGCAGTAAAATAAATCAATACATTATCTAGCAAACGCATGTTTTAGAATTTTAATTTTAGTTTCAATAAAATCATTAAAAAATATGAACCTACATGTGTTTTTTGGCGAAAATTGGTCCATTTGTGTATTTATTTGCGCACTTACAAACTAATATATTTCAGATTTTTTTAACATTCTTATTAAATTTAGACATTATTGAAAAATGATAAATACTTATAATTAAAAAATAATTACAAAAAACATTATTTTAATGGTTTTATCATCACGCCTTTCAGCATTTTTGGATGAAGGTATAAATTAAAGCTAATTTGGATTGAAATAAATTCGATATTGAGTTATAATTTTAAAAAGCTGGTACGGAGAACAATTAATCTTTCTCATTGTAACCGCCCTGCACGATCGTAAGAACAAATTTCGACGAAATGTGGATTTTCTTCCGCTGGCTGGTTAAACGCTCTTAATCATGGGTTCGATTAATGATGAGTAATTACTCTTCTACAAATAATACTATTTTACTACCATCACAGCAGTGATTTAATTGGATTTTGTGGAATTCCATTATTTGTAATTAATAACTCGTAAATTAAACACAATAATAATCATAACGATTTGTGAACATTAGTATTTATTTAATTCTATTCTAGCAAACGGAATAATGTTATGTGATTTAAAAAAACAATTCTGGAAAGGAAGAATTTTTTTCCCCCCAAAGTCAGACACTTTTATTCAATCTGCAGGCTTACCTTCATATTAAATATTAAATTCGCAGTACATATTTCTTAGCGTCTCGTTTCCTATTCAGCAAATTCATCACCGACCCACCACACGGGATAAAACAGTTTCTATTCGTATTTACAATTCCACAGCTCCTAAATAAATATTTATTACGACCATTTTTATTCGAAAATATATTATTCGATCTGTAGTTATTATTGGGTAGGGGTAAAGGGAAGGTTTATTATTTATATACTACTAGCGAGCTTCCGGCATGCGTTGCAATGGCACTTGAATAGATAAATAGTTTCTCCCTGTGCTTCTCTCCCTCTCCTTTCCCATTCGTCCCCGTTCTCCTTTCGTCTCCTATTTCCCTCCCGCGTTCTCCCTCCACCTCCCCTCTTCCGCTTCCGCCCGTCCTGCAATCCCTCCCCCCTTCCGCGTTCACCTTCTACATTGCCCCTCCTGGATTCCCCTTGCCTTCCCTCCTCGCCGCTAAACTATATGAAATATTCAAAAATTTCAAAAATTCGGGCGCCAGTCATTGCAATTTTTTCATACAAATTTCATAACGCCAAAGCTCACCAATATATACAGAAACCTTCGCGGGCGTGCGCACAACAATTCACCAAAGTTTCATCGCAATCGGATAAATAATCTAGGAAATAATTTCATAACGCCAGAGCTCACTGTCGGATCGATGGTTTAGGTGCGCCTGGGAGACAAACAAAGAAACATTCATTTTTATATATTAATAGCTTTACTACCCGGCCTCGCTCTATTTTTTAACGGTGACCGGACAACTCAGAATGAATTCAACTCAACACCTCCTTTGAAAAGTGATAAAAAAATATATTAAAAATTTCTTAAATATGTTAGGTTATGGGCTCTTTTCAAATTTATTTTTCTCATAGCCCTTATTGACTTTTCATAGAGATGTTGAGATGATTGATTCCGAGTTGTCATGGATCCGATTTCAACACAATTTTTAATCAAATAAAAAAGGTTCCATAGCTCAGTTGGTAGAGCACTTGCCATGTAAACAAAGGGTCCTGGGTTCGAGTCCCGGTGGAGCCAATATCTTTTTCTGATTTTTCTGTCTCCAGATTTTCGATGGAGTTTCGCTAATATTGTCTTCATTTAATTAAATAAAAAAAGTCTTGTTGAACAGTGAAGTTCTCCTGTCTAATTTTTTTATAAATGGATATTTCCAAATGTCATAGCGCATGACAAAAATGACGTTGTTTTGTGCAAAAAATAGTTACGTACACCTATGAATTAAGAGGGCATTACCAGAGAAAACCGGAAATACGTCATTTTCAAAAAAAGTTTTTAGACGTATTGACTCTTTTCCACAAAAAATTATAAATGGATTTCGAAAGATTGTTCTTTTATCTAGCATTCGCATGTAATAAATTTTGAGATTTTTTTTAAATTTTTAGTATAATAAGGTTATTCCATAGGTCGTTGGCAGATTTGTTAAATTTTCAAAAAAGATTTTGTATTATACCACACCCATTTCAAATAATATAATCATACAGTAAAATAAATCAATACATTATCTAGCAAACGCATGTTTTAGAATTTTAATTTTAGTTTCAATAAAATCATTAAAAAATATGAACCTACATGTGTTTTTTGGCGAAAATTGGTCCATTTGTGTATTTATTTGCGCACTTACAAACTAATATATTTCAGATTTTTTTAACATTCTTTTTAAATTTAGACATTATTGAAAAATGACAAATACTTATAATTAAAAAATAATTACAAAAAGTACATTATTTTAATGGTTTTATCATCACGCCTTTCAGCATTTTTGGATGATGGTATAAATTAAAGCTATTTTGGATTGAAATAAATTCGATATTGAGTTATAATTTTAAAAAGCTGGTACGGAGAATAATTAATCTTTCTCATTGTAACCGCCCTGCACGATCGTAAGAACAACTTTCGACGAAATGTGAATTTTCGTCCGCTGGCTGGTTAAACGCTCTTAATAAAGAAAGACGCTTTTTACTACTTGCTGCCAGAGCTCATCGTTAGAGCGTACATGTGTACTTAAGTTTGTACCTATTATATCAATCAATTCGAAGTTTTTTTGTTTACAAATTAAATGTTTTACATTGTCGATTTTGTGGATAAAAAACCACTTTGATGTTACGGCGATGAAAATCGTTTTATATTTGATTGAGTCCTGTCAAACAATGATGTGCTACCATTTTTATAGAATTTGCTAGAAATCGTTTGTTATGCTTTGTACTTAGAATTCGGTGCTTTTGATCTTTGGATCACCCGGTGTTGGTTAGTCATATTTTAACAGTGAGTAAACGGATACCTATCGATGGAAAAATCGTTTTTTCCCTGAGAGTAAACCATCCATCCGCACCCTTAAGCCAAGTATCTGCTAATTTATTTGGAAATCTTAGAATCATTCAAGATTTCATCTACTTTAGATGCTCTCTCCGTAGGGTTGACTTCACTTGCATCAGCTCTGCGAAACTGCATTAGTACCAATCAAGAGGTGCTGCGAATTCCTCTTTTGCGCTTTATATCAATCTTTCCTTGAATTATACTATCTTCTGGGTACTTGTGGTACGTACTTGTGATTTCTCAAAATTTAGACTTTTTAAATCTAGTATATACAATTCCGCATTTTTCAGCCCTTCGGCGAAGCCTTGCATTCTTTGATAATCTCCAATTTTTTCACACGATCATCCATGAATTTAGTTTTTTTAACCAAACTTTTATTAAGTTAATATTACAAAAATTTAACTGGAATCTAAATCGGAATTTATATAATTAATTGCAATGGTGTCAATTCAATGCAGTATGTATTAAGGCCTGCGTTATACGCCTTATGTCTGGGATTTTCCCGACTGACGGAAATGCGTCATTTTCCTTTATGGCTCAAATATATTACTATGACAAGGTTTCTTGTATCGTTAATGGACGGGTTGCGGCGCTATTTTTATCGGTGTCAATCATAATATTATTATGTATTCCTTAATATTAGGTCCTTACATATAAAATTGGCGTTTTGCCGTACTGGCAACTTTGATCTCAAATACCTTCTTTTTGGTTGAGAATTCCAAATTCAAATTTATACAGCTATTTACTCATGTATTTGTGTTTCGAAAATTATAATTCATTTGTTTTTTCCTTAATCGTTTTTTTTCTTTGCGTCACTTAGTTTACAAAATCGAAAACTTGAAATATTGCGTTATTTACGAGTACGAGTTCCACCGTGGCACCAGTGCAGTAGAAACGGCTCGAAGGATTAATGATGTGTATGGCGACGGTGCCGCAAAAGAAAACACAGTGCGTTTTTGGTTCCGTTCTGGAAATTTCGACCTGCAGAACAAGCCCCGTGAACGGCCGGAGACCAAAGTTGATAATGAAGAATTGAAGGCTATTGTGGAAGCGGATCCATCGCAAACCACGTCCGAGTTAGCTGCAGGCTGCGGTGTTGTGATAAAACTGTTTTAATCCACTTGAAGCAAATTGGGAAGGTGAAAAAGCTTGAAAAGTAGGTACCTCACCAATTGAGTGAAGGAAATCAACAAACGCGCGTTGACCGCTAGACCACACACTGCACAGCAGACGGTTACCAAATTAGAGAAGCTTTAGTTGGAATGTCTAAGACATCCACCGTACTCTCCGGACCTTGCCCCAACAGATTACCATTTTTTTTGAAATTTGGATAACTTCTTGCAAGGGAAAAAATTCAACTCCCATGGGGCATTCCAAACCGCCTTCAAAGATTTTTATTGATTCCCGTCCGAATGGTTTTTTTAGTAAAGGGATAGATGAACTTACCTATGAGATGACAAAAGTGCATAGATAGCAATGGTATATACTTTGATTAAATAAATATATTATATTTTAAAAAAAATCGACTTTATGTTCCTCCCATACAAAACGCAAATTTCATATGTAAGGACCTAATATGTCCTAATGAATACATCATATTCTAGCATCTCACATCCCTGAGCCAAATGGCTCTTGGAGAAGACTTCCAATTTTGGCCCCTTTTCGTAATATCTTAATATAAGGTACAAGGACCAACTTTTACCAATGGTAACGAAAAACTTTGCGATAGTAGATACCCTTTATGCCATTTTGCGTGGAGTGACACTGCAGTACTTTTCTATTCGCGAGTTAGAAAGTTATATAAAAGGCTTTAAAGCGCTCGCTAGTGTCGTCGCATTTTTATTTAGAAAAAAAAAGTAAATGTTCACAATAATAATAAGATAGGTACATATCATTCATCAGATTTTGGTTACCCAATTAGTAGAGAAATATTCTCGGGTCTAATTGGGGAGCTAGTCTATGTACTTATGCTATATATTTAGAAGTGCTTATATATATTATGTATGGTTACAAAAATGGAAATAGAATAGGTACTTTCAAAAATACTGTAAGATATTACAAAATATTGTACAAGTGGAAATATACATATAATTATAGTAATAGAATATCAACAAAATGTTAGCAACAGAATATATCTGAAAATCGTCGATAAAAATAAGTCAATCTGTTGCTTATCTGTAAAAATACAACGTAAGTTTTTTTTAAATCAAAAATAGTTTTTCTCACTTTTTATTGCATCGGGTAAATCGTTGAATAGCTTTGGGCCTACATTTTCATAATGGTGTTGTGCAGCTGTCGTGTTGCATCTAGGTACATATATGTTCCCAGATGTTTCAGGTCATATACTTCGTGTTGAGGACACTTCAGATTCATTAAAAACTGTTAATATAGCATTTTGTAAATAATTTTGATACCGGAAGGATCTTAAATTTTTCAAAAAGTTCGCTGGTAGGGAAAATTCTTGTTTTTTTTTAATAACTTTGATGATCATTTTTTGTGTTGTTATTATCGGATATAGATTATTCTTATAGATGCTTCTCCACGCGATTATGCCGTACTGCAACACCTGTACACGAGCAAAGTAAACCACTAGGTATATTGTCGTGGTGACCACTGGTCATAACCACCATTACGTAGTGGTCTAACTATTTCGTTAAACTTAAAACGGACCTTAAATTTTTCAAAAAGTTCGCTGGTTGGGAAAATTCTTGGTTTTTTATTAATAACTTTGATGATCATTTTTTGTGTTGTTACTATCGGATACAGATTAAGTAAACCACTATATTGTCGTGGTCAATGACCACCACCACGTAATTGTGGTTATGAGTTATGACCACTGGTCTTAACCGCCATTACGTAGTGGTCTAACTATTTCGACGTTTAGTCAGGAGCTGCAGGTTTGATTGTGTGTAATTTGTTCTATTCATGAAATGGTAGAGCGCCTCAGCAATGCTCTATCTATCCGTAGCAGCTTTTTATAATTGCCCCTACTAAGATCGGGCCTGTCTGTGAATGAAAATATATTCCCAAAAATGTCTTATTTTTTCTTCACTTATGTTTCAATATTTTTTAACTTGTTCTTGAACACGCCTACACACTTTACTGCTCGACCGTCCTCCCCCGTCCCCGCCCGTTGTTCAGAACCCTCGCCTTGCCCCCCCGATAACGCGAAAGGAGGCAATGACATTATGACTGTACCACGTCCCCTATTCAACGGGTTTTTCAATACAACTTTTGTAATTGGCGTTGCCTGAAAAATCAGCAGCGACCTGCTTTAGTCCCCGTGTTAATCCCTAATGAATATTCATAGGGCCCGAGTTTTAATGGTTTTCGAACCGTGTGGTATTTTAATCGTTTCAATGTTTACTGCCCAGTGTGGTTACATTTTAACGAAGGTGTGTTTTGTGCAAATTTCAATTAGTTTCGTTATGACGGGAAAATGGTTTCCTTGATTGTGGCCTCCGTAACGTAATAATATCAATTTACTTAGAGTAGATTTTTTTTCACCAAGACTTAGTCAAACCTAACTCCCGTGAACCCGGCCGAAATTACAAAAAAAATAATAATTTCACCTTGTCGGCCCATGGAAGTATTCGGAACCTACAAAATCATACATAGGTTAAACATTTTCTTTTGGTAGGATGCATTTTCTGGGGTAGGACTAAGAGTTCTTAACTTATGGTTAGATACCACATTTTTCACAACTTAAGTAAGCAGTTTGCTAAATGACAACGAAATCTAAATAAACTGAATTATCATCAATCTCAATTGGTATCAGAACATTATCTTGCGTACTTAGAACAGGCAGCTGTTAATCGTTAATTTATAACAAACCGTTAATTTATTCCAGGATTTGGTGAAGTGAGTGCAATCTCACACATCCCATAGAGAGTATAAGTACAAATAGTAAAAACATAGGTATTTATAAACAAGAGTAAAGATAGAACAAAGTCAAAACTAAAAATAAAAATTAAATCGAAAATAAAGAAACGGAGGAAAGAAGAAAAATAAAATAGAGAAAAAAACGAGTTCGGGACAGGGACGTTCATAAACGATGGGGCGAGTTCGAAGAGCATACGATTTTATTCTGCACATTGCACATTTATTATTATGTATTTGACGATAAAAAAATATCCTACATGTTAATTATAACACTTTAAAATTAATTAGGTAACTGTAACTTTGTGTGTACCATGTTTAATACAAAATAACATTGATTAGAGCCCGCGCAAGAGGGACAGAAGCAACAGATGAGAAGAGAGAGGCCGGGGGCAAAGGAGTGGAACGAGAGTCACAGTGTTTTCCAGAAGGTTTTATCGGGAACATGTATTTTATATTTTGGAGCTAATTACCAGGCTCAGCTGATTATTGACCACGTTCCCAATTTCTAAGGCTTACAAATTATCATTTCTTTTCCTTCGTTACCAATGTAACTGTATTATATTAATGGTTTCATGACAAAACGAACAGTACAAAATGAAAAATGAAGAATCTTTTAATAATGATAATAATAATAATATAATGGGATAATTTGTAGAGCACTGTGTTTGTGAAAAATCATTTCAAGGGCGCTGTACAATTTATTATAAATGACTATGTAATTTTATTATTTACAAATTTAATAGATACGGAAAACATACTTATCTGGCAGGTCACTTCCGATCAACACACTTTAATTAGAAAGTTTTATGCTTGGAGAAGATAACAGCTTTGCACGCGGAGGACATTAGATTTAAAACACGGGAAAATGCATGATTTTATATTTGCTACCCCCATCACTCTTAATATTACATTTATGAGAAGATCAGTGGCAAAAGTAGAGTTGATATTTATTTTGAAAGACTGGAGAATTTAGGAATCCTCAAGGCTGGAGAATTTTTTTGAAATGACCTTTACAAAAGCTTACAAATGTTTTTTTTTTTCATTTTTACACAATTAGTTACAATATTGCCGGCAGGGAAGGTGAAAATGAAGGTTTTTGACTTTATGGATATGACTGTCTGAAAAAAAAAGTTTTCTTCGTGTTTTGTTTACAAACAAAATAACTTGAGTTAACCTTAGGCTGAATTTAGTCTTACGTTGACCGCACGCGCACCGTCGGCGCTGATGGTTGAGATATATGAATTTCTAGGAAGCGTTTTTGAATGACACGTAGCTATCAGCGCGCAAGGTGGTCAGCGCTGATAGTCCAGTCAGTCTGTGTCGTAGAACACCAGTTGAAGGAACTAAATAGTATAAAGCTAATTTTTTCCCCATCGACTACTACCATTTAGACAAGGGTTTAGCAAAAAGTCCCCTCCCCTACCCCCCTTGCTTCCCCCCCTGTGCCCGCCCAAACATGAAAAGTGTAAGGGTTTTGTAAATCGCTTCTATCTCGATTACTAAACAACATATCGGATTGCAATTTTTTTTATTCTCTTTGCTGTAACATTATCTACAATTAATACCCAGTTAACTTTCGTCGTAACTTTTACCGTTTGTTTGTAATTCGTATGATAAGGTAAAAGTTTGTATATTTTTTGGCAAGTAATTTTACTTTTTGTCACATAACTTTATACGCCGACATTTTATGAAAAAATATTTCCTACAAAAGTTGTAGTCTCTATTATTACCTTTAAAATGATATATTTTAATGTGTACTTTATGGCTAGTAAACGCCAGATATCAACCGCGAGTGCTTGGTGCGCACCATCCCTGCGTCGCTCCGCGACACTCTGATGTCGGAACATGTTTCCTCACATCCCGACTTATCCTAGCCTGTCCTGTGCCCTTCGTAGTACTAGTGGAAATCATGAACGTGAAATAATATTTATTCACTTTGCTGCTAGGCCCTGCGGGCGGCTTTTGGTTCGGCTTCGCCCGGTTTGAGTGTTTATGACCATTTTGTAAATCCAACAGGAACTGGCTCCTAAAATAGCCAGTTCCTCGGATCTACTGTAATTCTGTGACTCCAAAACAGCTGTGTCGAGTGATTTCCGAGTTCCACGTGTCAAGACATGCGACTTTGAAGGTAAATTCAATGTCCCAGTTTTAATGTATAAGTACTAAAAAGGCGAAAAGTGGCGTAAAGTCCTTAACAATAGAAAACATTTCTGAAAATATGCCCACTCAATGCTTAGTCTCAGCTCGTAACATGCTTAGATTATGTAGTTTTGCTTTTGTGCCAGTTTCACTACCTGGATGGTCTGGATACATGCAAAACTGTTACGATGGTAGACAAAGCTTTGAACCATCTTATGTACTGGCTTTGCCTTTTATAAACATAGATCCAGGAAATCCGACTGCTATTTACTCTGCCCTTAGTTACGCTTCTAAAGAAAGCAAGTCAGCTGGCCAGCCGTGTATTGTGACATTTGACCAACCACTTTTCCTGAAAGCAGTAGACATTGTTGCAAGTTCTTCTACAGAAAGGGAAATATCTGTAGTAATCGTCAGACTAGGCGGATTCCATCTTCTAATGAGTTTCCTTGGTTGTTTAGGAAGGTTTATGGAAGGTAGTGGAATCGAAGAAATGTGGACCTCTGTTTATGGAAAATCAACGATTCCTCACCTTATGTCAGGACATGCTTACGCAAGGTCTTATAGAGCTCACATGATGACCCAGGCAGCTTTGATGTTACTGCTATTCGAGGAATGTTCATCTCTTAAAGAAATGATTACAAACGACTTTAAGGATATTCATAACCAAACAATAAACAAACAAACAAGTGTTGAAGACGCCATGAGAGATTGTAAAACAAATGAAATAATGACAAGACTAGAATAAGTGTATGAAGATTTGGTTAAAACTAGTGGATCTTCAAAACTGTGGCTACAAGAGTTTAAATTGGTGAATTTGGTTCTAGACTTTATTCTGGCAGAGAGAATCGGCGATTGGAATTTGCACATTAATACAGTCAAGCAAATGATACCGTATTTCCATGCTGTTGGACATTTGCTCTACGCCAAATCCGCACAAATATACTTACAACAAATGTTGAGTGTACAAACGAAAATGACAAATGAAGACTTCGAAAGGTTCGTCAATAAAGGTTTCTTTACAGTTCGGCGTACGGATGGATTTTTTTACCGGTATCTGGACGGACATGACCATAGAGCAGACATTAATGCGATCATCAAAATCCATAGGTGGGCTTACTCATGGACGAGGATTAAGCGAGAGGATGCTAACCAGGTTTATTGCTTGCGCTCCTGGATCCCTACAAATTTGTGAGGCTTTCGAGAAGTTCTCTGGCTGCTTGACTCAGTTTAACGAACAGCACACTGAACTAAGATGCAGTAGAAGAGAAAGGGACTTGCAAGATATTAGTAAATTTCTCGGATGGCTGCGTATCCATAATCCTTTCGACAGAGCAAATATTTAATGTCTTTATCCTCTGGTCTAGTAGTGACAAGTTCGGGTGTAAACTGCGATGAAGCGTATGATGTAGGAATGAACTGCTTGAAAGACATCGAAGGAAATAATTTAGCAGATGTTAAATTGAAAAGAAAAAATAAAGTTAAAACTATAGGCTCCGTAGTAAGTGGCATAAATGTGAGATCTGAAGAAGTGCCAATTAATCCTGATCAGCTGTTTAATAGGGTTATTTGTATGTCTCAAGGAACAAATAATCTCAAACAATACATCAACTATGAACTCAGCCCATACCCTTTGTCTTTATTTGAAAACAATAAAATGATAAGAAAGGGAACTTAATCAAGTCTTATGAAAATATTTGAAAAGTGGACAGTTAGCAACGAAGTTTTTGAGAATTTGCCCCCAAAAATATATGTAGTAGATGGAGGGTATCTTTTGCACAGTGTTATTTGGCCTGACAAAGTAACATATAGCAGCATCATAGAGAAGTATGTTGACACTGTAATGAAACGGTATGGGAAAGATTGTCATGTTGTGTTCGATGGGTATCCTGACTATCCCACCACAAAAGGGGTCGAACATATGCGGAGAAGTAAAAAAACATCTCTAGAAATGAAATTCAACGTTAATATGGAGTGCTCTGTGAAGCAAAATGAATTTGTGGCAAACCCAAAAAACAAAAGCCAGCTTATTGAACAGCTCTCTCAAAAGCTTAATGAAGCAAACATTCCAACCATTGTGGCGGAGGAAGATGCAGATACTGAAGTGGTCGGAAGAGCAATAGATGTTTCCCATATTCAAAGTGGGAGGCCTGTAGTTGTTGTCGGACAGGATACTGATCTTTTCGTTCTATTGTTAGGGCTAACACAGTGTCAAAATGTGCGACTATTCTTTCACAAACCCTCTGGCACACCATCAACGTATGACATCAGCAAGATTCATGAAGAGATTGGTGATATGAAGGATGTGATATTATTTTTGCATGCTATCACAGGATGTGATACCACGTCATATTTATTCGGCAAGGGCAAAATTAACGCCTACAAATTGCTAAGTTCATCAAATGATTTCCGCACAAAAGTTTTACAATTTTATGAAAAACAGACAGACAAAAATATTCTCAAAGAGGTAGGAGAGGCTTTTGTCTTGAAACTATATGGATGCACAAGGTCTGCAAGTCTGAATGACAGTAGATATTCAATGTACCTTAAAGCTGTTGCAAAAATGTCATTAAAATCCAAATTTAACATGGCATCCCTCCCTCCAACATCTGGTGCTGCTACGCCTATCGAACATACTATCAGATTCAAAAATGGATCGGAGATAAGGAAATCCGCTACGGACTGGGGATGGATTTTAACTGACAACATGCTGTACCCAGTGCACTCAAAAAAAACACCGGCACCTGAAGAAGTTATAAACTTAGTTTCCTGCAACTGCAAAAAGGCTTGCAAAAATAATTGTAGCTGCTTTAAAGCATCACTTGATTGCACAGAAATGTGCGGGAGCTGTGGCGGATCATGCAGCAATGTAACTTTGGTTGAAGTCGAGGAAAATGAAGAACTTCTCATGGAAGTTTAGGATATCATAAAATTAAGATACCGCAATTATTTTGTTCTAAAATAACATCTTTAAAAAATAATACATGCATTTCAATCCAAAAACTATTTAAAATACCTGTTTTCGCTGAATACTTATTATTATTTGAAACAAATTTAAAAAGTGAGGAATTTAGGTTTCACCGAGACTCGATTAGTTTTATTTGTAGACAATGCAATAGTGTACCTTAAAGATAAAAAACACTCTCACTATACCTACAACAATATTTGCAATGCAACGCCGCGCCGGCCGGCCCCACCTCGACCGAACCCGCCATGATAATCTCGCTGGATCTCCAACAAAGTTAGTACTATTTTATATCATTTTAAAGGTAATAATAGGCGCTACAACTTTTGTGGAAAATATTTTTTCATAAAATGTCGGCGTAAAAAGTTATGTGACAAAAAGTAAAATTACTTGCCAAAAAATATACAAATTTTTACCTTATCATACGAATTACAAACAAGCGGTAAAAGTTACGACGAAAGTTAACGGGACATTAATTGTATACAATATTATAGCAAAGAGAATAAAAAAAATTGCAATCCGCTATGTTGTTTAGTAATCGAGATAGAAGCAATTTACGAAACCCTTACACTTTTCATGTTTGGGCGGGCACAGGGGGGGGAAGCAAGGGTGGTAGGGGCGGGGGCTTTTTGCTAAACACTTGTCTAAATGCTAGTAGTCGATGGGGAAAAAATTAGCTTTATACTATTTAGTTCCATCTAAAAACACAGGCTGACTGGACTATGATGGCTACGCGGCCGTACGCGTCGCGCGTCGGCGCCGCGTAGCTGTCGGCGCTGACCATCGCACGAGCGCCTCTGCTTTCAGTGAGCATTCTAGTGTCGAGCGGAGCGGACATCGTCAGCGTGTACAGTCATGGCGAATCGTTTTTATTTTTTTGGGATAGGTAGTACAAAGCAGCAATAACTAATACACTCCGCATTTTAAGTCTTCGTCTGTACAGTAAGGCGGTCAGTACGATACTGAAACGAGCCACGCTGAGCCTCAGCGCTGACGAACTACGCGCTGATCTATGAGCGCTGACGGTGAGCGTGAGACTAAATTCAGCCTTAACAGAAGCATTTTTTTATGTCACTGTTCAGTTTTATCCGATTACCAATATTAATACGACAGTTTCGTGAGTTTTCGTCTAGAAAGTTTTATTCATTTCATTCATCTGCGTCGCGTAAAAACTTATAATAAACGTCACAATTCAAATCATTTTGCATCATAAAATTACTAATTCTTCAGATCTCAATCAAGACTTTATAGTTCTCTTTTATCTTCAAAGGTTTGCAAGATAAAAGATAACAAATTTATCCACCATAAAATTCGCGGTGACTGTCGAAATATAAAATTCCATTATTATTTATTATTCGGGAATTTAAACTGCGCCGTGTGAACTTAGGAGCTGCCCCATAAATCTGTAATAATCCTCTGCAGCCGGGGTCCTCATTAACGCGCGCCTTTCTTCGCCTTGTCCGCCCAACCGATGAGAGCTCGGAAACTCCAACTCGGCAATTCGGCCTTGTCGCCATCGCTTTCCTCGCTTACCTCGCCTACCTCGATTTCCCCACATTCCTCGCTTCCTTCGTTTACCTCGCTTACCCCACTTTCCTCGTTTTCCTTGCCGAAGTGTGTTTGTAGTATCAAGATCACTACTTGAATTTTAGAATGGCACTACAAATTACAACATGATTCTCCTCGTTGCCAGTTTTATGCACATTCACGTGTCACACTTTATGTGATTGTGTGTTCCGTTACATTGTGTCATTTGTCTGGACGGGTTAGGAGTAAACGAACTGTGGCCCACGAATTCTTTTTTGAAAAGGAAAAAAATAAGAGATTTTTAATCCTTCTATTGTTGCCTAATCAAAAATATTTTCAATTTTTGGTGGTAAGTGCACCAAAATGTACAATTTAAAAAAAAATTATTGGCGACTATACCGGATGTTAAGGGACGTACTTGACTTACTTGACCAGTGATTTCTGGATTAAAAATTTCGTTTACATTATTTGGAGTAAAAAAATTTTGGTCTCTGGTAATTTTATAGGTGTTTTTTTTTTCTTTTTTCAATTTTGTTTTCTCTTGAAAATCAAACAAAAAAAATTCTTTCACATGTGGTCACTGGTCACTCAGCCGAGTACCCGCACAAACTCTTACCCCACCCCCAACTGTTAACACTTTCTATTTTTTTATGTTTTTGATGGTTCCATGCCAACTCAGAATGAAACCAACTCAGAACTACCTCAGAAAGATCATTAAAACATATGAAAAATAATTTAAAATAGCCGGTAACCCTAACCTAACTTAACCTGTTTAACCAATATTTTAGTATTTTTTTATCACCACTCATAATAACCTTTCTAAGGTGGTTCTGAGTTGGTTTCATTCTGAGTTGGCCGATCACCAAAATGAAGTTTAGGTGAACCTTCAAGTTTAGGTGAACCTTTTAGGTGAAACTTCACCAACTGAAGTTTTTTTTACATTTTTTACTTCTAATAATGTCAGAAATTACTGGTTAAAGGTTAAAGTAAGTAAATGTACGTACCATAGACCGTACTATCAAATTTTTAAATAATAAAGGTAGGATTAATATAAATTGCTGAAAAACAGTACGTACAGTTACAAAAACATTATAATACCTTACATATTTGATATTGGACAGTAAGTGAATGAGTGAAAAAACGAAGTTAGCAACAGAATATATTATGACCCTTTTCTCCATTCGATTTGTGTAGAATAAGCCTGAGTACCTAATTGCCTTCCAATATAGTGATTTAGTGCAGTTGTCCATCCCTGGTACAGTTGGTCTCAGTATCTGCACGGCATGTTTCTTTGGGCTTCCTTGTTTTCAGTTCTGTATTTTGGTTCAAAGTCGTAATTGTGAGCTAATTTATAATAACATCTGTTTAAAGCACCATGTGACGATTTTATTGTACGACACTACAAAATATAAAACATGGCAATAAATTTAATGAATGTTTTGTTCCGTCACGTTCTCATATTGCGTCATTTTTTAATACAAATGTTGTGTAGTTATATTATGCGCCTTGTGTTACGTAGAAAACTAAATTAAAACTTCCTAAGCAAAGCAGTTCAATCCTTGGCCAGAGGCCAAGAGGCTATGAGTTCAAAACCTGGAAAAGTGAAAATTAAAGAATTATTAATTAATTATTCCAAAGTTAGGAATACTTTTAGTGTTGTCGTGACTTAAAAGTACTAAATAGAACCGTTCCTACCAATCTGTTGTTAAGAGCTTGTTGCACGGTAAATCTGTAGTAAGGCGGCGTTCCTTATAGCCGCTATTTTATAGCCACTTACAACCCCTCATTTAACTCCTATGGACTTCTTCTTCTGCGGTTATCTTATGCAGGGATAAAATCCGGAATCTGCAACTGAAGAGACAGGACCTGCGCCGCATTTGCGACTGTGACTCATGATGTGGTTACAGCGTACCTGGAGGGGGTCGAATATCGCTTAATTTTTTTTTGTTTGTTTTTGTTTTAAAAAGAAAGGCAAACATTCCCGGTTTACGAATAACCCAACAATGTTTTAAAATCTCCTACTACCACCACAAAAAACTGAAAATGTTGCTTGTGTTGTGATGGAGGACTTAGCTAGCCGAGGAATCGAACACGCGACGCCCAGGTGGAACCCAAGCGCTATGCCCACTCACCACTGACCGGTCCGTTTGTCCGAAATGTTTGCCGTGTGGAGGAGGAGCTCATATCGAAATCAAAATTGAAGTTGTAAAACTAAAAACAAAAATTTTGGGCTTTTGTGTATACGAAAAATATTATCCTTTTAATACACACTTAGTTATTTCATTTTAAAAATCACGGACACCTTTATCAATGATCCTTCAGATAAAGATGTTATGAAACCAATTTTGTTTTACTATTCTTTCGCATCACATACGAATGTAAAAATTCCAGATATAAAAAACAATTATCAAGTTTACACCCTAAAATAAAACTCTTCAAAATGATACTTGATTCGCACATTTTATATCCGCTCTGCTCAAGCGATTTACCTATGGAGCAATATACCATTCCTGGATGATAGTTATTATTAGATTTCGAAATCACGCATCTGAAAACATCAAGTTATTATATTTGTTTATAAAATCGAAATTGCTGTATGTTTTGGATTCTTTTTTATTTGTTCATTTATTGATGAAGCTAGATTATAAACAAATATATGCATATGTTGAAGTTGTAATGATGTTGTATTATTCAAAGTACGTACATAGTTATCATTTTATGTTATTATATGTATTTTGGTACTTGGTATTGACTTTGTTAATTACGATATTTTCGGAAAACTTATTGTTTACTGTTCAAACTTGTTTAGAAATTTCAAAGCCACTCACCAAGAAATTGTTAACAAACAGTCCCATTATATTACAACCACAGCCTAAAGTTCCGAAAATAGAAGGAATTTTAAACAGTTGACATTCTTAAAGATTCACACGAAAAGTTTTGCTGTCGTTATTTTGTAATCAATTATGTTCGGTTGATGGCTGATCGAGCATATCCCATTAATTCGAGATAAAAGCCACCTATTCCCTAATCACTTAAGTTAGAAGGGGTATAATAGAAACCCTACAATATTTTAATAAATTAACCCTCAATGGAGATAGTACCTACCAAAGAATACATCTGACGGTGATGCGTTAAAATTTTGGTACCTGATCATGTATCAAATAATAAAAACAACATTTAAATATTTAATATAACAACAATACGTATGTGTACATATATATATGCATATATTTTTATCTTATTATATATGTACATACATATCTTTGTTAATACATATCTTTTTAATAAATATAATATGTTATTTACCCGCCTCGGAACAGACTCTGTCTAGTGAGGTGAATATAAGAAAACTATCTACATAAATGAAAATAAAATAAACGCCCGTGTTGCCGGTGCTGAAATTGAAAAAATCCTTTCAATCATAATCCAGCAATTCAATAGCCTTCCTTAGTTTTAGAAAATAACATACAAGTATAAATGCTTTTATTGTGTTCATGACAGTTTTATACCTTCATTTTTCACTTTTATATTTCTTCGTGCGAAATTTGTTTTAATGTTTGCTCGTGGCTAATACCACTTCTACTGCCTAATTTGAATTGCTTTTCCGGAGGTGAGATTATTGATTTCACGAAAATAGCGGAATATTTCTTATTCGTACTGTGCCGAATACCTTTCAAGCTTGGTATCACCTCCAATCGAATTCCTTAGGCTGTGTACGAACTGCATGTCGAACCCTATGTATTTATCAACAAAATACTGGTCTAGGTAAATTGACCGAATTGCAATTTTTCGAATTCAATTGTTGGAAATGCAATTTTTCGAAAACATATTTTTCGAACATCAATTGACCGAAACACTAGTTTTTCGAATTGATATAAATATGTATACAGTACGTACAAGCGTATTTTATTATTGGATGGACAATATCAACTAACCTAACCTAACCTAACCTAACAGTATCTCATTAGTCATGAGCAAGTGAAATATATATTTTAAAAGTTGATTAACAAATTCGAAAAATATGTCTTTCGGCCAATTGCTGAAATTGATTGCAAAACACTGAAATTCGAACAATTGATTTCGAAAAATTGAATTAAAAAAACATGAAT
Organism: Limnephilus marmoratus; assembly: GCA_917880885.1. Taxonomy (NCBI): domain Eukaryota; kingdom Metazoa; phylum Arthropoda; class Insecta; order Trichoptera; family Limnephilidae; genus Limnephilus; species Limnephilus marmoratus. Next base: position 31,199,205 of record OU862909.1, on the reverse strand, counting down.
ACTCCCACAAAAAATGAATCAGAGTGGGCGTTATGGAGAACACTAAAATATTTTTGATTTGAATAGATTATTCGCTCTCTCGGCTAGGCTAATGAGGGAAGCCACGCTCAAGCCATGGTTGACATGCTATCGTCCTTTCTCTCTGTTCTTCGTCTCTCATCGCCCGTGCCTTTGTCCTTTCCGTTAGTTGTGCCCTTGTCAAATCGTCACCATGTTGACGCTAATGCTGTAGTGGGGTACTTATAATTGATAAATTCAACAGCTACACAACCAATGTCCATGCAACAATTGCGAAATACGAGAGTGAAGAGATAGCAGTGTGACTATCGAACAGATATCGACGTTCTAACCCTAGTCTTAAGGGATAGGCTCGCTGAATGACTAGTGTAGAGCAGCCATAAGAATTTGAAGGCGTTAGTTAATTCACGCAGTGAAATTATTTCTGAAGGGCTTTATTCCGTACAAAGTTTCCTGATCGATGTGAATTATCTACTACGCACAGCGAAACCTTCTAATGTATGAACTTGATGGGATTTTGTTCACCTTTAGCGGTGGGTTAATGTATAATGAGTTTGAAATGGAAAGGCAATCGTGCTCCAGGCCCGTTAGACACTTCTCTCAAACTTTCCGCGGCACGCCTTGAGTCGGTTTAACGCTCGCAATGAGGCCTTATCTTCCCACCCCAACAAATGATTTCTCCAATAAAAAAAATCTTAAGTGCTTTTATGACGCTTATGTTATCAAAATTGAATCAGTAGGCATAAAATATGCATTTTTTTTACTTGTCGAATAATGTTATGTCTAATTCATATATGACGGCCGGCGTAGTGCAGCGGTGAGGCGCTTGACTCGCATTCCGAAGGTCGCGGGATCGAATCCCGGTGTGGCAAATAAATTTTATTTGTGTATTTCACAATTTATTCATTTAAAATAATTTATAGTATATTTGCGGCACGTTCCAGAGTGGAAGATACTCTCAGTATCGCTCTGGTGCAAGACCACCATTCAGAATTGAAACGTTGCCTGAAGTGGCTTTCGCCGTGTTTGGTGACCAGATCTGAATAGCCAGGTACTTCACCACCTTCCTCTTCCCTATCTTCTTCTCTCCTTACTACCGTCAGCCTTACAACATACCCCAATTGGGGATGCCATAGTCTCACTGGCTCCAGACGGGAGTAGTTGGAACTCTTGTGCGGTATTCATGTAAAAAAATGCATACATATTTCATTTAATTTATTTATTTTAGGGAAAGTTGACAGCGGATCTGAGATTACACAATAAAACAATAGTAAGATAGTTAATTATGCCAATTATGATTTTTCCACTGATAGTGAATGATTAATAAAGTGTGACATTATAAGGGTGTTTTCTTAAATTAATTTTTTTTTTACGATATATGAAAGGGGAGGGGGGAGGAGGAACATAGAATTCGGATTAAGAGGCAAATGACGGGAATATATAGGGATTAAACTTTCTAGTTTGAGTCATGTTGCTTAGTGAGTTTTCGTTTTATGTCATGTAAAGTCGAGTTAAAGATGTCAATGTGGTAATAATTTAAGTTAAATGATTGTGTGGATCTATAGATAAATGAGTTCTGTTTGGAATTGGTCTTGCAAAGAGGGAGATTAAAAGTAAGTGACTGTCTGCTGTTGCGATTTGGAACATGGAATGATAGGCGTTGAAGAAGATCAGGACTATCAATTAGGTTATGTGTAATTTAATAAAGCCAACCTTTCAGGGTCCACCTGCCATTCAAATTTTATACTTCGTCTTCCCTCAGGATAAGCTTAATTTGATGAGCTAGCTTTTATGATAATATTATGATCGATTTAGTATTTGGCCCTCTACCAACGTGGTAAATAAACATTTTACATTATAAAACTAATCTTCGGAAGCGTCTGAAGCATTCAACACGTAGAGATTTCGTTCCGATTCAATGACGAATGCGAGGCATGGATGAGTGGAATATTTTATGTTGACTGGTGACAATTTCTCTTATCTGATCTCGCACACATGTTCAATATTCGAGTTGATTGATTGTGCACGTAGGAATGAAAGAACGATTTTGTGTTTTCACGTTGAAGAATTCCATCTGCGAGGGTCACAGTAAGTGTTTTTGTATCATTTAATCTTTTTTGCATCAAAAGCAATGCGGTGAATATTAGCGTACAGTGAAAACGAGTTGATGGTGGTTTTTTGAATCATGGAAATGCGTTGCGTGACTGCCAATAATCTCCCCCAGCCCGGCGCGGCCGTATCATATAGGCTTTCGTATCGCTTCCACCGCTTTTCCCTAACAAAAGACAGTAGCGCTTTTCTGTCAGCCTTCCCTTTGATAATGGATTCGGTGCGGAGGAGGTGTGATTAAATTTACCCATATCATTTACCGCTGAAGAAAGGCGTCATATTTTTGGAGAGTGTGGAGGAATTGAACGAAATTGATATTTCAACGTTTCATTGTGTTTTTGTTAATCTATCTATCTATATAAATAAAAATGAATCGCTGAAATGTATGTACGCGCATAACTTCCGAACGACTGCACCAAATTGTTTTTTTTTGTGTTCGTTATTGTCAGGACAAAGTTTGTATAAAACTACTGGTGAGCTCTGGCATTAAGAAATTTGTATAAAAAAAATTGCAATAGGTGGCACGCGAGCTGTTTGTAAACTGAATGTACCGGGACTGAATGTATGTATATAATATATTGAACTAGGGGAGGGGGTTCGCAGGAGGGGGGGGAAGGGAACTCGGGAGGGGGTTCGCGGGACGGGGGAAGGGGGGAAGTGGAGTGGGAAGAGGGAAGGTGGAGGAGACGGAGTGGAAACGCGACGAATGGGAAAGGACACGCAGGGAGAAACAATTTCTTTATTAAATGGCATAGCAACGCATGCCGGGTACCAGCTAGTTAATAATACTTATCACCCGACCCTTTATAAAGTTTATTCTCTGTAATTTCTATTCAGATTTTTTTTTCTCGTCCTTTAAGAGGTCATAATGTTTTATTACCAGAATATCAGTAATTTTGATGTACCCAGTTGCGTGTCATTATTATGATTCAAATTATAATGTTGAAGTATAACGCCCCCAGTGGATCTGAATTTTGTTAATTACCTCTGACTTAGTAACACGCATTAACTTTTGTTTAATCGTTTATATAACTTTATGACTCTTAGTTAATTTCACAATATTCTCATACAGTTACAAATTTCCAAAGAGTTATTTTATTCAGTTTCACTTTTTAATCTTAATTACCCTTTTGTAGAATCTGAATATTTTAACGAACTTTACGACGCCTACGTATAACGCAAATGTTCCAAAATTCTAGTGAAAAATCTAAAGCGTATCCCCTCTCCGTGTTGTTTTAAAGACATGTTATTTTTAAAAGAACAGGACAGTGTTTAAATTGGGGCAGTTCCGTTGAAAGTTATGTCTCGGCGCGGCGCATGGTGAAGTCTGCAGATTGCGATAACGTTCAAACTAAATATTGTTTCAGCTGATGATTAATAGTTCACCGAGGAGACTGCGCACATTACACGCTACATCAACCCGAACACCGACATACCCCGATCCATCATTCGTCCGCAGACACTGTCAGACTTCCATTTCACCGGGAAATGTCCCATTGTATAACCGCGATGCTATTTAAGAAAATTTCTCATTTCTGGAACCCGGATGATATTATTATATTTCATTCTTAACTGCTGGTTGAAATATCTCCCCTCCATTAGGCAGTAATGAATTCTTATCTATTTTTCTCTCCCTTTCTACTTTGGCGATCTCCCAAGGCACATAAACATGTTTATTTGTAATTAAAATGAAGACAATATTAGCGAAACTCAATCGAAAATCTGGAAACCGATAAATCAAAAAAAATGAAATTTGCACCTCTTGGACTCACCTTCCACTTTTCCGGAAAAAAAAGTTTATTTGTATTTGTATTTATATCTATCTACGAGTGCCTATTCCATTTGAAATAATTGTTTAGTCACGACAATAATAATTGCCAACTTCGGATTTACACCTTTAAATTTTTACTACGCTTGTTCCCAGTTCTGTAATATTAAAACTCTTCTTAGTAAGCCTTTTGTATTAGGCCTTCCTCAATGTTTCCAGTTTTGCCGATTCCTGACTACTCCCACCCATCTAAATATTTGAAATGGCGGAGTCTTCAGCTTGTCCGCCCAAAACCAAATATTTATTTAATCCAATAAAATAAATATTATTTTCACTGTCAGAAAAAATCAATTCTAACTGAATTTACTTTCCTTTAATACGTATTATTCTCAATATCATTCATTTGCGTTAAATGCGTAGGCCTACCTAAAATAATCGTTTGTGCGTACTACCTCAGAAAAAAATACAGATCTCGTAAACTAACCGTACTTTCAACACAGGCGCCAAATGTTATCGTAAAGTATATTTTGGCTAGAATTTTAATTTAAATACCCACCTCCTTTATCACAGACGCATGACACTGTGTTTCTCTATGAAGAGGATTTGAACGTCAAACAAAAGTCAACGTCTTGTTGAATGACGTTGTTTTTATTATCGTTTCCTTCACAGAGGGCGTTTAAAATAATTGAAGACATCTAATGCTGTCGTGATGGAGTTTCACTGCTGCTTTAACGGTCGTGTATTATTTTGTATGTAATGAAAAATTCAAACACTGCAAATGAAAAAAATATATAACGTTGTGCTTACAACTTAATACCCTTACTAAAAACGTCGAGAATATTTTATTCAATTGATAAACGACCGTGTATGTTAAAATCTTACTAATTAGAAGCTGACAAAAACTGAAAAACACATACATTGCTTCTCCAGCCAAAGAGGGTTGTTATTAAAAATATTTCATCATAGCATTTAGGAAATTTTCCAAAGTATTCAATGTCCTATATATTTCTTATTTTTCTAGATGTGTTCAAACACGGAAAAAGTTGAAAAAAGCTTACCACAAATATTTTTAATAGAAATGTAGAGAAATTAAAAAATATATATTAAATTTAAAAAAAACACAGTTTACTTTTATTTAACGAATTTGCAAGAAAACTGTAACTTCACTTTCCCTCGTTCATAATAAACTCTTAGAAAATTTTTTTAAAGTTTGAAGTTTGCTTTCCCAAATTCCCAAAATTATCTATTAAAAAAAAAAATCGAGTGCAATTAATACGCGGTAGAAGCGTAACTTTACAAAAACACTCTCAAACTATGAAGAACCGAGGATCCTTGAAAAGTGAGGTTGTAATCAAAGCGCAGTGAGCAGGCCAATGAACGCAGACCTCGCGTCGTTTCCGTTTTAAATCTCAACCAATAAGAGTAATTATTTTTTTCATAAATTATTTTTTTTCATAGAATTCAACGTATTCGACTTATAGATGTTGTCTATCAACTATCAATTTTTTCATGTAAACAGGAAAAAATCGTTTTAACCGACGTAAAGTAGAATACACTGTTTTGAATATTGTGATCACACTGTCTAAAACGGGAAAATGTTAGTTAGATCCTAGTTGGACTGACCAAAACTTTTTTTATGAATATTTTATTTCTTAAAAAAAACTTTCTTTATAAATTAACTAGCATTTGCCCCCGGCTTCGCTCACATAACATGAGGGAGGGTTCCCACTCCACTCCCTTCCCTCCCCCCCCCCTATCCCTCCCCCTCCTCCCCCCCCCCTCTTCCCCTCCCCACCCTGTTCCCCTCCCCCCACCACCCCACCCCGCATACCCGTTGTATTCATTTTTCAAACAGCTCGCGTGCCACCTATTAAAGCGTAACGATCAAGCGCGCGCAGTTTCGCATTTATAATATTACTATAATTTTAACTATCGAAGGGATCTATCTCCATAGTAACCTAAACAAATAACAAAATGACAACGCACGTCAAATAATTACTTATAGTTACCAAGCAACGCTTTGCTTTTCGTTTGGACAATAAGCGTAGGTATAATAAATAGTTTCTTAACGCCAGAGCTTACCAATATATACAGATATATTACTCGAATTTTCAAAAAGTAAAAATTAAAGTTTAAAAGTCCATTCAGTATTTTTGCGTGAAAAAGTAACAAACATATATCCAAAAAATCTTTCGCCTTTACATTAATAGGATGTTTTTTCTTCACTTCGTATATAAATCAATTTTAATCCAGGTTAACAGAATATGAAAACCGAATTAATTGAATAATAATTATCAAGGAACAAGGATGGAGTCATGGAGAGTTGAGCGGCTATTTTCAGACGTGCGTCAAAAGATAGTCGTTTAACTGTCTATGTGGCGTTGAATTTGTCAACGGACCATACAGCAACTGTATCAACTTATTGCTAAACGTGTTCTATTAAGCACTAGTTATTCATAGTTTAGTGCATACAACAGTGAACGCGACATAAAAGATTATATTTTATAGGTAGGTACTTTTTTTTAACATTAGCTCCACACAGGAGGCCCTGAGGGAAATAATTCCCCTAAGGGCCTATTACGTCTTTTTTGGAGATGAGTGGAGCGTTTTTTATGGAAAGGAAGGAGAGAAAGTCGTGGGAAGGAAAAGGGTATGTGGGGTGGGTGGGAATCTGGGGGTCAGTGTGTCCGAGAGTGACGGACGTACGAATCAATCCCCACAAGGCGGGTAAGGCGATGCTCCTGCTGGAGAGGTCCACAGGTCTTCCTCTGCCAGTCTCTCCCTAACCGCAGTTTGTGGGCAGACGCATCCGCCGGCAAGATCCGGATAAACGTAGCAAATCACTTGGGGTGACCTATGGCAGAGGTGTTGGTCATCCAAAAAATGATTCCCGGGGCGGCAGTACCCGTACGCGCCTCCCAAATTGACAAATAAGATTAAATTATAAAATAAGACATAAAAGCTCGTTGAAATGTTTACCTAACCACTTACATAATATTTTATATATCCATGGGAAAGAGTTCCTTATGCTTTATGTTTATAACAATGAGGTGGTGCCACTAATACTTACTTATTAATAATTTTTTTTTACTAAGAAGCTTGAATGCGTCTTTAATATCTTATGCTGAAACATTTTTAATTCAAATATAATTTCCACTGAATAACACATTGGGACCTTTAAATTTCGTGTTATTATTCGAAATTAAAATTCGAGTTATTTATTGCGAAATTCACGTTATTTTTGGCACAATTCGTGTTATTATTTGTGAATTTTTTGGTAAATCGAATTTTTTTCGAACGGCGCACCATGGATTGGCCCGAAAAACTGTATTTTTTTTATGCACAAATTTAAAGCATTTGGGCTAGCATGTATGTGGCGTTATATATCGCCGAAAAGGTTATTTTTTAAGCTTTCATAATATGCATTTTTAACATTTTAGTTTAAAATAACAGTGATTTATAAGCTCCCTTTAAGCAAATAATACCTAAATCAGATTTTGACAAAGTTCTGGTAAACATTCAACTGGTCACAGGGTTTGCCCCTGTGTATATTAAAACACATTTTATAATAAAAACTTTTGAAACTTTTAAAAAAATCTGCGGATTTTACCGCTGCTCTTTTTTATCAGAAAATTTAACTTGTCATAGTACCCAAAAAGGAGAAATTATTTTTGTACAGACATGTTTAGTATCAAAATATTTTGAAAGTTAAAAGTAAAAAAAAAGTTAAAATATTGGTCAGGTCTTTTAGTTTTTTGGTCAGGAACCTACTAAAGGTTAAAAATTCTGATAACCCTAATGATTAAAGAACCCAAAAAAATTGCTCGCCACTAATAAGTATATTTGATATTACCTCTGTTTGATTACACTCCATTTTCATTCAAAATGAGTGAAGAAACTTGATTTGTGCACAGCTTTCATAGAACATGGATAGCATACATAAACAACTGAAAAATTATCTTAAATATCGATTAAATCTATTTGATTCAAATCTCACATAGTTAATCTACAGATTCAAAAATATGTCCTAACTAATTTAAAGATCACTGGATTTTTTTTAAATGCGTAATTTCAATACCAAGTATATCGATGGTGGAAATTGTAAATGCTGTAATTAGACAATAAATCCTAAAATGGGTTAAATATGTATTTTTTGTTTTTTGTTCTCTTTCGTTCTGCGTTGTCGAAATATTTTCAGTAAAATAAGTGTGTCTTTTATGACTTTGAGATTATGATTTTGAGAGGATGTATTTTCTGAAAAAATTAAAATCAATTAAATGCTGTTATTAAAGAAATTATTCAAAAAAAAGTTTAGTATTCTGACATATTTCTTCAATGTTACTATGTTATAATAAAAATTCATGATTATAAGTCTAAAAAAAAAGATTTCTATTCTTTTCGCTCTCCTGAACAATTGAAATGTTGTCCTTTACATTTAGTGATCGATATTATTAAAGTCCATAAAGTAAGAAAATCGTTGGTTTCATCAAATCAAATCGTCAACTTTTAATAACAAGCACGAAAATACATCTATCCCAAAAAAATTTTTGAGACTGCCTGAAGGCCTCGTGAACTATCAACGCTAAAACATAGATAAACAAGCCTCTTCCGTTGTGTAAGCAATGTGTAACTTTCAAACAACTCTATAAACATCAATTTATCCAGTTTTTCCACCAACTCTATATACAATTAGGAAACATCAGATTAGTCTATTTAACTTTAATTAGTGAGGATTTTACATAAACATTGTGAAAAATTTAAACGCATTTGTTAGTAAGGGTGTAAGTGTTTATCGTAATATATCTTTCTTATTTTAAAATATTATTAAATCGCGTTAAAAAAAACGCACCTGCCCATTGCGAATTTCGCATTTTTGTAAAAACTCTTCGTTATCGCACACGCCATTATGTCAGATTTCTACTAATAATTAATGTGAAAAAATATTGTAACAATTATTGTTTTGTACAGAACATTACTCTGAGTACGTAGAACTAAATGACAAACAGAATCCAGCAGGTTGACAAATGATGTGTTAAACGCGCGCCCACACTATTTTTGAAACAAGTCAGCAACAGTTGAATTAGCCGCAGGTGCCACAATCAATTTAAAACTGTTTCTCCTTTTAAAAATGTTTGATACATGTTGGAGTTAATTTTAAATGTATATAAGCACAGAAAGGAAATGAAAAATTGTGATTTTTGCTATGATCTGTGATATGATCTCTATCTTTAGTATTTTTTAGTAATTTACCTAAAAGATAGAGATCATAAATTAAGCCACTCAGGCATTTACCAACTATGTTGCAATGATTGTCCTTCGTTCTACATAGGTAAGACAACTAGAAATATAAATATCAGAATCACAGAACATTTAAGATGCTTAAATAATAATAATAATAAGGACACAGGGGTTAAAATTCTTCACCGTAGGTAATAATAAAAGTAAGAAATTAGATAATTTAGAAGCACTAGAAATCAGGAAATCCCTAAATAACAATGCTAGTATTTTGAATAACCAAATCAATGTATCTTTCAGTCCCATTCTAAATATTTTTCCAATTAACCGCTCTGTTCTTTCCGGAAATCCCGCAATTACCCCCACCCCTTTGCCTACCTCCCACTCAAACACCTAAAATTTGTATATCTGTCAACATTCTGTATCATAGTTTAGTTATAATATTCTCCTGACGAAGGAAGGGTGCTTCCTAAACCGGTAGAGTGTGTATAAAATAAAAGTGGTCTACAACAAATTTATATGTGTTTTTTATTGTAAATTATGGCCAGCCACAAAGTTAATGCTTTTTACAAATATGTAATATTAAAGTAGGTAATTTTCTTGTAATTTAAAATTTTCTTTCTGCTATTACAAGTGTACGTAAGTTTGTTATTATTGTTATAAAAATAAAAGGTACACAACAATTACATACATAATTAAGTAAGTAGGTACCTACTATGAAAGTAGTAACAGAGAAGTGTATATTGAATTTGTTACTATTAACAATCGGAAACATTTAAGGATTGTTGCATGATATCTGCGTACATACACGCTTTTTAAAAGAAGCGATGTTTTTATAAAAAAATATGTCAACAGATCAAGTTTCATTCCCCACACGATTTAATCTCTGAAGATAAGTGTTGAACATAAAATTAGTGCGATAAGCAACAATAATATTAAATGGGGCATGATTACATGCTAGTATTGTAATTATTGTAATTATTACTTGATAATTTATCATATTCATCTATAATAATAATAAAACATTACAGATTTTTCTTTGCTGTGATTATTCGGATAGTTACAGTAATTGCGTTAAATAATTATAATTTAAATTTTCTATTGGAATTGGAAAGTTCCCTCTTGCCAGCAAAAACGTATTTTATAAATAACTTTTTTATTAAATGATATAATGTGAACTACGCAGGTATTTATGTACTTTCGTGGAAAGCAGTCACTTTTGTTATACAATATATTAATTAATTAAACTCACGAAACACGCATTAGATTAATATTTTCGCCTTTAGATTATAACTAAGGTTTTGTTAAGATTATATATAACAAACTGCCCGAGTAAGCTTAGGTTTAACGAGTATGTTGTAGTTCATACGAAGTGAATTACAAAAAGCCTTTTAAATAGCACGGCACCTCTAATTGACTTAATGGAGAATCTCATTCAGAACTACTCATAAGACGCAAATAATACCCGCTAAGTACAGAGTGTGCCCTTACAAAAGTTAAATTTAACCACTCGGGCCTCGACCCCATTTTGTCAGAAGGTTGAAATATTTCGGCTTTGCAATAAAATCCAAATAAATGGAATATTTCTGAATACATCATCCGAAACTAAAAACTGTTTTTGAAAGGTGATGAAATATGCTTCCAAATTTATCAATTTGAAACAAACATATAATTTTTGAAATAGAAACATTTTGAATTCAAACATAAAAAAATTTTTAAAATGGCTCATCTTACGTTTTTTCTAACAAAAATTACCGATAACGAAAAAAAAACATACACACATATTTTATTAGTCAAATGTATTGTTTATATAAACATTATCGTCGACTCACTTTTTTGTCGTTTCATGTAAAATAATTAATAAAAAAAATTCCGAAAGCTTCAATTTCTAATTGCGGCCTAAACTTTGGATTCAAAAGATGTACATTTTAATTATTTTATGGATAACTTTTAGATTTGAATATAAGACCTGGTATTTTCCCTTTTTAACACCGTTTAGGTTATTTCTACTATTTATAGTAAGGGAGTTACAACGATTTCTATGAGACCTGTTTGAGTTGTTCCGAAAACTAGCCCGATCAAACTAGATCAAATTAGCCCGAGGGCTTAAGCTTTCGGTGGTGCAAAATGACCCTTATGGTTTGAATTCGTTTTAACTTTTTACTTATTTCAGAAAATTATAATTACTTCTTCAGCAATTGCAAATTCCTTTTGTTGTTTTATTTTAATGAAATGAAAATAACCTTCAATTTTGTTGAATTGACTTGATGGTTATACCCATCAATACAATATATCACTGAAGTAAAAGTTAGATAAGACACTGTCCCGGTATGACAAGAGATCATGGATTCGATTGCTAGTTGTCACTGTTAAGTTTTTCTTTTTCTTTTTCATATTTCGTTTGAATATTAGTATTATCTTCTTCAATTATATAAAAAAAGTTATTCCAAAAAAATATTTATTTAAACTTTTAGAAAAAATCGATAGGTGTCCCATATAAATAAGTCCTATTTACCCGAGACACTACCTAGGATACAGTGAATGAAATCAACTCAGAACCTCCTTTTAAAAATCATTAAAAGTGATGAAAAAAATATAAAAAATTGTTTAAATAGGTTACGTTAGGCTAGGGTTATGGGCTATATTTAAAATTATTTTTTTCATAGCTTTTAAGGACTTTTCAAAGAGGTGTTGAGTTGACTTGATTCTGAGTTGACACGGAACCCTGGGGTACATAATATGAATTCATTAGATCTTCGTGATCATTTAAAAATATACCATCCAAAAATATAGGTAAAATTAGTTGAAGATAATTTTGTTAGCTCTAAATTTAAAATATGAGATCGACAAAAATGGCGTTAATATAAATAGGTTCCAATGGCCGATTTGGTTAAGGCGCTGTCCTAGTAAGACAAGAGATCCTGGGTTCGATTCCTAGTTGCGGCCGTTACTTTTTTCTTTTTCATGTTTTATGTAGATATATTAGTATTATCTTATTTTTCAATGAAAACCTTAAAAACCCCTGTTTAACCTTATCTCGATATTTTTTATTTAAAGTGGTGTAAAGAAAGTTAGTTATTTTCAAGTAATTTAATTTTTAATAGCGACTTTTATTGACCTAATCGTGAAAGATTACGTCTTGCAAATGGTGGTCATTTTCTGCTAAGCACATTCGTGATCTTTACAAGACATTTTTCATCATCTTTCTCAAAATTTCTGGTGTCATGGCACGGATTTCATTACGAATATTGGTTTTTAGTTGGGGGATGGTCGCTGGCTTTTTGGTGTACAATCATTTTTCAAAAAGGTAAAAAAAAATTGGGAGCGGTTGAATCCGGTGAATGCGGCGGCCAATTAAAGTTGAAACTGCGCAAAATAACGCGCTTGTCGAAGAGCATAGCCATTGTGTCTCTGGAAGTATGCGGCGCTATCCTGTTGAAAACACACTTTTGCATGGTTTTAAGTCGAACATCGGCTTGTTGGTGTTTCCGTAAATGTTGAATATTTTCATCCGTGTGCACCGTACGTGGTCTTCTGATAACAGAGAGGGGTTTTTTTACCGACCCTTCTTGCCGCACATTAAAATATCGCCGATATGCACGATGCGTCAAAACAATTGATTGTTGGTTTTCAAAAGAAAATGATTTTTGGTAGTTGTTCACTTCAGTTTTGAATCGTTTAATATTATTTGAAATTCCTGTAGTCTCATTTGCAAAATACTAAAACGAACATTAGAATTGAAATTAAAAAAAAATCGAATACAGTTTACACGCGGTTGAAGCGAAACTTTACCAAAATAATCTCAACCAATACTTGAAAAGTGAGATCATAATCAAAGCGACCAATGAGCGCAGACCTAATCCGTTTCATATCTCAACCAATAGGAGCTTTTAGAAGTGACATCATAATCAAAGCGGCCAATGAGCGCAGTCGATGCGTCGCAGGTGCAGTAATCGTCATTTCCGTTTCATCCGAAATCCAAATCACAACGGGGCTATAGGAGTTTCACTAAAAAAACTTACAAAAAATTCAAACCATTAATGTCATTTTGCGATATCCTATAACTAAATCTATACGTTAACCCTCGGAAGATGAAATAACGATTTAATCTATGTTCATTTTTTATTACCGTTTAATAGCTAAGTTGACGAAAGCGTCCGGTTCCCGCCCAGACGGTGTGATTCGAACATCATTTTTTTATTTAATTTATTTGAATACCTCACAAGAGTCCCAGCTGCTCCCATCTGGAGCCAGTGAGACTATGGCCTCTCCAATTGGGGTATGTTATAAGGCTGAAGGTAGTGGGGAGGGAAAGGAGATGGGGAAGAGGAAGGTGGAGAAGTATCTGGCTATTCAGATCTAGTCACTAAACACGGCTAAAGCCATTTCAAGCAACTTTTCAATCACGAATGGTGCTCTTACATCAGGACGACACTGAGAGCATATTCCACTCGGGAACGTGCCGCAAATATACTCATTATTATTAAAAACGAATTAATTGTGAAACGCATCAATCAAATAAAATTTATTTGCTCACGCTGGGATTCGATCCCGTGACCTTCAGATTGTGAGTCAAGAGCCTTACCCCCGACCAAGGAGGGCATTAACATTTTTTGCTTGTAATGATAATGGTGGGAGTTTTTCAAATATTTTCAGGTTATTCGTAACCCTGTAATGTGGATCTTATTTTTAAAATCTCGCGATTGTTCGTTTAAACTCTTTTGTGATATTTTACCTCAGGGGAGCTTTAATTGGTATTTTTTCCTTTACAGTATAATGAACGTACTTTTCTTCCAGACATGCAAAAAGTATATGTATTTTTTTAAACACAAATATTTTTTTAAACAGAGTTTTTCCCCAAGGGTTGTGTGGATATATCGTATTGCCTATCTTTTAACGTCTTGCAGGTTGTGTTTGGGTTTTCCCAGCGGTTGCAAGTGTTCAGTAGTTTTCTGTACAAACAATGCACGCCGTCTGCATGTACTCTCGTCGCACTCCAACTTTCATTCTGTTGTGCATTTAGTTCAGGCTGGTGTAATTTATACTGAAATCGTATGACGATGGCGTATTCAGTTCCGCGGGGTTGAAAAAGAGACGCTTCTGTAGTGGGCTGCGTTTTTCCCGAAAACGCAATAACTTCAGAGGATGCTGTTAACATTCTGAAGATGTTAAGTTTTCTGGGATATGATTGTTTTTGGATTTAATCTTATCTCTTTTGTAGTAATATATCTATGTACTCTATATGGTGACTTCATTGATATGCATTATTGGTGTTTTATCAATTCTTTCACCTAACAGACCGAGAAATAAGATTTCTTTAATCCGAGACTCTGGGATTAATTATCGGAAATATGGTAATTTTAGAAGGAAGTCAGTACGAAGCTGTACATTTTTTAACTGAGCGTAGCAAAGTCCAGTCTTAACTCGACCGTTTTTCGTTCCGTCCATCTGTAATTTTTTGTTCGTTCCGCTTCCGTTTCAAGATGGTGGCCGTTTAATTGGTTCTATAAAGATTATTTTTTTAAATGTGAAAACAGGTTTTACTTTTCCGATGCGTTCAGAAATATTCCATTCATTTTGATTTTATTGCGAAGCGGAAATATTTTGACCTTTCCACAAAATAGGCCCGAGGACTGAGGGGTTAAATTTATTTTTATTTTTACTAAAACACTATAAGGAAAGGCGTCAAGTACAGATTTTCTGTGGGTGATATTTTCTGAAGCAATCGTCATTCGTTGAAGGGACCCATGTTGTAGGAGGGAGGAAACACAGAGGCTTTCAAAACGTTCTATAGCCGAGCTGTTGAACTCAAGAACGAGTCGTAGAAACGAAATCATGTGACGACTCACGACGACATGTGGCAAATAATGTCAACTGGATACAAATGTTAGCCACGCGTTTGGTGGGTTTCTCGACTATTCACCGGTGCCGAAGCACCTTCCAATAAAATAACGGTAGAACGAGGACAACGTTGCCATAATATGACGCCTGCGCTCTAATGATTGCAATCCGTTTATTAAGAAAGGGGAATCGTGTCTGCTGAGAATCCAGGGTTTTTCAAGTATTTTGAGGCTGGCTCCATACATACCGTAGGAGTCTCCCACTTATAAATTTGGGAAATTCGAATCTTTAATTACTTCTAATCGGATTTATTACTTTCATCGTTCTTCCAAATCTTCTATCCTGTATAAATTATTGTTTTAACTTTGCGTTTGAGTTTTGCAGCAGAATGCTCCAGACGCTTGAATAAATTCTCTAGACATTTTCTTTACAAAATGAATATCTGTCTCTTTACGTAAATAATGCTATTGAGACATAAATAATTGAATGGTTTGAAATATTTCCCGGTGCATTTTAATTCAGCATTTTAAATTGAAGGCATAACATAATGCATCTGTCTCGCACGCAAACAGATCTTTGATAATGCTTTATTGTTGTGATTTCATCGATAGATCTACTGGTGCTGCTCTTCTTCTTTCTGTGGACCAGGTGAAGTGAGAGGTCATTAACTTTATTTGAGAATAGGAAGCACAAAATAATTAATAATATTTTCAAAATTTTAAGCACACAAAAAGAGCTCTTGACCTTGAAACTCCTGAACATATTTTCATTAATTGTGGCTAAGAACCATCTCGATCATGTCAGCTTTCAAACAAAAAAATCGCATCGCAATCGGTCCATTCGTTTAGGAGCTACGATGCAACAGACTGACACACAGAAAGTCAAACTTATAAAACCGCTCCTTGCGTCGGATGATTTCATTGGATACGATATGATGGGTTCCGTGAGAAAACGGACCAGTGACCAAACAGAACATTAATTCACAAAGATTTTTCACAAAAACGGCGCTATACAAATGATCCAATTATTATTATTAAGGCTCTGCAACCGAGCCCGAAAAGAAGAAGATGGAGAGATACGAAATTACGAATGTTAGAGGAGAGCGCTAACATTTACAGCGACAAAATCGATGCAAAAATTGCGAAAATGTTTAACAAAACACGACTTGTTTAAAATAGAGCAAAAATCTCGCGGGCATTATCACAGCATTTAAAGAAACACCGTGAATTTTTTCATACATATAACTTGTAAAATAACTGAAACAAACGTGTTAATAATAATTTTTGGAGCATACTTTGCGATTTTTTTCTATCAAGGGAATTTTATATAATTTGCGTTTCGGCGCGGGCAAAGTCTAGATGTTAGCTTCAAGAATAAAGTATATTTTTTTAAGGGCTTTAAAACTTGTTTAAGGGAAATGTGTAATAAATCGGTACAAATCCGGGTTGCGGGTCCTTAAGGAAGCGAAGGTCCTTAAGGAAGCAAAAACCAACAGTAAACTTAACTCAAATTAGCCTAGCCTATTATGTTATGTTCTTTCTTGTCACTATTCTGTTTTATCCGGTTACCGTTATTTACTTAAGTTAAATTCAGTTACGTATTTAAGATTTTGCATCGGCGCGGTGGGGGTAGGTTTAGGTAATGCGCCTTTTCATCCCGTGACAAAATTCCCCGACAAAATATCCTACGGACGAAAAATCCTCCAACAAAACATCTACTTAAACCTAACCTAACCTAACTTTACAGGATGTCCTAATTTTTTTGTCCCATTTTGCTATTTTTGGCCATAATTTATTGTTTTTACAGGATGTCTGTGTTATTTAATCCCATTTTACTATTTTTGAACACTAACTTATTGTCTTTACAGGATGTTCCATTTTTTTGTTAGGTTAGGTTAGGTTTTAGTAGATATTTTGTTGGGGGATGTTTTGTCCGTCGGATATTTTATCGCGGGTTGAAAAGTCGCGGAACCGTGGGGGCATGGGTAAGAAATTAAAATATGGATTACGGACATGGGAAGGAAGAATATAGATACAATTTTGCAACCTAACAAAAATTAATGCTTGTATTGTACTTTCTTTTATATATAACTTTATAATTATCCTCTTGTAATATTTTAACATAGGTATTTACTTATATTCATACTTATATTCACCCAGATCATTGCAAATAAAATTAGAAAAACAATACACTTCTTCAGATCCATAAGGAACTTTCTTAACTTGGAACTCCTAAAAACGATTTATTTTGCAATCACCCAATCTATCATTGAGTATGGTATCATTGCATGGGGAGGGGGCACTTCATCAGCTCTAGATCCTGTCGAAAAGGCGCAGAAAACAATTATGAAAATTATTCTCAAACTTCCTCTAACTGCAAACAGTGACCTTATATTCAAAATAATGAGAGTATTTGATGTTCGACAGATCTATGTAAAAACTATCCTCATGCATCTCTTTAAAAACAAACATGTGCTTTACGAAAAAAAAAATAAACTTAAGATTTACACGTAACTCCAACAAAGACATATTGCAAGTTCCAGCACTCTCTTCCACCTTTGGTCAACGTAGCTTTAGATACTTTGCCACAAAAATATTCAACATTCTCCCAGACAATATCAAACTGAGTCAAACACAGAGAGAGTTTAAAAAATATGTTAAAATACGGATACATTCTAATGATCGAGCCTATACTGGTGCCCTCACCCAAACGCCCAGTCATTGACAGTTGTTATTGTAGTAATAACCTTGCAGTTTATGAATTGTGTAGGTATATGCAAACAATAATGTTAACTAAAATAAAGTTTTTGCTGTATGGAAACCTACTTTACACATTTATAAAAAAAACCATAGATAAAATTGCGAGAAACAATTAACAAAAATTCTGCCTCAATACAGGTTCACCTAGTGAGGCAGGCTATGCACAACTAAAAATACTGTGTAACTATACTACTCCTGTGTAACCTTTCTTACGTTACTTCCTATTTGTTAATTTTTCTGTACTGATTGATGTAATCTATTTGTAAACTACTTTGAGCATGTAATTTTTTTAGTTATATTGTTGTTATTTCATTGAATAAAGATTATTATTATATTTAAAACACGAAAACTTGTGCAATGTGAACTTAGAACGGTTTACCCTAGTAAGGAAACATTTTTCTCTAAAAAATTCTAAAAAAAAAAAAGAAGCAAAATGTAACTACTCAAGGACAAAACAAAAAATAAACTGGCATTTTATTTGTGACTCTTACAGCATTTATTTGAATTATTTGGCGTCTCTTACTGGATGATGTTCAACATTTATATTAAAGTTAATGATGATGTCTTCCACTGCTCACAGAAATGCCTTTATATTTGTCGTTTCTCGTAAATAAAAGTCGTCTTTAGGAAGTGTATTTTTTCGGTTCTCTTATTTTTAAAGGCGTGGGTAGTTTTTATTAACTGTGCCATATTTCAGTGCGTTTTTCTTGCGTTTACTTAAAAATTAACCTGAAATTGTACCCATTCCAAAAAAATTGTGAATAATAATTCTCAACTTTAAGTCAGAAGTCTGTTTATTAGCAGCAGAAACTTCGAACGGTGACCTCTGTTGTGATGAGATTCGAATTATTTTTTCTAGGTTAATCCATTTATTTCAGAACAACGTCAGTGCGACCGTGGGCAATGAAGCTTTCAAATATCTACTTATATTGCCACATTATTTCACGATTTACAAATGTTAAATTTGTAAAAATAGTCTCAATTTGGGAGGCAGGTACGGGTACCGCCGCCCCGGGAACTGTTTATTGGATAACCAACACCTCTAACATAGGTCACTCCAAATTGGTTCGCTACGTTTGGCGACTGGCAGGGGTGCCCGGGTTCAGGTGAGGTGTGTTCAGGTCTTGGCGTCGGGTGCGCCTACTCACCAGTTGAGTGGCGGGCCGGATCACGAGAGTTCTGTTTAGGGAGACAGTTTGAGCACTCCAACTGCTCTCTCTCGTTCCATCGCCATGCGCCACAGTTGGAGGGATGGGTTCATTCGTACGTCACTGCTGAACACATTAACCTCAGATTCCTACCTATCCCTCATACATTTTCCTTCCCAGAACTTCCTCTCCTTCATTTCCTTAAAAAGAGCCACCACACCGCATCCCCAAAGATGACTTGACCCTGAGAGATATTATTTTCCTCGGGGCCTCTCGTGTGGAGTTAATGTTAAAAAAATGTTTAATAAGTAAAAGATTTCTCAAAATTTTTCATGGAAAAAGGCTGGTGGTTACTAATATTATATTACATACTAGCTGGTACCCGGCATGCGTTGCAATACCACTGAAAGAAATAAATTGTTTCTCCCTGCATTTTCTTTCCCATGCGTCCCCGTTCCACTCCCCTCTCGCGTTCCCCTTCTACCATCCCCGCCTTCTCCTCCTCCCTCCTCACCCCTCCAGTGAACCCCACCTCCTTCATTACCCTCCCCCTCCTGCCTTGCCTCACTTCCCTTAAAATATATGAAATACGGATGTTTTGAAACCATTCGCTCATCACCTATAGAAATTATCAAACATCACTTATACAAATTTTATAACGCCAGAGCTTACCATTATATATAGCCTATAACCTTCGCGGGTATGCTCACAATAAATCATCAAAGTTTCATCGCAATCGTATGAACCCTATGCCAGCGCATAAAATACGAACAAACAAATATTTATTTTTATTTATAAGAAGATAAATGAAGGTTAAACCTTTCGGCGCGTACTTTTTTGTGATCAATAATTTACCCTGTTGGTGCAAAAATTAGACTAAACCGCATTTAACGGGGTCAACGCAAGTCTTATTCCCGAAGCGGAACACGGAAAAATACAATTAACAACCCGATGTTAACGTAGAGCCCATCAATCTTCCGTTGCGTTGATTCCCCTCATTTGTTCGCAAGTCAACCTGGATCCGCGCGGTGAACGAATAGCGTACTGCCGCACTATGGAATGGCCCGAAACAAAACCGTCTTATAAATCGAAAAACTGTACTTTTTGAAGTGATGCTTCTTTACTACTTTTTACTACTTGTACTACTCATATGTAAGAAGTATCTTAGAGTATGGCTCTGTGATTTGGTTCCCACACTATGGAATTCATAGCAATAAAGTCTGTTAAAAAAATACTTAAGAATACTAGCTTACAAATCTGAAGTTCATCGGAATCTAGATAACTACGCTGAAAGACTCACTCATTTTATTGAAGTCTCACTCGCCAAAAGAAGGCACATTTCAGATATGATCTCCCTGTTTAAAATCATAAACAACATGTATGATTCATTTTTAATTAATCCAATTAATCTCAATATAAGGCCGAAATTCACGAGAAACCTTGAAACCTTTTGGATCGATACTTACCGTATTAATACAAGTTTCTTCAAACCAACCTCGAGAATGACTCGGTTATACGATAAATATTGCAAACATGAAGACTTAGATGTATTTTCAAACTCAATTGCTACCTTCAGAAGGAAATTATACTTACATATCCCTGATGATCTCCTCACCTACACCTATAAAATGTGTATAAATGTATGTATATATTCATGTATAGGAGCCTGGGAAGACCAAGACTAAGATGGAGCGATAACGTCCTCAAAGATATATCTATCTTGGAGCTTCTAAACTGGAGAGAGCTGGCACAAAACCGAGATGAGTGGAGGAAGACTCTTGAGGAGGCCCAGACCCACCAGGGGTTGTAGAGCCAATAGTGATGATGATGATATATTCACGTGTGAATATATTTTGTAATTGTTGATCCTTCTTGTTTTATGTATGTACTTTAATTTATTATTATGTATTACAACTAATTAAGAATGTTGTGATAAATGGTGTGCTCACCTTTCATCGGAATTATCACTGTAACCATATTAAAGTTGTTAACTAATGTAGATGGCAAAAATGGATAACACAATAACAACAAACTTACCTAACTTATCATCCATAAGAAATAATTTTAACATAATGCATCAAAACATTAGAAGTATTAATAAAAACTTTGACGAACTACAAATATTGATAAAAAGTTTAAATCTAAACTGGGATATAATTATTCTTACTGAATGTTGGTTAACTGATAAGTACTATCCCCTACAAATCGATAAATATGTCCCTTACTCTACAATTATGAATTATACAAAAAATGATGGTGTCATCGTATATATTAAAGAAGATATTGAAGCTGATGTCAGAGAGATCGGTATTAATAATGCGAACTGTCTAAGGATATCAATCGGCAATGATACAACAATACTCGCAATTTACAGATCTCCATCTACAAAAAATCTGGAGCCATTTCTAAACTCCTTATCCTGTGAACTGAGTTTACTAAAAAACACTAAAGATGTATTTATTATCGGTGAAATAAATATTGATATCCTTGAAAATAGCCACCCAAAAAAAAATGATTACATGCAGACACTTTCATACCATGGATTTGAAAGCCTAATTGAGGAACCTACACGTGTATTTAATGATAGCAAAACTTGCATTGATCATATCTTTAGTAAAACTAATAAAAAAAACTCAAGCCATTATTTATACTACCACACTGACAGACCATTACACAATAATTCTATCTATAACAAAAAATAACTCTTATGTAAACCAAAATACGAAATCACTCCTAACGAAGTCTGAAACAAATTGGGAAAACGTCAAAAGGGAGTTAACAATGAATGACTGGACCGCCCTTCTGGAAAAAGATGATACTGATACTGCTTGGAGTTATTTTATAGAAATTATACAGCACAGTATTCTATCTAACACCAAAACCACAGATAAAAAGGTATCTCATAAAAATATTCACATTAAACCATGGATCAGTCAAAATATTATAAACTCAATCAGAAAAAGAGATGAACTGCACAGAAAAGTAAAAATCAACCCTTACGATGTCCATACACTTCGATTCTACAAAAGATATCGTAATACATGTAAAAATGTAATTCGTTATGCTAAAGAAACATTCTATAAAAACAAAATTGATGAATGCAATAATGATTCCCGTAAACTCTGGCAGATCATAAATGAAATTACAAATACTAAAGCATCGCATAAAGACAAAAACATTAAAGAATTAAACATTGATGAGATTCCCACATCTTTGACGAAACACCCAGACAAACTTCTTGACTTTATAAACAACTACTTTTGCAATATAGGCTCTAACCTTGCAAATAAAATTAAACAAAATTTTACTACTGTCGAAAACACAATGAGAAATGATGATGTAAATCATGAAAACAGCCTCAATATAGTCAAGATAACAAGTGACGAAATAAGAAATATTATAACCTCCTTAAACATAAATACCTCATCGGGAAATGAATTGATATCAAGCAAATCAATTAAAAACCTACAAAATGAGTTAATTCAACCACTGACATACCTTGTAAATCTATCAATATCTAAAGGTGTTTTTCCCGCTTGTCTTAAAATTGCTACGATCATACCATTATATAAAAATGGTCCCAAAAATGATATTTCATATTATCGACCAATTAGTATTTTAACTCCTCTATCGAAAATATTGGAAAAAGTAATAAAAAAACAAGTTCTTACATTTTTGGATACCAATAAAATATTATCACCTACGCAGTATGGTTTTAGGAAAAACCTGGGTACTGGTGATGCTATAGCTAATGTAACTAATACAATTATTAGAAAGCTGGATGAAGGCAAAAAATGCTTAGCAGTTTTCATTGATCTTCAAAAAGCTTTCGATACAATTGATCATAAAATACTGTACTTAAAAAAAAAAAAAATAAAATAACTGAAACAACTCTAAACCTACTTAGAAGTTATTTAACTGGAAGAGAACAAATTGTACAAATTGGTAAAAGAAAGAGCAAATCTCTTCCAATTAAATTCGGGGTCCCCCAGGGAAGCGTATTAGGACCTATACTATTTCTGATATATATAAATGACCTTATGAATCTTCCCGGGTTCAATTTTGGTAGGGTCACGGGGATGCATATTTTGTTGGGAAGTATGCATCAGTTAAGTACCGTGCAATGCCATAGTTGCATTCCATTCCACTAGCAACACTACCAATAGTCCTACTCCTAGCGTCCACGTCCGCGAGCCCTGGGCAATGTGGCCACTGGCAATGCCAGCAGCCATAGCAGATAGGAGAGGATGAATGGCGAATGTCCGACGCCATAAAATCGGGCCCCCCCAACTAAGGGAAGGAAAACCCCTACAGAAAAACCCTGGTCCTCCTGGTAGGGGGTTGAGCAAGAGGCCAATAACCTCTTCTCGTAAAAAAACCTATATTACGAAGCCAAACACAGAGCCTCGGACAACAACTACTGGACTTCGGAAAAGACCCGGCAAACGGATAAAGGATAACGATTTTAAACTTGCTACTTGGAATGTACTATCTCTGTATCGCGCAGGAAGTTTAAGAATTCTCTTAGACGAACTTGCTAAATATAAAACTGACATAACAGCAATCCAGGAGATTAGATGGATAGGAAAGGGAACAATCGAAAAGCGTGACTGTACCATCTTCTACAGCTGTCACGAGAAGGATCATGCATTTGGAACAGGTTTTATTGTCTCAAAAAGGGTAAAGCATTTGGTCAAAGGCTTTACCGCGGTTGATCATAGAATATCACTTATTCGTATATCTGGAAAATTCTTTAATTATAGTATTATTAATGTCCACGCACCCACAGAAGACAAAAGTGATATAGAAAAAGACACCTTCTACGCAAAGCTCTCGAAAACCTATCAGGACTGCCCAAACCATGATGTCAAGATAGTGATAGGGGATTTTAATGCAAAGATAGGAAGGGAATCAGTGTACAGACCTACAGTTGGAGCACATAGCCTGCACGCAGAATCTAATGATAATGGTACAAAATTAATTGATTTTGCAACGTCCCACAATATGATTGTGAGTAGCACATGTTTCCCAAGAAAAGATATATATAAAGGAACATGGAGAACACCAGATGGTAGAAATGTTAACCAGATAGACCACCTACTTGTTGAGGCAAGGCATAAATCTGATTTAATGAGCATACGAACATACCGTGGAGCAAATGTTGACTCGGATCATTACCTTGTTATCTCCAAAATACGGAGTAGAATATCAAACGTGAAGAAACAGAGGGGATCACGCACAAATAAATTTGATATTGAAAGCCTAAAAGTACCAGAAACAGCAGAAAAGTTCATTACAACCATAAATCATAAGTTGGATGACATCAGCGACCATGTGGAACAACATGATATCAACTCATACTGGGATGGTGTTAAGTCTGTGATTACCAATGCAGCTGACGAAGTTCTGGGAAGCAGGCAAACAAAACCAAGAGAATTATGGTTCGATGCAGAATGCCAACAAGCAACCAATGTGAAGAATGACGCATATCTAAGAATGCAACAGCGACATCGTACACGGCAAGCAGAGATGGAATACAGAGAACTAAGAAAGCATGAGAAAAAACTGCACAGAAGGAAGAAACGAGTATTTCTCGAGAACCAAATCAAGGAAGTGGAACTAGCCAAGGCCCAAAACAGAAGTCGACTTTTCTATCAGAAGGTAAACCATCAAAGAAAAGAATACAAGCCCAGAATTACAATGTGCTATGACAGCGAGGGAAATATTTTGAATGAAAAGTCAAGAATTCTGAATAGATGGGTGGAATATTTTGATGCTCTGCTAAACGGAAGTGTAGATGAGAGTGTGGGTGAAAATTTGACAAGGGATGGAAACATCACTGATGGTGGTACTAATGATGATGACAATGTCGAGCCGCCACCAACATTAGAAGAAGTAGTGGGTGCCATTAAAAGTCTACATAACAATAAATCACCTGGAACTGACAACATCTCTGCAGAGTTATTCAAATATGGCGGAGAGAACCTTCAAGTCCATATATATAATATCATTAAATCCATCTGGTGCTCTGAGACTCTGCCAAGTGAATGGAACTGTGGAATAATTTGCCCCCTTCACAAGAAAGGAGACCCTATGAACTGCTCTAACTATAGGGGCATAACGCTGCTGAATATCTCATACAAGATCCTATCAAATGTACTGTGTGGTAGGCTTATGAAATATTCGGATGGCATAATTGGCCAATATCAAACTGGGTTCCGTAAGGGGAAATCTACAACTGATCAAATCTTCTCACTGAGACAGATACTGGAAAAAACAATAGAATTTAATGTTGATACATACCATCTCTTCATAGATTTTAAGGCTGCCTATGACACGGTAAATAGAGAAAGACTGTACAGAGCCTTGGATGAATTTAATATCCCAAGAAAACTGGTAAACTTAGTAAGGCTCACAATGTCTAATGTTGAGTGCCGAGTCAGAATACAACAGGATCTGTCAGACACCCTAAAGACCTTCAATGGACTAAGACAAGGAGATGCACTTGCCTGCATTTTATTCAATTTAGCGCTGGAAAAGGCCATCCGAAATGCAGGTATACAAACCACAGGCCATATTTTTAACAAGTCTGTTCAGCTCCTTGCTTATGCTGACGATATAGATATCATCGCACGCTCAGAATATGAACTAAAATCGGCGTTTAAAAGCTTAGCTACGTCGGCAAGGAACATGGGATTGGTCATCAACGAGGGAAAGACAAAATATATGCCCGTACATGGACGCCAGAAACCACCAAGTATACAGATAGATAATTATACATTTGAAACTGTCAACGAGTTTGTATATCTCGGTACTATGGTGACAAATGACAACAATGTATCCAGCGAAATCAAAAGAAGAATAGTAGCTGCAAATCGATACTACTTTGGGCTACAGAAGCATATGAAATCTCGCCACCTTACCAGAAGAACTAAAGTCCTGCTTTACAAGACCCTTATACGACCTGTTCTTATGTATGGTTCGGAATGCTGGACAATCAGTAAGGGTGATGAAGGAGCCCTAGAAAGTTTTGAAAGGAAGGTGCTGCGAAGGATTTACGGCCCAGTCTGTGATAATGGAGAATGGCGTATCAGATACAACCAGGAGCTATACGATCTTTACGAGGACCCTAATATCTCCAAGGAAATCAAAACTGGAAGACTCAGGTGGGCTGGACATATCCAGAGAATGAGCGAAGGAGATATTCCAAAGCGAATTATGGATGGTGCACCTGGGGGTCGGAGAAGAGTTGGAAGACCAAAGCTTCGATGGCTGGATGGAGTGGTGAAGGATGCAAGCACCATCGGCATCCGAAACTGGCGCAACGCAGCACAACACCGACAGTCATGGAGGCAGGCTCTGCTGGAGGCCAAGACCCGACCTGGGTTGTAGAGCCACAGATGATGATGATGATTATGAATCTTCCCATAAATGGAAACATAATGAGCTTTGCAGATGACACGGTTATTATATTCCACGAACAAGATTGGACAAGAACTTACAAGGAGGCGGAACATGGCCTGGCTGTACTTCAAAACTGGCTAAAAGTAAACTCCCTTACATTAAATGTAAATAAAACTAAATATCTCACTTTCTCCAAAAACAAAAGAGGACAACCAATGAATGTGCATACCCTCAAATTACATGAATGTCAAAATACTTTTCCACAATGTTCCTGCCCGTCTATATCCCAAACAAAAAGTATTAAATATCTTGGGATTGAAATTGATGAAAAACTACAGTGGAATTCACACATTGATCTTACCTCAAAAAGCTAACAAAACTCATCTACTTCTTCAAAAAATTAAGAAACATCTTGTCAATGAGGGATCTAAAGAGAGTATATTATGCTTTATGCCACTCTCGATTGGAATATGGAGTAATAGGATGGGGCTCAGCAGCATCTAATCACTTAAAACAACTTAAGATAACTCAGAATTGCATCATAAAGACCATTCTAAAGGTCCCCATAAGGACGTCAACAACAGAAATTTTTAAACAGTTTGATGTTCCAAGCATGCAGAAAATCTATGCCAAAAACATTCTAGTACATCACCACAAAAACGACCTAGAGAAAGAAACATCACATGCTCATAAAACCAGAGCGAAACAAACAGACACACTTAATATACCAAAGTGTAACTCTTCATTTGGTCAAAGAAGTTCTGAATTTTTAGCAGTAAAGTTATATAACAAACTCCCACTTAGTATCAAACAAATTAAAACAATAAACAGCTACATTAAGGACATTAAATGTTGGCTGAAGGAGCTACCGGAAAATGACCTTACTAGTATACTTAAAACATCATAGAAGTTTCTGGAAAACCTTATCCAAACAAGTTAAACCATAGAAGTCGCTGAAAAACTTATCCAAAGCATAGTCCCCCTCAGCACAGGATCTCCTAGTGAGGAGGACTTCGAATATATTTTCTATTTTATACATATATACATCTAACTAACATGTTTCATATAAAAATGTAAAAAATATTATATAGTTACTAAATAATAATAATACATTATATGTGATATATTCTGTTGGCGAGCCAACAAATAAATAAATAAATTTAGCCTCGCTGTGATTTGGATTCGCTTCGATTTTTTTTCAGATATACTTATAGCGGTTTTAATAAGATAAATTATTATGGATAAATTTTTATCCCTTGGAATTTTTTTTTTGTTCTTTTGTGTATTTAAAATAATGTCAAGTACGGGTTCCTGCTACGTTATTTAATTGAATCAAAGCGTGGAATGTTTCGTGCTACAAATGCAAAGCATTTGAGCTGGTTTATATATACCTAACTTATTATATTGTATCACCGTAAAGCTTGTTTTTTAAGCTTTAATAATATGTATTTTTGATATTTTAGTTTTAAATATTTTTGATTTATAAGCTCCTTTTAAGCAAATGATACCTGAACCGGACTTTGAAAGTTCAGGTAAACTTTCAACTGGTCGCTGGGTTTGCCCCTATGAATATTAAAACAACATTTTATAAAAATGAAAACATTTTTGTAAATAAATGAAACAAGTTACTTTGTTTGAACCGCTTCTTTATTTGCCGACCGGTTTTGGAACGACCGTTCCTTTTTCAGGGCAAACGTATACATTGTTTTGCAAAGTAACATTGTTTCATTTATCTTTAATGGATAACCACAAAGTTATAGCTACATTCAAAAGTAAAAACATTTATTTTATGTGTTCATTAAAAAAAATTTGCGGATTTTTTTGGCAACAGCGTTGAAAAACGGTTTTTGCCGCTGCTCTTTTTTATCCGAAAATTACCTTGTCGCAGTACCCACGAAGGATAAATTGTTGTTTTAAATGACGTGTTTAATATCAAAATAATAACAATATGAAACACGATGATTGTTTGGTTTTTAATCGGCATACCAAATTTTTTTTATACGATTACAAAGAAGTTACAGATTTATGACACAATAATAAGCTTTTGCAACCACTGTGCATGCCGCGCCGGTGGCGGCTAACGGGTAGCGGATTTGCGGGTTACGGGTTACAGACTGCGGATTGCGGATGGTATCGCTCCCCGCAACCTCCAGTACTGTAGTACTGTAATAATCAGTTATCATAATCGGATGAAGTTTGCGTAAAAGTTTTAGTAAGGGTGTCAGTGATTTAGTGTTAAAAGTAAAGTGTTGTTCTTTTACTTTTATTGGTTCAGATTGCTTTAAGTTAGTTTTACCAACAAGTTTACTTTTACTGTTTACCAGAGGAAGTAGACAGTCTAAAAACTCGCATAATTGAGTGTCTAGAAGCAATTACCCGCTGGATGACCTCAAATAGATTAAAACTAAATCCGTCAAAGACTGAGTTTCTTTGGACCGCCACAAGCAGACGTCAGCATAACATTGATAACTCCCCAATAGCCATTTCAGGAAGCGACATCACTCCAAAGACTTGTATAAAACTACTGGGTGTCAATCTGGACGCTGACTTTTCCCTTAAAACCAAAGTGAACAGAACCGTAAGCACGGGATTTTTTCAATTAAGACAAATTAAAGCAGTAAGGAGAAACTTGCCAACAGAGGCGACTAAATTACTAGTCAATTCGTATGTGGTTTCACGTTTAGATTATTGCAACGGAATATATGCAAGTCTTCCAAAATATCAAATTAACAAATTACAATCCGTTTTCAACGCTGCGGCAAGACTTATCACCGGCGTATCAAAATATTCCCATATTTCAGAGCATCTCAAAAATCTACACTGGCTTAAATGTCCTGAAAGGATCCAGTTTAAGCTCTGCTGGATGGTATTTAAGTCCCTTAATGGAATGGCTCCGGCTTACTTATCGGAATTGTGTATTCCAAAAATTTCCAACCATCGACAGTCAACCCTGAGGTCAGCAGCGTCATCAGCTATCGGAAGGTTAAAGGAACCAAAGCGCACACCAGATACTAAGTTCGGTGAGCGCGCTTTCGGAGTGTCAGGACCTAAAGCCTGGAACGGACTGCCACATGACTTAAGAATGATCACAGACGCGGCGGAATTTAGAGCTAGACTTAAAACTCACCTTTTCAGACAGTCGTATCCATAAACTCAAAATCTTTCACCTTCACTTTCAATGCCCGCGACACCGTAAATAACTAACCTATAAAAACATGGAAAAAAAAAAAAAAAAAAATATGTAAGCGTTTGTGAAGGTCATTTCATGAACATTCTCCAGCCCTAAAGATTCCGAAATTCCTCAGTATTTTAAAATAAATACCAACTATACTTTTGCCACTAATCTCCAATAGTCCTAAATTCTCCAGTATTTTAAAATAAATACCTCTACTTTTCTATTCACAAATGTAATAGGTACTAACAGCGATGAGGGTAGCAAATAATGTAAAATCACGCAATGTCCAGTGTGTTAACTGTAATGTCCTCCGCGTGCAAGGCCGTATCTTCTCCAAGCATAAACTTATAATTAAAGTGTGTTTACCGGAAGTGACCTGCCAGGTAAGTATATTTCTGTATCCATTTGTAAATAGTAAAATCAGTTAGAAATTAAGCATTCCTAATAAATTGTACAGCGCCCTTGAGGTGATTTTTCACAAAAACGGCGCTTTATAAATTATCCAATTATTATTATTATTATTACGTACTTAATTTTATTTATGTATTTAACGCACAGAGGCCTTTACATGATACAGTACAGTTTGAACATGAGAAAAGAAAATATCAACTAAAAATACAATTACAACGGCAAATTGAAAGAAATAATAAATTACTGAAACTGTTTTTACAATATTCAATGTAGAGAATTAGTTAAATAACATTCAAGTTAATGTATTTGCAAGATATCAGAATAACATTAAATTCCCAAGAATTTAACGTTATCTAGGAATAATTTATTTTAAAATCATTCCTTCAAATGTAAAACTCATCGAAATCATTCTGAAATTACTGCTTAAGAGCGTTTAACCATCCAGCGGACGAAAATCCACATTTCGTCGAAAGTTGTTCTTACGGTCGTGCAGGGCGGTTACAATGAAAAAGATTAATTATTCTCGGTACCAGCTTTTTAAAATTATAACTCAATATCGAATTTATTTCAATTCAAATTAGCTTTAATTTATACCTTCATCCAAAAATTCTGAAAGGCGTGATGATAAAACTATTAAAATAATGTACTTTTTGTAGTTATTTTTTGATTATAAGTATTTATCATTTTTCAATAATGTCTAAATTTAATAAGAATGTTAAAAAAATCTGAAATATATTAGTTTGTAAGTGCGCAAATAAATACACAAATGGACCAATTTTCGTCAAGAAACACATGTACGTACATATTTTTTAATGATTTTATTGAAACTAAAATTAAAATTCTAAAACATGCGTTTGCTAGTTAATGTATTGATTTATTTTACTGCATGATTATATTATTTGAAATGGGTGTGGTATAATACAAAATCTTTTTTGAAAATTTAACAAACCTTATTATACTAAAAATTCAAAAAATTTCTCAAAATTTATTACATGCGAATGCTAGATAAAAGAACAATCTTTCGAAATCCATTTATAATTTTTTGTGGAAAAGTGTCAATACGTCTAAAATCTGATTTGAAAATGACATATTTCTGGTTTTCTCTGGTAATGCCCTCTTAAGGGTATAATTAAAATAATTCACAATCTGCTCTTTCATGAATGGCGTTAATTAAATTATTTTATTGAAAAACACTTTTTGCAGGTTATGCTTTAGAATATTATGAATTATTTGTGTGCGCCCGTGCGTACGCAATATGAATATGAATAAATATGTTTGTCCATAAACAAACTTAATTCTTTCAAGAAAGGTTAACAAATACTCGGTGATTGTGTCTCGGTGCGATAATGTCTCGGTCATCCAATCCAATATTGTATTTTTAAGCCTTTCTTGAAAGTTTGTTTGTGCATAAAACTATTTACTCATATTTATAACTTTAATTAATTAATTTTAATATTTTAAAGCATAACTAGCAAAAAGTTTTTTTTCTAAAATAATTAAACTCTCGCTTCTACAAAAGAACAAATTATGTATTTTTGGAAGTATCACCTTAAATTTAAAAATTACCTCAAACCAATGTAAATCCTTTAATGATATTATAATTTTTTTCTTCAAACTTTTCTGGTTTCTTGCGTTTTCTTTATTTACCTATATAACCAACACACCTACACTACAAGGTCAAATTCCTCAAAACTACTGAACATCCCGCAATTAAACACATCTTTTGGCCAGAAAAACCATAATTTCCATGCTACAAAATTATATAATGCCCTTCCAATTGAAATTAAAAACACCATGGAGATACAAATGTTTTAAAAAAAAACATAAAATTATGGTTAAGTAAACAGGAAGATGAGGAAATCATTAAAATTATCAAGTAACCACAATATAACCTGCACACAACAAACATTAATACTTTTATTTTATTTATTGTTATTTTATGAAAATCAAGAGACTAGAAGATGAGGAAATCAAAATCTACACCCATTCAGCAACATACAGTCCGCCTCGGAACAGGAATACCTAGTGAGGAGGACTGTAAACAAACCACTATATTGGTATTTTTACTTATTTTGTAATTTTACGTTATCCTTATATTGTCATTAAAATAAAAAAAATAAAAAATAAATAAAAATATGCATTATTATAACTAATTTTAAAGAAATGCTTTGTATTTTTCACTGCTGCATGTCCATGACGGCCGAAGGTCGCCGGATCGAATCCCGGCGAGAGCAAATAAATTTTAATTGATTATTTTGCATTATTTTACAATTAATTCATTTAAAATAATCTATACGTAGTATATTTGCGGCACGTTCCAGAGTGGAAGATACTCTCAGTATCGCCCTGGTGTAGGACCACCACTCAGAATTGAAAATTGCTTGAAATGGCTTTAGCCGTATTTGGTGACCATCTCGGAATAGCCAGGTTCTTCTCCACCTTCTTCTTTCCCATCTCCTTCCCTTCCCCACTACCTTCAACCTCTCAAGAAATCCCAATTGGGAATGACATTGTCTTACTGTCTCCAGACGGGAGCAGCTGGGATTCTTGTGAGGTTTTCACATTAAAAAAAATCTTATTTCATATATCAATAAAGTTTTTCGTAGATTCCTTCACCAAATTCAATAAACTTGTCACTTTACGGTGAGTAAAAACTCTTATATTTCACAATTAAAATTAAACAATTAAAATTAAAATAGGTATAAATAATGTAATTTTTTTTGCATATCTATTGATTAAAATGTTGTTTTTAATGTAAATAAAAATGAAAAATTTTAAACCGGTTAAAACCCTACAATATTCTCAGGCGCGTATAACAAGATCATACAATGGAACTTTCAGTGGCAGAACCACAAGTACCTTAAAATTTCCTTTTTACTGTTAAAAATATATTCGTTTAGTTTTTCTCTAAAGCAAAATGTAATTTTGAAATCTACCGAGAGAAAAAATAATTCCTCGGCGAAACCAGTCAGTGAAGCTACTGTATGAATGCAATTATTTCACTCCATGTTAATTTGGGAGGCGGGTATGGGTACCGCCGCTCCGGAAACCATTTATTCGATAACCGACATCCCTGCCACAGTGGTTCGCTTCTTCTTTGTGTGCCGTATCAGGTCCCCCCGACGTTGGCGATCACTCTTGAGAATGTCTCTCTGTCTTGCGCTGCCCGGAATATCTCCTCCACACTTCTAATGCCGGTCCACTCTCGTATATTACGCAGCCAAGACATTTGTCTCCTACCAGGCCCTCGGCGACCCTCTATCTTGCCTTTCAATATTAAATGGAGCAAGTGATTCTTCTCCAAGTGGTTCGCTATGATTGGTGATTTAGCAGGGGCGCCCACCTGGTGAGGTTTGTCTAAGTCTTGGCGGTGGACGCGTTCGCCCAACCACCGCATGTCGGGCCGGTTCGGGTGAAACTGGCTGAGGGACACCTCTTGATTTCTCTAGGCGCTGTCTCTCGACCCATCGCTTTGCACTGCAGTGGGAGGAATAGATTCATATGTCTGTCACTTCTAGACACATTGTCCCCCAGATTTTTACCCACCCCTCAAACCTTTTCCCTCCCAGAACTTCCTCTCCTTCCTTTCCCTAAAAGAACCCTCCACACAGCATTCCCAAAGATGTATATATATATATATATATATATATATATTTATTTTTACATGTGCCCACATAGGAGCTGTGTGGAGAGGATTTTTAAGGAAAGGAAGGGGAGGAGAGTTGTGGGAAAGAAAAGGGTTTATGGGGTGGGTAAGAATCTGGGGTTCAGAGTGTCCTGGTCATCCACCTCCCAGACCTAGACAAACTTCACCCCATGAACCCGGGCACACGTGCTAAATCACCAAACGTAGCGAACCACTTGGGGTGACCTATGGCAAAGATGACATAGGCTCCGAGAGAAATTGTTTTACTTAAGACCTCCCGTGTGTATAAAAAAACGGACATCTTATAAAATTGTATTTTAAACAAGATATTATGTTTGTGATATTCAGCTATGAGGTATTTATTTATTTATTAACTGGAAAATCCCGTCAATCCCGTTTGTCAACATTGAATAGCTCAGTAAAAGTTTGTAAATATGAATAACGATTTCAAATTATTGCTGAAGATTTCAATGTATAAAAATCCCTCAGAAATATTCGCACCTGTCAAATAAGATCATTTTTATGATTTAATTTGAGTAACGCGTAATTCACTAGAAAAGGGACAGAAATATCTCAGAGTAAACGTAAACAAACGCCACCGCGCCCCGCGACCGGTGCGTTCAGATTTCTGAGTTCAGATGAGAAGATCTCGAACGCAATAAATTAAATTTCAAACAATACCGAAGCGCAAACTTTGGCCCAGGGCCAGGCTCTACCATCATTAAATTGGTTCTTTACTCTTTTGATAAACTCGAAGGCAGATGAAAAACTGGGGACTTTTTCAACGGAAACACTTCGGCGATGAAGTCCACACTCGTGTTAAACCAGTGAATTTTCTTCTTGAAATTTGTCATATTCATGAATATGGCAAGTTGACATTACCGGATTTTTAACTTTTGTTGGGAAGTTTTGATGCCCCTGCATCAAGAAAATGTATTTAAAAACGACTCTTCTTTCTGGATTTTTAGGCGAAATTTCGGCCAGGTTTGCCATAAAATTCTTTTAATTCCTACAGGACTGTACAACTGAACGTATGAAAAGTGAAGGAGAATTAATAAAACTATTTAAAACCAGCGCAGGCCCATGAAAAATTACGGAATATTATAATTGTAGAATTTGTGAGACTGAAAAAATGTATAAATTATTGATCTCAGGATCACTGCAATTCAAATTTATTTTTTATATGAATACCTCATAAGAATCCCAGCTGCTCCCATCTGGAGCCAGTGAGATTATGCCTTCCCAATTATGGTATGTTGTGAGGCTGAAGGTAGCAGGGTGGGGAGGAGATGGCAGGAAGATCGGGAACTACCCGGCTATTCAGATCTGGTCACCCAACACGGGTAAAACCATTTCAAGCAACGTTTTAATTCTGAATTGGGGTCTTACACCAGGGCGATGCTGAGAGTATCTTCCACTTTGGAACGTGCTTCAAATATACTATATATTATTTTAAACGCATTCATTGTGAAATAACACAAAGTAATCAAATAAAATTTGTTTGCCCACGCCGGGATTCGATCCCGCGATTTTCGGATTGCGAGTCAAGAGCCTTACCCTTACCCCTCGACCACGCCGGCCGTCAATTCAAATCCATATATTTTATAAATGTACATTTTCTTTTTAACGAATTAAATGGAAGTTTTTATATTCGCTAGTAGTTCGGTGAACACTAGAGCTCTATTAGCCCAGGCAACGAAGGAAAAATAGGGGAAATAATACATGTAGGAGCCAATTTTGGCACAGTTGTAGGGGAAGGTGTCCTTAACAAAATACTAAAAGTACTAGGGGGTGGGGGTGGAGCTAAGGGCGGGGGTCTAAAGGTCCCTTTTTTCAGTTTTTCGTTAATAACTCGAAAACTACTGCCTCTAGCGAAAAAGTGTTTAGGTACTAAATTATTTACATAAAATTCTCTACAAAAAAGGTTCTATAAACTTTTTTTGTTAGGATCAATGCTTAAGGAGATAGGGAGGGGGGGAAATGTAAAATTAAAAAAAAAAAACTGTTTTAATTTTTAAAAATGAAATGTTTGTCGGTAAAAATGAAATGCTTATTGTTAAAAAAATCAAATAATTAGTGCTTAAGGATGTGCCTTGAACATTAAATTTCGTCGAAATCTAAACTTTCATCATCATCAAGGCTCCGTTAATACATGAGCCGAGGCAGCCGCAGGCACCGGAGCAGGCAATCCCTGCTTTGCGGCAACCGCAGCGCATCCCACACCCAGTCGTGCATCGGCAAAAGATCATGTTCAAAATGGAAATGGGTGCCACAGGGTCGTTCGTGTTAACTGGGTTAAGGATCCCATCTTCTCCCTTGACCCAACCCCATTGGATGGGTGGTAGGGGGTTGCCTAGCCACTGTTGTATCTGTAAAAAATAATGAGACCAAGGTAAGCATTCATCACAAATTAATATTTGTAATAAGAAAGCAGTAAACTATATGTAACTGGATTTAATTACCTGTAGATATACTCTGAGCGAGTGTTGCTTTGAAGCTCCTCTGGTGGGAAGAAGAGTGGCCATGTCTGATTTGGGCTTCGTTGACGCTTTCAAAAATGCCGAGTACCGATGATTGTTTAGGTTGTCTTGATGAGCAGGCGCTTTGTATACAGCCAAAAAAGTTTCTCGCCAGCCTGTTCAATATTCTCAGGTGATGCTGAGGGATCAGAGAGTATAGGTGAAATGTCTTGGGTGAGGCCAGGATTTTCTGTGAAGAGCTTAGCGATTCCCACTTTACTCTTTCCATATATCGCCGAGGTGGTGTCGCATCCCGAGAAGCTATAAAGAAGGAGAATCGTTTTGGGGATTAGAAGCTGTTGAAGTTGTCGCACCGAAAACAATTTGGTCTTCACATTCTCACGGCCCGGCTTCATGAAATATACATTGATTGATGGTGGTGCCAATCCAATGAGAAGAACTAACAAGTTCACATCCTCCCCAGAAAATGCTCTTGTTGAATGGTGATGGTCGTTTTTTCGTGAAAGTTGATGTCAACAGAAGTTTTTGTGAGCCCCCTTCGCTTCTGCTCCGCTCGTTTTGTGCTATTTACGTCACTATAACCATCAAAAACCACCGTACAATTTTCACCGTAATGTTTCTGTACATAGGCAATGTACTGATGGCAAATGGAAGAAATGTAGGAGGACTGTTACCACTTCATGCGGTGGAGAAGGAAACCACCATCTACCACATTAATGCTCTGGGTGATATCGAGAGTTGCGTTGTCCTCTACTGGCATAACATCATAGAGGGATGATTTTTTCCCTTTCCGCATT
Source organism: Limnephilus marmoratus (assembly GCA_917880885.1). Lineage (NCBI taxonomy): Eukaryota > Metazoa > Arthropoda > Insecta > Trichoptera > Limnephilidae > Limnephilus > Limnephilus marmoratus. The sequence continues at coordinate 31,162,414 of OU862909.1, read as the reverse complement.
CCGCCCTCGCTGAACACAGCCAGGGTGTATGGAGTTAACTCATACGTCGAAAGCTCTGCTACATCATTGTCGTTCTTTTTTGCTATGACAGTTCTTTGGAAAATTGTCAGGGGGTTAATACAAACTTTCTCATCATTGATTTTAATGGTGCTGCTCATACTGGCTATTGACAAAACCATATTTTTTCTGGATTGTTTAATGTCTCCAAATTTGCTGCCAATGAAACTTTGCATAGTTTTGGTTCCAATATCTAGGGCTTGGTGGCAGTTTATTTTGGAATTTCCTAGGATACCTGCTGACAGCGACATTACCGAATCCAACTTTGGAAAAGGTGATGGTCATTGAACCATTTGTGAATTTTAGCCCGATCTTGTGAATCTCTCGTTTGCCGTGATACCCGGAAATCAACGTGCTGCTCTCCAGTTGCGAAAAAAACTTCAGCGAACTCCTCCAATGACGTGCAGATGGCGGTGTCTCCTGGTGTTCCACAAACCCACTTGGCGAGTACAGAATCAGTAATTCCTCTTCCTCGCGTCAGGCCATCTGAACTTTTCATGGAGCGCATAAGTGTTTGTTCTATGACCATATCCGACCAAACACCTGCCTAAGGTGTACCTGTGCGATTAATGGTGAAGTACCCCTTTTGTGCAAACTCCTTGTACGTCTCCGGATGGCTAGTTTTCAGTTGTATCATATCTTGCACGTAGAGATGGGCACATTTTGCATACTGGAAGTGCCCACTTGCATGGAAGAATGGGATCATCTGCTGTACACACGCCAAGTGGCCGTCCCAAACCACGACGCTCACAATCAATGAACTTCTTCATCAGGGTAACCATGTGGAAGTAGTGAACCCACAAAGCAGCGGTAGGTCGATTATCCTTGAGGGATTTCAGATGATTCTGAAATTTCGTCAAAGCTGATACCAAGGAAGCATTATCTTCAACTTTGCTGGAATAAGTTCCTTCATGTTGGTCAGCATTCTCAAGATGTTCAAGGTACATTCTTAAACACTAATTATTTCATTTTAACAATAAATATTTAATTTTTAACGACCAGCATTTCATTTTTAACAATAAAATCTGTTTTTATTTTTAATTTTACATTTCCCCCCCTTCCTATCTCCCTAAGCATTGATCCTAACAAAAAAGTTTAAAGAACCTTTTTTGTAGAGAATTTTATGTAGATAATTTAGTACCAAAACACTTTTTAACACTAGAGGCAGTAGTTTTCGAGTTATTAACGAAAAACTGAAAAAAGGGACCTTTAGACCCCCCCCCCCCCCCCCCCCCCCGTTAGCTCCGCCCTCACCACCCAGTACTTTTAGTATTTTGTTAAGGACACCTTCCCCTACAACTGTGCCAAAATTGGCTTCTACATGAATTATTTCCCCGATTGGGTATTTTTTGGTCTTCGTTGCCTGGGCTATATGAAGACCTAGCGTATGTTGATTTTTCCGATTTGACATAAACGCTCATGCGAACTCTGGCGAAGTAAAAGGTACTATTCGACACGGCCACCATCTTGATAGGATTGACCGGTCGCGCAACACACCAACAAATTCGCAAACAGACGAAATGCAACACTCGTGTGACAAGTACTCGTAGATTAGACAAAAGTTAGCCTACCGCCTCAAAGATTCGTGCCTGAAGTAATGATAACCGGTCTCTTTTAATGTCTTAAAATCTGGGATTGACAAAGTAGAGAATAATGACATTATAATGGAGCAATCCTGGCCAGCAGATACTCCGTTAAGATGCTTGTAATGCGTCAGATCTCAGATCAGACGGATCAGAATTGTAGCCCGAGAAAGTCTAGCTTCCAAAAAGCTTGGCGTTCTGTCTAGGGCTAACCAGATTCTAAATTAGATTCCAGCTGCTGACCCTTTACAAATCTCAAGTTCGCCCAACTGTTGAATTTGGTTGCCGCTTCTGGGCTACAGTCTCCAAATACTTGATTAACCCGCTTGACTCATAAATAGATTGTTTTGTCTAATTAAAAGATCGGTCGGCATCTATATATATATATATATATATATTTTTTTACAGTGAATACCGCACAAGAATCTCAACTGCTTCCGTCTGGAGCCAGTGAGACTATGGCATCCCCAATTGGGGTATGTTGTGAGGCTGAAGGTAGTGGGGAGGGGAAGGAGGTGGGGAAGAGGAAGGTTGGGAAGTACCTGGCTATTCAGATCTGGTCACTAAACACGGCTAAAGCCATTTTCAAGCAACGTTTCAATTCTGAATGGTGGTCTTACACCAGAGCGATACTAATAGTATCTTCCACTCTGGAACATGCCGCAAATATACTATATATTATTTTAAATTAATTAATTGTGAAATAACACAAATTAATCAAATAAAATTTATTTGCGCATGCCGGGTTCGAACCCGTGACCTCCGGAATGTGAGTCAAGAGTCTTAGCCACTGGACTACGGAGGTCGTCAAGGAGGTCGTCAATATATAAAACAAACACAAAACATAGGCGTGCTGGGTCTGTTTTATATGTGTTAAAACGAAAGATTTCGTTGTTCAAGGCACCTCCACCAAGCATTTATTTTATAAAGTGGTTTCAAACAATGCAATGCGTGTATATTGTACCTAATTATGACAAGCCACGAAGTTAATTATACTTTCTTCGAATATATAAAAACGACACGTTTGTCAAATTCTTCTTAATATAATGTGGACTTCCAGGCATACACTTATTCTCTTTCTCTTAGTAGCCCGATCAGAAGGTAGATAAAAAATAAAATAATATTTTATAATCATTTTTCTGCAGTCTTATTAAGCCATCGAAGATTTTTATTACCCCTTTTCTCCCCACCACACGATCAAATGCTTAATAAACGTTTGCTTATAGTTGGTTTGGTTTTACGAGTTTATGCTTCATGTAATGTGTTGTTGGCTTTCTCTGGATTTATTCATTCCACCTCTGCTCTGGTTTCGTGTATTATACACAAACGTCTAGTTTGTTGGTCGTAGTATATACCATATAACATCACCACAAATGGTTGTGCCTTCGTATTTTACGATTTTAAACTTAGATTATTCTTAGTACATTTTACATTTAGATTATTTGAGACTCTAACACTATTGCGAAACCTTCAATTTGCCAGTAGGTTTGTTTGCGATTAGAAACGTAGTATCGTGGCGTTAATCTAGTATGGCGAAGTTGAACAAACTTTAAATTGAATTTTCCTTCAGCGACATCCCCGAGAGTATTAAGCTGTCAGCAGAAATCATATTTTTAGATATATATCTTGGCATATCTCGGACAGTTTGTCATTGAATTTCTGTTCAAATTCTGTTACGATCGGAATCAGAGTTTGAGGTGTTTTAGTAGACCACTAGTAGATTGTCACATCGTGTCGTAAAGTAGACACCGCCTCATCTTATTTGATGTTTTCGCGTGCTTCAAACATGCATTAAAAATATTTCAATTAATTAAAATAGTATGATATAATGCGACACATTTCCAAGCAATGCGTCAAAAAGTATCCCTCGTTTTAAATGTTTCATAAATTAATAAAAATATTCACAAATTTTTGTATCAGCGAAATTTTCGGGTGATTGTGTTGTGAGTTATGTAACTTTTGCTGGAAGCATTTATGGATTCTCTCAAACATAATATCGTGCGTAGGAAAAGTCACGGAAAAAAGAATTTCCATTAAAAAAGACTGATTATTCGGTTGACTCCAGCTGTGCCGGGCTGATGTAATCAAATAGCCGTTGCCAAATAGTTTTAAGTCCAGCGCACTGTGCTATTTTTGTACTGTTTCGCGTTTTATTGACAGATTATCAACTCCTACGAAAACAGTAGGGATAACCAGATGTTAATTTGTTCCGAGTAATTAATTATATCACTCGCAACGTTAATTAGCGTGGGTACATCTTAGCTTGACCTGCTTTTATTTTAAGTTTACGGCCGTAGACGCTTCCTTTGATTTAAGCAACGCTTATTATTAATCGCACGTGTAAATATTTTCAGTCGATCATTCAAATCCTGTCAACGCTTTGCGCGATTTAGAAAATACCTATCATTTTTCGATGTCTGTATTTTGAATGGAGTACGTATAAAACCGTGGCGATGGACCGACCACGTGTCCAGACTTGAGAATTGAACGGCTGCCAGCTTATTCAGAACGCGTAATATTTGGCGTGGTTTTAATAAATGAAACTAGCGTTTGCGGATTTATTTATTTGCGGATTGTGACGCCAGCCTGATCACTTGCGGAGAGTAACTTATTACATTACTCCCCGCCCCGAGAAACCCGAGCCAATAATTCACGTGTTTAATGAACGATTCAACGGATTACTTAGACAGCTCCAATTAGTTAGTAAGATGATTATCCCTATTTCATATTATTTCCTGTTGGTCCCTTCTTTATTTCTTTTAAATTTGAATGCACACTTGTGCAGGACATTAATTTAAGTAAGTAAACGATTCGTGACCCTAAGTTGTAAAATTGTCAAAGTTGTAATTTTTTTTTAATGAAAGACAAATATTCCCGTATTATGAATAACCAGACAATATTTGAAAATCTCCTACTACTACCACAGTAAACGAAAAATGTTGCTTGTGTCGTGATGGAGGACTTAGCCAGCCGAGGAATCGAACAAGCGACGCCAACTCAGTTACCGACCGGACCCCTAAATGATGTACATATGAAAAGCGTTTGTCACGTTAAAGAATGAGTTTAGTATCTTCAAACCGTTTTCTATTCAGTTCTATTCAATTTGAGAGGCGGGTATGAGTACTCCCGCCCCATGAGACATTCATTGGATAACAGACAATTCTGATATAGGTCACTCCAAGTGATTCGTTACGTTTGGTGACTTTAGAGGGGTGCCCGGGTTTTGGCAACAGATGCGTCTGCCCACCAACCGCACCGCAGTGGGAGGGATGGATGCATTCTTGCATCACTCCTGACCCCCAGATTCCTACCCTCACCTTAAACTTTTTTCCCCAGAACTTCTTATCCTTCCTTTCCTTGAAAAGGCCCCACATACCATCCCCAAAAATGACGTAGGCACTGTGGTAAATGATTGTCCTCAAGGGCTATATGAAGATAATTTAAAAAAAAAATGAAAGTCTTAAAACCAATTTCAACAAAATATTTCGTAGTGTTAAAAAAATCTATAGTGTTTTTTTGTCTTTTGGGCGAACTGCTTCTACCAAAGGCATAAAATATATTTCAGTTCTACGCAAAAATCTTATTTTTATTTTCCATACAAAAGAACACTTCTCCGTGAATCTACTCTTATCTCTCCGGGGAAGAGAGGTGTTGATCTGACAAAAGCTTTTATTTGTATTCATCTCTTTCAAATTGTTTTGATAGAAAGCAAGTGAACTGTGATAGGAAGCTGAATGGAGCAGGTTTTTTGCCCAAAATAATTATGCTTTTGGATGGTTTAATTTAGGGGAGACTTTGCAAAAGGGAAAATGGCGGTTTGATCTCGGGTATTGAGAACAATACTTTCAAAATAATCGCGTTTAGTGATGCATCAAACCACCCTGAAACATCGTACGTGCGTATTTCCAACGGATTTTTTTTCATTTTTATTATTGTTAAATTATATTATGTTAAGAATTTTTAATTAATGTACTCCTGGTCTGTTGTTTCTCAATGATATTTTCAAAATATTTAATCAACTACAAAGTATCGTAATTTAATCCCGAGTATTAGGTAATTCTTAGGATTTATTATTTATGTTATGAGTAATAAATATCTTCGCGGTAAAAAAGCAATTTCAATAGTAAATACCTAATCTAATACAAGTGACTTGCAAGAAACGTATAATATATTTTTGTTTAATGAAAACAACGACATATTCCAAAAACAAAGTTTTCTTCGTCAGGATAAGAAATTAATATAAAGTTATAACACAATTGTTGGTAAAAGGTTATTCATTTAAGAAAGTAAGTTCACAGATCACATAATATGGTAAAAATAGTCACAATGTATCAATTCACTAATTAACTGAGCAAGGGATCGGAGGGAACCTTGCCGTTAGGCTTTGGGAACAACAAAAGCCGACTGTGGTTCTGCTTAGAGGGTCGTACCATAGGACGAAGCGCAACTAAGGCAGCAGTCGGGGGTCTGGTTGGTGCTTTACTTATGGTAGTAGAATACTCCTTAGAGGGTCGTGCCAGAGGACGAAGCGCAACTAAGAGAGCGTACTAGCCAAGAGCGAGCTGCAGACGAACTGACTAATTTAGGGCGCGCAGCCTGTTATATAGCCCATTCCTTGTTGCGGGGTGTGGTTTATGTAGCGGCTCGAGGGTGGGAGATGCGCAAAAGGCGTCGGCGCATCCTGGTTTGCTTAGGGGTGGGTGAGCAGGATGGCGCTGTACGGGGGAAAGAGATGGTGTAGTGGCAAGCGTAAAAACGGCGCGCTACATCCTCCCCCTCTGGATCGAGGAACGTCCCGTCGAAGATCCAGGTCTGTAGTAGCGTGGCGGCTACTTATTCTTCTTTGGTCGACCTCGTTTGCGCAGAGGAATAACCGGAGCGGGCAGCGGTGTCAAGTGCCCGTGGTATGGAGTCAGTGCTGAGGTGTGGTAGGTGCCTAGCGAGACATCTGGTGCTTCCATTGAAGCTATCTCGTAGCTCGTTGGTCCATGTTGCTTCAGGATCAGGTAGGGGCCATCGCGTCGTGGTCCTAATTTTGCGCTGAAGCCTCTTGCGGCTTTGCTAAGAGCGTGGGAGTGGACAAAGACGTGATCTCCGGGCTGGTAATGGGGGTCTTCTCGCCTCTTGTTATCCACGTAATTCTTTTGTTTGTCTTGTTTCTCATCATTGTGGGTCCTGACAAGACGTAGGGTATCGGCTAGTTGTAGCAGATGCGGCGTTATCTCGGGGATGAAGTTTTCCGATAAGATAATGCTTCTCAAGTCTCTTCCGACGTCATCGGCTGACCTTAGCTCACGTCCAAATGTGAGATAGGCAGCGGAGTATCCGGTGCTCTGACAGAACGCGGTATTCATGGCGAAGCGTATTGATGGAAGGCTTTCGGCCCATTTTCGGTGTTCTGTGCCAACCAGGATGGCTAGTTGGGGTTTCAGGTCTCGATTTTTCTTCTCGACAGGATTGGCCTCTGGGTGGTAGGCTGGTGTGAAGGTGTGCTTGATGTCCAGGCAGTAAGTCATCTGCTGCATCACGGCACTCACGAACTGGGTACCGTTGTCGCTTATCAGTCGGCGTGGGGTCCCGTAGCGTAGGCATACTTCATCAATCAGGACGCGGGCGCAGGTCTCGGCAGTCGCGTCTTTGAGGGGAAATAGTTCTATCCAGCGTGTGGCCACGTCTTCGATGATGAAGATCCAATTCTTCCCATCCTCGGAAGTTGGGAGTGGTCCGAAGAGGTCGAAGGCTACTGTTTCAAACCTCTGGTTCATTACTGAAGTCTGTAGGAGGCCGGCGGGTTTTAGGTTTGATGGCTTGTATCTCTGGCACTCCAGACAGTTCTTGACGTATTTCTGTATGTAGGTCCGCATATTCTTCCAAAAGTATCGTCTGGCAATTCGTCGAATCGTGCGTTCTACTCCGTAATGCCCAGCGGTAGGGGCATCGTGATAGGCCATGAGTATTTGGTGTTGCTCATGCTCGGGGACGACTAGTTGAGCGTCCTCTTCTTCGATATCGGGTGCATATCGGTACAATACACCGTTTTGCATCAGGTAGCCCTTAGTTGTCCAGTAACTAAGGTCTTCGTTTGGATTGTTGGCTTCAAAACACTCGATAATTTTCTTCAATGCAGTGTCTTTCAATTGTTCTCTGCGGATGTCAGCCGCGTTGCGTACTGGAACGTCGAGGGTTATCGTGCATAGTGCGCAAATAGAGGGTGGGTCTTCAAGTAATGGTGGTCGTGATAGTGTGTCCGCCACCAGGTTTGAGCGTCCAGGTGTGTATTGGATTTTCAGGTTGTAGGGTTGAAGCTGCAGGGCCCATCTTGCAAGGCGACCTGTGGGAGACTTTAACGTCATTAACCACTTCAACGCTTGGTGGTCGGTAACCACGGTGATTGCTGTTCTTTCAATGTATCCTCGGAACTTTGCAACTGCCCATACGACTGCTAGGGCTTCTCGTTCTGTGGTAGAATAGTTCCTCTCTGCTGGTAGTAGCAGGCGGCTCGCGTATTCTACCGGATGTTCTTCTAGTCCCTCCCCCTGGACCAAAACTGCTCCTATTGCGTAGCTGCTTGCGTCCGACTTTATGATGAATTCCTTGCTTCCATCGGCTTGTCGTAGTATGGGGGCGCTAGTGAGTAGTGCTTTCAGGGTGTCGAAAGCATTCTGCTGTGGGGATTTCCATTCCCAGGTGGCGTCTTTCTTTATCAAGTCGCTGAGTGGCTTGGCGGTTTTGGCGAACTCGGGTACAAATCGCCTATACCAGGAGCATGTCTGAAGAAATGTCTGTAGCTGTTTGACATTGTTTGGCTCCTTCATTTTAGAGATCGCCTCTATCTTCTCCGGATTGGTGCTGATTCCTTCGGGGGTTATTACGTGTCCTAGATATTTTATGCTTGGACAGCAGAAGTGGCATTTAACTCGATTTGCAGTGAGATTAAATTCTCGTAGCTTGGTGAACACCTCTTGTAGATCGGCGAGGTGTTTATCGAAGGTGGGCGAAAGTATGATTATATCGTCCAGGTATGCTAGGATATTGACTTCATCTAGCTCGATCTTAAGTCGGTCAATCATGCGCTGGAACGTCCCGGGCGCATTGCGAAGTCCAAATGGCATCTTCAAGAAGCGGTAGAGTCCGAATGGGGTTATAAAGGCCGTCTTGTCACGGTCTTTCTCCAGTATCTTGATCTGCCAGTAGCCAGATCGTAGGTCTACTGTAGACATAAAGTTTGACTGCTTTGCCGAGTGTAGCAGGTCATCCATTCTGGGCAGGGGGTACACGTCTGGTACCGTTATCGCATTGAGAAGGCGAAAATCAATACAGATGCGCTTGTTTCCGTCTTTTTTGGGCACCATAACCACAGGTGCGGCCCACGATGAATCTGCTTCTTCTATAATCCCTTGGGTTAACATACTGTTAATCTCGGCGCGGAGTTCTGCTTGGCGGGCTGGCGAGAGCCTGTAAGGGGCTACTGAAATCGGCGGGTGTTGTCCGGTCTCGATTCGGTGCTCAATTTTTGCCGTAGATGACAGGGTGGCTGAGAAGACAGCGGCGTTGTCGCACAGCAGGCGGTCCAGCTGGTCCCTCTGGGTAGGTATAAGGTGGGTGGCTTCATCTGGTCGGAGGCTTAGTATTTCGGCGTCCAAGGCACAGAGCTCCACTTCATTTCTGGGTTTTCTTGGGGAGTCATCGAAGAGCCGATAGGAGCGTATCATTACCTCCCTTAGGGCGTCTTCCTCCATCGCGTCCTCGGGAAACAGCCCATTCAGGGCTATCATCTTAGCCCAAATGTTAGTGCGAGGCGGTGTCTGTGAGAGAGGGCTCATGAACGGTGGCACGTAGATCTCACATTCATTGTCCTGTACTGGTGGGGCGGGCAGACGAACCTTAGGCGGTGTCTGTGGGAGAGGACTCATGAACGGCGGCACGTAGATCTCGCATTCATTGTCCTGTACTGGTGGGGCGGGCAGGCAAACCTTAGGGAGTTTGTGTGCTCTCACTTCTCCTATCTCGCCAGTCTTTTGACGTTGTCGAATACCTCGGTTTGGTGGTATGGCGTCATTTTCCATATGCAGCATATACCGTACTTCGGGGCTGTCCGTGAATGCCCATGCGCGCTGCGGAATGTTTATATCGATCCCCGCGTCTTCGATAAAATCGACGCCTAGGAGTGTTCGATTCTCGTGTCCTCCTGGGAGCACGATGAAGCTGGTGGGTATCTGTCGGCCTCTTAGTGTCAAGGTGGCGGCTATTGTCTCGACCTCCTGACGTTTAGGGACACCATCTGCCAATACGATGTCCATGATGGTTCGCTGGGTTTTGAAATTTTGAGCGATTAGCCGCCGGTGTAGCTCAGCTGACGCTACGCTCAATTTTGCTCCGGTGTCTATGTGAGCAGTGCCCAGGAAGTTTCCAATCCCGATGTGTAGTATAGGTCTCGCTCGGGGAAGGCCTACTTCATGTATCGAGCAAAAATCGGCTCGTGGGTGAGGGGTGTCTATTCTCCCTTGGCTGCATTGCGGGCACTTGCTTCTTACCACGCCTGGTTTACCGCAACCGTAGCATGCGAACTTCGCATCACTGGGTGTCTCCAGCTTCTTGACTGGAGGAGTGTACTTTACGTGCGCTCCTGTATCGTAGCGGGAACGGCACTCCTCGGAACGGTGCCCAAATCTGCGGCAGTTAGTGCAGCGTAGGCGGCCGTCTGTTCGGTTTTCCATCGCGCGTAGTGGGACGGTCTTCGTGCTCTCGTACAGGCTTTCTTCCGCTGCACGGGCTTTTTGTAGTAGTTCGGCGAAGGTATTGATCGCTTCGCGCGGCACTCTGTCTCGTATCCGGATATTCAGTTGTCCGAATATTAGGTCTATCTGGACCTTCTCTGGATGGCTGGGCGGTGGTAGCTCCGCGAGTAACATCCGCTGCTTAGCAATGAACACATCGGTTGACGTTAATGCGTCTTGCTTGCATAAAAATATCTCTGTGTACACTTTGTACGCTGGCATCTTAGGGGCGAAAGCATGCCTGAGGAGGTTCATTGCGCTCTCCCAGTCTCGTACTTCTCCTTTTATGCCGAGCCACCAAGCGGCGGCGTCTTTCGTAAGCAGCAGTGGTAATCCTTCCAGAGCGCTTGCGTCTTCGATGTTCTCGGCGCACTTGAAGATGGATGCGGCGGCAATAAAACTCTCGACCGCACTCCTGTCTCTGGTACCATCGAAGCGTGCCGTACAGGTGGTGAATGTACCCGTACGTGTTGGTTCCGACTGCATCTGCTTCATGGAGTTCATTAGTTCCGCGAACTGCTCCTGCGTGAAGCAGATGCCAGCACTTTCCTTGGCCTGCATTGTGGAACGAGGACTTCGACGTGGTAGCGACGAAATTTTGTAGATGCACTGATTTTAATTTTACTTAATGTGTCTGGCCACTAAGTTGGGCGCCAGTTTTATAACACAATTGTTGGTAAAAGGTTATTTATTTAAGAAAGTAAGTTCACAGATCACATAATATGGTAAAAATAGTCACAATGTATCAATTCACTAATTAACTGAGCAAGGGATCGGAGGGAACCTTGCCGTTAGGCTTTGGGAACAACAAAAGCTGACTGTGGTTCTGCTTAGAGGGTCGTACCACAGGACGAAGCGCAACTAGGGCAGCAGTCGGGGGTCTGGTTGGTGCTTTACTTATGGTAGTAGAATACTCCTTAGAGGGTCGTGCCAGAGGACGAAGCGCAACTAAGAGAGCGTACTAGCCAAGAGCGAGCTGCAGACGAACTGACTAATTTAGGGCGCGCAGCCTGTTATATAGCCCATTCCTTGTTGCGGGGTGTGGTTTATGTAGCGGCTCGAGGGTGGGAGATGCGCAAAAGGCGTCGGCGCATCCTGGTTTGCTTAGGGGTGGGTGAGCAGGATGGCGCTGTACGGGGGAAAGAGATGGTGTAGTGGCAAGCGTAAAAACGGCGCGCTACAAAGTGTATTAGCGAAGTTTGAAAATATAATATTTTTTGTATTTTTTTACGTATTTTTAAATACGTTTCTGTTTTTTTGCATAGGTACATATTTTGTTATTTTATCCTTTATTATAATTTCGAAATATGGAATCCATGCATTACCCCTGCATACATTCTGGAAAACGTTATTATTATTATTACATTTTTTTATTGAAGTTATTATCCTCTGCTGTCTTTTTTGTCCTACATTACATTAGTTGGATCATTTTTCACAGCACATTACTTTGATCTCTAACCGACCTCGTACCTTTATTTTAATATTTTGTTTTATTTATTTTATTTTAGGATAATCAAAAGTTTACAATGTCGTTAATTTTATATTTCTATTTTTGAAACTGACAATTGAAAGTGGTTAATTTGTATTTGTACATAACTATATATATACTTAACAGGAGATGCTCCATAATATAGGTAATTACATAATATATCATTACATTTAATACAGTTTGGTACTCATTAAATATATTTTTCATATTTTACATTTATGCATTTCTTTTGTAGAGTATTACCTTATATAACCCCTTTGTAAAATCAACTCCTTGGTTTCCGTAAAGACCAAATCAAATAGAGTGTGTATGTTTAATATCCAGAATGAAAATTTCTCTGTAATCGTTCTACCGAGAGATAAATCATCAATATTGAAAATGTTAATGAAATTGCTTCATCTATCTATGTTTTACTAAATATTCAGATTTTTTTCGACCTTTTCACATCCATTTGGAACTTGTCCATTCTATGGGGAACCATTTACAACCGGTCAGTAGCTGAGTTGGCATTGCGTCTAAAGTCCACCCAGGCGTCGCGAGTTCGATTCCTCGACTGGCCCAAGTCCTCCATCACGACCCAAGAAACATTTTCTGCTTACTGTGATGGTAGTATGAGATTCTCGAAAATTTTCAGGGTACTCTTAGGTCAGTGGTGGGCAAACTTTCTTCATGGGGGGCCAGAAAGTTAAAAAAAATTCAGAGGAGGGCCAGGAGTTTAGCCAAAATGCATTTTGTTTTAAAATCTATATTTTAATTATAAAACTTTGCACACAAACCCTTATTTAAGTTACAGATTATGTTATGGTTGGTGTACGAGACATATGAAATTGTTTTTGATTGGCCATAATGTCTTCAAATGCAGGTTTGAGCAGTGACGAAGTAACCTTTAGCAGCGAGAAAAGGTGCTCATCAGTTAATCAATTTCTGTCTGAGTCTGACGACCCACACATCGCTATTATTTTCTTGGCGTGATCAATTATCTTTGGATATTCAGTTTTCGGCAGTGTTCTATAAAAATCAAATTTTTCGGAATTGGTTTAAACAACGGAACAATTGTTTTAATTGGGGGCTGCACTGCATTTCAACAATTTCTAACTGCAATTCTGCAGAGACGTTCTCCGGGTCCACATTAAACGGCATTGAAAAAACATCAAGCGATTACTGAATATTCTTAAAATCTGAAACCTAGTTTCAAATTCACATCGCAACGCAACACATGAACTGCGTGGCTAGTCTAGAAATGGCTTCTTTATCAAATTAAAATAATTTACTTTATACAGCTGGCTATAATAGTCCGCGATAATTATATTTTGACGCCGACGATCCTTCGAAATTTATAATATATAATACGTATACTTATAATTTTGAAAGATCGTTGGCGGGCCGGATTAAATACTTTTGCGGGCCGGAGCTGGCCCGCGGGCCGTACTTTGCCCATCAAGAGTACCTGTCTTAGGTACTCTGGGAAGATTGTCTTTCTTTATAAAAAAAATCCTAGCATTACACAACATTCCGCAATTTCTCGGGGGTGTTGTAGTAACAATCGAACTGAATTCTTTTGTTTCTCGTATTGTATTAAAATAAAATAAAACAAATACTGAAAGAGCTTTCGGAAAATCAAGTCGAGAGCAAGTATTCAAGAGTGCCAAGATTCTTTCTTCACAATTTTGATCAAATTCATAAAATAAACAAAAGATAAAATTCTCGAACTGTAAAATAAACCAGTACTTGTTGTTTATTTACGAGACTTGTCAGCGAGCGTAAGTAGTAGGTACTTGCAGCAAGTATATTAATCCGGAACAAACTGCTATTCGAAAATCATCGCGTTCCAATGTGCTGTGTGATATTATAGGGACATTATAAATACTCGCTTCCATGACATTATGACATTAATACAAAAATATAAGAAAAATTCTTTTTAGGGTAGCCTTGGAAACATCCGAACTCCGAACGGTTGCGACGGAAAAGAAAACGGTCTATCGAAACAATTAAAATCTCGGCCCAGAGGAGAAAATAGTTTGGTCTATTAAATTAATTTAAGACCAACAGCTGGGGCCGTTTAAAACTTATTTTATTACAAAAGCATCGCCTTGACTAATACAAAAGGCATTCCTCTTGATCAGCATCAGAACATTACTGTTAATCTTGTGTTCAACTTATTTGTGTGCTTTTTAATTGTAGCTGCCACAGTGGATTTTGCGTTTAGTTTGCTACTTGGGAATGTGATGTGTTTTTTATGGCGGTTTCCGGGAATTTTTTTAATGCTAAGTCAGAAAAATAAATAGACCTGCTCTAATGAAAAGAATTTTAATTTTACTAAACCTATCTGATTTTCCGTTGTGTTTTGTCTGCGGTGAAATCGCAAATGTTGAATACACTTTGTGAGGTATTATGCCGTGTAGCGCTACCCCCTTCTTTAGCCAACGCCAAAAATTAATCACTATAATTACTCTAAATCTAAAATCATATCACATTTTGACGAAGTTCATTAGAATGGTTTATCTAGTTTGTAGTTGGAAGTAGGATCGCTGAAATATGTTACATATAAATGTGTACAGCGCCCTTGAGATGATTTAAAAAAAGGCGCTATACAAATCATTCAAATATTATTATTATATGAAAAATAAGCAATAACAAATTTCATTAATCTCAAAGTGATCTTCGTAATGTAATAACCTTCGACAATTTCAACAGTATATCTACGGTATAGAGTTTTAGAATCATCATTTATAAAATACTAGCTGGTTCCCGGCATGCTTTGCTATGCCATTTAATAAAGAAATTGTTTCTCCCTGCGTGTCCTTTCCCATTCATCCCGTTTCCCGTCCGCCTCCCCTTCCCCTCTCGCGTTCATACTCTACCTCCTCATCCTACCCTCTCCCCGCTCCACTCCCACTTCCCCAGTCCACTCCCCCCCTTTCCCACTCCCGATTTCCCCTCCCCCCTCCCGCGAATCCCTACCTGAGTTCCCTTCCCCCCTCCCGCATTCCATAGATTTAGTCCCGGTACATTCATTGCATGTACATTTCAAACAACTCGCGTGCCACCTATTGCAATTTTTTATACAAATTTCATAATGCCAGAGCTCACCAGTAGTTTTATACAAGCCTTGTCCTGACAATAACGAACACAAGAAATAAAGAATTATCCTATTTGGTGCAGTCGTTTGGAAGTTATGTGCGTACATACATTTCGGCGATTCATTTTTATTAATATACTCGTAGATTTAAATGTTTCTTTAGGATATTTAAAAGACATGTGCAAATTTTTCATTTGTTTATGGAAATTAGCGCATTAAAAAGTACCTAGTAATACAAAAGTTTTGTAATGCTTGAGGTTAAAATGGCAGCTTCTTGATCAAGAAATTTGGACATTTAATATCATCAAAAATTATAATGAGCAGGGTAGCCTACGAAAGTCCTAAAAACCGGTTTTATTTCCGCAAAATGATAGAAATACATTCCGGATTAGTTCATTACGTAGGAAGTTCTATTTTCATCTCAAGTAATTTCCCGGGATATTGATTTAAGCCGGCTATACCTACATTATATCTCGATCTAGTTACCATTTTTATTTAATGTTGCTTTGGTATTATTTTACATAATTAGGTAGAAGAGTTCCAACAATTGTCGTCAGTATTTCTCGGGGACTAATTATGTTTGTTAGAAAATTTTCCTAGATTATTGTGAGTACATCTACAATAATAATTTTGTAATGCCTTTAACCCTTAGCGGAATTGTTGTATCCCAGTAATAACACATACAAAATAATTATGACGTAGTGTAGCAGTGAGCTTTTTAAAATAAAACCTAAACATAAAACATAACGTAACTAATACTGCCAAATTTTGCCCTTGTCAAAAACTATAACATCATATTTACTGATATTTCTATCATTCAATTCAAAATTTTGGGTTAAAAAAGTCAATAGTTCCGCTAAGGGGTGATTTTATTAATTTCCTTCTGTAATGTACTAGAATTTATTTATTTTTAGTCAGTCAGAAGTTTTAATAAAGCTCTGCAAACATGATATCATTCGCTTCCCCATCCAATTAATGAAAATCCACTTAGGAAAGCTTACACGTAAATCTGTTTGAAAAAATATTTTACTTTGTGTACAAGTTTCTTAGAATATCCTCCCACATTGTAATTACCTAGAAATAACGATGCTGGGAATCAAATGTTATTATTTCCCGAAATATACGTATTGTATGCTTTTTACGTAACAATTATTTAAAATTCGCATAAAAGCCAGTTGCATATCCTTTCGATGAAACTGTAAACCTTTATTGATTATAGCTATCTGTATATTATGGTTACCTGTTTTTTGGCGTATTTGATCAAAATATCGTATGTTATTGTGTTGCATGTTAGTAGTATTAACAACACAAATTAAAACGTGAAGGTTTGAGGTAATTTGAGACAGACAATACATATTTGGATTAATTATTTTTTCGCAACAACGGTAATTTTTATGCTATAGGCATGAGTATTAGAATGTTTTCTTGTATTTTGAAATAAATTCACATAATTATGGTGTACTAGTTTTGTTGATAGGTATTGCAATAATTATTATTTTTTGCAATAATATATTCCCGTGAAAAATCACAGTATATTATAATTCCATTTTTTTAAATACAATAAAAATAATTTTCCTTTTTTTATATACCATAGTTACTTTCTTTATCGCTAACTAACTAACCATCACGCCATTCCCTGCAGGGGTAGGCAAAAAGGACGAACCGCCAAACAACTTGGTTTTAGCATACACTCCTTGCCTCATTCACATTCATACGTTGTCTCATACATGCTCTTCTATTATTCTGACTCTTAACATGGCTTGACTCAAGTATCTGATTCACTTGGTCGTGTCACGTCTTCCTCGGACGTCCCCGACTTCTTCTACCATTTGCTCTTCAAGCCTAAACCATCTGAATGACCCTTTCTTAATCCTACTTTATCGCTTATCTGAATTATTCTTCACACAAACAGTTCCAATTTTGAAAACTACACTTATATTCAAAGCAAATTTGTGTATGTTGGTCCAGATTTTACACAAGAGATATCACGTATGAAAAACTAACGGACATCCCAGACAATAGAAATTAATATGTTTGATGAGGCTGAAGTTTGCACAAAGGGAAAAAGTCTTGAAAGAAGGATGGGAAGTGCCTGGGTATTCATATCTGGTCACCATTCTGAGCGTTTCATTTCTAATGGTCTCTCAAATGGATTCTAATGTTATCTTAAATGGAGTGTATCAACCATTGGCAGCTTTTGAGTATACCTATAGAGCGCTGAGATTGAAAAACACTTTTTTTTTTAAATTTGTTAGTATAAATTTTAGGAAAGTTCAGCAAGGGTGCTAACCCTGTGTGCCATGAATCTTAATTTTTGTTTCTTCAATTTTTGCAAATTCATTTTGTGGCGTCGTTTTTTACAATGTCATTTGTTTTCATTTAACTTAAGAGCGTTTTACCAGCCAGCGGACGAAAATCCACATTTCGTCGAAAGTTGTTCTTACGATCGTGCAGGGCGGTTACAATGAGAAAGATGAATTATTCTCCGTACCAGCTTTTTTAAATTTTAACTCAATATCGAATTTATTTCAATTCAAATTAGCTTTAATTTATACCTTCATCCAAAAATGCTGAAAGGCGTGATGATAAAACTATTAAAATAATGTACTTTTTGTAGTTATTTTTTGATTATAAGTATTTATCATTTTTCAATAATGTCTGAATTTAATAAGAATGTTAAAAAATCTGAAATATATTGCGCAAATAAATATACAAATGGACCAATTTTCGTTAAGAAACACATGTACGTACATATTTTTTAATGATTTTATTGAAACTAAAATTAAAATTCTCAAACATGCGTTTGATAGATAATGTATTGATTTATTTTACTGCATGATTATATTATTTGAAATGGGTGTGGTATAATACAAAATCTTTTTTTGAAAACTTAACAAATCTGCCAACGACCTATGGAATAACCTTATTATACTAAAAATTTAAAAATTTCTCAAAATTTATTACATGCGAATGCTAGATAAAAGAACAATCTTTCGAAATCCATTTATAATTTTTTGTGGAAAAGAGTCAATACGTCTAAAATCTGATTTGAAAATGACATATTTCTGGTTTTCTCTGGTAATGCACTCTTAACTTTTGTATTTTAGTCGTTGTATTGTTTAATTTATTTTTAATGTTTGGTTGAAATGTAACCAATTTATTAGCGGACTTTGTCAAAAGCACCAAATAGGGGTGCGTTTTATTTATTCGCCCTCTCTATCCAAAATTGGCACAGGCCATCGTGCATGGAATCTAGTTGTGTGGAGACAAAACAAAGCCGGCATTAATTTTAAGACGTCGCAGTCTGCGGCTGTAGGACTTCAAAATCGAGACTGTAATATTAATGAAGTCATGAATGCTGGAAGCGGGCGGGGCGTCGGCGAGGGCGGGGACCAGAGCGGGGGCGGGGGCGAGGCGGGGCGGGCGGCGGGCGGACGAGCGTGTGTCCCTAAGGTTACGATTTTAATTATTTATAGCTTTCATTATAACTTAGCGGTGGCGATACGATGTCCGCCCTAAAACAAACTGTCTATTTCTGTGACGATAACCCTTCAACCAGTGTTATCACTATAAATATGCTAATATTGTTAACCCTGATGTCTTTGTTTAGGGATTTGGCTGTTTATCGCGTAATAGATTAATTTTACAATTTGGGAGGTGAGTATGGGCACTGCCGCCCCGGAAACCATTTATTGGTTAACCAACACCTCTGCCATAGGTCATCCCAAGTGGTTTGCTACATTTGGTGACTTAGCAGGGGTGCCTGTGTGGTCAGGTTTGTCCGGATCTTGGCGGCGGACCGCAATTGGAGGGATGAATACATTCGTCCATCACTTCTGGAATCTGGGGTCAGTGTATTCCTACCCACCTTTTTTCCTTCCCAGAACTTCCTCTCCTTCATTTCCCTAAAATACCCTCAGCATAGCATCCCCAAAGATTACATAGGCCCTGAGGGGAATTACGGGAACTAAAAAGGTATGAGGGGTGGGTAGGAATCTGGGGGTCAGTGTGTCCAGAAGTGATGGACGAATGAATTCATCCCTTCAACTGCTGTCAAAATCCTGCTGGAGGATCAAAAGATCTCCCTCAACCGGACTCTGCCACGCATTTGATGGGAATTAATCTCCTCAGGGCCTTACATGTGGAGCTAATATAAAAAAAAATATATTTAAAAAATAGTCTTAATATATGAAACCTGGGGGTATGTCACATTAGGTAGGTCGATGGGTGAGCTCTGGCGTCGTTTCGTAAAGCTTTTCTGTCTCAAGTTTGTAGGTCAGCGCAACTGTTTTCATTTCACAATGTCATCTACCTATCTACGAGTATCTATGTGTATAAAGAAGTGTGTCTGGGACGGGCGTGGATTTCACTGAATACAAATCTACAGTATTATTCCGAGACCGATGAAATTTTACTAGACCTTCAAAAAAAAAGAAGGTCACTGCCAACACGCGATTTAAAAAAATCACCCCTCTTAACCCCATACAGCAGAATTTTTAAACTTGCAAATTTGTGCACACTGGACGTTCAAAATAAGCGGAAAATTATTGTACTTTTGAATGTTACTTTTTAACTTTGTGGTTTTCCATTATAAATAAACGAAACAATATTTCTTTCTTTGAACCACTTGCATATTTTATTATCGCCGACCGGTTTCGGGACAACCATTCCTTCCTCAGGGCAAACATATAATGACTAAGTAACTGTAAGTCATTTTACGTTATTATATTAGACATTGACGGCAGGCGTAGTCCAGCGGTAAGACTTGACCAGCAACCGAAGGTTGCGGGATTGAATCCCGGCGTGGCAAATAAATTTTATTTTATTTATAATTTGTGTTATTTCACAATGTTTTAATTTTAAATCATATGTAATATATTTGCGGCACGTTCCTGAGTGGAAGATACTCTCAGTATCGCCCTGGTGTAAGACCGCCATTCAGAATTGAAACGTTGCTTGAAATGGCTTTAGCCGTGTTTAGTGACCAGATCTGAATGCGGTATTATTATTAGAACCTTACGTATGAAATTGGCGTTTTGCCGTACTGGCATCTTTGATCTCAAATATCTTCTCTTTGGTTAGGAATTCCAAATTCAAATTTATTCAGCTATTTACTCATGTATTTGTGTTTCGAAAATTATAATTCATTTGTTTTTACCTTAATTGTTTTTTTTCTTTGCGTCACTTAGTTTACAAAATGGAAAACTTGAAATATCGCGTTATTTACGAGTACGAGTTCCACCGTGGCACCAGTGCTGCAGAAACGGCTCGAAGGATTAATGATGTGTAATGCGACGGTGCCGCAAAAGAAAACACAGTTGTTTTTTCTTTTTTTGTGTCGTTCACTACAGCTTTCTTAAATCTGGCCAAACGATTACGGCAGATGTCTATTGTCAGCAACTGCAAACCATGATGGAAAAGCTAGCTGCTAAACAACCGAGGCTGGTTAATCGCTCTAGGCCACTGCTGCTTCATGACAATGCAATACCACACACTGCACAACAGACGGCTACCAAATTAGAGGAGCTTCAATTGGACATCCACCGTACTCTCCGGACCTTGCCCCAACAGATTACCATTTTTTTCGAAATTTGGATAACTTCTTGCAAGGGAAAAAATTCAACTCCGATGGGGTAGTCCAAACCGCCTTCAAAGATTTTATTGATTCCCGTCCGAATGGTTTTTTTAGTAAGGGGATCGATGAACTACTTATGAGATGGCAAAAGTGCATAGATAGCAATGGTACATACTTTGATTAAATAAATATATTATATTTAAAAAAAAAAATCGACTTTATGTTCCTCCCATACAAAACGCCAATTTCATATGTAAGGACCTAATATAAAAAAAATTACCAAACGTGGGTGAGTACATTGTATTATTACTAAGTGTTGTAGTAGGGGTGGGGGCGTGGCTAGGGATTAATGCAGAGTGGGTGGGGGAAACCGAACGTACATTGTAACGTAACATACTTGTATCTAAAGAAAATTATAGCCTACACTGATTTCCTAAATCTCTGCTTAAAACCCGGGCAATGCTGAAGACTTCAGTGGAGGTATCCACCACTTACCCGCCCTGGTATAAGTAACAGATGGTTACTCCTTCAAGGCTCTCGCAAGGACTCTAATTTTTTTGAAAGAACGAATCTACATTTAGGTTTGAACGAATCTAGACCTCCAGTGTCCCTGCATACAGTGTTAGGAAGCAGTATGCAAGTGCTTACATAATATACAAAATGCAAAAAATATAAAGCAAGTCAGGGATAAACAATATGAATATCATACAGCTTTATAGGCCACTAACTGAAGACTTCAGTTAGTGGCCTATAAAGCTGTATGATATTCAGTACTTTTTGTTTATATTTTTCATTTTCAATTTATAAAAAAAAGGTGAATTCGGGCCAAGCCGGTTAGTGGGCAATTTTATTTTTGTAGTCACATATATTTTATAATGAATACGAGGAGAAAATAATCAGCCGAATTGTGCTTTGGAGGGGCGTCAATAATGTATGCGTCGTTAATAAGAGTTATGCGGCACTTCCTTTATAGCTTCCGTGGCCTGGTGCTAAAAGTACACTTTTTTCACTATTGAGTAAGGACTACCAAAGTTTTTTTTACGAAAGTATAAATTTTCTTTCCTTAACCCTTTCATCCCCGTATTATATTTCCCACATACCTCTAAAGCACGTATATACTTTGTAACTATCTTGCATAATTAATATATCTTGAATAATGAAATAATTTTACTTTGTATAAACCACTTATTTGATGTGCTAATCCGACCGGTTTCGGAACAAACGTACACTAATACCTACTAATACACACTAATACCACCCACTCTACACTAATACCTACCTACCCAATCTACATTATTATCTAGCAACAGCTCCACCCCTACCATAATAAAACATTGTTCGAAACTGTCAAATTAGTATAAGCTTTCCCTGACGAAGGAACGATTGTTCCGAAACCGGTCGGATTTGCACATCAAATAAGTGGTTTATACAAAGTAAAATTATTTCATTATTCTATAATGGATAACCACAAAGTAATAGCTACATTCAAAAATATAATATATCTTGATTTACTATATTTAATCTCTTTTCATACTCCAGGCAGGTCAGTCACAAGTCAGTACCTTCCATATTATTGTGACAATTCCTCATCAATATCCCAATATTACACTCTTATGCGACGGATTCAACAGCTTGGAAACAAATACTCCGATGTTGTTGATTTATTTAATACATCCATTTTAATATATAAGCGTACCTTGTTGAAGTTTTTTCATCAAGTAGGGGAGTGTTTTGATGAAACTGTTTGAATTGACTAGCATATTGGTGTTGTTTTGTCGGCTGAAGGAGAGGAGCTATTTTGTATTTTTTTTATATTTTGTGCCTGCACAGGTACTGTGTGGATCAAATTCTATAGTATTTTTGCTTTATATTTGTTTTTGTGCAAGTGTTTTAAACAGTCATTTCCTGCACTATTTGCTAGTATAATTTCGTAAATATTGTTATACATATGTATGTAAAAGCCTAAATGGGCGTAAATAAATAAATAAATAAATATTCGAAAAAAATTAAGAGTAATTTTTTTTTGCACGGAGAATTTTTTTTAGGCCTTAACGAGTCATATTTTTGAAGTAAGGATAATCTAACACACAAATAATTTATTAAAAAATAGATTCATTTACAAGGTTTGATGGAAGGTGGCAATGGCCGAATTGTAAAGGCGTCCGTCCCGGTTGCGTATTTACAAAACCTATACCGATTCAGTCGCGGTAACAATACATTTTAAATATACCTCTATATTGGTTATTTTTTATCACATTGCAAAAACAAAAATTGTCCTAAAATGTAGATAAAATAATCTTTCTTATGTGTATATTAGAAATTAATAATTTTATTTCTAAATATTTAAATTTTAATATTATTCCAATATATTGTAAATATACCTCTATATTGATAATTTTTTTTCTATTTGCAAAAACAAAAATTGTTCTAAAATCTAGATAAAATAATCTTTCCAATGTGTATATTAGAAATTAATAATTTTATTTCTAAATATTTAAATTTTGATATTAAAAATTTAAAGCGACTGAAACGCGGTAGGGATTGTAAATACGCGTCCCGGTTAGGCGAGAGATTCTAGGTTCGAGTCCCAGTTGCGACCGTTATATTTTATTTTTTATTTTTCTGTTTCTTGTTCTCTTTCATATTTTCGTTTAGATTATTAGTGTTATCTTCTTCTTCAATGAGAGATTAATTTACAGTTTAACATGCATGTATAAAGATAACTTATATAAGAAGGATCTCGGACCAAGCGGATTGCGGTGCATATTTGTCACGGAAATAAGGATTTTAACCTAGCAGAAAAAATACGCCATTGAGAAGATTCCCAATAAATAAAACTTAAAGTTAAAACGAAAACTTCACTTTTAAAAAACCTTTGTATTGACGGAAAAACCCACTAAGTTTAATTTGAATTTATGCTGGGTGTCAAAGAGTTAAGAAGCAAATCCCAAAGTTTACGAGATTCGAACGAATACATTTTTTCAAATTAGCTCCATACGGGAGGTCCTGAGGGAAATAATTCCCTAAGGGCCTTTGTCGTATTTGGGGATTCTGTATGGAGGGTTTTTTTTTAGTAAAGATGGGAGAGGAAGCCCTGGGAAGAAAAAAGGTAAAAGTAAAAAGTGGGTAGGGCTTGTAATAAGTAAGTAATTTGAGGGTCAGTGTGTCCAGGAATGACATTGTAGTATGCAATCCTCATACTGCGGTGCAAGCCGAAGTTCCGAGTCAGTCCTGCTGATTAAAAGATCTCTCCCGATCCGGCCTGCCACGCAGTTGGTGGCAGATGAATCGCACTTGACCACAATGCTAATGTTGAGATTTATGAGGTGGTTTCTTTGAGCAATTCAATTCAATCAAGTACAATTTTTTTTTCATTTTTTATTATCAGGAAATAAAATTTGTAAAATCACCCACTTATTATTTCTAAACTAATATCTCTAATATGTTTGAATTTAAAATGTGTACCAAGTAATATTTTTTACTACTTGTATATTATTTAATTAAAGTTTTTTGTTGTAGCGTATATCTAATACCTATTTTCTTTTGTTGCAGGTAAATTTCGACAGTAAATAATTACAGAATGAATACCGATATCTACGGTAAGTTTTCTTGTTTCATGTCTATTGTAATTATTGAAAAAATGGTTTTCTACTAATGTTAACAAAATTCATTGTAATATTCTGCTGAAGTTCTGTGTCAGTGTAATCATTTCGATTTTTAAATGATAGCTGAAACGCACATTAAATGTAACCCTCAAACAGGATTTGGAACTACTATACGTAGGTCCAAAAAATTTAACGTGCTATTCCAACAAATGTATATTTGTATTACATATACCCACGGTCAGGGCTGGGCAGTATTTGAATTACTTGTAATAATTGAAATACAAATACGTATTTTGTATTTGTATTTCAATTACTTCCTAAAATGTATTTTGTAATTGGTATTTCAGTTACCTGATGCTGAGGTATTTTGTAATTTGTATTTCAAATACTTATGGCTTCTAAATAGATTTAGCGATCTTAATAATGATAATGAAAAATAAACTGACATAGATAACACATATACTAAAAACGCTAGAATCATGTACTATTGTCCTAATGTCCTGTACTATAGCACTCTTACTAATAATTATTTGTAGTTCTCTTATCATTGCTTTATAATGTACTGTACCTTTTTTTGTCATGTTAGTTATTATTATTGTCCTGTGCTATGAAAGCACTGTTATTGTACATTTTGTATAATATTACACTTGTCAATGCTTTGAATCATAGTATTAGATCAAACACTATGGGAATAATTTGACTGAATACTAGATTTGTTTTAAATAATTACTGTAGAGCGCATTTGAAGTGAAATAACACAAAACTGCGCTATATAAATGTCATCTCTGTATAAAAAAATGAATCTCTGTTTCCTTCCCTTGGTCACGCCATAACTTCAAAACGACTTTACCTCTTTCATTATTTTTTTAAAAAATTCTAATACTTTGTAGAAGGTTCTTGCGGAAAGAAAAATTGAGAAAATTATGCCGAAAATTGGATAATTTCAGAAAACTTAACGACTATTTTAACTTCGCAAGTTTGATAGTTCACCCGTTTGATGAAATTGAATTTAGCAGACAGCTGTTTTTTTGTAACAATAGAATTGTCTATGGATTTTTAAATAATAGATATTTTAAGTCGGTACCAAGGTAGGTACCAGATTTGATTGATTGTTCTTATAATATACAAAAATGATTATTTGTAATATGTGCAAAATGAATATTTGAATAAAAAAATCGTATCAGCTGGCACGCGAATAGTTTGAAAACTGAATGTACTGGGACTGAATATATGGAACGCGGGAGGGGGGTTGGTGGGACGGAGGAGCGGAAGAGGGGAGAGGGTAGGCGAGGAAGGTGGAAGCGGAACGCGGAGGGGAAGGGGATGCGGGAGGGGAACGGGGACGCACGGGAAAGGACATGCAGGGAGAAACAATTTATTTCTTTGAATATGGCGTTGCAACGCATGCTGGGAACCAGCTAATGTTATAATAATAATTATTATTATTATCTAAACCTGGGTCCTATACCACAAAACTTTATAAGTGGAGCGGAGGCGAAATGCGTCTTCTGAGCAATATGATTGGTCAATTTTTGTACATCTCTTTTTCACTCTGCTCAGCATTGCTTCTGTGGAAACGCACCCTTAGATAGGGAAGGGCACTTATGACAACATATTGCAACCAAAGGTTCTACCAAAACCAAATGTATCTTGTATTTTGTAATTTGTATTTGAAATTAAAAAATGCTTAAAATACTGTATTTTGTATTTCAAATACACGACTTGAAAGTATTTTGTATTTCGTATTTTAAATACATGCAAAAAAGTATTTTGTAATTTGTATTTTAATTACAGCAAAGCATGTATTTTGCCCAGCCCTGCCCACGGTCTACGTGGTCAAAGCCCACGGTACATCATATGAAAGTGTTTTATTTTATTTTGCAACGCGCACCTTTAAATTATATTTTGTTTGAAATTGTCGAATTTAACGTGCATTTTTTTATTGCAATTTATCACTTAACTTTCAATAGCTTCAACTAACTTAAAACAATAAGGTATACTCTTATTGATATCTCTTTTAAAATTCCACGTGCTTCCTCTTCTGGTTTCAATAAACCTGCACTTGTTGGCATAAGAAGGAAATCTTAAGAAGTCGGAAGTGATGTGCGAGCGTCTAACTTTTCTAACGTTTTATTTGTTCGTAAATCGACACAATAGATTTTTACTTTACGAACACCGTGTCGATGCCCAATCCCTATTCGTAGTGTTCTTCATGAACTTGGAACAAGGTGCGAACTATTGCGACACCTATTCATGAGCCCGCACTAGATCGGCTGGCTTAGTTAGTCCCTTGTTACTCCGTGGTCTAGAACAAGCCTCCCGGTGGAACAAGTAAGCTGCGAATCACGTACAACCACCTGCATAAACAATTACTTCAATCTAAAAAGTTTCCCATGCACCGAGAGCTTCGGGAGCAGTTTAAGCTCCCCACAACATTGTTCTATCGATGTTGGTCCTAGACGTCGTATTTACATCCATTTGTTATTGCCAGCAACCACTGCATACAAATTTTACTGAATATCATTCGAAGAGGTTTACTCAGTAAGTACGAATTATTTATCAGTTTGATGGTGAACTTCTTATATCGCGATAATCCGGCAGTATGGTTAATCTTCTTATTCTGTTGCACGAGTATATGAAAGACTCGGCTACACTGCGTCCTGAAAGTAAGAAAAGTTTCTTCAAAGCATTTGCTTTAATACCACTATTTTATTCAATTGTTAAATTTGTTCATTTACTATTTGTTCGTATATATTCTCAAAGCTTTTCGCAAACCTTTCGCGGTTTGTTCAAAATCCTAAGTCGACTTCGGTGGTAAAACAAATTCCCACCCCATATTACTATTATTTTTCTATCTGTCGACTAAGGCCGGGGGCTACTGTACCCAGAGGGTAACTGATAGTTTCTAGATGAACCGACTAATTCAATTGTCGACTTTTAGATATAACTAGGTAGATATATTCAATTTGGAAAGAATCGAAAAGTTTTTTAAGCTATTATTAATATATTTTGCTATATTATTCATATATTTTGCTATCTACGACTCTGAATCTATATATCCTGTATCCTGCTTCTAAAGTTAATTTGTTGAAGGTTTAATTTAAAAAAGTATCTTAAAACGTTGTGTTATTTCCGTTTATTATTAATAGTTATTTTCAACTTTATTGAATTACACTTTACAACAATAACTTAATACGTATTTGTCTTAAATGATTTATTAAATAAGGTGCAAACAAATTCCAAAGGCAATAATTATTATCATATATTGTTGAGGTAATATAAGTTACATTACAAAGGGACCACCAAAAAGACTTAGTTTGAAAATTTCTTAAGCCTTAACATTTTGATGGCGACCTGCTAGCAAGTACCTGCCTCATTAGTTGAAGTGTTTATTTTGATATTAACAACGAAGTTTGAGCCAGAACTTTGGAAAAGGTTTCAGACGGTGTTAAAATGTTCTTATAATAGTTTTTGTTGCCTTATAATAGTTTTTGTTGCAAAAGTTCGTAAAAATTTTGGTTTGCTAGCCAACAATAGAAAGGTGCGTCAATATCATTTGCATGTCGTAGTATTGTTTTATTGAATACGTCTCAAGTGTTTGAATGGTTTTTTTTTTATGAAACAAAAACAAAGTTGGCGTTTAACCTACAAGTTAAGGCATTTATTTTATTTATTAATTTTTATTTTAGTAATTTGTACATTTAAGTTTACAAATTTCGAATTAATTGTAATATTTCATATTGCAAACTAAATTTTGTGTAGTTTTATGTAGCTCCTACAATACATCTTGAACTTTCCAATTGGTGTGGACTTTAAAGTTTCTGGTAGCTTGTTATATAAACTGTTCTGCGTATTCGCCTTGTCCTTTTTTTGAAGCCTAATTTCCTTGTACGTCCTTGTGTTATGTCTGTGAATATCCTTGTTGAATATAATTTTATTTGAGAACTATTTTGGTAAAGTGTTGTTTATTATTTTATGTATAAATATCATCGTATTCAAGGTCAACATCTGTTTCACGGTTAGCCAATTCAGTTCGTTTAACATTTTGTTTAGGTACTTTTGAAAATCTATATCGCCGAAGTATTATTCTCATTGCCCTGTTTTGGATAATTTGAAAATTATTTTGTTCTCGTTCGTTACATAAGAAATGGATAGTTGAGCAATAGTTAATATGCGGAGCAATAATTGATTGTACATAGTGATTGCAGTTTTGCAGATAGATAGATGTTTGTAGATAGTGATTGCAGTTTTGCAGATAGATAGATGTTTGTAGATAGTGATTGCAGTTTTGATTGCATGGGAAAATTCTAAAACAATTATTTGTGCCATTTGCGTACAGAACACCTTCAGACTACTAACATTACAAAGATTTTCATATTTTTCGCTATCTCGCTATTTACTGGATAACCAACACCCCCGCCATAAGATACCCCAAGTGATTCGCTACGTTTGGTGTCCAGGTTCATGGGGTGAGATTTGTCCAGGTCTTGGCGGCCGATGCGTCTGCCCACCTGCTGCGTGGCCGGCCGGATCATGTGAGACATGTTAAAGAAGATCTTTCTATCTCTCCAGCCTGACTCTCTCTATCCATCGTCTTGTATCGCATTGGGAGGGCTGGATTCATAAGTCTGTCACTCTTAGACACACTGACCCCCAGATTCCTACTAACCCCTCATACCTTTTTCCTTTCCAGAACTTCCTCTCCTTCCTTTTTCCTTCCCACAACTTCCTTTCCCTAAAACGCCCCTCCACATAGCATCCTCAAAGATGACGTAGGCCCTGAGGGAAATTGTTTTGCTTTCGCCCACCTTTGTGGAGCTAATGTAAAAAAAAGTGAAAAAAAAGTGAAACGCAACTGCGAGAATGTCGGGAGCCAATCGTGAATATTGCGGGAGAATTTATTTTTGATATTTATTGCGAATGTTAAATGTATAAATGTAAATGGTATTTTTTTAGGTGAATCGACAATCATATTATCTGGTTCATCAGATCTTCTGTCTTACGGAAACTGGCTATACCATAAGAAAGTTGGTCGTCCTCAGACAAAGCTAGTGAAAACAAATGGAAAGACATTGTGCGAGGAGAGACTGAATCTACAATGGACCGTCGCGCTACGCCACCGAAATAGCGCGAGATAGGTATGCCTGGACTCGCTTTGTCAAAGTAATGGGTCGCCGACCCTACTGGGGAAATTGGATGATTGTGATGATGAACATCTTTCGTTACTGAAATAAGTATTGGATGTCACTTCACCAGGTCGTCAGCATTATACGGTGACCGGACAACTCAAAATGTAATCAACTCAACACCTCCTTTGAAAAGTTATTAAATGTGATTAAAAAAAATAATTTAAAAATTGGTTACCTTAGGTTAGGTTGTGAGCTCTATTTCCTTTTTTTCCTAGCTTTTGATGACTTTTCGTAGAGGCGTTGAGTCAAGTTGATTCTGAGTTGGAATGAAACCGAATCATACAAATTAAGCAATAAGATGTTTTGGTATTTGAAAGAGAGAGTATGAAAACAATGTGCAACATAGTTGTGAATGATGAATATTTGTAGCAGGTGGATGAGTTTGTGTACTTGGGAAGTATGTTTACGAGAGATGGGAAGGCTGCCAGAGGTATCGAAAAAAGGGTAAATGCAGGTAACTCTATTAATGGAGGACTGAACGCCGTTGGCGCCAACAAAAAAATGTCCAAAGAAGCGAAGTTAGCCGTCCATAATGGAGTGCTGGTACCTACGCTGATGTATGGCAGTGAGACATGGAACTGGTAGAGGAAGGATGAAATTAGTCTGAATTCTGTAGAAATGAGATCCCTGAGGCGTATGTGTGGTAAAACCATGTACGATCGTCAGGGCCGGATCTACGAAATCTGGCGCCCTGTGCAGTAGGTACCGATGGCGCCCCCCCCCCTACATTTTTATTTTAATTAAAAATTCGTTCACCCCAATTTTTTAATTTAATTATTATTTTTTTACACTAATTTATCAAATAAAATCAAGACATATTTCCAAGTGACCTGGCGGTAGCTCTCACACTCGTTTTTTTAAAGAGAGGATCGCCAGGAGCCCTATACTCTCTGAATCTATTGGGTAAACATAAATTATGGTGCTATTTTAATTATTTTAGGAAAAACTCTTTGCAAGTTATGCTTTAAAATAATACAATGAATTGTTTGTTTGTGCCCGTACCATGATTTAAAATATAGGTTACGAGACAATGCGGGTGGTTTCGCTGAACTAGGTCCATTAGACATTCTTGAGATTTACTGCGTTTATGTACCTATATACCCAACGCGAATATTAGAAAAAGCAAATACAAATACGTTCTCATGGCAACGTATAACACAAGAATAGCATCTACAGCTTCTGACTAGCAACAGGCAGTCCGGACGAGAAACAGTGAGCAATGATAATAAGAATATAACCTCAAATTTGTACCTTGCATTTCCCCTGTGTTGAGCGAACAAACACTAAACACTGACGTCACTGACGTATGGTATCAACGGCTTACGAACAAAAATACCGCGCTGTGATTGATTATTGAATTTGGATCGCACCTATTCGTCGTAAAAGACGGTAAAAGATATATGGAAAAATAGTTCTTACATTTAAACTAAATATATGGAATTTGTAAAAAAATTCTGTAACTGACTATAAATTCGTAAGCCGTTGATACCAACCTGATGCATGCGCATTCTGTTTCTGTGGAAAGTGTTGCTAGAGCGTCATAATTATTTCGTATTATGGGTAATTTTTAAACGATTCAGGGAATATTATAACTAAATTTTAATACAATATTTATTTTCTCACGGCGCCCCTTCGGAGTTGGCGCCAGGTTTTTGCACGTTTTTGAACGTATGGCAGATCCAGCGCTGACGATCGTGTGAGAAATGTGGAGATCCGCGAAGAATGCAAGCCTGATGTAAGCGTAAGGAGTAAGATCTTAAAATATAAATGAAAGTCGGGTTAGTTACACCATTTATAACTCGAGAACGGCTGGACCGATTTTTATTATCTTTGATTTGTTGGATTTGTCTTCGCCCCAAATAGCAGAATAGCTATTAAAACATCGCAAAAATTCACGAAAAAAATAATTATAAGAAAATTCTTTTCCTCATACATTTTGTATGGAACGAATTTTCATCTTTTGAAAGAGCTGCAGCTGTATTGTGATAAGTACCTACCTATAAAATTGAATAGTGGGCGAATTCCAAAAATGCGCTGATTGTTTTGCTTTTGTTCTTATTAATAATAATTGAAAATTTTGTAGAGCGCCGTTTTTGTGAAAAATCACCTCTATCTAAATTTTTTTTACAATTAGATACAGAAACATACTTACCTGGCAGGTCACTTCCTATAAACATACTTTATTAGAAAGTTTATCCTTGGGGAAGATACGACTTTGCACGAGGAGGACATTATATTTAAAAACACTGTATATTTAAATGAATAAAATACTTCGTTTTTACCACTTTTATTGTTTACAAAACCAACATGTTTCGTGAGCAACGCTCACTTCTTCAGGGTTTTTTTGTTGATACTAATTATAAATAATAGACGTAGACAATGGTGTCAATTGAAAAAGAAAGGTGTCAAAAAAAAAGAAGATGACATTGCCCATTAGAGCTATTTGAAACTATTAATTGTGCCTGTAATTTGTAAAATTAATATTTCACTGTTTTGTTTGGTTTAGTTTGTGTACGTTATTAGAGTTACCATTATTGCATCAATCTAAGAAGTTCGCAAAACTTAATGAAGTAGCAGGTTTATTACTTACAAATTGATCGTTGTCCTCTTGTCATTGACCTAAGATCAATAAATTTACATGTCTCTATATATGTTGTATCGATCCTACAAAAAATGAACCGAGTCAAATGAATACAGCGAGCAACTACGTCAAAGAGGATTTAATTTCTTAAAGCCTGTTTTAATGGGATGCTAATGAATTAACCCCTTTAACCCACCGATTACTCATCTTACTAAACTTAACTAAATCTTTTAAAAACCCACGGGTAGTGTGTATTGATTTAGAAAATATACCTACAGAAGGTATATTAAGTTCAAATTGATTTAATTAAGTATCCCATCGATCATGTTCGATAGGTCCTGTCGACCCTCTACGCATCAAACAGAGCCCAACCTATTTAAAAGGTTCGCCCTCCCCCGCACCTGCCGCCAATCCCGTCCTTCTCCGCCTGACCCCATTGCGTAGGTACTTTTTATTTCAGCCAAAATATTTCTTCATCTTGGCTTTTTTTTTACGATGTGGCTTCGAGATTTTTGTTTACTTTTTGCGGTTTTAAAATTTTGACATTTATTGCCGGCCAGTGCCGGGGGGCATTTGGATGATGTAACCTTCACGCTGAGCTGCGCAAAGTCGCCGCAAGATGTCAGACCTATAATAACAATCGATCCGAAACTAATCTGATTAGGATTAGGATTCCGGCCAATACCTTTTTTTTAAATATAAGCTTCTCGTCGAGTCCTATACAAGTATTTATATTATCCAAGAATCGACAACACCGGCTAAGATTTACGACCTCTTTTTTCTTTTTCAATCGCAATAGTTTTGTGGACGTTTTTTCTTCATTTCTGCTGAAATCCCGTCCGATGAAAATATACAACGATTAATCGTGATCGCAAAAAGCTTTATCTGGTTGTTTTTTTTCTATCCACAAATAAGGACGATGTTAACATTATATTCTCAACATAAAATATTTAACATTCAAAAAGGATTTATTATTTTAATTGTTTGTTTTTATTATCAGCTATTTTTCGACATTAGGATTGATAAACAAATCAGTTTGTACCTGTACATGGGTTTATTTGCCAACCTGACTTGAAGGATTGTTCTAAAAAATGAAGGCCTAATTGTTTCGCAGTAATTTACCTGTGTCAAATGGCTATTCAGCGGCATTTTGTTTTTTGACATTTGAAAGGTTCCCGTTAAATGTCGATTCTGAGATCGCTTCGAGGACAACTGAACCTGAAACTCTCCTGGAATCGGCGGGTTTAACGAAGACCTTTCAAATATATTTCAATACACGAGCCAAAAATAAAGAACTTCTCCAAACTCCCTTTTCTAAAACCACCTTTGGACAAAAACACTTTAAATACATAGCTTGCAAACTATACAATACACTTCCAGCCACGATTAGACAAACCGAATCAAAGACCAAATACAAACAAGATTTAAAGAAATGGATTATAAGTATTGGACGCCACACTACTGCTAACATCTGTAAAATAGAGTACAAATAGACAGAATTACCATCTCACGTATGTCCTTACCCTTATTAAAGAACTTAAAATAGTAAAATCCTATATGTATAATATAACTTCCTATATAGACTCGAAAGGATTTACTACTTTATTCATCTCTTCCTTCACCTATATAATGCTCTCTTTATGATATTAACCCTCAATCTTAATCATCTTTCTGTTTGAATTGTATAAATCAGTATGTATCTTACCTTAAATATTCTCATGTTGTAATTAAATATTCTTATGTATGATACTCATTTATGTACCTCTACGCCTGTCTCAACACAGGTATTCCCTAGTGAGACAGGCATCGAATAATGTTATGTAAACATACCTTTTATAGATAAATAAATAAATAAATAATATGTACCGTAAAAAAAAAAAAAAAAAAAATATCAAACAAACAAAATGGCAATGCTACATTCTACGAAACAACTTGACCTAAGAGCCCACTTGGATATTAGTTTTTGAAAAGCAAATATAATAATACTAATAATAATATACATATACATACATATCTACAAAATTATTTGTGTAGGTAGTTTAAAGTGCAAATAACTGAACACCAAACTATTATTTTGATCCATATATTGGTTTTTATCCTCTGTGTATCTTTAGGAGTGCTTTGATAAGTTTGAATTTTTTTTAAATTCTAGTTATTTTTAAACGACTTCGAAAAGGAGGAGGTTCTCAATTCGACTGTATTTTTTTTATTTTTTTTTTTATGTTTCTTACCTCAGAACTTTCGACTGGGTGAACCGATTTTGATGATTCTTTTTTTATTTGAAAGCTGGTGCTTCCCATGTGGTCCCATTTTAATTTGGTCTTGTTCTGACAATGGTATCCATGAGAAAACCATATAAGTCTTAAATTTGCATAAATTATGTGCGCGACAAATGGACGAATAACTCAATATCACGCCAACCGATTTCAATGATTCTTTTTTTATTAGAAAAAATGTACTTCAAGGATAAATTGATGAGAGTTCGGTTAGGTTCTGATTATCGGATCCATGACAAAGTAACGGAACTCTTCAATTCTTAGGAGCAAATTAACGAAACTCGGCCGAATCTCTTAATTTGACCCTAATGTCGTTATGGTCAAATTATGTCTGTCTCATGTGAGCAGCACGTTTAGTAGATCTACCCATATTCAGACAAATTAGTGTACTTCGGATTCACTAAAAATAAACAAAAATTTTAACAAAACAAAAAACGACTTCAAAAAATGCACTAAAAAGTAAAAAAATAATTTCGTATTCTTCTACAACTTCATAATCGACTTACTTTTTCTACTCATCAATATGTAGGTACGATTGTCATTTTTGGAATCGGTGTCGTACCTTTGCTGACACCGACTCCAAAAATAACAATCGTACCTACATATTGATGAGTAGAAAAAGTAAGTCGATTATGAAGTTGTAGAAGAATACGAAATTATTTTTTTACTTTTTAGTGCATTTTTTGAAGTCGTTTTTTGTTTTGTTAAAATTTTTGTTTATTTAATGGATGTTTGATTTTGTCGCCAATAAACTCTCGCTCAAAATTGCGAGGTAATCAATCAAACCAATGATGATCTTGTGGTTGTTTAATTTGAAAATATAAGTCACCCATAAAACATCGATAGATACTATTTAAAAAATATATATATTTTAATATTGCATTTAATTATAGTAAAGACTTATTACCCATCGCACTAGGTGTGAAACGCCTGTATTGAGATGGCCATTTACAGAATGGTTGTTAGCTAAGATTTTGTTTACATAATATTATGAAAATGACACATATAAATAAAGTCGGTATTTTTTTTTAAATTATACCATTCATTTACGAATGTAGAAGATTAAGACTAAGCGAAAATAATTTAGAAGCAATTAAATTTCTGTTTGGCAAAAAGGCATGGTGATAAATGATAAGAAAAAAGGCTTAGGTTTCATAAATTAATTCAACTTATCAGATTAAGCTGGTAAGGAATTCATTATCTATTGGTCGGTCCAATAAGTTTTCCAATCGATTATTTTTTACCATGGAAATAAATAAAATTAGAATTGAAAGTCTACAGATCCGACATTTAAAAGCACTTCATAGTTTAATGCTCATCTCCATCATCGAAAGGTTTTATTTCACGTTTTGCGGGTTTTAGCGTATTTTTGTTATTTTTTTTAAACTTTGTTTTTAATATGTGTGGGTAAATTTATGTTTCTAGTTGTTGCCGTAGGTATACATGGATAGGTGACTTGATTGACAACCCTGGATAAAACAACCTATAGATCACTTCGTATCAATTCGTACCGATGACGTCATTTTTATTGTCTATATTTGCCGACCAGTGATGATTTTAAACGAAACACTTTGATGAACGATTTTTTTTCTTTTTTACATTAACTCCACACAGGAGGCCCTAAGGAAAATAATTTCTCCCAGGGCCTATGTTATCTTTTGGGATGCTGTGTGGAGGGTCTGTTTGAGGAGGTGAAGGAGTGAATATGGGTCTTGAAGAGACCATGTTGTAGGAGAGAGGAAACGCAGAGACCGGAAAATCGTGCGGCTGAACTCAAGAACGAATCGTAGAAACGACCCGTTCTCGCGTGACAAATGTAACTGTATACAAATATTTTGGAGCGCGTTTGGCCAGTTTCCCGACTTCGCACCGGCGCCGAAGGTATCACGCTAATAACGCTAGTTCCTCGGAGCATCTTCTATTAAAATACCGGTAGTACAAAGACAGCATTCCCACCCGACGCCTGTGCTTTAAAGATTGCAATCCGTTTGTTAAGATGGGAGAATCTATCCAACGGATCGCCCGTTTCTGCACAGAGTCAAGGATTTTCTTTTAGGTATTTTGGGACTCCAGACTAGAGGTGGCTGCCAAATTCAACCGTAACATGTTAAACGTCCAACGACTTTTCAATTAATCATGCTGATATTGATAACTAGAATAATTAACTATCATAATAACAACAATTTTACAATAACCATGAAAACAGTTTTTTATCTTAATAAAATGACGACGAGACTTTTGGAGGATGTCTTTTAAGCCATAACCTACTGGAAAAAAATTTAAAATTGTTCGATAAATATAGTCTAGTCCATCTTACATGATTTTTTAAATTTTAAAATTTAGTAAAATACTTAGTTTTAACCACTTTTCTTGTTTAAAAAACCAATAAGTTTCGCAAGCAATGCTTACTTCACCGGGGTTTGCTTAAATAAGTAAACCCTGATAAAGTGAGCATTGCTTACGAAACATGTTGGTTTTTTAAACAAACAAAAAATGGTTGAAACTAAGTAATTTATTAATGTTGAAATGAAATGGTGCCACTACATAAGTTTGCTGTGTTTTAAGAAATTTAAATGGATTTTTATGCTCACGAAGACAAAAAAAATCGTGCTAAAATTAGCTGGCCTCGATATTTCTGAGGGGAAATCTACGCAATTTTGACTGACAGACCTCATTGTTTATTTTATTTACTTATTAATTTCATTTTAGTTATTTATACATGTAAATTTACTAATGACTAATTTATTCTAACTTATACACTATTAAATTTCTCTTGCCAAATCAGACTCCTACAATCCACCCGAAATCTGCCAATTGCTGCAGTCTCTATTAGGCTTGTTGAAAAAATATCGATATATCGATATTTTTAATTCAAAATATCGATATTTTTACCCGATATATTTTGATCCGATATATCGATATTAAATATCCACTATCGAAAATTGTATCAAAAACGATATTTTTGTATTTTTATGTAACGAAAGTCACTAGAATCCAAAACCGTATAGGAACGAACGGAAAACGTAACTGTATCGGGTTCGTGACATCTAGCGGTTGAAATTTTAACTATTACTTATTAACTTACAATACTATCTCATATGGTGTAGGTAAGTGCATAGAAATGTATAGGCCCCAGTACACGTTGGGCCAACGCGCTCGGCCAACGCGTTGGCCAGATTTTTGTGGTTACCGTTCACACGTTGGCGTGTCTCATTCTGCGTCGATCGCTAGACGGAGATGGACGTCAGCGGAGCCGCCGCAATATACTTTTACAGCGCGATGCGATGTATTTTGTATGTAGCCATTAATGACTCTTTTTTTAAAATTCAGTTAGTGGAATATTCATATTATCTGCTATTCTACTCCAAGCATCATTACACAGATTTTTTTTTTGGTAGGTATACTTACAGATTACCACATAGAACAGTCCAATATTGATATGAATTATCATTATGTGTCCGACTTAAACCATTTTCCTTCCCAGAACTCTCCTCTCCTTCCTTTCCTTAAAAAACCCTCCACACAGCAACCCCAAAGATGGCATAGGACCTGGGGGAAATTATTTTCCTCAGGGCCTCCTGTGTTAAGCTCATGTAAAAAAGAACAGTCCAATAATATTTTAGGAGGTTTAAATAACCCATCAATATTGATATGAATTATTATTTTGAATATTGATATTTTTGAAATCGATCCAGTAGTTTTGAGTTTATTCGTAACAAACTACAAAAATACAAATCATTCCTCATTATTATATTAGTGTGATTATCATTACTCTGAAATCACAACTAAATATGTATTATTATTGTGATAATAATCAATTAGCCTAAACATTTCATCAATACTCCAAGACGCCATGTTCGTGAAACGATCGTTGGAACAATTAAGCGCGACAAACAGCGTCCGCCCCGGCCGACGCGTATTTATGAACTGAGCGCTCGGCCAACGTCTGAACGCTGTTTGTGGCTTGC
Organism: Limnephilus marmoratus; assembly: GCA_917880885.1. NCBI lineage: Eukaryota > Metazoa > Arthropoda > Insecta > Trichoptera > Limnephilidae > Limnephilus > Limnephilus marmoratus. The sequence continues at coordinate 31,124,235 of OU862909.1, read as the reverse complement.
GACAAATTCCTTTGATTTGTGCACGAAAAACCGATACCCATCGGCTCGTCGGCGAGCGTTGGCCGCAAGCGCCAAAAACACACAAAATAGCCCTGTACACGTTGGCCCAGCGCTTTGGCCGAGCGCGTTGGCCCAACGTGTACTGGACTCTTATGATATTTTCGGCCATTTCGACTAAGTCATTCCCATAGCGCCTCCCACACGCACACTTTGGAGCGACCGAGTCCCGCGTTACCTCAGGCCGCCGCACAATGGTTTTACTAATATGAGAGCGTCGAAAACAAATCGGGATTTCAAATTGCAGGGACCATTAAATTTTGTTTCTATATCTTGACATCACATACCAGCGCATCTTTCCCCCTATTACCGAACTCAGCAAAACGTTTCGTCGCTGCGTAACACGTCAGCAAAGATTGACTTCCCGAGCAGTCAGGACGTTCGTGTGAAAGTACAACGTTTTTTATATAACATTTAGGGACTGATAACTTTTTACACCGCTTGCTGGCAAACTTTTTTCAACGTGGATCCAATACCTTTAGGTGTGTATTAAAGATTTTAAGTTTATTTTTTTCATTTACTAATGCGACAAATTTGGGATATTTAAAAAAAAACATCTCGTGAATTTAAAAAAAAATACGAAGATTTCTGGAATACTTAAGATTAAGGATAAATACTGGTTTGCCTGATACAATAAAAAGGTTTAAAAATATTAGTTAGAAGATAGCTTTTTAGTTTTTTATATTTTTGTAATTATTGTCTAATAAAAATAAATACTGTTAAAAATACCATCATTTTTATTGAGATCTTTGTACATTTAAATAATACACATTGTGTATAAAAATTACCATTGATAATATTGAGCATAATACAGTATTATTTTAAAAACGCAAAATCTTTAAAAATTTGACCGATATATCGATATTTTTTCCTCGATATATCGACGTTGATATTGATATTTTAATAAATATCGATATATCGAAATATCGATATTTTTTTTTCACTTTCGACATCCCTAGTCTCTATGGTTTCCTATTTTAACTTTACTTTTTGAGTAAACTGTTTTTTCTCGTATTGGCTTTGTCCTTTTTTGTAGTCTGATATCATTGCACGTTCTTGTCTTTTCAATTAATCATGCTGATATTGAAAACTTGAATAATTAACTATCATAATAATAACAATTTTTACATAACAATTTTACAATAACCATAAAAACAGTTTTTTATCTTAATAAAATGACGACGAGACTTTTGAAGGATGTCTTTAAAATCGACTACGAAACTACGACCGAGATTACGGCCGAGATCGTATCGTTTCTACAAAGCCATTATTTCAAAATATCATTCTCCTTTCAATCGTCGCGTTGCGTTGTTTCAAACGTAATTCAATCTAATAAATTTAATTTTCGAAATGAATGTTCTCTTTGTTACCAGAATATCGATTTTAATGTAGGTTTGTGCCTGCCATTCCCCAAAGACTAGAAACAAGACGTTTCGAATCCGTTATTATTGCTTACTTTTAATTGCTGTTTGCATGTAAATCCCAGTGCGCCGTTATATCTCCAATAACGAGCCGTTAATTGTTTCTCGATTTACTCTGTGACAAAAGCTCAAAGCTTCGAAGCCCAGAATGAAGCTCCACTGAGCGTTACTCGACCACCAATGGATATAGGATAGAGGATAGACCAACATGAATAGGAAGTCTAGTGAATGCGATCAAAGGTTGAATGCAGTCTGCTCTGCTATACAAATTGTGTGCATTGAGTTTTACCTCAATTGTTTCACTTGAAATTTGCTTAAATTTTTGCTGAAACATTTGAATCTTTCGATTTTAATAATTATTAATTCACCGGACGTAGCGAAGCCCTGTTTTAACACGATCATTTTGTATTTCGTCTATCTGTAAATTTGTCTGTACGTTTCTAAATCAAGATGGTGACCGGTCGTTTAGTACGAGGTTCGTAGAAAATGCGTTTAACAAAGTTTACGGGCGGTTTAAAAAACAACTCGTCGGGCCGCTTTCGAAATTTCGGACGCGTGACGTGGCTTGAAGTAAACACTGTTACTTGTATTGTAGTTAATTCAAATCTCCCAATGGAACAAGGACTTCAAGCTACGTCACAATTTTTTAAACAATCACCGCTCTTCTACCTAGCTAACCTTGTTAGCTGCATTTTATATATTTTTTTTTTTTTTAAATGGCTCTTCACCCCAAAAGAGTGTTCTGGCCAGTGTCAAGTGAATGCTTTTGTGAGTGTAATTTTTGGTTAATATTAACTAATTTCGTTTTAATAACAAGAACCTATCTACATTATATAATAATACTTTACAAATAATAATAATAATAATACGCAAAATTATTACAATAAGAGATGATTTTAATTAAACATAACAAGGAAATTAAAAGATATGCTGACACAATTTATTGTGCGTAAAAAATAAAATAAATAAATAAATACATGAAACTTAACTTACAGTTACAAATTGATGCTGTTAATATTCAGGAAATTAGCCAAGACTTTATACACGCGTTTGTTCACAGAAGATAACAGGCATGCAATGTTGTAGGGAGGCAATATGCCCGAACTGATTAGGTGAGGGATGAAATTTTTGTATGAATTATTTATAGGACAACTGAAAAAAATATGATTGAGATCCTCTTCACCAAGACGACATTCACACATCGCAGAATTCTTAATATGAATTTTTGTCAGGTGAACATTGTGGCAGCAATGTCCTATCCGCATGCGGCAAATGGAGGATGTTGAGAATTTGTTAAAAGAAAGTCTGGAAAACCACGGTTTTGAAGGAATCGTTGGCTGAATTGTGAAAAAGCTATATCCTTTTGATTGACTAGATTCTTCCCAATGATTCTGCCATGTGGAAATCATGTTTTCCTTTAATTTTACGAGAATGTCATCGGTGTTTAAAAATTTATATAAAATATCCCCCGAAATAATGGCATCTTTCGCCAATGAATCGGCCTTTTCATTTCCAGGGATACCGCAGTGACTAGGTATCCAAGCCAAGACGATTTCTTTGCCAGAGTCGGTTAATTTATGAATTAAAGTGCGAATTCCAACACAGAAATCGTCTTCTGGGTAATGGAAAGGGGAAGAGTTTAATTTTTGAAGTGCACTCAGGGAATCGGAGAGAATTAAGAAATTTCCAATGTGAACATCGTCAATGTATTTGAGGGATTCAAAAATGGCTATACATTCAGCAGTGAAAACGGAAGCCTCTTTTGGAAGTTTAATTTTTCTATCGACTTGATCTGATGGGCAGTGGAATGCCGCTCCCACATGGTTTGATAAGGGAGACTTGGAACCATCTGTGTAAATAATTTTCCAGTTGGAATATTCCGAATTTAAAATTTGGATAAGTTTTCTTGGAGCATCGTGATTGTTAATTATACCGAGAGAAAAAAGAATATTTGGTTTACACAAATGAATACGAAAGGAGTTGGCATATAAAGGAAGTCTGTCTGATGGATTTAAGAGGGGTTTATACGAACAGTACGTATGGAGGCTTTTAACAAGAAGAGGGATTGATTTGTTCCTCCAATATGGAAGTGATTTCACTTGAGCAGTGAGTGCAGTAATTTTGTCTTTCAGTGGGTGATTAGAGAGTCTTAAACATTTAAATAAAAACTTGTCAGCCAAGAACTGTCTTCTGAAATGAAGAGGAGCCTCCACAGCCTCCACTTGTAAAGCGTTAATTCGGGAAGAACGCATTGCTCCGATAATCAATCTTAAACTTTGAAATTGAATACGGTCCAACCTTGCGAGGTTCTTTTTAGAAGTGGGTTCAATGAGGAATGACGCGTAATCCAAATGACTCCTAACATATGCGTTATAAAAAAGTTTTTGGGTGAATGGATGACTTCCCCACCAGACCCGTGAAACGGCACGTAAAGTGTTGAGGCCAGCTTGACATTTGTTAATGATTAAATTAACATACGGGTTCCATGTTAACTTAGAGTCTAAAATTACCCCAAGGAATCTTATTTGTACCTGCATAGGGAGAATCGAATTATTTATTTGGACTGTTACACGCGGAGTAGCACGTTTTCTGGAAAAGACGATAACATTGCTTTTGGACGGAGAAATTTCTAAGCCGTGATTTTTTAACCAGGTGTCAAGGTTTTTCATGCAAATGTTAATCACATCCTCCAGAATAGAAATAATTCGTCCTGAAATATATATAAAAAGATCATCCGCATACTGAAGTATTTTACAAGATGGATGCATACTCCGATGCAGGTCAAAGGTATAAATATTAAAAAGGATAGGACTAAGGACGGAGCCCTGAGCCAAACCCTTGTTTACTATTCTTTCCAGTGGAGGAGAATCCAGCACCTGGATTTGAATTTTCCTGGTAAGAAGGAGGTTAATTATAAAACTGGAAAGCTTACGAGGGATGCCAATTTTTAATAATTTATTAAATAAAACATCTAATAAAACATTGTCAAAAGCTCCGCACACATCAAGGCAAACACCGACAAGGAATTCATTATCGGCCAGGGCCAACTGGATATCAGAAGTCAGGATGGACACACTTTCGATCGTAATTTTTCTTTTTCGAAAGCCAAACTGAGAGCTGGGAAGAATTTTCTCATTTTCTACATACCAGTCTAGACGTCTTTTAATCATATGTTCAGCTATTTTAACTAAGGAAGATGACAGAGCTATAGGTCTGTAAGAAAGTCCAGAGTTAGGGTCTTTCTGGGGTTTCAGAATGGGAACAATTATTTGAGTTTTCCAGGATGATGGAATTTTGCCGGAGTCAAAGATCAGATTTATAATTGAAAGAAAATAGTTTAGTGTGGTAACGTCGCAGTTTTTAATAAAGCTATAAGGAATTCCATCTACACCAGCGGATGAGTCTGTGAGATCGTTTAAGACCTCCCTAAGTTCCGTTAAATTGAAGTGGGTGTCCATCCAACCCCGTGTTTTAAATGAGTATGTGAATTCTGTTTCATTAAAATTACTTGCAGTTTGAGGAGCTAGTTTATCGGCAAAATCCTTCACCCACTCTGAAGTGAGTGGTCGAGTCACCGTTGGGATGTGAGAACCCTTAAACCTGCGAATTGAATTCCAAACAACTGAAAGAGGAACTTCGGGAGATAATGATGAGCAAAATTTTTTCCAGCCTTGACGTTTTTTGTTTTTTAGAAGACGTTTGGTCTTAGCTTCAATTTGTTTATACTGAAGGAAGTTCTCCATATTCATATTTGTTGAATAAATTTTCGCATATTTTTTCCTCATATCTACTGCGTCTGAGCATTCAATATCCCACCAAGGAGCTGGGGGAGGTTTCCCTTTGTTACGTGTCGTTTTAATGGGTATAAATTTTTCTGCAGCCGTAATGACTGCAGACACAAATAAATCGTAACATTCCGCAACATTTTCTGTAGTTGGAGAGGGCAGATTTTGCACAGGGAACTTTGTATGATTTGAATAGTCATTCCAGTTGGCTCTGGCAGTTAAGAACCTTGGTTTTCGACTACTGCACTTGACATTTTTGTTGGAATGATAAATATTTGAGTATTCAATGAGGATGGGGTAATGATCACTCCCATGAGGGTCATCCAAAACCTTCCATAACAGGGATGCAGCTATGTTGGAATTGCAAATAGTAAGATCAACCATGCTGGGTCGCTGACCAGGCACCTGAAGACGAGTAGGAGAACCATCATTGATAATACAAAAGTCTAGTTCATCTAGTAGATCAACAATATCTCTGCCCATTCTGTCACAATTGTGAGCTCCCCATAATCCGTGATGGGCATTGAAATCTCCCAGAACAAGGGAAGGAGTAGTGACATTGGAAAACATAGCTTTCAGGATTGATTTAGAAGGTTTATTAGATGGTGATATATACAAAGAAATTATTGTTGTGTCAAAAACCTTTGCGGCCGTCACTTGAAAAGGACAACCAATTGGTTTTACATCTACAGGGGAGAAGGGTAATGATTTTTTAATGAAAAGAGCGGAGCCGCCCTTTCCATCTTGACGGTCGTCTCGAAGACAGTGGTATCCCCTGACTCTGAAATCAGAATCCGGTTCCAGCCACGTCTCCGAGATGGCAGCCACTGCAATTGAGTTTGAGTGTAATGTGTTTAAAAATTCTTCAGTCTTATTTCTAAGACTATGACAATTCCACTGAAGAATCCTCATCAGAGGAGCCATTTCTAGTTGAGTTGATAATATTAGTAATTTGTTTAGCAACGTGGGACGGTATTTGAATGTTGTTTTTATTTAAAGTTTGTAAAATATGTAAAAATGAGGTGATTAGTGTAGAGTTAAGGTCTATATTATAATTTTGTTCTTTAGTAGATGACTTTAGGTTAGAATTGAAATTTGAACTGGAAGGAAGTTGTCCATTAGGGAACCACAGAAGGGATTCGTGATTAGCATTATTTTTTTTTTGTTAGAACTCTAGGTTTCACGACCCTTTCAACAGTTTTTCTAAATGAAGAAGAAGAAGGTTGAGAAGGGGTGGATTTTTTAGAATTTTTGGAAGTTACTTCAGAATAAGATGGAATGGATTTGTTAAACATTCTTGATGCTTCCGCATAAGAGATGCTCTTCTCGGCCATTGTGTGTTTAATATTGCGCTGCCTTGACAGTTCAGGGCAAGTTTTGCTGATGGACATGTGGGTTCCGGAGCAGTTTAAACATTTATAATTTTCCTCTGTTTTATCACAGGAATCGCCACTATGGGACGAACTGCACTTGAAGCAACGGGGTTCTGATCTGCAGAGGTTCTTTGTGTGTCCAAATCTGCAGCACTTGTAGCACTGCACAGTTGGGAACACATAGAGCTCTACTGGTAGAGAGACGTTAAACATAGTAACATTTTGTGGAAGGTCTTTGCTGTCAAATGTTAGGACAACGGATTGGGAGGGTCTCCATTCTACAGAGTTTCCCGTATTAAACCTGTAATTTAGACGACGCGCTTTTAAAACTTTTCCGAAACCTTGAGGAACAGTAATGTTTTCCAGGATGTCCTCTATCGACCAGTGCGGTGGGATCCCTTTGGTGACACCTAGCTTTGTAACCTGATATGTAGGTATGAAAACGTTGTACGAGTTTTTTTTGGCAACATCAGATTTTACAAAGCTATTGGCCTCAGCCGCTGTCTTGAATTCAACAGAAAGACGGTTACGCCCAACCGATTTTACTCCATTCCAGACAGGGTGGATTTTATTTTTAAACATAAAATGTCCAAAGTCCACATCGTATAAATTTGATTGTTTTTCATCCTTTGAAATTTTAGTCACGTGTGTAATGTAAGGTGGTCTATCAAGATTATTATACAGACGTGACATTTGTGAAGGAGTATTGTTTACTAGTGGGGCGGGTGTGGTGGAATGGCTTGCTGGACTTAGATTTGAAATTGAGGAAGAAGTGGACGGAATTACATCCTGTAAAACAGAATTATTTGGAAGGGAGTCGTTTTGCGTGGAGGGTGTTTTTCGATGTATCTGTTCAAAATCGGTTGCATTTCTATTGTCTGCTGGTTTAGCAATTTTTCTTTTTTTTGACGTAATCGTTACGAAGTCCGAAGCCTCCGGAATATTAACCGCGATCAATTTTTTTGTAACACCCGAGGATTCAGATAGCAAACCATCATCTGGGGGATCAGGTGGTTTTTCTTGATCCATTTTCGAATAAATCTACAGCACACAAATCAAAAAAAAAAAAATTCTTACCTTAACTGCTCCGAAGAACCAATTATATAACACAAATACTTACAGTGAAAATAAATATACAAGTAAAAACTATATTACACTAATTTACAATACTATTTTAAAACTATTATCTATATAAAATGATTAATTTTGTAAAGAGGAATGAAATGACACTGGCACAGTTAGACGGTAGCCTTTGTTTTTCTGCATTTTATATTGAACCTTGGGTTTATTAGATTCTTTTTCAAATGTGGAATCGTCGTGTTTATTTGGACTTTCTTAGTATTATGGTACCTACCTACCTGTCTGAAGAGAGTTTGAAAAAATAGTTGTCATTGCGGTGGTGACGTTTCTTTGGACAAATTGTACAATTCCTTATTTAAATTTTTTTAAGTTACATAAATTACATGGTTTATAATTATGTAGGTATTTTTGTAGGTACCTACTTACAAATCTTATGATTTCATGGGAAATTTTGGTTATGATTGAAAATACAACAGCTTGACTTTCACTCATAAATTTTTTGTTGCCATAAATTTTATTACTTTGTTTCACCCAGAGCTCCAAAACGATACATGTCTTGTAACCGACGTGTTGCTCTCCCTCATTTCTTAATTTTTAATTTTATATGTTTGCTTATGTACAATGCCCCGGTGCAACCAAATAAAGCTTGTGTGCCAAGTTTGCACCGGGAGACATTCTAGACTCTTATAATTTTAATAATTTTAATAATTAATACTTTATTTATGATTATTTACGCCTCCAAAGGCAACCAGGCTGACTAGCCTCCTTTTTAGTTATGGCCCTGAGAAGGGCCGTTTTTTCGGCTCCGAAGGAAGCAGCTACTCCGCTAAGCGGACTGCCTTCCCTCCCTTGCTGTTCTGCCGTTATGGCTCAGCAGGAAGCGGCTGCTCTACCAAGCAGGCTGCTTTACCTCCCGTTTATGGCGGCGGCGTTTATAACGATCTTTTTCAAAACACATTTTATCAATTTTAAATGTCCTTTTTCTTAATACACAGATGCCCTGGTGACACAAGTAAAAACTTGGATACCAAGTTGCCACCAGGAGACATCTTAAACTTATTATTTTATCGCCTTCAGGGCTATTTCTCCGGCTACAAAGCCAAAAAAACCAGTTTGGGCGTCCCTATTAAGGGCCTTTATATTGGTCAAAAATACACCATATTTTAATATAACTTCGTTTAAACACCCCGTAGGACGCTGAAACTAAGACGTTTCAGTGCAGAGTCCTACGGGGCATCCATAGAGCCATAAATAAACATTGTAACTCTTAAACTGCCAGCGCTATCAGCACTTGAGCAGATTTTCGAGACTTTAGCATCATTTCACTTTTTCTCCATTTTAAAAATCCCAGGACCTCGTAAAGCGACGGAACCAAAAGGTTTCGATAGCCAAGCTTACGGGGGACCTGGGAAAAATATTAACTTCTTTATAACTATTCAAATTCCCCTTTTAAACATAAATACCTACCGACAAAAAGTCAAACTTTCTTAAACTAACTCTAAAATCATCAAACAAAAATTCTACGGATAAACAATATCCGTAGAAACCCATTAGCATTAAGAAAACCATTGTATTAATTATAATTTAAGCTGTATAATTAATTTAAGAAACCAATTTTAATCGACCACTTTCGAGGAAATAGTCGGCAAAACCAGCGGCAACAGAAAACCGCACCTTATATACAAAACGGGATAGGTAAATCCCCCCACTCTAAAAATGTACCACGTGACCGTTTTTTCACCCGAAAACGGGTATAAAAGGCGTGATTTTTTGAAAATAAATTAGTTCTTCCATCAACGTCAACTCGTGTTATTATTTCCTTCTGGGAAAAGTTATTATCATCTGCTGCCTCCCGCCGACCTCTGCCTAGGCTTTGCTCCTGGTGCCATCAGTCTCCTCCAGAAAGCCGGCCCTACTTCAGGCAACCGCCACGCACCAGGACTGGGCAGAGGAGTAGGCACATCCAGTGTCCTCAACTCATCAGGCACTGGGTGCACGGGAGGTCAGTATTTTATTATTTCAACCATTTCATCCTGTTCGTGCACTGAGACCCGGTACTATTTTTCAGTCTTGTGGCGACGCTGATACGTCCGTTACATGTCTTATTCTTTATCGAATTTATAATCCCCCAGATTTTTCAGGAAAGAAAAGTTCTGTTAATTTAGGAGTCGGATATGGGTACCGTCGTTCCGGGAACCAATTGTTTGACAACCAACACCCCTGTCATAGGTCTTCCCAAGTGGTTCGCTACGTTTGGTGGCTTAGCAGGGGTGCGCGGGTTCATGGGTGAGATTTGTCTAGGTCTCAGTGGCGAAAGCTTTTGTCCACCTACGGCGTGGCAGGCCGGATTGGGAGAGACAGGTTGAGGGAGACCTAACCTAGACCTATCCAGTCAGACTCTTTCGATCCATCGCCTAGTGCTGCAATGAGAGGGATGGATTCATACGCCTGTCACTCCTGGACATATTGACCCCCAGATTCCTACCCAACCCGTCATACCCTTTTCCTTTCCTTCCTTTCCCTAAAAAGACCCTCCGCAAAGCATCACCGAAGTTGACACAGGCCCTGAGGGGAATTATTTTCCTCAGGACCTCCTGTGGTTTTTTTTTAATAGCTTCACACAGGAGGCCCCGAAGAAAACAATTCCTCTCAGAGCCTATGTCATCTTTGGGGATGCTGTGTGGAGGGTATTTTTTAGAAAAAGAAGGAGAGGATATTCTGGAAAGGAAAAAGGTATAAGGGGTGGGTTGAAATCTGGGGATCAGCGTATCTAAGAGTGACGGACGAATGATTCCATCCCTCACACTGCAGTGCAAGGTGATGTTCCGAGAGAGCCTTGCTGGAGCATACCAATGTTTTCCCTCAACCAGTCTCTCCCGATCTGGCCTACCACGCAATTGGTGGGTAGACGCCAAGACCAGAATAAACCTCACCCCATGAACCCGGGAACCCTTGCTAAGTCACCAAACGTAGCGAACGGAATAGTGGGTCGTACTCGGATAGCGGAAGATATCTTTGTTCAAATTCCGATCGACAATATTAATTTGTTATTCGTGTTTTTTTGAGAAATAATCCAAATGATTAATGTGTTGTATAATATAATACGTATCTACCTATTCGATTGCAATAAAAATTTAATTGTGCGATACTGCGGTAAGCAAATAACATGTAAAAACATGCTGGTTTTCCATTATTTCTGTCCAAGCTTTATAAATAAACTTCGCTTTGTCAACACGCAACTTTACATTCTGTTTTCATACTAAAAATCGATTATCACTATTACCAGTTGTTGCACACGACCAGGGAGCGCCAACTCTAATGACTACTTCTGAAAAATAGCAATGTTAGTATGCGCTGCTAATTTATAAGAGTGGGTCTATTGTAGGGCCTTGGGAGTGGTGGTCTCCGGGGATATTATATTGCGAATTAATAAGAGAAATGCGCTCAACTTACTCTTCAAAACTTTTAAAAAAGTAAAACCACCGTTGTGAAAATGTTGTCTCCCATATGTGAAACATAGCTCCCATATATGTTTCATACAAATCGTTGTCTCCCTTACTAACATTGTGAGAAATATGATCCAAACGGTATTGGAAAGAGAAAACAACACGATATAATATATTCATATCTAAAAGTTAACCACAGAATTACTAAAATGTACACCTTTATGAAACCAAAGTTTCCTCCCGCGATTTGAAAAAGAATTATGAAACTTTTTTAGAATTATTTTTCCATGAAACGACAATAAAGTGAGATGACTTTATCGTTTATAATTTATTTGTCTAATAAAATATGTGTATGTTTTTATTCATTTTTCGTTATCGAAATTTTAGTTAGAAAAAACCCAAGTCAGCCATTTTAAAAACTTTTTAAAGTTTGCATTCATAATTTTTATATTTAAAAAAATAGATTGTTATTTGTAATAATACAATTTAGAAGCGTGTTTTATCAACTTTCCACAACAATTTTTAGTTATCGGATAAGTTCACAAATATTCCATTTATTTTGATTGTATTGCAAGGCGGAAATATTTTTACTATTGGACAAAATATGCCCGATTTTTTAGTGTTAAAGCGTTGTTTCCTCTTATTTGACGTTACTGATTTCCAAAATTTGACAATCAAACGATCACTTTAACAACTTGTTTTACTTTGTTGTTACTTTGTGGCTTGACATTATACAAAATGAAACAAGTTCTTTGTTTAAAACCAGTTTATTTTGTTTTATATTTGTCGACCGGTTTCGGTTGACCTCATCCTGCTTCAGGACAATAAACATATACCTAAACATATTGACCACAATAAACAATTAAACAGACAAATATAAATCAAAATGAAGTGGTTTTAAACAAAGAACTTGTTTCATGTTTATTGTCGTCAATATGTTTAGGTATATGTTTATTGTCCTGAGTAAGGGTGAGGTAAACCGAAACTGGTTGACAAATAATAAAGTGGTTTTAAACGAAGAACTTGTTTCATTCTGAAACTTATTTTTTATTATTATTAGGTTTCTCCTTTAAATATTTTGCTGTGGGGCGCCTCGCGCAAGTGGTGTTATGCACGGCCCTGCATACAATAATGTACGCAAATACAGCACAACAAAGCAAAAAATGTAAATCAATAAATAAACTTATGTACTCGTATGTAGATTTGTTGGCGTAGACATCTTGTCGCGAGGCTACTCTGACATGGCTCTAACAATAATAAGCTCAAACTTAATTTACATATTATGTTGACTATAGAGCTTTTGCTCGCTAATTTAGAAATGTTTGTACCGACGCAGTAATAAAAGGTCAAAATGTTACTATTTTCTGGTTCGTGCACAAATAACGCATCGGTTCTTATAGCGGCTTTAATCCTATGAATGTAATGTTATATTTTTAGTTTTTGACCACAATAAACATACAAACAGTATATATGTTTATTGTCTCGAGGAAGGTTGAGGTCAACTGAAACCGGTCGACAAATATAAATTAAAATAAACTTATCTCTCACCTTCTTGTGTTATATCCCACTACTACGACACTCAACGATTGTTTGACGATGACGGAAGAGGGGTTCTTGTGAAACCTCAAGACTGTTTAAAATATTATTTGTTTAAATTAATTTGTTTGATATCATAGTTCCACCATAAATCACAAAATACATATTTATGAACGTGGATGATTTAAAATTTAAAGCTGTAAAATAAATTGAAAACGGTGCGACTTATCTTTGCCAAATATACCGACTCAAGAGGGAAAATACAACGTTTTAATTCGGTATAAGCGGCCACGCGTAATTTACATGCCATTTCTTATGTACACGTGTTATTTGCGGGACTCTATTATTTCGTTTTGTTGTAGAAAAAAGTGTGCGTGTTACGCGACGTAAATTTTCTCAAAACGTTGGGTTGGCTATTTATCATCCGAAATTTAAATACAGCAGTGATATATCTGTAGCTTATTTCTAAAACCAATGTCAGTTTTTCGTTATGTATATTTTTCGCGATTAAAAATTGGGCTACCTTCCTAATTCTAAAAGAACCTTTCTATTTCATTTATTAGTAAATCGTGAAATTTGAAAAAAAAACTGAAACTGACCGTTTTAGAAACAAGTCAAAGATGTAACGAAAGGTTTTTGTAGTTTGTTGTCCCTTGTTAAATTATGTTATTTTAATAATTTTAAGTAGGTAGGTACGATACTCATTCTTAATGAGCATTTAATATCATCATCATCATTACATAGTATAAAATGAAGTCGCTCAAAATGTATGTGCGCGTTATTCTTTTAAACTACGCAACGGATTTTCATCCGGATTTCACCAATAGATAGAGTAATTGAAGAGGAATGTTTATATGTATAAAACATGTAAATTATATTAGAGAAAAGCCGAGAAATTCAAAGAAAACATATTTTTGTGCGATTTAAAACGACTGGCGGGCCGTACTATAGTCACTTTTGAAATTCGTTCTACGGAAGAAATTGGAAAATAGATGTCCTAGAGTAAGTAGGTATTTGATTTTCCCTTTTCATATATCCAGTGTTGCATTGCAAGCATTGTATAATTAGTGGCGAGTTAATTAGTTTATATGTATAATACATGCTTATTATAGTAGAGAAAAACCGATAAATTCAAATATTCAATTCAGGCAGCGGGCAGCTGGCAAGCGGGTGGTGTGGATTTTATAAAGATTGGGTAATGGCGTTGTGTTTCGTTTCGTGGCCGGGTCTGCTAGTGAAGAATAATTTTAAAGCTTGGAATCTTTTATTTTATTGTACCCGGCGCGGCATCGCCAGTGTTTCATCACTCTTGTTTATATCAATTATTTTCCAACACGCCGTACTGGAAAATATTTGAAAACTGTTCGATAAACTTTCCACTCCTTTTAAGTAAACCCTGATTAAGTAAGCATTGCTTACGAAACATGTTGGTTTTTTAAACGATAAAAATGGTTCGCTGTGTTTGAAGAAATTAAAATTGATTTTTATGCTCACAAAGAAAAAAAAACGTGCTAAAATTAGCTGGCGTCGATATTTCTGCGGGAAAATCTACGCAAATTTGATTGACAGACCTCATTGTTTATTTTATTTACTTATGAATTTAATTTTTGTTATTTGTACATGTAAATTTGCAAACGACTAATTTATTTTAACTTGTACACTATTACATTTCTCTTGCCAAATGTGACTCCTACAATCTATCCAAAATCTGCCAATTCTGCAGTCTTTATGGTTTCCTATTTTAATTTTATTTTTTGAGTAAACTGTTTTTTCGTATTGGCTTTGTCCTTTTTTGTAGTCTGATATCGTTGCACGTTCTTGTGTTATGTCTGTGAAAGTCCTTGTGTATATAATTTCGTATAAAAAGAATTGTGTTTTTTTGCTTCTCCTAAGTGCATTTCGAACTTTTTTATTCATTTTTATATTTTATATTTAAAACTTTTGTACTTTTTATTCTTTTTAAGATATCTTATTGTTTCTACATTTTACTTTTTACTAATTTGTTTCTTAACTTTTAACTTTTTATTTAAACTTTTTCATTTATGCTCTATATTTTTTACTTTATACATCTTTTGTTTTACTAACTTAACTCCTTTACTTCTCACCTTTTTTTAGATTTAACTTTACATTTATACTGTTACATTTTTATATTGTATTATTTATATGAAAAAATTTTTTTTATTCACAAAAAGATACATGAATTGCAATAAATTTTATACAATAATTAATTACAAAATATATGTATTTGATTTACCCCTATAAATAAGCAGGGGTTGTGTGTATGAGGGGTGTTATTATATTGGTTTAATTTATTTATTTTTGACGACCTCCGTAGTCCAGTGGCTAAGACTCTTGACTCACATTCCGGAGGTCGCGGGTTCGAACCCGGCATGCGCAAATAAATTTTATTTGATTAATTTGTATTATTTCACAATTAATTCATTTAAAATAATATATAGTTTATTTGCGGCATGCTCCAGAGTGGAAGATACTATTAGTATCGCCCTGGTGTAAGACCACCATTCAGAATTGAAACGTTGCTTGAAAATGGCTTTAGCCGTGTTTAGTGACCAGATCTGAATAGCCAGGTACTTCCCAACCTTCCTCTTCCCCACCTCCTTCCCCTCCCCACTACCTTCAGCCTCACAACATACCCCAATTGGGGATGCCATAGTCTCACTGGCTCCAGACGGGAGCAGTTGAGACTCTTGTGCGGTATTCACTGTAAAAAAAAAAAAAAAATTTTATTCAGTTCAAATTTTCGGTATAATTTTTAAACTAAGTTTTAATTTTTTTATGTTGCTGTTCATGTTTCTGATTTTTTCAGGTAGTGAATTAAAAAAATTATCTCTGAGATATTTATGATTTAACTGTCCTATTGTTTTTTTTTACATTTTGGAGTAGGAAGTATTGATGTTTGTCTAAGATTTCTGTTATTTTTAAAGGGTGCAACTTTATTTTGAATATTATCTTTATAAATTCATAATGTTGCATGATAAAAGTATAATGCACTTAATTTTCTGACCTTAAATTGTTTGAATAACAGTTCTGATGAATATGAGTAGGGTTTTTTTTAAATTGCTTTTATTATTAGTTTTTTGTTTGTGTTTGACTTATTTATGTACCACTACATCCTATAATGCCGCATTATAGGATGGGGCAATATACTCGTAGGATGCATTTAATTGTGTTAATGGCACGTGTTGTGCCGTGTACGTGGAAATAAATAAATAAGCACTAAAATCATTGCGTTGAAGGTTAGCATCTGTTTTACTGTTGACGAATTTAGTTCCTTTAACATTTTAATTATTTTTATTGAAAACATATTTTCCTATTAAACCTGAAAGTTGCAATAATTTATTGAAGAAAAAAAAAACTAAAATATGAATGTTATTTTAATGAATCCATGTTTATACCCCTAATAAGTAGAATGAAAGTTGGTTCTTTAAACTTAATTATCGAATGCGTAATCTGAGTGAAAATTGCTTTGAGACCCGTGGTGGTTCAAATTCCCTTATCGCCAAGCTGGCTGGCTGACCGGCCGATACATTATGCGAGACTCGTTTATCATGACACTTCGGAGGGAGAGAAGAAGAGGGTTTCCTCGTGTCAAATGTAGATCATTTAAGTAATTAGCATAAAAGCCGGCACAGCGCGGCGTTGTTCCATCACCCGCTCGCTGAACCTTATTCGGGTTATGGTACTGCCGCTGAGAGCTCCGCTGTAACCTTTCTTCCTGTTACGTGCTTCGTTTATGAGAGAGTAGGAGAGGTAACAACGTGCCATTAAAGGCTATATTTTTATTTTACGTTCAAGAGAACATCTCGGTTATAGTACCTATTCATTTTGGAATAATATTTATTGTTGTTCTGAATTTACGCCCAAAGCAAAAATAAACATAATATCTTTGTGGTGAAATATTTTAAGGTGTATCAGATATCGCACACTGTTTTTAGTATATAATTATTATTGTTTTTTTTATTTACAGCGTTCTTCAGGAGATTTTTTTGTTCATTACATATTATTTTGTTCGTTTACCCTTTCTTTTGCGTTCTTAATATTTTGCCTTTTAATATTGGGTTCATATGAAAGGTACTTACATGGTTGTATTTTTATCGGAATAACTTTTGCTGGTTATACCTATCAATGACATAGAAGACAAATGAACTATATTTAAATAACTTTAGTCCGCCTCGGCACAGGACCCCCTAGTGAGGAGGACTAAGAAATACAATATTTTATTCTTAATTTCACCATTATATTTTGTATGTAAAAAAAATTATATAGTCACTATAATAAAAAAAAATAAAAAAATTTATTATATGCCATTGAAGAAGATAATACTAATAAATCGAAGACGCAGAAAATAACGTAACGGACGCTGTCTTGTCCCGGTAAGACGAGAGAGCCTGGGTTGGAGTCCCAGTTGCGACCGTTACCTTTTTATTTTTCTGAAACTTATTCATTTTCATATTTTCGTTTAGATTTATTAGTACATACGATTACTGTATTCTTCTTCTTTTAATAACTTTTAACTGTTTATTGTGCGCCTTTAGCCTTCGAAAATGAAATAAATGGACGTGTCGAATGGTTAAATCCTTGACTACGAATCGGAGGTCGCGGGCTCGAATCCCGGCTTGTACAAATACATTTTATTAATCGAATTGTGTTAGTCCACATTTTAAACTTAATATTAATGTAAAAATAGAGTACAGAATTTTGCGACCGTTCCAGAGTGGTAGATACTCTCAGTAGCCCCCTGGTGACAGACCATCAATCAGAATCGAAACTTTGCTTGAAATGGCTTTGGCCATGTTTGATGACCAGATCTACATTGCCAAATATTTCCCCACTTTCCTCTCTCCTATCTCCTTCATGTGCGGATGCCATAGTCTCACTCGCCGCGGATGGCAGGAAGTAGTTGAGATTATTAATTGTGCGGTATTCATAACTAAAATCAGTACATACTTTTTTAATTGGAGAGTCAAATTTCAGTTATTCGTTCGAAGTTTTGATTTTTTTTCTTCAATTTTATGTCCCTTTTTATTTTTTACTCTAACCCCATACAAAAGACTTTGAGGTAAATAATTTCTCTCATGGCCTATGTCATCTATGGAGATGTTGGGGGTCCTTTTTAAGGAAAGGAGGGAGAGGAAGTTCTGGGTAGGAAAAATGTATGAAGAGTGGTTATGAATCTAGAAGTCAATGTGTCCAGGAGTGACGGATGTATGAATCCATCCCTCCAACTGCGGTGCAAGGCGATGTGACGAGATCGTCCCGCTGCGATGTAAGACAAGACAAAGCAAAGTCTATGGTAGTAATTTCTGTTATCCCAGTGTTTTTCAGTTCTAATCTTTCCTTCACCCGATGACAGCGTCGAAAGATCCAATGGGGTGATGCAAACATCTTTAAAACAGAATACAAAAGGATATCAGAAATTTCATACGCTCGCTATTTCTTAATCCCCTTTACTACTAATTTGATCTGTAATAGAATGTTTGTAATAGAATTTTAATTATATTTAATTTAATTATGCTTGACGACCTCCGTAGTCCAGTGGCTAAGACTCTTGACTCACATTCCGGAGGTCGCGGGTTCGAACCCGGCATGCGCAAATAAATTTTATTTGATTAATTTGTATTATTTCACAATTAATTCATTTAAAATAATATATAGTATATTTGCGGCATGTTCCAGAGTGGAAGATACTATCAGTATCGCCCTGGTGTAAGACCACCATTCAGAATTGAAACGTTGCTTGAAAATGGCTTTAGCCGTGTTTAGTGACCAGATCTGAATAGCCAGGTACTTCCCAACCTTCCTCTTCCCCACCTCCTTCCCCTCCCCGCTACCTTCAGCCTCACAACATACCCCAATTGGGGATGCCATAGTCTCACTGGCTCCAGACGGGAGCAGTTGAGATTCTTGTGCGGTATTCACTGTAAAAAAAATATATATATATAAGATAATATAGAAATTAAACCAATCATTGATTAACTCGAGAAAGTCACAGCTCAATTGAAATTAAATGCTTTTAGATTTTAAACATTTTTCTCCGTTTGAAACATCCGGTGAGGAAGAAATTAAAATGAAAATTGCAAATCTAAAACGTAATTATAAGTTAATAAAAGCTTTTAGAGAGCTTTGCAAGAATTTAGTACCTTATTCACACAGTCCTGTTACATTAAAACCTCAGAACTCGTGTACTTCAGTTGCTCATTAGCGGAGTAGGTACGATAAAATAATTGCCTGTGCGTATTTATTTATTTATGTGATTCGAAATATTACACCATTTTCCATTACGATTCCCGAAGGCTGACTTATGTTTCAACTTAACAAACTTTATTTACATAAATGGCACTCCTGGCAACACTTTTCATAATATATATGAATTAATTGAATGTCGTTTTTTGAGGGATAATATATATTTATTTTTTTAATAAATAAATTTGTTCAATCTCAAAATTGATTTTAGATTTTCACGGCTAAAGTTTTTGTTTAGCCAAAGTTTCGGACAGCATTACAGTGTTCATCATCATTTCACTGTCCGTTCACATACCGGCTCTTATGATGGACACTGTAACGCTGCCCGAAACGTTGGCTAAAGCAGCGCAACACGGCATAACACCCCAAAAATAAATATCGAAAAGAATGTCAAAATAGTTTTTCATTGATGGATTTATTCCAATCTACACGAAACAGCACACTGTTTTGAGTCAATTCTAATATATTGGTCAATTTTAGTGTATGGGCTTTACTAACCGCTTCGCATTAGTTTCAACGCTTTATTTATTTATTAAACTACTAGCGAGTTCCCGGTATGCGTTGCTATGCCAATAATAAAGAAATTGTTTCAGTTGTTTCCACTAATAAGAACAATCAATCAATTTTGGTAACTAACATAATATTAAATCTTGATTCGATTCAAAGTATGAGGCGAGTACTTCAAATAAATCTTTTAATTTAAAGATGTTTGAAAATAGTATTTCGATTTAACAATCATTGTTTTGCAAAATGTCATTCTCACGTTTTGACGTTTTTGACAGTTTTGCAAGGGTTTTTGTAATGATTAAAAAACTTTTTAGGTGTATTGTCATGTGGTTGTAATAATCCAGAAACCTTCGCGGGGGTTTAGGGAAGGAATTTGGAGGTTTCAAACATTTACTATGCTTAATATGTATAGCAATGCATAGCGGACATACATACATATAAACATTTTTAAATTTTTATTATTTATTTTTTTTATTTATTTTAAGAATTCTTTGTTTACATATTATAAATGGTTACATATGGTAGGTTATAAAATATTTCACATCTTATTCTACTACTCCATAAGTTGAGCTCTATTATGAGCTCGTGTTTATGGGAGGAGTATTTACATGCAAAAAATAATAAAGATGTTCCAATGAGTGTAAACAATTATCAAAGAACTTATGAAATAAAATTTCAACATTTTTTTAGATAGGTACACAATTTAGAAAAAAAAAAGTTAAAGAAGACAGTAACAATACAATTTTTTTTTAAATATTACATATTACAGTTTTCAGTAGGGGTAAAATCATTAAGGGTACAATTACATTAAGGGTACAATATATCTTTATCCAATTTCAGTGACTTAATTTGCTTTTTGAATAAATCATATTTCAGCGTTTCAGTTATACTAATTTTGTTTTTGGATAATAATACATTGTACCATCTTACCTAAATACAAATATTGGTGCTGAGCCGTGGTCGTTCTAAGCAAAGGGGTGGCTATTAAGCCATTAGTTTTAAATCTATATTTTAATCCATGCCTAGAACAAGTAGCAACTATCAAATATTTAGGATTAACCTTTGATACACACCTAAATTGGAAGCAACATATACTTAACACTACAAACAAAATTCGCAAATCTATTTACTTTTTCAAACAAACGCGCAATTTCCTTAACCTACAACTTTTAAAAACAGTGTATTACTCACTGTGCCAATCTCACTTCGAATACGGAATTTTAGCTTGGGGTAACACTCATTCTAATGCCCTCGACCCCATCATTAAAGCACAAAAACTAATAATAAAAATAATTCTTAAACTTCCTCTCACTACCAGCACCGATACGATCTTCAATACTTTCAACGTTATGGACATTAAACAGCTCTACGCAAAATCCATCTTACTTTATTTACATAAAAACAACAAAATCCTATACAAACCAACACAAATGATACACAATACCCGAGCCAAAAATAAAGAACTTCTCCAAACTCCCTTTTCTAAAACCACCTTTGGACAAAAACACTTTAAATACATAGCTTGCAAACTACACAATACACTTCCAGCCACGATTAGACAAACTGAATCAATGACCAAATACAAACAAGATATAAAGAAATGGATTATAAGTATTGGACGTCACACTACTGCTAACATCTGTAAAATAGAGTACAAATAGACAGAATTACCATCTCACGTATGTCCTTACCCTTATTAAAGAACTTAAAATAGTAAAATCCTATATGTATAATATAACTACCTATATAGATTCGAAAGGATTTACTACTTTATTCATCTCTTCCTTCACCTATATAATGCTCTCTTTATGATATTAACCCTCAATCTTAATCATCTTTCTGTTTGAATTGTATAAATCAGTATGTATCTTACCTTAAATGTTCTTATGTTGTAATTAAATATTCTTTTGTATGATACTCATTCATGTACCTCTACGCCTGTCTCAACACAGGTATACCCTAGTGAGACAGGCATCGAATAATGTAATACAAACATTCTTTTTATAGATAAATAAATAAAAAAAAAAAATAAATAAATAAATGCTATCTGAGGGGTGAATTTTTTGAATAAAATATTCTTTATAAATTTGATATAAGGCGTTTCTCTTATACAATTCTGTGATAGATGGTACATTAAATTCCCGAAATATTTCTATAAAAGGGAAGTCGTATGGTTTCCTAAGGATGATTTTTATAATTATTCTTTGAATTATAATTATGGGCTGTAAGGAAGCCTTAAAGGACCCTCCCCACCCAATAATGCCGTACTGTAATAAGGACTGAATTAATGCATAATTGACAATTTTGATAGTTTTCTTGTTTAACGTATGTTATAGAAAACATAGATAAGTTTTCTTATTCTTTCCACAGTGAGATTGATATTATCTTTATATAATGGAAATGTTGTCGCGTACAATACAGGCATTATTTTTCTTGTAAATATATATTTCTCTAATGATTGGATTGATATTGTTGACAGAAAAGCTTAGCCATTTGTATGAAGTGCTAACTGTTTGAGATTTTGCTGATGCAACTAACCTTATTTTCGCAATTTCGGAAATCCTTTAGGTGACGTCAAACTTATTAGAAATAATCTGTTGTTTTATGGTTACTGTAAACAACTTCACGATTTATGTTGGATCGTCAACCTCCTATCACGACTCTTCTAACGTACTTCTATTTCAAGGCCAATCTCACGATGGCTTGCGGTTTTGGGCGCCGAACAAATCAATCTTGGGCGTCTACCTTATTCCTAGTTTCATGGCTGCGCCAAGTATGAAGTTTTACTATTGATATTAAATTGTAGGCAATCAATTTTAAATTGCTGTCCATATTTTTTGTTGATGTATACAAACATTCAATTGAAAATTAATGTTTTACCTTTGTTTTTAGGTACTTCTGATATAATAATTTCATAACAATAAATTGTTGGTAATCACTTTGAAATTACTGTCAATCATTTTTTTGTTGATTTACTCTTCCATGCCTTTATTCAATTTAAAGTGTTTTTTTTTTTTTTACAAAGTCTTATGTAAGTATTTAGCATATATCTTTAATATTGTTGAACGCGGTATTTTCTTAGGAAAGAAAAACCGCACTTCCACCTGCTGCAAGCTGTCAGAAATTATCTTTAAAAAAAACCATGCTCGTGGAATGAACACAGTAATGATTTACTAAGTAATGAATTTTCTACGATTTTCGCAATTTTCTTGAAAAAATCTTGGAATTGTAATTTTACACTGGTGTTTATTTCTAACTGATGCTTCAAGTCTGATAAGACGACCCTTTTTTATAATTTATACATATCTTGTATCATGTGTCAACCTTCTGAACCGACAGCCTGACAACAGAATGAAAGCCGGCGATATGAAAAGCTGTATATACCAGTCTTCGTTTAGATAAACTCTTATGGAAATTTTGCTTTAATTAACGTCCGCTGCAGTTTAAGTTAGTAACAGTTATATTTTAGTGTATCTTATTACTCTGTGTACCATTTAATAGTCTACGATTTGTATATTATCCTGATGAAGGTAAAATTTTGTCTGAAGCAACATGCATGTCCTGAAATACAAATCAATTTTAACGATATTTTTTTTTTGTTTATATATTTTTTTTTTTAAATTTGTAGTCTTTAAACTTATTTTCAAGTATTGTTTTCAGTTGATGCTATAAGGAATTATTTATCCACTTATGTAAATTTTAAAATATATATTGTCGATTGTAAAAATGTCAATGTCATATTGCTTTGAAAATCACACAAATTGGAAAATAGCTCACTGCTTATTACTTCAGCTAAGATAACAACATAAACTATTACAAACTGAATTCAAAACATTTTGTGGCCATCGAATAAAAGAACATCACATTTTCGCAATGATTCTGTAAATTATTATTATTGAAACATTTACCAGAAAAACATTGCTTTGCAGACTTTAGTTAAGTCTATTATGCGTTAGTCCAATCGTTAATTCAATATGAAATTATTGGTTTGTTTTACATTAGCTTTACCGGAGACCCCGAGGAAAATAAAACCCTCAGGGCCTGTTTCATCTTTGGGGATGTAGTGTGGAGGGTTTGGGAAAGGAAGGAGACGAAGTTTCGGAAAGGAAAAGGGTATGGGGGGGGGGGGGAATCTAGGAATCAATGTGTCCAGGAATAAAGGACAAATGATTCCATCCCTCCCACTACTGCGCATGGAAATAGAGAGAGACGCCGGAAAGGCCAAAAGGTCATGATCAAAATACATTAATTTTATTTCAAACCATTTTTATATTTTTTAAGGTTACCACTTCCCATACTTAATTGTACTCTGTATAATATTAGTTTTTACTCCTAAACCTAACTCGAGATCTACTTCTATTCATTGACGTAGAAATATTAAAAAATATGGATTTCACTATTTCTTCTTACGCCCTTGTATTATGGTATAATATTATGATTTAAAAAAATCATTCTAAACGTTCTGTTTACTGTTTACTGTAACATTATTGTCTAGAACCGCCACGCATATTTTGCTTGGCATCGATACAACTAACTTCTAATACATCCAAATAATAAAATAGAATAACAACAACATGTCTCTCTGCCCAGAAATCACATTTTTATTGTTATTTAAAATAAACTGTTTTTCTTTATTTCATGGCAGCATTTGATTTCCAGAAATTAAATCATTGTTATTTCTTTTTTTTATTATTTTGATACGTTATTAATTCACATTTTACGGTATGATTGAATAATGTTGGATATCATTGAAGAAAAAGATAACACTAATATCTAATCTAAACGAAAATATGAAATAAATATGATCTTCCATCAAACCGTCATAATTTAAAATCTTATATTTTAAAATTTCGAGAAATTTTTCCATATCATAGGCAACTACCTTTTTCATTGGAAACAATCGTTCTAAAAACTGGTATGTAACCTAGATAGCGTATCGGATAAATACAGGGTGTCCGGTGGCAGAATTAGGTTTTAAATTTCGAATTTCTGTGAAACGGCTAAGCGGACGAGCGGGGAGGGGGCCGCGTTAGCTTTGTCGTTCGTGCGGATTATTTATTCACGATCAGTCACGATGTCACAGTGCAACGTGCGTTCGTAATCGAAGCCTATTTCAAGGCTAACGATTTTGGTGCAATTGCGCGTCGAAGATTTAGTACGCGTTACAGTATTCAATGTTTACGTGATGCCACAAGTGAAGTTATGTTTCGATCATGTGTCCGGAGGTTCCGGGCAACATGTTCGGCAGCAAACGACTCACGGCCGGGGCCCAGGAGGACGTCGAGAACAAATGAAAACATCTAACTCGTCACGAACAGTTTGCGCGATAATCCGCGTCAGTCCGTGCGGAAGAGAGCGGCTATCCTAGGGCTTCCAAAAACTATTGTGCACGAAATATTGAAGAAGGATCTTAAATTTCATCCTTTTAAGATTCAAATTATGCAAGCGCTTAAACTTATAATTACAATTTACGTAAAATTTCCTGCGAAACAATGTTAGAGCGATTTCGTACGGTAAACACTATCTTTTGGAGTGATGAAGCCCATTTTCATTTAAATGGAAGTGTAAATAAGCAGAATTGTCGTTATTGGTCACCTAAAGGACAGAACCCACGTTTAAAACATCAACAGCCACTTCACAGTCCCAAAGTGACGGTTTGGTGTGCATTGTCTAGCAGTGGAATAATCTGACCTTATTTTTTTGAAAATCGTCGAAGGCAAGCCATTACTGTGAATGGGGTTTCTTATCGGCGCATGCTTAACGATTATTTTTTGCCAAAAATGAGAGAACATCCTGCCTCCAATTCACACACATGGTTCCAGCAAGATGGCGCCACGCCTCACACTGCTAGAGAGACGATGGCGCTACTTCGTGATTTATTCCCTAAAAAAATGATTAGCCGTTTCGGTGACATCCCCTGGCCAAGGGGGTCACCAGATCTCACTCCTATGAACTTTTTTTTGTAGGAGTACCTTAAAAGTAAAATGTATGAAACCGACTCCGCGACCATCTCTGCAATAAAAGAAAATATCATTCGCAAAGTTAATGGTATCCCGATGTCACTTCACCAGCGAGTGGCACGAAATACTGAGGCCAGATTCCAAGAGTGTGTCCGACGTGATGGTCTACATTTAGACGAAATAATTTTTAAGAAATAAAATCCGCACTCCTCCTCTTTATAACAGTTATTGAAATAAATGTATATCCTAAGCAGTTTATTTTTTATTTAAGTTTTAAATCCTAATTCTGCCACCGGACACCCTGTATATCCGATTTTATTTTATATGAAACATATATTTTTATATTTATATTTTTCTGTGTCTGGTTCTCTTTTATATTTTCGTTTAGATTATTAGTGTTATCCTCTTCTTCAATGATATATTACATTGATGGGAATCACCTTTAAAAGTTATAAAAAGAGAATTGTTCTTAAAAAAAATTAATAACGTTGGCCTCACTGGGTGGCTCCTCGCCCGTGCTGATGCCCTTAGTTTTACGCAATAAATAATATTCATTTGATTAAGACAATCAACAGTTTCAAGGAAAGGATACCCAAGAAAAAAATTTCCAGTGTTCAAATAATAATGGTTTTCTAGTGTTTGTGTTAGAAAACAAATTGTAGGAAATATTTAATACCACCACGTTAGACTGCGTTTATTTTTATTTTTTTAACTTCTATCCATTTTAATTTGATGGTTTAAGCAATTTAAAAAAGATATCATTAACTAATCCGAGAATCAACCGGTATAAGAAATAGGTAGTCTAATTAATTTGATTAGTTTTATAGCGTAGGAGGCAAGTGTTTGACATGAAAAATAAGTTATAAAGAAATTGTTTGCCATATAAATTGTTATTGCATTATTGCACGTCATCTCAAAGACATATTATGAAAATAGGTAAATTGCTCATGAGTTCGGTATAAAATTAAAATATATTTATTATGTTGTAAATTTATATCCTAAAATGAAATATATTGAAGACAAAATAAAATGAATTTATTTTCATTTCTCGCTTGACCGCTCCAGTAAAGCTGGCTGTAAAGACATCATTTGCACTTGCCGCCGATATTTAGGGGCCATAAGACGCCGAAATAAAGCTTTTTGGTCAACGCGGTCTCGTTATATGAAATCAAATAGGTACTTTATACATTGTGTTGAAATTGAAATTTTCAGCTTTCAGAATCTTTTCATTCTCGTTATTAAGATGCCATAGACCGTAGTATCATCTCGGTTTTATAGATATCTCGAAGACATCGGTTTATAAGCATAGACTCTCAGTTTTAAGGTGGTTTTGAACGTAAGCTTTATTTTTGATTTTTTAATATTTTTTTATTTTAAACTTACGAGCTCCCGACGTTGCAATGCCACTAATAAATAAATTGTTTTTCCCTGCGTGTCTTTTCCCATTAGTCCCGTTCCCCTACCGCCTCCCCTTCATCTCCCATGTCCCCTTCCCCTCCCGCGATCCCCTCCCCTCTCCCGCGTTCAATATATTCAGGCCCGGTACATTCAGATTTTCAAACAGCTTGCGTGCCACCTACTGTAATTTTTTTTTTTTTTTACAAATTTTCATTTTTCATATATTACAACCATTCCTTTTTGTATATTATAAGAACAATCAAATCAAATTTTGTACCTAACATAGGTACAAATCCTATTTAAAATTAATATAATTTTTTATTAGATTCAAAGTATACGAATTTGGTTAATAGTACCATAGGTGAGTACTTAGATTAAATTCATTAATTTATTGTGTTTATTCGAAAATTGAATTTTGATTCAACAATCGATGGTTTGCAATATGTCACTCTCAAATTGTAGCATTTTTGACAGTTTCGTAAGAGTTTTTTTAATGATTAAAAAACTTTTCAGATGTATTGTCATGTGGTTGTAATAATCCAGAAACCTTCGCGAGGATGGAAAGAAGGTATTTTGAATGTTCAAACATTTCCTATGCATAAACATTTCCTATTAGTATAGCAATGCACAGACAACTCACTTACATAGAAACATATATTTATTTGTATGTTGGTTTAGCAGTTAACGTGAAGACTACGAGTATGAGTTTTCGAACTAATATTCCTTTCAAGGGCATAAATATAAGTTCGTTTAATAATGACTATACCCATGGGGGTTACGCTATGTGAAATATTTATTTATTTAACGCCCAGAGGGCCCTTTTACATGTTTGGTTGTACAATTAATTCATGACAGATGATTTTTAAACAGATAAAGAAATAATAAAAAATAAAATTAGATGAAAAAATTTTATAGGTTTACGAAAACAGAGATAATATGTTTAGGAATAGTTTTGGAATAAATTTTTTTACAAGATCCTTAAAATTTGCCAGGTTTATGTTAAATATGTCAACATCACCTAAGACCTGATTTCCCATAGTGTGAAATCGTTGTATCGGAGAGTGAGCAATGTAGTTCCACTTATGAATGCTGCAGTAGAATGTGTATTTTGTTGATATTTTGTCGATATTCTGTCGATATTCGTAAGTTTATTTATTAATATGCATATATAATGGTAATACA
The DNA here is from genome assembly GCA_917880885.1 of Limnephilus marmoratus. Lineage (NCBI taxonomy): Eukaryota > Metazoa > Arthropoda > Insecta > Trichoptera > Limnephilidae > Limnephilus > Limnephilus marmoratus. Next base: position 31,096,226 of record OU862909.1, on the reverse strand, counting down.
AATGAAACGCGTTTTTCAATGTTATTCGTATTCATATTATTCCAAACGCATTAATTAGCCGGTGTACGACTTACCTCTTTGGTTTGGATGTATCAAGAAAATTTATCTTAGAAATACGAGTATAGTTTTTAATATAATTTTGCGACGGGTTATTTCAGACCCGCTGGCATCTCAGATTCATTCTATTCATCTCTAAAAATACGAAATGAAATTAACTCTTCCTTGTTTGTTCCTCCTAATGACAACATACTAATATTTCTCAACGTAACGTGTCTGTATCATAAACCTTGAGATGTCTATACATCTGTTGCTTCCCTTAGAAGATTTCTCTTGGTCTGGAAAAGTTGCCTGTGTGTGTTTTCCTTTTATTATTTTTGTATGTGCTCCGGTGCCGTTAACCATGAAATATGGCCTGAATATCAATACAGCGACAATGGATTACTTGCTTCGCCAGAGAGAAATACTTGGCATCTGCTACGTCTGACGGGGAAACCTTATTTCTCGAATGTATTCCCCAGTACTCACTTGCATTGCAAGATTTTTCTTGTAGTCTTTTATATCCTTTAAGGGTTCGCGTTTAGAAGCTTTTCGATAGTTCTTCACGTAAAATATGATTTTCACGAGCTGAATTTTCTCATCAATTAATGAGTTTTCTTTAGTTTTTTTCTTTGCTCGGTCCTTGTGGAATACCACCTGGGGCTTTCAGTATTGATTTGCTTTGAAGCTTGTGGTATTATACTCGTTGCGTACTGTAGGGGCACATATTCAATAGTTTTCTATGACTATGTGAGTCTTTTGAATCATTTTATGCACACACGTGTGCCCGCATAACATTTATGTGTCTATTCTTCTTCATAAAGTCGTTTTGAACTTTAATAGACTATAATGTATTAGCGACGATTCGTTTTGAAATTCAATTCCTTTGAAATCGAAGTCATCTCCCTATCGCGCGTTACGGAGCAAGCATTAACAACAGATGATTCAACGGGAAATGTCAATCAACGTAAAATATTTTGTTCACGTTGGTCCATCACACCAAAACACATGTTAACTTCTATTATTAAAATAAACGTGGAGTTCACTCTAATTTTCAGGGTTTTAGCTTTTCAGTTGTTTAGATATATTGACGTAACCTCGACTGAAATTAAAATTAAGAAAAAAAGTAGGTTGTTGGTTTATTCAACGTGACGTGTATTTTAATGGGCTGCTACTCTGAGACCTGCTTTATCTTAATCAATCCTGAAAAAATAGACCATTGTCGCCATCGAGGCAGATTACAAAGACATTCCGAGAACAATACAAGATGCCAGCTACTTGATGCGTGAATCTTTCTTAAAATTAAAAAATACTTGTTTCTCGGTGGAAATTTAGTCAGGTTTTCGAAATGATTTGAAAGGAAACAAAAGCATTTCCACGAAACTAGTAAAATTACTGGTAGCTTTAAATTTTACATAAGAACTCAAATTAGAAATTATTTCAAAGGTTAAACGGAAGCAGGTGTTGATTTTTAGTTCCCAACGTCTTACAGATCTCCCCGATTCAATCATTCCCGCGTAAAGCAGGCGCCAGACACGAATTCAAAGAAGTGATCAAACAAGTGTTCACATGTGTGGCACGGGCATTTGACACTGTTGTCACATAAGTGATCACTTAAGTGCGCTTTGCCGTTCCGTGTCGATTTTTTAGCGCACATCAAAGGGATCAAAGTTCAAAGTTTGCGTGCCTGCCACACTGCGCGAAGCTCAGTTGCGCGAGCGTCGCCGTGGAGACTAGTCGTGCGTGGACAGCCAAACGAACTAACGATGGAGTGGAATAATGAGAGCGTTTTCGAGTTTATAGAGTTGATGCAAGTAGAGCCAGATATATGGGATCCGAAACGTAAAGGGCATAAAAATCGAAATAACATCAATGACGCCTGGAACCGAATTAAACACCACTCTTCAATACCTTGCTCTATCGAAGAATTAATTAGATAGATATATTTAGATAAATATATTTATATAAATATATTTAGATAAATATAATTAGATAAATTAATTAGATAATATAAATAATTAGACGCAAATAAATAATATAAGCAAACTGTGTCGACCAAATCGTCGACCATGTTGTGTGAAGTCTATTTGAAAACTGTGAGCTCAAAGGAGTGATCAAAACTTTGACACATATCTGGCAGATACAACAATATGTGACCAAATGTGTGCGCAAAGTCTTCAAAGAAGTGATCACTTATTTGAACTTCTGTCTGGCGCCTGCATTACACGAGATGAGAGTTAAGCTGAAGTCACAAGGTTCACTCGGATGAAGGTTTACTCGATGAAATGTTCGATTCTCGTTTCACCGAGTGTTCACACGGTTCCTTCGAAGGAAGAGTTCACTCGACATTCTCGCTGCGAAGTCGTCGAGAGTAGTCGCGGCCGCATTGGAATTCGTCCGGCGCTGACAGCTATGTTCGGGAATATTTACGATTTCAATTGACATTTCCGATAACGTCGAACTAAATTACGAGAAATTGGCGATTCTTGTAAACAGTAAATAAATTTCAGCACCATAAAATGAACATATGGTTAAATAATAACCTGAAAACTGATATCTACCAGTATTTTTGCACCATGAAAATATTTTTATTCCAAAATAGGCCTCGGCTCGCCATAAAATCCATATAAATGGAATATTTATTAACGTATCCAAAAACTAAAAACTGTTTTGGAAAGGTGATGAAATATGCTTCCAAAATTTATTATTAGAAATAACCACGTAATTTTTTAAATAGAGTAATTTTTAATATAAACTTTTAAAAGTTTAAAAAATGGCTCTCCTTGCTTTTTATTCTAACTAAAATTACTGGTTAACAAAAGAAATATAAAATCACACCCTTTTTTTGTTAGACAAATAAATTATAAACGTTTCTGTCACCTCACTTTTTTATCGTTTCATATAAAAATAATTCATAAAAAATTCACAATGTTTCATAATTTTTTTTTAAAATTCGATCAGAAACTTTGGTTCCATAGAAGTGTACATTCGTATTCGTTTGTAGTTAATCGTTATATTGAATATATAGAGCATTATTTTCTCTTTCCAATACCGTTTAGATCATATTTTTCACTATGATAGTAAGGGAGAAACAACGATTTCTATGAGACGTGTAGGAGTTATTTCGAAAAGCGAACTAAACGGAGCATTTTGACGTTTAAGCCGCTCCGGCTACTCGTCCTCACGCCAGAACATTTCGGCCGACTAATTTGCGAGTGAAAGACTGTTCACTTGAGTGTTCACACACATCATTCGCGTCACGTGATGTTAAATTCCGGTTGCGAGTGAACAGTGCCGAAGGAAGCATTCCAACATTGTTGGAATGCTTCATTCGGAACTGTCTCTATTCACTTTCGTGTTCACACGGTTCATTTCGAGGGAAAGAGGCGGAATGAAATCACGAAATGAACGATAAATGAATGGTGTGAATGGGCTATTATCGATTCTCTACAAGTACAAATCTAAACATTGATTCCTGCAATAAATTACGCCGTATAGTTTACGCCGGAACACTTCTTCACCAGAATTGTAGCGAGGGAAATATATTCACCTATCTGTGAAGTGGCAGTAATCTCGAATTAGCATATGGTTACATCAATATCCTCTTAAGAGTAGATATTAAATGTATCTACGCCTAGAGAGTCTACATTAATAAGTAGTAATTAACCTTTAAAACAAGCACCGTCTTTTAGCCATTAACATTAAGCAAGTCGTTGTGTTTTTTTGCATAAGCCTTTTATATTGCCCAATGACTCAATATCCGTCCTACTCATTTTGTTATATTATCAGAAAATTTTAAATGACAACTAATAAGACGCGCGAACAACAACACGAAATAAAGACATTCCATTGATAGATCCATTATAACATCTCATTCTTTCTTACGAACGACGATTGCTACTGAAAGAGAAGTTACAGGAGAAAATATATTTCACCATGACATGCTTTTATCAAATAAACCAGATAGAAATATTTGTGTTTAACGACTTCATGGGGACATCAAAGCATGTCTTTAATTAACAGATTACATATTAAAGGTGCTGTTGGATCTGTGAAATGTTAATTTTTATTGGTATTTTAATGGCGTCTAGTTCGTCGGACAAGACATGTGGCTCAGGAATCCTCGTCGGTTCGGGAGCCCGGTACCCGGTGCCCGGTGCTCGGATGCTGTGATGCTCCTCCTGTCCGCTGTCTCGTCTGTCCTCTCTCCTCTCGCTAGCTGAATCTCCGAAATAGATCGTCCCCGTCTCGATACAATTCATTCTTGTCTGTTTTTATTGTTCCTCCGCCGACACAATGGCAGGACCGCCGGGCTTATTTATGTTATTTGTATTAATGGGACCCAAAACGCTGTCCGCAGTCGAAGGAAGGTTTAAAAGAGCTCGCTGAAAGTCGAAGTAACCGTAGCTCTGTACCAGTGTTCTTGAACAATAGTTTTGCATTGCATTTACATAAACTCCCATCAAATTAGATTGACGTCATATTCTTCGAATGCCAAGTGTTATTAAAATATATTTAATAAATTAGTATCGTTGGGATTTTGCATTTTCTCTTTCGCTTTAATACGCTTTCATCACTTAACCAGGCATCAATTAAGTCTCATCTTCCTGGAGCCAGTGCGGGCCAAAGAATCCACATTTCGTGGAATGTTGTGAGGCTGAGTGGAATTGGCACGATAGGGAAATATTTAGACGTAGGATAGAAAGTATCTGGCTATTCAGATCTGGTAATTTAACCATGGGCATAACTCGTACGAATTAATATATTTATTTATTTGTTGTACCTATCTGCCCACGGAAATAACGAGGTCTGGGTCCAGACCGAAGGATCGTTCTGCTCTACCAAGGAGGTCGCTTAGTAACTAGTTAACGTAAATATTGATTGTAATTAAACTTAATAATTTGACGGCTTTCGTTATCTCCAACCATTGATTCTCGTCATGTTTGTTACTTAAACTTACAATGTGTACCATTAATTATTTTTTCATCCCTGTTTTCCAAATATTTTCCGTAATTTTCACAATTTTAAAGGAATGCGAGGTTTCCGGCCACGCTAGGGACGTGCCAACTGATTGTTTGACCATAAATTCTCCTTTAAGCTTTACACCCTCGTGGTCTAAAATGAATAACAAAATGAAATCCTGCACGTCAGCAGCTTTGTTTATTATCGTTTAGCGTGTTATTACTCGTGAAAGTGGGAAATCGGTTATACGAGATACACATTAATTTGCGGAATCTATCGCGGGAAATATCTTGAAAAGAAAACCATAATAATTTACAAATGGCTTTTATTGGTGCTAAATTTTTTTATCATTGAAGATAATATTAACAGCTCTCAAATGAAAAATATGAAGCAGAAAAATCAGAAAAAGTTTCGAATGCATTTAGGAATTGAACCCCTTTTTTCGTTTGAGAATTGAATATTATGTCAAATGATTAAATATTACAATTTGAGGTTTTCCTCTATAGAAATATGGAATAACATTTTTTACTTTTTTGTGTTGTTTTTTGCAAGTGCTTTCCTTGAGGGTAACTAACGAACTAACCATTACACCATTTCCTCGCAGGAGTAAGCAGAGAGGATGGACGGTCAAACAACTCGGTCTTGGCACACCCTCTTTGTCTCATTCACATTCATACATCGTCTCATACATACTCTTCTATTATTCTGACTCTGGACATGGCCCGATTCAAGTATCTGATTCACTTGATCGTGCCGTGTCTTCCTCGGGCGTCCCCGACTTATTTTACCATTCACATTTGCGTCATATATGTTCTCCTTACACTCCTTTCTTCTTTCCGGTCCCTTTCTTAATCGTACTCATTCTTTATACATACTTCATTCATCTAGATACGATAGACTGTTGATCTCTCATGCACTTAGAAATCAGCACCGCATCATCAGCATAAAACAGGCAACATGCTTTCAGATTATTCAATTTCGCGCCCAATCTTACCACTTTCAATGCTTGCGTACAATTATCCATGTATAGATTGAATAACCACTGTGACATTACGCAGCCTTGCTTAACACCGTTTGTGATGTCAAACCACCCCGTAAAACCTCACTTCCCTCACGCGGAGACGAAATTGCGTATGAGATTTGTATTCACTCCATACTTGGACAACACATTCCATAGCTTTTTCCTGTCGACTTGATCGTACGCTTTATGTAGATCTACAAAATATACCTACATGTTTTTGTTATTAGTTTTTGGGGTATTATGCCGTGTTGCGCTACCTCCTTCTTTAGCCAACGTTTCGGACAGCGTTGCAGTGTCCATCATCAGGGCAGATGTGTGTACACATCTGCCCTGCCACGTTGGCTAAAGAAGGAGGTAGCGCAACACGGCATAATACCCCAAAAACTAATAATATATTTTTGGCGATGAAAATCTAAAATCGTATCATACCTACATGTGTTCCAAAAACGTAAATCTTATGTTAGCTGTGCTTCCTAACACTTATTTCAGTTTCTTCCTAACACTAACTCTCCTCTGAGTTCTTCGGCAACGTATGGTACGGTAGGTACCATAGCAATTATTTCCAATGTTTACTGCAACCCGCATGATATGTGTGACCCCTATTTGCTTACACTCAAGCAATATTATACAACGTGTCCGGAAACTCGTAGTACAAGCGGGAAACTGGTGAATCTACATCACGTGGTGAACCCAAAAAACTTATTTTTTGTCGATCTGAGCATTTCGATTTTAATATTTTTTTTTCCTATTTTTCCATTTTTTCGGCAACTAAAGGGTTAAAAAAAATTTGAGCCCGGTTTACCCTTCGATGCATTTTATAAGACATTACACAGCTGAAATCAACCCCCTAGTGAAAAGTTTTTTCAAATATAACCAAAAAAATTCCAACTTCAGACCCGGTTTCCCGCTTGTACTACGAGTTTCCGGACACCGTGTATATGTGCCACATTACTTTTTATTCTTATTCACGTTATTATTTTACCTACCCAAACATGTAAACATATTACATCCCACTGGTTCCACCTTCCCTTTGGTGTCACGTGTAATTTCACTCGCATATGTAAACAATGAGGTGCAATCTCTTTATCGATCCATTTATCCTCGATCTCAGTCCCTCGTGAGTTTATCCCAATGTATTTTGCTTTGTGCATCACATATCCCTATCCAAGAACAGCATGCTAAAACACGCCCACCAGTACAAAATTCAGTTTTATTGTATGTCAGCATTTCCGGGGTGATAAGGAAAAGCTCTATGCTTTTCTTCCTCCCTCAATATATTGCTACCGCTTCGTAAAATCTGTAATGGTGTTTGTTTTAATACTACCTACTGCCACAACTCTGGGTGTTATGGTTATGAGCAGTTTGGTTCTGCGAGAGCGCCTCTCAAATATGTACAAATTCTCGCTTTAATTTCATTGGATCTCACAAATTTCCTACGCTATCGAAATGTTTAGTATTATTATTATCTACATAGTTTTGGTACGAGCTTTATTTACGCTGTATTACATATAGTTTCGGTACGCTAATGTATAGGGACGCACTTAAACGGCTCATAAAAGCTCTTATCCTGGAGGTATTTAGCTGAAGTTTACAGCTTCTGTAACATTTAACAATTATTGTAATTTTAATGCTCTCGTTGGATACTAGAAATACTTCCAAGTTTTAGGATTTTGTTAATTACGTATTTAATTTTTACATGAAAGTTATTATTTATTTGGTTTTAAGTTATTGTGTTTTCATCATAATTATTCTCAATTCATTATTTGTTGATTCAATTTTTTTTATTAAAAAATCATCGTATCAGTTATTATTTCTGCATTTTTTGTTTCAACGAGCTCGTTAAATTAAGGTTTTAATTGCCACATATTATGCTTCGGTGGTTAGATACCCGTCACTGACAGATTATAATGGAAAATGCAAATTCTCAGGTTTTCGACTCATTTCTTTTTAACATTTCTTATTCACTCTTTACACCTGTGTCAGACCACCATTGGGAATGTATGACGAGCGATATATTGAAATAGATCGAGCCAAAAATCCTTGCTACTTTATGGCGTAGTCTGGCAATACCATTAGAAAAAAAAATCTTTGGAAATTTGTGCCCTGAGGAATTGATAATATAATTGATATTATGCAAAGATATTGAAATATAAGTAGATGTGCTATCTGCTGTTTTTACTATGTGGTTCTGCGCTTCTGGGTGTCGCCGATATTGTTTACCAATTAACAAATAAACTAAAAGAACAAATAATTAACGAATAAACCAAACGAACGTTAAACTAAATGAACGAATTCTTTCCTTATTCAAAATATATTGTTAACCAATATTAATGCACATTTTCAAAAAATCAACGAAATGAACAAATTCTTTTTGTATGAAAACTACGCTAATTAGCGCGTAGTCCGGCGACAGTTCCGCGGACACCATAGCATATCTCTTCTGTATTTGAATATCATAACTATTCATACAACACTTTACATAATATCCCTTTAGCGAACTGATCAATTTGATTTGCCAAGTATCTCGCAACGCGTAATAATATTTGTGAGGGAGTACGTAATGCTATTTTGTTTTGTTCGATCACAAAGTAGTTGGATTCATGGAAACTTGTTGATTCACTCCTCTGGGTACGGACAATGAAGATTTAAAAGCACCTCTAAAGGAGGGGCATCGTGAAAGGGATTGTTTATGAGAACTAATAATAATAATAATAATAATAATAATATTTATTTCACATAAAATATTACAATGAACATATGTGGAAACTTTGACTAGCCAACTAGGAATGGATCCTGTTTTAGGCCAGTCAAATTGACAAATTTAGTTCATATCATATTACATTGATTAAATATATAAACATATTATTTATTGAATGAAACAAGTATTACGATTGAATTCCTCGTAGAAGCTTTAGTTAATAACTTCAATTTTGAACTCATAAAGAAAAAAAATATAAAGAAAAAAAATATAAGCGAAGAGAAAAAACAATGTCTTAAAGTACCTACAGATTTAGTATCGAATGCTTGTTTAACAATAGATAAGTGTTTGGTCATTTAAATCGCTTGCAAACATTGAGAATCGAGACATTCTTAGCGTGATGACAAAATCCATATTATAAATAACGTGGATGTTTAAACGTGATTACAAAAGATAATTATAATTAACGTGAGTGACGTATCCCACGACTTTAAGAGCGGGTAAAGAAACTCAAAAAGAATGTGACTCGAAAAGGAAGCAGCAAATGAATAAAAACAATTTGTATATAAATATGTCTTAAGTTAGTGTATAAATAAATAGTGACATGAGAAGGAAGTTGATAACTAATTGTATTTATATCCCTTTCCTTGCTTCATTTTTTCATCCTACTAAGATATTTTCCCTTAGAGCACTTGATATAAAATAAAACCGGTAAGTAAATAAAATCCAGATGGTAAAAATAAAAAGAAAGATCACCGCTGGAGTTGAATGTAGAACAATAGGAAGGGTATTGATAAAATAATAGACAATTATGTTCTAAAGTGATAAGTACGTGTTTTTGTATTATTACGTATAGTACGTAGTTTTGTATAAATATAATTGTACGTATTTTGTATAAATTATAGTTTACGTAATTTTGTATAATATAAAAATAAAAATAAGAAAAAGATCACCGCAGGTGTTGAATGTAGAAAGATGGGAAGGGTATTGATAGAAGAATAGACAATTGTGTTCTGAAATGATAAGTACGTGTTTTTGTAATGAATGGAAATATGAGTGAGTGTGTTTTTTTTATTTTGTTTTTTTATTTTCTAATATATTTTTAATTTTGTTTTATTTTATATGATGAGACTATCTATTGGTCAACATATCTTCGCTTTTGATCCTCCCTAAATCAAGGAGCCAGTCTTTGATCAAATTGCGCAAAACATTTGCACTTTTAGTTTTCCAATCATTAGGAATGATATTAAATAATTTAGGCCCTAAGTACGAAAATTGCCGTTGGCCGAGGGACGTCGTGATTTTTATTGGGACTATTGGATTGTTCCTTGAAAGTCGAGTGTCGTGAAGGTGGTCAATGGAAGGGAAGTGTTGACGTTGTTTTTGAGCATATAATATAATCTTTCTAATATACAATTGTCTAACATCAAGTACTTTTAATTCCGTGAATAATGCATCACTGGGGTACCTGAATGGTTTTTTTAGGATGACTCTTAGTAATGATTTTTGAGCTTTCGCCAGGGAGTCTAATATTGTTTTGGCACATCCACCCCATCCTAGGGATGCATATTCGAGTAAAGAATTACACATGGCATAGTATATTGATTTCATATCTTTAACAGAGAGAATATTTCTGATGGTTATAAAAAGGTGTGTAAGTTTTCTGATTTTTGAGGCAGTTGCGTTAATGTGTTCGTCCCATCTCAGATATTTATCTATAGTGATCCCTAGATATTTTAAACTATCCACGCATTCCAGATTATTGCAAGTACAAGTGTTCGGTTCATTGCAAATGTGAATAGTAATATTTAGTATTACCTTGGGTTGACCCGCTTGTGTTGCACTAAAACGTATAAATTTTGTCTTATCCGTGTTAAGAGTAAGAAGATTGTAGTCTAGCCAATGTTTGACATTGTTTATTCCAATTTCTGCTTTTCTATGCGCTTCATACCAGTTTTTGCCCTCAAATATTAAGACCGTATCGTCAGCAAAAGTGATAATATGATCGGCAAGGTTACTGTTGCAAAGGTCATTGATATAGATATTAAACAATATCGGCCCTAAAGTACTTCCTTGTGGTACACCAAATTCGATATTGGCTGGATCGCTTAGAGTACCACTAATAATAACTCTTTGGCTACGATTTTCTAGATAGCTTCCTAACCATTTAAGTAACTGCCCCTGTATACCGATTAGCTGTAATTTTTTCAAAAGGATTTTGTGCGAGATGGTATCAAAAGCTTTAGCCAGATCCAGGAAGATCGCGATGCTTTTGATTCCACGATCGATGTTATTAGAAATTACTTTAGTCAGATTGCCGATGGCATTTTCAGTACCTAAACCCGGCCGGAAGCCATATTGTCTCTCAGAAAGAATATTATTATCTTCAAGATAAAAGCTAAGACGATTTTTGACAATTTTCTCTATAATTTTTGAGACTGAATTGACCAAAGATATCGGCCGGTAATTTTGAATCGCAGATTTATCTCCATTTTTGTGTAGTAATACAACAACTGAATGTTTTAGATGGTTAGGGAAAATTCCTGATTTGAGACTTAGATTGGAGATGAACGCTATCGGAGATGCTATGAAAGACTTAGTTACTTTGAGCAGATTAGTCGAGACTTTGTCTGGTCCACAAGCGTTAGATGGCTTTAGGTCGTTAATTATTTCCAAGACTTCATTCGTCGATGTTTGTATATTGTCTATTTTATGAACGAGGTTAGAGGTGCCCAACTTGGCAAGATCGATTTCTGTTATATTGCATTTATCGAGAATTTTTTTGGCAAGTGTGGTTCCCACCGATGTGAAGTATTTATTAGCAAAATTCGCCATATTTTTAGGATTAGAGGAGTTTACGTTACCGATATCTAACGATTTAATTTCGGAAGACCTGTTTATTTTTGTTTTACTAATATTACGAAATGCTTCCCACATACGTTTTGGAGAATAAGAATTTTCATAAATGAACGTTTTGAAGTAATTTTCCTTGGTATATTTAATAATCTTTTTGCATAAGTTCCTATATTTCTTATAGTGAGTTTGTACTAAAATATTATCTGGAAACTTTTTGGCCCTTTTGTGGAGTTGGTTTCTTTTGTGAATCGATTTTACAAGGCCGGGAGAGATCCAGGGCGTAAGTTTAAACTGGCTGTTCGATATGTGTTTGTTACTTGTATGTTTAGATATGTATGTATGTAGAATACAAATGAATTCTTTCATCGCAATGTCAGTGTCAATTTGATCAAATACTTTTTGCCAGTTTTCTAAATGCAAGTCCTCAATTAAATTGTTGAAGTTTAATCGAGGGACGTACTTGATTTTAGCAGGGGGGGGCGGTTTACCTTTAAAGCACAGGGCTGTCGTATAGTGGTCGGAAATTGACGTGTGGATAACGAATGAGTCAGTGAGGTTAATATTTTTTACGTTGATGTGATCCAAACAGGATTTGTTCGTGCCTTGTTCTCGAGTTGGTGTATTGATTGTCAATATGAATCCGTTTTCTGTGAGCAGGCATATGTAGTCGTTGTATTGGTTGTGAAATGGAGATAAGGTGTTAATATTAAGGTCCCCTATAATGATTTGACGTACAAAATTATTGGAATTGCTAATAACAGTTTGGAGTGAAATTAAAAAAGAATCTATGCTCTGGAAAGAAGGTGATCTATAAATAGCAAAAATACATAAATTATTGTTCAGAACAATTCTAAGGCAGTTACCTTGTGATAATATGATTTCTTCGACTTGTGCTTGTATACCGTCTTTAATGTAGACAACAATCCCGCTAGATTTATTTATATTTTTTATAGAGTGATATTCCGTGTAAGTTTGTATTATTTTAGAGGTGTAGTTTTTATTGATCCAACACTCTGATAAAATTAAAACATCAAAAGTATGATTGAATTGATCTAGAAATAACATAAAATCATCAAGGTTTGACATACTTCTGATATTCTGATGGATAATCTTTAAATTATAAGACGCCCAACTGAAACTATTTAATTTGTTGAGATCGTCAATCACGTACGTGTTGCACGTTACATCTGTGTCATTGTAAATATCAGGAGGTAATTGAATCATGATTATTCAGGTGAGATGGGATGCAATGTAAATTTCACTACTATACGATTTTGATGACTGAGTGACTGAATGTGGATAATCACAGGATATAATGGAAATTTCAATACTATACGATTTTGATGACTGAGTGACTGAATGTGGATAATCACAGGATATAATGGAAATTTCAATACTATACGATTTTGATGACTGAGTGACTGAATGTGGATAATCACAGGATATAATGGAAATTTCAATACTATACGATTTTGATGACTGAGTGACTGAATGTGGATAATCACAGGATATAATGGAAATTTCAATACTATACGATTTTGATGACTGAGTGACTGAATGTGGATAATCACAGGATATAATGGAAATTTCAATACTATACGATTTTGATGACTGAATGACTGAATGTGGATAATCACAGGATATAATAATGGCAATAATAATAAAAGAACCTTCATCTTGTAGTCGTTGTCTGCAGTAGTAATAAGTAGTAGCAATAATAATAATAGAACCTTCATCTTGAAATCATTGTCGGCAGTAGTAATAAGCAGTAGTAGTAGTAGTAGTAGTAATAATAATAATAGAACCTTCATCTTGTAAACTTTGTCGGCAGTAACCTTCATCTTGTAACCTTCGGCAGGAACCTTCATCTTGTAATCGTTGTCGGCAGTAGTAATATGTAGTAGAAGTAGTAATAGTAATAATAGAACCTTCATCTTGTATTCGTTGTCGGCAGTAGTATTAAGTAGTAGTGGTAGCAATAATAATAATAATAGCACCTTCATCTTGTAATCTTTGTCGGCAGTAACCTTCATCTTGTAATCGTCGGCAGGAACCTTCATCTTGTAATCGTTGTCGGCAGTAGTAATATGTAGTAGGAGTAGTAATTGTAATAATAGAACCTTCATCTTGTGTTCGTTGTCGGCAGTAGTATTAAGTAGTAGTAGTAGCAATAATAATAATAATAGCACCTTCATCTTGTAATCGTTGTCGGCGTTAGAAATAAGTAGTAGAAGTAGTAATAGTAATAATAGCACCTTCATCTTGTAATCGTTCTCGGCGTTAGAAATAAGTAGTAGAAGTAGTAATAGTAATAATAGAACCTTCATCTTGTACTCGTTGTCGGCAGTAGGTATATTGTGTTTGAGATAATCATATTTGTGTTTAAGATAATCATATAGTAATAGTAATAATAGAACCTTCATCTTGTACTCGTTGTCGGCAGTAGGTATATTGTGTTTGAGATAATCATAGGGAAGCCAGCATGTTTTCATCGGATATAAGGATTGCGCCTGATCCTGTCTCTCGCCGCAGGTATATACGTCCCTTATATACCTGCGGTAATGCAACTATATGTAATATTTTTATATTAGGTTTATTTGAAGCAAATGTGGTTTCTACCAACTTATATGTTAATGGTGCGAACATCCCGAAAAAAAACTTTATTCCGTAACGGTAACCAAAAATTTTAAACAATATTTATATATCTACGCATTAGAAAAGCACAGGTCTTCAGACCCACCAGCCGACGCATACCTAAGCATAATCCTCAAGGTCGTCGCGAAAGCTCGGTCGGTCGATAGAATAGTAACCTTCTTTCTACGATGTTTTTCTAGTATTTCTTCTTCTTCCTTGCACTGCCCCAACTCATTGCCTAGGTAGGTTGTTGGGGTCGACTCTTCTCGTTCTCAGGCTATAACTTCTTCGGTTCTGGGTATCGCTTTCATCCAGGCCGTTTCTCTAAGATTTTGGAGCATTGAGTCATCGAGGAGTTCTTTGGTCTTCCTCTGGATGACTGTCGGTGAAACTCCATGGACATGCCTGCTTCTGGTGGTCTCCGTCTTATGTACCCATACCATCTCAACTGTCGTTCCTCCAGCTTACTGTTTATGTTCGTGACACCGAGGCTACCACGAATGCTTGAGCTTTTAATCCTATCAGCGATGTTTTTTCTAGTATTTGTTTGATAATAAAATTAATGTTTGCTCCTGCCTTCAAAAATTCCTTTGTAACGTCTTTTTATCGTTCGTCGGAAATAGGGAAGGATTGTATTGTGTATTCATTACTCTCATAGCGTCCTATGCATTTCTCAAACATTAAAATAAAGATTTATTAATTAATAATAATTACAATTGTTGAAGAAGAAATGTAACTTATTTAGCAATGTGCGTTTTTAATGAAATAGAATTAAAGAAATAGGTGAGGTAACTAAACCTGGTTATGATATTTTATTTGAGTGTGTTGGTTTGACTCATCTATTGTTTTAGATCTCCAT
This sequence comes from Limnephilus marmoratus, assembly GCA_917880885.1. Classification (NCBI taxonomy): domain Eukaryota; kingdom Metazoa; phylum Arthropoda; class Insecta; order Trichoptera; family Limnephilidae; genus Limnephilus; species Limnephilus marmoratus. The sequence goes on along the minus strand of OU862909.1, from coordinate 31,081,160 downwards.
TCCATTTGATTAAGGAGCAGGTCTCATAAGATGACATTCTGTAACAAGTGTTTGGCAGTCCATTATCCGTGTTCATACGCCCAGACTCCCAGACCTGGGTTGGCATTGTGTCTAGTAATTACTTCCTCGTGGCACCCGGCCAGCTAATACTACTATCCTCTGACTCTGTCTCCGACTCTCTTTGACTCGGGCTGGCTCGTCTCCTTCGGCTTTAGAGCCGCACCGACGCGTCGCGGCTACTCAACGCATTTATTTCACCGGCACCAGCATTCCGTCATATCTCTGAGGGAATCTAATTTCGTACCTAAAGGTCTACACGGAACATGTGTTTTAAAATATATCTAATTCATATTGTCACACGTGTAATACGAATATATGCTGTAAATATACGTAAACTGGCGTGAGCTCTCAGCACATTAAGATTTAATGGACACTAAGAAATTCACATCCGACATTATTTCAAATTCCATAAAAGTTTGGAGTTGAAAAAGCATGGTTTGATAATTTGTTCGGGAAATATTTTTTCAGGCGTTTGATAGTCATATAAAGGCAACCAAAGATGTGGAATGAGGCTTTACGGTTTGGAAAAGTTTTTTCATTCGTAATAGTAGGTACCTACGTACATAGATACAGCTGAGAATTCTTATTTTTCTTTTAGCCGTTGACGGGATGTGTATGAGTGATGATTGATGTATTTTAAGATTGGTATTTATTTGGAGTCTTTCAATTCAAGCTTTTTTCTTTTTCTATGTAAAGTTTCCTTGAATCTTTTGTGAATTCTATTATCAAAAAAAAGTTGTATTCTTTTCTCCAAAACTTTTACAGTCGCGCTTATAAAATAATGCTTCCCAACCGGTAAACGATGTTTTAGTTAGACATTGAATACTGTACATTTTCTATTTGGAATTATTAGATACTAATAATTTAAAATGATTAAACTGGCAACATTGCATTTTGGTAGATTTTCCCGGCAAAATGGAAGTTTTGATTTCTGATTTGTGATTTGCGACTCATATCATATTTTTGTTCATAATCTTATTATAATGACCAATTCACTATTATATTAGTATAATTCAATATATTTACTATTGCTTGTGTGGTTCATCGTCTGTTTTAATCCATTTGATAATGTAATATCGTGAATTTAGTTTTGTTGTCAGAAAGAGCTAGGTTATTTCTGAAGCAATTTTTTTTAATTGACCTTTACCGCGTGAATTTTATAATACTTTGAATGATGACAAATGACGTTTTTAATAACGTAAATGTCTAATGTATCTGTAAATAAATACAAATTTTTAGAAAATCTCATTTTTATTGTGGCAACAATGAATCCAAAATGTCAAATGTTTCGGTTATTCTCAAGGAATTATTATAATAATTTCTAATTCTATAATTGAGATAAAAAGAACCGACAGTTTTGTTGCAAATTCTTTAAATTAAAGAACTGTGTTTTTTACGTTTAAATTTTCCGAAATTTTTCGATGTTTTAATAAAATATGTCTGTGGTAAGTTTTTTTCACTAACATTTTTTCATGTTTTAAATTAAAATATGGCAATTTTTTAATATTTAAATATATTTCAAATATTATGATGTGATTTTATCTAGTTTCTTAAATGTAGTTTATTTTTACGATATCTTCAAAAATAAGAAATGTATAGGACATTTAAAATACCTTGAAAAAATTCCGAAATTGGACAATTTTTTTTTATTAAAAACAGTGTATATCTACAACAGATAGCCCTCTTTGACTGGATAATAAATGTACATACGAGTATATTTCCACAAACTATTTTTGTCAGTTTCTATATTAGTAAGGTTTTTATACACACGGTTTTTATCAATTATATAAAATATTCATGATTTTTTTTTACTAAAGCTATTACTCTGTTAGTATTTCTTTCGCTGCTTGCATGTTTTTATTTTCGTGTAAATTATTTGTGTTGGCATGTTGTTCACTTGAAGGCCGCATTCAATTTGCAATTTGCTGCCAATTAAGAATTCAGGTTGGGAGCACCATTTTGACGGTCTCCTGGTTTGATGAAAAATTCCGCCTCGCTGCCGCATACGTATCTTTCTAGATCTTCCCAGGGGGTTCTTTTGTTTTGCTCAATTTTCCTCCCGTTTGTAATTTTTCCGACGTTTTAAAGCTTATCAAGCTTGCATATTTCATTGCTTCCTTTGAGGCCATCATCGAATATTTTCCGCCTTCAATATTTTCGCCCACCTTAAAATTTTGATAATTAATTATTAGAAATTAGGTATTTCTTTTTAAATTCTGGAAGATGTTCCGTCCTCATTAAAGGTTTTTTAATTAACTTTTATCTTGTTATTTGAAATTTGATCAATATTTCTGAAGGAAATAAATTTTTCACGAAAACATTTTCTTTTTATTGGTGTTCCTGTGTGTTTATGACATAACTTAAAAATGGGATTTATAAATAGGCTAACTAGAAATTTTATCAATATAAAGTGTATTAAACTGTTATATTTTGCCTATGTAAGAAGTCAACTTGAGTACAATTCTCTCGTCTGGAACCCACATTATAATATACATGTACAAGCTGTTGAAAGAATACAAAACAAATTCAGTCAGACAGAAGAATTTTCACTGAATTTCTATATAAAATTCTAAATAATTTAGTTGATAGTCCGGTATTGATTGGATTGATAAGCTTCCGGATACCACTATACAATACTAGAAGTCAGGATTTTTTTTACGTTAACTCCGCACAGGAAAATAATTTTCCTGCACAAATTTTTAATGGTTTTAAACAAAAATAAACTCTTTTTTTATGTAATTGGTTTTAATAACTGATAGGAGGTATACACGCTTTTGTGTCCTTTTTCGTACTTTAATTGAATATATATGGGATCTGGGCTCTACTGTAATTTATTTCAGTGCAGAAATTCTGGGACTAACTACCATATGTATTCTTCTTTATAAATTTATTGAATACTAATGGAGGGAAACAATTATACCAAGTGAGTGGACATCTTTAAACATATATAAAATATAGTTACTGAGGCAGTTCAGTTTTGTACAATAAATACTGTATCGTTTCTTACGGTTCCATGACAGTTGATCCGGCGGCATTTGGTCCGGCGACAGTTGGTTCGGCGACATTTGATCTGGCCGACATTTGATCCGGCCGACACTTGATCCGGCGGACAGTTGATCCGGCGGTCAGTAGATCCGGCGACAATTGGTCCGGCCTGATCCTTTAGAAGATTTTTTCTTCAAGTGTGTGTACAACAGACCAAGAAGGCTTTGCAAAAATCACAAATTTATGCAAAGTAACAAAGTAAGTGTGTAGGTATGTACAACAGACCAAGAAGGCTTGCACAAATCAAAATTTTATGCAAAGTAACAAAATAAGTGTGTAGGTATACAGAGCTACACAGAGGAGGGAAAACGGGGTGAAGGGGTCAAGTTTTGTTTTTTATGCCTTTTGAATTACACGTACTTGAACCCGGTAGTCGATTTATTCAGTAATTATTATTTTAAATACAATTATTTCAGTCAAATCACGTCCGGTACAAGAGCAGTTGGGACTCTAGTGTAATTTTCAGATGCCTTCAATTCACTCAAGATGCCTTACAAGTACATCGACTTTGGTTGTACGGCCGTATATCCTCTTTACATACTTACTTGAAGAAAAAATCTTCTAAAGCATCAGGCCGGACCAATTGTCGCCGGATCAACTGTCCGCCGGATCAACTGTCCGCCGGATCAAGTGTCGGCCGTATCAAATGTCGGCCGGATCAAATGTCGCCGGACCAACTGTCGCCGGACCAAATGTCGCCGGATCAAATGTCGGGTCACCATTTCTTACATAATAAATATGTAAAAGCCACGAAAAAAGGCGTTAATCAATACATAACTAACGTGACTATCCGTATACTAGTCCTAGCGAGAGATCGTACGTAACGTCGTCCTTCTAGTATCTTTTGTCTTTTTCGTTTTCAAACAAGACGCGTGAGGATAACGTACCTACTCGTAGATGTCGTCCGTACGAGCTCCCGCTGAAACTAGTTTATTATCGCGTTTCTTTTGCAAGCAAGTTGCAACGGACGAAGTGTTTCCTAAAGCCACAGCTTAAGTAAGCTCTAAGCACGAGCCTGCAGTCAATACTTCAGTCTCCAGTCTCCAGTCGTTTGTTAACACATTAATCATCTTAATGAATACCCGCCGCCAGCTGACTTTGATCTCTTACTTAAATAGGCGACGAGCCTCATAATTCATTCGCTTGCGTTTATTTTTATTAAGGTCTCCTAAGGTATGTATTTAATTTAGGCGTAACAGCTGTTTCGCCTTTCGTATTGTCGAACTGCGGTAAATCCACTGATTTCTTTTAACCAAACTTAAAATTGTTAAAACTAGTAAGTATTGTTAAAAACAAAAACGTTAAATCCCCCCTCTCCCGATCAAATTGCTACAATTAGTTTATATTGGTTTTAGGTCAGTGGCCGAGTTAGCATCGGGTTTGGGTTCAACCCAGGCGTCGTGTGTTCAATTTCTCGACTGACTAACTTCTTCTTCTGACACAAGCAACATTTTCCGCTTACTGTGGTCACCACAGTGTGGTGTTAGAATATTTTCAAATATTGTTAGGTTATTCGTAAACCGGGAATGTTTGTCTTTTGAAAAAAAAATAACCTAGTGCTGCTTGGCATTCTTAACTTTGCGGACGGCTAAAAGATGAACTAACGAACTGCAAAACCAATGTAATGTACACAAAATTGGAAAATACTTATTTTAAATGATTTTCTACGGATTTTCCACAAATAGATCATTTGTCAGTGACGTCATCGACGTTTGATATTTCCTCAGGGAAACGAAACAGCTGTGTTGGGTAAAATTAATATTAATTGCATTTACCCATCGGAAATTTTTACCAATTGGTTCGCATTACTTAAGAAACAAACTAAAACTAATTTTGGGTGGCGGATACGGGTACCACTTCCCCTGGAACCAGTTATAGTATAACCAATACCTCTGCCGTAGGTCACCCCAAGTGGTTCGCTACGTATGGTGACTTAGCAGGGATTCCCGGGTTCGTGGGGTGAGGTTTGACCGGATATTTGGATTGGGGAGAGACTAGTTGAGGCAGACCTTTTGATATGTCCTGCAGGAACATCGCCTTGCACCGCAGTAGGGAGGGATAGATTCGTACGTTCGTCACTCCTGGCCCCACTGACTCCCAGATTCCTACCCACCACTCATACTGCTTTCCTTCCCAGAACATCCTCTCTTTCCTTTCCTAAAAACACTCTCCACACACCATCCCGAAGGATTTTTTTTTTACATAATTAACGCACAAGAATCCCAACTGCTCCCGTCTAGAGCCAGTAGAACTATGGCATCCCCAATTGGGGTATGTTGTGAGGCTGAAGGCAGTGGGGAGGGGAAGGAGATAAGGAAGAAGAAGGTGGGGAAGTACCTGGCTATTCAGATCTGGTCACCAAATACGGCAGAAGCCATTTCAAACAACGTTTCAATTTTGAATGGTGGCCTTACACCAGGGCGACACTGAGAGTATCTTCCACTCTGGAACATGCCGCAAATATACTATATTTTATTTTAAATGAACTTGTATATTAAATGACATAGGTCCCCCTGTGTAGAGCTAATGTGAAAAAAAAAACATTTTTCGCTTCTAATTACGGTAATAGGAAAAATTCAAATACTTAACGTTTTTTCGGATGGAATGTTGGTCTTTCATTTAAAAAAGTGTTCGAACTTTTCAACTTTAACACCAACATTGCAAATCAATGGTGTGCATTTTAATATTTGGTCCATTTGATCCAGTTTCATTTCCCGATGCTTGCACCGTTCGTTAAATATTCCCGAGTGCATTTATTTACAGCACAATTCCGCCGCAGACATTTTTTGCCATCAAGTATTTAAACCTCTTAGGCATCATTAAAAGTAGATTCGCCCTTTACTCGTGGACGGTCGCCGCGCGGGGTAAAGTGTGCCATTACAGGACACCGAGATGGGACATTTCAAGGAAGCTGGGAGTTTGTCTGAAGAAATCTCATTACGGGATACTTAAGGGCATTTGAGTCCTGTTATTCCGGTTTAATCTTATTCTGGAGTAAATCCCCCTCAAGTGAACAGTTTGTAGGGCGTAGTGCACTTGGCGTGGTGACTGCAGTGGGTCGAATTCATTCCAATCACTCAGCCTGTGTTTGCCCGGTGCTCTAGCTTGCAAATGAGGGTGCTTTTAAGTGGGCTACTGAAATAGATCAGTTCTAATGTATTATCTCCACTCATGGGGTATTACCGTGAGCGCTTGGCGTAAATCGGATCGCACCCTGTAACTCAAACTGTACACACATTAGTTGTAAAGAAAAAATAAAATATCTTGGAATAATTATCGATAATAACATCAAATGGAAAAGTCAAATAAATTCCACAGAAGACAAAAAAACTGATCTATGTATTTTTTAGACTTGGAAATACTGTATTATTAAAAATACTAAAAGATATTTATCACGCACTTGCGCACTCTGTACTACAATATGGAATCGTAGCTTAGGGGGTGCATATAAATCATCCCCTACTTCCACTGGAAAAAATAAAAAAAATATTAATAAAAATCATCTTAAAAAGCGCTATTACTACCCAACAATAAATGTTTTCCAAGATTTCCCGGTTCCCCCACTTAAAAAATTTATCACAAAATTGCACTTCAACAATTACATGAAGATTTCTTTTATAAAAATACTATACCACAATTAAATATTAGCAAAAGAATCATATCTGTTGGAGGACTAGCCGTACCACTAGTATGAACCACATCAGCACAGCATCACTATATATTCAAAGGTTTAAAATTATTCAATAAATTACCCCTAGATATACGATCGGAAGAAAACTACGACAAATATTAAAAAAAAATTAAATTCACATACTCTAGTACCACCTCATCACTTTACTTATCTTTTAGAAATTTAGAAAATTACGCATATTTTATTTTCAAACTCTTACGCTGTTTCATAAAATGTCGTCAATCGGATGGTCAGTTGGGATTCATAAAATAACACATGTGCATTTTGCAAGTGGCTAGACCCAACGGCTTACCCAAGTGTTCACTTCTGTGCAGTGATTTATGATGTCTTTTTTGTGATGCAATGCCTATTGAAAATACTACCATTGTCTACAATCGGGCAACACTATTAAGTTTTAAAAATAAAAATGTTTTATTGGACCCTTTGATTGTTGAAAAAATAAATGTGTATAACCTTGTGCGTGACCCGAACATTAAAACTCGATATCGAGGTTGCCGAGGTGGTCAAAACAAGAAAAAATATCCGCCTAGGATATTCCAAGCCTCTCAAAATATTACTGACTGTAATAAATGTTACTCTCCGGTGGAACAGAATATTCAAGCGGTCATACCTACTGACGAACGGAGCAGCCTAGCTGATAAATGCAACAACTTGAATGTAATACGATCAGAGCGACACGCCAACTTCAGAAGCAGACGACTTGGGGTGGGTTCCTGGAACGCACGATCCCTTACCAACAAGTTAGAAGAGGTGGACGATGTTTTTAGAGAACAAAATCTGCAGATACTCACCGTTACAGAAAGCTGGCATGAAAACGGCGAGTCAAATTCAATCAAGAGACTTCAAGCTCTAGGATATGTTGTTCTTGAGGAGGCTAGACCTAGAGCCACGGAACACGCTCATAACATCTCACACGTGAATCACGGGGGTGTTGTGATTATAGCCCGACAAGGACTGCGGCTTACCAGAGTGGCAAACGGCACATTCAGCACATTTGAGTATATTGGATGTCGTGTTTCTTCCGCTGGATCGTCGTTTATATTGCTAACGCTGTACCGACCCGGTTCGAAACCTATTTGTATAGAATTTTTTAGGGAGTTTTCGTGTTTTTTGGAATGGGCAGTGGGACTTTCCGAAACTCTCTTATTATAACAGGTGATGTAAATATTCATCTCGAGCGTGAGACGTCACCCAATGCTGTTAAATTCATTGACTTATTGGATAGCTTTGGACTCCGTCAATGGGTTGATGCACCAACTCATGATGCTGGTGGAACCATAGACATTTTTGTATCCAAGTGCAATGGTCCATCGTTGATAGCAAAAGTTTATGACATAGGTTTGTCAGATCATCGTCTTATCCGAACTGAAATCGAATTCAACCCACCGAAACTGCCATACAAAACAATCGAATCGAGGGAGTGGCGTAAATCCGATTTCGACAATTTCCTTGACGAACTTAAAAATTCTACCTTATGCATAGAAAGCGACTGGAAAATTAAGACACCGACAGAACTCGTCGAGGAGTATAACAAAATTTTATCAGGATTACTAACTAAATATGCTCCAACCACCTCGAAAATACGGAAAGTTCGAAAATCTGATGGCTGGTTCGACGAAGAGTGTCGGAGTCAAAAGAGGCTTATGCGGAAACTAGAAAGGTCATACCGAAGAAACCCCGAAGTTACTCCACGAGACGAGTGGATTAATGCTCAAAAAGAGTACAGGACGAGAATAAGTGTAAAAAGATCTGAATACTGGATCAATAAAATTGACTCCGAGCGGACAAATCCACGACTTCTCTGGAACTCCGTTAAAACTGTCCTTGCTAATAATACCGTGCAAACCTCTACAGACATTACTCCGCAGGCCTTTTCTAAGTTTTTCTATGAAAAAATAGAATCCATACGCGCCTCCACATCTTCTGCACCCCCGCCAATATTTACAGCCAATTCCAAAGGGACACCGCCATCCTTTAAACCTACAACGCTAGAAGAAGTAGGAAAGCTAATCCTTAGTTCCCCAAATAAACAATGTGTTCTCGATCCCATCCCAACGTGGCTTCTAAAGAAATGTTGCAACGTGTTGGCCCCCTTCCTGGTTCACGTGTTTAACAAGTCGCTAAGCACAGGTGACTTCCCGGAACCACTTAAATCTGCGGTGGTTACCCCAATCATTAAAAAACCACAGCTTGATGCCGACAACTTGGGTAATTATCGATCTGTGTCAAATCTGCCTTTCGTAGCAAAACTGCTTGAAAAAATTGCTGCTTCTCAAATAACCTCCCACTTAAATCTGAATAAATTATTTACTGATCATCAATCCGCATATAGAAGGTTCCACTCAACAGAAACCGGATTACTTCGTGTCCTGTCAGATATTACCCTTGCCATAGAGTCAGGTAAGTTAGCACTTCTTTCACTTTTAGACATGAGCGCCGCATTTGATACCATTGACCACGACTTTCTCATTAAGAGACTAGAAGTAACATTTGGTTTACATTCTAACGTAAAAAAATGGCTGCAATCCTACCTATCCAATCGCTCACAAGCAGTGAAGGTTGGAAATAAACAGTCTAACTTCACAAAACTCTCTTCAGGGGTGCCTCAGGGATCCGTTTTGGGTCCACTTCTCTTTATTCTCTTCACAAATGATGTCGCAAAAATTATCGAGTCATTTGATCTCCTATCTCACTGTTATGCTGACGATCAGCAAGTCTACTTCTACTGCACACCAAATGAGATCACCAGCCTTAAAATTCGCACAGCTCAGTGTGTGGAAGCTATCAGTCTCTGGATGTCCTCAAACAAACTAAAGTTGAATCCTTCAAAGACCGAGTTTCTGTGGGCAGCCACGAATAGACGTCAACATTTAATAGACAACTTACCAATTACTGTTTCTGGCAATGACGTTATTTCGAAGACAACCGTCAAACTTCTGGGAGTTCATCTGGATTCAGACCTCTCGTTAAAAAGTCAGGTGAATAGGACCGTTAGCACGGGATTCTTTTACCTAAGACAACTCAAGTCAGTTCGTAGAAATCTTTCAACAGAAGCAACTAAGCTTCTTGTTAACTCATATGTAGTATCACGTCTTGATTACTGCAATGGCATCTATGCAAGTCTTCCTAAATGCCAAACTGATAAACTACAATCAGTGTTCAATGCCGCAGCACGACTTATCACTGGGGTACCCAAATTTTCGCACATTTCGGAACACCTCCGAAATCTTCACTGGCTGAAGTGTCCTGAAAGGATCCAATACAAACTATGCTGGATAGTGTTTAAAGCTATAAATGAAATGGCTCCACCCTATATATCTGAATTGTGCATTCCTGAAAATATTGGTCTAAGACAGTCAACTCTTAGATCAGCATCATCTTCTGCAATTGGAAGGTTAAAAATACCTAAGCGAAATCCGAACACTAAGTTTGGTGATCGTGCATTCGGAGTATCTGGCCCTGAGGCTTGGAACAAACTTCCCATGGAACTGAGATGCATAACCAGCCCAGCGGAATTTAGATCCAAGCTAAAAACGCATCTTTTCAGACACTCATTTCCTTAAATTCGTCATTCTATAATTGTTGATGTCCACGGCGATTCATTTTCATTAATTTAAGATAAGCTTGTGTATGTTCCTATAAATCCAGCTAAGATCATTATTGCACCGATAATTCCATTAAGATCATTATTTCATCCGTGTTCATAATAGTAATATTATATAAGAACTACCTCCTTCTTCTGGCGTTAATTACACTAAAAATAGAATATAATATGTATAAAATGTGTATGTACCTATGTATAAAATTTATAAATCCTCAAACTGCTTCGACTCGCAGCAATAACTTATCTATGTTGCGAGTTTGTACATATACCTACTGAACTTGTTTGTTGTTTGGTTTTTAATGTTGTCATTATCACTGACAACAATGGCAAATAAGTATTTTGAAATGTTGGTACTTATGTTAGTTTTAAGTCTGTAACTTTAAGTCACAGTTGTAAATATGTATGTCATTAATCCACTAGTTTTAAGTCAACTATCGTAAGTCTTAGTCATAAGTCACTAGCTATAAGTCTTAGATTAAGCCACTAGTTACAAGTCTTAGATATAAGTCACTAGTTATAATTACAAATCTTAGTTTTACCAATTTTATTACGTATTTACTTGTACTGTACAGCGCCCTTGAGGTGATTTCTCACAAAAACAAAACTAGCCAAATATTATTATTTATTATTATTAAATATGTTTTGCTTTATCAATCCTTTGAATAATTTATTGACTAATAATGTGAAAGTATTTAGTTGTCCTCTCCTAAACACAAGCAGCTGTTTCATACAAGCTACACGTAAAAATCTCTGAAACATCAATCAAGTACTTGTAACCCGCCTTCGGGGTGTATTTCACCATACTTTGAAATAAAAGTGATATAACTACTACCTACATTTTAATTTAATTTTTCTTTTTTTTTTTTAAATTTGAATTTTTTATTTTTTATAAAACGCAAACATCTAAGTTACCTTTTGTACAAATGTCGAACAAAATTATTTATTTATTTACGCCCATTTTTGGTCATGTACCTACCTACAGTGTTTACAAGTTATGAGAAACATACATTTTAGGATAATATTAAGCACACCTTTGCTTGTTTTTCACCACTTGTACCTACTAAGCTTTTCAAATTGAAATATAGTAGGTACAAGGACTGGACAAACTCCTCTATGTAACCAACTTCCTGCCTGAAATCTTATGTGCTACCTATAATAAAACAAAAAAGCCTGATGCAGATTCGTGTGCAAAAATATCGAAACTGATTTGAATAAAAAAAAATTGTCCTATTAAAAAAAAAAAAAAAATTAACTTGATTTTGACATACTCTCTGAAATAAATTCTCAGCGTGTTTTAAATATAATATTTATTAGAAAAATTTATTAAAAAAAAATCTAACTCGGTTTACATAAAAATATTTTTTTAAAACTGTACCGCATGCCTTCCAAAGAAAGTTCCAATTTTTTCAGAACCGGTATATACAATCTTAAACTCAATAAATAACCTAAAACCTCCCTGGAAATTTTTTGTGGTAAAAAATGTGGAACCTGTAAAATGACAAAGTAAGCTTGACGCAAATTCGTGTGGAAAGATATCGAATCTGTTTTGAACAGAATATTAATTACCCTTTAAAAAAAAAGGAATTATCGTGCGATTTTGATGTACTCTCCTAAATAAAATCTCGAATAATTAGATATTATTTTTTTAACCGCGTAAAAAACACGCATTAAATTTTATTTTAAAAAATCTGGATCTACTTTCTTTCCAAAGACGGCTTCATTTTTTTAAACCGAACTAAAACACATCTGCCCTGATGATGGACACTGTAACGGACACTGGCTAAAGAATGAGGTACAACACGTCATAATACCCTAAAAATACTTTTGGCCGTGAAAATCTAAAATGATGTTCGAACTAAAACTCTTTAAGATGAAGTTATACGTGAAATCCTATTTAGATACAATTTTGATTAATCTTTACGATGATCGGCTTACAGTATGAACATAAAAAAATATGCTATGGATAAATCAAACCTTTTACTAGCTTTTCTATGTATTGGAATTACAATAAAATTATTATTTACGTAACAAAAAATATAAGCCTAAACCACCAAAAAAATGCTTTTTTCATGACTTAACTTTGAAGAAATTCAAGAAGCAATTTAAAAAAAATACCCTTTAATGGCTAAGACTATTTTTGAGGTTTTCCATGTTCTAACTGTTGTTCGTTCTTATAAAATTATGCACAAAATAAATCAAAACCACTTTTTCGCTTACTTGCCTCGTGCAAATAAGACGCTCGATTTTAAAATTTAGCTGCATGAGATTCGAAATATTTCTAGCGTTTATATTCTTCTTAAACGCAAAGTCATAAACAATCAAGGGTGCCGCACAGTGGGCTGAAAATCGCCTTTCATAGACATAGAGACTTGAATTTTCAAGGGTCTTTTTTGCTAGAAATGGATTCTGCTGATCATTACTATGCTATAAAATTTCGTCCGAAGCAATTGCGTGTACAAATGAAGGAGTTATCATTTTTTTAAGAAAAATTTGTATGGCACTGACATTAAAAATGAGGATATCACTGGAATCATAAGGTTGGCCATTCCATCCTTACACACAGCTATTTATTTGTATTTTTTGACATACTTCGTATTGTGGCGCAACGTGCGATTTATTTTTAAAACATCTTCAAAGTTTAAAAAAAATAAATTTTATGTTGATGATTCATTTTAATGCTTAAATGCATTATCATCCTCTTCTACAATATTTATCATGATTACCGATTAATAATCAATGTTGAAGCACCCATTTCCGTACATTACTTCGACCAGAACTGTCAAATATGCCAATGATGCCAATATGGCGGAGTAACTCTAGAGTACCTATCGGTTTAATATAATTTTACCAAAATACGTTTTTCAATCAATTTGACTGCTTGTTGTACGTTACTTTTAACTTTTGTACTTACTATCCGAAAACCGATAGTTACTCTAGAGTTACTCCGCTATATTGGCATTGTGATGAGTCAACCCCCCCCCCCCCTAATGAAAAACTTTGAAATATTTCTTCTTCTCGTGCGTTCAGATCTCCGGTTGGCAGATCTTACTCTCGTACCTACTGAATGATTCGCCATTAATTTTTGAATCATGACTTATTTTTCCCACCCCTGTGACTGAACACAGTAAAAGGTAGTTTTCCGGGAAATTCTTACAATAAACCCTTTTCTCCACGTTGTGTGATTTTTTTTCGGAGCACCTAGAACATCTAGGATAGGTATTTAATGTCTTTCGTGGTAACTTTCGGTTCTTTTAGGTAAGGTGTGGAAGAATTACTCTGTATCTATTAGACGTCTGAAGGACACGCCCTGTCTAAACTATCCTAAATTTGTCCCCGCTTTGATTCTAATGATGTACACTGCTCCAATATTCACATAGTGAGCACTGTTGTTATTACTCTCGCTAGGCTATAAAATTGATCTCTCCCGCTCTACGTCCTAATAAGTTTTAATGTACGTACCTGGAATGTTTCATTTCATGTGGATAATTGGCGAATTCTCTGCACCGCTCTCCATGGCTAGATGCTATACATAATCGTGATAATATGTTCTGTTGTTAGTAAACCCAAACTTATACCTAGGATGGAAGTATAAAGACGGGATAGAGGATAGAATGGATGGTGATGGAGAGGAATTCTTTGCAAGATAATACTGGCTCCTCCACTTGACCAAGTTGACTAGGTGGTCAGCTCTCAGGACACAACCCTCCGACCAATGCATGATGAGGCTATACCCATGGCACCCGGAAAATCTCTTGACGATAGACCAGATACCCGGACCCCTCCATAACAAAAGAAGAACGGCATGCCTTCAAACCTTTCCCAGACAACTCCAGTATCGAACACCTCCGGAACTACTTTACTGGCTATAGAAGGGGTAATCTATTTCGTCCCTTATCAAGTCTCTCTTCACGGTACAAAGTGGCGTAAGCTTGTGACAGGCAGATCCTTCTCCCACGTGACCGACCTAGCGTTACAGACCACCTCTGGAAACCGACTTATCCCCACCCTTGTAAGAGATACGTTTGCTTCCAGGTCGATAGGATTAAAAAATGTGATGATGCTGCAGGAATCTCTCCGCAAGAAGTCATGCTCATGCCTCCACCCACACTACCTTGCCGGTAACCCGAGATGCTTTTGGTCAAGACGCCTCCGTCAGCAAACCATGCCCTTTCATACAAATTGGCACCTCATTTCATACGATCCCTTCGCGCCCATTCGCTCGACACCGTTCCGCGGAAGGGAATTGCTTCCAGAACCTCGTGTGACCCGATCAGTCTATGGTGAGCATCCTCCAACATGACAATGCGGAAGGACCCTTACCGGGGGACCACCAATTTTCCACATAATGTGTGGCCTCGGTGCCGTCATCACATTGTTCAATCGTAAAGATTTAAAAAGGCGTAATTTCAACAAGTAGGAATTCAGCAGAGTACCTGTTAGTTTTATTTGTTTCATATTTTATATCGCGATTCTGCTCTTCTGCTCCCTTGTCTAAAGATGTTCAGCTGCCCCGGGTTGCAGGTAATCGCCTTCAATTTGATATGTCGTACTCTCGGAACGCCCTCCATTTGGTTGAGTGTACAGCACCCCCGAGATGTAGGTACCTCGCTTGCTCGTTCATTTTTTGTGTCAGCTCGGAATCAGCCGTGTGCCGAGAAAAGGTCACTGTCCAGGGTGGTGACTGGTAACATCTGTGAAATATGCCTAGTACCTATTCTGGGATAAAAACTACATCAATCTATTCGATACGGACACTCATGCAATTAACTGTCCAAGATTCGCGTTCTATTCACACCACCGGCAATCAGCAGGACCTGTAATTTATGTTAAAAATTTCTTAACTTACCGAGCGCGATTGTCAATAACGACAGTTGTATGTTAAATCCACTTCCCATACCTCTGGGGAGAAAAAAAAACCCTTCCTACGAAATCTTTATTACTTGTAACTAACATAGCCTAAATGTTGTGAAATTAATTTCCCCCTCTCATAAACTATCAAGAAGGCACCTTCAATTCGTTAACAAATTAAATTTTGTCCCCGTAACCCGTCTGTTGTGACTACTTAGTTTTCCGTATTCTAATCAATGATTCTGTAGTCCTTGTCCTTTATTACCTAAACACTATCCCCTACTGTAACTGTTTTAATTACGGGGTTTCTCTTTTATCAATGAATTTTTATTATTATTATTATTTTAATCGTTGTACTGTCTTTTAACTGAAGGATGGAATGTTTTCTACTGGGTTATCATTATTATTGTTATATTTTTTTCCTCTATATAATGAATGATACGTCGCAATTACTATTTATGTAACCAATCTATTATGTGATTACATTTCAATAAAAGTCTAGGCATGTTCACGAGTCGACAAAAGTAGCATAAATAAATAAATCGACTTAAATGTTACGTCCTCAACACGGATAGTCCAGTGGCGGATTTTTGGGAAAACCCATATTTATAACTGTTTTATATGCTTCACTTATCTAGTGTTCATATTTAGGGTTTTCAGTTGATATCCTTTTTTGTAGTTATGTAATTTTAAAACCACTGTAAGCATTAACACTGAGTCGGTATTTTTTTGTTATAATCTCGCAGATCTCGTTCAACAAGGATATATTATTATTATTATCATTAATTATGACAGGAGTCCAACACTTTAATCAAGTCTCTATTCCCAAATTTATATGTTTATCGCGCGGCAATTGCGAAGTTTAACAACGGTTATCCCCTTTTTAGTAAATAACACAACACCGAGCTTCTTTATCTTACACCATAAATTACTGCACAATCTTCACTGAAGCTAGTCTCAACAAACAAACACTTCTCGTTTTCGCTAAGTCCACAACGAGCCACAACACTCTTGTTCCGCGCATTTCCTCCCCCGTTTCGTGACCCTTCGAAATTCCACGACCAGCCTGTTCTCCGACTCAAGGATGTCTGTCCAATCTACCCTCTTTCCATCTCGTAGGTCCCGTGTCAAACCTACTTTCCAACGTTTTTTTACATTAATTTATCACTCATAATTTCTCGGAGTTATGTGAACTGCACTCAGAAAAATACTTGAATTTGCACATAATTTAAAGTTCTGACAGGACATTAATTTTTAATAGTTTCACTAATTACTTTCTTGAATCTCGTACACGTAAAATCAATAGATAAATTCAGCTTTAATGTATCGATCTTGACAACCCACTCAAATACAAGGGATCGAACACATTTTTCATCTGCGTTATCTAAATAACCCAAAATCCAATCCGAAACCTGAGCCTTTTTCTCGCCGATTTCAAACGTGAAACCACTCGTTGCCGACTCCGTTCTCTTTCCTACAAAACGCGATTTATGACTCGAGCGAAGTGGTTCCTTCCACTTAACATCACTACCCCCTAAAACGTGGGACAATATTTTGTTCTAAATCCACCAAGAGGCATCAGATTTGGCCCTTTCCTGTAATTGATGGGACGCCCCTAATATGGTTCGATACCTATTCTGATTTGTTGAATGCTTTCGTTACCCCAGTAGATAAATCCTTCTTCGAAAGGCCAGCCCCAATTGCTGCAGACCCCTTTAATTCCGCTATCGAATCTACCCCACCGGTGTCGGTAGTATGCTCATATTTGTTATAAGAAAAAAAAATTATTCGCCAACCATTCGACAAAGCAGGTTCATCACAGCATCATTGGCATATTTGACAGTTCTGGTCGAAGTAATGTACGGAAATGGGTGCTTCAACATTGATTATTAATCGGTAATCATGATAAATATTGTAGTAGAGGATGATAATGCATTTAAGCATTAAAATGAATCATCAACATAAAAAAAGTTTTTTTTTTAACTTTGAAGATTTTTAAAAAATTAATTGCACGTTGCGCCACAATACGAAGTATGTCAAAAAAATACAAATAAATAGTAGTATATCTGTGTGTAAGGATGGAATGGCCAACCTTATGATTACAGTGATATCCTCATTTTTAATGTCAGTGCCATACAAATTTTTGTTAAAAAAATGATAACTCCTTCATTTGTACACGCAATTGCTTCGTACGAAATTTTATAGCATAGTAATGATCAGCAGAATCCATTTCTAGCAAAAAAAAAAGACCCTTGAAAATTCAAGTCTCTATGTCTATGAAAGGCGATTTTCAGCCCACTGTGTGCCGGCGAGAATCGAATAAAAGCCACTGATCAATTCATTAACTAATTTATCTGACTTTGGGGCTCTGGTACTAGTCAACCCGTGCATTAATTAACCCAATTAAAATGCGTTTGTTACACTGACTACCTGGTAATATCCCGTGACGTCATCGTTCAAGAATTCCAAAGTGACTTATTTCCTTCTAGCTTGTATGGGACGGTACACAGTGCGGCGCGGCGTTTAATTGGTACCGCTGTTTGTCTCATTTTTTTAAAGGTTAATGCATCTTGTTTATCTCTCCACACATTTTCAATCACGAGCTACGGGACTTTGAAATATAGACGGCATACTGTTTCTCTCACACATATAAAACATTATTGTTGCGAATGATTTCACATTCTTTGAATTTCTCCTATATTAGCATCATAAGATATTGCTTGTAATATCGTTGGACTACCAGATGACTGTATCCACAACGTTGGGGTGGGTACTCGACGCTTAGAGCCTCTCCACCAAGTATCCAATTGATTATTTGATGAGAATATTTGAAACTCAAACGAAGTAGTAACTTTGCTATAATTATATAAATATAAAAGTGTTATGGCGATTTTTATTCATACTTTTTTTTTTTTTTACCGTTAATACCGCACAAGAATCTCAACTGCTCCCGTCTGGAGCCAGTGAGACTATGGCATCCCCAATTGGGGTATGTTGTGAGGCTGAAGGTAGTGGGGAGGGGAAGGAGGTGGGGAAGAGGAAGGTTGGGAAGTACCTGGCTATTCAGATCTGGTCACCAAACACGGCTAAAGCCATTTTCAAGCAACGTTTCAATTCTGAATGGTGGTCTTACACCAGGGCGATACTGATAGTATCTTCCACTCTGGAACATGCCGCAAATATACTATATATTATTAAACGACTTCAAAAAGGAGGAGGTTCTCAATTCGACTGTATTTTTTTTTATTTTTTTTTTTTTTTTATGTTTGTTACATCAGAACTTTTGACTGGGTGAACCGATATTGATGATTTTTTTTTTATTTGAAAGCTGATGCTTCCCATGTGGTCCCATTTTAATTTGGTCCAGTTCCGACAACAGCATCCATGAGAAAACCATATAAGTCTTAAATTTGCATTAAGTATGTGCGCTACAAATGGACGAATAACTCAATATCACGCCAACCGATTTCGATGATTCTTTTTTTATTGGAAAGGATGTACCTCAAAGGTAATTTGATGAGAGTTTGGTTAGGTTCTGATTATCGGATCTATGACAAATCAACGAAACTCGGCCGAATCTCTTAATTTGACCTTAACGTCGCTATGGTCAAATTATGTCTGTCTCATATGAGCAGCACGTTTAGTAGGTTTACCCATATTCAGACAAATTAGTTAGTGTACTTCAGATTTACTAAAAATCAAAAAATAAACAAAAATTTTAACAAAACAAAAAAACGACTTGCAAAAATGCACTAAAAAGTAAAAAAATAATTTCGTATTCTTCTACAACTTCATAATCAACTTACTTTTTCTAATCATCAATATGTAGGTATGATTGTTATTTTTGGAGTCGGTGTCAGCAAAGGTACCCGGCCTGGTGTGTTCACCTGACAGCTCCCCGCACCGGCCGCGGCCCCGCTCTCGCCTCTCGCCTCGTCAAGTCGCTTGTGCGATACAAGCACATCTCACCTATAACTATGTATGTAGTTACAAACCTACCTTGACTGACACCGACTCCAAAAGTAATAATCGTACCTACATATTGATGATTAGAAAAAGTAAGTTGATTATGAAGTTGTAGAAGAATACGAAATTATTTTTTTACTTTTTAGTGCATTTTTTGAAGTCGTTTTTTTGTTTTGTTAAAATTTTTGTTTATTTTAAATGAATTAATTGTGAAATAACACAAATTAATCAAATAAAATTTATTTGCGCATGCCGGGTTCGAACCCGCGTCCTCCGGATTGTGAGTCAAGAGTCTTACCCACTGGACTACGGAGGTCGTCAGATACTTTCTTAAAAGATACGGTTTTTTCGATGTTACTGAAATTTAATTGCCTATAAACTTGTTATAGAATATATTTCCTCCAGGCTTGTTATATGTTGTATCTATAAAACGCATACGTGGCTGGAATTTCATTTTTATATTAAAACGCGTGAAAGCCAAACATGGCCGTGTCTACAAGGTTGGTTTTATTATAATACAATGGGTAGATACTTATCCCTTTTATTCCCTTATCTTTCAGGTTCCATTAACAACCACCCGCATGGCTGTTTAATGTTGTACTTTCATCATGAAATATTGTACGCAATATAATATACAGGGTGCGGCAGCATAACTTCCTTTTTTTTAAATGCGCGCCATTCAGTCGGTTGATGTCGTAGCGGATGCACAGTGAGGAGCGTGCGTTTGCCGTTGAGGCCTACTTTTCGAACGGATGTTCTGTGATCGCAACCCAGGGTGCGGCAGCACAACTTCCTTTTTTCAAAATTTAATAAAACTCATTGTCTTCTTCTTCTTCTTGTGCCCTGTTCGTTCAACGGACGTTGGCTATCATGTTGGCTATGCGGACTTTGTTTACTGCGACCCGGAACAGCTCTACGGTAGACTGGTCAAACCACTGTCTCAGGTTTTTCAGCCATGAGGTTCTCCTTCTTCCAGGGCCCCGTCTTCCGGCAATCTTTCCCTGCATTATGAGATGCACGATCTCATACTTCTCTGGATGTCTATCACGTGTCCAAGATATTGAAGTTTTCGGATTTGTATAGTTTTAATTACTTCCTTTTCTTTATTCATCCGAACCATAACATCTTCATTTGTAACCCTGTCCATCCAGCTCATTTTGAGTATTCTTCTGTAGATCCACATCTCAAATGCCTCAAGTCGCCTAATTAGTTCTTCAGTAAGCGTCCATGCTTCCATTCCATAAAATAATATCGAAAACACGTAGCATCTGATCATTCGCATTCGTAATCCAAGGTTGAGATCATGACTGCAGAACATTTTTTTCATGCGGATAAAGGTTGCACGAGCTTGCTCAATGCGGCATTTGATTTCAACTGAAGGATCCCATCTATCATTTACATTGCAGCCCAAGTATGCAATACTCTGTACCTTCTCTAGTTTTGTTCCAGCAATATAAAGATTTTCATCCAATACGTTGTTTTTGCTTATGAGCATGTATTTTGTTTTATTTATATTCAGTTCTAACTCAAAATTCTCACTCATTGTATGAATCAGAAATTTTTTATTTGTTTTTTATAATGTAGGCACATATCTAAGTTTTGTTTTACTTCGTTTTTGAGGATCAAATCAGGTAGGTGACGTCCCCCATTCTCCATACACTGAGTAAATAGATTTCTGGCGTTTGTCATGACTCTGGCCAGAATATCAGGCGTTATCCTGGCAATTTCTTCCTGGATGTTGGTCTTCAAATCTTGTATGGTCGGGACAAAACTTTATAGTTCCGCCTCTCGAACGAGATCACTAGCGCTCCGCTACGACGTCAACCGACTGAATGGCGTGCATTTAAAAAATGGAAGTTATGCTGCCGCACCCTGTAACAATTTTTATTTAAGCACGTGCTTGAATGTAATAAATGTGGGTCATTCTTCATTGGGAAAGGTTTTTTTAGTCTTCTACAATAAGGCACTAACTTTGCTGGAGTGTAATGATGTAACATTTTTTGTCGTATCTAATTCACAGAAATCCACAATTCCGCATTTGATTGAAATATTCCCAATGAGATGCTTAATATAGCTAATGTTGGTTGAGCGTACTGTTTTAACGAAGCATAAATTTGTTTGTGTGTTCCGTGTTTGTCAATCCTGCCAAGATGGTAGCCGTGTTGGTTAGTATCTTTTTACTCCGCCAGGGTTCGCATGAGCGTTACGGACTGTTAAATCGGAATAAGCAACTTAACGCTTAGTCTAGTTACCGATAATATTAATAATTTAATATACATTATTGAAGAAGTCGAGTTAGAAAGCTATCGGTCTAGGTTAGGTTAGGATTCGTTTCTTGAATTTTTTTTATATTTTTTTTTATAGTACCTAATACCTAACAAGAATCTCAGCTACTCCCGTCTGGAGCCAGTGAGTCTGTGGCATCCCCAACGGGGTATGTTGTGAGGTTGAAGGTAGTGGGAAAGGGAAGGAGATGGGGGAGAGAAAGGTAGGGAACGACCTGGCTGTTTAGATCTCACCAAACACGGCTGACGCCATTTCAAGCAACGTTTCAATTCTGAATGGTGGTCTTACACCAGGGCTTTACTGAGAAGAAAAAACCCGTCTTAATAATTTGGTAAGAAAAAACAGCTTTTTCTGAAAATGACGACATTTTACGAAAAAACTTAAAATTGCTGTAAATATTTACTGGTTGGAGATTTATTTATATATGTATATATATATATATATATATATATATATATATATATTCTAAAAGGTAATTAAATTATTTACAACTTCTTTTAACAAAATTTCTTTCTTGGATGAATATTTTAGACGATATGAAGGAATGTTTGATGAAAAATGTGAGGTAAAATGATTTTTTTGGAAAATAATGACATTTGTGGAGCGTATAACTCAAAAACGGCTGGGATTTCCAAAATTACGTATAGAATAAAAGTTGTAGATAATTTTATGAGCTTTTACTTATTCTAAAAAAGTTTTCCTCTGCGATGCACCGTTTTTGAGATATAAACGGAAACCCGAAAATCGGGACCTTCCCCCCCCCCCCCCTCCCCCCCCTAGCTCTCCACCTAGACGTCAGGACTTTTAGTATGTTCACACCCTAAGCACCCTAAACAAGTCCTGAATAAATCGCTTAGGTTCCTGCTCACGCACTCTACAACTCCTTCCTTTACTGGACTAAATATATTTGGTGATTTTTTAAATTGTTTCAATTGTTTAATAACGTTGTAGAGCGCCTGCATTTTAAAATCTAAAAAAAAACTTTAAAAATTATTTTACGTAAGTTTACCCTTATTTTTATTAACGAATATCATTTCTTATATTAATTTATCTAATTCAAATGCAAATGCGACATTTGAGAATGGATAGGAAGTTAACCCACCTCCTCGAACCCACCATTGTTAAACATGTAAATTAGAGTATTTTCCCGCAGTTTTATTACGTATTTTTTCCTAAATTAGCACCTTTGTATCCCCACTTATAATAATTAGGCCGCCCTACACGAGTGGACTTTGTTGTGGACGAAATACCTTCCAAAGGGAATGGGAATCGGAACTTATTCTGTTCGGGTTTCGTGCCCCGAACAATGCGTCGTTAGGGGCCCACTCCAGACGCAGATTTATATGACAGGGGCAAAATAATACTGCACAGATTTTTCACCAGCAAGAACTAAATGTTCAACGTCAAACTCCTGCGAAGCATAGCTAAGTCCTTATTTATTTCGTACACACAGGTAGATACACGTATTCCAGGGGCGTCCTGTGACTTTTTGAAGTGAAAATTTCTTTAGCACCGTTGTGATTTGAAACTCGATGAAACGGAAACTAGCGACACTAAAAAAAAGAGACAAACACATACTTTTATAGGATTTAGCCTGCAAGAGAATGAGATAGACTAATCGGTGTCCTCTTTGTGCTGTGCTTTGTAGAATAAAATGTAAAATAATTTTTTAACTTGGTAACAATATTATAATAAATAAACCCTACAATTATCCTTCTCTTGATATCTGCATTCCTCATTCTCTCGAAGTTTAGTTTCCTGGAGGTTTCACTTCTACTGCGTGTGAACTGCACCCATTTGTTTTTAAATATCAATTATCTCGATTTTCTCACTCTGTTTCATGTTATTTTTTTATTTAAAAAATCTTTTTTTGTTTTTAAATTTATAAAAGAAATGAAAACTTTTAAATGAAACAATGTCATTAAAAACACCGCTTTTATTTCTGAAAATTTTAATTTTGCTTTTTAATTTAATTTAATAAAATACTAATTTTTCATTAATCACTAGAAAATGTAAATTTCGTAAAACGAATGTCTGCATAGCTGGCCACTCAAAAGACTCTTATTCAATAAACCTGCAAGACCTGGCTAAATGATGTGGAGGCCAATACCGTCGTAGAAGGGATAACGCGAATTTTTACGCTAAATTCGTTATTCTCATGCAAAAAACGTGATTTAGTTATTTTTCGCGAAATTCGCTCATTCCGAGCAAATAATGTGAATTTTTGTATTATTCGCGTGATTTTTTGTAATTTAAAATAATAAATCAAGTATATAAAAGAAATATAAATCAAGTGTAAATAAATAAATATATTGCTAAGTACACCTACCTGAGGTGCCTACCTTCTGCCGACAGACTAGCTCAGAATGGTCAGCATAGTGGAGGAGACTATCATCAGGGTGGTAGGATCTCTGAGGCGTTTGTGTGGCATCCCTGAAATAAGCTCAAATCCTACGGGCTGGGGGAGACAGTGAAACAAGTGGCTACGGTAAATAACAGCTGTATTGGGCAGAATTCTTTCGTAAACACAATGATACAATAATGCAAGCAGAGTAGTACAGGGTAGCAACAGTAATTCTATCTAAATCGGGTGAATTTGGCCCTAAAATCTCTCTGGGGGCGGTCATTTATCTTCGCGTTGAATTTACAAGGAACACACGCAATAAAGAGGGGTTAAATAGCTCATGGTACTCACAGCAGCAGGCTGGTCTCTTGGAGATTCGGTTATGTGGAGGGGGATTTAGCCGTTCTTGGCATTCCCGCCAGTCACTAGGCAAAATAACAACCGCCATAGCGGCGTTGTGGAATGTTCCGGAACAGTGCAGCGTGGTTCACGATACACGTGCGCCCAGAGCGGGCTCGGGAGGAGAATGGCGGGCTCGCTAGTCGGCCGACCGAGGCTGGCGTTCCGCCGCCGTCAGCGCGCGGCGCACTTGCGGCGAGGGAACGAAACTGTTTGTCCGTACAGTGGCGTGCGCTCCAATTTGAGAGGAGGCGTTTCGTATATCGTAACAATATATAAATCTGTATCAAGTTTGTCTAGTCCATTTAAAAATCTATGTATTGTTCATTGATTTCCGTGTTCTTATGTAAAAATAATTTTCCTTTAGGGGTATAATGTTGTCCTTCCCGAAATGAGTTTCATTAAACTCATTGGGAGTAATTTATTATAAATTTTATGTAATAATTTTGTAATATAGTAGGAATCTTTTACGGTTTTTTTGTTAAACTGACTGCACGTATAAGTATGTCATATTTTGTATTGCTGCATGCTTCTTCGTAGAGTCGAAATTATTGTTAGTAAAAATATTTTTACAGCGGATTTTCACTCAAGATGCCTTCAGATATAAGTACATCGACTTTGGTTGTACGGCCGTATATACTCTTTACGTACTTACTTGAAGAAAAAATCTTCTAAAGGATCAGGCCGGATCAATTGTCGCCGGATCAAATGTCCACCGGATCAACTGTCGGCCGGATCAAGTGTCGGCCGGATCAAATGTCGGCCGGATAAAATGTCGCCGGACCAACTGTCGCCGGACCAAATGTCGCCGGATCAACTGTCATGGAACCGTCATTAATCATAATGAAGTTAACTTTGGGTCAATAAGCCGCATACCTACTGTAATTATTAATTTTCTGATTTTGAAATATGAAATCGCTTTACGCCACTATCTTTCACTTCAGAATACCAAAGAGTCCACATAACTTTGCTATTGTTGCAAAATGTGGTATAATTGTAATAATATTACCGAATAATATTATGACCTCCGTAGTCCAGTGGGTAAGACTCTTGACTCACAATCCGGAGGTCGCGGGTTCGAACCCGGCATGCGCAAATAAATTTTATTTGATTAATTTGTGTTATTTCACAATTAATTAATTTAAAATAATATATAGTATATTTGCGGCATGTTCCAGAGTGGAAGATACTATCAGTATCGCCCTGGTGTAAGACCACCATTCAGAATTGAAACGTTGCTTGAAAATGGCTTTAGCCATGTTTGGTGACCAGAACTGAATAGCCAGGTACTTCCCAACCTTCCTCTTCCCCACCTCCTTCCCCTCCCCACTACCTTCAGCCTCACAACATACCCCAATTGGGGATGCCATAGTCTCACTGGCTCCAGACGGGAGCAGTTGAGATTCTTGTGCGGTCTTCACTGTAAAAAAAAAAAAAAAATGGAATATTACTTACAAGCGGTGACTTTTCACAAAAAATTCAAATATAACGCGAATGTGGCAAAAAGGCTATTAAAAGTTTAATATTTTGAAAAATTAATACAAACAAATGCCAACCATTTTTTGTTGCTCTGAAAAATCTTGCAAATCTAACGGTATGCCACTGTTATCTTCTTTTAGTATCCTTTTTGTTGCGAATGGCCGTAAATATTTTCGAATAAGTAATTAACTGTCGAAATAATAATATACGACGTAATTTGTACGCGTTTTATTTCTTCTAGTCAAAGCGGCCCCGCGCTCTTTGCTCAAAGCCCAATGATCCTTAGCCCTTTTGCGTCGTAATTTTTTTTTTTGCAAAAACATTTCGGATCAAAACATTAATTGAAAAATGTAGTTAACATAATATATATATAGGGTAATATGTAGGACAAAAACGGTTACATATTATATAGGTACAACAATATGCATAACAAGCCCAACAGAGTTTAGGTCCAAACTAAAAACCTTCCTTTTTGGGCTCTCATACCCGTAATTTAAATATACCTATTTGAGAGTATCATACTTGTATTGTCTGTGCTATGTCTTAATCACACTTTTCTTACTGAATTAAAATTACTCGATTCCTTACACATCAATCTGTCTCTTGACGAATCACATTTAGAAAGATCAAATCCTTATAGGTACTATTGCACCACCCACCTTTACATGTTGCTTTTACTTTCCAAAATACACTCGTCAAAGAACACATTACATATTAATATTAAAATATTTTTCTGTATTAAATAACATGTGTTCACAATAATGTCCTCTGCGTGCGAACTCTATCTAAATTTCTTTTAATGGACAATATACAGTGTTAATTTCAAGCGACCTCTCAGGTAAGTATGGTCCTGTTTTCATTAAATTTTAGGCAGCATCGCGTTCATTGGTCAAAATATTGTACATATATTTTCGTATCGGTGATCAATGAACCGGTGTATGCAATTTTTAGCCATAAGTTGTTTTTAATTGTTTGTCTAGCTTGTAGTTTTTTAGATTTTAGAAATGTATTACAAGTTTGTACTGCGCCCTTGAGGTGATTTTTCACAAAAACGGCGCTATATAAATCATCCAAATGTTATTATTATTATTACAAATAGTTACCTATAGTTTAAAGTATATTTCATGTTTGACGTTTTCAATAGAAATATTTCGAGCAATTATTGTTAATTTAAACAACCTTGGTACATAAAATTCAAAATCAACTTTTCCTGATTATAGACAGATTGAAAATACTTTGCGAAAGCTTCCGATATGTCACCTTCTTTGTGCTTGCAATCATTTAAGTTGTGTCTTTAAAACCCTCGCTTTTCTTGTTGGAAATGTGTTTTCAGAAGAACGATTACGGAAATCTGAAATTCTGTAAAGGACAAAACGTTATTCAGGAGAGCGAAAAGAAAGTTTTTTTTTCTAAAAAAGTCATATCACTTGTTTTTGTGTACCTATAATTATGAAGTTTTATTATAAAATAACAATTGAGTAGATCTTTCAGAATACTTAACATGTTTTGTCTTTAACTTTTTTTATTTTTCGGAAACAAATCCTCTTAAAACGCAGGTCGTAAAGGGCACACTTATTTTCCTAGAAATATTGACGACGCAGATGGAAGGACAAAAAAAAACGTTGAACAATTACATATTTAACTCATTTTTGGATTTATTGTCCTTTATAACATTTCCAATTTCCGTTATCGATATGTTCCTAGAGCAACAGCTATCGTCATTGCCAGAGGAATTAAAAAAAGTAGAGCGAAATACAAAATGTTAAACTTGGTTGAAATATTTATAAACAGTTTTCTTTTGAATGACCAACTCAACCATTTCCTAGAAGTGTTACGCCATGTGTTTGCTACACTTCACCATATTTACTTTAAAGTTTTGCAAGTCATAATTTCCATTTCATATAAATGTTCGTTTGCTTTGATCCGGTAAAGATATTACGTGTAAAAAAATATTACTTCTAAAAAAATATTACTTGCAGTCATAATGTTTACGTCAGTTTTGACCATTTAATTTGATTTATTAAAAATGAATATGTCTCTGAGGTATTTAGGACCTCGTAATCTCAGGTAATGTCTCAGCAATCTGGTTTGGATGTGATCAATTACGATATTATTGACATCATAAATCTCGGCGAAACTTTGAAACTGTTCCAAGTCATATATGATTCCACAAGAATTTCATCAAATTTTCAGATGAATTAGATTTACACCTACTAACCTGCTTACTACTTACCTCGGATTTCTTATTTACAGTTTGGTGGCCTGTTTGTGCATCTCATGCCATAATAAGTAATTTAATGCTTCTCCTTTGAAAACCTTTTAAGGTGTAGGTGGGTACTGAAAAAGGCTTCGACGGAATGCACGTACGCTCTCCTTGAAATGGTTTTCTGTTGCGGTTGAATATTATTTTATGCCATAAATATATTGAAATACATTCCTATTAATGGATCTATTAATAGGAATGTACTCTATTTCTATTCGCTTTGCTATTGGGCTAAGTATTATGATTTTTATAAAGATTTATGCTGGTTTTTTAGATCCCTCTGCTGTTCATCGATTAAAGTGATTTACTTTAAGTAGGCTTATGGTTTTGGGTTCACCAGTAATTTTAGATTCATTACTTACAATATGTATTGTTTTAGATTGAACCACGAAATGAAATATTGAGATGGTTGTGTCCATTTATTATTATTTACGTTAAAAAATTTCAATTTTTATATTTTAAAACCTTCGCACAAATCAATTGCATATTATGTCTCATGCTTCTGGTAATTGTTAAGTGTTGTGGATTAATTTATGTTTCAGCTAAAGGTTTTATAATATACGGTAAAATGATTTCTGTATATTTTTAATGGCAATAATTTTATTTTACATGGAATTTACTCACAGAAATAAAAGTGAGATGTATTCTCTGCAATTTGAAGTTGTGATTACTTTCGACGTTTATTGACTGGGGTTTTTTTATGTTGTTTTACAATTCGTATTCAGATGGTTTCGAAATAAATATCGCGACGCGTGTTTTATGCTGTCCATGAGGAGAGCTTGTCACACGGTTACTTGCAAATAATAATGTCATGGGGGAATGAGAGGGGAAAGGGGAATGGGACAAACTATTGGGACCGTAAAACACATACACGCAATAGAATAAAAATGTTTTTATTCCCAAATAAACACAATAATTCGCCGAGCGCAGCCAATCATAATTTGGCGCTAACATTTTATGTACATCTGTCAGAAATTATTTTTGCAAAAAAGTTTTCAGATGCCTACTGACGTGAACGTCTTTATCGTGGTTATTCTTAACCATTTCATATTTCGTAAAACGTCATAATAATATTTTGTCTGATGTTTTATGACTTGTGTTTCTTTAAACTACTATGTAAGCTTTGGTGTCTGTGAAATCTTCGATTCGAACATATTCTATATTTGCTACGTAAACAAATGCAGAAATGTATGCACCGTTTTCCTGCAGTTTCTAACCACAGTATTATCTAATGAAGTCTTACGCGAGAACCTCAAAGCTCTTGCTGATGTGCATCATCATGAGCAGTCGTTTAAAGCGAGCCATTTAAAGTGCACCAGTCTCAAATTAAACACTTTTGATGTTCGGCATCTTGTTCGGGGGCTTTTAAGCCATTGACGTGCAAATTTCCATTTAAACATCTTCAGAAGTCTACCAATTGCTTATGAAATGTTGAATTTTGCGATGTTTCATCCAAAGAATACATTATTTTGTTAATCGCTTTGTATTTAACTTCGCTAGCTTGTAAAATAGTTTAATTGACCCTTAATAATGTTTGAATGAATTTAGTTGGCTTTTAGATTAATCGCCACTACTTATCTTATTTCTTGGAAATTACTGCGACGTGGGTAAATGCTGAAGTATTGCTTGCCTTTGCTATCGTTTTACTTAAGTCTATCAAATTAAGACGTATTTTAACAGCGAGGCAAGAAAACAAGACGAACGCTGTAGTATTTTAAACATGTTTATTTATTTATTAATAAATGGAATATGTAATGTGCATTAACAATACATGTGAATATTATGTAATACTGCTTACCACAATCACATAGTACAATGCATTGTTGTGGAGAAGTTGAAGAATTGTGGTAAGTTTGTGATCGTGTAGAGCAGGGTTTCCCAACCTTTATTTCGCCGAGCCTCCCCGAACCAAAAAAAAATATTTTCAAGCCCCCCCTCCAGTGGCGTAGCTTGCATGGGCATGGGGGAGGGGGGGGGGGTGGCTAGAGAATTTCATTTCAGAAATAGGTTTTCATAAATAAAAAGACCGCCAGGCACAAAATTCTCCCCGTTTCGGGACGTTCCAAATATAAATAAAACCGTATTCAATATTTTTGTGACAATATCCTTCGAAATTTTTTAACAATCGGGTGTCACCTCCCGTCGGGTGTAGTGTCCCCCCCCCCCCCCCCCCGTCGGCACGCGGGGCGGTCCGCTCCCCCCTCGATACGCTACTGCCCCTTAATTAAAAATAAGAAACACGTTTTTTTATAACTAAATTATTTATTTGAATTTCAAATGGGTATAATGCAGATACAATATATTTATTTATTAAGGATCTTTAATAGAAGAGTAGGTACACTTTCAAACATTAATTACATTTACATTTCTTAGTGGTATTTTAATTATACGTATTATTTTATCTCTTATTATTTTTTATTTATTTAACTTATATTTTTATAATTAGATAATGTCTAACAACTTTCAAAATAATTTTAGAACAAATAAATAAAAACTTTTAAAGTACTTACTATTACATGCTCTGTACCAGCTGGTCGATTATGGTCTTTGCTTTGAATAGATTTTTTTTTCGGAAATGCAAACGCACCTATTACGCCCCTCTGACATTTCTCTACCACGTCTTCCCCGGTTGGGAAGTCCTGGTGTAGAGGTTTGGGTCCACGTTTCATCAAAAACGCATTGTGATTTTTTTGTTCATAGAAACAACTCGGTCATCATAATGCGTTTTTAGTGTATTATAGACGCTGACCGTAAATAAGTATTTTCGTTTCTATATTTCGTAAATACCGAAGTTTTCAAGTGTCTATATTAAAATAAATGTTTGTTGTCTAATCCGCCTCTGCTGGGCTTAGTTTAGTTTAGAATGTCGCGGCCTTTGTAGTGCTTTTTTAACCGAAGCTCCGCAATGCAATAACAGCGACTAAAATTGACCAAATTACGAGACAAACAGATTGCGGACTTTTTGCTGAATGCAACGACCGGCCGTTAATATTGTTACCGTCACGGCGCTGGACACTTTCTTTGAAGTGCATGATCCTGTTATAATCTGCGCTGAGCTCGTTCCCTGTTCCCTGTTCCCTGTTCCACTGCTATCGCCAAAGGCAGCCCGTCCCGCAAACGAATAACCTTTCCGAATGCATTGTTATTTTTAATTGTGGTGGACCGGGCTACTCTTCGGGCTTTTTTGTAAAGACACATTTGTAATGGATGTTGATTGTATGTGCGTCATTTGGGAAAATACATATTATGTCGGGTTTATAAAATATGTCGTAATTATTTTGTTATGTCTTTTTCCAATCTACAGTCTTGGCGAGACTTCTCGAGAGTGACCGAGTAGTAGATACGCTGAACTCGTCGGCGCATGGTCTCGAGTTCTGTACACTGTACACGATTGAAAATAAAACCATCACCGTGGAGGATATAATGGAGTGAAAGGGTTACTGGTAATGGGCGAACGCAGTCACTACACAATTTATGATCCAAACAACAACTGCGCTATAAAAGAGTGTAGAGAATAATACCCTGGCTCCTTCACCTTTAAGTGTAGAATAAATGTAACGGTAGTGTTCGTATCAATGAAAACGCACGTAATGTTTATTTCTTCACTTTGATATTCCTGATATAGTTGTTCAAACGTTGTCCGTGAAAGACCAAAGCATAATTTAAACACTAACGGAATGCATCTTACTGGTTTGTATCCATTTACCCTACCATGCTGATTGAAGAAACCACCATGATGGGAGTGCCAAACTTCTATTAATCGGAAGATTAACGGCCAACCAGCCCACACGCGTTCGCTGTTGAACACTCTTACTCACATTACTGCGTATACCTAAGTATGTTTATCCCATCGCAATTTGTGGCTTATCCCCCAAACATTGTTTTTTTGTTTGTTTATTGAATAACGTTCTTATTTTTCAGCTTTTCAGGATTGAGGAAAGGATTGTGTTCACAAAATGGCACATTTATCATTTATTGTTACGGCGTCGTAGAAGTCAAGAAATGATCTTAAAGTAAGAGCCAAACTTAAAACTTACTTTTCAGACAGTCGTATCCAGTGGCGGTTCGTGGTCTTTTTAACAGATTCAGAAATCCAAGAGAAGATATATCTAATCAAAATTTCCGTTTAGAGGAATTAAATTGTTTAATGTTTTTTACGGCAATGGAGGTTGCTAATTATTATTGTCTTTACAACAAGAAGTAGAATATGTAAGTGGACGTGGAGGCCTTTTATTTTTAATTTCCAACCTTTTTTCATTTATATTATTAGCATTTTTTTTATGTACACAACACTGTATTCAGCGATTTTTTTTTAAATATGACAGAATATTAGCGACAACTTACAAACGCAACCGTTTTCTATTTGGTATCCAAGACAATACTGAAGTAAGTTCAACACAAAATTACTTAACTAGCGACTTGACAATGCGACGTTTGCCGAAAATAATGTAAAAAAGAGGAATTTAAACGCTAGAAATATTTTGATTCTCACGCCTTCAAAATTTAAAATCAAGCGACTTTTTTGCAGGCAAGTAAGTACGCTCCAAAGTGGTTTTTATTTATTTTGTGCATAATTTTATAAGAATGAAAAAAAGTTAGATCATAAAGGTCAAAAATAGTCTTATCCATAAAGGGGTATTTTTTAAAAATTGTTTCTCATATTACTTCAAAGTTACTTAAGTCACGAAAAAATATTTCTTTAGTAGTTTACGCTTATATTTTTTGTTACGTAAATAATTATTTCATTGTAATTCCAATCCAAACAAAAGGTAGTAAAAGGTTCAATTTATCCGTAGCATATTTTTTGATGTTCATAATCTAAACCAATTCGTAGTAAAGATTAATCTAAATAGTATCGAAATAGGATTTCAAGTATAGCTTCATCCGGTGCAAAGGCAATGGACATACTACGACGAACTCGATCGGTACTACTCGTGAAAGATCGAAGATCACGTGGTATCACATGACTCGTGATCGGCGCACCAAGCGTGAATGAATTTGGTAAAAAATGCAGTTTCGTTCTAAGAGTATGGATAGAATCATAGTTCCATGGTTTCGTTCAAATCACCGTCAGAGGGATCTGTATGGGCCAGGATATTTTTCTATAGGGATTTTTGTGCGGAACACATCACGCACAAAGTCGAAATAGGTACCGATTTCGACGCGGTGGCGCGAGTTTTAAATATGGATTTTAAAGGAGCCCTATTATTATTATAATGTGATTATGAACTTGTTTTATAATAATATTTAATGTGTGTTATTATAAAACAAGTTTATTATATTTTATCATCTTTTTAATGGGGGTTCAGCGCACAGCCGCACTTTGAAAACCGCCACTGGTCGTATCCATAAAGTCAAAAAACCTTTCACCTTCACTTTCGCTGCCCACGCCATTGTAAAAAACTAACTGTGTAAAAATATAATCAAATTCTTATTTGTTAGCTTTTGAAAAGGTCACTTCACGAAAATTCTCCAGTCCTAAAGAATTCGATATTCTCAAGTCTTTCAAAATAAATATTTACTCAACTTTGGCATTAATCTTCTTATAAACGTAATACCAACAGTGATGAGGGTAGCAAATGTAAAATCATGCAATGTCCAGTGTTTTTATATAGTAATGTCCTTCGTGTGCAAATTTGTATTTTCTCCAAAAATAAATTTCTAAATAAAGTGGAAAATTTCTAAAAAACGGAAGGGACTTGCCATATATATGTATGTTTCTGTATCTACTTGTAAATTATAAACTTAGGTAGAGCCTAAGCATTTCGTAATAAATTTTACAGCGCCCTTGAGGTGATTTTTCACAAAAACGGTGCTCTACAAATTATCAAATTACTATTATCAAATACCTACCTTTCATCGAATGTCGGGAGAGATAATAATTTATTCACGAAATATTCGTGAGCAGAATTCATAAATTCCGTAAAATTGTAACCCCCAATAGGCATTTAAATTTCAGTTAATCCTGTTAATTACGAAACCTTTAATGGACCTTTACTTCGGGGATTTGCTGAGATAAATTCAGAAATCCAGATTATTTCACTCTCGACTTATGTTTTGCGTAATCAATAATATAATATATATTCAGTTGAAATGTTGAATTCCTTGAATTCTAGCCATAATTTTAATATTATTAATTTTCGTGATTATAAAATCATTAAAGACAAAATGTACAGTGTAATTAATACAAGTTTAACAGTTTTGCGCTGGATAAGTTTGGCATTACACTAATATTTGAACAAGAATTCGTGGCGTATTAATTCCGATGGCCTGTTCCACAGACGAAATCTACTAAGTGCACCCCGCCGCAACACAACTCCACTGAATTCTCCGTGGTTAATATGTACGTAAGTGTGTAGGTAAATTGTAGAACTTTGTATACCTATACCGCCCCTGCTTTGAGTGGGAGAATGCGGCTCCCTTGCCTTAAACACTGGCTTTTGATTACGTCTATTTTGATTTTTTATTCAATTTTCCTGGCAGAATAACAACGTTGCTGTTTTTTAGTAAATAATTTAATATTTCTTTAAACGGAACACTGTAAATTTGCGTGTATCACTTTATTTTATAACAACTTGCCAACCGGTTTCGACGCAACCATATCTTTATTACGGCAAATATAGAACCTTTTGTAATATTCAATATAATGTAATCATGTTTACGTTACGAGTTTCAGATACAACCGGTCAGTGGCCAAGTCGGCATCGCGTATGGGTCCCAACCGGGCGTCGCGTGTTCGATTCCTCTGCTGGCTAAGTCATCCATCACGACACAAGCAACATTTTCCGCTTATTGTGGTGGTATAGGAAATTTTCAAATATTGTTCTATTATTAGTAACCCAGAAATGTGTGTGCAGGGTTTTAACTTCTAACTCCTCAAACTATGTAAGTAACTTATCAAAAAAAGCAAAACGTGCCGACATTCTAGTTGTCGATATCTATATTATAATATTTAAAAAATGTGTGCACCGGTCTCAAAATCCAAATACGTTTGTATGGACAAAACGCCGCCCGGTTTCCTCTTAATTAGGTTCTAACACGGGCAGGACAGATGCAAGAGACAGAAGCAATAGTTGTGATGGCAGTAGAAGGTCGGCAAGGGTAAAAAAAGTTATCGAAAGTCTCAGGCTAAAATTCAAGTTGGTATTAGATTATCATTGATACTTTTATTCATTATAAAATGTATTTTCATGTGTGGTGTATCGTAAAAGCTTCCGCCTTGTAGAGACAGATGGCGGTGATATCAGCTATCGGTATATTCCGCTAGATGGCAGGCAGCGTAATGCTTAAGTTCTCCGGCAGGGGATCGGGGAAGCTGAGAGGGTGTGTTTGAGTTATCACTGGCCAGAACCATTTTAGCCAGCTCCTAGTTAGGTAGACTACCGCAGTCCCATTTGTATACGCGAAGTGTAAGTAAAACCAGGTACGAAGAAGAATCTATTTTATTTCGAAGTAATCTTCATCCGAAGGATTGGGAGAATCTGTTAGTGTGTCCATAAAATAACAGAACACT
The DNA here is from genome assembly GCA_917880885.1 of Limnephilus marmoratus. Taxonomy (NCBI): domain Eukaryota; kingdom Metazoa; phylum Arthropoda; class Insecta; order Trichoptera; family Limnephilidae; genus Limnephilus; species Limnephilus marmoratus. The sequence continues at coordinate 31,045,662 of OU862909.1, read as the reverse complement.
ACATCATGTAACATAATTATAATGGATTATGATAAAATAATGAAAAATATACTTCATATGTTTACATTACACAGAGATTGGATTGAATTTTCCTGTGCTACATTTTTTTTTACTTCGTTTTATTTTCCTTTATGAAATGAGAGTTAATGTGGCTTTTCACCACATTCAATGCCGACCGCAACACCCGCATGCCGTAAAACGCTTATCCTCAGAGATAAAATCCATCCCAACAAAAGAAGCAACAACTCAATTCTAGACTTCTCTCGTATCTCATTCTCATATTGTTCAAAATAGACGCTGGAATAAAATACATTTGAATAATCTGCGAGCTTTTTAAAAGCATCTATTTTGAATGCGAGATTTAGAGGAGTCTTCTGATTCTGTCACCTCCTCAGTGCCAGTAGGCGGACATCAAGCATGGCTGTTAATTAACGTAATCTGCAAAACATGGTTGTGAAATTACGGACGGTCATCTCAGCTGATTAGCGATGCAGATCCCAGCTTTAATAGTGTGTGTAACTGTGAACTATTTCAGTTTTTCTTCTAGCCTTATATTTAGTAGGTTCGACGCTTGGTTAAGTCACGAGAGAGAGAGAGAAGCCAACAATAATCTTATCTTCAAATACAGCAATCTTATTTTGTGGCACCATTGTAATTCAAAATTCATAAAATACTTGGTTTTAATCACTTCATGTTTCACAAGAAATGCTTACTTCATTTGAGTTTTAAGTAAAACTTGAGCTTTAAGTAAGCATGGCTTACGAAACATTTTGGGTTTTTAAACATTAAAAGTGGTTAAAACTAAGTATTTGATAACGTTTTAAGAATTTATTTTAATTTTTAAACAATGGGAATTATTTGAGGATTACATTGGTAATTCTAATTTTGAGATATGCGATAAAAAAAATTACAAAAAACAATCAGATCTCAATGGCCTAGTGGTTAAAAGTGTTGTACCGGCAAGACAGAGATCCTGGGTTCGATTCCCAGTTGCGACCATTACCTTTTTTTTATTTTCTGTGTTTGTTCTTTTTCATGTCTCGTTTAGATGTAGAAGTTTTATCTTTTTCTTAAATGATTTAATTTATTTTATAGGGCATTAAAACTTTTATTCGTGGTCACCTTATGTCCTCAAAAGTGCACTTTATACAGGGTGACTGGATTTTGATTATGTTGAAGGGTGTAATAGAGAATACGTGTCTGTACAAGCAACACATATGAGCATGGTGTTGAGTCTCAATTAGTTAGCGAAATATTCTGTGGTGATGCCCCGCCTACAAATGACCAATGCCAAATGCACTCAAAGTGACTTATTTTGAATGGGTGTCCGCATATTGTGTTCAAAATTAATGTCAGCCAACTCAAAGAAGTATTGGGTTGGCGTTACGAATGTGTTTTATTAATTGAGAAAGACACTCCCAACTAGCATTTGCATATCAAAAGATTCCGCACTCGACATCCCTTCTTCTGCAGCGATTTGGCTGGATTATTTCGTAACCTGCGATTTTTATATATTATTTTAAATGTGATTTATGATTTTAAGTCTTCTTTCGCTTTTTAACATTTCTGCAATCGTTAGACCCTCGTTACCCACATTACCCTGCCCCCGACACTTCTTTTTGTGAAGCTATCCCGGAGGATTTTTCCGTTATACTCATTTCGGTATAATTTTATTATTATCTCTATATTGGTTCATGTGCACATTGAGCACTGTTCTAGAATATCCCTGGTAAATATTTCAATTTATGCACCACAAGCAAGTTCCCGGCATGCGTTGCTATGCTACTGAATAAAGAAATTGTTTCTCCTTGAGTGTCCTTTCCCATTCGTCCCATTCCACTTCCGCCTCCCCTTCCTCTCCCGCGTCTCCCTCCCCTCACGCGTTCCCACTCCGCCTTCCACTCTTCCCACTCCCCTCTCCCTCTTCCCCCGTCCCGCGAACCCCCATCCCTAGATCCCCTCCCGCCTCCCGCATTCCACGCATTCAGTCCCGGTACATTCAATTTTCAAACAGCTCGCGTGCCACCTATTACAAATTTTTATTCAAATTTCATAATGCCAGAGCTCACAAATTTTTATACAAATTTCATATTACCGGTATATATGGAAACCTTCGCGGGCGTAGGTACTCACAACAGCTCACCAAAGTTTCATCGCAATCGAATGAACGGTTTAGCGACGCATAATTTCATGATGCCAGATCTCACTATTATAATATATTATATTATATAGATCGCGGGCATGCACACTTCAAATCCCCAAAGTTTCGTCGCAATTGGATGAATGGTTAGCAACGTATAATTTCATGACACCAGAGCTCACTATTGTAGGTATATAGAAACGTTTGCGGGCACGCGCACATCAAATCCCCAAAGTTTTATCGCAATCGGATGAATGGTTTAGCAACGCATAGACATCTCATATATATACTCATATAAATTCCTATATCCAAGCAATCATATTTTAATTTTTATTTATATAGATTTACCCTGTTTGTTGACAAAAATCGCATCGATTTTAAACCAGCAATAATATTCTCTGTTGTAAATGTCACATCGACGTTGAACTGCATGTTGAAGGATGTTAGGCCGATGGCTGATCCAGCATCCAGCCCACACAAACAGCTGTTTGCTAATTTGCTGTCGTCTGGGACCTGTCTCACCAGATAACTTCCACCGACTCCACAATTCGAGCTGCCATGCATTCTGTAACATTATAATATTAACTTATCTTTATAGTATATTATAAATAAACACTAACTTCTCTTGCCTAAAGCCCTATCTTCACCGACCACTGTAGTAAATTGTATAGTGTATTTAATCAAATTACATTTTTATTGTCAAATCTTGTAAAAAGATATGTTCTGAAATTAAATTTACAAGTAATTCAATTTTTTTTAAATTTAGTTTATGGACGAATGGGTATACTCGGGGCTGAAGATAATCTGAAAAAAAAAACTCTTGAAACCTATTATAAAATAAGTTTATTATTTACAAAATATATCTATGCATTATTATTTTATTGAGCTAACATGGTGTAGGGGCGTGTAAATAGCCCCTGACACGAGGGAATGACTACCCTATGTAAATTAAGGAGAATTGAACTCTTCCCTATGTGACACAAAACAGTTTACCCAGCAATTCCAAAATCCTAAGTGAAAACAAAACAATACTCACTCAGAGAATACAGCTCTTGCACGATGTCCAACACAAAAAGACACTTCTTTTCATTAAAAATGCATAATCTCAACAGATGTTTTGCACAGCAAGGAAGTTTCAACAATGAATATAAATCTGCCTATTAATAATACGTGCCAAATCTTAGGTACAACAATAATTCAATTATTGGGTGAATTATTTGATAATGACTGACTAGGAGTGACATTTGTTGGCTTTCACTAACACTCCCGTCGGAAGTCATTGCCTGCTTCACAGAGGTAAGAAAATGCATGAATATACTGAATTTCAATGTCACATAGGTAAATTCAATATAATACAAAAACCATAGATGGCGCCCTCATGGTCTCATAGCATAAATTATTAATTTAAAGAAATTAATGCCTAAATGGATTTAAATATATTTATGGCGCGTATCCACATGGGTTGCTAATTTATAAATAATTCTATTAGTGTGTGTATAATTCGAAAATATAATTTGTAATAGGTATCCATTTCATACTACGCTACTAAACCCAAAGTTCGAATTGTGCGTTTCTAAAAATCTGCACTAATTTTGTTTTAAATTAGCGAAGAGTTTTACTGCGCTGTTAATTCAATTTTAAAACCGTAAACAGTATAAAAAAAGTATCGCGGCATCTGCTCGTTTAACAATCTGTTTTTTAACATGTTAAATGTTTTCCCCGCTACCCGGTGCAATGTTTTCCGACGACAGATGCAATTAGTCGGCTCGCCAATCTAGCCTCTTCTCCCCGCCCCTCACCTCCCTACCTCTCTCCATCCAACCAACCTATTAAAACCTCCTCGTAAATATAAAGCATCTGTTATTCAATATTCTCGAATGCGCTCAGATTTCCACGAAATGGCCATTTTTGAATGAGGAATAATTTCACTCCTCAAAGGGGAAAAGGGGCAGTTTCCAAGTTGTTGTTTTCTACAAAAAAATCACTTTTCTTGAAAACTTGTGTTTTTCGCTTTGGTAATAATTGTCCAGTCTCTGAACTCTGAAGTTCTATCTCTGTGTGGCTTTTTTGTATTTAACTTCAAAATTAGGTAAAGGTGATTTCTAACAGGTTGATGAAAAGTATGTTCGCCAAATAGGTACTAGAAGTTTTACGTTTGGTGTTTGAATGTTTTATAGCTATATTATGGAAATGTCTAGAAATGATTGTTTCAAATTCTTATTCACGGTTGTTGAACAGCGGGTGGCTGAAGCTGGGTACTTAGTAGGCTTTAGAACACTTGCAAACAGCGATTTCCTCCGAATCTCAAGCGACGATTGTCCGCGAAACGGCACTCTGGCGTCTTCTATTCTATGAAAATTAAATCCCCCATAATCGTCTCAACGAAATCTGGCTTTTGGAATGAATGCGGCTGCGATGAAATAAAGACACCGCAAATCTTCGTGCGAAAACCTTCGTTGCGGTACTACGGTACTACGGTACTGCGGTAGTGCGGTGTCGGTGGCACGGCAAGGGTAGCGGTAAGTCAATAGTTAGGAGGACTTACATTACTCCGAGATTATGACACAAAAGAGCAGCCGGCGTGGGCCGCGGTGGAGCGGGATTAGGGGTGAGATCGATCGTGACTCGGTGTTTCTCCTGATAATATTACCTCTACATATTCATCCAGCAATTGGAAATTATCTCCAATTATTCTCCGCCCGCTATGAAATGTTGGTTTAAACTTTGAGCGTCAACATTTTGAAGTAATGTTCGACTATCACATATGATGTCCAGAGTTGTATAATATCTTATCAAAGTTAAATGAGCTATGAAAGTTTCAGTTTAATTATTTAGCACCGCGTACCCTGCACGGATTTAGCATTTGGTCACCTACAGCTCCCGCCTTCCCGGCTACCCGGCTACCCGGCTATCCGGCTACCGTATCCCGACGTATGTGATGGTCGGAATCCCAAATACGCTCCCCGCTATTCCTATTGTCCTGTTGTCCTGGCCGATTGTCTTCGCCTGATATTACTGCTCTGGGATCCGCTCTATCTATAGACTATTGCTGTATGCGTATGCCGGACTTGCGCGACGCTGTCAGCCGTCAAGACGATCGACTCTACTTCTCTCTTCTCTCGTCGCAACCAAAATAAAACGCCCGCATAATTTATTACTCTGATTTTAGATAATAGAAGATTTTCGTCTTCCTTGACGGTTAAAAAACTATACGGCATTCTTTGACTGCCGGACAATATTGACGAAGTGCGACGCACGAGTTTGGTCTTGGATACAGTTTGTTATTCTGTGAGCTCGGATGCTCGCCTTATTGCCTGTCTCTCGCCCTCAAGTCTGCAGTCCCGAAATATATAAAATCACATTCAGTTATTCAAACGTCTCGTCAAGTTTGTATGCAGCGGGTGAACGGTTCCGTTCAATTATGTTGCGACTATGTAAACGCATATTAGTGTTAAAACTATTCTACGCGGTAGCTTTGCTCTTCATCTCTCTGGAAGTATGTTGAAATTTCGATCATTTCAAAATAACGTTGAATGTTTTCCAAAGCTCGATCTCCTCTATTGAAATGAAATATTCGCTGCGAATGATATTTTATAGGAACCCCTGATACTGTTGAATAAGGGACGAATTAAATAAGTTCACCGTCCGTGGTTTTCCGCGAAAAACAAGCTTTTCCACGAACATGAAACTTTTACTGTAATGTTTTTATTAAAGTTAAAAGTCTTATATAAGTAAATATTCATTTACGATTATGAAAAGTTAAAATGATTTAGTAACGACATACCTATAAATCACTGTCAGTTATATGAGGAAAACACAACAGCTGGTTTGCCTGCCAGACGTATTATCAGAATGTCATGTAAAGCATTTATGTTTCCCAGAATAACTACACAACTCTTTCCAAAAATTTCAACACACAAAATTCAAATCACCCGATGTATTAAAACAAAGCTATAACTTTCTGTAACAATTTGGCTGGTCGCGGTGGCAATCCTCCTACAATGAACGTCGTCAGATACTTAATCGATGTGTCAGTGTTGATTTATGTCATGTATGCTCCGGGATAACGCGCCGTCTATTATTTTAATAATATTATTTCATTTCTCACTGTAACTCACTCACAACACTCGCCAATAGTTGCGTAGAGATGTGCCAACGAATATCTAATTTTCTAAACTTACCATAACGCTATAAATATATATTCCTACCTGTTTTAAGTCTTACCCTGTTGTCACACTCGCAAGCTGTAACAAATGTTCGCAAGATTTGATATTCTGTATCTTATTTTGAGAGCTTACAATAATCATACATTTCGGAATAAATGTCACCGTCCCTTCCAAAATGAATATCAAACGGTCTTATTTCTTTAGACTTATTAAACTTTTCTGGTTATATGCTGAAAAAATAGCCAAAGAAGAACTTTATGTTAAATTCATGATATTGTGAACGATTTACTCAAAGCCTTTTACGCTGACATCAATTCTGAAATCAATTAGGCTCATAGACTAAAAAAATATACCCATTCGTACAAGATTCACCTTCTTGGTAAATATTAATTGACAAAAGTTCGAAGGATGACTAGCTGGTAAAGATAATAATTGCGATTTACCGAAGGAAATTATTGGCATATTATGTTTATTTTTTATAAGATCTTGGGCTGGGTTTGCAAATTGTTGAATCTTACTACGTACTTGAATTACTAAGCGTATTGTATAATCGTGTTGCTTTTGTTGTGTGTTTTGTAAATTTTTTTATATATTTAATTAATTTTAATGTATTACAAAAAACATGGTAACACATTATTCCTAATGAGTTAAGAAACAAACTCATTACGGGAAGGACAGACACATATAAGTACATTTTACATGGATAAATATATTTAACCCTGAAAGTGTAAATATATTTTTTATGCGTAAAGACCAATCATTTGTGAATTTGATTAACAATGCATATACTATAAACCCTCATAAATAAATTTGTTCCTTACGAAGGTTTAAAATGTGTATTTTATTTTATAAATCACTTTCTATACAGGATAAAAAATAAAAACATGTTTCTAATATTAATTCTTAATGTACCATCCTATGTTCTCCAGTCTACTGAAATCATAAGGTAGGTAGGTACATGTACATACACGTGATCAAGCGACAAACTTTTATTTTCGTTAATTTTCTTTTGTCACCGTAAACTTTGAACTTGAAAAAAAATAGATTAACTTAGAAAAATAAAAAAAGATATAAAAATAGATAAACTTTAGAAAAAGATAGATTAACCTTAAGGTTAATCTATCTTTTTCTAAATTAATGTTTTTAAAAAGAGGTACACTTTTCGAGATCAAAATTAGCGGTGACATATAAGAAAATTATCGATAATAAAAGTTTTTTTCGTTCTCTATAACTGACTTAAAAGTTCATTCTCTTTGACAAATATAATAATATAAAATATATAGTATATCTTTGTAAAATATAATAATGTATTAATCTTTGGTGACATTGACATATTTATATACTCGTATCTCTCCTGTGTTCTCTGCAGAGTGGACTAAAAAGGTATCCTAAACCTATAATACAAACCCTCACTACCCCACCATTATGTCACTCCCTGCAAGCCCTCATCGGCGCACATACGGCCGAATTATCAATTTACGACGCCAAAAATATTTTTCATTCGAAATTCATACGAGAAGATTACCTCAGAAAATGTTTCAAAAAATACCTTATTAGGGTTGGTTGGGGTCAGGTGGTCGTGTTCTAATTATAAAAAATAAATTATTCCGTAATGAATTATTTCTGTATTTTGAATTAGTGATACGGGTAGATAAAGCATATAAATATGATTAAACTACGATAAAACTTGTAAAATTATTCATTTTTTAACATTATGAATATGTAGTTTTATATCTTTTAATCCTTATTTCCTTCAGAGATGGGTCGCCAAGACTACCTGAAAAGAATGCGCTCGATTTAATAAAAGGGGAAAAAGGAGGATATACGTTTAACGTTTTTATATTCTTTTTAAAGTATTTTTTTAGAATCAGTAAAATAATGGCGTGGAACTCGGTGGAACTTTTGTTCTATAGTTGAAGTACTCGTAAAGTTTTCAAATTATTTTTTTTTAACAAAATTAATGTTTCATAAAACATATATTATATCTATAGTAAGACTGTTGTGTTACAAATAATTACAAATTAAATTACATATCTGAAGCTTCAACATCCATGTTTAAACCTTTTTGATTTTTAATAAGGGAAAACAAGACGAGCGTAGCTACTCCACCAACGAATCAGGCGCAACTGAGCGATATTGGCAGCGCGATACATATCGGAAGCAAGCGCAGGCATATTGAGTCACGTTCACAAAAAAATTTTTTAGGCATCATTGTGAACTGGTTAAAGGAGAACTTTTCAAAAATATTCATAATTCGTTTGAAGACAATGTTTTTACTTATTTTTGGCGCCGTAATTTCCTTTGGCCGTTCTTGTGTGCGGCGGCTGAGTTAGCACGGAGAACTAGCATGACCGACGCGTAAAGAGATACAACATAAAATGCACCCAGTGTTAGTCAACACGACTGAGATTAGCCTACTAGGGTTAATAATGGTAACGCTATTAGAATAAATCGCGCTTGTGACGAAATATTATATATCTTTATTTGCCTATTTTATCATTCTTATACTTTTATACACCGCCGCGGCCGCACCGTTATGATGGTATTACCCGATACGATTTTCGTAATTTTTATTGGGCATTGTTGCTTTTTCTACAAATATGTTATAAATGGCATTCTGAAAACGTTTGCTATTCTTAGATCTCAGCAGCTAATTCTATGAATGATTAATTTATGGGTCCAATAGGTACGTTAAATAATATGTCACGTTTTGTTCGCATTGTTACATTAATTCTAAAGAACTCTTCCAGTCTGTTTTACGCATCTTTGTAAATGATTTGTTATTATATGATTATTGTCGTTTTTGGTCTGGTGTTCATCCAGGCTTTGTTATAATGTTATTAATAATGTGTTAGCTGTGGGGCGAGTTAGCTGTTTTTTTGTTGGTTCTCCTTTTAATTTACGTTACAGGCATAATGTTTTAAACAATCGTTCCATTGTGCCACGTTACACATGTATGTTTGTATTTTATTACCAAGACTAACTGATTTAAATCGGAAAACATTACCTTGCGTGATTTACTAGGGAAATACAGCTCTCGCTTCCCGTGTTCCGAAAATCCTCTGCATGCACTAAATTTGACGTAAAGGCTTTTCATGCAGCCCAAAAAAACATCCACTTTACACAAAATTGGGCAAAACTCCAATAAAAGCAAAGTGCTGCTCGTCAATTGTACAAATTGTTTGAGTTTCTTCAATTGGGTAACGTGCTTTAAGTAATATTATTAAAGTCGTGTTTAACTGCACGATTTTTAAAGGTAAAAATTATTGTTCTATATTTTCATTGTTTCACCAAGTGCTCTTAAGTACCAATCACACTTCAGCGCTTATTTCCCCATTAGTTCATTCCCGGAATAGTGCAAAGTATAAATGCACAACTGCCGCGCCGTGTAAAAGGAAAATGGCTGAAATAAAATATATTGGGGGAAATCCCTACAGAGTGCGCGGAACTTTTGTTATTCAGTTGTCCGATCCGATGGAGGTGCGTTTTTCACAAACGGTTTCTTGTTTCTTGTGTAATTGCATAAGTAAGTAATTTCGTAAATCTTTTTAAAATGACATCAATTGTGTACAAATTCAGAACGTTCTCACGCCTGCTTTTTATTTATTTTTTATTTAAAGTTATGGATACCACTCGTTGGAACAGTCATGAGAATCAAAAACAAGGTAATATGAAACAGAAAAATCCCACAAAGGCAAAGTCTGTACGTGCGTATAATGGCAATTTTTATCAGATCTTTATTATTTATAATTAAATATAACATGATGGTTGTAGGGGCGTGTAAATAGCCCCAGACACGGGGGAAATACTACCCTATGTAAATTAATGAAAGATGAACCCTTCCCTATGTGACACAAAACAGATCATACAGCAATTCCAAAATCCTCAGTGAAAACAAAACAATACTCACTCAGAGAATGCAGCTCTCCACACGATATCCAGACAAACGACACTAGTTTCTTTTCTCAAATATTGATTTTGCCAAGGCGGTATTGTACAATCTCAACAGATGTTTATCACAGGAAGAAAGTTCAAACAATGAATATATGAATTTTGCACATACGTGCACATTTGCACGTACGTGCCAAAACTTCACAACAATAATTCAATTATGGGTTAATGATTTGATTAGTACTGACATCTATTGGCTTTCACCAACACTCACGTCGGAAGTAATTGCTTGCTCCACTAAAGAAAATGCATGAATATACTGAATTTCAACGTCACATAGGTAAATTCAATATAATACAACCACCATAGATGGCGCCCCCATGGTCCCATAGCATAAATTATTAATTTAAATGAGACTAATGCCCAAATGTATTTAAATATATTTTACGGTGCGTAGCCAATGGTATTCATTATTGTTTTAGAGGATAAATGATATGGAATGAAGTACAAAAGAAAATCAGATTGTGCAATTCGCACACGGTACAAGTGAAACCTTCAGAAAACTAAAGTGGATAAGAATGGGGAGACTACGAAGCACCGCACAAAGAGGAGACCGATTATACTATCTCATTCTCTCGCAGGATAAATCCTATAGATTTGTGTTTTCTCTTTTTAGTGTTGCTATTTTTCATTTCATCGGGTTTCAAATCACAACGGTGCTAAGAAGTTTTCACTTCAAAAAAACCTGAGTAGAAATTTGAAATTTGGTGCTTTGAGAAACAACCTAATCAAACGATTCCATAATGACACCTTTGCACTTTCTGATTTTGTTTTAAAATTACTTCAGTACATTAAGGCGCCGTATCCCCGGTCAAAAAGAAGAAGTTGGAGAGATATGTAATTACGAGTAAGCGCACTAATATTTAAAACAATGAAATGGAAGCGAAAATTGTGAAAATGTTTAATAATACACGACTCGTTTAAAATAGAGCAAAATCTCGTGGGGAACATCTAAAATAGCATTTAAAGAAACATTGTGAATTTTTTCATACGTATAACTTCTAATGTAAGTGAAATGAATGTGTTTATAATAATTTTCGAAGCATACTTTGCGATTTTTTCCTATCGAGGAAATTTCATATAATTTGCGTTTCGGCGTGGGAAACGTCTAGATATTATCTTTAAGAATAACATTTTACTAAGAGCTTAAAAACATCAAATGTTTAACGAAGATATTTAAGAAATCCGTACAAATTCGGCTAGCGGCGATTTAAATGCTGCAAAATTTTCTTCCGAACAAAATGTATGAATTAATTTATTCCACTAGGTATATAAAGTAGTGCGACGTTTTGGCAAAAGCGCGACAAACGGGGTCCCATTGTTGTCCCGAATCGGGTCATTGTGTATTCATCTCGGTTTCCGCGGGGCTTAAATGTTTTCGCTTTCCCGCTTGGAACCAGTGCAACAGAATCTGTTATTTGTAGTTGCCGACACTTCTGCTGGCCGCGTTCATTAATGAAATTTTCATTCCAGAGTTCAACCACTAGGAGTCGTGTGAAATGCGATAACATTGAATTTAAAATAGAGCAAAATCTTGTGGGGAACATCTAAAATAGCATTTAAAGAAACATTGTGAATTTTTTCATACGTATAACTTCTAAAGTAAGTGAAATGAACGTGTTTATAATAATTTTCGAAGCATACTTTGCGATTTTTTCCTGTCGAGGAAATTTCATATAATTTGCGTTTCGGCGTGGGAAACGTCTAGATATTATCTTTAAGAATAACATTTATTTTATTAAGAGCTTAAAAACTTCAAATGTTTAAAGAAGATATTTAAGAAATCCGTACAAATTCGGGTAGCGGTGACTTAAATGCTGCAAAATTTTCTGCCGAACAAAATATATGAATTAATTTATTCGACTATATAAAGTAGCGAGATGTTTTGGCAAAAGCGCGACAAACGGGGTCCCATTGTTGTCCCGAATCGGGTCATTGTGTATTCATCTCGGTTTCCGCGGGGCTTAAATGTTTTCGCTTTCCCGCTTGGAACCAGTGCAACAGAATCTGTTATTTGTAGTTGCCGACACTTCTGCTGGCCGCGTTCATTAATGGAATTTTCATTCCGGAGTTCAAGCACTAGGAGTCGTGCGAAATGCGATAACATTGAATTAGTCCTTAAAACAGTCGTGTGAAATTTCGTCGCTTCAAAGGTACGAGTAACACTCACTCAAATGTTTTATGGATGAACTTGTTGATCTTTATAAACCTCGTTGTAATAATTAATCAATCTAATGTTAGCAACTCTCATTGAAAATTTTAAATCCCAGATCATCTAGTCTTACTGGGACCAAGAGCGTCGGTTTGAGGCCCAGTTTATTTATTTATTAACGCCCCTTTTAGGGGCTTTTACAGTATTTATTGTAAATCTGAACTGCTTCAGAAACAACATTTTGTATTTGTTTAGTACTTATAGAAGATGTTGCGACCATTATGCTTTTTTTTCGGTGTCTTTCTACTTTCATACTTTTTGTTTCATATTTTATTGAGAATTGAATATTATTTTAATTGAAGAAGAAGATAACGATAATAATCTAAACGAAAATATGAAGGAGAACAAGACACAGAAAAATAGAATAAGTTAATGGTCGCAACTGGGACTTGAACCCAGAACCTCTTGTCTAACCGGGACGTGCGCGTTTTCCAATTCCGCCATTGCCACCTTCTGTCAAACCGTCATATTTGTCAAATTTAGAATTAACAATATTATCTTCAACTATTTTTTTTCATATTATAGGCAACTACCGTTTTTATTGGAAACAGACATTCTAAGAATTGGTTTGTTGCCTAGATAGCGTCTCGGATATATATATTCGATTTTATTTATATGGAACTATTGAACTTTTTATAAAAGTCTGAATGAATATTCAATTTTTTAAAAGCCAAACTCTCTTTTTATAACTTTTGAAGGTTATTCCCATCAATGTAATATATAATTGAAGAAGATAAAATAATAACAATCTAAACGAAAATATGAAAGAGAACAAGAGACAGAAAAATAGAAAAAGATAATGGTCGCAACTGGGACTCGAACCCAGAATCTATCGTCTAACCGGGACGTGCGCGTTATATTCTTCTTTTAATTGGTTTATTAATGCAACACTTATCTCGGAACCGACTCGCGGCGATATATTTAGTTCATATGTACACATTTTAAAGATAGACAATTATTGCCGAAAATGAATTACCAAGCTCTTATAAATATGGAAGTATGAAGCTTGCATTATTATGATAATTAATTGATCTTATCACTGGACAATTCTAGTGCAAGAACAGCGTTCTCCTCTTCTGCTGAATATAGTTTTGAAACCCCTAATGTATTTCTAACCTATTCCATCAATATTTCATTAAATCACTCTACCCCTGACCGGCAACACTTTAATCAATTGAATTCCTGCATACCTCGCCACCCCGCCGAGGCACTCGCGGACATCAACCGCAAGGGAGAAAATGAACAAGGGGGCTCCCAGCTCGCCTACATATCCGATAGAGCTTTTCCCAGGAAATTGTATGCTAATTGTACGATAAACTTTATCAAGGGGATCTTACACGCTAGAACAGCCCGCTGAATATTAATAACGTAAATTCTAAATCTGCTCCCCGACGCGATGGCGAATGTTTCCACTTCTGCATGACATGTTCAAGTGTGTTCATTCTGAATTAATTGTGTCTTTCTTTGTCCGCAGGTAAACAGAAGTTTTGCTACCCGAAGTTTTACAAATAAATAAAGTTGTTGCGCAAAGTTCACCGAAAGGTAAGTTTGTTAAATTGAATTGTCCTGCTTGGAAAGATGCGTGACCCGTTTTTCGTGCAATAAGGTAAGGAAGATCCATTGCAATTTAAAATTGTTCCTACTATTTCTAATGTTACTACATATTATAGAAGTCTCTTTTATTGACATTCAATTGAAATAGGTACCTACTTAGGTTAAAATTTTTATTTTTATGTACATATTAACAGTGTACCTGCACAGTTTTATGTTATTGTGTGATATATGAAACATGTAAAAAAACATTGTATTTCTTTTCAAGTGCCGGATATTTACTTAAAAGTAGTCCATTTGCACCCCGTTATGTTATGTACTTTTTTCACAAAATTGTACTGGAAAAGAGATACGCACAAAGTCGAGCAATTTACCTGTTTTTATAAACTTATATGCATTTTTACGACTGCATATCTCGAGATTTATAAGACATAGCAGAAAATTGCTTAAATTAAAATTGTGGGTAATTTTATGTTCTACTAACTCGGTAAGCTATTTTAGCCGAAATTTTTATTGAAACCGAGATATTTGAGAAAAACTAGATTTTGGCGCGATTTCGGCTGGTTTTTTCAAAATGGCGGCGAAAGCTCAAGTGACCCAAGGTCGAAAACTCGGATTTGACATCAAGAGATGAGTGTATAAACATATAAAAAAATTGGGACTACCGGAATAATTCCGATCGCGGATCGCTAATTGCACTGGCCTAATACCTTTAGGAGACTCTTTTTTCTGGGAAAGTCCTAATAAAAGCGTACACCTTGTGGTTATTCTAAATGTAACTTTTAAAATATCGCTATTCCTACATGCCTTTGTACAATAAATTTTATTTTAGTAGAAAATATTAAAGATTCCGCCATCGTACAAACAAGAACAGCCATAACATTTCCAATAAGGCGGAAGGTAAGACGTCTTTCGAGTAAGATTATGTCCTATCCCAAACCTTAGTCTCCAAACAACATTACATCCTTTGCAATTTGCGATACGACCGCCTTTCTCCGTCCCCTGGGAGACCCCTTTCTGCTCCCGACTCTGCTCTGCTCTGCGGTTTACATTTCCCCGATCACTGTGCAATAGAATCATTGTTTATCAAAAATATGTTTTCTTAGGATTCTAAGGTTAATCGTCTCTTATTTTTTTGCATATTTTGCTGGGTACATAAACATCACTTTTATTTTATATTGTTTAATGTTAGGGGATTTGGTTGATGTATTATTTTGTTGCGTTACGTTATGGACTCACGTGATTCCAGGTTGCTTGAAGAATCTACCAATGAATACTCGACTGTTATAACCGACTACGTACGTTTTACTTATTACTCACTAGCTGGGTTACCCCGCTTCGATCAGGACAACATTCGACAGTGTTCTGAAATGTTCCACAATGATGTTCCCAATTCTCTATTCACGAACATTTCGCGACATACTCCGCCACTCCTTCCAGAACTTTCTAGAGCTCTATCGAACCTTCTAGAACTTTCCGGAAGACTGTTCTAGAAATTTCGAGAGGGCGAAACTTCCAGCTCTTATATCTTTAAGAGCACGCCCTTTAGGTAAAAACGGGAACTGTCATCCTGGAGGGGGGATAGAGACCTACCACACCATATGACTCCCTTGATTGTACCGGGACTCGTTTCTGAATGTCTTTTATAATACGAGTTTATATTGATTACTTGGGAGTATTCAAATCTTAATACTAAGGATCGGTTGTTTTAAAAAATTTGAACAATTCATCAAATATTTTAAGTTAATTTTCACCTTCTGTGTAAGTTCTATTCAAGTTCTGTTATTATATCATTATAGATCAGTTGCTTCATAAAACTGGAATAATCACAGAACTTGATAAGAATTTTCACAGAATGTGAAAATTAACATAAAAAATTGATGTATTGTTCAAATTTTTTAAAACAGCCACCCTTAGTGTTACTACCGTATTCGGTATCTCATATTATTTAAAAATACCCATACATTAGCCTCTTTATCTGTAATCACCAAACAGACAATAACATTCTCTTCTATGCCAATAAAATAAACTAGATCTATTCATCAAGATAGAATTTTGCGTCTAATTTATTATGCATTTCCATTACATTAAACAGTTATGCTTTTCTCTGAAATCAAACTCCGACTCCAAACCTAATAATTAAAATACCATTAAATAATAATTAAAATACCAAACACCAAAATCTTGTTAAATTATTGCTTCTTTAGGCGGGATGGCATTGCCCTAAACGGAGCCTTTATCTCGTGTGTAGCTCCCTTACATTGTCATTATTTGAAATACTCGTACCTGCGGCCTGCGTGTATGTCTATCTGCCTGTCTTTAAGGATTTCTGTCCACTCTTACCCCGGCCGTCCCCGATATAGAACTGACGGGAAAACTTTTCGGTTTTAGATCTTTACATCTTAAACTTTTATTGCCCTTTGAAGAAACGTAGAAAGTTGAAAGCTTTCCGAAACAGGCTGAACGAAAATAAAAAAGCTTTATACTCCGATATATTACACTGATACGAGAAGTAACATTTATTTAAAAGGAATCATTTTTCGGATTAGAATAGTCTTGTTTATTTGCGTTTGCAAATGGTTTTAGCTCAGGGATTGGTTACATCCAAAGCTGGGCACGCATTCCTTGCAAATGATAAAGTAATTTTCTAACTAAACACTCGGCTTTGTTGAACAAGGGATGCCCCCGCCACAGTGGCTACAGCTGACCGAAAATTTTCTCGTAATATGTAAATGGAGTAGAATAACTTAGGACTTGTGCACTAACTCTTTCTCGATGGGCAACTTACATATTAGTTATTTTAATTATTTAAAAAAATATTTGTATATTTTTAATCCGATATTTTTCTACACATAATATTTAACTTTAAAACAATAAAATTGATTAATTTATATTTTCCTTAATTAGTTTATTTGGCGCTTTAATATTTCCACGTTTACAGAACGGCGAAGGTACAAAAAAGGAAATAAATATACGTTCCCTATCAGTATAATGCTGCAGCTCTTTCTTACACATTAAATAATGGTGAAACCAAAGATGAGACACACAATGTACGTATGTCTTTTTCCTCCAAAGTACTTCTTTTTTCATTAATTTATTTTGTGTTAAAAATGTTTTACACCACTGCAATACCGGTATGCTTCGAGTATATTTGGAATCACATTTTGTGTGATATTGTGACAATAATTATTGAATATAATGTAGCGTGAGCCCAAATACGAATCCGCTGGTTGAACTCCTTTGTAAACAATTACTCGAATATTGATACCTTCTTATGTTAAGCCTACTTATATCTTTCTAGCTCTGTTTATCATTTTATGTACTATATACTAATGATACTGCATACTTGTTATAATGCTCCTGTACAATTTATTTTATATGTAAAAGCCATCAAGGCGTAAACAAACAAATAAATTAAATTAAATAAATAAATATTTTGTACAGATCAATATGTTTTATGGTTTTATTTTTTCTACCCCTTCCCACCTCCGACCAATTCTCTCCGTGGAGATAACTAGAATTTTCTCACCCCCTCCCCACCATCCGACGGTGGCCAAAATTTAATCATGTAATCAAGTTCCATTAAAAGCGCTCTTTGATCTGCCTTGATAATTTTTTTCGAATTATGAATTTTCTAAACTTTTGGATTACATTATCGAATCCATCAATCTGATAAATCGACTTGGTTTTATCGAATGAAATCTTTTTTAATGTTGTCGGATTTCACCCGTGACACGAATTATTCCGTCTCTGCATAAGCTGCCAATCGAAACACTTTATCGACAATGACAATCTCGCTGCTATTTCCGTAAAGGAAATTGTGTTTCTTTCCCTTTAGTCAGTAGCATTTCATTAAATGACATTTCAGAGAATTAAAATTATTTACCATAAAAAAGCTTTATGACTTCAATCGGCCTCATTTTGTATTAAGGACCTTATATGTTAATAGTGCCCCATTCCAATTATTTTGGTTTAGTTCTCGTTAAAATTATATTTCTTATCGGCTGGGATCTACTGTACATCTGCGTGGAATTTACTATTTACAACGAAGTGATCCTTGAATTGTTCTTTAATATTTAAGTGATTTCCTCCTAAAAAATGCTGTGCGTTCTGAGTAAATGATTCCGTACTTGGTTTTATGATTATCATTTCAGGTTTTTAATAACCAACTACTGATTTATAAACAACTTATCACTGAGCCCTTTTGCAATCATTTATATCTGCCTTGTTTATGTTACCGCCTGCCAGTTTCCGTATGCGCGCTCGTAATTTTTTGTAAAGTTCCCACTTAATTCTCGGGAGATTCGTAAAGCGGCCCTAGCTCCCGTCCTAAAGGATT
Organism: Limnephilus marmoratus; assembly: GCA_917880885.1. NCBI lineage: Eukaryota > Metazoa > Arthropoda > Insecta > Trichoptera > Limnephilidae > Limnephilus > Limnephilus marmoratus. The sequence goes on along the minus strand of OU862909.1, from coordinate 31,027,303 downwards.
AAACTTCTCGGGGGGTTGTTAACTTTAGGTGAAATTGTATTTTTATTAAAGAGTTTCATCCTGAAAGTATGAATATTATGGTTAATATACATTTTCATGCAAAGAGAATGTTTGCACCTTTTGATGAAATTTAAAATGATTCAACGTTTCTTTAATTATTTTAACCTCTCCGAAAATCGCCATTTAAGCACTTTAACTGTCTCTAACGAAATGACATTTTACGAAAACTTTTTGTTATTACCGCTTCACAATTAAAGCTAACATTTCTGAACGTAGCCGAATAGTAAAAACTGTCTTAGAAAGGTTACAAAATAAGCTTTCAAATTATTATATTACAAATAAATATTATCATTTGTAAATATTAAAATTTAGAACGCAAACATTAAAAATAGGTTAAAAATGACTCACGTGAGGTTTTTATGTGAAAACGGTACTAAAAATCACAGATTATGTAAACAACAATAATAATTCTATTGTATATATGTGTAATAAACACTTTTGTCACCTCACTTTTTTATCATTTCATATAAAAATATTTAATAAAAATTTAAAATGTGGAGCGCGGTGTAGCCACCGGTAGTAAATTTGAGCGGGTAAATATTTTTGTCGATCGCGCGACTGACAGCCGATTCCTGTTATGTCTTTCTATGGACAACTTGATAGTGATGTACAGCTTGATCTACTATCGATCTTTTACTTTTTGTTTTAGGGATGTAACTAAAACAATAACGGAGTACAATTTCTATGGAGACACACGCGCTGACGTATAAACACGCTTATTGTACTTGACTGCTGTCGTATTTCTAACGCTTAAATCTGCTTACGTTGCGGAGGGGTACTGTTTCATGAAGTACCTATTATATTGTAAAGGCTCTTATCGATTGGTATCTTCCTTCCCAATGTCTATCCATTTTTTATAGAAAGAGTTTCGAGTTAGAAAGCAATAGCAGACATTTTCTCCGATGAAGTTTACTGTTTTGCCTTGCTTGCATGTTTCCACACTTTATTTCCATTGGTAGTCTACGCCAGGCAGTTATTTGAATATCATATCGTTCAAATATTTCCAACACAACACGAAGCGGCGCTCGATAAAGCGCGTGGAACACCGTGTTGAATTCGCTAAATCTGAGTTTAGTTGCTTGTAAGGCGACGCTATTTAACAAAGATTTGTATCTTGGGAATTACACGTTGATAAGGTTACAATTATTATATTTAGTTACCATAGAAATATTATATCCAGATTACGTTTTGACGGAACGGTGTGAGCACCTATCGCACCATTCAAGGATTGCGTGAGAGAGAACGGAAATTGGAGAGAGCATTAACGATAGATTTCAAGTTTTATGGGTTTCCAGAAAAATGTAATAATAGGTTTATGGTTTCATTTGCGTGCTAGAAAAACTTTTTTTTCTTTCAAAAAGATACCTACGTTAATAGATAAATTAATAAAATAGTTTCACACGCGGTAGAAATGGAAACTTCAGAAAACTATAGTAGACAAGAATGGGGAGGCTATGAAGCACGGCACAAAGAGTTGACCGATTATGCTATCTCATTTTAAAGGGCTAAATCTAGATGTACCTACGTGTTTGTCACTTTTCAGTGACCAACACGTGTGTTCACAAAGAAGAGACCGATTATTCTCTTTCATTCTCTCGCAGGCTTAATCTTATACATTTATGTATTTGTCTCTTTTTGGTGTTGCTATTTTTCGTTTCATCGAGTTTCAAATCACAGCGGTGCCAAAGAAGTTTTCACCTCAAAAAACATAAAAAATGCAATACAAAAGTAGCCGCGTAAGTAGCGCGCGGATTTTTCAGTTAAATGCTTTTCCAAAAATGCGTACTGACTAAACATAATATTTTCGCAAATTCGCTGTGTGGCGTCATTTCATACATACCGTTTATTTATTTATGCATGTATTTATTGATACACCACTTATTCATTTATATACCACTTATTTAACTTAAATTTTGCCGCCGTAATATATTGATAACTGCTCATTTAATAATTCACGTCGTATCCCGAATGACTTTTAAATACAATCGATGTAGTTCCTAGAAAGCGTATTGTATCGTTTTATCGTTACAATAAAATAAAATAAAAACAATTGATATGGTGTAAGGAGGCAAGTAAACCACTTGTTCATTTATTTGTGAGTTCCATAGGTGCAATGCATTTTTTGCAGGTCGCATCGCGCATCACCTGCAGGGTTAGAGTCCAGAGCCAGAGGGTTGGTTTCCGCTTCTACCTGAGCAACCCTCGCAAGGAACTGTGTGCGGCGGGTGGGATGAGGCGTGGAGCGGGGGCGTCGCGGCGCGGGCGTCGTCAGTCCCCTTCGCGGCGTCGCAGCGCGCAGGTGTTTCCCGCCAGTTGTCATTCCGTTCCCAGAGAGCGCGCACACATCGCGCAAACATCGCAACCTTCGTCGGTCGAACTTCAAATTCGCGCGAACAATCCGATTCGAATTCACCGAATCTTTTTTCGAGACATTTTCTTGAATTTTACGAAAACATTTCAGTTTTGCTGCTCTTGAACAATCTTTCAGCTGAATATTTTAAAAGTAAAATATTATTTTTCTTTTTGAAGTTTCGCGTGTTTATGTACTTTTGAACTGTTGATGTCTATGTAAGATAATCTTCAATTGGTTTTCAGTGAAAATGAACCAATAATAATGTGATGTTGTGATGTAATCGCAGTGTTTTGCCGAGTCCACACCGGTCTGGTAGGTCTTCCATACGCGATGATTTATTTTAGTGTTTCTCAGTCAGTTCTACTGTAGCGCCCGATACCCTACGTCTGGCAACTACATCAATCCACGTGGCTAGACTCACCCGATGCACGCCGCACGCTCTCCGTCACTCTCCACGCTCCACCGCGGCCGTCCGTCCTAAAGTTGGAGCACCACTTTGTCCTAGCTTGGTATTTATGCATCTTTATGGTTGTCACTTAATTGGAGCGTTTTGTCGCCACCCCGTTACTGCTGACTACCGACTGGCACGTTTCTTTGTCAAACGTTAAAAAAATATGTTAAATTGCTGTCAATCATTCAACACTATAGTAGAACGTGAACTTGATTAAAAGCATTATTTACAAAGATATTGAAATTTTTTTTAAGACGCCGACCTGATTGTTAAATCGATTTTGCAAGACTCATATAACATTAAAATAAACGTTCCTAACTCCAAGGAAGAAAATAATAGTTTATGATTTAATAGATATGTATTTATGTAATCTATTTGCTGGCTGCTGTTACAGAAATCGAACCTGCTACTTTTTTAAACTTATTTTATGAACTTTCTTTCTAAAGCCTGTCATAATGATTATATGTAGGTATTATTAACTATTATTAGAAATTCATACAAAAAGTAGAGAAACCAATGCCATATATGTTTAAAGTAAAAGTAAAAACCCCGAAAAAAGACATTAATCAGTAAATAAATAAATAAATTAGATGTCCAATTCATTTTATAGCATTGTTTCGGTTGCCGACAAAACCCAAATTGTTTTTAGGTATAAAGCCCGAAAACTACGATTATTTTTCTCTCAGTACCTTTGTACACAACCATTCGACTTCCGACCTAAATGAGTGGATGATTTAATGCCGGCCTGCTAGAGCGGCTAGAGGCTAGAACCTCAATAATCTACTATGAAGTATCTGTCAATATGCTCCTGGCCAACTTAACCACTTAATCAAATGTCTGGTTGTATCGTTGCGCCGCTTTTATTCGAGGGATGATTAATGGCCTCTGCTCCGTAGAGACAACACTTCATACAGGCTCTCGAAGGATTCGCGGAAAACCCGCAGTACGAAGGAACACCAAATTATTTAATGCCACTTGTGTGCGAATTGAACTATCTAGAAACATCTCAATGTTTGATTTATTACTATCTACACATCTGCAATGAGCTAATCGTCATTTGAATCCGCATTCGAACACACTAATGCAACGGTAAAACCTGTCAATTTGGATTTTACAAATAGACTACCGTCAATTACGCCAAGAGTTTCTGAATAATTGTAGGACCCGTCGAACCAACATTTTTTACATACCCGTGTAAGTTGCAAGGTTTCTTGAAGCATTTACACCAAACATATTCGAAACGAAGCCTTTTCATATGAAGTTTTGTAATTAATGTGTATTACTGCTCAGAAAAAAATATACACGTTCTCTGAAATACACCGCATCTTTTCAAAGAGTTCGCTTAAATAACTTTAAAAAAGCTCTATTCTGCTCAAATTCATTATACATGTTATGTTCCATTTACATAATATATTTTAAATTCTGGTTAATACTCCGTACAAAGCTTGTTTTATTCTGTTAAAACATCTAAAGTATACTTATGTACGAAAGGGCAAAATCTTTCAGCGTATTTGATATTCAAATTAGTTGTTGAAGTTTGAATTGTTTGAAACGAACTAATTCCGATACGCCACACGCATGCGAGTATGTGGAGTCAAATAATGTCACTTTTCATTATTGTGAAATATTCATAAAATCCGTGCGCTACATTTTCTACATTACATTGCAAAAAACGGAAAATGTCCGCTTTGAAGGAACATTACTCCTTGATTCTAAATTTATTACGCACAATATGGCTTAGGCTCTCGGGGGTTTCGCCTTCTGAGCCAAAAACGTAATATAGTGTGACAGCCTGTGATTGAATTATAGATATTTCACATTATGGATTTATTACAAGCTGTGAACTATCGGTGTAATATGTATCAAAAATCGGTTTTACGGTGTGATTTATAGCCCCTTTTAGCCCCTGTGTTTGCACTACTATCATTATATCCCCAAGAGGTATCTCCAGCTCCACTCTGCGCTTGCTTTTCCGTGAGAAGCGTTTTTATACACTGCTCTGTAGTGTTGACAGAATCTTTTTTTAAGTGTATGAAATTTCAATTTCTATTCGAAACACAATTTTCTTAAACTTCCTCAGGAAATCCAATTATTTTTATAATATATTAAACCAACTCCTTTTGTCTTTATGTGTATGTATTTCTCACGGATTGGTGTTTGAATGTTAGTATTTAATTGCAAAAGTTTTCAGCGTGTTCTGTATTCTGTCGCGTTCTCACCTCGCCTTGCGTTTCAGAAGGCTGTGTACTCCATCCCGTAGTCAGCGGGATGTTTATTTACTTTACTATACCTGCAGTCTGCAAGATTTGGAAGTTTTCTCTCTGGTTGGGTTTATTTTTTGACGTATTTCAAAGCTGGTTGATTCTGCAGAGGGATATTTCCGAGAAGCTGGCGCTGCGCTGGTTAGTTCTTTTTCTGCGGATCCACTGACAGGTGGCGACAACTTTAGTATCCTTCGTTCGGGATACTTTTCTTCTGTTCTTTTTTATATCTTTATGTAGCCGTCCGGAACGCTATTCGGCAATGGCGATTTATGTATTTTGCCAGCAAAATAAAAATGTTAAACAAAGTGCAACTTGTTGATTTTTTGCCGTGGCTAATGGGATAATATTTAACAATCGAAACACAAGAACTTCTAAAAGGAAGATCGTAATCATTTTTATAATATTGTGTGGTGTAAAGGGTAAATTAAGGGCGTCTTGGTGTTAAAAGTAACAGCAGTGTCGTTGAATTATTTATGTTCCACCTTTTCCTTACAGAGTTGAACCTAATAAGTTGACATCCTCACTTAAATCGGCTGCTTCGTAGGTACGCAGCATGCAGCAGGCAGCAGGCGACAGAAGGCCTGACGGAGCTCCAATCATCTCAATGAAAGCCGCCAGTGTGGAAGTACCGCCAGTAGAGTGATGAGAGTTTTGCCCATTGAAGGAAGGTGGATTATCCGTTTATTGGAAGTTCAGGTTGGCGCAATACAGCCTCCTCCGACAATCCATCTCCTTTGCAAGATGCAACGCCGCGTCATATCGGGCGCCCTTTGATCGTTCCGGTCCCGGTTCGGGAATATTCTTAACAACACGACCATAGGGAGAAATCCAAACAAACTTACTATTAGGTTTCCCGTATATTTGCTGCAACTCTTTCGTCTAGTCTTTTTTGCACTAATCGTAAAAGCTTTCTCTCAAAATTAATATTATTTAAAAATTTCAGACGCTTAAAAAACGTTAAGCCTTAAAATACTTTAAATGCTTATTTTTAAGAGAAATTGTTCAACCCAAATGAAATTTAATCACTTGATGGTACTCCGCTGTAAAAACCACCTACTTTAAAATGACTAGACATTAATCATGATATCGTCTCTGAAAAACGCAACTTAGCGAAATTCTTCAATATATTTAATTCTATATTTAAGTATTACCTTTTCGGATGTTTTACAAAATCATTTATAATGTTTTTATTAATGATGCTTTTTGAGTTTAAAGTTATCTTCCAATAATTTATTATTTCGATTTACCATGCTATGATTCACTCACATCTAATATATCTCGCCGGAATCTGGGGATTTGCTACAAAAAAAATGATTTCAGAAGTCCAAGTCGTCCAAAATAGAGCCCTGCGAAATATTTTCAGTTTACCTTGGGACACACATGTCAAAGACATCTACAGAAACACCCAAATACTTCCTTTTAATACCATTCCCACTTTTGAAATAACGAAAACTATATTACAAGTAATTCAACACTCGGCACATTCCAACACTACACTCTATTACAATCGCGACGTACACCAACACAACACAAGAAATCACAACAAACTTCATATACCAAAAATCAAATCAACAAAATATGGACTAAGATCCCTAGAATACATAGCTCACACAAAATATAATCAACTACCCAACGAGATCAAATGTGCAAGTCAATGTAAAAAGACCCAAACTAACATGCTCAAACTTCATCTTATTAATGACTTTCTGAAATAATAATGCTGTGTATGTCCCCATCATATGTCCATTTAATACATACAGCTATATATTTCATGTAATGCGTATCATTCCCGCAATGAGTTTATTAACTCCTGGGAGTACAATGCTTTATATAATATACTATATTCTGTATTGTATACTTTTGATAAATAAAATAAATAAATAAAAATTTCAAAAACTCAAGTCTAGCGGTAGGTATTTATAGTTTCTATTATTTCGGCAACTGATTCAGTACCGCGGCTTATTCTCATCTGCCTTTCGGTAAAGGAAAAGTGCGCTAAACAATCAGTTTACAGTAGAATGTGTGAAAATTTTCTTGGCACCTTTTACCTCACCATAAAATGCACATTAAAAAGCCGCTTTCAGCGGTTAAATCCTTCCGCCTAAGTACCACTTTTATATAAAAAAAAAAAAAAACAAAGTAATATTTTTTAAACGCGTACTTTCATGCCATAATGCCATTGGGTTGTGTATTTTTTCATAGAGAAGTAATTAATATACGTACAGGTACATTGATTTTGTCACGAACTCATCCCCTTTGCGTTTTAGCATCTATAGCCCTTAAGAATACTCTTTCAGACATAACGATATCGCCGGTATAACTGCCGATGTGTCGTTAAAACAAAGTAGATATTTTTTGACGGTTTCCAATTTATTGCGGAAGCCACTTTAAATGCTCCAAATACCAGAGCTTACCTGGAATATTATGGATAATCCTGCCAGATTTGATACTCCACCCTTGTAATATTCTCTCTGTATATAGACTCTGAAGTGTCATACCACCCACCCACTCATGAATTCACCCTTGTGAAGTTGCACCCAACCTTTTGGTATTAGTATAGGTTTCAGGTATTACTATGTTGGCTTTCGCAATTTAGATCTAAAGTCTTCTTCTAACTATCTAACTTCTATTTATTATTATGAAGTCGACCGTAAAGTGCAACTTATTACGCATTCCGGAATTTTACCGATTTATAAAATATTAAGTTCCGTCATTTTAAGTTCCAAAATAATAAATAAAAATTTTGAAGATAATATATATGCAATTGTAAAGCAGTGACGTAATATTCCCTCGATTGAAAAAAAATCGCAAAGTATGCTCAGAAAATTATTAAGGCACCATATCCCGGCTCAAAAAGAAGAAGATGGAAAGATATGTAATTACGAATGTTGGAGAGAGTGCGCTAGTATTTAAAACGGTAAAATTGAAGCGATAATTGTGAAAATGTTTAATAAAACACGACTCGTTTAAAATATATCAAAAATATCTTCAGAACTGTCTAAACAGCATTTATATAGAAACACTGTGAATTTTTTCATATCAACTAGTAAAATAACTGAATCATGCGTGAAAATAATCATTTCGGAGCATAATTTGCGATTTTTTCTATCGACGGAATTTCTATGATTTGTGTTTCGGCGTGGGGAATGTATAGATATTATCTTCAAAAATAACACATGTTTTTTTTTAAAGCTTAAAAACTTCAAATTTTTAAGGGGGATATGTAAGAAATCGGTGGAAATTCGGCTAGCGGCGGCTCAGAAAAACACATTTTGCTCTGTGATCAAACATTTTACAGGTATGAAAAAAATTCCAGTATATTTTTAAATGCTTAGACATTTGTCGAGAGTTTTTGGCTTTATTTTAGATAAGTTACCTTTTATTAAATCCTTTCACAATTTTTGCTTAATTATTATCGTTTTTTTAGTATTAGCGCGCTCTCTCTAACATTTGTATTTACGTATATCCCTTCTTATTCTCTTTGAATGCTTACTACGAAGCCTTAAAGTGTCATTGTTTAATATTCTATTCAAAAATAAGTCTACCATGTCAAATATATGGATATATCAGCTTTATAAACATTTTATTGCTCTGACAAATTCATATTTTGAGATAAGGATATTGTACGAAAATATTCACATTCATATTTGACATGTAAATTTTCCGAAATTATTTCATCTAAAAGAAATACAAATCATCAGTCTCACAGTATCACAAAACTTTAGGTTTAATGAGATACGCTTGGTAAATTTCTCAATTCATTGAAGAATATTTACGCTAACATGTACTTTGAAAGTTTGTGAAGGTTTTTTTCTACGTTATTTTTAAGTTAGTTGAAAAAGATAAATACGATCCTGTCCTTTGATATGGGATCCTAGTAACTTTGTGTGAGAAGTCTTTTAGCTTCTCCTTCTGCTTACCGGTATGTTCATTGGAAAGCTTTGTCTCAATACCGTTACCTCCTCTGGACAAACTACGGATAGTAAGGAATTCTCCAGAAAATAGCGCACAGCTGTAGCACCACCGCTAGCAAGTAGAATCGACTGGATATTATAATTGAAAAGTATGGAAGTTTATGATTAACTTCAATGTTTGCCTTTATTCTGCTTGGTAATTTTCGTGATCCTTGTTTACTTTGGGATATCTAAATGACAGAGCCTCGCTTGCGTCTCCCAGGAAATGACTGACCACGTTTTTAGTCTTTCTTTTTGGCTGAATTATGTTTTCATTTGCGCCTTTTTCAAGCCTTCCCCCTAAAACTTAAACTCATAGAGTTTTAATGCACACTTAAACTCATAGAGTTTTAATGCAGGTGATTTTCAAATGAAGACGGCACTGTAGAAGTGGTCCAAACATTACTATATAGAGCCATAATTAACTCCGGCCAAATGCGCTTATTGTTATTATCTTCTCTGGTCGATAGAAATTTGAAACACAATTACTCCTTATCGAGACTCCCTTTGTTCAGCGGGGCTACAGTAACATCTTGCTTTCTTTCTTGCTGCATCTTTTGCTGAATCTTTTTTTCTTTGTATATTTCTTCCGCATCCTTTGTGGTTCAGTAAAAATCTCGTGCTTTTTATCGCAGTTTTCTCTCCAGCCTCTAGGAAATTCAGAATGCGTGACATTATTCGTTCAACATCAATTACTCACTAAATTGATTACGGCCGGACATTTTAAGAATAATGTGTGTATCGTGTCTGTCGCGAATATCCGATCGGTTCTATTTTGGATCGATGTATAAAGTATTTTATCGGCAATAAATCACCCTTTAACAGCAACGTGGGTTATGTCTTCTCGAGAATAAGAAGGGATCCTCTTGGGAATCTAGTACCTATATTATACCTTCTGCATCCTCACCGCATACTTCACATGCTTCTAGCATCCGATATAATTATTATTATTGCCTATAGTACCTAAGTTATAAGGGATACCAGACTACGTCTTTAGCTAACTAGCAGAATTCCAGAAGACATATTTATACGTATTTAAAGTCGTGAATGACAGCAGCAAACCCGTCCTTAATAAGAAGATTAATAAAACATGATATGTAAGTGAACGCGGCGAATGTTTAATAGTAAAAACAATTAATGGCCTCAGCAAGACCAAATCAGATCGGCTTTTTACCATCAAAGTAGACTTTTCAAGATAAAATACATGTTTTCTTGTAATTCGTTTATTATCTTAAAACGCTGTTCAAGGCCTTTGAATTCCTAAATGAGGTAATAAAAAAATACCGAGCTTTCAAAATTAACATTCATTCATGGCGAGATTACACTGGAAATACTTAGTTATCCAAATTGGGTCTTGCTTTGTGGGCATCGGAATAAAAATCCTAGGATTCTTATAAAGAAAAAGTCAACCTTCGCTGAAGAAAGGTCGTCAGTATCGCGGAATTCATACCAATGAGCTGCCGTCTCTCTCAGGCCTACTAGCACAGGCCCTAGCCACTTGCCGACTGGATATTCTATTCACTCTATAAAATCCCAGAAACAAAGGTCCGCAATAATAAACCAACAATAGAATCCTCCAGGTATTCCACTGTTTTCTTCGGGGAATTCGGATTTTTTCAACCCGCGTCATTCCAAGCTTTTGTTTTGATAAAAGCAAACCGTATCCGCAGTGACGAAGTTTAAAAAAATTGAATTGATTATTTTGTTACAAATATCTTCTTATATATAAAAATGAATCGCTAAATGTGTTGCTAAACGCAAATCTCGAGAGCAGCTGAACCGATTTCGCTAATTCTTTTTTTAGAATATTCCTTGAAGTACGAGGATGGTTCTTACGGAGAGAAAAATTAAAAAATTTGCGCAGAAAATTGGAAAATTTCAGAAAACCTAACGACTATCGCACGTTTGACAGTTCGCGTGTTTGAGAATGACATTTTGCAAAACAATTCTATTTTTTGAAAATCTTTAGGTTGATGAATTTATTTAAAGTAAGTACTCCCCTAATAGTTTGAATCGAATCAAGAATCTTGATATTTTAAATAGGTACCGATGTTAGGTACCAAATTTAATACACATGAAAAAATGGAAATTTGAATAAAAATTATAAAAGGTGGCACGCGGGCTGTTTAAAAACTGAATGTACTGGGATTGAATATATGGAACACAGGATGAGTGTTGGCAGGACGAGGGAGCGGGAAAGTTAAGAGGGAAGGCGGGTTAGGTGGAAGGGGAACGCCGGAGGGGAAGGGGACACTTGAGGGGGGAGGGGAACTCGGGAAGGGGGTTCGCGGGACGGAGGAAAGGGGAGGGGAGAGTGGAGTGGGGAGAGGGAAGGTGGAGGTGACGGAGTGGGAACGCGAGAGGGGAAGAGGACGCAGGAGAAGAAGGGGAGGCGGAAGGGGAACAGGACGAATGGGAAAGGACACTCAGGGAGAAACAATTTCTTTATTAAATGGCATAGCAACGCATGCCGGGACCAGCTAGTTAATTATAAAAGTTTTGAAATTTGAATTGAAACATCCATAATTAATCATTGAAATTATTTTTCTATAATAATTATTAAGTATTTCTCTTTCATGTAGGTACATATAGTTTTCCCAGAAAGAGTCTTTGGAGTGTTTCCAGCTTACGTAGCTTTTTCAGTTGAGAAACTTTTATATTTTTAATAATTCCCTAATTGGTTTTTTATGTGAGTCCGGGCAGCGTATTTCCAAAACCTATACCGGTTCAGTCGCTTTACATTTTCAATATCAAAATTTAAATATTTAAAAATAAAATTATTAATTTCTAATATACAGTTCAGTTTCAGTGCCGGCAACCCGGGCGTTAATTCATTTTTCACTTATTTACATGGTTTTATTTTACCCACCTCAATAGACAAAGTCTGTTCCGAGGTAGGTAAATAACATTTTATATTTATTAAAAAGGATATGAATCAAAGTAGATATACTATATATAAAAAGATTAAAAAGTAGTATAAAAAGATAAAAAAAATAATGTGAAAGTATAAATGATAAATAATAATGATAAAAAAGAAGTAGGTATAAAAAGATTAAAAAAATAATGTAAAATTATATGCCTATATGCACTTTGCCTATTTCTATGCCTACTATGCTTATATGATAAAAAATATATATATGAAAGATAAAAATTTAAAAAAATACTATGAAAATATATACCTATATGTACAAACATGTACATTTTATTTTCCATATATATCTATACAAACACACATATGTACATATACACATGTATACACACATACACACATACATGCATACACACATGCATGCATACATAGATATATACACATACACACAAACATGCATACGTACATAATGTTTTTATATTAAATATCTACGTATAAATTTTGTTTTTGTTTTTGTTATTTGACTTATTTTCGTAAAAAGATTCGAAAGATTATTTTATCTAGATTTTAAAACAATTTGTGTTTCTGCATAGTGATAAAAAATTATCATTATAGAGGTGTATTTACAATATATGGGAATAATATTAAAATTTAAATATTTAGAAATAAAATTATTAATTTCTAATATACACATCAGAAAGATTATTTTATCTAGATTTTAGAACCATTTTTGTTTTTGCAATGTGATAAAAAATAACCAATATTACCGCTACAGCTACTGAATCGGTATTGGTTTTGGAAATACGCGTCCGGGCATCTATTACCTCCATGGTTAACTACACTTTCATTACTTAGAGAGGTTGGAATGAAATGTTTTAAATCATTTCAGGCAAACGTGGTTTCAAAGAGACGTGTTAACTTTATTAGTTTATGCCTTTATTATTCAATAGAATCTTGACATTGGAAAGAAATTAGCAAATTGCTCAAGGATTTTGAATAGTATAATAGTTACATTACAGATATTTTTCATTAATAGTTTAATGATAAGGTTTTGAATTATTATTAAATAATTGCTTTTATTATATAACTCAGCCACCTCTGGTCTGGAGGCCCAAAATACGTGAAAAAACCCTCGACTCTGTGCAGAAACGGGCGGTCCGTCTGAGAGATTCTCCTAGTTTAACAAACGGATTGCAATCTTCCATTTCAATGGAAGATGCTCCGAGGAACTAGCGTCATTGATCCCTTCGGCACCGGTGCGTAGTCGGGAAATACGCCAAACGCGTGCCCAGTATGTGTACACGGTTGACATTTGTCACATGAGAACGGGTCGCTTGCGGGACTTGTGTTCAACGCTCGGCTGTGGAACTATTTGCCGACTTTTGTGTTTGCTCCTTCTTACAACATGGGTCTCTTCAAGACCAATGTTCATTCCTTCATCTCCTCAAAAAGACCCTCCACACTGCATTTCAAATGACGGGAAATTAATTTCCTCAGGGCCTCCTGTGTGGAGTTAATGTAAAAAAACTATTGATTCGAAGTAGGGTTGCCAAGTCGGTTTAAACTTTGTATTGGCATCTTCTCAACGGTTTATTTTACAGTCAGTGGATGAGTTTATGTTCGATTGATTATTAGCAACACTGCTTTATGCATTTATTGATTGTACCAATACTAGCGGTCTTAGAGGGAAGCATGGAATTGATTGGAAGATACTCTCAGTATCGCCCTGGTGTAAGACCACCGTTCGGAATTGAGACGTTGCTTGACATTGCTTTAGCCGTGTTTGGTGACCAGATCTGAATAGTCAGGTACTTCTCCATCTTCCTCTTTCCTATCTCCTTCCGTTCCCCATTACCTTCAGCCAATTGGGGATGCCATAGTCCATTGGATCCGAGCGGTTGGGAGCAGCTAGGACTCTTGTACAGTATTCACATAATTTTTTGAACTGAAACTTCTTTAGAGCCGTTAGTGACTTGAAATTCGGATGAAACGAAAATGCGTCACAAAGCGTTGTGGGAAAGGTGCCTGACTAGTCTCAGCGACCAGAGAGCTAGACAGACATCAAGCGAACGGGGGTTCGGATACTACGAAATCCAAAAAAAAAACATTTTTATTTTGTGAAATCAATTTCCAATCTTCAAATCACTTTAAAAGAACAAGCAAAAGAAAAGAAATCGACATCTAGCGACTTTCTAGTTTGACTTCTACTGCGTGTAATTACACACTCTGATTTTTTTTTAAACAGAGGAAAGACGAGGGTAGACATACTGCAGTAGAAATAAGACGGAGATAGGAGTATCAGGACAACGTTAAGTGAATGTAAGTAAATAAAAGATATTCCAGAAAGTCACGACGCAATCAATAGAACCAAAAACTTGTGTCGGGTTATTTTAAAACCAGTCATCGGATAAAACCGGTTTCTTGAACCACAAACAGGTAAGTCTAATAAGGTGATTAATTGGAGGCCCTGGTTTGTTTGAACTCTAATTAGGCCTCCACCCCTCGCTGTCAACAGATATTTGCGTTTCCCGAATTGTTGGTACGAAGCCACTTACTGGTGTAATATGATCACCTTACGAAACCGTGATTTCCGCTCCCAAATAGCCATTATTATTTTAACAACCGCGTTTTAAAGCTTGATATGTGTTTAGTGTTTACTTCAAATCTGAGTATTAGATTTTCTTGGAAGTAGAGGCTTTATGGGCTAGTTTCAAATCGTTTGAACTGCCTCAGAACAATATATAACATCTTATTTTAGGTATTATTGTTTTAGTAATGTAATTGTAATACGTGTATCGTAATCAAATGTGTATTACTTAATAATATGTACATATACAGGCTGTAACAGCACGTTCCCGAAAGATTTATGTCATCGATTCCTCAGCACATTTGGAGTGAAAGTGTAGATGTCGCTTTGCTATCCCATGATTTTTTTTCTATTAAAAATGAAAAATATTTTTCAATATATAACATCTTATTTTAGGTATTATTGTTTTTGTAATGTAATTGTAATACGTGTATCGTAATCAAATGTATATTACTTAATAATATGTACATATACAGGCTGTAACAGCAAAGAAAGATTTATGGCATCGATTCCTTAGCATATTTGCAGTGAAAATGTAGATGTCGCTTTGCTATCCGATAATTTTTTTCTATTAAAAACAAAAATATATGTTTTTCTATCGCACTTCGTAACTGAGTAGTTGGATGTAACCAGAACGGGTCACTTGATGGGCATTCCGTCTCGTTTCAGCAACATGGAAACACGGGAAAAGGGCGCCTATCACGTGATCCCGTCGTCATGCGCATTAGTGTGTATCATTGGCGCGACGTGTGAGGGAAACAACTTTTAGGTTTTTAATTTAAAAAAATCGTCGGAGAGCAAAATGACGTCTATACATGGTGTCCGGAAACTCGTAGTACAAGCGGGAAACTGGTAAATCTACATCACATTAGGAGTCGATTTGTGATGTAGATTTACCAGTTTTTGATTTGAGCTTTCGTTTTCGAGTAAATCGGGTCGGATGTTGGAATTTTTTTGGTTAAATTTGAAGAAATTTTTCACTAGGGGGTTGATTTCTGCTGTGTAATGTCTTATAAAATGCATCGAAGGGTAAACCGGGCTCAAAATTTTTTTAACCCTTTAGTTGCCGAAAAAATGGAAAAATAGAAAAAAAATAATATTAAAATCGAATTGCTCAGATCGAAAAAAATAAGTTTTTTTGGTTCTCTGCGTTATGTAGATTCACCAGTTTCCCGCTTGTACTACGAGTTTCCGGACACGTTGTATATTTTATTCCAAATATGCTCAGGAATCGATGGTTAAAATCCTTCGGGTACGTTCTGTTGTTACTCCCTGCGTATATATTTTTATGTACGTGTACGAGTATATAATGTATTTACACATTTGGGGGTTAATGTTAGAAGTTCCTACGTCAGTTTTGGTAATTTCATTTTGGTAAAAGAAGGACTGTAAAATCTCCCTTATCCGAATCAGATGCTCTAGATGTAGATTGTTGAAATTGTGACCTTATCAAGGGGGTTCAAAATGGGGGGAGGGGTCCAGTAAAATCTCATCAAATCACATTTAAACCTAGGGGGGGTCAATAAAAATCTCACGTCAACTTTAAAAGAATATAAATTATTATAGAAAATCTAGAGTGGATACACGAAGATGCAGATACTTCTGATGACTATCTTCCTGTACTACCAAAAAACATGGCCGTCATGTGTCCAATTATTTCAGTAGAAAAAGTACATGAATATCCATGAGATGAGTTAGAAATAAAGGAAGGTGGTGATGTTGTCTATTTTTACTTTTAATTTTATTAAATTTGCCATAGTATACCTGAAAGTAATATTATTTTTATTTTTTATAAAAATAAATGTAGTTCTAAACTGTAGTGTAAATCTCACGTGAGGAGGAGGGGGGGTCCCACCAAATCTCACATAATCTCACCAAAGGGGGTGGGGGGGGTAGAACTCTAAATTTAAAAAAAAACAGCTCACATATTTAGTATATGCCCTCAAAAGTAGAATTAAAATTTATGACTCAGCGCATAGAAAACGATAAACAATCTTCATCCCTGGGTGATTCAGAAAATTGACAAACATAGGCATACTAGCATTAAGCCCACGACATATATTATTTTTTTGAGATTTTCACGGCAGAGAAGTATTATGCTGATTTATTTTTGATGTACTATGCCGTGGTGCCCTACCTCCTTCTTGCTGTGGCAATATAGGTTTTTTTAGAAACATTGTTTTCCTTCCAAAAAACAAAGGAACTCTAAGTCTATAATACCAGGTAATATTTGTAATACCCACATGAGGTAAACATTTTGAGACGCAAAGAATGCCGTTCTTTTTATGTAAAGAGCAAGTAGAATTATGTTCAATAAATTTGAATCATCCTCTTTCATGTCAAATGAGAATCAATAAAATTAAGGAATTAAAAAAATCAACCCGTGAAGACATCGTTTTTTACTACGAACATCTATTTTTATTGTGAAGTGAAACAATTTCGATTTCCGTCGGGGTCGTGCGCACCTAGTAGCGCTACCTTTTGGGTCGGCTAATAGCTAGTGACAATTTCAGATAATTGCTCAATTGGTCAATTTCCACTTTCAAAATTTTGCATTCATTCATTAAAGAAAACAAAATCGAAATTCAAATATGTGTATTAAACAAAACCTGGAGCATCAATTTCTTTTAAGTCGTTGGTCATGGTATCGCCACAATGAACTTGCTGACATCGGCATCCTGCATCGGGCGGACAAGGCCTGGTGCCTCGTTGACAGACTGCGGAATTAGAGTTGGGACAAAACGCCGCGCGCCACTGAACCCGTTCTGCTGAAACGGTCCGCGCCCATAGCCCGACATCACGAGTAACACGAGACGTTCGCTCTCTGTGCAACTGTGCACTGTGCAGTATTCTCTGCCTGACTCTAGATCCTGTAGCTCTAGGACAAACTATCTACTCCATAATGCAGACGATGTATCTATACAATATGTAAACTCAACACAGGAGGTCCTAAGGGAAACCTCATAGCCTATGTCAACTTTCGGGATGGTGTACAGAGGGTTTTCGAAGTGAAAACTTCTTTAGCACAGATGTGATTTGAAACTCGGTGAAACGGAAACGACATTTAAAAGAGACAAACACATACATCTATAGGAATTAGCCTGCGAGAGAATGAAATGGTATAATCGGTCTGCTCTTTGTGCGGTGCTTCGTAGCCTTCCCACTCTTGTTTACTATAGTTTTCTGAAGGTTTCGCTTTTACCGCGTGTGAATTGCACTCTTTTTTTTTAAAGGAAAGGAAAGGTGGCAAGTGAGTCTTGGACTTTGGAATAAGAATAATGCTCGATTAGTTGTTTTGGGGGAGTTAAAATATTGAATATATGTAATGTGTGCGTAATTATAATTTTAAATTAAATTAAAGTCATAAACATCATCTTACCTTATCTTGTGAACAAGCCAATTTCAAAAAGCTAAGATACGTAAAACTAAGGCAGAGAATGCTAAAATGTTATGTTTGGTCAGTCTTGCTGTAACGTGGATGTGAATCACGGACGTTGAAAGTAAATACCATGAACAGGTTAGAGGCTTTTGAAATGTGGCTTCACCGGAGAATGCTCAAGGTCCCATGGACCGTCATAATCACCTACACAGAAATTCTCGGGCGGGCTAGAGCAGATAGAGAACTGCTTAAATTAATAATAATCAGGAAAATTTCATATCTGGGTCATAAACTTCGAGGGGAGAAGTATCACTTTCTCCATTTAATATTGAAAGGCAAGATAGAGGGTCGCCGAGGGCCTGGTAGGAGACAAATGTCGTGGCTACGAAATATACGAGAGTGGACCGGCATTAGAAGTGTGAAGGAACTATTCCGGGCAGTGCAAGACATTGGAGGGGACCCACCACTTTCCCACGGCTGTGTGAGGAAACTGATTGTTTAACCTCCTTAGCCGCACACGTCAGGACTCTAATTTTTTGTAAAAAGGAAGCTGCATTTATTTTTGAAACGAATCTAGACCCTCCAGTGCAAGACAGAGAGACATTTTCAAGAGTGATCGCCAACGTCGGGGGGACCTGATAGGGCACACAAAGAAGAAGAAGAAGACATGTAATTAGGCACCTCAATACTATTTTTTTTTCTTTTTTACCAATATTTCCCACTGCCATATTACCATTAACATTATTTTACTGGTTTTCATCAATGATTTGACAAGAACCGTATATTGAAATACCAGAAGAATTAACAGAGCATTCCCATTAGAAGTGTATGTTCTGGAGAGTCCGAAAAATTATGATCTCTCAAACGATTTGCTCGTTTTTGGACAGAGTCAATCAATAGAAACATTCACAAAAGTGACTGCCATAATATGCTGAATCGCTCTTTCGATTCGTTATTATAAAAGTTTGCTATTAGATTCCTTTAATATTTTCCATATTTTAACTCCAACTGACTAACATTGGCTAATACAAATATTTCTATAACATCTAATATTGGGGAATTTCGCAGGAGAAGGAAGGTGGAGAATGGAGAAAGGGTTAAGGGAACCCGGTTATTCAGATATTGTAACAGAACTAAACATGGTTAGAAGATTTTAGTCATATTTCAATTTTGAACGGCGACCGCGGCGGTCTTTCAGCAAAACGAGTTTTATATTAACTTCCATTCTGCAATCATTGGTTTCAGCGATCCTTAACTTTAAGGGCTTTAAACGTAAGCATTCATCCGGTTACAAACCCTTTATAAATCTAAAACATTTAACCTGCAGATGTTTTTTCATTCAGTCTAATGCCCGCATTTAATGTCGCAATATTTTGCAGGTGACCCGAGGTCTTGGAATTTATTTTATTAATGTTTTCTTTTTTTACGCTTGACCGTGGCAGCTTAAGCTTTGGCCATTTTTTTCAAGGTAAGAATGCGGTGTTCCGTGGCTATACACAATGGTTAAGGCTTCTCGGGTGTTAGACGCTGCATCCGGGAGCCTTAATCATTTCCCTTAACGCTGCGCTGTTATTAAATATTTAATGAATGTTATCTCAGTAATCTGCTCGGGAATCTGTGAATGGCGGTGAGGGTGGTGGAGGGTGGATCCTTAATAGTAATAATACAAACCACGGAGCGTGCCGTTAATTTTCTTAAGCGAGATAGATATTTTGTCCTGCCGGTAAGCGCAGTTAACTTATAGCGTCTAAGCTCGCGTAGTTAAAATATGCAGTGATAACAGTGCGTCACGCGTCAACCGTCAGTGCTTTTAATAATACAGTTGCTCTATATTATTAAATCTTCAGCATTTAAAACCCATATGGGCCTATAATATTATAATAAATACATAGCTTTTAGATAAATGAAACAATTTAACTTTGTTTGAACCACTTTTATATTTGAGTAAATCCGACCGGTTTCAAATATAAAAGTGGTTCAAACAAATTTAAATTATTTCATTTATCTATAACTAGCAGACCCGGCCACACGTTGCTGTGGCTAACGAAACACAACGCCATTACCCAATCTTTATAAAATCCACACCACCCGCTTGCCAGCTGCCCGCTGCCTGAATTGAATATTTGAATTTCTCGACTTTTCTCTACTATAATAAGCATGTTTTTATACATATAAACCTTCCTCTTGAATCACTCTATCTATTGGTGAAAACCGCATGAGTATCCGTTGCGTAGTTTAAAAGATCTATGCGCACATACATTTTGAGCGACTTCATCAAATAAAATAATTCAAATTAAATACCTACTACTCTAGGACATCTATTTTCCAATTTCTTCCGTAGAACGAATTTCAAAAGTGACTATAGTACGGCCCTCCAGCCGTTTTAAATCGCACAAAAATATGTTTTCCTTGAATTTCTCGGCTTTTCTCTAATATAATTTACATGTATTATACACATAAACATTCCTCTTCAATCACTCTATCTATTCGTGAAAACCGTTGCGTAGTTTAAAAGATTAACGCGCACATACCTTTTGAGCGACTTCATTTTATACTATTAATGTAATGATGGATAACCACAAAGTTATAGCTACATTCAAAAGTACATATCTTTTAATTAAATAAAGACAATATTAGCGAAAATCAATCGAAAGTCGACGTGTGATATAGTTAAATATGACCGAATCGGATAGGGACACATTAGCTCAGCAGGTAGAGCTCTGCCCCGGCGAGGCGTAAGTCCTGGGTTCGAGACCTAGTTGTGACCGTATCTTTTTCATGATTTTAATGTTTTAATACATTCGATTGAGTTTCATTAATATTGTCTTTATTTAATTAAAATATTACAATTTGCGGTTTTACTTAGATATTAAGTTAATGTAGCAAACAGAATGTCTTTTGTTCATTAGTATATATACAAACTTTTACAAAGTAACGAATAGTTTATGTAGAAAAAAGTAGTAAAAGTATTTTATGTTTTTATTGTTTTTCTACGCGGTAGGTATTATTGTTTGCAATTTAATTTTTAACCTCACTAGGACAAGCCTGTGTTGAGGTTATTAATTTTATAAAGTACATAATAAAAATAACACAAAATAATATAGGCATTGAAAGCATTATGTCATGCAATATTCTTCTATTTTTTAAAAAAAGTATGCATTTTTTTCTGTTATTTTTAAATAATAAGTAAAGGCATAAGTAGACAATAAAACAATCTATTATACTCTATTCGTCCCTATAATGACTTCAATATATTTTTAAAAAGTTAACGTTGCTCAAACTTTCAAATTCAATTATCTCGAAACTAGTATTTTTGCTTTTCCGCAGTAAGCCCACGAGATTACCTATTATGCTAAAGCATGGGTGGCCAACCTTTCCAGCAGTCGGGCCAGATTTTAGAAATTAGATTTCCTACCGGGCCGCAGAACAAAATTTCTTTGATTATTCAAAGATAACAAGAAATATATTGTTTTTTTAAGATGATATAACCAAGATGAAAATCAAACATATTTATTAGATTAGAGTTGGGCAATACAAAAAAAATTAATAAAAAATGAACAAAATATAATAAATTTTAGTAAGACGTGTGATTTTGTTTGTCAGAAATAAGTGCGAAGTTGATAACCATTGATGTTGTTTCTACAGTACGCAATTTCCAAATGCTCATCAGTGATCGTGTTCTCATTTGAGATTTAATATGCTTCGTTCGACTAAAAATCTGTTCACACGTCTAGTCTTCAAATAGGGAAATCATCGATAGAGAGCATGTTTGTAAAATGCAGGATATTTCTCCTTGTCCAAATATGTTTTGTAAAACTCTTCCAAACCAACCTGATTGAATTTCTCCTTTGTGATTGTTTGTTAACACGTATATACCATAGAAGAACTTGTCACGATAGTCGAATCAATGTACTGAGATACTTCGAAACGTACTGAGATACTTCCATTTATGAGATATGATACGAACTACGCATGTTGGAATGTTCTTGTAGGGTTTTATGTACACTAAAAGAAAAAAAAATGTGCATATGCTCCGCGGGCCAGCGGGCCGCATGTGGCCCGCGGGCCGCGGTTTGGCCATTCTTGTGCTAAAGGAAACCAATAATGTAAAAATATTAGTGTGGTGTAATGTAAGAAGCACTTATTCCATTACATATTAGATAATTACTGAATATTATATAATAACTCTAATTTTGATTAGCATTTGACATTATCTTTCATAATTCCCAAAAAAATCGATTACAAAAAATTGTTTTTGCCCTCCTGAATAATGCTTCAAACCAGATAATATGGCCGAAATGCTGTTTTATTTTGATATTACATAAATTAATGTTTTGACTCTCTATTTGAATTGAATGATTGAACAGATCAGGTTTGTTTCATTATCCCTTTAATATGTCTGTCATATCAATATATGTATAAAAACTGTGATTTATACCAGTAATAATATAACAAGCCTAGTGTCTCTGAAGATAAAATCAGTCCTCTGGTAGCAGTTGGTGCATCTATGTCAATACTGAATTTGCCGCTTCGATCTCAGCGTTATCAGATAAATCGATATTCATGTATTCTGGCTTAAACATGGTCGCGGGCCTAGAATGGTGGTTGATGGTTGGCTACTAGTCATAGTCTTCTACTCTGTGTGGGAACAGCGAACAGCCAACAGCCGCGTGTGACAGTTTGTTGCGCTCGCGTCTGTACAGATCGCTGCCAATTGGAACTGTGAACAAGAAAAGTATCGGATCCCGAGGTGTTTTCGCCAAGAGATGCAGAATTAAATAAATGACTACCCTAGTTGTGTGATGTTATATCCTCATTAAATAGCCTCTCACGCGTTCGATGTGCGGAAAGATTGTATATATTAAGGATGAAATATGAAGAGATATGAACGCAGTTTATCTTCCCGGCTAAACCTCACAATCAAGGGAGGAGTTTTTCACCGGTGCGTGCGTCTCTGATTAAATTGACTTCGTGATAATCTTTATACTCTTTAAAATATGGCCTCTGCGCAGAATTCGCTCATTAGTTGTGCGAGGCATTACTTACGCCGAGATTAATTTATACAATATCTATCCCTTCGTTACGCATTCCTCGTTTAATCCGGGTTAGTAAAGAAACGTGATTTTTCATTATTGACTTGCAATATAAATCTTTTTTTGAAAAATTACCTCGTCCGATGCTTTAATCCGATATCAAATCGCTTACATTTAATCTTTTATACTTTATTTTTCTTCGCTCCCTTCAAACAGTTTTAAAAAAAGTATTCAATTTCTATAAGAAAAATTCTCTTTTTATAACTTTTGAAGGTTATTTCCATCAATGTAATATATCATTGAAGATGAAGATAATAATAATAATCTAAACGAAAATATTAAAGAGAACAAGACATTGGAGGACCCACCACTTACCCGCCCTGGTATAGGTAACAGATGGTTACCCCTTCAAGGCTCTTGCAAGGACTCTAATTTTTTTGGTAAAAACGACTCTACATTTGATAACGAAACTAGACCTCCAATGTCCCTGCATACGTTGTAAGTAAGCAGTATGCAAGTGCTTAGCGGGAAATACAGATACAATATGTGTTAGTATGACAAAATACAGACAAGACAATGGGACAGGTTGGTGAAAGTCCACGAGGTGGCAAGCGCTGGGTGATTGTTTCCAGCGTATCCTACAAGCACCCGTTTGGGAGGAAGACACAGTAGATAAGTAATAAGGGCATGGCTAATGGTTGGGAGTCCTCTACAATCGATTGGCAGTCCCAACAAGAATGCGCATGACGTTCGGTCTAGTCGTGAACCACACTCAGCTTCCGCGCCCCTTAGTCGGTTCCTCGGTGATGCCTCAAAGAAAAGTAAATGGGAGATTGGGGGGAAATACACGACGACCCTAAGGAATTCAGCGTCGAGTAGCCGGAGGCAAGGCGAAGGAGAGCCGAGGTCGCCCCTCCAAACCTAAAGCCTGCACATGTTGCTGAGGGTGGCGCAATTAATTTTAGAGGGCACCGTGCCATCGTCAGAGAACAAGACAGTGGAGGTAATCCACCTCTTACCCGCCCTGGTATAAGTAACTGATGGTTACTCCTTCAAGGCTCTCGCAAGATTCCATTTTTTTTTGTTAAACGTAACGTACGTTGTTAGTAAGCAGTATGCAAGTGCTTAACAGGAAAAACAAAATGCAAAAAATAGGTCAGTAAGACAAAGATAAATTGAACAGGGCAAAAGAAAAACTCATTCATGAGGCTCCATGAGGCGGCATTGCATCTGTAAAAACCCGCAAGCACCTGCATAAAATAGAGAACATAAGTAATACAATAAATCTCAAATCAATTGGCAAGTACCAACAAAAAATGTGAATGGCAAGACACAGAACAACAGAAAAAGATAATGGTCGTAACTGGGACTCGAACCCAGAACCTCTCGTCTATCCGGGACGTGCGTTTATCAATTCCGCCATTGCGCCCTACTGTCAAACCGTCATAATAGCCAATATCATATTTCAAATTTTTAGAATAATTGATGGGAATAACCTTCTCATGTCCCACGTCCCGGATAGACGAGACGTTCTGGGTTCGAGTCCCATTCGCGACCATTATCTTTTTCTGTTTTTCTGTGTCTTGTTCTCTTTCATATTTTCGTTTAGATTTTTATTATTATCTTCTTCTTCAATAACATATAAAAAAAAGTATTTTAATATTTGTCTTTAATCCCCTTTTTACCTATGAAAATGTGTTTATTTATCAAGTAGATACCTACTTTTGATTTTTAAACCCTCAAATCATCTCAATTTGCAGGTAGGTAATTGAAGTTGAATATTGTGAATTGTTTTGGATATAATTAAATAAATTAATTTATGTTGTAATTTACCTGCCTCGCAAAATATCTCCCCCTCTGAATTTGTTCCGTTCTGCATATTTTGCAGCTCAATGAAAACCTCAGCCCATATCCCATCCTCAAATCAGCGAGCGCTGAGCAATAGTTTTCAAATCCAGATATGTTGAAACTATTTAGTGGTTCAAATAAATGTATTGTACCGATAAGATTCCCATAATGCTTCAGGTAATAGGAAATCCAACATTTCCCATTAATTACGGGCGAGATGAATCTTAAACGGATTCCGTGCCACTGCTGACCTTGCCCCGTGGGCTGAGGGTCTCTGTAATCTATGTAGTGTTAACACCTCGGGTGTGGCGCTCCTCCTCCCCTGCCTGCCCACACCCAGCCACCCCTCACTTCTATTACAACGCTGGATATATTGAACCATCACGGAATAATTGCCATAGCTACGTGTAACCACCGAAGTAACACCTGATCTGCTCGATGATAACACAGGCGAAAGGAGGAATACCAATCCGTAGAAATTGCTTTTAGAATTATACCTATCGAAATACACATGCACCGTATTACGTGCCCCTTTTTTGGATGGTCTAATTTACGAAACCTCATTTTAAAAATTATGACCCCCATCCGTCAGTGTTCAAATTTTCTACGGAGCTTCGCGGTTTTCCGTCAAAAGTGGAGTTTTTGTGTTGGGGATGTTTTACGGGTCGCTATAAATCTTAGAGGTCTTTCCACTATTTTCCAATTTTATTAGCCATTAGCCTACCGCGTATTACGTGTACTCGGTAGTGCACGCGATGCGGCGCTTTCGGGCGCCTCAAGTCAACTTTTCAGCGCTCTATTATCCGATTCTGGGAACGATGGCCCATATTTCATCCAAACTGAACGCAGTAGTGTTATTCTGCCTGCTTGCGAGCTCCCGCACGATCTTTAATGGTGATTTATACCAACTATTTACTCAACTTTACAAGATTATTACCTAGACCTAGATGTTTGCTTAATTGTTTCAACGCTCGAACTATAGTAATCATAAATTTTCTTTACTTTATTCAACAGCTTTGTGTAGTAGCCGCCATACCCTAACCATTAATTACGTTGAACTTGGCAATAAGATAGCGGTCAAAAATAATATTATAATAAGCCATAAATAACACGACGGCTTCGGGGACAATATCGGTTTAGAGGCGTGCTGTGAGTTTCAAATAATTTTCCCAAACAATTTAATTAAAATGCGGCGTTAAAAAATTATCTTTTTGCATCATTTATTTTGATATTCGAGAACTAATAATTAGTATTCAACAATATTTTATTAATATTTTTAGGTTCCCGGCATGCGTGGCAATGCCACTTAAATGAAGATATTGTTTCTCCAGGGTGTTCTTTCCAATACGTCCCCGTTCCCCTTCCGCCTCCTCTCCCCCTCCTGTGTTCCCCCTCCACCTTTCTCGCCTTTCCCCCTCCCCTCTTTCGCTTCCACCCGTTCCGCGTACCACCCCCCTTCCGCATCCCTCCAACGTTTTCCACTTTCCACTTTCCCCGCCTTCACCCTCCCTCGACCTTCTCCAACGAATCTCCTCCCCGTCATTCCCCTCCACCCCTCTCGGATTCCCCCCCCCCCCCCCCCCTCCTGCCTACCCTCCCAGCCGCTAAACTACATGATATACGCTCATATTTCAAACAACTCACGCGCCACCTATTGCACATTTTTATACAAATTTCATAACGACAGAGGTCACCAGCGTACACAAAAACCTTCGCAGACGTGCACACAACAATTCACCAAAGTTTCATCGCAATCGGATCAGTGGTATTGGAAATAATTGCATAACGACAGAGCTCACTATTGTATTATAGAAACCATCGCGGCAATGCTGCGCTCATCGAATCACCAAAGTTTCATCGCAATCGGATGAATGGTTTAGGAACGCACATAAGGCAAAAACAAGCAAACAAACAAGCAAGCAAGCAAACGTACATATATGTATATATATACGTCGCTCACGCTGTATGTGCGCTTAGATCTTTTAAACTAGGCAACGGATTTTCATGCGGTTTTCACCAATAGGTAGAGTGATTCATGAGGGAGGTTTTTAGGTAGATAATTTGTCAAAGTTTTGTGTAAATTGGTTAAAATACTTAATATATCTTGCCAAGCGGGAGCGGACAGCGGTCAGTGTGGTGTGGATTTGATTTAACAGATGGCGTTGGTTATAAAGGTTTCGTTAGCCACAGCAACGTGTGGCCGCGTCTGCTAGTATTATAATAAAACGAATATAAAACTTTATTCCACAAATTAAGTGGAATAAAGTTTAATATTCGTTTTATTATAATGGAATTCTACCATGAATTGTCAGTCTCAAAAAAAAAATATATATCTATAGATTTGTGCAAACCGTTCACTTAAATATCTTCAATAATCACTGCAATGTATTATTTTAATTCCATTTATGTTTTACTACATTAAATTGCTCTTATAAGCATAAAGATAATTATCCTTTGCCATAAAACATACATCACTGGATCGAAGAGTATACGAT
Source organism: Limnephilus marmoratus (assembly GCA_917880885.1). NCBI lineage: Eukaryota > Metazoa > Arthropoda > Insecta > Trichoptera > Limnephilidae > Limnephilus > Limnephilus marmoratus. The sequence goes on along the minus strand of OU862909.1, from coordinate 31,000,011 downwards.
TTATCAACTATTATTTATCACATGTATTGTTGTAAGAAAATTGTACCATAATTGGACTTACCTGTCTGTCGTACAAAAAAAAACTGTTGTTTGTACGTTAGCGATCTGCATTTGCCCTAGGGAATGATGAAAAGTTACCGAAAGTTATCCTATCAATCCTTATCGATCGACTGTGCTAGGGTGCCAGACCTTAACGCCGTACGATGAAAAAAGATATTCTAAAGTGGGTACATCCTAACTGCTTGAAGACTCGTGCTTCAGTTTCAACCTCATCTTATCTCTTATCCCGACATCTTTCAACCAATTCTTATATAAAGCATTGAAGTTCTTCGAAACTCCTTTAATAAGAGTTAAAAGTTCGATAAGAGATTTGATGGTTAGATTGTACCTTTTTCGCTTACCTTAACCGGTTGATTGTTTTAATTAAAGGGAAGCGATAAATACACCATCATTATATATTTTTCATGCCGGCCTGACATGCATGATTCCATTATAAATATTTTCTTCGCGAAATAAAGTAAACATTTTACTGTTTTATTTTTACTTACTCAAGTTTGACACGTGTATTGAGCAGTGTTGCCATCTTGACGGGCTTCCCGTCATACCTGGCGGATTGGAGTGCCCTCGAAATGGGAGAATTTCGTGTCTAACATGATTTACAGGATGACAGATTTCCTGGCGGAATCTGGATGCGAAAATGTTTAGAAATTTGGTCTGTAAATATTCAAAAAATACTGGAATTTTGACGGATTTTTCTGTAGGTTTTAGCGGAAATGTAGATTTCAAGAAGCAAATCACTGGTATTGAGGTAGGTACTTCAAAAATATTTAAAACGTCCTTAAATAATAATGATAATATGGATGTTTTGTATAACGCCGTTTTTGTGTGAAAAACCACCACAAGGGCGCTGTAGAAATTTGTAATATTTTTCTACAGTGCTCTATCTTGCTTCTAATTATAGATTATTAGACAAATTGTTAAAACAATTTATGTCAAACAGATTGTAACCACCCGTTCCTCGATCACTAATACAATACTATATGTTCAAATCATTTACAATTTGAGGGCGGGTATGAGTACCGCCTCACCCATAACCATTTATTAGATAACCAACACCTCTGCTATAGGTCACCCCAAGTGGTTCGCCACGTTTGGTGACTTAGCAGGGGTGTCCGGGTCTTGGCTCACCTGCTGCGTGGCGGGCCGAGAGAGACTGGTTGAGAGAGGCCTTTTGACCTTTTCATCCAGACTTTCTCGACTCATCGCCTTGCAACGCATTTGAAGGCATCGATTCATACGTCCGTCACTCCTGGACACACTGTCCCCCAGATTTTTACCCACCCATCATATGTTTTTCTTTCCCAGAACTTCCTATCCTTCCCTTCCATAAAAAGACTCTCCACACAGCATCCCCTAAGATGACAGAGGCCCTGATGGAGAATATTTTCCTCAGGGCATCCTGTGTGAAGCCAATATAAAAAATTTTAAAATTCACCAATGAAAAATATGCAGGACCCATACTTAAGAAACAGTTTGCACACAAATGATATAATTGGGAACACATAATTTTGCAAATGCTTTTATTTTTTCCTGGTTAATAAAAATAATATATAATATGTTCTTTATATTGTGTTTGGGAATATTATATTTACTTTCGTAATAAAAAAATGTTTGGTATATTACTGAAATAGAATACCACCTGGAATTCACTAAACTAATCTGCTCCCGTAAAATTATTTTATTTATTTATTTCACATTTTAATGGAAAAATGTCTATATAAAATTAATAAACATAACCTAAAAAGATACTTTCGTAATCATAAAGGTCAATTCAATCAATCCCAATATTCGTGACTTCAACCGTTCATACCTCTTAAACATTTAAAAATCCAAATGTATGCCAATGAAGTTACTTACTTACGCTAAACAAAGACACATGAGTAACGAATATATTGAACACTTCAGATTTTTAAACCTTTAGGCCTCAGGTCTATTATTTGGAGGATCAAAATATTTCCGCTTTGAAATAAAATCCAATTAAATGGAATATTTCTCAGCGCATCCGAAAACTAAAAACTGTTTTTGAAAGGTGATGAAATACGCTTTAAAATTTTATAATTCTAATTAAAGATATAATTTTTTAACTAGAAATTTTATAATTATTATAATGGCTCACCTTATTTTTCTAACAAAAATTACTGAGAACGAAAAAAGTTAAAACACACATATTTTAATAGGCAAATGTATTATAAACGTTATCGTCAACTTACTTTTGTATAGTTTCATATAAAAATAATTAATAAAAAATCCCAAAGTTTCATAATTTTTTATTCAAATTGCGGTCGGAAACTTTGGTTTCATAAAGGTGTACATTCTAATTAATTTGTGGTTATCTTTTAGATTTGATTGTAAGGTGTGGTGTTTTTTCTTTTTAACAACGTTTAGATTATATTTTTACCCATGATATTAAGGGAGATACAACGTTTTCTACGAGACCTATGTGAGTTGTCTGTTTACAATGATGACTTAAATATTCAGTGCTACTCGTCTTCAATTCAATAATTCTTCAAAATATGAACAATGTTCTTGAAACATGTGGTTTTGTGATTTCATAAAATGAATTTATAAAAAAGTGGATGAATATCATGATGCAAACATTGATGGTTTAATAAATAATCTACTTTATAAGCGTCAACATTCGGTTTGAAGAAAATGTTATTTATGATGAAATCAATTACCTGCTAGTGATCTTGCAAATAGTGTTCTTTTACTCAATCAACGTGACTTGCAGCTTACCGCCGTTATCGTTAAGAGTATTTATTATCTTGAAACTATTCACAGGTATATTATAGATAAAGCTATATGATCAGTTAATTATAGTGGTGTTGTTCAATTGAATTAAACGTTAGCAATACATTAAAGTGTATTACTCTTATCTACTTTAATGTATGTACGCGTATGTATGAATTTCCAGTTTTAAATCTGTTGGCACCCTACAATCTGTGATATCTACTCATTTGATAGCCTTTCATAACCATTATTTTATTCAAACAATTTGGGAGGTGAGTATGGTACCGCCGAATTATACGATTCGCTATGTTTGATGACTTAGCAGGGGTGCCCGGATTCATTATGTGAGATTTGTCTAGGTCTTGACGTTGTATGCGTTTGCCCATCTACTGCATTGCGGGCCGTATCGGAAGAGACTGGTTGTAGGAAATCTTTTTCCTCTCCAGTCGGACTCTCTTGATCCATCGCCTAGCACCGCAATGGAAGGAATGCATTCTATCACAACTATCCACCTTTTACTTTTTCCTTTCCCAGAACATCCTCTCACTCATTTCCCTAAAACCTCCACACTGCATCTCTGGGAAGTTTTAGGGTATGCCAGAAGGCTCCGAGTAAAATGTAAAATTGTTTTCCTCAAGGCTTCCCATAAATAAACCAAACCACTCACGGGCCTCCTATGTGGAGATAATGTAAAAAAATGCTGAATAAGTTGTCTAATTGGCTCATCATTTTCGCAGGGGTGATTTAAATTAATCTAGCAATTATTATTGTCGTAAAATATGTACCCAATAGTCAAGTCGTTTTTTTACGTCTTATTTGTTCGCGAATGCGCCTTGATCTTTGTAATTCACGGCATCCTCCGAAGTGATTGAAACCCGCGCTATTCATCGCGTCTAACATCTCGAGTGGCCATGTGTTTCTCAATGGGACTCATATATACTCGTAATGTTATTTTATTATAGAAGGTATCGCCGCCACGGCATGGCTGCCCGCCTCAAGTGATTTGGTTAGACGATCATCAGCCGTGTGTATGGCCGGTGTTTTTAGAATGGATATATTGACATTAATTGAATTTCCTGTCTCATAAAGTTGCTGGTAGATTGGATCTGTGCATCATGCTCTTATTTTTATCAGATGGAGGCTAATTCAATATTGGTTTTTTGTGTATTTGTACTCAGTTTATGTGGGACGAACGATAAGATATTGGAAGAAAGGGGAACTCGCTGAGGGTAATAACGGAGGAGTGGTGCTATAATTGAAATCCATTTTTCGTAATAAATCATCAAGGGAGTTGTTATTAATTGAATCGGGATGTTTAGATTAAAAGCTTTTAGGTAATTTACTTTGATTGCTAGTTTATTACAACAAATAATTGAATACTTATGTTGGAGCCTTATTAGAAAATCAAGATAAGATTTTAGATAGAGAAAACCTAATGGACGCCGAAAACCGCTATTTTATGTCATGCCGACGTCATTATCTATTTGACAGCGCGGTGCTTTCGGAAGAATTATTGTCTGGAAATGTAGCTGTCAGTTATACTACCGATAGAGCTATCCAATACCCTAATTATTATAGTGGGTGCTTAATTAAAAATCTTGTTTCAATTCAACAATTCAACAATTTTTTTCCGCATCGGATTTGTAACTAAAAATTAAACGGTAATTCTTCTTATGGAAATGCTTTGCTAATTTTGCTATTTTTTTCCTCAATAAACTGAAGATATCTATAAGCTATCTAAATTTAATTTTATTTTATTTAACAACTTATCCCAGAGATAGAAATTATCGGGCACATGGCTATTCTGATAGTATCTATTAATACGTTAGCATCTGTGTGGTTGAAATTTAAAAACCCGGCTTCGAGTGCAAGTCTTACACCGCGCCGTACGCGCCGCACCATATAAACATCTGTGTACGTGAAATTTCAAACAAAGCTACCGTTATAATTCAGTTTCGGATTCAAGAATTAGTCAAAGGATGGCGCCACTCCCGTTACTAGGTCGCTTGAGAACGTACCTCCCTAGGTATAAGTACTACGATTTTGTGAATTTGAGTATCTCTCCCGATACGGAAAGATTGACGGTAATACTTAGTTGTATATTGCATATTACATATGACGTCATTGCCTGTTCCGGTGTCTAGCTATCACTAGCAGGCTAATATATACAGCTCTAATAAGGCCTTAAAAATGTTGGGATTTATAACTAGGCTAACTAGAAATTTTAACAATATAAAGTGTATTAATCTTTATATTTTGCAAATGTTAGAAGTCAACTTGAATACAATTCTCCCGTCTGGAACCCATATTACAATATACATGTACAAGCTGTTGAAAGAATACAAACAAATTCTTGGGTTTTCTTAATTTTAAAATGGGTATTCCAGTAATTATGTTGAACTACAATACTATTTTGGATATGAATATGCTCAAATTGTTAGACATAAGAACTTTCACTGACATGGTATTTCTGTATAAAATTCTAAATAATTTAGTTGACAGTTCGGTATTGCTCGAATTGATAAGCTTCCGGATTCCACTACGTAATACTAGAAGTCAGGATTTATTTCAGTGCAGTAATTCTGGAACTAACTACCATATGTATTCCTCTTTGCCCAGAATACTAGCGTAGGGAAACAATTATACCAAGTCAGTGGACATCTTCAATTTATCTTTAAACAAATATAAAATATTGTTACGAAGGCAGTTCAGTTATGTACAATAAATACTGTATATCTCTTACTATTCATATGTAAAAGCCCCGAAAAAGGGCGTTAATAAATTACGGGTTGATTTTTAAAAATAATTATTAACCAGTTGGTAAACTTGCAATCATAGAATTAATGGCTCGACTTCTATGTGTCAATCAACTGGTTTTTCTTATTGAATTAAGTAGGTAACACATTGATATATTCCCACCCGTTATCGGTTCATTGTGTAACAGCCATTATATATTTTTTTCCCATCGATGCAAAATTTCCTTGTTTTGCATAAAGATTTCCACTCTCAAACACTTTAAAACTGTGTAACGAGATTGCATACTCTATATTTTTTTATTACGTGTGTTATTATGAGCCTTTATTTTTAGAAACACACATACGATAATTTGCATGGTAGTTATGTGTTTGCCTGTTTGCCTGCACGCCCGGGGTGACGTTCATTACGATATCGCATTACTTTTCCATATTTTCCTACTTTTAGAAGCCTCTTTGAGTTAGAAGTGGTAGCCCGAGGCTCGGAAGCAAGTATGCGTGCAATTTACTCAAATGCCCTTTATCGTGTCCATATAATTCAATTGCGTTTAAAGTGACTCAGAAAAATATTACTATGTTACCTCTGATATTTTCCATTTGCATTAATTACAATTAGAACGATAAACATTAATGGTGTTCATAAATGATTTATTTTTTTAATCTTATTTTGTATTAATGCATATGGCATCTTTGCTGGGAGGAAGTTGTGTGGAAGAAGTAAAGTGTGTAAGACTGTCGTGATACGAGACCATAGACATGGTACTTGCGACCAATTTGGTGGTAGCTAGACCCCAATAATCATTTTGTCAAAAAAACCATGAGTAGGTACTTTGAAAAATTTTAGGTGAAGGTAGGTAATATTCATTACATTTTAGATGCACACGGTTCCTACATGCTCTAAAGTTATGCATGTGTCAAGTAATTAAACAGTTAACTAGAATTATGAAAAAAAAGCATTTTCCATAAATTAACACTTTTTTATATTTTTTCTCAACTTAATGGTGGTTAAATATAGCTAATGCCACTTCAAGCAAAGTTTCGAGCTGTTTTCTATTATGGGTGTCATATGAATTAATCATACATTAACAAACATGTATATGTAAATTTGTTGTAAAATTAAAGGTGAAAAAAATATATTATTACATTCCACATTAGAAAAGAACCTTGAATAAAATATTCAGTGAGCAATTTAACATTGAATTACGTTTAATAAAATCTTGTCGTCATTTTGACTTAATTTAATGATGTAAGTATTATTTATTAATTTTCTAAATATTTTTTGGTTATTTTCAACAATATTATTTTGAATATTTAGGATTTTTTCGGTATTAAAGGATGTAATTTAATTTATATATGCTTAATTTTTATTATAAACTAGCGAGTTACCGGCATGAGTTGCAATCTCACTTAACCACTCGGACTCATAAGCTTTTTCACGATAATATAACATTACCAGATACATATATATGACGTATGACTTACCTTATTAAATAAAGAAATTTTAATTATTTTAATTCTCCCAGCTTGTCCTTTCCCCATTCGTCCCCATTCCCCTTCCGCCTCTCCTCACCCTCCCGCGTCCCCTGCCCCTACTTTGGTCCCCATTCCTACCTCCCGGATTCTCCTCACCCTTCCTTCTTACCTCCTTGTCGCAAAACTATATGAAATGTACTCATTTTTCAAACAACTCGCGCGCTACCTTTTTAATTTCAAAATTTGAAAAAATTTCATAACTAAAGGTAATTTTTTTTTAATTCATAACGCCAGAGCTCAAAAAAAAAGAAAACTTAAGGGCGTGCGCATGACAACTCACCAAAGTTTCATCGCAATCAGATGAATACTATAGGAAATAATTTCCTAACGCCAGAGCTCATTATTATATATAGAAACCATCGCGGGCAAGCGCACATCAAATCACCAAAGCTTCATCGCAATCGGATGAGTGGTTTAGAAATGCGTAAGGGACAAACAAAGAAACATCATTTTTGTGTTAACATTGTGTTTTCAACAAATCAAATAAACATTTCGAAAAAAAAACATTGTCATATTAAAATTAATATTTTAATGTTTTTAAAAAAATTACTCTCACTCAGCTGGATAAAATGCCTTTCGGTTTTTAAAACATCCGTCGTTTCTGCACCAACATCTAGTTATACATATGATATCAAATTCATTGCATAATAAATTAAAAGTAAAATATTCATTTTGGTTTGATGTGTCGGCGTTCAAGTTTGGCGCAACGTGCAACTGGAGTGCATTTTTATGACAACTATTACGGTTTACGGGCTCGGGAATGCATCACTGGAAATATCAGTATCGGAGTTAGGCTGCCCTGAATAATGCATCGCACGTAAAGTCCCTTTGCCCATATTATGGCCGTGGATCCGAATGCGGACACCTTTTGTGGATTAACTGCACAGCGCGCAAAGTGCATCCAAAGATATGGGGGGGAAATCAACCTGTTAGAAACTCTTGCAAGAAGTGGTGAATTTAACTAAATACCTTTTCGTATTTATGTGATGCCGAACAAAATAAAAATGTATCCCAATTAGTGAAGTTCGGCAGAATATGTAAACATGTCTTGGATATGTACAACCTTATTACAAACGAGGAGATCTCAAACGAATGAAAGGCCGGTGTAAATATAACCTTCAAGATTATGAAAAATAAACTTTAATATTGGGGAAGTGTATGTCAGGGTTGTGTATGCTCCGCAAGAGGGTGTTAGAATTAGTCAGGGACCTCCCAGGAAGACTTAGGCACGATAAAATTAATCACATGCTTAAGGAAAGGGTACTAGGGGCGGCAGGAATCTGGGGGTCAGTGTGTCCAGGAGTGACGGACATGTAAATATAGTCAACGAGTCCTGCTGGAGAGGTCAAAAGGTCTCCCTCAACCAGTTTCTCACGATCCGCCGCCAACTTCCAGACAAATCTTACCCAAAGAACCTGGGCACCCTGTTAAGTCACCAAACCGAGCGAACCACTTGGAGTGATCTATGGCGGAGGTGTTGGTAATCCAACAAATGGTTCTTGGGCGGCGGTACCCAAACCCGCCTACCAAATTATGAAATATGAATATTAATTAAGCGGTTCCATGTTCCATGACAACTCAATACATGGCATGTCAACAACCCTCAGAAAAGTCTTTAAAAGTGATGAAAAAAAATTATTTTAAAAATAGCTTATAACCAAACCTGACCTAAACTTTTTTTTAATTCTCTCTATCACTTTTAAAGACTTTTCAAAGAAGTTGCACATTGTTGAGTTGTCCTGTCAACGAATTAAGCGAGTAGTGTGTGCGTCTGAAATGGATTGACGGTTATCTTATGTAGTTAGTTGGAAGATAATATACAATGTACGCACATAACCAATTATTAATTACGAACTTCGTTTCAATTGGAAAAGTTGATATTATCATCGGAAGACCTCAATGTTCCACTGAACTGCACAATGTCGATTGTATCACTGATGGTGATCTCATGCATACTATAGTTTAATTTGACGTAAATTAAATTAATTTGACATAAAATACATTGAATCTAAATGCTTAGCGTACTTTGTAAATTGCGTTTGATTGTCTCATTTAAATACGAAATTGGTATAATTACCTTTAAAACATGTTTTCTTTAGGAATCGAGATAAATAATTGAGGTACCGAGTATTAAAGTCGGACATAACGACACATTCTTTCTTGCATCTGAACTTAAACTACCTTTTATCTATCTTTATATTAAATTTTTATATTTAAATATTATTTTTTCTTGATACAAGTCTTTCTTACAATCTAACTTGAACTTCCTTTTATTAATCCATACAGACCCTGACTTTAGTAAAACTGTGCATTAAAAATGGATATTTACAGGTCCTACTGTACAATATACAGCTATCCTATGAAAAGACATTAAAAGTGACGAAAATAAGTCAAACGTAAGTGACCACTTGTTAGTAGACGTGGGCAAAATTGAATGACTGAATTAAATGAATAAATTCAATCTTGTAACACACTCGATCTGATTCTCATTTTCAAAAGGAATTAAATCTTTATTCCTTAACCTTGGCCTTGCATCTTACGATTTTTTAACAGCACCATATTTATTTTTATTTTGATTAATTTATTTTACAGTTAAATATTTCATGTTATATTGAGGTAAGAAAATAATAATGTACTCTATAAATATTGTAGTGTTTCGTAAGAATTAAATAAAATATTATTCTGGATATTTGTTGCGCGGATAGGTACACCTACCACAGGCGAAGCGCGCCGCGAAATTGCCTTTCACGGGTACTGTGTAGTATCCCGCGCAGTAAATCTTATACCTACAAAAAACCCTGTAGTCCCCGTCCCCAATCCAAGTGACAAAACCGCCAAGCGAGTCAGCCAAGATCCAAATAATTCTGAGCTCCGTGTGTCGCGTCTGTTTCACAGTTGTGTCCCGCCAGTCCCGCCAGTCATAGTCACGGAGGAATCGTTCCTCCGTGGTCATAGTCCTGTAACCTGTTCGGTCTGTGCGAACTCAATCCGCAACCCCAATCTCTGTTTCACTTATTCAAGGAATCAAAACATTTATTTCTTATTCATTTATGACGTCGTAGTCCCACGGGTCCCTGGGTACCACGTGTCGAGTCGATCCGACCGGTCCGCGGAATGCAAGTTATTCAAGTCACAGCAAGACAAAAGACACTTATTAGTCAGAAGTTCCCAATTCATTTCTTGATGCCCGCAGAGAATCGGTTCGTCGTTAGTCCCCGCTCGGCCAAGCCGTCATCTTAGGGTGAAACTTCCCACTTCGGACCGCGGAACGTTAATAAAAGGACTAAAAGCGAAAGTTTATTCTATGTCTTTTCTCCCTCACACGTGCGTAAATTGTGATGCAATACTTGTAGAAACAAAATGATGTTTATCTATATTATTGTTTTTTTGTGGTATCTGTCTCTGTCTATTCTAGCCGTAAACAAAAAATCAGTCGCTATCGAACCGTGATACTGATAAATGATAATCGAGCGATTTGTTCCTTTATTTTTGTAACAAATTATACGACGCGTGTCGCCAGGGCTTTTAATTAGTTTTTATTCGGCGCGTCTTTTTAACTTCACCATTGAGGTAGGTGCATTTAAAAAATATATATTTGACTGGAGCTTATTCCAGGTGACCGGTCCGGATATACCTACCTATGAAAGCGCGATAATAGTATGTTTTTTATGTGAAATCCGCACAAGTCCCGTCTGGAGCTAATGAAACTATGGCATCCCCAATTGGGATTTTTTGCGAGGCTGAAGGTAGTGGGAAGTTTAGATCACGTGAAATGAAACAATTTTAAGTTTAATAAATAAATAAAAATTAGTAAAACTTTAAGGGTTAACCACGAAAACTGTTTAATTTTAAGATTTAATTGCTTGCCTAATATAAACACATTTTTCTTGTTAAAAATTTGTCTTTTGGGCAAAATAATATCTAAGTACACATTGAAATATTTCATTAACCTCGTCGCGCGTCGTTTTTAGTACCTACGATTTTTCAAAACAACATAATTTACACTAAGAAGAGGGCTTTGCGTAGTGAAAACTTATTTATCACCGTTGTGATTTGAAACTCGATGAAACCAAAAATAACGACACTAAAAAGAGCAAACACATGCACCTAAAGGAGAACTAAGAAGTATGTAGAAGTAGTCTGCGAGAGAATGAGATAGCATTATCGGTCTCCTCTTTTTGCGGTTCATCGTAGCCTTTTCGGCCTCCTCTTTCGCTTCGTAGCCGAGGTTTTTTAAGTAAGCGAGGGTTTTTTTTTTTTTTTTTTTTTTTTTTTTTTTTTTTTTTTTTTTTTTTTTTTTTTTTTTTTTTTTTTTTTTTTTTTTTTTTTTTTTTTTTTTTGGAATTAAAGGAATGAATAAAATGAATCAATTCAAAAGGCCGAGGGAATCACAATGAATCGATTCACCCCTGGGAATGAGTCTGCCCATGTCTACTTGTTAGGTTAGGTTATGGGGAATTCTTTTTTCATAACGTATTGAAATGCCACTATGTTGAGTTGTCACGGAACCGCTTTAGCTACATCATAAGCGTTTTTTGGCATACGTATTTATCTTAATCAGATTTCTGTCGCTTTCAAGTTGGAACGCAAGAGTAAAAAAACATTTTATTGTCTCATGCTTGTTGTCTCTTCTCGGTGGGACCTTCTTGAGACCCGCATACGCGCAATCACCTCAATTCAAGCTTTATTTTTTTAATGTATTTTCTAACTGCGTGTTTTGGTATCACGTTTTTAAATGCTTTAATTAAATAATAATAAAAGTATACATAAGCAATTTATGCTATGTAATATCCAGCTCATAAATCATAAATATTATTTACTTAAAAAAGCTTTTTGATATTGTTTTCCAAAGTGTGCACAAAGAATTTGCCTATATTGATTTTTTTGTTTGTCTTATGTCTCACTTCGATACTAAGCTCCTTAAGTGATAAAAACTTGTAGACATAATATATAAAGCAGGTAGGTTATCAGGGTAGTTAGCGAACATTTTTCAGCGTTCTTGAAAACTAGTTTTCTTTCCATATCAACCTGTTTATGTTGCTGTTAAAATACGTGCATACGTTCTTTCAATTATACGGCATTCGAAAAGGTATGCCAAAATAATTAAGCTCCGTACATAAATTTTTTTCTACCATTTATATGACTTTAATTAGTTGGTTTTCCTTGAGGTTATCTACTTGAGGCCGGACTTTGTAACTTCGTGACGAGTCATAAAGTACGCCGTCAGCTCTCAGTCGTAAACGCACTTCTACGGTACCTCCGGTAATTCTGGAACATGAAACTTTAACGTAAAAAAAGTAATTATTTGTGTCTGTACAAACCAAGACAATGTATTATTATCAAAAAAAAATCTTTTAAAATTCGATCACCAAGTTCTTGCAGCTTGACATTTTGTAATATTTTTTTCTGAAGGCTGACAAAAGAGGAGCTAAATGTGCCATTAATACACGGTAAAATAATTTAGATCGGATTACTTCGTTTAATTTGTTTGTTTTTGTTTTATTTTTTATCGATTAAAACGATAAAAGCTTAACCCCTCAGGCCTAAGGCGTACACTGTAATAAGGTTTTGAATATTTCCGCTTTGCAAATAGAATTCAAATAAATTTGAATCAATGAAATTTAAAATTTAGAATGCAAACATTAAAAATTTAAAATGTCTAAGTAAAATTACTGATAACGAAAATAAATAAAACACATACATATTTTATGAGATAAATTTATTATAAACATCGTCCCCTCACTTTTTTGTTGTTTCATGTAAAAATACTTAATAAAATTACACAATTTTTTTTTCACATTGCGTTCGGAAACTTTTTACATAAAATTGTACATTTTAACCACTCGGGCCCATAATCTTGTTTTCACTGTAATATAACATTGCTAAACATATCTATGACGTACGAGGCCGTACGCCTCGTACGTCATAGATATGTCGTTACTTACTAACGTAAGCGTGGTTAACTATAGATTTGATTGGTGTTTCTCTTTCTAACACCGTTTAGATCATATTTCTAGCCGTTATAGTAAGGGAAATTTATTAACGATTTCTATGAGTCCTATATGAGTTGTTCCCAAAAGCGAAGAAATTAGCCTAAGGGGTTAAGAAAAGTGGTGCACAAAGTATTATTCTTAGGGTGTTGATATTCGTGGTCCTTGACCACCTATAAAAAGTTGATGCCAGTGGCACTTGTGCCGTCACGTCGGTGGTAAATAATTTCCCATGAACAGAGTTTATAACATTTGATTCATTCATGAATGGTCACTGTCTTTTAAAATTTACGGTTTTTTTTTAAATTTTGTGCAAGGAATACATTTATGCAATTCAATAGCTTTATTATAATTTCTCTGTCCGTGACTGAATTAAATATTCAGACTAATTCATTGGTTCAAATAATGTCAAAGTTCCGGGATTTCTTTTCCACTGATTTTCTCAATATCTCCAGTGGCGACGCCACCGAGCGACTGCTTAGTTAAGTCGGTCGATCTGGACTTTATTTTCAAATATTTATCTACCCTTAGTTAGGATACTACTTATAAGTTTCTGTATTAATATTGAAATATGTAGGTGTAGGTTTTTTAAAAACAAGGCTTTGCGCAACGCTCCTCTTCGCTTCTCATTCGGTATTGCACGATCTTCGACCAACATTTTTTTTACTTTACTTTGAAGACGACTCGCAAAAAAGTTTATCTAGCACGATGCACACATTACGCTCCGATGCGTAATATGAACTGAACCGTTTTGCGTTGTGCCCTGCAGCCGGCTTGCACATTTCAGTTTGAACCAAAAGGACTTAGTTGTTCACTTGTTCAGTAACAAGTTGACAGTGTGAACACTTGTGCAATAGTCAAGCAGAGCGGCCGAGAGGGTAGGGGCGAAACTAGATTGTGAAAAACTTCACAGTTTTCCAAATTCTCTTGAATCCGCATCGACAACAGATATTAATTAAATTTATAATTGAACACCATTATTTTGAATGTTTAATTCACGGATCGACATACTTTCCTTTTTAATCCGTTTCGTAGATTTTTGGAATACTGGTACAGTGTATTTTCCTGACTTTATTTTGACCCGAACGAACGATTTATTTTATAAATATAATCATAAAAAATAAAAACATTTTTTTATTGCACTTTACTTTTATACTTGGTTATATTATATTAAATTTAATGTAAATCTTGATGAATTCGTCATCATTGTTTTCATGGGTTTACCATCTCACTTACCGTGAAAATGACAAAGCAACTGGATTTTTTATGATTATTCTTAGGTTTTTCAACGTCTAATAATGTTAAAACCTTAAGAATAATGCTTCGATCAATACTTTACAGAGGTTTTCCAATTTGAATTTTCCAGAAAAACTTGCAAAATACACAATTGAAATGTTTTTAACAGCCGAAAAATAAATTAAAAAACATGGCTTTAAATTTAATTTAAATTAAATTAAATAATGTTGTTATCAAGTTCTACAAGTATTTTCGTATTTATTTTTGTAACAGCTGTTTCGGCTTACAAGGCCATTTTCAAACTGTGGTTAAACCACTTTGGCACGACTTATTTATACGATTTTAGATGTCGATTGTTGCAGCTGTCTAAATTGATTTATTACGAAATAGCAGTAACAAAAATAAATACTTCCAGAACTTGATAATCACATTATGAAATTTAATTTAAATATATATATTTTTAAATTAAATGTAGTTCTACGAATTAAACATAAAACAATTAATAGTTACTTAATTAATGGTGTCTTTAGTCCAAATTTTATTTGTTTTAATGATTAAATTTTATTTTATTATTTTTTTATACCCTTTTTTATTTTGTTTTGAAATTGTTAAATTTTTGTTGTGATTAATTTATTTTACGAATATTTGGACCACTACCCTACTACCATCATTAAAAGTTGAAATTGTTGTTTGTGCAATGAATGAGGACTTAACTTGCAAGGGAATAAATGATGCCTGGATGCGAACCCAACTCTTTGGACCGCTCCGATACAAACCTGCTATTCATCTTCTATATGTCATACGAATCGTGTTTGGTATTGCACTCTTCCTTTTAGCATTTTTAATTCAATTTATAAGTTCGGCTAACATCGGCGGAACACCCAAACAGAAAACCGGTTCTTTTATGGACGGAGGATAACAAATCATATGCGGTGAGACCCAAATAGTCATGCAGATTGCAGATTGATTTCATCATGTTTATACCCTCAGCCTGCATCACTTCATCACCTGATATAGGGCTCATGCTGTTATGAATCTGTATGATGAACCAGAAAGGTTTTTTTTTCTTCGTTAAGGTGATACTTCAAGGAATTCATAATCTTCCATTTTACGATAGCGCGAGTTTAATTATTTTACGGAAAACGTCTTTTACAAGTGATGCTTTAAAATTTTAAGACGAATTAATTGTTTGCGCACGTATGTACATACGCAATGTGAATATGAATAATTAGTTTTGTCCATTAAAAAAATCAAAGCTTTCCAAAAAGACTAACAAACACAAAATTGTAGCGGTGATTCGATCCAATATTGTATTTGTTAGCCTTTCTTGAAAGATTTGAGTTTGTTTATGGACAAAACTCTTTATTCATATTCGTATTGCGTATGTAATTAATTGCGCAAACAATTAATTTATTTTAATGTTTTAAGCATAACCTGTAAGAAGCGTTTTTCTATAAAATAATTAAACTCGCGCCATCTACGAAAGAGTAGATTGTGAATTCTTTTAAGTATCAACTTAAGCTTGCGTGATTAGTTATATTAACAGACTAACTAACTAACCATCACGCCGTTTTCCCGCAGGGGTAGGCAGGGAGGATAGACCGCCAAACAACTCAGTCTTGGCACACACCCCTCGCATCGTTTACATTCGTACATCGTCTCATACATGCTCTTATTATTCTGACTCTTGACATGGCCCGACTCAAGTATCTGATTCACTCGGTCGTGCCATGTCTCTCTTGGGCGTCCTCGACTTCTTCTACCATTCACATTTGCGTCGTTTATTCTCCTTACACTCCTTTCCTCGTTCATTCGCTCTACATGCCCAACCATCTGAGCGCCCCTTTCTTAATTTTACTCATTAAGGCTCTGCAACCGGGCTCGAAAAGAAGAAGATGGAGAGATACGAAATTACGAATGTTAGAGGAGAGCGCTAACATTTACAGCGACAAAATCGATGCGAAAATTGCGAAAATGTTTAATAAAACACGACTTGTTTAAAATAGAGCAAAAATCTCGCGGGCATTGTCTTAAACAGCATTCAAAGAAATTTTTTCATACGTACCTATAACTTGTAAAATAACTGAAACAAACGTGTTTATAATAACTTTTGGAGCATACTTTGCGATTTTTTTCTATCGAGGGAATTTTATATAATTGGCGTTTCGGCGCGGGCAATATCTATATATTAGTAAGCCCATAGTTTTTGAATACAACATTAAAGGGAAAACATTATGCCGAGTCAATAGCTTTAAAGATCTCGGTATCGTCTTTGATCCCAAACTGACATTCTCGGATCATATATCACTGCTCACTCCAGCGTGCTACAAACTCCTGGGTTTCATCATCAGAATATGTAAGCAATTTGATGACCCAGATGCAATGATAGCCATGTTCGATGGAGTCATAAGAAGTAAGCTGGAGTATGCTAGTGGTGTGTGGACTCCGCACCAAGCTAAATATATTAATATGCTAGAACAAATTCAGAAAAAGTTCCTTAGGTATGTCTATATGCGGATGAATGGAACGTACCCGAGATTCATGCACCATATGGAATTACTTGAGGCAACAAATAGATTTAGCTTGGAAACTAGACGTTATGCAAATTTTGCAATTCTTAGTTTTAACACAATCCATAATCGTATTGACAGCCCATTCCTCTTGGAATGTTATGGCTTATACGTGCCTGAAAATTTCAGCCGTAGTCGTCGACACGACTTGTTCAAAATACCATACGGCAGAACTTATGTTCTAGCACAGCATAGCATGACAAGAGGAATGGTGCTGTTGAACGAAATATCGGAAACACTAGATATATATAACTCTTCTTTAGATAGCCTTAATATTTTTTTGTATAATAATCATCTTCCTAGGTGTTAAGACTGTCAAAATGAGAAAATTGTACAGTAATTGGATAAAAAATCTGTTGTACAATTTAAAAAAAAAATAAAAAATAAAAAAAAATAAAAATTATCTTTAAGAATAACATATATTTTTTAAGAGCTTTAAAACTTACCGTGTTTAAGGAAGATATGTAAGAAATCGGTAGAAATTCGGGTTGCGGGCCTTTAAGCTTATATCAGCCTTGCATTCTTTGCGAATCTCCAAGTTTCTTACACACATATGAACAGTTTTTCACGATATTCATCTTGGCTGCCTTTCGCCATATTTTCTTGCATTTCCCTATTACAGTAAATTCCCGATCAAAATGTTATCTTAGTTTGAGTGTAAAAAAAATTATCGCATGTACATAGGTATCTCAAACGATGAGCTCTGACGTCGTGAAATTACCATAGCTTCTTGTAAGTGAACGCAGTTATTAAACTATTAGTTTCATGTGCTACCGGCATTTGAACTTGGGATTTTAATTTGCCTTGCTTAGTGACCGTGTCAACGTCTTTTCAAATTCGCTGTTTTTTCTTTGATAACAACAATTTTTTTTTATTTCATAAAAGGCATTCTTCTTATAAGCTACATAATAATTGATTTGTGTGTGTATTATGATTACGAGCAAAGGTGATTTACTTGTACGATTTTTAAACTCGTGTACGAATGATTTGATGAAGACTTAAATCAATGCCGAATTTTATGACATTTATTTCAATTGACTTATTCGTAGCGTTAAAAATTGTTGTTATTTTCTAAATTATACACAGGGTGATTTGGTTGACCGCTTCGCACCACCGCCCATCTGTCAACATTTATCATTTAGAACTTTAAGGTTTCATAATTAAAACATAGTTTATCTAACTCCCCGTGGACTGCCATTTCACAGAACTAGCCGTGATAGTTTTACACGGGATTCAGAACTTTCGCCAAAATGCTTTAAACCTGTTATTATTATTATTAAACTTACTCCACGTGTTGCTGTGGAGTGATTAAAGTTTATTTTAAACACTTAAAAATTCGAAGTACTCGTATGTGATAAACATTTATACTAATGAAATGAAAAATATCAATAAAAAATCCAAGTGGAATGGGGTAACGATAAATTTTCAACTTTGACGCTTGTTTTATAATTTTTTTGTCATGTTTATTGCACACTAGCTTTTGCCCCCGGCTTCGCTCGCATAGTATTAGGGGGGTACCCGCAGCGCCTCCTCCACCTTCCCTATCCCCACTCCAATCCCCCCCCCCCTCCTCCTCTCACCCCTCTCCCCCCCCCACCGCCGCCTCTCACAAATCCCCCTCACCCCTCACCCCTCACCCAACCCCTCCACCCTCCGCCCATCCCCCTCCGCCCTGCCCCCACATCCTATCCCCCCTCACCCCCCCTCCATACCCGTTACATTCATTTTTCAAACAGCACGCGTGCCACCTATTGCATTTTTTTTATATAAAGTTCATAATGTCAGAGCTTTAACTCTTCAATTCCCATGTCAAAGTTAATAAAGATCTTTCTTTTCTCTATAAATAAAATAGCTTACATATATATGGTTAAGACAAAAAAATATTAAAAATAAAAATAAATTACCCCCACCCTTATTTATGGGTGTGTCACCTACAGGTGACACTGGGCATTGTGCTTGAAGGCTCTAAAGAGGAAGCAGCATTTTACTTATTCTTACGGTAGGAATAAAATAACAGTTTTATAATAATATTTGTTTATATTAAGTTTTATAATAATATTTTTTATATAAAAAACAGAGCACTTATTTATTGTGAAAGCTGTACCAACATTTTAGATGCAAACCGATATTGCACTTGGCACACATTTTTCTGGTGCGTTGGTAACAATATCCACATATTCGTTGAGAGCAGTCGATTTGCGAGTGATCGTCAACACTTCCTGCACTCCTACCTCGGTAGGCACTCTTATCTGCAGAAGTGTGCCACAATCGGATTTGAGGATCGGAGGCTTTCCACATTTTAAGCACCTATTTGGTTGTGACATTTCGTCGGAAATCGCAGTAGTTACAGTTGTTTTCTGGCTGTCTTTTGAGCAGCCATCCATTTTGGCAAGCTGCATCTAAACAAAAAGCCAACAGAGGAAACCACCACTATTTGCCGCGAAGAGCTACCCTCATGGAGTGAACGCTTTCGTCAACACGGTCTACCTCACCCATGTAGGTACTTATTGTACATCTTGATAATTGCTGGGCAATCTATTTGAATTTTTGCTTGTTTTTTATCCACAAATCTAATTCGTTTCACTTTCGAGATAGGATTCAATCCATGGCAGTTAGATGCAATGGTGATAATACTATTTTCAAGCCATTTAGCTTCAATGATTTTCTTAGAAACTTTATGACACGACATTTTCTTACCTCTTGGCTCTTTTTCATGTCATTTGAGTGTGGCAAATTGCAGTTCTCCAGACGGTTTCGTATATAACCTTTAGCCTATTCTGATGTATGAGCTATATTATTGTAAAGTTTCATTAAATTCCATTCAGCCGTTTTCGCGTGAAAGAGTAACAAACATACATCCATACAAACTTTCGCCTTTATAATATTAGTAGGATATTTAAATTATCGAAATGTATTTTTTAAAATTGTATGTGTGTTTGGAGAGTCAAAAATTAAAAAAAAAAAACAAATGCATGGTGACGGTCATCAAATCCTTTCGGAGTGGGTGACTTGAAATACCATTTTTATAAGCTTTGTTTAAAATGTTTTTTTTATTCATTGCATTGTTTTCTTACACTTTCGACTGCCATGTTAGGTACATGCCCGTATTGTGGTGGTTGAATTATTGTGAATTACAATGATATGCCTGTCTCAAACACCAAAAAAATGTTCTTAGAGAATTCAAGTACCCTTATTTAGTTGAAATTAATAAATTACTTGGTTTTTACCACTTTTATTGTTTATAAAACCGACATGTTTCGTCAGCAAAGCTGACTTCTTCAGGATTTTGACAGAACTAATTTTAAATATAGACATATATATAGGTAATAGAGAAAAATAATCGACATAAACAATAATAAAATTAAAAAGAAAATAATGTTTAAGGGACGAGGGGCAATATAGAACAATTTAAAAAATTTTAAAAGGGGAATAGATTTAATAATGGGTCATTTAAAAACAATTTTTGATTATTAATAATATTTAAATATTTAAATTTCAATCATAATGGTGCCACAAAATAAGTTTGCTGTGTTAGAAGAAGTACCCTTATTTAGTTATGTGTATCGATAAACACGTATATACTATACAGTATAAAGGACGCGAAACTGTTATAATCGTTGGGGAATTTATAAAAGTATTTAAATTTCACTCTGTCTGAAAATATTAAAAAAACAGCTTAACAATTCAACCGACAATTTTAATATAACTAGAAACCATTTTGATCTTCCAGAAACCATTTATTTGATTTTCAACACCTCTGCCACAGGTCACCCAAAGTGGTTTGCTACATTTGGTGACTTAGCAGGGGTGCCCAGGTTCGTGAAGTGATGTTTGTCCGAGTCTTGGCGTCGGATGTGTCTGCCCGCCAACTACGCGTGGGAGGGTTGGATTCATACGTGTGTTACTCCTGGATACGCTATACCTTTTAGCCTCTTAGAACTTCCTCTCCTTCGTTTTGTAAAAAGAATCTCCGCACAACATCCCGAAAGATGAAAAAAGGCCCTGAGGGAAATTATTTTCCTCAGGGCCTCCTGTGTGGAGGTAATTTTAAAAAAATATATCCGCGATGATCGGTCGCCTCTCGATTTATAAGTTGCTCCATATTACGGGACCGTTCTAATATGTTTATTTCATTTTGCATACGTCTAAGTCTAAAGAAATGGTTTATGCGTGTGGAAACCAAACAACCAACGCTAGTAACACCGCAAGGGCTGGAGCGCTGCTAATTCTCCAAAGTTAACCGATTTTTATGTTTCACGCTTTAATATGTATTTACGACCGAGCACCGTAATGTTCCAACAACAATATTTGGTCGCATTCGTTATACGTATGATTTTATACTCTATTTCGAAATAGGATTTTACATTATTTCAAATAAGTTATTAAAAATCAGCTCTTTGTCGATTTTTAACCTTTGAAACATATCAAAGTATTTCGCGCGTACGTATAAGGAACAAATATCATCCACTGAGAGCCCCGCTGGAATCTGTTCTGTTACGTTGGTCGTTTGTGAGTAAATGGGAGAGGTGACAACGTATCTACCCGCGGTACCTACGTCTTTAGATTTCAAAAGAACAAATCACAAGTGCGCCCCACGGTTGAATTTGGGAGCCACCTCTGGTATGCAACCCCAAAATATCTGAAAAAAAAACTAGTGTGCTTTGGACCACACGACTCAAGTAAAACTTCACTAACTTATATCTCCTTCTCAACTTTTATTCGCCTCGCCCGATCACACTTTTCATAACGCTCTCGTCACGCATTCACCAGCTTACTCCTCAAGTCAAGCGTGCGTAAAGGCCCGACCGTTCGCCTCGCCCGATCACACTTTTCGTAACGCTCTCGTCACGCATTCACCAGCTTACTCCCCAAGTCAAGCGTGCGTACAGAAGTTTTACTTCAAAAACTCTTGACTCTATACAGAAACGGGCGGTCTATTTGATAGATTCTCCTAACTTAACAAACGGATTGCAATCTTTAGAGCACAGGCTTCGCGCGTCGGGTTGGAATGCTATCCTTGTTCTGCCGGTATTTCAATGGAAGATACTTCGAGGAACCAACGTCATTAATCCCTTCGGCACCGTTGCATAGTCATAGCTCGTGCCCAACATATGTACACGGTTGACATTTGTCACATGAAAACGGGTCGCTTCTTCGACTCGTTCTTGTGTTCAACAGCTCGGCTGTGGAACGATTTGCCAGCCTCTGTGCCTTCCCCTTCCTACAACATGGGTCTCTTCAAGACCAATGTTCATTTCTTTCTCTCTTCAAAAAGACACAGCTTCTCGGATGACTCAGGCCCTGAGGGAAATTATTTTCCTCAGGGCATTCTTTGTGGAGTTAATGTAAAAAAAAACATATGGATTTATTTTAATTCCTATCTTTCCTTTTACTAATTAAATTATTTTGATTTCAAGTTCATTTCATTCTATTTCTATTCATTATTCAAAAGTTTGCACGTGCCGCTAATTCGAACTATCCCATAAACATTTGCTTTTTCCCGAGCCGTTAGGTAAACACATTGAAATTATGTAGATTATTTTAAATATTCATGCTTCGATCCTAGGCGATAGTGCTCTCGAAAGTTTTTCAATTTATTTTTCCGCTCATGCTCGATTCGCTAGGGGGCGATGGTAATTCAACCGATTCCGGAAAATGAGAACGTTTCATTAGGCCTAACCCTTTTATAAACGATCTTCACAAGGATGCAAACGTAGCGCCGATATAGATTTACTGCTTTTGGAGGCTATAAACTGCCTTTAATATTTATTTGATGTATTTTTTTCTCTATCAACTTTTCTAAAAGGTTTTGTGTGCTATTCCCGCTTGTTCAACTTTAATATCTCTCTCTGCCAAACCTAAGATTAGTTTAGTTTCAATAAATTCGACTGATTTTTTTTACATTAGCTACACATAGGAGGCAAAGAGGAAAACAATTTCCCTAGGGGTCTATGTCATCTTTGAGGATGTTGTGTGTAGGGTTTTTTAGGGAAAAGGAAGGAGAAGAAGATATGGGAAGAAAAAGGGTATGAGGGGTGGTTAGGAATCTGGGGGTCAGTGTGGCCAGGAGTGACGGACGTATGAATCTATTACTCATACTGCGGTGCAAGGCGAAGGGTCGGGAGAATCCAGCTGGAGGGGTCTAAAGGCCTCCCTCACTCAGTCTCCTCTGATCCAGCCCGCCATGCAGTGGTTTGGCAAACGTATCCGCCACCAAGACCTAGACATTCTTATCCCATGAACCCGGGCACCCCTGCTAAGTCACCAAACGTAGCGAATCACTTGGTGTGACCTGTGGCGGGGGTGTTGGTTGTCCAATAAATGGTTCCCGGGGACGCGGTACCCATACCCTCCTCCCATTGCTTTTACTCCAGATAAGGAAATTTTTTGATTAACATTTTCGAAAAT
The DNA here is from genome assembly GCA_917880885.1 of Limnephilus marmoratus. NCBI lineage: Eukaryota > Metazoa > Arthropoda > Insecta > Trichoptera > Limnephilidae > Limnephilus > Limnephilus marmoratus. The sequence goes on along the minus strand of OU862909.1, from coordinate 30,976,731 downwards.
TATTTTTTTATTTTATATTCACGACCCATTTGGGCTTTTACGTTACAAAACAAAATATCAATTCCAAATATTAATAATGAAACAAATAGCTATTTATATATTTATATTTACTATGTAAAGATAAGTTGTTAAACCAGGTTAAGCCGAAAGCTTTTCTTATGCTAATGTTGGTTAGAGAGAGGCCTTAAAAAATTATTTTGTATTTTTTAATTTATTTTGTTTTGCTTAAAAATTGATTTTGCTTTAAAAAAAATATTAGAAGATAAAGGGAAGATGAGGAGGAATATAGGATAAGGACAGGCAATGCTGTCGATAGTATATACTACACAGAGTACAGCAACAAAATATCAAGGACCGTCAAGAATGTCGTACAATTTTTGTGACGTTTTTATAAGTTGATAGACTCAATACATATATATAATACTAGATTGTGCCCCCGGCTTCGCTCGCGCAGTATTAGGGGAGTTCCCACAGCGCCTCCTCCACCTTCCCTATCCCCACTCCACTCCCCCCCCCCCCTCCTCCCCTCCCCCACCCCCATTTCCCCTCTCCAACCCCTCTCCCTCTCCCTAATCCCCCCTCCCACCTTCCCCCTCCCCACTCCCTCGACCCCCTCCCCTATCCCTTCCCCCCTCCCCACCACCTTTCCCCTCTCCCTCCACCATTCCCCCTCCCTCCTTCCCCCTCCACCCTCCCCCTTAACCCCCCCTCACCCCCCTCCATACCCGTTACATTAATTTTTCGAACAGCTCGCGTGCCACATATTGCAATTTTTTTATACAAATTTCATAATGCCAGAGCTCTAAGCTGTAGCCTATAGTCTATTCTGATGTATGAGCTATATTATTGTAAAGTTTCATTAAAATCCATTCAGTAGTTTTTGCGTGAAATAGTAACGAACATACATCCATACAATCTTTCACCTTTATAATATTATAAGTAGGATAGTAGGATTAGTATAATAGTGGTGTCAATCTTATACAGTTTTATACGAAGCTGAAATAAGTAACCTAGAATCATTGTATACCTAGTATTTGTGTAATGTGGGTGAATTTTAATGTTTTCCTTGCAACTCAATTTATTTTGCTCCACCTTACTGTATTTACTTACAACTACTAACAAGCGCATTTACTTATGTTAGTGGTTTACCTGCTTCCCGACTGTTGATTGACGATATTAGGATTATCCTACTAAGCAGGTGCCAAATTCTCACGTGACTACCAGAAACTGGAGAACCCTCCCGCTTCCCGCTGACTAAAGTTACCCATTTGTTTGCTAAACAACTTATGCAAATCCTTACTTTAACATTGTTTATGCCACACAATGCCAAAAATTTTATCTTTCTCGTAACCATCGCGAGTAAAAAACAGACTCAACCATAATTTGAGCCTGCAGTCGTAATGTATCTTAACAGTGGGATACCCAAATCTAGACCCATATAATGATATAATACACCCCCCATTGATTAAGTAAATTAATAGCAGTACGCTCCTTTTGAAGGGAATCTTTTGTTCTCACAATTGCGCCAATTGGCCATGCATTCATATTTGATATGATAATTGATGAGAGGTATTTTTCAAACCTAGCTAATACTCGTTTTGAATAAGATTTGGCCTTGAAGCTACATACTACCAAGAAGCCTTTTTATCTAATGCTGTGGAGTATAGACTATATAAACAACACGGTCAGATGGAATGGTAATAAATCATCACGAATCATGGTTTGGTAAAAGCTTTTGTGTGTTGTGGTACATGATCATTTGAAACTTTAATAATGATATCTTATTACGTTATCCTCTTGATTGCTTTATTCATCTTTAAAACAACCTTTATAAACCACCAGTCTCTGTACAATGCACCCATTTCTGAAAATACATAGTTATTGTCTTCTGATCAAAAAATTAGTTGTATTGTTTATTTTCCTTATTTTTCGGGATAACTTGTTGCGTGTTTCTGGTCCAGAATTCATAAAGAGTGGCTGCACGCTTCTTAATAAACGATTACATGGAATCCTACTTACCGAGAAATCAATTACCCCAACGTTTTATTTTTTCGTCCCTTAGGCAACCGATGCCTCGACAATTATTTTTAAACAAACAGCCATTAGCGTTAAATACCCGTCCACGAGAAGTGCATTTATTTTTGATGTTTAAATTTTTTAAATGAAAATTATTAGTATATCGACGATAGAATAAAGACGAATAAAATGAAGAATAAATATTTTTTATGTTTTAATTATTGCCAATAACACGATGATAAGTGATATGTTAGATATGCTTAATGATAACTAAATAATTAAATATAACTCGAGTTGCGAAATAAATTTTAATATCAATTATTTTTTTCCTAGATATAGATATTGTAAAGTATTGCTTTTCATGTGTAGTGTATCGCTATCATACAACTGCTGATCCTGTATAATTCTTAAGTGCGCCCACTGTTGAATTTGGCAGCCACCTGTGGTCTGGAGCCCCAAAATAATTTATAAAAACGGTCAGTCCGTTTGATCGATTCACCTATCTTAACAAACGGATTGCAACCTTTAGAGCACACATTCAGGTGTGAATCGGTCGTTCTTGTTCTTCCGGCGATGTTAATTCAGCAGATTCCGGAAAATGAGAACGTTTCATTAGACCTAACCCTTTATAAACGATCTTCACAAGGATGCAAACGTAGCGCCGATAAGATTTACTGCTTTTGGAGGCTATAAACTGCATTTACCTAATATTTATTTGATGTATTTTTTTCTCTATCAACTTTACTAAAAGGTTTTGTGTGCTATTCCCGCTTGTTCCACTTTAATATTTTTCTGTCAAAGTGTGAGATATTTGACGGAGTAATCAGTAGAGTGTATTAAGAGAGTATCAATAAATTGCGGGAACTTATTTCAACTGCTTGAACTCTCCACAAACAAATTTTTATATTTAAATTTTCAAAATGAATGCGTATATTTTATTTACACGCCCGCACGGCACGACATGGGTCTCTTCAAAACCTATGTTCACTCCTTCCTCTCCTCACAGCATCCCCAAAGGTGACATTGGCCCTCATGGAAATTATTTTCCTCAGGGCTTCTCTGCCGAGTTAGCGTAAAAAAAAATAATGATTTAAGTCCTACTTTGTCTGTTTTTTTATACTTTTATTTGTGTTGAGTAAACACATGAGATGGTGACACAGTTGTACTGATTGTTCACAGGTGCTACTAAAATCGGAGGTTTTCCATTCCACACTTCTCAATCGATCAAAGATTAATCGTCGGCTCATTCAATTTTTCATGATTTATTGAAATAAATCGACGAACAAACGCTTACTTTCATTATTTTAATATCAATACAAATTTGTCTAACCCAATATTTAGCCGACCATTATAGCAAACAAACATTTCAATGTGTACGTAAACGGGCATTAGTGTAACTCAGCTCTATCGGGTAGCCTTTTGTTCGATGTTGTTTGTCTAACGTCTAACGAACCTACCTTTAACTACTCTGAAACTTGTTCGCACGCTCACCCGGATTTTAACATCCAAACTTTGAATGACAGACTTACCTAAAATGTTACGAACCCAATATTTAACTCGACCATTCGTAGAAGTTATTTACATAATATTTATTCTGAATGTTTCCGTGAATCGCCTCTAGGTCAGGTGCTTATAATTTTTTTGCAAAATTCCGAATTAAATTTGATTCCTAATTAATAACCAATCAAACACTTCAGTTCGTATTGGGGACTATTTTTTTTAGATTTTTTGTTGTTATTTTATCCGTCTTTACTATAATATTTATAGTTTATTATTTATTACTTAATAAAATCACGATTTATAAAAACGAGAGGTCCAAGTTCACGTCCTCTGAGTCAAAATAACAAACAATATTATTCATGACTGATATCCATTTACCGGCTTATTCATTGAACCTTTTTTATTTCCCGAACATTTCGTCAATCGGTCCGATCGTAAATGTTTTATTCCTTGATAATTTATCCGTTTACCCTCTTTCTTATAGATATCAATTTATTATTATGAAACGGGGAAATAAATACATACCTAATACACATTTATCAATTTGCGATACTGATCTTCATGTGCTTTAACAATCTAATAGATTAATGCATTTAATAGAATTTTACAATTTGCAACATTTAAAAAATGCTCCTGATATCATTTTGATGGTTTAAGATAACATTATTAATATTTCAGAGGAAAGCAATCACTTACCGGTTTTGCTTAGATATATTTAAAATTTATCAACTGATTACTATCTATTGATAGTAATCAGTTGATACAAAATGATATGATTTAATGGCAGATTGTTTATTTAGCACCATTTCGGTAAAATTGTTTGATTTTGAAATCTGTTGATCATATAGATAATTATTAAGAGCGTTTAACCAGCCAGCGTACGAAGATCCACATTTTGTCGAAAGTTGTTCTTACGATCGTGCAGGGCGGTTACAATGAGAAAGATTAATTATTCTCCGTACCAGCTTTTTAAAATTATAACTCAATATCGAATCCAAATTAATTCCAAATTATGCTGAAAGGCGTGATGATAAAACTATTAAAATAATGTACTTTTTGTAATTATTTTTTGATTATAAGTATTTATCATTTTTCAATAATGTCTAAATTTATTAAGAATTTAAAAAAAATCTGAAATATAGGTATTAGTTTGTAAGTGCGCAAATAAATACACAAATGGACCAATTTTCTTCAAGAAACACATGTACGTAGGTACATATTTTTTTAATGATTTTATTGAAACTAAAATTAAAATTCTAATACATGCGTTTGCTAGATAATGTATTGATTTATTTTACTGCATAATTATATTATTTGAAATGGGTGTGGTATAATACAAAATCTTTTTTGAAAATTTAACAAATCTGCCAACGACCTATGGAATAACCTTATTATACTAAAAATAAAAATATGTTCTCAAAATTTATAACATGCGAATGCTAGATAAAAGAACAATCTTTCGAAATCCATTTATAATTTTTTGTGGAAAAGAATCAATACGTCTAAAATCTGATTTGAAAATGACATATTTCTGGTTTTCTCTGTTAATGCCCTCTTAAGGGGGGATTCTGGTCCAGCCGAGTATTTTTTTCAGTGCGTTATTTTTTTTAAAGATAAAATGTTTTTTCACGAAACTTTTGTTACATGTAACATTAACAAGAAAAAACACCATTGAAAATTTGATTTTTATATACACAGATATAGCGGCAGCAAGCGGAGGGTGCGATCAAATTGAAAGGAATTTTGGAGTCCTTGAAAATTATCTGAAACATGAAAGTAAAAAAAATCGTTGTAGTATGAATGTGCATTAACCAGAGTTTGCACAAAAGTTGTTGATTGTAAAAATGACGGATAAATATGAAAATCGGTCTTAATTTTGCAATAACTTTGTTCTAACTAACCATCTCGCCGTTTCCCCGCAGGGGTAGGCAGAGGACGGACCGCCAAACAACTCGATCTTGGCACGCACTCTTTGTCTCATTCACATTCATACATCGTCTCTTACTTTGTTCTATAATAATAATTTTTCATAAGTCGAGGTTCATCCACATATAAATTTAATTTTCTTCATTTTAAACTTTGAATGAAGCGGATCAGATAAAAATTCGATGAGCTACGATTCCAGCGAACTTAAAAAATGTTGTTTTGAGAAAAACGCGTTTAAAGTTTTCGTCTATAACCGAGCCGCTCCGTTTTTCGTTCTACTTGCTTAGCTCGCTTCTAACTATATTTCAAGGTCGAATTTGATGCTACAACTTTGGGAATGTATTCTCCACATATACAGGAAAAAAAGTCGATTTTTTTAGTCGGCTGGACTAGACTCCCTCTTAATACATACTTCATTAATAATTCAATCTTTATTAATAGTCAATATATATTGTATTGCTCATTCTCATTGAAAATTATTATTATCAGGCACTTACGATAAGAGTCTAACGTGTACTTGTGTATTATATTTTCGCGGAATGTTAAGATACGATTGATTCCTACCCATTGAATCCACCTTTGTTGTTTCTTTGAGTCACTATGGCTGCTCTAGCCGATATAAAACATGCCTTATCTGTCAGAGAGAAATTGCTGATAATTAAGAATGAAGCATTGATTGAAATTTATTATTTTATCAATGCGTTTATTGGTTCGGTTCAACTTGTGTCAATATATCCAGTATTAAGTACACAACGAGGTTAACAACGAAGCCATTCAATGACTCCATAGTTTATTTAAACATACCTACTTCTACCACAAGAGTGTATAACTACTTTTCTTCGTAGAATGGAATTTACCAGTTACTCGGAGTGAATTTCAGTCTTTATTCTATATTCATGTTTTATTATGAAAGAAATGATGGCATCTGTTAGAGTACAATGTTCAAGAACAAGTGATTATGTGTTTTATTTCTAGCCGATGTCATATTGCCTAATATGCATAGGCATCCAATGAAGATCATTCTTTTGTTCTATGTATGTCGTAACTTCATTTCATTTGTAGCTTATAGGTACTTATTACATGTACATAAGTAACGCTAAATTGGTGTTTAATTTTATTTTATATAAGGTGATGTATATCTCTCTCTGTACATAAAGGGATATTTTAATTATAGAATTTGTGAAGCTGAAAGTATTATACAAAACAAATTGCATCTGAATGATTGCCTTTCTAAAGAAAAAAAAATACGTTTTAAATAAAACTTGAAAAATTATGACATCCATCCAATAAACATTATAAAAATACGAGACATGTTTTATTCGTACTAATTGAACAAAAAATGTAGCATTTCTTATGAAAATGATAGCCATTTAAAGAATGTGTGTGTATGTATGAAATAGCTATAAGTATGTCCACTGGACCTAGTTCAATGAAACCACGCGCGTTGTCTCTGTAACATGCATTCACTGTTTTACTGCGCATTTAATAAGTCAGGTACGTCTCATACATCATACATATGTCTAATGTTACATTGTCGTGAAAACAAGCTTATGGGTCCGAGTGGCTAAGCATCTGTCAAACAGTTCCGTGACAACTCAGAATGAAGTAATTTCAACACTCTTTAAAGAGTCATTAAAAGTTATGAAAAAAAAATATTGAAAAATAGCCCATAATCTAAACCTAAAGAAACCCATTTAACCAATTTCGTTTTATTTTTTTTAATCACTTTTTATTACTTTTCAAATGAAGTATTTAATTTGCATGATTCTGAGTTGTCCTGTCAAACATATAAATAAAATAAATATTCATTTCATTTAAAATTTATAAATTAGTAAAATGATTTTGCTACCTACTTTATCGCTTGCCTGAAAATTCATCGACCTACAACCGAAATTAGTATGAATATTGTAATATGTATGTAAAGGAAATATATTCCCTTTAAATTTGAATCCTATAGTGTCAGTTAGAACGCAATCATCAATTGTCATTTGTCTTGTTATTCTATTATTTGATTTTATTGACCCTACAAGATCATAGAAAAATTATCAAACTCAATTTACAACATATATACTGGTCGAAAAAAATTAGAATCAAATTTTTTCCACATCTCGAAGTTAATTCCAGCACCTACATTGATGAATTATGAAGAGGATTTTGAAGATGAATGAAAATTTTGCAATAATTTTCTTTCCCGGAGGGGGAGATGTAAAGGAAATATATTTCCTTTAAATTTGAATCCTATGGTGTCAGTTAGAATGCAATCATCAATTGTCATTTGTTTTGTTATTCTATTATTTGATTGTAAAATATGAGATTTTGTTAAAAGAAACCATTCAAAGGAAAGTGATATCAATGAACATAAATGTCGTTTCTTTGTTAAAAAACTCTGCAACACAAGTGTTTTATTTATAAATTAATAGAAAGGAATTAAACCTCTCAACTTATATGTACAACAATATTTATTCAGTAGATTCCAACTAACCTAACTGCAGGTATCGGTGAAGATTATTCTTTTGTTCTACTTTGTTCCTTTTGATTTGTTTTGTTAATAAAAAAATACTGTGTAAACTTTAATTGAATTAATATCTCGATCGGTATTTGCATTCAAAATATTGCCGTTTAATAGGAAGAGACTGCGGTTTCATTAACTATGACGTTGTCCTGCGGTTTCTTTGCGGTTGATAAACTTCACATTGGCCTGTAAAATGTCGGCGATTTATCAACCGATGAGCTGTTCATGTCTCATTTATTCATATTCCCGTCGGCCATATTTTTTATTTAGTTATTTTTTATATCCCTTTATGAAAACATTAAGCAAAACTTTAAGCCGTGTGGATGTCTACAGGCTACAGGTACCCGCATAATATCTCATGGTATAAAATAAAATAATAATATTACGGATAAAAGGGCGTCCGGGCGTCTTACAATGTCATAACTTTTTTGGTTGTAAAAGAGATGCAGATTTTTCGGCCCTGGTGTAAAAAGTTGGGTTGAGCAGGTACTCTTTTTCTTTGATTCTTTTTTCGATTTGAAGTATTTTAAACGGTGATCATTGGCACAGTTTGGCCGGTGCGGGAGCGCGACTGAGGCAGTGCGAATAGCACTGGTGTTCACGGCACGATCGCCCACTCGGCGCGGCCGTTATCAGTCGCGACTGTACGTTCGCCCTCATCGGCCGCGCTCCCGATCGCAACTCACTTTCCTCCTCGATCGGTTCCCGCGAGAACTTTCCGCGAATTCGGCGTTCAGCGGTAAGCTCTACCCCGCAAAGTGCAATACTTGGGAAATATCTGTAACGCGGCGCGTTACGTCTTACTTGTTACATTGTTCTCGGGAAATCTCTCTTCAAACGAGGTTTCTCATCTAGTTGTGCTTATTTTTCAATTACGCGATAATCTAATGTCATGTCAGCGCACATGCCACTCCGTATTTCGCACGAAAGTTAAAGTTAACCTAAGTTCGTAAATAGCGCCGCTTCTCTCTTGAAATATATATTATTTTGCTTTGTCAATTTTGTGCGACTGCCTTTGTGAGATTGAATAATCTTGTTTCAAAGCCTGTGTTTAGGTACCTACGTTAGTTGTTGACAAATGTTTGGATTCCATTAAATTCAAACATCGCTTAATATAATTCCTTTATTCCTCGCAGGATTTACAATTTCATTTGTAGATTTAAATGTTACGTTAAAGCTGTGATAATGTAGGTATACGAGTATTTATATTTAATTTATTCACACAGTATTAAACATGTTTTGTGAAGACATTTAGTATTACCCCCAAGCCTTATTTACTAGTTGTAATTAAGTATACTAGTTTTACCACCCGGCTTTATCCAAAGATTTATTTCTCTTACTTAAATTTCCACACTCTTTTCATAGCAATCGGAAAATCAAAAAATTGAATCAAGAATTTTATCTGTTTATTTTTAAAAACTTGATATAAAATATTTCTAAACTCCAGAGCTGATGACGGTAATGACATAACGAACTAAAAAATATTGTTGCATTGACCCAAAAATTCCAGACACTAAAAGCTGCGCAAATTAATGAGGTCAGTGGCTTAGTTGGCATCGCGTTTGGTTTCCGTCCAGTCGTCTCGTGTTCGATTCCTCGACTGGCTAAGTCCTCCATTACCACACAAGCAACATTTTTCGCTTACTGTATGTAGTTACCAATAATTTAAAATTCTTAAGTTATTCGTAACTTGGGAAAGTTCGTCTTTCTTTTAAAAAAAATAAAATTAATTAATATTTTCAATATGCCAGAGATCACCATTTGCGTGTTTTTAATGACATTCACGTGCAGATTTTCTTCTTTTTCGATAAGTTTTTTTTTAATGTTATTGATAATTTATACTATTCCTACGCAATCCATGTTTTTTTTTTATAATTTAACAATAAACACGTCCAATTTTCACATTATATTTCGAGCCAGCAATATAATTCTGCATTCGCAATAGCATAAATAATAATATTAAAATACCCAACTCAAATTTAACATATTAATTAACATTTCACATAAAGGAGAGTTTCGTACCTGCTGAAATCTCCCAACTGCCTCTTACACGATTACAACACATCGATTCCTAAGCAAAGAAGATGCTACATTTGACCGATGGGTACTGGTTGATGGCTGATGGCTGTCCAGGTGAAAGTATGCCTGTTGCCTACTGCCTACTGTCTCAAGATAAACAGTGTGCCGACACTGCCGACCGCGTTGAGTAATATTATCGCACCATAACTAGTTTCTTGGTCAATGTAAAATATGTTACAGAGGCACCGCGGAGTCGCTCATTGCTCAATCGTCGGAAGCCGAAATATATGTCGGGGTTCACTTCAATTCACGGTTATTACATCCGACGTAGATAATTATTGTTATTCGTACCCGGTTTACCTCTACCGTATTTAAGTGAGAATGTTTTACGACGGAATTATTAAATAATTGAGCTGAGAAGAAACTGGCCTTATTAAAAGCACTTTATAGTTATTACCCAGTTTCGCCCTAGTTTCAAAACACTGTTCATGATTTTTCTTAGTGAAAAATGTAGAACAACTGTTGAAAGATATAACTCTTTGTTTACTGATAGTTTTTTATTTATGTTTTAGAGCTCTATCGCTCATGGTGGAAATGATGTAACATACATGAAAATAGCTGCGTTGACCTTAAAATTTCAGTCGGAAAAGGCTGTGTAAACTTCGTGACATTAGTGCACCCCGTTTTTTGTGGTGCATTAAAACAGCTTTTTTGTTTATATGTAAAGTTAAATAACATCTACCTTTTTTAATGCATGTGATATTTCACCTCTCACCATGTTGATTATTTTTCCATTACATTCCATTCTTATATTATCAGAATTCGTAACATAACAAACAATGTTGCTTTTAATAACATCTTTTCAAAGGCATCTCATGACGGTGCTAAAATGTCTCGCGGGTAAAATGTACCTACACGTATTAATATGTGTTGCTTCAGGTCCTGTAGATCAGGTCTGACGGGTCTGGCGACTAGTTCACTAAACTAGCTATCGGTGGCTGTGTGATTTGAAGATCATAATATCTACCCACTTAATACCTACACTTCTCTGTATTCAAGTTTCTCGCATTTCGGTCAAAATGAATGATGACTTTTTGCGACTCCACACACCTGAGTCGTATAGACTTCGCCGTTCTTCCACGCCTGCTTCGGTCTTCCAAACATCTAATTAAAAACAACCTTGCATTTCGGAGCTCGTAACTTTTTTGTAAAAAATTCCGAAGGTCCCGCGATTGAAAGATATTTTTAATTGTGTGTTTTTATAACTCGGTATGGGAATCAATTATCTTTAATGTTTATCCGCGTAGGTACATACCTACGTAAAGTTATTATTTGAAATATGTTTGTGGATTGATGTTAGTCAGCGGAAATTTGGCAATAATTAATAGAAAACATCGATCTTACTCTTATCTAACCGGTTTCCAAAATAAGCCACGTCGTGGACTCCAAAACCCGATTACATCACGAAGTTTTTGGATTTTTTTTCTTTTAAAAAACATCCAAAGATATTAATTTTCTATCTTTCTCTAGGTTCCTGTTTGAAGTCTAATATATGTGATTGAAGCAGTGTTTATCTTTGTGGTTAATGATATTTCAGTGAACTAAGAAACAATAAGTGTTTCAAAGACAATACAGTGAAAAAAACACCTAATGATGACTGCAGATGACGAACTTCGATAGCAGGCACATCTTAATCATCGCTATTTTAAAACAGCACCATAATTCAACGCTAATAAATATGCTGAATATACTTTACAAAAAAATGTGACATACTTACATCATATTATCTTGTTGAAAGGGAAATCTGCTTTTCCTGTCGTTTTGAACGAAACTAAAAGTGAATCTGCAATGAAAAAAGCATAAACATTTTATAAAAGGTTCAACCATGGTTAATTGATTGGCAAGTAACTTTATCATTTACTTTTGTTTAACTTTAATATACTCTTAAAATTACCTGCAAAGAAGTAAATCGGATTAAATCAAAGTTTAAAAGTGCTGTTTTCTGGAAACATATCTACGAATATCCTCGAACTATATATACCCTTTTCCGATTTATCCCGTGAAGTATTTATTAGATCGTGGAAAGTAATTGACTCTGGACTGCAGTTTAACTAAGTGAGAAATACTTGGAAGAGATCAGACAGCATCCACATCCAGATGGAGCCCTTGTACTCAGTAGGCATGCAGCACCACGGGGGTACATGGTACCTGCCGTGGGGTGTGCCCCTGCAGAAGATGATGGCCGTGCCCCCGGGCGGCGCGGGTGGAGGCCGCCTGCTGCCGCCGCTGCTGGGCGGGCTGGGCGGGCTCGGAGGGCTGGGCGGGCTGGGCGCCCCCCTGTCCCTGGCGGGCGGCTTCCTGGCCCACCACCTGCCGCCCCCGCACGCGGCCTGCCGCCCCCCACCCCTACAACCCCAACAACCCCCGCAACAGCACCTTAGACACACACCACCGAGAAAGGTAAGACCAAACTACTTTAATCAAAAAGATCACCTTTGCTCGGAAAACTGAACGACCATCTATCTTCTATCTTGGGTAGATATTAAATATAACAGATTCCGCATCAACGGATGCCTCTGCTTCTCTTAATGACATTATGTAGGCGGACATTCCGTCACTGAAGCAACCAAGCATCCACATACCAAGATAATTAGTTAAATTGGACTCTTTAAATACTGAAAAGTCATGGTAGGTATTCTTGACATATAGAGTCACAATAAATTCATCGAAAAAAAATAACATCCTTGTTCTGTAGAGATTACAAGTACTTGTTTTTTGTCGTTTAACATATAATATGAACTTAGGGAACGTACCCATACTACGTGACACGTTTAGGGGGGGGGGGGGGGTCTTCAAAATGTCACGCTCCATACAAATGAGCGGCGGATTGCTTAGGATTTTGGTCACCGGGGGGGGGGGGGTTAAAAATTGCAAAAAGTTGGTCACGTAGTATGGGTACGTTCCCTTACGTACTTATTGGGTTGTATAAATTAAAGAACCAGAAAGAAATCCTAAGAAGGATTGGACATGAACACTCTCTGGGCTCGATCCGAGAAAGAATGCTACCAACCAACTCCAGGAGTTATGTGATCTTTAGTTTGTCTTTGGTTTTATTTTTTAACAATAAGAATAAAAAGCGGCAATTCGAGGTCCGTAAAAACATCCTGGTTGTTTTAGAGTGAACTTTTAGTTGAGATGGACAAGCTGCTGCACTCGAGGTTTATTTTGTCATCTTTAAGTTTAAAGATGCTTTAGCTGTACCCGAATTTTTATACTTAATTTGATCATTGGCTTATGCAGAATTGCTTTCATCGTTGGAAAACTCTTTTCCAATCGTCCCTACCGTCCGCAGGCGCGATTACCTCTAACCTTGAATCGGTCATAAAATTCTAGTTTTATGTTCGTTAATAATAACTATTACTTTTACTTACCCGTTGATTTTTAAAAAATCTGCGGAATTGCACTGAACCCCTCCTGCTTAACGACTAATTTGAATGCATTCAAAGGAATACGTATAACTAATAAATTAGCGGTTATACTAAAAATAATTATTGTAATTATCGGCTCACGGAGTTTATACATTATAAATCCAATTAGTTCTGCATTGAGCAGGTGTTTTTTTTTATTAGCTAATAAAATACACAACGAGAACACTCAGGAATATGTTTTTTTCGTTGCGTTTAATATGATACAATATTTCAACTTATTTATTAATTCTACATTTTATGTATTAATATACCTAAGCGACAGTTTAATAATAGGATTTGAATATTAACATCATAAAAAAACCATAAAAGTAAGTATTTTTTCGTATTATAGTATTTTTGACTCCTTTTTGAGGGTATTTCATTATTTTGGCAACAATCTGATTTTTATAACTTTTAATAAATTATGATGATTGTTATGTTTTGCAAATTGAATCCTTGTTTATTAATCTCAGATTTACCGGGTTTTTACGTTATGATTTTTAAAAACACTAGAATAAAAAACTAAAATATTTTTCCTGTTTCAACGTTTTTGCATACTTTTCTTATTGCCGCTTTAAACTTATAAACAAACGTCATACGCTTATATTTTAATTTATTTATGTCGTATTCTTTTTGTGTCAAAATTAAGTTCTTTCTTTACACATGGTGGTAAGCAGCAATTTTGATTTTTTAATAAGTTTTTTTTCAATAAATTTTTTTACAAGTCAGTAGGTATTGAAGAGTTAGAGGCGGGATGTGGGGTTGGGCGGTTACTCGGCTGAGTGACCAGTGACGACATGTTGAAGATTTTTTTGTTTGATTTTGAAGAAAAAAAATTGATAAATAAGACATCGAAAAAGTCACCGGAGGTCGAAATTTCACTTACTTTTTTACTCCAAATAATGTCAGGAATCTCAAGCACGTACCTCAACATCCTACATAATATGTTCTCTTCTATAATTCACGTATAAAAAAACTATTAGAAATCTGTTTGTTTGAATGTGGTAGATTTAGTGTAAATTTGCATAAGTATCTAGTTAAACTACTATGTTTTACATTGAATCATCGTATTTCACAAGTTTGATACCTATTTATATTTTCGTTTTATTAGCATTCCGTCCCAATTTATAGTTCATGGTCTTAACTTGTTCAATAAACATAAAATTCAATTTAATGTTTATTTTTAGTGATAAATTTTGTTAAAACTTGTCGATTAGTGGACATAAAGTGCACACGAGATTAATTTATTTTAATTGGCTAAAGCATTCCTTGGAAAACTCGTAATAAGTATAAAGTACTTAGTGCCGGTTCATTTTATTAAATATGTATAACAATATTTTACTGTCGACCGGCTATAATCTTAACGATCTCTTATTAGTTTGATTCTGTTATAGTAGTACGATACCATCACATTCTAAGATTTTTTTTTTCAAATTTTATAAAAATCATCAAGTTTTCATAACGTTTTTTCAAAATAATTTTCCCTTGAGTTTTATCATTTGGTATAATATTTTCAACCCTGCTTAATTTACTGCTTGAAGACATCTCCTTATATTATCGATAACCTGTTTGGCGTCATTTGAGTTTGTAGTTATCGGTTATCAAAAGCTAGATTAATTTCACCTGTTTTAAAGGTGCCCAATAATAATGTTTCTCTGGCCATTTGCACTTATAAACCGTTGAATATTAGCCATCAATTGGTTGTAGTCGGAAAACCTTAGGGTTAGAGCACCCATTAACGGTGCCGGTGTCAGTAGATTTTATTTAGTAATAATTCTGCGGAAAAAGACTTTATAATAAATAGTTCGCAGGAAAAATTCAATGTGAAGTTTTTAATTTTGAACTTTGGAAAGTTCTTTGCCTTAGTACAAGTATTTAAAAAAAACATTTTTAATTTGTTTACCATTAACTAATTTTGTTTTCTGTTTTTAAAACGATCTACCACGCGTTTGTGTTATTCTATAATTTGTATTATGAATCTAAACGTTCTAATCATGTAGTCCGACCAAACAGTAGTTGTTCTGAATTGTGGCATTGTTTAAATTCACTCTTTTGTATTTTGTAAGCTTTATTTGTATTCGATTTTCGGGTCCATTCATTCGATTTAATGAAGGCTTGTGTGTATTCGCGCTTTACTCTTTTCAATTTGATTCGAATTCCTCTTAACCTAACGATCCCGAATATTTTTGTAACATTAGCCGGGTGTTTTTATATTCTCTTTGTAAGGTGAATGCTATTTGATGATCCAATAATGCGATAACGAAATCAAAAGTGAAACACAATGTGACATTGAAAAGTTAAACATGTTTGATCTGCCTCTCCTATTGGCTAGTGACTGCCAATCGAGAGCAATGTCACAAATTATTTATCACGAGGTCTCCTGCATTTGGCATGAATATTCATTTGAATATAAAATGAGATTTATCAATTTCATCGCCTGCCCGACAGAATCTCAGATAAATGAGGTCACTCATAAACCCTTGTAGTATTCGCACGCCATTACGTAAGAGTGTCTTTATGCTTAATTATTTATAACAACCGATTAAAAACAATTCTTATTTTCTTGTATTGTGCCAACGGCGAGTTGTGCATATACGCTGATGTATATAATTTGTCCGTTTATAAGTCAACAATGTTAATAATTTTGATAATCTTGAATAAAAAGGAAAACAAATCTTATTGTTCATTATTGTTAATCTGGAAGGCTCTATCCGTATTTAATTAATCTGCTAAGATAAAATGACAAGTGGCCATTTATCGGCGTTGTCGGGATATATGAGTAAAAAGCCAGCTTTTATGACATTGTTGGCAGAGGAGTCTGCGTGACAGAACACAAATCCGGTTACTACATTGATGTCATTTAACAAAGCACCCAAGGGTAACCACTTTGATACCATCTTCGTTTACATTAGTATCACGCGACCGATAATCATAATATTACTACTTTATTGGATTAATTATAATCTTTTTCTACCTGTTAAGAAATTAACGTAATCGTTGGTAAATTCATCTTATCTGATCCATTGCGAGGTTAATGATCACATTATTATGAGCCTCTTATAATATTCTGCACTTCTAGATTTTAACACCATGTTTCTAGTTTTCTCAAAGCTTCTTTGTTTACTGGATAAGACTTTATTAAAAGTCTACTTTTGACCATTTGATACTGCTTTTTGGACAAATGATGGTTGTCCCCGTTTTACTTACTTTAATTAACTTTACACGAGCGTTTCCCTGGCGAAAAGGCTAATAAATTACTCGATTTCATTTCTCTTATATTTATTTCAAAGGCAAAATGTGGCAAAAAAGATTACGCTGGAACCAATTTAGCTCTTATCACGACTGAGTAATGTTATTTAGTGTCTCTGCGGGGCAGTTCTTGCTTCTGCCTTCGGCTCAGTACTGAAAAACTGTCCAGATACAAGAATGACGTAGACTTAAAATTTTCTAAAAGTAATGTTTTGAAATATGTGTAAAATGAACTAATAATAATAATACTGTTTTCTTTTTCACATTGATTTATCTGAAACGTTTTTGTTCGTATAATTATGCCTAAAATGCATGTACTTATGCCTAAAATATATTATCTTTTGGGTTTAAAACATAATGTATTTACCCCACGGTTGTTACACGTTTCTTAGCGTTAATAAATTACTCGATAAGGTCTATGTATCAAGTAACGAAACGCGCAATTAGTTCCACGAGTAACAGTGTAAACTTTAATGTTACTAAATTGGTGGAATGTTACTTGCGTGTTCCCAATTAAATTGTCATTTATTATTATCGTTAATTTAGCTGTAAGATTTGTGCAATCTCCTCTTTGTCGCATATGTCCACTATGGTTTGGTGTTACTTCACATCCGTGTGCAGTCGAGTAGAGCTTCAACGATATATTAAAAGGGGTCATCTATGGTTCTTGGTTAATAGCTCGCAATTATGGCTTTCACTACTATAACGATCAATATCCACTCATCAGAAACATTAGCGAACCGTCACGTTGCCCCTATATTATTTATAATAATCCTACTAAAATATATGCAGAAATCGTGATAAAAGCGTTGTCTGGTAATTTGTTTTCCGAATTTCCGCATCATCAAGTGAAGGTATGACGAACAGAATGCAGGTATTAAATATGTAGAATGTAGGTGCTAGCCACAAGCCGTTTCAGGCAAGTGCTTAGATCATCCAGGCTTACAATACGGCTAGGCTAGTTAGTCATTTTCCGAGAAAAACTTTTCATGGAAGCATACTTGATTAACAGGTCATTTTAATGCATATTATTTATAATAACAATGTGTTTTATTAAGGGTAAAAAAATGCTTTTATAAAATAGACACATTAAATTCATTAGAAATTACTCATTGCAGCTGATTAACTTCATTTGTAATATTTAATCAATGAAGAAGATAATATTAAAAGCCGTCAATGAAATATGAAACAGATAAATACTCTATCTAGATCGTAAATATATTCTGGAAAGACCTTTGCAATCATTCCAAAAATGGCGGCGAAAAAAATATCTGTATTAATCAAAGATAATGTTGGTAATAGGCCACTTGCATGGATTTCATAACGACTTAGAAAAAATCGTGTGGATAGATTTTTTTACTAAGGTTACGAAACTGTTAGTAAAAATTTTTAGAAATGTACATTTTTATTTTTATTTTTAAATAAATAAATCCATTATTTGGGCCCGTGACGTCACTACATGAAAATGTCCCGTCTCCGAAAATGTTCCTATTAATTTTGTAAAATTCCACACTGATTTTTTTTTATATGGCAACATTTTGAATTCAGGCGAATTTTTTAATTTGACATTTAACATTCACTAGATTTATTGTTTGTTCTCTGCGAACTTATCATTTGGTTTGACTTTTTGACAGATGTTATGAAGAGAACCCCGTACATTTTACGATGTCTGTACGTGTTTTAGAGGTAAAATGGTAGTGGTGCTGGTTTTAACAAAATCAAATTTTATAATATTCTTATTATTATTGTAATTTATGGCCTATTCTTAAATTGAAGTATGAAAAAAATATTTATTTTTTTATTTCTTCGGCATTAACTATGTAACAATTTGTAGACATTTTGTTTTAATTTTGAATGTACATTTATTACTTTATATTTTTAATTTTCTGCTACCGGTTTCGACACATCCATATCATTCACTGGCAAACTTAAAACTGAATGGAATGTTTAAACTTAGGTGCTTTAACAAAGAAAAAACTTAATTTAAACATTCCAATATAAATAAATATCTTAATTTGTGCGCTTTAGAATCCTTGGAAATAAACAAAAAATAAATCAAAAATTAATTTAGTTAATAAAATAATAGCACCCTACAAATCGCCCTTAATAACAATCTTTCCCTGTAATGTCGACTCTTCCCACCTTTCTTCCCCTCCCCCAAAATTACACCTCCCACTAACGCCACATAGAATTTTTAATTCGGTTTTAAGTTTGCTAGTGAATGAAACGGATATGTCGAAACCAGTAGCAGAAAATTTAAAATATAAAGTAACACATGTACATTGAAAGTTAAAGCCTTTCAAAACAAACAAAAAATATCTAATTTAATTGTGTTAGTCCTGGGAAGATTGGAGGACCTGGGTTCAGGTGCCAGTTGCGACCGTTTATATTTTGCTGTATCTTTGTCCATTTCATAATTACGGCACCAGATTTAAATGTCCGGGTTAAATTTTCCCCACAGGAAAAACTAAACCCTTTCACACATTTCCTCAAATGATCATCTAGTCAATCCACGCTATGCAATTGCACTATATAAGTATTATAAATACAAAACAATACAAGAACAACATGTCAACCTACCAGAGACCAAATGGGAAAATAATTCACCGACTCCAGATATCTTCGTATCAGAGGGTTCGGCTCTGTGGAACTCCTAATTGGACCTATAAATCTTACTGATCCCTCAATATAATATTTAAAAAATCTTCTGTAATCCTACATGTATTTAAAATGACTGATTTTTAATTCATTTTTAAAATTTTTATTGATGGTTTTAAATATTATTTTCTTCTTTGATTAGATACGTATTAGTTGAAAATACCGAATAACACTGTACCTACGTACAAACTGCGCGGATCAACGTAAAAACATTCAATATAGTTTTTATGTAGTGTGTAAGCTTAAAACCATATTGTTAACAATTTATTCATTTTCCAAGCACTGGGCGATTCCGAGAAGTGCTCATAGTATATCTATCTACTATCTGCCACTCGGGAACGGTGCATATCGATGTCATATTTTACAAGCGGACAGTTTAGCCGAGTTCCCGCACTCAAGAAAACCGGAGCAGGTCACCTCGGGAAAAGCGAGAGTCATTCAACAGTTAACTTCTTGGTGTGAAGAGACCTGTTCAGTGTTCACCTGTTGTAGGCGCACTGCTAATCTCGCTGATTCTTTAGGTGTAAGGTGTAGGTGCTTACCCCTTGAGATTATGCTAGAATTTAACTTTTTCACTTTTAATAATATAATTAAACAAATATTAAACTTACTTCCACTTTAATTTATGTAACCGGTTTCAGCTGTTAAATCCATTTTCAGACTGGTAAAAATTATTCTTAACCTATAGTTTATATACATAACATATGGAAAAGGGGGAGAGGAGTGGTCTATAAAGATTTTATTCAATGGGTTTTCTTACATTTGTTACTAAGTCGTCTTTGACTGTCGAATTTCTAATTATGTTGGTTGTTACCAGGAGGCTTAATTACCTCGGGTTTGTAGCTTACTTCAATATTGTTCGGAGAATACCTTACAAGTAATATGAATTATTAATGACCTAATTTTATTGTTATCGTTATTATATTTATGATATGGAATTTTTTGTTGGTGAATTGATTTTTGAAGGGACCCATGTTTTACATTGCAGTAGGAATAATTTTATAAAGGTCATTATATAAACAAAATACATATTTTACATTAGAACATATGATAAAAATTACACTGGATATAGAAGCGGAGATTTAGCAAATGATTCTAATTTCTTATTCGTAGCAAAGTTAAGAGTCTATTTTTTTTAGTTAGGCGGGTAATTCTTTAGTTTTATAAAATAAGAAATAACAATATTTTGAATGCAGTGAGCAATAAATTTTTTTTTATGTATGATTTCCGTTCATTAGTATGTTGTTATTATTATTATTATTCCATATTAGGAATCCGTCAACCTCGTGCATTATTTTAACTTTGTTAATTTACCCTTGTCTGTCTTCTGACAAGTTATTGAACTTCTAGATGTAAAAAAGATAGCAACTCTGTCATTATTTTTTACGGCGAAGCTACTAACCTTTTCCTTGCGTGATTCGAAAAGCGTTTTAGATTTGCAATTAACGATAAATCCAACCCCAGCCACTCTTCTATTTTATCCGATGAATGCTTGTGACAACTTAAAACCATTTATTATTTTTTAAAAACTCTCCGATTTATTTTTTGTGGAGTAGGCAGCGTATTAATAACTTTTTAACAGTTTGAAAAGGTTTTCGGAGAATTTTAATAATTCTGCTTTAATTTTTTACCTATTTATTAACGCATTAATCACTCCTGTGATAATCAAACGCCTTAAAGATAATTTTAAATTTTTATGCGTATGGATCTGCTACTATAAACTGGTTTGGCGTGAATTCTGACAGTAGAGGTCGAAGGAACGAACTTGTTTCGTATAGTTAGGTTACTCGATTCTTACGCAATGGCCAAAGGCACGCACTCTGCACTAGTTGAAGTAGCAATACACTATGCCTACAACTTAACACAGGAGTATTGATTTTCGTGGTAGAATAGCAGCATTGAATTGATGAGATTATCTTCTCCAGTCAGCTATTTTTATTCAACCTTTAGGAAGGTATTTCATAAATATATTGCAAAACACGCCTAAACCTTTCTATTTGGAATGTACATTCGTTTCATTTCTGAAAGTCCAGTCAATACTACTTTTTTTTCTATTCAAGTGATTATCTTCTATTTTTTGTTGAATACTTGTCAATTTTTTTAAAATCAGATTGAAGTGCATTTTGAAATACTCGTAAGTACATCATTTACTTATGCACGATTCCACTCGACAGTCAGGAACGTTGCAAATGAAATAATTTGGGTATCTACATAACCAGCATTATAATATACTAGTTACCTAACTACTAGTGCTTCCTTTCATATTTCGACCTCATTGATGTATATAGTTTTGAAATATTAAATTATGTTTTTCTTTTTTTATGGTATCCACTCATGGTCTATTTGAAATAAACACATAAAACTTGCTTTAACGCTTTTGTAGAATGCATTAGTTCGTGATGTTGGTATAAACTTTGTTTTCTGCTTATAAGAAATGGAATAAGTTAATAAGATATGTACTATTACGGTTGTTCGAATGGCTACTTACCCTTGTTTTTGATCTCTTGATTCGAATAAAGATATGTTTACGGGTTTCCCTTAAATTTTACGTGGGATATGAGATCCTGGGAACCTTCGAACAAATTTTCAGATATTTTGCCGAATTCACTTTCATAAGTTCACACACAGCCTTATCGTTCGCTCTGTTGGTGCAAAATAAAACGATAAACTCTAAATCAAATTACCCACACATTCGGTTCGGGGCACTTTTATAAATTGGGCAAAAAACTTTTATCGTCTGCAATATTAGGGTTGACTTTATTTACCACATCATTGCCTCACATGTGTCTGGAAAAAATACACTTGATTGAAATCTGATTTGGCAAAAACCTCACAGCTCCTAAAATAGCGTCTTACGTCTACCACATTTTTTAAGTCCGACTGCGTTGACAGTTTTATATAATTTTCTTGTAATGTTTACCGTATCATTAGGGGTACATGTGTTTTTTACCTTGTGTTTTGCGCCCTGATTCACTTGAGCAGGCTATGAAATATGATGTTCGTTGAAAATATCAGAAAGGCTAAAACTAAAAAATATATATTAATTCTAGAGAATGAAAATTCTTTTTTTATTATTGCGAATAAGATTAAGGATGTGTTGTTTCATAGAATCTGAACATTACATAAAAATTTCAATGTTAATTTTCCAGTTCCGTAAAAGTTTTATTAAAGTTCTGTTGTTATATCATTACTGGTCAGTTGATTCTCATACCTGAAATTATAACAGAACTTGAATAGAACATTCACAGAACTCACCTTTCATGAATTGACACAGAAAGAAATTTGATGAATTGTTCAAATTCTGTACAAGTTATGTTCTCATTACATCCTCTTATTTGAGTTTTATGGATTTAGAATTCACTTGAAAAACCCTTTCTTGTGTTAACTAGATTTTCCTTAAATTATTATGAATAACCCCCCCCCCCCCTCTCTGCCTTTTAAGATTCGTATTATGAGCGTGAAACCTCTGTTACACTATATAATAATTTTTTTTATTTTCTTCATATTTTTCTTTGCAAAGAGTAAAAATATGATTGTGATCTCCGTGTGGTTATGTTCACCCTGTTATTATAGTTAGTCCCTTAATAACAGGTCCTAGAGGACACTGGGGGACCGGGGGACTGGGGGACCGCGAGGGGCGGCAATAATTTGGCGCAGTAATTACACCCCGTATCATGTGATGAATGCCACAGACCCCAGACTCCAAACCCCAGACTCCAAACCCCAGACCCCAAAACCCAGGCTAGTCTCTATCGATTGCGAAATTCGTAGTTAAAATGAAGCCAATTCATCGAAAGAATTTTTTTCTATTTAATCAATAGATTACAGTGAAGATTAACTGATGTGATTGATGTTTTTTTTTCTAATTTACTCAAAGTTTCTTCTAAAAAGGATTCTGATTATGAAAATTTTAATCCTGTATTAAAAATTCTGTAGATAAAACTTTTCATGGAACCGGTTACATTTTAATTTACTTCTCCTACGAGAGAACTGAAAAATTGATACAAAAATATTTTCATCCGTGAAAATACCAACCAAAAACTTTTTGCTTTCTAAAATCGCGAAATTGTTGTATAAAGTGCCACGGTTTCAAGGTACTTTAAATCTAAGCCTTTAAGAGTACATATTTTTCACTCAACATATTTTTTTTGTAAATTTTATATCGAAATTGATACTCGTGGAAAGTCTCAAATTCGGGTTTAGCATAATTCTCCGCTCGTAAAACCTTTTTGCTCGGTTAATTTAGCCTTTCCGAACCTCTTCTCCGTGAAGCCAAACTGTTGGCGTTGTTTGATATCTGGTTAGAAGCTGAGTTTTAACAATTGACTTATTGCAAGTCTGACCTTCAATCCGGAGGTTAAAGATCTGAATTTAGAGCTCACTTTCAACTTGAACTTGATGCTCTGTCGGTGAAATCGCATATGATATAAGCCTTCGATCAAGGATAATGGCTGCTCGATGCTTGTATAATTTCGGCTCTCTGTCGCACCACGCCCACCGAATATCTTTGTCCGCGGGCCGATTGATGCTAAAAAAATCTCCGATACATGCGATATGCAATAACCCATTATGAGCCGATTTTTTATTCTTACCTCCCAATAATTAACGTTGAGCTTCGTCTTTTAATACGAGCCAGATATAAATCGCGTCAGACATCGCTTTGTTATCTACACCTATCTTAACAGGTTTTTGGTTTTGCCTTTATGCAAAGGATTCCTTTGTTTGAAGCACGTGTGAAAGTGTTTAGAGTATTGATTGGTCGATTGTTTCTCGTCAAACCAAACAGCGTCAAATCGACGGGCGCCGTGGTCGAGGGGTAAGGCTCTTGACTCGCATTCCGAAGGTCGCGGGATCGAATCCCGAATAAATTTTATTTGATTAATTATTATAATTACAATTAATTCATTTCAATATAATATATAGTATACTCGTATTTGCCGCACGTTCCAGACTGGAAGATACTCTCAGTATCTCCCTGGTGTAGAACCACCATTCAAAATCGAAACATTGCTAGAAATGGCTTTAGCCGTGTTTGGTGACCAGATCTGAATAGCCAGGTTTTTTTATATACATGAATAGCGCACAAGAGTCCCAACTGCTCCCGTCTGGAGCCAGTGAGACTATGGCATCCCCGATTGGGGTATGTTGTGGGGTTGAAGGTAGTGGGGAGGGGAAGGAGGTAGGCAAGAGGAGGGTGGGGAAGTACCTGGCTATTCAGATCTGGTCACCAAACACGGCTAAAGCCATTTCAAACAATGTTTTAATTCTGAATGGTGGTCTTACACCAAGGCAATACTGAGAGTATCGTCCACTCTGGAACGTGCGCAAATATACTACATATTATTTTTAATTAATAAATTGTGAAATAACATAAATTATTCAAATAAACATTTGTTTACCACGCCGGGATTCGATCCCGCGACCTTCGGAGTGCGAGAGCCTTACCGCTGGACTTCCCCACCTTCCTCTTCCCCATCTCCTTCCTCCTCCTACTACCTTCAGCCTCACAACCTACCAATTAGGGATGCCTTAGTCTCACTGGCTCCAGACGGGAGCAGCTGGGACTGTATTCATATAATAAAAAGCGTATTGTTTAATAGAATATCCAATACGAAGGTTGTACTAACAAATGTTTAAGTAAATAAATAAATCTCAGAGCAAAGTGAGCCAATAGGCCACTTGCATCACATTTTTAAAAAAAATTTTCCGGTTTAGGAAAATATTCTAAGACATTCTGCATTATTATTATTTTTTTAATCGTATTTTTGAAACCCTGGGGATTTTTTGAAAATTTCAATCCGAAAAATCAGACCATTTTTTATAAACCGGAAAGACAGGACATAATTTTATAGGTGAGAAAAAACAATAATTACATAGCCGAAAATCATTTTTAAAAAAAGAACGTTTTCCACACGAATGGCACAGGAGAATAACGAGGCATACCAAAAATATTACATCTCATAAATATTTTTTTCCTTGATCCATCTTATTGATCATAAATCATTATAATGTACAACGTCTATATTAATAAATCCAATGTAATATACTTGTACTTGTAAATTATAATAATAATAAGAATATTATAAAATTTGATTTTGATAAAATCAGCACCATAACCATTATACCTCTAAAACACGCACCGACATCTAAATTGTACGGGGTTCTCTTCACAACATCTGTCAAAAATTCAAACCAAATGATAAGTTCGCAGAGAACAAACAATAAATCTAGTGAACGAAATCAAAAATTCACCTGAAATCAAAGTGATGCCATATAAAAAAAATATAACAGTGTGGAATTTTACAAAATTAATAGGAACATTTTCGGAGACGGGACATTTTCATGTAGTGACGTCACGAGCCCAAATAATGGATTTATTTATTTAAAAATAAAAAAAACTGTACATTTCTACAAAATTTTACTAACATTTTCGTAATCTTAGTAAAAAGATCTATCCACACGATTTTTTCCGAGTCGTTCTGAAATCCATGCAAGTGGTCTATTGTTATTAGAAAACGTGTTATATATGTCGAAGGAAAATCGTAAAATCAGACCGATCATGATACGCCTGAGGAACTTCACGATCTGCCGCCAGGCACTTCACGAAGTAGCTAGGCGCATCATCATGGATCTGCCTGCTTTTTCGATCGGCCGCCGACATATAGGTACACTGTTTTATATACTGTACTTTACCCAGCCATCTGTATGAATCCTTCTTATGTAGGATTGACCAAGCGAATACGATCAATTTATCAAAATGTGGGTAAAATTTGATTTTTTTTTATAATACAACAAGCAGTTCTGCACTATGGAGTACGTACATATTTATTGGATGCTCCTTAAAATCCATTATGTGCGACATTTGGCACACGTGTCATGCGTTTTCCGTAGCTTTAAAATAAATTAGACAGTAAGTAATAACGATTCGAGGTGTAATGCTGTCGGATGGCAAGTGATCTGCAAGGAATATACGATCTTTTATGTAATTTAATAAATATGATACAGCATCACGTTTATTGGTCAAATGTATATATGAAAAAAATATATGTATGATAAAAATCACAGTGTTTCTTTAAATGTTATTTTAGATGTTCCCGGGAGATTTTTGCTCTATTTTAAACGAGTCGTGTTTTATTAAACATTTTCACAATTTTCGCATCGATTTTATCACTTTAAATATTAGCGCGCTCCTCTAACATTCGTAATTACATATCTCTCCATCATCGTCTTATTTAGCACGGATGCGGCGCCTTAAGTTTTTACTTAAACGACGGTAAATCATCCAAATATTATTATTATTAATTGTTTTTTTTTAAATATTTTCTTACATCGTATATTAGCTCCGTACAGGAGGCCATGTGAAAAATAATTTCCCCTCAGGGCTTACATAATCTTTGGAGACGATGTGTGGAGGGTTTTTTAAAAAAGGAAGGAGAGGAGGGAAAAAAGGAATGAGGTTTGGGTAGATTTCTGGGGGTCAGTGTGCCCAGGAGTAACGGGCGTGTGAATTCAATCATCCCACTGTGGTGCAAGGCGATGTTGGAGAGAGTCCTGCTGGAGAGATCAAAGTTGATGGGCAGACGCATCCGCCGCCAAGACCCGGACAAACCCCAAGAACCCGGCCACCCCTGCTAAGTCACCAAACGTAGCGAACTTGGGGTGACATGTAGCAGAGGTGTTGGTTATCCAATAAATGGTTTCCGGGGCGGCGGTACCCATACGCGCCTCCCAAACTGCATGGATCATAATTATCATCATAAAATACAGAACTACCTTATCATCATCCCGTAGGTTCGTTGAACAGAATGCATGCTCACCCGCAGAATGTATGCGGAAAAATTGACTGTAGGATCAAGATAATTGAACCCAGTCCATTAGCAATGGCGTTGTTTATGTTTTTAATAATAACTGTTTGATGAATGGAACGAAATTAAAAGTCCGCAATGTGCGGGTACTATGTTTCAACATCAACGGAGATGTTTACTCAACCTGAGACCGTATGATCCTGGTACTGCACCTACCCTGGTAGCCTGCTATATCGCATTGTTCCGCGGCTACAATCAAATACATAATTTTCCCTTTTTATCGAACAAAGCGGCGCACCGCAAGCCGCTCCCAATTTCGTTTGGTGAGCTTTATATTGAATGGCATTATTGTATTTTCTGTTCTCTTGTCCTCCCCGTTGTAATAGCTCTATTGCTACCCACGTCAGTGGCGTGCGGTCTATAATAATGGACTCCTAATATCGATTTGCTGGAAAAATATAATGAAAACACCTCGTGATATCTATGTTTAATATTTAGTTTTTTTTATTTTAAGTTTTTATTGCAGCAGGACTGGGAAGGTAGTGCAATCCCAGTCTGCCATATTACATAAACAAATATAAACTATAAAATAAAAATAAATTGTTTATATATTAGGTAGGTACCTAATTAAAACATAAAATTAAAATAAAATCCATCACACGCGAATAACTAAAACTAAGCATAAAATTAAAATAAATAATAATTAAACAGAATTAAAATAAAAGATATTTTAAGGATTATCCATCAGGGAGGTCGCCTCATCAAGTTGGTGATTTTTAATAATGAATTTTTGACATAATTCACAAATCGTACGTGTACCAGACAGGGTGAGACACACAAAAATTGTAAGAGTGGATCCCGATCCACGAAGGCGTCAAACGTCGGGAAAATGATAATGATCACTGTAGATTCTACTGTTTATTTCATGAATATAGCCATTGTGACTCCTCTACGTAATCTCTACGGCTTTCTAAATATCATCGTTAGCTTACATCATAATTCGTTTACCTAAAACGGCATTGCCAAAATGAAAATATGTTAGTTTTCAAAGTAGTATAAAGGTAATCATTTATTTGAAAACACCTTTTGATTTGTTGTTTTTCATGAAGGGTGTGTAATTAGGGGGTATACATTAATTACTGAGCTTAAAAGGGGGGGGGGGGTCCAGCAAAATCTCACGTTACTTGAAAAGAATATACGAAGTGGCCCAAATTTATCTCACCAAGGGGGGGGGGGGGGGGGGTCTAGATTGTAAGAAAAACTGCTCACGTAATTAATGTATGCCCCCTTAGGTATGTGCGGAAATAATAAATCAAGTTTATAATATGCTCGTATAAATGTATTTTTTTAGAGTTGTCTCCGAAAAGGGAGATTTTTTCGAAAAGTTTTTTCTGGAGAAACATTATAAATAATAAGATTCATTATCTGGTAAACAGTAAACGATCGCAAAAAAAATTAAATGATGTTTTTGTAATGGTGTTTGAACAAAACTCATTAAGGTAATTTGCGCGCGGTTCCGAAAATTCTCACCCGTCATTTGGAGGAATTTTTACTTTTTCCTCCGACGTTTAATCTCGTGTCATGGATATGGATAACATATGAAGATAAATAGTATAGAATGTTAATATCTGATATAAATGTTAATGATCAGTGCGATTGGACGCCACTGGACTATATTGAGGTGATTGGAATACCCGTTGCCTCGCAGCCGCGCGGCGCGGGCGTATCATCACCAATTATTTTTCTTTCGTCAATACCTCCATTATTGTCTCATTGCATCGGATTTATTCGAGACGAGTCTTTATTGATCCAATCAGTATTTGCTTTGAAATGACTAACTTAATTGTAACCAGTAACAGGTAGTTAATTAGTGATTACAGTGGCAGTGTAACAGCAGCGAGACGATTGGATGGCCTTTATTAATTGAATGAACGTTCTCCTCTCCGTTTATTTTAATTATTTGAACACTCACCTGGAACAAAATTATGTATTTTGCTTTTAGAGACATCCGGAGTTCTTCGTACTTTTGTTATTGCAAACAACCTTTCATTGCCTACTTAATATGTGTTTACAACGTCCATCCGTTTATTGTGTATGTATGAGCACGGATATAATAAGCAATAAAACACAAATATCATACCTATTTTTTTTTTTAAATTTATTTCATTATTCTTGTCGAAATTATTTATTAATTTACTGACCCGGCCGCGCGTTGCTGTGGCTAACGAAACACAACGCCATCTACCGGATGGTTACTCAACTTTTAATAAATTAACTCACACCGCCATCTGTTAATTTGCATCCAAATCAAATCCACACCACTTGCTTGCTAGCCTGCTTGTCCACCACATACAGACATTCTCCTTTATCTATCTATCTATCTATCTATCTATCTATATATCTATCTATCTATCTATCTATATAAATAAAAATGAATCGCCAAGGTTTATGTACGCGCATAACTTCCAAACGACTGCACCAAATTTGATAATTCTTTTTTTGTGTGTTCGTTATTGTCAGGACAAGGTTTGTATAAAACTACTGGTGAGCTCTGGCATTATGAGATTTGTATAAAAAAAATTGCAATAGGTGGCACGCGAGCTGTTCGAAAACTGAATGTACCGGGAATGAATGTATGGAATACGGATGGGGGATAGGGGGAAGGGACCTTAGGTAAGGGGGAGGGGAGCTCGGGGGAGGAAGGGGGGGAGTGGAGTGGAGAAAGGGAAGGTGTAGGAGGTGGAGTGGGAAAGCATGAGGGAAAGGGGGCGCGGGATAGGGAGGGGAGGCGGAAGGGGAACGGGACAAATGGGAAAGGACACGCAGGGAGAAATATTTAAAAAAATATATAAATGGCATAGCAACGCATGCCGGGTACCAGCTAGTATATTATATATTTCATCCAATTTACACAAAACCTTGACAAATTATATACCTAAGCCTTCGTCAGGAATCACTCTATCTATTGGTGAAAACCGCATGAAAATCAGTTCAGTACATTTTGAGTTTATTTCGAACAGACAGACAAACGCGACGGCGGACTTTAATTTATAATATGTAGAGAAGTAAATCAGTGATACCTTATAAATAGATTTTTTCTGTAAAACTAATTTAATCTGTTGCTCTATGTTGCAGAGTATTTTAATGATAAGCCTTTTTACTATAAAACATAAATCTCCACGTATGAGTAAACCCGACCGTTCCAATTTGAGTGAATAATGAAGGAGCACGCATCTCTTATTCCAATCGGGCTGTTTTAGTAAGCAAGAAGAAGAGGAAAAGAGAGACTTAGATAAGGTTGAACGGGGAGAATTGCAAGTAGTGCCAAACTATACAATCCAGAGAAAGTTGATGGAAATAGTCTTATATTTAGGCTGGAAGCAATCTTTTCTTTGAAATCCGTTTTTCAAAGTAAACGTTACACACGAGAAAGGCTTCAGCCACGTTACTTATTATTGCCCCTCGCTTTTATTGCGTCTTCATGACACTGCGAAGTGATCGAACTCGTTTCTTTTTACAGTTTTTCTTTTATTATGCCCTAATACACGCTTACCTTGTTTGTATTGTTTGAACTTTTGTAAAAGAACTTACTTTGATTAAAGGAAAACAATCGTGTATAATCAACATTAGTACAACAGTTTTTTTTTATGTAGCCACTTAGCAAATTGCTTCACTCTATTCTTGCAACCTTTGATTCAATCGTTATTATTTGCATCCTCGGCTTCGTGCGATGAACGCGAAGTACGTCTATCTGAATCCGTCATGACTATCCGCTCTCCGCTCTCCGCTCTCCGCGCACATAACATCTCTTTCGTAATAGTATATTATTTAACGTGAGGTTGTAAAATTTAGTTGATTTATCAATTAAATAAGATGAGCGGCCATCTGCCCTCTCTCGGCGCAGTGAGTCACGCAACTTAGAGCCATAAATCACGGAGGCTGTCGTGCAACAAGTCAGGGCTTGGCTCCGGAGTAAGCATTCAAGAAGAAGACGAAGATGGTTTGAAAGGGAGATATGTAAAAACGAATGTTAGAGGAATCGTGCCAATATTAAACAAATTGATTTCTTTATTTCTCTTTTTTTTTAGTTCATCACATTTCCTCTTCAACTTTTGGCAGTTCGAATTTGAATAAAATCACTTTCTGAAAGATATTTTTTGTATCCATTAAAATTTAAATGTAAACCTACGAAAAATTTCATTAAACACTTTTTGTAGATTTAAGCAAGGGGATGCACTTTATCAAAAAATTTTTATATCAGGTAAAGGTATTGTTGTGTATTTTTTTTTATTATGGTTCTAAATTTCAATGTGTCGTTATTTTATTGGTCAATAACATAAATGTTCTTATCACTGTCATATATGACTGTTTATAACGCTAATAAATAAAATAATAATAATTAAAAAAAAAACGATTATGATTAAGCGATAATGTTTAATAAAGCATGACTTTTTTGAAATAGAGCAAATATCTCTCGTTCTTAAGCAGCTTTAAAAAACCTGTGAATTTTTTGTACCTACGACACGTTAAATAACAGTAAGAAGTGTGTTTTTTATAATTTTCGAAGTATACTTTTTTGTGAGTGCAATTGTTTTTCTATCCATCTAATTTCATGTAATTACTTTTTCAATTCGGCAAATGTACTGAGATTATCTTCAACATTAACCATATTTTTAAGGGCTTAAAAACTTTAATTAGTCAAGTGAAACATGTTAAAAATCAGCAGAAATTCGGAATGCGGGGACTTGAGGTGCTGCGGCACAACGCTTCTTAACTTTGTAATAAGATGAAAAAAATCATTTACTCCTAAAACGGCAACAAATGCAATTATAAATTGTATTAAATTAGATCGTAATAAGTTTTATAAAAATATATTTTTAGTTATTATACGTAAGACAAAACACCGAAAAAAAATCAATCAAAATTTTTTTTTTTACTAGTTAGTCCCCACGTTGGGCGCCAAAGTCAATTTAAAAAATTAAAACATTGTCTTATAGGTACATAATGTTTGATTCCTGTCTGGAAATTATCAAAATTCCATCGTAATCCGTACTTCAAAAATTCAAAAGACGACACCACTTTCCGTCATCTAAAAGTCTTTTTCTTAAGCTACATAATAACAGACTACGTACTGTGAGCAGTTATCTTCATAGTTTATTATTGTATTGTTGTTAATCCTCAAACAATTCAGTGCTTGTGGTATTAATCAACAATCCCTAAAATAAAAAAAATCTGGGTAGGAGGTATTATTTGATTTGATCAAAGTTGATCTTTACTGAATTGATCATTGGATTGTTACATAATTTGTCTCAGGACAACGTGACTAACGACGAGTTTGCGAATAATGGTTTCTAGTTTCCTGTAAGCCGACGCGACGTCTGATCCGATGAATTGGATTTAGACCGAGCATATCCCTAAATAAATATTTTACACACAAGCCCATTACGCTTAGATTGAAGGCTTTTGAAAGTTACTTTGAATTATCCCTACAAAATTTTTGCATTCACTAAAAAGTTATTTTTGAAATGTATTCTTTTCATGGTGATAAATAATAACGGTGAAGTTGCGTAATAAACACATATTGTAATTTTGAATTGTATTTTTATGGCCTTACTATCTTTATCGTATTTTTGTTATTAAGTTATCTTAATTGTTTTTTTTTTGTAATAAATTTATTCAATTTGTGTTTTTTAATAATGTTATCTGAATCTTTATTTAGCTTCAAATTTAAGTATGCAAATGCTCCTTCAAATGGGTGGCCATTACTACGAAGCCTTGATAACTTTATATTTACGACTAAGGATAATAAAAATTCCTGTTTCGAAACTTGTTTATAATGTAAGCTCACTTGTTTATATTGTGATAGCATTATTATAATATGCTTATTTATCGTTAAATTAGAGTTTTTCATCTTCTGTTACATTGTATAATTTATTTCTAACCATATTTTTTTTAATTATAATGCAATTTGCGAATTTTGGCGGCCTTGCATTGCATCTTATTTCTTACACATATATATATGCGTATTTATATCGTAACAGAAAGGTGTTTTTTTATGTATGTAACTCTCTACGAAGGCCAGAATAGTTTTTCTTTTATACGAAAACCGCGGAAAATTTCCTGGATTGTAAGATGGGACAATAATGAAGGAAGGAGAACGATAAGTGAAAGAGGAATGCTGGGAAGTACCTGATTTTTCAGGTCTAGTCATGTGACGTTGCAATGACCTTTTAAACTCTAAAAACAACCTCTGAATGGTATATTTTTGTAGCTGCTGGCAGAATCTTCAACTCTGTAGAATGAGACGAAAACATATTATTTTTAATTTAATGTCGAATAAACCCATATCGTTAAATTTTATTATCATTTTACCGGATTTTGAAACCTCGACCTCAAGTCCCAGACGTGCCTTTAAACTGTGCAATATATTGAAATACTCTAGAAGTATTAATATCAAATTCAAACTTTTAAGATGTTGACGTGTTTTCCTATAGTCGCCACATTACTAGAATTCGTCGTCGTAATAAGTAATGAACGACGGGTTACTTCTTCCCATATTATACCTTTATAGCTTTTGCACTTTATCGAACATTTATTACAGATATAATAGTTGTTGAGCACTTTCCTTGTGTGAGTTAAATGACCTTAACCTTCCACATGTGTCTATGAATGTGCCTAAAGTCCGTAATATAACATGTTTTATGTATACTTTAATAACTTTTGTACTTTCGGCCGACCACAAGTTAAAACCTTCCTATTTTACCCTTTCTGCTTAAATCTTTTGTACTTATTTACCATTTTTTGTTTTTTCAATTATATTTTCTTTATCGTATTTATTTTTTGGATTTCTTATTTTACATGTTCTTCTGTTTATTTTTCTTCTTTATTATTTATTATTCTTCTGTTTTTTGTTAATGTAAATTTAATGTGCCACTATTAAATAAATAGCACGCATGATCGGTAACTGCAAATAGTGTTTATTTTACGGAACTTCTTTATTTTTTATTATTTTCGCGAATGGTAAGTGCGTTGCCTCCCAAATGCAATTTCGCAGTTTGGTGAACTTGAATAAATTGGCAGACGGTCTTAAGTGTATGTATGTAATAATAAAAATATACCTAGCAAATCTTGAAAAACCATTAGGTATATTTGAAATATATTTCTAAAAAAAGTTAATTGTCACGTTCAAGGTTTGACGACACAACATTAGTGGTGTTAATCTTAGCATTTAGTACGTTTCACAGAGATGTGAATGTGTCTGAAATGCTTCAACTCTGGGTTGCTCGTCTACAGCGCTCCTTTCCTGAATTTCATCACAATATTTATACTATTATTACTTTCATTACTATCACTTTATGCTATTTTGGAGAGTAAAAGTAAATGTGTGAAAAAGTTAAAATAAACGTATCTAAAGATGCACTTTTACAACAAGTTATTACATGCCACGGAATTTTGTAACCATGCTTTAACTTAGACTACGATTTGAATGGATTGTATTTTATTAAGTTGGCTGATGTGCGGTTCTTAATCAGTCTTACAACTTAGAAATTACTCACCTTTATAACAATGTTTTAAGAAATAAGTTTTGTACATTCTCGATATCTTCACATCTTTGTACTGTTCGACGTTCTTTTGTACTGTTCAACGTTCAATGTTGGTTTTGTCATCATTAACATCCACGAGATAAAAAGTGATGCTAAATATTTCATGTTTTTTCTTTCTATTTCCCGAAGATGTGAGAACGTGCTGTTCGAATTAGCGACAGGGTCGATTTTACTCTTCATATTTGCGAGTCAATTTTGAAAACAAAAGTGATTTTTTGTAATTCTATTTATTTTTTTGTTCAAATGATATAAGCCGTTCTTCTTATTATTATAGTTTTTCCTAGTTTTAAACATTTTAGTTACCGATTTATTTAATTAATATCAGTCTCCGTGAATTGCAACACTGGTACACAAAAGACAAAGAACGGATCTCAAATCTGTTCTGGTACACAGTTTTTGCTTCGTCCACATTTGTACATCATCTTATACATATTCTTCTGTCACTCAGACTCTTCACAAGTTACAACTCACGCGTCACTGATTCACTTGTCCGTGCCATGTATTTCTTAGGCGTCTTCGACTTTTTTATTCACTTGGGCGTCACATATTCTGCGGGCACCCCTTCTATCCCGCTACGCATATTAAATGAGGGACTGGTTGGGAGGAGTCCTTTTGACCTCTTCAGCTCTCGACCCATCGCCTTGCACCGCAATGGGAGGAATGGATTCACACGTCCGGCAGTCCTGGACACACTGACCCCCAGATTTCTACCCACCCGTATACTTTTTTCTTTCCCAGAACTTCCTCTCCTTCAAGACCCTTCACATAGCATCCCCAATCCCATTGAAAATTGTAAATTGTTTTCCTCAGGGCCTCCTGTATGGAGCAAATGCAAAAATACCCATCACAGTGTCCCTTTTAAATCTTATTTAATACGTTTAAATCGGCCTTGCTTTTTTTCTGTTGTTGTTGCTTTTAGGCTGTTTGTTAGCGAAATTTGCGGGATACTGACATTTTTACGAAACTGCATAGTTTGGTTAATTATATTCAAAGCTTTATAATTATTAATAATACTTATTGTTTTTATATAATTTGCTGTGTTTAAATAAATTGCTGTATTTCATTTATATAAATTATTCAAATTAGCAAATTTGCATTAAAACATCACGAGATGTAAATATTTAAATGTCACGACTGAAGATGTTTAATCGACCAGTTCTCAGTTTCAGCATTTAACAATAACACCGTGTTGCATCTGACAAGATATCGTGCAATTTGAATATTCCCCTATAGTTCAACCGTCAGAATACGAAGGGCGTAATAAACCGTTTCATGTGTGTGACATACAGACAGTTTCCAGGAAATTTCGCCAACTTGTTTCTTTGGCGTCTGTTGGCGACGTCTCTTGTTGATGTTGGTGACAGTGAAACGCATCGCATCGTTTTGCTCAGTGTTCGATTTATGTTTAAAAAAAACTACCTGCCGATTCGTGTGAAAGTACATCCTTCAAGGCTGTACTTTTTATCACGTCTCGATTCTTCTTTACTTTTGCGTTTCTTTCTTGCATTTGCAGCTCAAAGTACACAGTTCTTGTGTACTTTTAAATTTTCTTGTCCTTCAGAATTAACATCTGTAAACTGTGGCGAATTATGAAAGACCTGTGATTTGTGCTGCGAACGCTACCGTGAATCTGTTGACTCAGTGGGAAAAATATATTTTTCTGTGTTTCGTCGCCTTTCAACATACAAACGTTCTCTTGGGTAAATATTTATTGAAGTAATCGCATGACTGCCATCGATATTTTTATGAAGTTTTCTTATGCACTGTGTTTACATTTCTTTATCGTGTAAAGTAAACATCACCTCGAAGAATCTTGGTCTGCTTCATTTGTAAACAATCGATTTAAAACAGGGCTTTACGGACTTTAATGGGCTTTTAACACCTCGCACCTAATTATTGTAATAATTAGCGTTACCTCGCCTAGCTAAATCCACACCATTAGTAATAAATATCAAAGCGTTAAAAGATTCTTACAACCTTCTTGTCCTAACCTTCAGTCAAAAAAGTTGAGGCACCATATTCTCACGAATCCCATCAGTCGGGACTCTTGTGTGGTCACCACCAATAAACGTAATAATACCTGCACATGATTTGCCTTAGGCAATAATTTACGTGTATTATTACTACCGATCTTGGTATTTCATTATAATTAAGATGAAGCCACGAGTTAAACAAGTTCACGAAGAACCTTTTTTTCCAAAAACCATCCAGTAGAACGAACGTGACGAATAAATTATTAATACTCCCATACCGCTTTTAAAACGAGTATATTGCGATTCACAAATCAAATATTTTAATGTTTCTATATAACTATATGAATGTACTTGTCGTAAATGGCCATGAATTTAACATATTCGTTTGATATTAATATCACAACAACCATATTTACATGTTTTATTTCGAAATATACCCGTATGGTGTAGATGTGCCTCTAATGGACGTAAATACGTTTTTAAACTAGCTTCATGATTGCGTGCTATTTGTAGAACATTTTAGTATCGTGATCCATGTGTTTTAATCACCAATCTGTAACAGTGAACGCGATAAAACCCCCTTTCTTTAAATACAATTCCGCGTAAAACTGAAAATGTTAGTAAACGGCAATACGTATTAAGTATTCATCAGAGACGATGCGTTTGCTTCAACAGTAGGGTCTAGGTTTTCATCAACTTCTCAAAGCGTAGATTTATTACTGCAGCAATAAATTGCTTGTAAACTGAGCTTATCCTAGCTAGACGACAATCGTTTGGACAAGTATCACGTTGGTTTGTAGCACAAACAAGAAAAGGTACTCTTCACACTCCTCGCCCCTGGCCTTTTTGTTTCAATTCCATCTGAATGTAGCGTCTCTAAATTGATGTGAAGTCTCTATAAAAGTAGTGGAATTTAATGTCCTATTATTTGTATTTTTTTTTCTATGGGATACGAAACATGTATTCGATCTCTTTATTTCTGTTTGTTATTTTTCTTTCTGTTTTGCTCCACGCAGGAAGCCCAAAAAAAATC
The DNA here is from genome assembly GCA_917880885.1 of Limnephilus marmoratus. Taxonomy (NCBI): domain Eukaryota; kingdom Metazoa; phylum Arthropoda; class Insecta; order Trichoptera; family Limnephilidae; genus Limnephilus; species Limnephilus marmoratus. The sequence goes on along the minus strand of OU862909.1, from coordinate 30,938,969 downwards.
CCTCAGGGCTTATGTCCATGTGTGCAGGGTATTTAATGGAAAGGAAGGACAGGACGTTCTGGGAAGGAAAAGGTATAAGGGATGGGTAGGAATCTGGGGTCAGTGTGTCCAGGAGTGACGAACGTATGAATCTATCCCTCCCACTGGCAGATGTTCCGAGAGAGTCCTGCTGGAGGGATCAAAGGTCTCCGTCGTGGGCAGACGCATCCGCCACTAACATCCGGACAAACCTCACCCCATGAACCCGGACACCCCTGCCAAGACACCAAACAAAGCGAACCACTTGGGGCGACCTATGGCAGAGGTGTTGGTTATTCAATAAATGGTTCCGGGGGCGACGGTACCCACACCCGCTTCCCAAATTGAATTATGATTTAATTTCTCCACAACATTCTTCGAAATCTCAGTTTATTACCTGTTACCCGTGTCTTTTATTTTATTTTTTTATTTCCATTTGTTATTTTTATTTATTATTGTAAAAAAATTGCATACAATTGGAATTTATTACCCGCTAAGCTACTACAAGTAGCTTGTCAGCAGGAGATTTGTTCCACAGATTAGTTACAACAACAAATTAAATAATCATAAACATATTAATCATATATATATATATATCATATAGTCATAAATAATCATTATTTAATCATTTTAAACGTGATTTAAATAGCTGGTAAATGCAAGAATGCCTTTAAAATTAGGTTATTAAGATAACACTTTCATCAGCCATCACTTTGAGACAAGTGGATATCAGAGTGCATCGTCAATCCTTATACTTTTGGTTCAACATCGCGGTAAAATAGCATATTTTATAATAAAACATTGATTAATTATTAAAAAAAAACCCATATTATATCATCATAAATACAAAAACGATTTGACAACAATAAAATTATGTCATTAATAATTCATATTATTTGTAAGGATTTTCCCCGAACAATATTCAAGTGAGCTACAAACCCGAGGTAATTAGCCTAGTGGAATAACCAAAATAATTTGAAATTTAACAGTCTAAGACGACTTCGTAACAAATGTAATTTTTTTAATTTATTTTTTTATTAGCAAAGTTTTTTTGGTACATTTACGTATAGGAAAATACATAATAACAAAAAAATATAAGTAAAAAAAAAATCCCACAAAGGCGAAGCCTGTGTGTGGGTATTATATTATGTGGATAACAGTGGTAGTTAAAATAAAATTATAAAAAAAATAAAATATATAAGCATAGTGTCTACAGTGATCAACATGAATGACTTCATAGGAGTTTAAATTTAAAAATATATGTAAGATAAACACACATTTACACCCATACATAAATACACACGTACATACGAGTATATATATATATATACATGTTATGGTTAAGGTTTTCACGGGCGTAAGATGTAAAACACTTTTCTCGGTTTACCCGCGTAACGTAGTCCTGAGAAGGACTTTTTAACTCCTGACGTTTCGGATAGATCACACTGTCCATCTTCAAAGGCCTTATGTCTTTAGTTTTTGTCTCAAACTGATAGCTTTCGCATGTCTGTTCGGTCCAGAATCCAAGACTTAAGTGAGTGCAAATCAATTCCTATGGCTAGAGCGGAGTACCCGGGTTGATTGTGATTTATGGTGCTGGGGGTAGGAGGTGGGACCGGCAGTCTCAGGCGGTTTACATGTAGAGACCTGATTGGTTAGGCTAATTGTGGGTACTTCTGATAATTTTGGAAATGCCGTTTTTGGGGAATTTTTCGTCAATTATTATTTTCCAGGTGTTGGGAATTCTTATGGAGTCGTTTCTGGTGTTCATATTATTTTTATGTTTATAAATTTCTATCGCTTCGCGGTAAATTCTTTTTGGTTCATTGTATACGCTAGCTATTGTTGTTGTATTATTGAAGTCTATTTTATGACCTTCATTAAGGACGTGTTGAACTAAGGATGAAGTTAAGAGATGTCACTAATAAACGCCTAACTTCATCCTTAGTTCAACACGTCCTTAATGAAGGTCATAAAATAGACTTCAATAATACAACAACAATAGCTAAGAGATGTCACTAATAAACGCCTAACTTCATCCTTAGTTCAACACGTCCTTAATGAAGGTCATAAAATAGACTTCAATAATACAACAACAATAGCTAGCGTATACAATGAACCAAAAAGAATTTACCGCGAAGCGATAGAAATTTATAAACATAAAAATAATATGAACACCAGAAACGACTCCATAAGAATTCCCAACACCTGGAAAGTAATAATTGACGAAAATTCCCCTAAAACGGCATTTCCAAAATTATCAGAAGTACCCACAATTAGCCTAACCAATCAGGTCTCTACATGTAAACCGCCTGAGACTGCCGGTCCCACCTCCTACCCCCAGCACCATAAATCACAATCATCCCGGGTACTCCGCTCTAGCCATAGGAATTGATTTGCACTCACTTAAGTCTTGGATTCTGGACCGAACAGACATGCGAAAGCTATCAGTTTGAGACAAAAACCAAAGACATAAGGCCTCTGAAGATGGACAGTGTGATCTGTCCGAAACGTCAGGAGTTAAAAAGTCCTTCTCAGGACTACGTTACGCGGGTAAACCGAGAAAAGTGTTTTACATATATATATTTCCTGTTTTCATTCTAAATATTCAGAAAGACTCCACATTTTAGAAACTGTTTGAATTACAGAAAAAAGTTATTCAGTTCCAAATTATTTTTTATCCAGATTTAACATTTTTTTACGTACGTTCAGATTTTGATGATTGCTGATGGAGTGGGGTATGGAATTGAATAGTTTTGGGGCAATGTAGGTAATGTGTCTTTGAGCCAGTCTGGTTTTGCAGTGAGGCACTGTGTACACGCACGTGTTATGTCTCTGGCTAGAGCGATTTGTGGTTCTTGTGAAATTGTTAGGGCGTGTAAATATATATTTGAGACATTGGATACAGTAGATCCGCCTTAGTTCCAGTATTTCAGTTTCTTGAAATAAATGATTGGTAGGATACATCTTGGACTTCTGGTACATTACCTTAATGATGGACTTCTGAGCAATTTCTAATGGTTTTACATGGTTATTGTATGCTCCTCCCCAGGCGATTATTCCATAGGAAATGGACGAAAGCACCACTGCATCATAAACAAGTTTCATGGTTCTTGTATTGACGATATTGCTCATACGTTTGAATATGTAATTTAAGTATCTCAGTTTATTTAGAGTTTTTTACAATTTACAATTAATATAATTGATTAAAACCCTTGTAGACCATACCTCTCCCATCCCTTCTCCCATATTTTATGTATATAAACCTAAGGTAAGAATAATGTGTACCTACCAGTCTGAAGATGGCTTTAACGAGCTGAAACCGGTTACGGTCAAATAAATTAATGTGGAAATAAGTTTTTTTTATATTTGTTTTATTAAAATATATTATAATGGATTTCCACCATGAATTGTTAGTTTTAAAAATAGTAAAATAGCAGTTAAAAGTCCAAATAAGTAGTAGTACTAAACAGGCTGTTAACGATAAACTGGCCCCGAATCTGTAACCAGCATCCATCTATCGATGATCAGAGCAGTTTCTTGCTCACCTTGGCCAGTTTAACTACGCGGCCGTTGATTGGATCATTATTACAATTATTTTATTGCTTATCTTGATTGCAGTGAGAAACCTCAGTTAATTGTACAACACATGAGCTTAACCGTCTAAAAGGTCTAAATCTGCGATATTCACATAAATAATTTATATTTGCTCGTTTAATCGTTTTTGTAATTACGTTTAATTATTATTTATCATTGATGTTTAATATTCTAATTCAGCACATATACGAAACACAACGCAGTTTTATCTTTATCTTTACATGGTATATAATGAAGTCGCTCCTGCTGTCTGTGCGCTTAGATCTTTTAAACTACGCAACGGATTTTCATGCGGTTTTCACCAATAGATAGAGTGATTCATGAGGAAAGTTGTCAGGTATATAATTTGTCAAGGCTTTGTGTAAATTCTTTGAAATATATAAATAAAGAGAGCGGGCTTCATGCCATATCGAGAATAATTAAATTTATTAGATCATGTAAATTAGAAAATATTTGAAAGTAAATTTTTATACAAAATGAATATACATAAAAGGACTCTAAGTGCCTTTTAAAGATCATTAGAGATTATAATGATAATATTGTAATTTAAAAACAGATGAGGCAAAAAATGACAGCATTGTGTGTGTCAAAAGCCTCGATAATATACATGATATTAAAAAAAAAAGTGCCGGCTGGCAAGCGGGCAGCGGACAGCGGGCTGGCACGAGGGCGGTGTGGATTTGATTTAACAGATGGCGTTGGTTATAAAGGTTGGGTAATGGCGTGGCGTTGTTCGTTGTTTCGTTAGCCACGGCAACGTGTTGCCGGGTCTGCTACTTTATTATAAAGTTGGAATATATGCTTGTTATTTAGGTAGCAGTGATCCAGGGGCTCTCGACCAGCTATCCAGAGGACGAGGGTTAAAATTCCGGCGTGCACAAGTAATTTTTTTTTGTTGATTTGTGTTATATTTAAAATAATATAAAGTCTCCACTCTGGAATGTGTATATACTCTATCGCCCTAGAAACGTTGCTTTATCTAGTTTTAGCCGTATTTATTGACTAGATCTGAATAGTCAGATACTTCCCCACCGTCCTCTTCTGCATCTCATTCTCCTACTACTTACCTTCAGCCGCACAACATACCCAATTGGGGATGCCATAGTCTCACTGGCTCAATGTGGTTAGGAGCAGTTGGGACACGTTCGGCATTCTTACTCACTGTGCCAATCTCACATCGAATACGGAATTTTAGCTTGGGGTAACACTTATTCTAATGCCCTCGACCCCATCATTAAAGCACAAAAACTAATAATAAAAATAATTCTTAAACTTCCTCTCTCTACCAGCACCGATACGATCTTCAATACTTTCAACGTTATGGACATTAAACAGCTCTACGCAAAATCCATCTTACTTTATTTACATAAAAACAACAAAATCCTTTACAAACCAACACAAATGATACACAATACCCGAGCCAAAAATAAAGAACTTCTCCAAACTCCCTTTTCTAAAACCACCTTTGGACAAAAACACTTTAAATACATAGCTTGCAAACTACACAATACACTTCCAGCCACGATTAGACAAACTGAATCAATTACCAAATACATACAAGATGTAAAGAAATGGATTATAAGTATTGGACGTCACACTACTGCTAACATCTGTAAAATAGATTACAAATAGACAGAATTACCATCTCACGTATGTCCTTACCCCTATTAAAGAACTTAAAATAGTAAAATCCTATATGTATAATATAACTCCCTATATAGATTCTTCTCTTCCTTCACCTATATAATGCTCTCTTTATGATATTTCTGTTTGAATTGTATATATAAATCAGTATGTATCTTACCTTAAATATTCTTATGTTATAATTAAATATTCTTATGTATGATACTCATTTATGTACCTCTACGCCTGTCTCAACACAGGTATACCCTAGTGAGACAGGCATCGAATAATGTAATGTAAACATACCTTATATAGATAAATAAATAAATTCACATTTAATTTTTTTTTTATTATGTTTGAGTATATTATAATTTATATACGCTTCGTTTTTCAACAGCTGGTATCATATGGTAGTTTATTACTGCTTTGAAGTGTGTATTGCTTGGCACTATAATGTGCGCGGAATATTAAACCTATCCATAAATTGGCTTTTATTATCCTTAGCATTCGACAGGCACGTGTATTTACAAAATCTGTGTGATTTTCTATGCATCAATAAAAAAATGTAATAAACTGCAATGATGCTTTGTGAAAACAGTAAAATTAATTCTACATTTAATATTTATTGCATTATTGGCCTATGTCGTGCAAAGGCGCCATATATCGAAGTTTTCTACTCAAGCGAAGTTATTTTGTAATTTCATATTGCTGAAGGCCTAGAACAAATTCAGAACATTCCCGAGGACAGATCCCTTACGAATCTATATAAAGTGTATTGATTCTGCGTATTATGTGTAAAAATGCCGAACCACGGGAGTACCTACGTCGATGAAGTGTATTCATGTGCTGGTATCGTTGGAAGGCATCTTGAGTTCAACCAGAAGTTAATTGAATTTGATTGGTGTACAGCCGCGTATTCCATATTCCATGGTCAGAATATCACTATTTATATAAGTATATCACTATTTTTGATTAATCTTTACTACTACTCGGTGTAGTACGAATCCTAAATAATATACTTTGTATAAATTGAAGCTTTTCCTATATTTTCGCTTGAGTAGAACTAAAATAAAACATTAATTGCCTTTCAAAATATGTATATTATACGCTTATACATATACGTATAAGCGCAATCTACCAAAAAAATATTTTTCCATTATAAATGTATGGAACGCATGTAAGAAACAACTTTTAAAATATATATATTTGTGGTTTAGATTGTTTGTGATAGTTTCCCTTGATTAAATTTTTTTTCTTTCTTATAAAATTATTCACAAAATAAATAAAAACCACTTTAACACTTGAAATCGACCGTGTCTTTTTATTTATTTTTTTTAATTTTTAATTTATTTTTATTTCATTTTTTTTCTTACAGATTTCTATTTTTTTTTTTCGTTACCACACTTGGCTAATAATGCCCGTGTTGTGGTAGTCACACATTTAATATTTTCAAAAAGAATTAAAAAATACTATTCTATTGAAACAGATAATAAATATACTAAATAAAAATTAAGAAATAATAAAAGTAAGTGAACGATAAAGAAAAAAAAATCATATTTTAAAGAAAAATTAAAAATGAAAATTCAAATTTAAATTTTGGAATTCGGAAACAATAATAAAGATTTAGTGTTAAGAACTCATGTATTCTATATAAATGTATAAATTAAAACATGTATATAAATTAAAACATAAATAAAGTTAGGTGAAAAATTAAGAGATAAAAGTAATAATAATATATTGAAGAAAAATAGAAATAAAAATTGAAATTGAAATTTGAAATGCACAAATTAATAATTAAAATGTAGTGTTAAGAACTCGTGTATTTTTTTAAGTGCGCTCGTCCCCTTTCAAAAATCCAATGTTGTACACGTGTTATATAAAGTGATTTAGAATTACTTGACTTTATGTCAGTACTCAGAGCGTTATATATTTTAGGAGCGATGAACCAGAATTGTCGTTGAGCTAATGAGGTATTAGTTTTTGGGACCACGCAACCCACGTTTGATGAAAATCGGTTGTGTGTTTGTTTCTGGACTCCGTATGCTAAGCGATGTCTACACCTATTACCTATATAAGTAAGAACGTGACGATATAAGAATATATACATTTTTGACTTTTGGCTGAGTTGTTTGCTAATGATTTGCTGAAACCTTCCATACGAAGAAAATGGACTTCTCTAAATATTGTTTCTTCTTTACAATACATACATACCTGTTTACAAAATTAAATTCGCTTTATTATGTCCAATATTATTTTGATATCATCATAAAACATGTTTATATTTTTTTATGCGTATTTTTTTATGCCGCTAACATAGATGGCAATTGATAGGAGATTGTTCCATTGTTTACCTAAAGTCTCATTCATCTTTTTGTCTAGCTACATAAATTATACAGTTGGTAGAGGCGCCTCAGTGTCAAACCCAAGGACTTGTAATTTTCGCAAGGTCATGAGTTCAATGCTACAGAATGCAAATAAGAAAATTTTGTTAGTTCGCAAGACAAGGTTGCTCTTTGCAGAATAGATACTAAATATAAGATTGTTTGTCTGAGTTACATGAAAATCCATATTACGATCATTTTCTGTTTTAAAATACGACAAGAAGTTATGTTTGATCAATAACTCGCAGTACTATCGTGTTATTTTCAAATGTTTTCTCAAAATTTCCCGACTCGTTCGGAATTTCGGAATTAAAAGCGTCGCCAAAACCTGGACTTTTTGCGACTTAAATTTTTCGCTCTCCCGCTACTTCCATAATTCTATTTTTTCACGCTGGCGAGAAACTGAAATTATTCTTAAAGAAATAATTGAACACGGCTGTTTTAAATTTCTTTTCCCAGTGGGAGCTATTCGAAATACTTATTTTATCGTTATTTGCTTAAAAAAATATGGTGATGTGACGACTCAAGCGATCATAACTACCTACAAAGGACCTACGTAAATTGTGAAAACTAAGAGTTTTTCGTCTAAATTTAACACTTTTTCATGCACATAAAAAGTTTATTTGCTGACTGAATTTGATGCGAGTTTCTTTGTCAACGAAGAAATTACAAAGTTTCGAAGGGGTTTCCTAAACGAATATATTTACATGACGTACATTTGACGATAAAACTCGAAAGTCAAAGTAAAACACTTCAACTCTTATCTTAGCCTATTATTCTGTTTACTAAATGTAGAACTTTACGGACACCCTTTATCGACTTTCAAATCATGCCTTGTTGTACGTTCATGGAGCAAATATTTTCCATAATTTGTGTGAATATCTTTATTTGGAGCACTTAATTAAGTAATATTTGTAAAATTTATAGTTCTACGAGAAAAACGCAAATATATGTACTTAATTACCGCGTATACTTCAAGTATCATTGAGTAAAGCCATCGACATTTTATTTTCAAACTACGATATTGTATTAAAAATGGTTATGACTTATGTTCTGTATTTAATCCATTTCAAATATAATCAAACCATCAATAATGAATACACACCTCAATTTCACCTCATCCTTTTTGTATTTTCATAGAAAGAAATTTCAAAATCGAAAAATGATCAACTAATATTTTCATGGATAACCCATAGGAACTGGGAATTATACGAATTCAATTTTATTTTTTGATCAATAAAAATGATATTGTATTAAATAACCTATTAATTCATACTGGTGGGTACTGTTTTAACCCGTTGAATTCTGAATCTTTGCACAGCAATTCTGCTGGGAAAGGTGCCGGTACCTACTCGCTGCTCGCTCCACCTATAAAATAATGTGGAGTTTAGTCGGCAGTCGGCGCTCTTCCCGGGTTGGGGTAGGTTTGTTGGGTGGTTGAGCCATTTTAATTTAATAATTTTCTCATTTCCCCGGTCGCCCGTTCTTCGCCCCTCGTGATTAAATGGCTCATATCAACCTCACGCCGGATCCGCGGAGCCATGCTGCTAAAGCTGCAAACATCGGATAGGCTAAATTGAAAACAAATTGGGGTAAGGGATGATTTTTTCGATACGCGGAGAGGATTAGCCTTTTTAAATCAATGTTTACTACAAAATACTTCGTCCTTAAATCTTTTTCGTAAATCTGTCCGGAAAGGTTTGAAAGTTTCAGGGGAAACCCACGTAAGTGGCGTGTATTACTCTATGAGCAAAGGTATGCTGTGTGATCTTTGGGTATGAGTTGTGTTTTGAATGTTTGAAAATGGTCATTTTATTTTCGTCTTCCACTGATTATTGTGACCAACTGAACAAATGCGCGTACCTTACCAAAATACATTTTCATCTGATATTTTTAGATTTTTTTTTGTAATAATTTCTTATTTTTCTTTATGGTTATTCTTTCTTAGTGTGAGCACAGCGTTTCAGCCTTTCTATTAAAAATGCAAATCCAATTGTCGAGTCGAGCTGTTGATTATAGGAATGAGTCGTAAAAACGACCCGTTGCACGAATGGTGGACATCAGTCTGGCGTCTCTTCTGAATGTGCAGCAATACTGCTAGTTCCCTGTAACACCTTTATTGCCATTTTTCCTACTTGGAGAACTAATTGCACTAGTCTGTGTTCCGACAGTTAAAATCCGTCCAATAAGTGGAGTTTTTTGAATGGTCATAGAGTTAGAGCATGAGTTGAGGTTTTTAAATCAGCAACTCAACAGTGGGACACATTTGCGTTTTGTATTAGGTCAACCATGATTTGCCTGTATTGGGCAGTATCTGCGGGCTCTCCGCACTGTACAACTTTGTAGGTACAAGTACAGTACTAGTAGTCGAGAGGCTAACTCGAGTCGGGCTTCAATAAATCCGCCTCGCCTGAGCTGGTCACTTAAGGCTCCAAGTATGTCAATAGAAGGCTTGTTGTGAAGATTGCTTCCGTTGAAAGAGAGAGTATTTTTCTCTGCGGAATTTGACTCGAGTGTATCTGGCCAACCTCATAATAATTACGTTTTGGTATAAATTTTTGCACCCACTTATTAAACGTGATTCTTAAAATTCACTAGTGATTGATGAGCCAATGTTTTGTTTAATTAGCATTAAAATTCATCAACGTATGTGGAATATCATAAAAAAACTTTTTTTTTATTTGTTTTACTTTGGAAGTTTGGGATGCAATACGTACAATAACCCACCAATTTGGACCTTGAATGGGCATACTATGTTAGCTTTAACGCCCTCGTAAAATTCAGAATTATTGGAATGAATTGGCTTGAAACTCCTTTTAATTGTGTGCCATAACTTACCTTTTGGGGTCTATATTTTTAGTCCGTTGTTTTAACTGGACACTTGTTTACGCGTATGTGTGAGATTCGTACGTATTTCGTTCCATTGTATACAGGCCTAAAATACATATTTTGCTTGTAAAACGAGAGTCTGTCGAGGTGTAAAATATTTTGTATTTTAATAGCTTAAGTCTTTAGTTAATTAGAAATTATTCTGTTCGTAAGCACGCTTCCTATTATAAACAGTAATTATTTTGCTTCTGCTCGTACAATATTTGAACTAAAAGCTTCCCTTCAAATCTCCAAAGAAGCAGATATTGTGTAGGCTAATCCGTAAAGTTAAAGGACGCAACAAATAAACACGCCTCCGAATTTAGGTAGGTAATATTGTACTTGTGCGTTTGACAGCTGAATTAGAGAAACAAAAAGCTCGACTACCTAATGAATGGCACATTCAGTCTCTGTCACATCTTTAATAGAAGGAAACCTTCATATCCCGGGAGTTTTTGTATATTTTACGACCCAGTTTTCCCCGCTTTTCGGGAGATAAGCGTAAGAAAGAGAATTTAATCTGAAGAGTTTCCCCTTGTTAAAATTCCGCTTCCAAAATAAATGCTGAATTTTATTTCTGAAACATTCGGAATTTTCTTTAATATTCGTCAAACAAATTCCTCCTGCTCTTATTCGCGTGATGATGCACGACTGTTTGTAATCATTACTTTAAACAAGTTGTTTTCTGTGTTTAAAATAGGTTCCCGTACTGTTTACTTTGGTTCAAAATGTAAATAGTTCATTCGTCGGGATTATGTTCGGAGATAGAACAACTGAATGTTTAAAACTGTTCAACATTTTTTGCCATTAATTGCATTGTTGTAATTATTCTATTTTTATTGCTGTTGAATCCTTTCCACGGTGTGGCACACAATAGTTGGCCTCGTTAACCCCTTAGGCCTCGACCATATTTTGTAAGATGGTCAAAATATTTCCGCTTTGCAATAAAATCCAAATAAATGGAATATTTCTGAACATATCCGAAAACGATTTTTGAAAGGTGATAAAATACGCTTTTGAATTTCATAAATCGAAATAAACATATAATTTTTGAAGTATAAAAATTTCGAATGCAAACGTACAGTTTGGCAAGAAAGTGTAGAAAATAAATGATGGCGCTGCGATCGTTTTCTAGTTTTAAATGGCAACACCAAGATGGCTCATAAGACAAAGAACGTATGTTTTAAAAAAACACTTCTGGCAAAATGCATATTTCATAGCGTATTTGTATTTTCAAAAAATTTGCACAAAAAACTGTAATTTAATAGAAGCAAAATAAAACCAAACAAGTTTTAAGTGGGTGTTTATTTCGATATAAAAACGTAGGTACTTAAAAATTTAAGTCTATTAATTCAACACCCGACATGTAATTATTGTCTTTGTCCTCGTGTGATTCTTCTTTTTCCGTATCTTCATCTTCATCTAAACGCAGTTCATCGATATCATCATTTATAGTACTGCCTCATGCATAATATTCTGCCTCAATTTTCATCACGTGTTTGCAACAATTTTTCCAATCATCAGCACTTATGCTATTACATATTATTATTATGCCCATTTTCCGTTTTCCCGGTGTTTCAAATTTTCCATCTGCCTTTTCCCCTTCCTTGACGATTCGTCTTACCGTTGTTTCAGATTTACCTGTGTGTGAAAAACATCATTAAAATTATTATTATAGAAGGTAGTTTTAAAAACACACACTAGATAATATTCACTTAGAAAGAAAAAAAGAGAAAACGAGAAAAAAGTAACTTTTCTACGAGTTTAAAGAAGTTGCATATTATTATTTTTTATTGAGTTATTCCCTTTTTCCTGTGGCCGCATATTAACTGTCAAATTGAAATGTCAAATTCGAATTTTTTAACGTAACCTCAAATCAGATTGTAATGGTTATTATCGCTCGAAAATTGGCATAAATCTTGTAAGACTAATGAAATTTATTAAACAAACTATACTACGTACCATTCATTTCTGCAGTTCGTTTCTAAACATCTTCTAAATCGGACAGAAGCTTCTTCGCGTGACACTCGGCTAGGCAGCGTTGAAAAACGCAGAATATAATCCCTCTTGTACCACTATGTAATAATTTATTCATTTTAATTAATTTCAGGCAAACAATGAATAAAAATATTATCAAATCAGCGATATTCTACTCAGATTTAAGACAATAAATCAACCGTAACACGCGTTAACATGACAGCCATAGGAAACGTCATATAATTCGGTGTTGCCATAGTAATGAACACGTTTAGTTCCAATTGATTTAATTTCTACACTTATTTGCCAAACTATAAAAAAAAATGAAAATGGCCTACTTAAATTACTGAAAACGTTAAAAAACACACATATTTTATTAGGCAGATGTGTTATAAACGTTATCGTTAACTAAATTTTTCGTCTTTTCTTGTAAAAAAAAATAATAAAAAATTTCCAAAGTTTCATAATTATTTTTCGAATTGCTGTCGGAATCTCTGGATTCATAAAGCTATACATTTTAATTATTTAGCGCTTAACTTTCAGATTTGAACATAACAAATAACAGCTTGGTGTTTTTTCTTTCTAATACCGTTTAGATTATATTTCTAACCATGATAGTAAGGGAGACACAACGACTTCTATGAGACCTGTACGAGTTGTTTCGAGAACCGTAAAAATTAGCCTAAGGGCTTAAAGAATAACCTCGCGCCCAGTGTACCTAGTTAATTACTTGAGATTAAGTCTTGATTTGCTTTATCCTTTATTCTACAATTTTCACCCTACTACCTACCATAGCATGATGTTTACAAACATACCGCTTTTTTCGGTTTATGGCTACTTTGTTTTAATTCTCATTTTGTGGTTGTTTAATCCTTTCCGCAGCGGGATGATGAAGTTCGGCCAGGGGGAGGGGAGGGGGGGGGGGGCAGCGGTGCATTCGGTTAGTTCGGCTCTCTTTGCAGATGACGGGACACTCCGTCTCTGCTATGTTTCCTCTAATTTAATGAACATCTTGCTGACGTGCATAATTTAGTCGTTATGCGCGGGGTTACAAGTTACAACACCGGCATTCCTTTAACCCTTGCTTAATAATATCGCGAGTTTATGTTGGTTGTCCGCTAACTCGTTTTCAGCGTTCAAAAGTTGTTATTTATACTATGTAAACCCACATTATATGCACCAACAGTTCTGCTTACAATTTTGACTCACCCCAAATGCATGATAACATATTTGTTAATTAATTACATGTATATTTTTTTTCAAGTTGTACTTGAATTTTATTGAATGAAGCAATGAGTATGTCAAGACCAAGTTGCTTGGCGGTCCATCCGCTGTGGCTACCCGTGCGTGGAAACGGCGCGGCGTTAATGTTACTGTAATGTCTCCATTGATATTGGTCTTTAGAACTGGATCTTATCTCAGTACTATGTTATTTGATTAAAAGACTTTGGTTCTTTACATCACAGTGATTGTTTATTGTTGTTAAGCCCAAAACAAATATAGTTTAAGAGGATTTTTTTTTACATTAACTCCACACAGGAGGCCCTGAGGAAAATAACTTCCCTCAGGGCCTATGTCATCTTTGAAGATGCTGTGTGGAGGGTTCTTTTGAGGAAAGGAAGGAGTGAACACGGGTCTTGAAGAGACCCATGTTGTGGGAGGGAGGAAACACAGAGGCCGGCAAATCGTTCCACAGCCGAGCCGTTGAACTCAAGAACGAGTCATAGAAACGACCCGTTCTCATGTGACTAATGTCAACCGTGTACAAATGTTGGGCGCGTGTTTGGTGTGTTTCCCGACTATGCACCGGTGCCGAGGGGATCAATGACGCTAGTTCCTCGGAGCATATTCCATTGTATTACCGGTAGAACAAGGACAGCATTCCCACCTGACGCGTGTGCTCTAAAGATTGCAGTCCGTCTGTTGGGAGAATCTGTCAAACGGGCCGCCCGTTTCTGCACAGAGTCAAGGTTTTTTTTTTAGGTGTTTTGGAGCTCCATACCAGAGGTGGCTGCCAAATTCAACCGTGGGGCGCACTTGCAACTTGTACAGGGTTAGCAGTTGTGTACTATTAAAGTATCTGTGGGCCCTTTACAGTACGCCCAGTTTCTGAGAGGCTAACTTAACTCTGGTTTCGATGGAGCCCCCGTACCTGAGCCGGTCACTTAGAGTTACACCAAGCATATCGATGGAGGTCCTCTTCGGAAGATTGCTTCCGTTGAAGGAGACTAGATTTTCATTTCGACCCATTTTAGACGTTATCAAACATGATTGGGTCTTTGAAACGTTAAATTCGACGAGGTTATTCTTACTCCAAGAGAAAACACTCTCGTGTTAACCGTCCATTCTTTGCTTGATACACGTCCTTCTAACTTGCTAGCTAAGTTTTGTCTGGCGAGCTCTTGCTATATGGAATTAAATATTACAAATAAACAAATATTACACTTCCCTCATCGGCTGTGTTCGGCACACGTCGTAAACATGTAAAATTTATTTCCACTAATTTATTTTTTGACCGCAACCGGTTTCAGCTTGTTGACACCATCTTTGGACTTGTCTGAAGATAAGTACGACCGAAACTGGTGAATTTGAATCACACAGAGAACCCAAAAAAAAATTATCTGAGAGGTAAGATATATTTTTTATTTTAAACAAATTTCAACTTCAGACTCGATTTACTCGAAAACGCTATTAAAAAAAGCTCAAATCAGAAGAAGCTGTGCCAAAAAATTGAGTCCAAATGTGATGTACCAGTTTCTCGCTTGTACTACGAGTTTCCGATCACTGTATATTATAATATGTTTAGGTTTAGGCTGGTTATTGCCATGCGGGGTACTGCATGTGAGATTGTTTGCGAATTTGGAATCCCTTTTTTATTATTACGGCAACGCGTTTTCTTCTTTGTTCTAGTTAAAGAAGCCCTTCCCGTCTTGTTCCCGTAGAATTTCGAAACTTAAAAATGGTGGCAATTATGAATTTTTAAACGTGATCACACCGATTGTAACACCACTTATTTTAACTGTGGTACAAACTCACTTGTTGATATCTTGGGTGCGTGTGGTTATTAATAATCGAATAATTGTGTATTTATAACAACCGAAATAATGTAATGCGGTAATGACTTAATTCTAGACTAATGAAATAATTTCAACTTAAATTAACGTAGTAGGTACTCGTACATACTTATTTTTCACTTAGAGTTTTCAAAATTAGGCCGCAGCTTTTTCCTAGACCAAAAGTGGACCATGAGCTTTATGTAGATTTCGTCGAGATAATTTCTTGGTAAGGATCATAAATACGATTATCTCTGCCATAATATTTTTATAATTTTGGATTTTTTTCGTTACTCTTCGGCTATCTCCCTCAGAGGTGGATTTTGAGTATTGCTTTTATTTTCTAACCTTTCAGACTTCATTATGTTTAAAAATGTTGGAAATTACATTTCTGTTCCTTTTTCCGCGATAATAATACCCTTTTAAAAATTAAATTCCTCCTTGAATCTCAAATTAAAAGGTCCTTGGTACCCAAATTAGGACTCCTTTTACGATTAAATTGAGGAAAATGATCATTTTGACAACCTTCGAGCCTGACCCTAAACACGTAGATTGCGGGAATAAATCCTGATATGAGTAATTTAATGTAAGTATTTTTCACCTAATTAAATATGGTATTGTTTGCTCCTTCTTCGCGAGTGGAAAACTTCGAGTTTCGCCCGGTGAGAAGACCTCTATTCAGAACATGTAGTTTAGAATGACTGTCTTGGTTTTATGACGAGGTCTGAACAGCCAAAAGCTTCCAAACCTTTCAAAATATGGGGATGTCATAGTTCCACTACTCAAGGCAACTAATTATCTAAGTGTTGTATAACACCAAAAACCTCAACACATGATTCTCTAGCCGTTCAAATATACTTTTTCCAACTTCTTTATTAATTAAATTAAATTGAAAAAAAAACATAAAATTATGGTTTAGTAAACAGGAAGATGAGGAAATCATTAAAATTATGAAGTAACCCAATATAACCTGCAGACAACAAACATTAATACTTTTATTTTATTTATTGTTATTTTATGAAAATCAAGAAACTAGAAGATGAGGACATAAAAATCTACACCCATTCAGCAACATACAGTCCGCCTCGGAACAGGAATACCAAGTGAGGAGGACTGTAAACAAACCACTATATTGGTATTTTTACTTATTTTGTAATTTTACGTTATCCTTATATTGCCATTAAAATAAAAAAAAGAAAAAAATAAAATAAAATAAAAAAATTAAAAATATATGTATATATGAAAACACGTTAATAGAATAGAATTACATTGACTTATTTTTGCAGATCATTTTACAATGTTTTTTAAAAGAAAAGCTCGTGCTAAAAAAGCGGAAAAATGCTAGATAGTTAATTATAATCAAAATATACAAAAATTACGAATAAAAATAAAATTGGCACAAAAAATTATAATGAGAGTAGGTACATAAGGAAAAAAGTAGAATATAAAAGTTTTCTGGAAATCAATTCAATTCAATTCAATTATTTATTAATTTTAAAACATTACAACATAAAATTTCAATGCGTTTTAAAAGAGTATTAATTTAAAATTTAAACAGGTTTAAGTAATTTATATTTCAATGAAGCACAATCACACTAACAACAACAAAGCTTTTTGTCTGAATTGTGCTTCATTGATATTAAACATATCGATATCCGAAGTGATTCTATTTAACAACAAGACAGCTCTCCCGACTGGCATAACCATTGGCAAGTTAGTTCTGCAAGCCGGGAGATAAAACAGTCTATGCTGTCGATGACGGAGATAACCATCGGGAACATAGAAACTAATGCTCTCCATGATAGCCGAGTTTTCGAACCTTCCACGAATTAGTCTGAAGAAATGTGTTACAATGAGCGCATCCCTTCTGACCCGTAGAAGGTTCACACCAAGCATTAATTAGGAATTAGTTCATTTATGTTCATAGTGTTATCAACAAATATTATATTGTTAGTAAAGATAGAAAAGAATATGAAAGAGAAAAGAAATAAGGTAAGTAAAAAAAAATTGCACTAGATACATCTGGTATTCAGTTGTTACACAATGTTATTTTTTTTTTACTTCTTTTGCAACATTTACCAAAACCAAGATAATCTTTTAAAAACCTGATTTTACGATCTGTTTAGCAATACTTGGCATTAATGTTACATTTAATGAAATACCAGCATCCCAAAATGTTCTGTAATAATATATATATCATTAACCTTTTTAGATACTAACCTGAGAAAGTTATAACAGTATTGCCCAATTAAACACCGCCATCACGACGTGATATTTGCAATAACTTTTATTATATTCCTCAATGAAGTCGACCAGTATCGACGCAATTATGCAGCAATATGGTTACGTATCGATCCCACGAAAAAGGTGTATCGATGCAATAGTGCAGTAATGTGCTTACGAATCGAGCCCACGAAAAAGATACCAAACCCGTTTTGAGTCCAGTCCAGTCCAGCCACCCCGATCTCATTAACAATTGGCACATTCTATATTGTGGCATAATGGCTGGCTTGCTTGAGCGAGTTGAGTGATCTGGTCACGTAGTCCAGTCACTCAAGTGGGGCGACACTCAAGTATACCCCTGGACACCAGATTTGCCAGTGCATAGATGAGAAATAGCAGACTGATTGAATAAAACTATCGACTTCCCCAAAAAGAAATGCAAATCTAATATTTGTACAGCTAGGAGCTAGGCTATCCCCCTAATGGGTATTTAGGTACCTACCTGAATGCACTTAAAATATCTGATATCTAGTATTATCTACATATTATATTTCGCAAATTATCAATCTACTGGTACTACACGATACTTCTCTAAGATTATGATAATCTGATAAAACGATTTTTTTAATGATTATGATAATCTAAAATTTAATTCAGAATATCGTTGTTTGCTAATTTTAATAATTTTTTCTCGCTGTCTTTGAAGTGAAAACATCTTTAGCACCGTTGTGATTTGAAACTCGTTGAAACGAAAACGAGCAACACTAAAAATAGACGTAGATCTATAGGGTTTAGCCTGCCAGAGAATGAGATAGACTAATCGGTGTCATCTTTGTGCGTTGCTTTATAGCTTATCGGCCTCCTCTTTGTGCGGTGCTTCGTAGAATAAAATGTAAAATTATTTTGAAACTTGGTAACAATATTATAATAAATAAACCCTACAATTATCCTACTCCTGATACTCCGCACTTGTCTCATTCTCTCGAAGTTTAGTTTTCTGAAGATTTCACTTCTACCGCGTGTAAACTGTACACACTGATTTTTTAATGTATTTCACTAAAATTAGTGTTGTGTAAGTAATGAATTATCGTTAAACGTGCTAAAGAAATTGATTGTCTGTTTTTTATGTGAATACCATAAAGATTCCCAACTGCTCCAATCTATCGGGAGTTAGAGGGACTATGGTATCTCCAACTGGGGTGTGTTGGAAAGGAGAAAGAGAAGGCGTAGGTTAAACCTAATATAGATTCGGTCACCAAACAAGGCTTTTGCAATTTCAAGCATCCTTTCGTGGAATGGTGGTCATTCAACAGCGCAATACTCGGAGAATCTACCACTCTGTATTCTGATATTTTACTATGGAAAAATCTAGCTTACTTCGGACACGCAGATACGCCCACGACACGCTTCTATTGGCTTATCCCATCAGTCTGATTCGCAGTAATGAAGTTACTGATAATCCTCCCGAGTAATGGGTCATATAATTTCCATCGTGGCCATGCAAGGCTTATTACGCAATTTAATGAAAGGTTCTAAAATAGGATCCCATCAAGCAGGCACCATCTATTATTATTATTTTTTTATCATTTTTCTTATTATCTTTTATTAGCATATATTAATAAACCAATGTAAATTAAAATGTTCTTAAATATTATACAGGGTGTTAAGGAACGTACTTAACTGTGATTCCTGACATTAATTGGAGTAAATAATGTAAATGAAATTGTGATATATGTGATTATCCATGTAGTGGATAATTCGGAAACGTTCGGGTCCGCCGAACTTTGACGAACGTCTCACGAGTCGGACAGCGGTCTCGTCCATGGGAGCTCGGCAGAACCATTCTAGCAACCTGAGTAATCACTCGCTACCTAGACAATAATACAGTACTTTTCAATCCATTGTAACATCACAATAAAAGACGAAAAGAACTTACGTTGTACATCTTATTATTTGTGGGCTAGTAAGGCCACATTAAAGAACATTACAGAAATTTTGGTCTCCGGTGACTTTTTGTTGTTGTGTTTTTTTTTTGGTTTTCAATTTTTTTTTTCTTCAAAACCTAACAAAAAAAATTTCTTCCACATGGTCACTCAGCCGAGTAACCGAACAAAACCTCACCTGACCCTAACTGTCCAATACCTACTGATTTTTATGTTTTAAGAAGAAAAAATATTAAAGGAGACCAAAATCTCATTAAATTTTTAACTCAAAATAATGTCACGAATCATTGGTTAAAGTAAGTCAAACGTCTTTTAAGAGCGTTTAACCAGCCAGCGGACGATAATCCACATTTCGTCGAAAGTAGTTCTTACGATCGTGCAGGGCGGTTATAATGAGAAAGATTAATTATTCTCAGTACCAGCTTTTTAAAATTATAACTCAATATCGATTTTATTCATTCCAAATTTGCTTTAATTTATACCTACATCCAAAAGTGCTGAAAGCCGTGATGATAAAACTATTAAAATAATGTACTTTTTGTAATTATTTTTTGATTAAAACTATTTATTATTTTTCAATAATGTCTTTGTTAAATAAGAATGTAAAAAAAAATCTGAAATATATTAGTTTGTAAGTGCGCAAATAAATACACAAACGGACCAATTTTCGTCAAGAAACACATGTACGTATATATTTTTTAATGATTTTATTTAAATTAAAATTAAAATTCTAAAACATGCGATACCCAGATAATGTATTGATTTATTTTACTGCATGATTATATGATTTGAAATATGTGTGGTATAATACAAAATCTTTTTTGATAATTTAACAAATCTGCCAACGACCTATAGTATAACCTTATTATACCAAAAATAAACATTTTTCTCAAAATTTAAAACATGCGAATGCTAGGTAAAAGAACAATCTTTCGAAATCCATTTATAACTTGTTGTGGAAAAGAGTCAATACGTCTAAAATCTGATTTAAAAATTACATATTTCTGGTAATACCCTCTTAACAGCCTGCATGCTTTGCGTAGTTTATTAATTTATTTTTAGCCTAATTTAGTTCCCCGCAAAAATAACGTGTAATGTCATTATATGCTAAGTTCACTTCTTTAGGGAGAATATTTTAGACATTTTCATATAATATTTTAACCGTTATCTAGTTTTACTACCCGGATTCATCCGAGATTAGAATTCTAGTGCATATTGATTTAATATGTCACTGAGAAAGATTGCCAAAAGAGAAAACTAATCAAGTAATTTCTATCTTAGTATTATATTATTTCTTTGCTTTTTTTTCTTATTGAACGGTTGAAAAGTATAGAAAAGTTCGATAAAATTGCGTATTTTAAAAAGCTTCACAGTTCAAATGGAAAATGCTATATCAAGCTCAAAATCGATGAATTGATGAAATTCAAGACAGAAAAAGCTTAGCAATATTCATGTTCATATTTCTACTTCAATGACTTTAATAATTTCTACTAATTATAGTTAGAAGATAACATTAATAATAATCCTCATCTAATTATTGTTTTCTGTTCATGAATGTTGATGAACTTCTAAAAAGTAAATGAAACAATTCAACTTTGTTTGAACCACTTATATAATGAGTAAATCCGACCGGTTTCAGAACAAACGTTCCTTCTTCAAGGCAAGCGTGTACTAATTTGACTGTTTCGAAATATAATAATAATAATCTTTATTCAATGAAATAACAACAATATAACTAAAAAAATTACATGCTCAATGTAGTTTACAAATAGATTACATCAATCAGTACAGAAAAATTAACAAATAGAAAGTAACGTAAGAAAGGTTACACAGGTGTAGTATAGTTATACAGTATTTTTAGTTGTGCATAGCCTGCCTCACTAGGTGAACCTGTATTGAGGCAGAATTTTTGTTAATTGTTTCTCGCAATTTTATCTATGGTTTTTTTATAAATGTGTAAAGTAGGTTTCCATACCACAAAAACTTTATTTTAGTTATCATTATTGTTTGCATATACCTACACAATTCATAAACTGTAAGGTTATTACTACAATAACAACTGTCAATGACTGGGCTTTTGGGTGAGGGCACCAGTATAGGCTCGATCATTAGAATGTATCCATATTTTAACATATTTTTTAAACTCTCTCTGTGTTTGACTCAGTTTGATGTTTTCTGGGAGAATGTTGAATATTTTTGTGGCAAAGTATCTAAAGCTACGTTGACCAAAGGTGGAAGAGAGTGCTGGAACTCTGTTTATGGATGTTATGGATGGGAACAATGTTTTATTATGGTAGGGGTGGAGCCGTTGATAGTTATTAATGTATTTTCTAAAAAGTAGTTTATTGGGACTTTTATTCTGTTTTCTTCTACTCATTTTTGTAAAATTAGAGTTAAATAAAATTGTTTAAAATAAATGCATGATGTAATTTTCCACCATCAAAATATTGTACCTTCGCTGTCTACATGATACACTCAGTTCTGACAAATTACCTTGGTTTATGATGACGAACCACCCTCCAATGCAATATGTGTTCTCCGTACGGGCTCTCATCTGAAGTATCAGAAATCCCTTCAATCAGGAACAGGATCGCAGAATTTGCAGACAGGTGTCTTAATCCTCGATTAATTACGCTCGGCATCTATCCAGAGGACTGTTTTGATGTCGTTAGGCTCGTACCTGTGCAGACCCATCTACCCAGAAACTAGTAACTACACTGTGTATATCACAAGATGAGATTGCTTCCTATCAATCATCAGGAATGTGAAATACTGTTTCAAAGCGACTCCGGTGTTTATTTATACGTCCCTATATTAACCACCACAAATTTTGAGCGATGGATCTGATGCCTGTAATAAATTAACACATTTGGAAATATTTACTAGCCTTTAGTTTTATGAGGAAAATATGTACCGGAATATTCGTGTTTTTTTGCTTGACATGTCTAGGTATGTGAATCTGCTCCATTAAAAAAACATATTAGGTACACATATAAAATAGGTATGTACTTTTCGTACTATGTACAGATTTTTATGGGAAATATTTATAAAATAATATAAAAAGATTTGTTACCTCTACAATTACTATGTTTCATGGATATCATTAAAAATGTAGGTATTATTATTCACATAAGTAGAAGCACTGCTGAAAACCAGTTACATTCCAGGAGAAATCCTGAATGTATAGCTGAGCAGTGACCTTTTCGTCAATAGAATCAATGATAAATAAACAAATGTATAAAATTCTAAAAACCTATTGATGAATAACTATTCTTATTATTAATACCAATAACTATTCTTATTATTAGTATTAATAATAAGAATAGTTATTCATCAATGGGTTTTTAGAATTTTATTAGTATTTTCTCGGTGCTTTTAAATTTTATTATTATAAGTGCTTTTCATATTTAGAACAATTACGTAAAAGTCTTAGAATTTGATTGTATTTGATCAATTTTAAAATTTGCTGAGTTAAGTATTTTAACAATGAAAACATTTATTTGATAATGATTTTTTTTAAATTTATACGCCTTGTTTAATTAATGTTGATTATAGAAGACAAATGGATAAAACAGATTACTCAGCTAAACATTCAGGATTTCTCCCGGAAAGCAGCTAGTTTTCAGCAGTGCCTTAAATGAAATTAAAAATAATATTAAAATTAAATCATATAAATCAAAATTCAAATATGATCAACAAACTTTTACTTTATTTTGATTTTATCGAAATAGTGTGATTTTATACATATTTTAAATCTCAGTTTGGTCAAGTTGTTTTATTTTAAAATTTTAATTTGAATTTGGTCTTTTTTTTGCTCTGTGTTTTCCAATATCGTGTGTCCGGAATAACTCGCCGTACTGATATGCGAGTGTGAATATCGCGCGGCAGCCACCCACCACCCGCCACGCGAATCTATCGAATAACGCGACTATCATCTGTCTGCTTTATGGAAAAGCGCGAACATTCCCGCACCCCGTGCTTCGTGCTCCGTGCTCCGTGCCCGTCAAACAGCAGGGGCTGTATCACGATTCCGCACGTGTGAGGGTGGAGAAAATTATTCCAGAATATCAAGAGAACTCCGCGGCACATATTTTTTATTATTACTTGTTTTCCGGATATAATATCTGGGAATTTGTTCCGTTCATTTTCACGTTGGCGTTAGGCCACATGTCAGTTACATTGATAGTGTGTTCGAATAGGCCAACCGAATTTTAAAGTTGATTTATTTCAGAGAGGACGACGGGACTTAATAATAAGACGAACTGAAATAGATAGCCTCTGAGCTTAAGGTACATCGTTTCGCACTTTAGTCTCCGACTCGTAAAGATTTGTTTTTTTTTTATTGTCATCAAGTTTAATTCCAACATCCATTTTAGTTAAATTTCTTCTTTTATATTTTCGTAATATTTTTATTCAATTTATAAAAAAACAGTTTATTTATAAACGAGTTCTGCAATGTAATTAGTTTTACGCTTACATACAGCTGTTTCGCCTTCCGAGGGCATTATCAAACAAACATTACTATGAAGGCGGTATCGAAAAAAAACGATTTTCTTATTACTAAAGATAGTCATTTTTAATCCAGCACATTTTATTTTGCACATAAATATAAACTTTTGTAGCAATGGATGTAAAATCAGTTAATGTTTCATTCTTCCTTTAAAACAGTATTGCAATAAACACAGTTTCTTTTGTTTTATATTCATATGTGGTTAACAGTTAAGTAATCACAAAGCTATTTTGCAATTCGCTGTTTGGTATATAGTACTAAGTACTCATATGGTAACGTTGGCACAAAGGACTTCATAACATAACATATTATTACGAGTATCTCAGAAATGCGTGGTAAGGGGCCGTTTCCATGAATACTTTCGCAATATTCGCGAAGACAAAAATTAAGATATTTATGTAGCTTTAATATTATATATGTATATATCTACCCACAAACTGATTATTAAGTTTAATTCGCATCTTGTTATTATGATTTTATTATTTTCACCTCTTTGTTGTTGATGTTTCATCCTTATTTTTGTAATGTTAAATTAATTTGTCAGATAAATTTATTTGGAGGGTTCAACAAAAGTACCACGATTTTCGAATCAAATTCGACACGTTTACTCAACTAATTGCAAATTTTGTTGGGGCTCTTAACCCAACATGAATTTGTTTCTAAAACTTTATTACTCTTGTTTACATAGGATTTAAAACCCTAGTTTTGGACAAAACTGAACTTTATTGGACAAATGTAGAGATACTTATCTGGTAAATTGTCTGGTATTGCCAGTATTTCGTTGCCATGTTCAAATATTCTGCTTTCAAACTGTTGTTTAACCCTTCGCATATCGCCGGGGAGTCAACACAAACTACGTAAATTGAATATATTTGAATACATCGCAAATATCCTATAGAACGTTTTTTGTGTAAGTTTTATGTTTCGATTTTACAGTTTACATGAAACTTTAACAGTTTATGAAAAGCAGTGCTTCGCAACCGAAATTGCTTTAACCGCGTTTTTTAGAAATGATAAACATTTCTGCGGTGTTTTTAATCAAAGTGAAATGTTATCATGGCCGTTTGCGAAATAATTTTGTGTTTTGCGTTCCTCAAAACACGCAAATCATTTATTCTTCTAGATATTCTTTATTTTCTTGGTAGTAGTAGACGATTTTCATGTACGGGGATGAATTCAGTAGACTCTGAAACCTTTCACTCGTGGCAAAACAAAGCAAATGAAAGAATCATGTTTCTGACTTACTTCGTGATTAGATTATGTTTCTACTCGCGGTGGCGGTGGCGTGAATACGGAGAATCCACTGAATGAACGAAATAGACCTAATAAAAAACGTATCAGATTTGAATACATACTCGCTACTCGCATATTCCCCTTTATTTTCCTGCCAAATGCGCATTGTTTCATCGCGAGTTCGTTTCCGATAGCTGAACGGTAAGGTATTTATTTACATATAAATTTTGTATTACCGATGCAAAATCAAATCACTTTTGTTTTCTTCTATTCTTTGATATTTAACAATAGCTTAAGGCATTTTTTCGATCCGTCATAAATGACGTGGGTGGCAAAGCCTGTGTGTAGGTTTCTAGTATTGAAGGTACCGAGTAGATTATTGAGTTATAAAACAACCTTCTAACAATTTTGTGTAAATAAATTTAAAAAAAAAATAAGAAAACACGATGATTTTACGTTTAAAAAAAACATATGAGAGGCGGGTATGGGTACCGCCGCCCCGGGAACCATTTATTGAACAACCAACACCCCTGCCACAGGTCACCCCAAGTGGTTCGCTACGTTTGGTGACTTAGCAGGGGTGCCCGGGTTCATGGGATGAGGTTTGTCTAGGTCTTGGTGGCGGATACGTTTGCCCAACCACCGCGTGGCGGGCTGGATCGGAGGAGACTGATTGAGGGAGGCCTTTTGACCTCTCCAGCCGGATTCTCCCGACCCTTCGCCTTGCACCACAGTGTGAGGAATAGATTCATACGTCCGTCACACCTGGCCACACTGACCCCCAGATTCCTACCCACGCCTCATACCTTTTTCCTTCCCATACTTCTTCTTCCTTTCCCTCCACACAGCATCCTCAAAGATGACATAGGCCCCTAGGGAAATTGTTTTTCTCGGTGCCTCCTGTGTGGAGCTAATGTAAAAAAAAAAATGAAATTTGTAATTTTATATGACGACTCTATTTATTAATATTTTGATACCGGCCGATTTTCCCTTTGTTTTGGGCTTCAACGGACATATGTTTTTGTAATTTTCATAATTTGCAGATATCGATGTATGTATGTGTATCGATGTAATAAAAGGAAGCAGTAATAGTGAAGTCGGTAAGTGAGCGATAAAAAATGTGGTTTTATTTATTGGATTATGGGTAATTTTTTAAAATCATGATTCAGTTTAAAATCCGGTCGGCATATGCGTGAATTTGTATTTAACAATGTTACATGACACATTTAATGACACACCACAGAACACTTTCTTAGAAATGTTTAACGATAGTCACCACGTAATTGTTATTTTTATTAGTTTTTCTATTTTTAAAATGGAGTTTGGATAACATTTGTAGTCATTCTATTTGAACCAGCTCAGGTGCCGCAGTTGTTGTGGGCGGAAAATGATAAATTCGCCTCGGATCACGTGATGGCTGCAGAGGTGGTGGTTGGTACCCGCCGCGGGAGTCGTATCCGCAGTCCGCGGCCCCTGCGCCCCTGCGCCCTGTGCCCTGCGCCCCTGCTCTGCCCCCCATCCCCTTGAGCCCCGCGGGCCCGGGCGCTCCGGAACCGCCATTACAATACGCCGCCTTCCGGACAGCCGCGGTTACGGCACATGTTATTTCGATAGCCCTCAGCGGGAGGGCGGAAGCTATAGCACCGCTGCCTCCGCCTAGTTTTTATGCCTTAATTACTATTCGTTTCCTGATTTTATTCCGCCGATCCCGAGAGCTCTGATTTATGTATATCAAAATACGTTGGAAACAGGATCTGTTTTTGAGGCCGGGTTGCTGCCGTAACATCTACCACCAGGAACACATGCCATGTTTGTTTAAATTCAATGAAAAGCTTGACAGATATCACAAACAAAAATATTTATTATTTTCCTTCGGTTCGTGGTGTAATTACCTAGTATTTTTTTTTCTTCATATTTCGGGTATAAACGTACGGTTTTGATTACTACGCTCTCTCGTAAATACTAGGTACATAAATAAACATTCATTTGAAATCGTTTTTAGTTGTAAATTCTAGTTACATCCCGGATAAAATTAATAGGTACCTACCTTTTTTGTTATTAGTTTTTGGGGTATTATGCCGTGTTGCGCTACCTCCTTCATTAGCCCACGTTTCGGACAGCGTTGCAGTGTCCATCAGGGCAGATGTGTGATCAGTGATGTGTGATCACACATCTGCCCTGATGATGGACAATGCGACGCTGTCCGAAACGTTGGCTAAAGAAAGAGGTAGTGCAACATGGCATAATACCCCAAAAACTAATAACAAAAATACTTTTGGCCCGGAAAATCTAAAATCGTATAGGTACCTACCTACTCATACATGTATGCCGGGATCAATTTATTATTTTCTGAATGAGCGTTTGAAAAAAAAATACAGAAGAAAAATCTATCGGATGCTATGTCTAGTCTAGAGCGTCTTGTTTGCTTTGCTGGATATTTCAATGTTCCAAACAGTTAAAGAAAATGACGTTGCTTATTAAAATTTGTTACAATTATTGACCTAAACATTTCAGATGAAATAAAAACTGTCAAATATTCATAACGCCAGAGCTTATTGTTTAAGAATTTTTACTGAAAAACATATTTTTTGTTAATGCAAGAATTATTTTGTTTGTATAGGTCGGTATTAGGCATATTCTTTATATGACATTAATCTTCTGTGGCTTTGAAAAGTATTGAACGGAATTTAGTAATTAATCACTTCTTGGTCGCTCACTCGTCTTTCAGTACCGAAAAACTCTAAAGATCACCCTTAAATTGGTTTTGTCAGTTCACTGCAAAAGCTTCGTCAACTTCATTCCTTTATTAAACCTGTTCTCGTCGATGATCAGCTCGCCGGAGCCAATATTTCCTTCTCTACGACTAACGACTTCAGCACGGAGTAAATCACTCGAGCGTTCAAAATATGTCAATTAATCTTTAAATTACAAAACCAGTTAAGATATAGACACTGTGTTTCTTTGCTTCTAGCAACAGGAAAAGATCTTCCCCACTCTGATAAGCTGATGTCTCGGATTAAAATGTGTCGATTGTGCATTTTGCAAACTTTGTAATAAGTGCTGTTTAAAATTTCTTGTCTACATTGTTACTTTTGTTTTGTTTTTGGGGACAAGAAATATAGCGTTGTTTTGAAATTTCGTGTAAAATCCATATATTTCATTACAAAAAGCATTGTGGCACTTTTATTGTGTTCTAATTCGATGTAGGGATACATACACTTGTCGTGAACAGCTGAATGATTTCGAATTTATTTATTTACTTGTTATAAAAGACATTTACAGTTTAAGGGAGCTTTGACTGTCCAACTAGGATGGTCTCCTGTTTTAGGACAGTCAAATTGACAGGTTTAGTACATAGTATTAGCTAGTTAGGTAAATGATGATTCATAGTATGTATTAAATAAAGTTAAGTCACAAATTCCATTTATATAATTATAATAATATGATTCAGTTGAGTACTAGGTTCTAGAATCAATTAATCGAAAATACAAGAAAAAGTGTATTCCAAGTGAGTATCTGTATACAAGAAAAACACTAAAAGAAAAAAAGTGTCCTTCTAAATCCACCCATGATAGCTTCCACTGGAGTTTTGTATAATATAGAATTGTCGTTGTAATAACAAATGAAAGTGCACACCACTGAAGACATGACTTCTATCTATTAACGACTATTTACAATATTTACATATAACTATTAATTAATATTTTTTCACTTCGTTTCTGTTTTTATGTAGGAATTGTTATTTTGTTTATTTATATTTCCGAACTTGGAATGTATTGCATGGTATAGATTCTGGAAAAATTATTACTATTTTCACAAATGTATCAATTATTATATATATCGACCCTAAAATCATTATCGTATTTGAAAAATTTTGAAATTTGTTTGATTTTATTTATTTATTTATTTAACGCCCAAAGAGCTTTTACATGTTTGGTAGTACAAATAATTCATTTTTGTTCTTCAAAACAAAAATGTCTAGAAATTGTTACATAGTCAATGCCGAAGAAATACAAAAAACAAATAATTCATTACAGATGATTTTTAAACGGATACAGAAATAATAAAAATAAAATTAGATAAAAAGCACACAAGTCATAAAAATACAAAAATACAGCGATTTCATAGGTTTACAGAAAAATAGATATGTTTATTTTTTTTTTTTTTTTTACCGTGAATACCGCACAAGAATCTCAACTGCTCCCGTCTGGAGCCAGTGAGACTATGGCATCCCCAATTGGGGTATGTTGTGAGGCTGAAGGTAGCGGGGAGGGGAAGGAGGTGGGGAAGAGGAAGGTTGGGAAGTACCTGGCTATTCAGATCTGGTCACTAAACACGGCTAAAGCCATTTTCAAGCAACGTTTCAATTCTGAATGGTGGTCTTACACCAGGGCGATACTGATAGTATCTTCCACTCTGGAACATGCCGCAAATATACTATATATTATTTTAAATGAATTAATTGTGAAATAACACAAATTATTCAAATAAAATTTATTTGCGCATGCCGGGTTCGAACCCGCGACCTCCGGAATGTGAGTCAAGAGTCTTAGCCACTGGACTACGGAGGTCGTCAAAGGTTTAGGAATAAAACAGATTAAAAATAAAATTAGATAAAAAAGCACGCAAGTCATAAAAATACAAAAATACAGCGATTTCATGGGTTTACAAAATTTTTGGTTCGAATTTATCCGTAATTTATGGGACCTTCAACCCCTACACCTGCAACAATTAAATCAATATCTTCGGTTGATGCTAAATTTAACGTACTTACCTAACTTCATCTCAATGAACTCAACTTCTTCAATCGTTGTTCGCACGTCCCGATTTTAATCCACTAAGTGCCACTTAAATTTATGACGTTTTAAAAAGTGTTCCCTGAGCGTGAAAACTTGCTTTAGGCACCGACCGCAGTTTTGGAAAACATACCAGAGTCCCGGCCTGCTCCAACTTAGACTTACACTAAAGGAACCTTAATAAACTGTTTTGAAATATATACGACCCTTTAGGTTCATTGTTCGGAGTTCCGATACCCGACGGAACGGTCGCACGGGACGGTCCTTTGTTATTTGCATTTCCTAGAGAAAGAACGGATATTCTTGAGGTTGATATATTGAATTGGGTTGATTCTAATCTGGCCGTAATAACTTACTGGGGTTTAACACATGTATTTCCCCAACATGGCGAACTTTGAATAAGTTATGGGGCTATTTTACTGTTTATTATAATTGAGCACGAATTACGAATGTACCTTATAGATTATGCAGACAGATTAAGTAGACAGATGACCAATTGGTGAAGCATTATGCTGTTCGACTTGAAATTTGTTTAATAATAAATAATTTATGCCAAATCTGCACCTAGTTCAGGAGTGTCAGATGTTCAGTATCCACCTGTTGAGAAATCACCATTAAGAAACGTTGTTCAAAATGGATTTAGCTTTTTAGAAATTAACTTTTTTTACATTAGCTCCACACGGGAGGCCCTGAGGAAAATAATTTCCCTCAGGGCCTATGTAATCTCAGGGGATGCTAGTGGAGGGTTTTTTTAAGGAAAAGGAGGAGAGGAAGTTTTGGGAAGGAAATAGGTATAAGAGGTGGGTAGGAATCTGGAGCTTAGTGTGTCCAGGAGTGATGGACGTATGAATCCATCCCTCCAATTGCTGTGCAAGAGTTACTGGCTGGAGGATAAAATATCTCTCTTAACCAGTCTCTCTCGATCCTGCCCACCACACAGCAGGTGGGCAGACGTATCAGCCACTAAGACCTGGCCAAACCTCATCTCACCCGGGCACCCCTGCTAAGTCACCAAAAGTAGCGAACCACATGGAGTGACCTATGGCAGAGGTGTTGGTTATCTAATGAATAGTTCCCGGGGCGGCGGTATCCATACCCGCCTCCCAAATTGTAATAGGTCCTTCGACCAAGTATATCTAGACAAGGCGTGTAGGTCTTAAAAATGACACCGTAACCAAAAACATTGGTTTTTACGAAAACATTTATCAAAAAGAAAGTCCATTATCTCACAGTCAAAAGATCGCAAGAAGCATTGGTTTGTACCTTTTGTTGGTCTACGTGGAGCTAATTTGTTTTCCAGCAAGTTCGCGGCAACGGAATTACTAGCTTTATGAAGATCATTTTTAAACCACAAATTTCAATCAGTTAGAAATATTTTAGGTATGGGCGATCGCGGACTTTATTATTAATAATTTAATCAGTTATATGAATATCTAAAAAAAATATGTACATAACATATGAATTCGAGGCAGCGTATGGAGAAAAGTAACATTAGATAAAAAATGTTTAATTTCTTCCTAGTAAAACAACTAAGTCACGCAAGAGATGCAACGGAATTCGATGGGTAGTTGTATTATGAAATTTCTCGTAGGTGGTGTCACTTTGGGATTGGAATTGGGTATGGGAGGGCTAATCTATGGTTAATATATCGATGAATAGGTCTGATCTTAATAACCACTATTTCCCACCCACTTCCTTCACCATCAGAGTATTTCCCAAAGGATAAGCCATATTTCAACGTGGTTCGAGGATTTTTTGTACGATGACACATTTTTTTTTTTAAATTTTAGTCATTCTTACGAGAATAATAAACGCTTAACTTTTACGTGGGTTGTCGATGTCAATTTTGTTTTAAATATGTTTGTGAATAGACAAATCTTTATAATCAGCTATTTTTCTTCTTTTTAAAAGAGATCGTTAACCTTTCAAGTATTCATCGATTTGGAGATAAATTTAAATTTATTCATCGCCTTTATTCTTCAGTCGTGGGTTGTGCTGACATATTGGACAGGCACAACAGGGCAACAAGCTTATCCTTCTTTTCAAAAAACTTATTGACGATCGCTCGTTTTGTGGAAGCTCTTTTTTTAACCGTTAAAAACCTCGTCTTGATTTATATTATTTAGTTATTAATCTTTTCTAAATCAACTGTCGACTATTATATTTTTATACATTTTACATCGTACCAAAAATATAATCAAATATTTTCTCCTTATTACAAAAAAATAACAGAAAAATAAAACTATCAGATCGTAAAAAAAATAAAACTATCAAACTGTCAGATCACGCTATATTTTCGTGGTTTGGCCTATTTCGACATATCGCTCAACATAAATTCTCATCGGGAATGTATGGCGAGCGATATCCTAGTATAGGACAAGCCAAAAAACGCTTGCTACTTTATAGCGTTGTCCGACAGTACCTTAACACATATATTTGTTTTATAATGTTATATGAAGACCGAATGTATAATAAATTAAATTCTTAGAATTATATAAACATCAACAGAAAAGCTATTTATATTTATGACATATCAGAAAAATACTATTTTATGGACGTGATTTATTTTTTGGGATAATACGCCGTTTTGCGCTATCTCCTTCTTTAAGCAACGTTTCGGACGGCGCCACAATGTCCATCATCAATCCAGCATTAGGGGGCATACATTAATTACGTGAGCAGTTTTTCTTACAATCTAGACTCCTCCCCCCCTTGGAGAGATAAATTTGGGCCACTTCGTGTATTCTTTTCAAGTAACGTGAGATTTTGTTGGACCCCCCCTTTTTGAGCTCACGTAATTATTAAATGTATGCCCCCTTACATACCTGCCCTGATGATGGATACTGTGACGATGTTGGAAACCTGGGCTAAATAAAGAGGAAGCGCAACACGGGATTATAATACCCCAAATTACGATGATTCTTTTAGCCGTGAAAATCTCGGATCATATACAATCTTTTATGGACGTTTTTTTTTAAATATTTATCACTTTATTATCGTACGAGTACTATTTGAATTAATTTAGTACATACATAGTTAGTCTGTTTAGCTAGAAGTTTGTTTATAGTTTTAACGTTACATAGACTTTACATTGTGCTTATTTCGGTTGGGTTTATTATTTTCACTCGAAGTTCATGATGTTTTCTGATAGTGGTGTTTATTTATGCATAGAAAAATAAATATTTGATACCTCCTTTAAATTTGATTTAGTTAAATAAAGTTGTCTATAAAGCAGTGAATGTCGGGTTGAAGAGCTGATTATTTATTAATGCATGCGATTTTCATAATTTAACAAATCAACAAACCATAAACAAGTTTTTATGTAAATGCGAGTTTCAAAATGCAGATTATTTTTGTTATATTATTATATAACGTAACAAAATATGAAGTTATTTAAGGCTTTGTTAAGTGCCTGTTTGGTGATGTTTCTTTTAGCTCCACACAGGACAGGAGGCCCTGAGAAAAATAATTTCCCTCATGGCCTATGTCATCTCATGGCTTGCTGTGTAGAGGGTTTTTTAAAGGGAAGGTAGAAGAGGAAGTTCTGGGAAGGAAATAGGTATCAGGGGTAGGTAGGAATTTGAATCCACCGTCATGTGTCGAGTGATTAACAACGACCTCCTTAACAAATCTCTCTTGACTCTCAAATCTCACCCATTACGCCACAGGTGGGTAGACACATCGGCCGCAAAGACCTTGACAAATCTCACTTCATAAACCCGGGCACCCCTGCTAAGTCACCAAACGTAGCGAACCACTTGGGGTGACCTATGGCAGAAGTGTTGGTTATCCAATAAATGGTTTCCGGGACGGTGGTACCCATACCCGCTTCCCAAAATGCCGCAAGCATTCGATAAATATTGTTAAAAATATATATTTTTTTTACTTAATTAATTATTAGAACCAACGAATTTTCATCAAATCAGTTTTCCCGTGGTACCTAAGTTAGTTCAGTAATTGTAAAGTTTATTTCAAAGTTCAACCAAATCGATCAAGCTTTAGCATTTCAATTAATTACTTCGTCGGGTCTGCTGTGTCGTTCTGAAAATAATTTAAAAAAAAAAACAGCAAAAGGAGGGAAAGCACATCTGTGAGCATATCGCTCACGGATAGCCTTCGAAATTCATCCAGGAGTGAATCGCTCACGGAGCACCCTCGGATGAGTCGAAACCAATCTAGAAGCAGTCTACTTGTCAGTAGTAAAGTTGTAGCCCCGCGAGGAATCGATCGATCGGTACTGTAGAATGAGGTGACTTTGGACATTTTTTCAATTTTTTGGAAAATTTTAAGTTTCTGGTAAACCAGCAAATAGAAAATCTTAAAATATTTATTTGATACATTTGAATTTTAAGGTATCTGAATTATATTTGTTTATATATTATATTATATTTGTTTATATAATAATAATAAGCCCTTTTATCCTGAACTTATGTTAGGTATGAATACTAGGCATTTTGTTATTTGTTATAATAACCCGAAGCTCAGTTTGCCTCTTGGCATTGGCCTCCTCTAACATTTTCCATTATTTGTTTATATATATATGTATATATTTAAAAAAAAACTTAAATACTATCTGAAGTTACCACATCAAATCTGGTGACTACGGACAACTTTGTTATTACCCCTGTCAACCGTACTAAATCCCAAAAGGGCATTCCATATTCATGCTTTTGTTTATTTATTAAAACATTCATCTAGTGGGGGGAGGGTTCAATTTTATAATTAAAACACGTTTGTAATTGTATTTAGGTCAGATACACGCCTAATAATTATAGATCTTGTAAATAAAATGCAAAAAATATGCAATAAAAATGCGTTCTTATGCACGATTCAGATGATCTAAATAAATAAAATCTTTTTTAAAAAAGTGATCAATGGGGAACGGAACAGACCAACCACAAAATAATTGTAGATAAAACAATGATGAAATAATGTAGCCCACGTTTTTTCGGTGATCGGTGTGATTATTTGTAATTTATTTTTCACTTTATGTCATCAATTCAAAAAAAAGAGAAAAATTCGTTCCCCAATTGTGCATTTAGGTACTTACAGATTTTTTTTTCATTCGCACCTATAATGGATAACTTCTTATTTAGTACTTACGACACACCTTTTCTGGGGAATACAATTGGGAGCACCTCCCTCCAATATTCTTTATTATACCTTCGTGGCATGTCCCCACAAAATATGAAATTTAAAAAAATTATAAATTTTAAAAATACGCTTTCAGATGTGATAACTTCAGTGTTATAAAATAATCAATTATTCTTTGCAAATAAAAAACCTTACTGATTTACAAAGTTTATTCACCGCTTATAAAAATTAATTTAAAACCTCGATAAAAAATCATTTTTAAGCAAACTTATGAAGACTGGCCATAAATTAACAACACACACGTACATTGGCCACAATGTACAACCGCTAACATTTTCTTCTCAAGGACACGTGATACATGAATGCCATGGACCATTCACATATCTGTGTCACCCTCCTTGTCTGAAGTTACCTCATTCTACTGTAGATTGTGCCTTTGGGAGCAGACTTGTTTCAATTAATTAATTATTAGTTGAATCAAATCTGTTTCCCGGGAGTGGGAGGCTTTCTCTTACAATAAAAAAACATTATCCTACTCATACATTAATTTTTAAAAATTTTCATTAAAATTAAGTGTTCATTTTGTTAAAATTTTTAGAACATTTTTTTTTTTAATTTATTGGAACAATTTTTAGCGTAATTAGTATTGAATAAATAAAATCGGATATGTTTATCCGAGACTCTTTCTAGGTTACATTTAAACAAAATTGCAGCCAAAAATATGGGAAAAAATAGTTAAGGATAATATACTTAATTCCGAATTTGAAATATGAAATCGACAAAAATGACGTCAAATGAATAGATCCCAATGGTCGAGTTGGTTATGATATTGGGTCCCCTTAAGATAAGAGATCTTATTTTCTTCTTCAAACTTCGCAAAATTACTTTGTGGCATCATTTTTCATATAATGAATAACTGATTACTTTGTATAAACCACTATTTTTAAAACAATATCAACATGTTTCAACAATGTTGTCTTCATCAGGATATGTTACTATAATCTTATTTTCCGTTGCGTCTGTTACCTTTTTTATTTTTCTGTGTCTTGTTTTGTTTAGATTTATTAGTATTTTCTTCTTCTTCAATGATTTATTTTATTATTTAGCTAATAAACAACCCATAAAGAGCCATTCAGACACGCCAAGTATTTTAGTCGAGTAGAGTAGGTATAGTAGTATCTAAACGCGTCCGAACACCGTAATTTTAGTAGAATGGGTCAATCAGCTCTTTAGTAGATTCAATCCATTTCTTTCTATTTATCGGGCGAGTAATGGCGATATAGACTAAAATTATTTATTCATGCTGCTGTTAATATCTTTTCATGTCCATAGTTTATTTATTTTCATCTTACTATTTTATTTTTCCACCACTTCTAAAATAAACATTAAAATAAGCTTAATTTGCGTATTTACTTTGCTGTGTAGCAGCCCGTCATCCGCCATCATCTTAACAACGGGCGGCGGGTACTATTTGAAAGTAATGCAACAGTTTTCGGCATGTATACTCGCTACTTGACTTACTACTTATTCTATGCGAACAAGCCATTAGTTATAATATTTAATTAGTGTTTTTATAGGAAACAGTATACTACAGCTTCTCTGAATAGTCTTCTAATTTATAATACACACTTGTGAATATTTCTTGTACCTGTTTCCATCGCACCGCACGTCTAACACTAAATTTGTTTTTGACAGAGTGTACATATATCTTATTTTTTGCATGGAGTGTGTGGGATGTTACTGGTTTTAGCGATCAATCTTTGACTAACTTCTTTCAGGTAATCTGTCAAAGCTCGTTAAGGATTGCTGTAGGGTTTTATTAAAAAATGTTTTTTTATTTATTTTTATTTTATTTGAATGTAGGTTTCGACATTTTAATATTGACTGAAAAAGGCTTAACTATTAATATGAGTCGTTTAATTTCTATATCCGCTCTATCAACTTTCATTGATTTTGAGAAAACCGCAAAAAAACTGTCACATCTCTACCGTAAACAAGTAATTGCATTTCATTTTTTGATTAATGAAATGGAGTAATAAAATTTCGAAAAGTGTTAATTTTTTTTGTACGACAGCATAATTTAAATTATTCCGATAAATAAAATGGATAAAGCGGATTTTGATACTCACTTCGTATTTCATTCGCGATTTAGAGGCTTTTGAAACCCAACTGATTTGAATGATACTCACTCGCAGTTTTTTCATAATTTTTGGTCGTGATATGGGAGGTTTTTAAACTTAATTTTAGGTTCCTCTTGTTCCTCACAAAAATGTGAACATGATATCATACTCCGATCATTTTGTCAAAATATCGGATACGGCGGGCATTTAAATTATAGGACTCAATTTATTGTTTCTGTTGTATTCGTTTTCTATGAAAATTATTATGTCTTTCAACTAATGTTTGATTTTCTCCTTGTTTCAGGTATGTAAGCAGCGCTGTTTCCAACAAATTAATAACATCGTTAAAGGTCAGTTAAAGATTTCTAGAAGCTCCCACTCTGGATGGTTCTCGTTCTAATTTTATTTATTTTTCTGCAATTTTTTCTGACATTTTCTTTATTTAGATGCTTCCACAAACCGTTACGAGCCTCTAAGCACCATACGGACTCTGCCCAACTTGAAACGTTCGGCTTGCATAACTTTTACGACGTTCGCATAATTAAGAACTGGTTCGGTATTTTTATTTGGGCTCGTTAGTTTTTAGGATATTTTTTTTAAGAACGAGATCGCATAAACTTGGTTTCACTGTCTCTTGGTGCCTTGACTCGTGAAAAAAGCACTGACGGTCTAAGCCTAAAGCATCCTGTTTCTGCGGTCAAGTTTAATGTATTCCAATACTCGCTTGACTACTTCTTCTTCGGCCCGTTTCTTGCTTTGTTTTTTTGTGCATATGTATTATAGATTTATTTTCTCATTAAAAGATTCCCCCCTCTTTTAATTTAGGCAGAGGAATATTTTATAACTTTAAAAAGGGTATGTTAGTTTGGACTCCTAAAGATTGTATGCTTTTCTACTTATACTGTCAACGTTTTTCTTAATATGCCTGTTCAGGCTACTTTAATAATTTATCTGTATACCTACCGTTCATATGATGTTTACTAGTTATATTTTTATAGTTTATCTTTTTTATTTAAAAAAAAATGTCTCTGTATTATAAACTTATAATGTAAAAGCCCATCAGGGCGTTGAAAATTAATAAATAAAATAAAATAAATTATATTTCAAAATCAGATTGTTCAATTCACACGCGTTAGAAGTAAAATCTTAAGTGGACAAGAGTGGGGGGGGTACAAACCACCCCACAAAGAAGAGTCCGATAGGCTATGAAGCACCGCACAAAGAGGAGACCCATTATACTATCTCATTCTCTCGCAGGCTAAAACCTATAGATATATGTGTTTGTCTCTTTTTAGTGTCGCTATTTTTTGTTTCATAGAGTTTCGAATCACAACGGTGCTATTAAGGGGCATATATTTATATGTGAGCTCAAAGGGGGGTGGGAGTGTCGAGCAAAATCTCACGTTACTTGAAAAGAATCTACGAAGTGGTCCAAATTTATCTCACCGGGCCGGGTCTAGATTGGAAGAAAAACTGCTTACGTAATTGATGTATGAAGATTTCACTTCAAAAAACTCATTAAACTTGTGGTTTTATATGGGTGAATAGTAATCATTCCATCATTTCACTTCTCCTGAATATTTATGAATTCCCATTTTTAGCGTTTTTTTTTGGATAATAATGAAACTTTTTTACTTGACTACCTTCTTACTATAGCTTTATTTTTCATACGGATTGACTCCTCTTTCAAGAATAAAATTATTTGTAGATGTATTTTTTGTCACAACAAAATCTTTCTTACTCTTTGTTTTCAATAACCATTCCCCCTGACATCTCATTCGTCACTCGGCTGACGTATATTCGACCTTACTTACTGTGGAATGAAGAATAAATATATAAATCAGAGTTAACCCTTTCGTCGTAAATATGGATCGCTTTTAATAAATAATCCCGCAGCAGCTTGCCGGTCTGAGTCTGAACCGCTCCATTTGGGTTCCTTTTCTGCGATGGCCGCCCCTCGCCCCTGGCAAAACGATATCGTTTAGGTACAATATTCGTCACCGTGGCCGCGCTTGCACGACCGACTATGCAAGATTTCGCAAAAGACTTTTATTTTTTAAAGCGGTCATGGGATTTCTTACTACGCGCGTTTTACACGACCTTTCTATGTAACATTCAGAAATTCAACACCCACACAAGCATAAATATTCGCGACACTAAAATGTAGCTCCCCTAAATGCCTTTGTGGAGAATGCGATTCCGTCAGACTAGGTTTGTGCTTTGAGCTTTGAGTGATGAAGATAATGTAGTATGTAGGTATCTACGCAACTTCACAATTTTAGCAGCTTCTTCTGAACAAATTGATGGTTTATTGGGGACGGGAGAGACAGCGTCGTAAGCGAAATATTTTGGAAGTCTGCCATAAAAAGTTTCCCTTTTCGAACAGTTAGGCACTGAAACTGTCATTTTGCGCTAAGCAAATGTATGATGGGAAGAACTTGTGGGTTTAAGTGCAATTTAATATGCCTTCCGTTATGTGACTTAAAAGCGCCGCTTATAGTTTGCCATACTTTAAGCAAGTTACGCCTACGATTCATATTGTTTCTATTTTTTTCTCGCTTGGTTGCCGCAATACCCAATCGCTTTTAAAAGGATTCATTCATAAAATATTCTAAAAATATACCTAATAAAATGTTTACATTTGTACGTGTTTCATGTTCTGCAGACATAACTTCCGCGCTTTGCTGAATGATGTTCAAAGAATGAAAGAATGAAGTAATAGATTTTATTTTCTATTAAAATAGGCCAAAGGTATTTGCAATCTCTATTTCTGAGAACTTCAACACCACTGTTCTGGTTGACGCAATATTTAGAAAAACTTTCCAAGGACTATTTTTGTGAATTCTTAGTAACTTATTTCTGTGAGAAGGGTTTTTCTATTATGGATTATTATACTGTTTTGGCTTGCTTGACAAGGATTGAAAATGCATTTTAAAGAATTTTGAAGGTGTGGGTTTATTTCTCTCGGTTAGCACGGGAAATCCTGATGACCAAAACATTACAACAAAAATGATATTATCCATGCGAATCGTAATAATAAATACAATTTATTTTGGCTTTAAGCAGCAATAAGTAGGTAGATACTTGGATTGTCCATTCAACCAACAGAATAAAGATATCTGTGTATTCTACCAGCGAGTCACATTACACAATGTAATTGAAGCGCGTTGTACACGATCAGAGATTCTCGGGAGATTGATGTAAAGGTCAAATCAACCTGACTTTTGATGTGTATCGTTTGAAGACACCCTTTGTCTACAAGACGAGCTTTTCGGTATTCGATTTCTCACATCAACAACCAAACCTTCTGATGTTTACAGCAATTTAAAAATAATATGATATGTTGTCAAATGTCTTGATTTACAAAAATAATCAACGCAACTTTTGTCGGCTAGCATACTCATCGCATGATGAGCCATTAAGCTTTGAAATAGCGTTTTAGCTGTGGAAAACAAAAACCTCTCTCTTTTTTGTTATTATTAAATTATTTTTTTTTAAATACTATTTTAAATATCTCTGTCAAAACCAATTTTTTTGTACTGTGTGCTACCATTTGTTGCGTTTGTAACCTTAAACACATTTTTATTTATTTTATTGACTTCCGAAAGCATATTGGAAAGAGATCTTTGTAAAATAATAGTCTTCATTCATTCGGCGACTGAGCCCAATGGACGGTTCATTAAAGAATGGCTGGCTTTTCTGTGTTTGTAAGGCAGTGGGGCTGTTAAAAGGCGGAACGATACTATCAATTTAACCTTAAAGTCAACTACCAAAGAGAAATGTGTATTGTAACGTAAACTTATTTTGACTCACTCGTACCCACTCAGCCCTCAAAAATGGTCCTGAACATCACTTTGTAGTCTGCTAACTCAAGCAAATCTAGAAATTATTTATCTGTAAATTCTATACGGGCAGTTAGGAAAATATATTAGTTCCACTAATAAAATTCCTCAAACTGTAATCTTTTGAATTCTTTGAAATACAAACCAAAATGTCCGTAAAAGGTACAATTTGAAAAGCAGTAAAGGCAATTTCGAAGGTTTTACCTAAAATTACAGTACGTATTTCATATAGACCTTAAAAGCTCACAGTCTGAGAAGCTTTTTCGCTGAAAACCTTATATTTTTTCCTAACTACCCGTATATAATTTGCAGATAAATCCTCCGCAGTATATCCCGCCTTAGCGGGCTACAAAGTATGTATTTATTAGTACTAATTGTTAGATAATAAGCGGTTTACGTAAATATTTTACTTATTTTTCGATTAAAATATTTCACACGATATTTGGGATAATTACAACTCCCACATGTACTGACTTTTTTAACGGCACAGCTAACAAATAAATGCTTAATGTGCAATTTTAAGCAATTACTTTCACCGCGAGAGATATATCTCTCAAGGTGATTTAATTGGTAAATAAATGCTTATTGTGAAATTTGCCATGCCCACCATTTAGATCCAGAATACATTAACATCAACATTAATATTAATTGTATTGCTTTAATCCTTATATTAAACTTGATGTAACTTTCATGTTGAATTTTCCCGTCGCTTTTAGCACATTTTTTTTTTTTTTTTTTTTTTTTTTTTATTTGTAATAATAAAGACAAGGTAAATACAATATGACAGGAAAAATAAAAATATTTTTACAGAAAAAGAAAAGTCCCAATAAACTACTTTTTAGTAGTTTGTCAATGGGTGCTTTTACTTTGAGGATTTAAATAAACTTATTTTACTTTATTTTGCAGTTACAATTTTTGTGCTACTGTCTAATACAAATTTTTTCTTTCGGCGAGCCAATTCTTCAACATAATATTTGTTTTACCATTTGTACATTTTTTTATTTCAGCAGGTAACATATTCAATAAATTTGGTATCATGTAGTCCAGCGTTCTTTGTCCATATTTGTTCAAGTGCTTAGGTACAATTAGTCCTTCATTTAGCGTAAAACGGGTATTGTAAATGTGATCCAATTTATGTATGTATATAGGGCTATTCATATGCTGAGATATAATTTTATACCACAGAATTGCTCTTACTGAGAGAATTTTGAGATTCTGGTAAAAGTACGGAACATTATGTCTTTGTTCGTATAAACTTTTATGCGCTAATAATTTAACTAATGATTTTTGAACCGATTGAACATGATTTACATTTGTGTTACAGGAAAGTCCCCAGGCTGTAATTCCATACCTTATAATAGATTCAGCTAATGATAAATAAATTATTCGAAGTGTGCATATTGGAACATAGAATTTTAATTTATATAATCTGCTAACAATAGATCTGAGTCGTTCACAGACTTTATTTATTTGTGAATCCCATTTGAAAAAACAGTCAATAATAACTCCTAAATAAACATATTCTTTAACCAGTTCAATATTTTCACATGTGCACAATGTAGAGATACCGACATGTAAGCAATCTGAAGTGTGTGTTTTAATTTCAGGTGTAATAATATTTGCCTTAGCATTGGGTGATCTAATGTGTATCAATTTAGTTTTTTTTGCATTTATAATTAAACCAGAGTCATGAGACCATTTCAAAAGTTCAATGTAATCTTCTTGTAAGAGTTTAATACATAATTGCAGATCACTGCATGAAATTACCAATGCAGTATCATCCGCGTACACAAAGTGTTTTACATGTTTAAAAATGTACTTAATAAAAGATACATAAATGATATATAAAATTGGACCTAATATGAGTACCATTAATTTGAGTACCATTTGAGCACTTCCTTTGAACTTAAACTTTATCCGTACGATGCATTTTTTTACATTTAGGGCCTTCGCTCATGGAGAAACTGAAGTGAAAACAGTTGGCAATGCATCAGCACTGTTGGTTGTGTGGCAGTTGCATTGTTAACAGGTTGCCATGATAGCGTGTTACAAACTGTCAAATTTTTGAATTGTGTTGACAACTCCACACAGGAGGCCTTGAGGAAGATAATTTTCCTCAGGGCCCATATCATCTGAGATGCTGTGCGGAGAGTCTTTTTGAGGAGAGGAAGGAATGAACATTGGTCTGTAATTTGCATAATAGCACTTTTAACATTATTTTAATCCCTGCAGCCAAAATACCGTAAATAACGAATTTATTTATTAATCTTAAATGTCAGTCTTTTGAAATAACGTTAAGAAGAATTTAAAGGAAATGTAATTGTAATCCTAACAAATAAACGCGCACATATTATTATCCGAGAACAATGATAACTTAGATTGCTGAATATATTTGCGGTCCTTTGTTCCTTCATAAATGACATATTTTGATAAAGGTCCTGCTAAGGGTACAAACCTTTCCATCTCCAGGATATTTTAAGCAGATTCATGTGTAAACCTTTTCAAGATTTAATTTCCATAAAAGAATTTGTTTTTAAAATGATTTTCGATCTTTTTCTAAAAAAACATCTAGCTTACTATGGTTTAAACATCACTTTGAAACGGTTTTTCAAAATTTAACAATATATCCTCCTGCATTTTGCGATTGACTCGTTCTGACAGTTTATCCATTTATTTATTTATTGCTTCTTCGCAATTTAAATACATTTTTAGCATTTATTTATTAACGCCACTAGGGTTCGCCTGTATCGGTATCCATTAGGTATATGTTTTAAATGGTTCGTTGTTTTCATTATAAAAGAAGATTCATCAGTGTTGTTGCATAAAAAGTGGTAACCGTAAAATCTAAATGGAGTCCGTGTCTCGGAGTGCGATGCATGAGAAATAACCTTCCAACACATCTCGCGAGTAGTCGTGTTAGTGATATAACCAGTCCATTGGCGTTCTCCCCGTAAATGGCACGAATGGATCTATCGGCCTCCGATGCCTCACCGATTAAACTTACATACAGGGATAATTTTTCGGAAATGTAAATTTTTTATTTACACCTGATTTTATTTGGTCTGCTATTAACACCATCTTAAAAATATTACCTAGGCTTTGAAACTTCAAATAATCGTTTCAAACCACTTGGAAACGAAGATCTCTAAGGCTCTCCGTTCGTGGAGATACTTACAATCTACGTAAATGTGACGAAACCACAAGTACCCTGCTGATGTACTACTTTTTAGTGCCGGTCTCCGTACACGGCGCTATCCGAAATATTCTGAATTTGATCATTTTTCACGTGCAGCCGTGGAGTTAACACGCTGTCAAACGATGTCATATGACTTTTTTTCCAACAT
This sequence comes from Limnephilus marmoratus, assembly GCA_917880885.1. Lineage (NCBI taxonomy): Eukaryota > Metazoa > Arthropoda > Insecta > Trichoptera > Limnephilidae > Limnephilus > Limnephilus marmoratus. The sequence continues at coordinate 30,894,347 of OU862909.1, read as the reverse complement.
CAATCCATGCCTTCTCCACTAAATCCTTTCTTAAGTATTCTGGTGAAGTATAGTTACATAAACATGCATTCTTTCCACTTCCAGAACAAATCTAACATTACTTTCATGTTCCGACGTCATTTCTGTCAACGTCAAACGAATAAGTATCAGACACAAATGATGCGACGCCTCGCGCGCGATCAGCACTGGTATCGTGATACTGATTGGAAACCGACAGCCACCGCGTAGCGCCGTGAACGGGCACCAGCAAAATCGTACGGGGGGTACTTACGATCGGCGCGTATGATACTCGCACGAGGATCGAGTATCTTGTAAGTATCTCCATGAACGGAGGCACTAAGGAACCTACGCATCATCCATCATATTTAAACTACAATACTTGGTACTTTGTAGGTACGAGTAGCAACTCTATGAAAGCTTTTATTTCCTTTCTATTTACTACAATTTGTGTGACAGATATTGCATCTTTTATTCATCTCCGCAAAAGAGGTAATTCAGATCCTACTCGATTAAAATGGTAACATAATTTACCCAAGCTTGGTTGTATCAATAATAATTTGCATTCGAATCCCTACAATAACACACATTATTTATTTTGCGTGACTCGGTCCACTTTCAAGCCCCTAGAGCCGTTTTGGAGCCCCACCAACAAGGTTCAATTTTTCATCTAAGCCTCCGCCGTGTTTATGTTTCCGGCAAGCTTCCGTTGTCTGTGTTTTGAATGTCAATAACCAAAGTACTAGGTCCCTTCCCCACCGAATGACGACAAAATTAAACAGGATATGTTACGTTTTTATACCAACTGTTATTTGATGAGTTTATAAATATTACGATTCGATTTTAAACTCTCTAACTGGTACGAGTGCAGTATTGTACAGTTGTTCTTGTTTGCAGTGTGCGGGGTGAAGGGTTTTTGAAAGCTATAAATCCTTAGATACAGTACAGACCTTTTCATTTTATTGTTTATCTGGTCCCGGTGGTAGCTTATTGTACCTTATATTATTGTACGGGAGGGCAGTAGAAGAAATAGTTTTAAAACGCTTGCATAAAGGGAGTTTCCAATTTATATTTACGTTGTCTCTGGATTTGAACGCTGAGATCATTCGCACTCGTAACATACGAATATGTTCTATTTCAGCGGTCGGCAATTAGTGTTGGTGGCGGGCCGTATGATTGTAAATTTTTCTGAAGGGCTACGCGGTTGTCGACGTCATGTGCGCTTGTGACTGCCTGTCCGATCGCCCATCATCATCGTGCTTCGTTTCGTGCACGGCAGCTAGCAGAATTGTATAGCGCAGATGCTCGTAACCTTATCTGAAATAAATTTTTCATCAACTCCCCCCCTCCTCCTCCCTCTTCCAGTCCTCCATCATGGAAGAAGCTACATTTTCAACTTATAATGATGGAAATGGGTGGATTTTCAAAATTCTGCGATAATTTGTATAATTAGGTGTGGTAGCACAAAAAAAAATAGAAAAAGCGCCGCAGGCGAGAAAAACTTTGGTGGAGATTACATGTTTTGACACAACCAGTAGCGTTGTATATGTCGTTGCGTTGTATAGTAGCGTTGTATATGTCGCACGCACATCATAATCTGCCTGATTTTACGATCGGCCGCCGACATATATCGTTATTGAATGGCACTCAGGCGTTGCTCGTTCTTAAAAACTTACATTTATGTTTTCTTCACTACTACACATGAAAAAAAATATAATTGTGACTGATGGTGTGCCAAGTATGGTGTGAAGGAATAATCGAATCGTCGGTTCAGAAACACCTCCTTCGCCGATTGCCGATCGCTGTTCTAACTACTGATCTATCGTGGCCCGCCGTGCCCCTCCAATATATTATGTGGTATTTGAATGTATGGTCAGAAACACTATTTAAAACTTTATCATCTTCTTTGGGTTTGTCGGGAACAGCGCTAATTTGTTTCCTCGTTGTCCAGACTTTAAAAATATATTAACGATGTATCATACCCCCAGATTTTAATGCAAAACTTCTGGGCAAAGGTCCAAAGCTCCTACCGCTCTTATCGCCCACCTCGACCTTTAAAATGATTAAGGTGCTTTTCCATGAATTAATTAAGCTCTTCAAAAAATTCGTCAAAGAATTTTTTCACTGCAAAAATAAATTATTATTGATTTTATACGATTCATAATCAGATTGAGGTAGTCGACAGACCAGTAAGTCGCTTGGCTAGCAATAGGGTGGGTCGAGTTCTATAGTCGTAGCGTTATCCTCGTAACCGACTTACTCCTTTTTCGACACAAGCTATGCTTAGTGAAAAGGTGTGCTGGAATTGTAAATAGAGTATACCTGTAGCTTATATTTTATTTTATAAAAAAAATTGTTATTTAATATTATATATTGTCACAAAAATTGTTTACCATTTACTTAATTAAAGGGCTCTTTTGTGCTCCCTAATTCAAGCAATATTACAAATAGTTTATTGGAAAATGTTTACGGTTTCCAGTGACAAAAAATTTCAAACTGTAATCTTATAAATTTTATGATATATGTACCAAAATTGTTGTTATAAGTGCAGGTTGAAAATCAGTGAATTCATTTTCAACATTTTACCTCGAATTTTTGTACGTTTTTCATACAGAATTTAAAAATTATGTTCTAAGAACAAGTAATTGCATATGTTTTAAACCTTCGAAATTGCCTTCAATGTTTTTCAAACTGCACATTTTGCAGACATTTTGTTAAGTGTTTCAAAGAGTTCAAAAGATTCCACCGAATCTTTGCACAGTATCAGTAAGGTTTTTGAGTATTTCGGGGCTCCCAAATTCAATAGTTGGGCGTACTTGAGATTCGTACAGGGTTGATAGCTGGTCACTGTAGAAGAATCTGCTAGCCCTCTACAAAAAGCCCAGTTTCTTGAAAGTCAGATTTACCAGTCAGCTTTCAAGCAGCCCCGTTATTGAGCTGGTCTGATATACTTTTTTGAAGACTTTATTGGAGAGGGTGCTCCCATCAAATCTTATGTCTCCGATGAAATAATAACAGGAATGTGTGACGGTGTTTGTCTTTGTTATGTTTCGGCACGTTCTTATGTTGCTGTTCTCCAAACAATAAAAGAGAAAGCGATTTCTTTGTCATTTCGAGACGTGCCCAATTTCGTTATTGTCCTTAACGTTCTCAGCAAACTGGTTTCACCAAGTTTGATAAATTAATTAATTGTGGAATCGTCATGAGGTAATAGGTATTATATGATTGCATGATGTTGATTTATCATGGTTTGACTAAATAATAGTGCTCAAATTCACTATCTCAATATTGAAGGTTTTTTTTGTTTCGGGTATATTTAGAACTCATTTTTCTTTTTAAATCTTGGTATTTCCTGCCACCAATCGTAATCCATTCACTGCCCTTGACATTTATATTGAGAAATTTAAATAAAATCAACTTGTAATATTATTTTACAAAATTCAACGTCGGTTCTGAATATATAATTGGTAATGGGTGGAGTATCTCTATTTTTCTTTAGCATTCCATAATTTATCAACTCTAGAAGATGGATGAAATAAACCCTACCGGAATTTTTATTCAAAATCCTCAGTAACTCTGGTAACAACAACTACTTCTAGCTTCTATAAAACATTAATTTCCACTGGCCAATTCGAAATATACGAACAAACCAGCTATTCCACACCCCACACTCAAAAATTAACTACACCCAACGATCATTTTTCAGAAGGACGTGCACAAAATACCATTTCAAACGCCGATATTTTCCTTTTGTACTCTGGCCAATTTGCTAATTTTATATTAGAAAAAATAAAATGAACCGTTAATTACAAAGCCCCTACCCTGCTGTGTGTTTTTTTCTCATTCTCATTATGTTGTTTTTCCTTTTTTTTACCTTGTTTTTCTTTGAACATAATCCTGTGATGTAAATATGTGTTATTTTTGTATGGGAAGATAATTTAATTTCTTATTATCTATCCTATATACTCTAATCTAATCTGTGTTTTTTTTCATTTGTTTTAAAGATTTTCTTTTTCTACCAACTCTAATTTCCTCTATGTTTTTCTGTATTAATAATAATAATAATACATACACGGTGTTTCACATAACATGACGAAATTTCACACGCGTTAATTGCACATATCAATAATAATTATGGACGGCAAGGATTGATCCGGACGGAATTACGCCTACTTAAGGCGCCGTATCTCCGCTCGAAAGAAAGAAGATAGAGAGATACGTAATAGATAAAATTGAAGCGAAAATTGTGAAAATGTTTTTGTCGTTTAAAATAGAGTAAAAATCTCACGGGGATCATCTAAAATAGCATTTAAAGAAACACTGTGATTTTTTCATACATAACTTCTAAAATAAGTGAAATGAACGTGTTTATAATAATTTTCGGAGCATCTTTTTTTTCTGTCGATAGAATTTCATATAATTTGCGTTTCGGCGTAGAACACGTCTTTATTATCTTTAAAAATAACATATATTTTTTGAAGATGTTAAGAACTTCAAATGTTTAATAGAGATATGTAAGAAATTGGTAGAAATTCGGGTAGCGGCGGCGTTGGAATTACACACGTCATAACCTAATTAAATTTAACCTAACCTAACTTTTATTTTATTATTTTTAAATCTATTATTTATTTAAACACACGCTTGAGCCAGGCCCGGACTGAGACCATTTGGGGCCCTCCGCTAAAACCTGTAAAGGGGCCCCCTAACGTGGGGTGGGGGGGGGGGGGGCTCCAGAAAACGGGGGGTCCGGGGGCCTCCCCCGAATCATTTTTGAAAATTAGGTGCTTGAAAACAATGAAAAAGCGTTTCTACGCTATATTGGCACCTATAAAGAAGAAGAAATTCAGATAGGTTTTTATACGAATATTATGATTTTCGACTTTTGTTGACTTTATTATTTATTGAAATAAGAAATTCACAATATTTTTAGGATACCACAACACTACTAAACACATGCTGTAGAACTGCCAATAATTATAACGGAGTTCAAAATAAAGGGCAGGATTTTATTCACAACAAAGCATTAATGAATTATGTCAAAATTATTTGTGTAGTAAAAATAATGACAAACGGATTTTAGGGATTAGAAAAATAATACTAACATTAAAAAAAAAATCGTGTGTGTTTAACAGTTTACAATGTTGTATACTAGAATAGAAGGGGCTTAACTTAACTGAAATGATTCGACATTTTGCTTCCCTAGCCCTAAAGTAACAGTTTCTTTGTAAGCAACTCACTTGTTAAAGCTACTTCATCTATTATTTTATTTTTGTCCAAATTATAAAATAAATCCCTCTCAACATTAATAAAAAGCAGACTGGACATAAGGTCTTGGCCTAAGGACGACCGAAGTCGATTTTTGACGATTTTAAGTTTAGAAAAAACTCGTTCACTTGTGACTTGGGTACAAGGTATGGAAAGAACAAATTTATATACAATATACAGGTTGGTAAACAGTCCAGATTAAGTAAGTTCAAACAGAACAGAAAAAGAGAGTAGTAAATGTCAGCATTTGTTTCCGCTGCCGTTGGGTCCAAATCGTCTTCTTCGTCACTGCATCTGTCTCCGTAGTTCACAGTGGACTCAGCCGCTATGAAGTTGCTGTATTGTTGTGCAAACCGTCGCAGCTCTATCAACAGCCGACTTCTTTCAATTTTACACAGTTTAGAAACAATGTGCACAGCTTCTGTGGGAAATGTTTGGATTTTCAAGATAATGTCAAACTTTTTGGGGTTCAACCAGGGCCGGATTAAACCGGGGCCCCTAGGCAATGCACGTCTTGGGTCGGTTTTCTCGCAAACAATATTTCTGAAGTTTGTGAACATCATAACTATTATAACTCAAAATCTTGACTTGACTTGACTTGACCGATGCGATGAGTTTTTTTTACCATTTTATAATAACAAATTCACCGAAATTTTTTAGCGAAAATCGCGTTTTTCACTTCAAAATGCTGCCAAAAATAAAAAATAAATCGAAAAAAAACTCCCTCTGACTACCCAGAAAAACATATTACATATAAATCGAATGTATAGTTTTTTTTAATATGTTGTCAACCAGGCTGAAAAACGTGTTAAAAAACTTACGAGAAAAACGCTTTCAAAGTTTTGCTGAGGATAATTCAACATACAAACTGTTTAAAACGGTTTCATATAAAATGCTGTATCTCCATCAATTTTACCAATTTCCTCAAATAGTGAAAGCATTATTAACAATGCATCTTTCAGAAAATGAAATAAAAATATTTTTTTGCAGTGTCCTTAAAGCCTTGTTTATGATTTGACCAAGGGAACATGGTGGCATTTAGAGGCCCCCCAGAGTCAGACGCCCGTGTGAACTGAATAAAAAACTTGTAAAATTACATCAACTTCACTAAGGGGGGATCTTGTACAACATTTATATTTTAAACATATAATTAGAAATAAAACAAAACAAATGCCAATATAAACCACACACGGCACCTTCAATCACTTCAGATACCAAGTAATGTTGCAACAAAAAGAAGGAAAGAAAAGTAAAATACAACTATGATTATATATTTGTTTTAATTACAGACTTTTTATTTATTGTTTGTGCATGATATGAACATTAGTAATTTATCGGGTTATAAGCTAATTATTATTATAATTTGTTGTTTTCTTTAATGCGTGTACCTAATGTTATTAACCTGTAAATGTTTCTAATAAAAAAAATGAAAACATCTTGAAAACTGACTTTTTCCGAAACTTCGTTGCTCACCAATTGAAGCAAGTCAGTTTTTCTCGGAAGGCGGGGCCCCTAGCTGATGCGGGGCCCCTAGGCACTTGCCTACTCTGCCTTAGGAATAATCCGGTACTGGGTCCAACCAAGAGCAATCCTGTAAAAACGTCTTTGTTTGCTCAAAATCTTTCTTCAATACTCATCCTCGCACAGTCTAAAATATCAAAATATACAATTTTGTAATGTTGAACTGTTGAAATAGAGTCAGTTTCATCTTTTGATTTTTCTCCGGGCATTATAACAACTAACAAGACAATTTTTTTTTTGTACGTTTTGTGGGGCCCCTTCGGGGCCTCCTCACGCCGGGGGCCCTCCGCGATCGCGGACCTGCGGACCTGGCCAGTCCGGGCCTGGCTTGAGCACTCTAAAATTTAAACACAATGAAAACTTTTGCGTGTGTAATTCCAGTAGGTGTAATTCTCTCCAAGTGTGTTATTCTGGAAGTGTAATGTTGGAACGTGAAATGACGCCAGTGTAATTTCATCCCGACTTTGCTAGCTTTCGATTCCACTTTCCCCCAATCTTTCCTGTCTTCATAAATTAAGTAAGGGAGTGGGTATTATATATTCTTAGAATGAAGCCAAGATTTTATCCTATAATTATTGAATTCGTCGTCAGTTGGCGTAAAACATAAAACAACGTTAAGGACTTAAATATAGAAAAAAGGCATTTCCAAAATGCATTCTATACTAGTCCCAGCTAGAAATTGTACGTGACGTCATCGTTGTAGTGTCCTCGGTCTTTTTCGTTTTCGTTCAAGACGCGTGTTCTCACTGGAAGAGGATGAACGTCAATTACTAGTTCAGTTGAATGCTAATTCGATTCGAAATAATTAACAATTAACTTCTTCTTTGTTTTTATTTTATTTATTTTTTATATCTAGTCATATTTTTAATGCGAAGACTTCATTCGTTTTAAGGTGCATGCCGTACCATTCTTAATAATATTCATAGAATCACTTTTTCAAAATTAACAGTTTTAACGTTCATTATTTTATATCCCTACAAAAAAAATTGGAAGCATTCACTCAATGTTTATGTTCGTAACATACGAGTATTTTGTTTTTCTTTGTTTGCAAAGTTTTCATTTCAACGCAGATTAAATATTTTTTGTAATTATATTTGAACGTAAAACTAATACTGCTTATATTAACTAATATTGCTTCCGTTTTATATTTTTAAATTGGAATTTTAACACTTTGGCGCAGAGGTTAATTTATGCATTAAATATAAACTTTACTTTTACATTAACCACTATGCGAAAATCACACTTAGCCGTGTTAGTAACGCCGTATAAGCACATTTTTTGCTTAGCACTCAAGTTGTGATGTGAAAACGGTGGGTACTGAAGGAATTTATTATTAAAAATATTATTTTCGGTTGTCTGTGCATTAATCGATTAGTTTTGTGTGAAATCTGGTTCACAAATTAACATTGAATTTAAGTGTTTTTTTTTTAATTTGGAATCAGTTATGTGACGAATGCAACAAGTTAAGCGATGAATTAGGTAGGACGTACGTAACGTACCTATACACAGTTATTTCAAAATTTGGAACTGATTTGTCTTGAATCAAGAATTCTAATTATCCCGTAATTTTTTAACGAGTCTGCGCTTTTCTTAAATCAATTTTAGATGGTAAAACATTTAAAAACAAAATAATCAATTGAGACCTCAGATCATAGAAATCGAGGCACTTCAGTAACCTTTGTCATTAAAAGGAACGTGAAAAATATTGTTTGTGTGTTTATTTATTAATCTTCAGAAAAAAAATTTTTTACATACAAAAGTACCTACGACCAATTATGGATTTCCTTCTTGTGATAAGAAATAAAGAAATTAACTTTATTTTATAACGAGGTGTACTTAATCTAAGTTGCATGAATTACGAGGGTTGTCCAAGAATTAAAGACTTTTTAATTTAAAAAATCAGTTTATATTTACAAAAAAAATCATATGAAATTTAAGGTACAAATCTCCACTTTCGACATAGTCCCCGTTACGATCAGTGCACTTGGTGAGCCGTGGCACTAGGTCCTTATTCCATTGTCATAGAACTCCGCCGCCTCACCTCTTCCTTTGCATCCTAGTCGGTCTCCAAAGGTTTTCCAGCCAAAAGATGCTTCAGGTGAAGAAAAAGATCCAAATCATGTCATTGATTGCCTCTTTGATTCCGGAGTTACGTGGTGAATACATGTTTTAACCCCAAAATAGCCTCGCCTTGGTTAGAAAAACGATTCAAAGAGCCCCGAGCGCTTTCCACACGATTGTGCTCTCCAACATTTTAGGAACCCAACGAGCATGCCTTCGCATACGCCATTTTTCCCTCAAAATATTTTGTATGGTACACTTACTGATGTCTGGGATAAAAATTGCGAGCCTACGAACTTCAACAGGGCAACCTAGTTGAGAAAGCGTTGAGCGCACCTCGCGGGCGGCGGGATTCACTAGCGTCTATCTCAAACGGACTTAAAGATTGCACTAAAGCACCTACCAAGCCGGATCACCGCTCGTTTTTTAAGGGAAAGTCTGAACTACACGCCGGTGCCGCCGAAAATGAGTAAAGGTTTTTAATTCTTGGACAAACATAACAATGAAGATGACTTGAACGTATTGTTAGTATCTACTATTTTTATTATATTTATTGGGAAACCTTAGTAAAAGTTAACCTTAAAAAAAAACAGATTTTAGGTAACACTACATTGAATCATAACTTCGTGGTAGATTTCCGGAACATAAAAACTTTCGTACCTACTTCTAAATACGTATTCAAAGTCGTAGTATCTAATGATAAAATGCATAAAATACGTCGACTGTATGTGACCGTGTCAAAGTTGATCAGCAACAAGGAACAAAACTATAAACTAGACAGAACTTTATAATTTAAAAAGTTTTAATGTGAAATTATTGTCTTCCTCTCAGAGTGGATGGTATTCTGAGTACATAGCAGTACCAGAGTGAGGTCTTAAGCGGCGTCATCATTCTAGTGTCTTCTGTCTTTTTTGTTTTCACACAAGTCGCGTTGGAACGAAAAGGACGATCGTCGATGACGAACGTACGGGCTCTCTCTGTAACCAGCCCTGGTCTCACCAGAAACGGAGGGAGGTTGCAAATACCTTACATCCATAAAACATAAGAAATATGACGAGGGGGTGTTTCATTGATCCAAAAAACGTACATGATTTGCTTAAATTTAAAATACAGAAATTCGTTTCGTAATCATTATGAAATTTTCCTTTCCATCAAATGGAATGGCGATATACGATGTCAGGTAGTATAAGAGACAGAGTGCGTGCAAAATGAACTAGACCAAAAAGGATTTACAATTATCTGTTCAGCGCTTCCCACCCTTCTCTTCTTCGTTTTAATCCTCTTCGATTTCTTTCTCTTTTACGAAGTGCACAAGTCATGGATTTCTTAGGCCCGGGTGCTTGAACTTCTGTCACACTTGATGTCGTCACAAACCGACATTTTTGATTGTTTATTAGTTATCCGGCATTTCTGGTGGTTTCTCAAATTTTAAGTTGGGTTGTTTGATCATTAATAATATTAAGATTTAAAAACGACGCTAATTTCAGGAAGACTTCAAAAGTGGCGGGGGTTTAACCAACTAGCCTAGTTCTCCTCCCGGCGCCAGATACTTGGAATCATGAATTGCGAGCACGTAAAAAATGCTTTCAGCTAACGAATAAACTGCTAAGTTGTTGCAACACTATCAATGATTGCTTTAAAGAGAGACTGCAGTCCAGTAAGTATTATTGGCTCGTTATAAGTCCGGTACAGTGTACAGTGCTCTAGTGCCTAACTGATTTAACCAGCACACTCATATAGAATGACCTCTAGCACCCCTGGTACGACGCTAGCTGTGCCATTGAGTGCTGTCGTATTTCTGAAAGTCATATTCATTTGACCCACTGAAGCGTGATGTATGATTGTTTACTTGTATATCGAGGCTCAACTTATTATGATTGGTTACTTAATTTACCTCTCATGTAAACATCTGTTTGAAGTTGTAATTTTATACAATTTGCATAAATATGCAGTCAGTAGTACGGCTTCAAATTGTTAACTTAGCATATTTCCAAAATAAGAATCAAAGACTCCACGTTTGTTGTTATTGTTAGCTGTAAACAAAACACGTGGGTTTTGTTCAAAGTGCTTTATTTTTGGCTTAAGTTATAAAGCTTATATACCTATATATCCAATCTACACAGTAGAAATCCCACCGACCGCAAATTTTGTCGATCTGAAGCTGTTTTTCTACCATATCTTTCGTTTTCCCAAGCACCAAGGTTTTTTTTTATTATTGATAGAAAATACATACTTGTAGCTGTTTTGTTATTAATACTTCTATTTTTAAACTTTTCAGTCATGGTGGAATTCTATTTTGATACTTTTATGAATATCTTAACTTGTTTCTTATCATAATTTATTAATATTATTCTATTGTAATATTCCTTTAGTTAACATTTATGCAAAATGTTACCGTTTTGCGTACAATTTTCGAATAATCATAAATATTTCATTGATTTCTTAACAAATATAATAGAACTTTACCTTTTAGTGTTGTGTATCTTTCTTTACCCAGTGAAATGCAGTTATCAGTGTTGTTGTTTTGTTTTTACCCAGTACTTTTGTAAACGGTGCAAATAATTGACCAATCATGGTGCCCGCCCTCAATTGCTGTTTACGCGTGCGTTACGTCGTCGTAACGGGTACAAAGCGGCCAGGGTCATCATAATCATAATTGACCATTTTTAGATTTTAAAAAATGTATAAAAAAAGTGTTTCTATTAATGTACAGCAAGACATCTCGAAGGCTAAAGACCTTGGCTACTTGATTCATGGCCTGACGTAGACATTTACAAAATATAGTATGCTTAAAATATTGCCGTTATAATTATATAAGTGTGAGATTTATTGGCTTAAATGTAGGCAGCTTTAGAAGTGGAGCTTAATGGAGTTCCATCAAAATATTAAAAACTTATTGAAGTCAATGCACATGTGGTATTTTAATGATTCCAACAATGCGAACATTCGTAAATCCTCCAAGGAAATCAATGAATGGAAGTTAAGAAGATGCAATATTATAATATACTAGCGAGTTCCCGGCATGCGTTGTAAGGCCACTAAATATAGAAATGGTTATAAAAATCTCCCTACATGGCCTTTCCCATTCATCCGTTTCCGTTCCCATTCCGCCTCCCCTTCCCCTCCCCTCCCTCCTTCCCTCCCTACTGCTGAACTATATGAAATACACTCATTTTTCAAACATCTCGCGCGCCACCTTTTGTTTTTTTTATATAGAAATTTCAAAGCATCAGAGCTCACCAGTATATGTAGAAACTAGAAAAATTCGCGGGCGTGCGCACAACAACTCACCAAAGTTTCTTCACAATCGAATGATTAGTACAGGAAATCATTCCATAACGCCAGAGCTCACTATTATATATAGAAACCATTCCGGGCATGCGCACATCAAATACCCAAAGTTTCATCGCAATCGGATAAATGGTTTAGGAACGCATAAGAGACAAGCAAACAAGCAAGCAAACGTACATTCATTTTTATATGTTTAGAAGATAGTGCTTGCAGCGTCTTCAATATTGACCAGCTGCTAACCTTGTACAAATCTCAAGTACATTCAACAATTGAATTTGGGAGCCACCTCTTGGCTGGAGCCCAAAAACTCGATATACCAACTGATTTATTCTGTGCTCCGTCCGATTGGCATTTTTTAATTTTTTTTTATTGAAAGAATAGATAATACATCTTACAATCAACAAACAAGTCCTGCTAAGCCAATTGTGTTGGCTTGTCAACAGGTGCTTATATTTTAGTTACATATAGATTTTTTACATTTAAAATTTACATCTTATATCTACAGATTCAACATTTTTTCATACATATCAATATCAATATAAATATTTTTTTCCGATAGCCATTTTTTCACCATATATTTAACCTTATTCATAGAATTACATTGCTTTATGGTGTCAGGTAATAAATTAAATATCTTCGGTATGATGTATTCAAACGTTCTCTGTCCGTACTTATTGTTAAATTTCGGAACTATTAACCCGTCGTTGCGCGTGAATCTAGGGCTGTATTTATCTTCTAATTTCTCTTTATGCTGCGGGGTAAATATATGTTAAATTATAATTTTGTGCCATAGTATTGCCTTAACCGGTAAAATTTTGGCACTCTGAAACAGCAATCAATCGGTTATTAACCGACCGATTTCCATTTCTAATGCACAGACGCAATTTATGCGTGCTGAGTATGTTCTACGGGTATTTGAATGGAGCTCGATCACCCGTGCACTTGTGCACACATGTACAAAACTCAACGGACTCGAGCGGAACACCCGTTTTCAGTTGATGTTGGCTTCATGAGAACGGGTTGTTTATTTTGTGTAAGTCGACTCCTGTGTAGAACGAGCTACCGGCATCTGTTTTTCCTCCATCATATAATCCGGACCTCTTCAAGACCCGCATTAATAAATTCCATCATACAGCCCTTACCTTTACCCGCTTTACACGCTGCCCAAACGGGTGAGGATATAGTTCCCCTGTCTTTGCACTGTAAAGATAGGGCCTTCTTGTGAGTTGAAAATATTTGAGAAAGATAAGATTACGATCACAATATAAGTAAAAAAAAATTGTAGTATTAACTGAATTTCAACAATGAAAACCAAATAATACCAATCAAAAAGATTTTTTATTTCGTCTTTGTTTAGGCGAAACACATTTTGTTCAATAAAATTAAATTGACCAACGAAATTAAAATAAATTGTACAAAATGTATTTATCCTGAAGGATTTGAATGATGCTAACGAAACGGAGAAAATGATTTAGTAAAGATGTATAGTTTTTTTTAAATATGATTTTAATTAATCTTTTTTATTACAGTTCTATTATATAATTTTGTTAATAATGTATTTCGTTGTAAATATTTAAAATCTGCAATTGGGATTCATGAACAATTTCATACAAAATTATCCATTTATTATCGATTATTGTTATTTTAACTAATCTACCTATTTAATTTAATTAATCTACCTATCTCTGGCTGAATCCACAATCCGTTATGGAATCACTTCTTGGGGACATTCTTGTAAAACTAATATAAGTTCTAAATCAAACTGTACAATATTAAAAACAACAAATAAAATTAAATATCTCGGAGTAATTATCGACAAAAATCTGAAATGGAAGGAACAAATATGTCAAGTAGTAAACAAAATCAGAAAATTAATATATATATTTTTAAGAATAAGAAATTTTCTGTCGATAAAAAATCTATATTTAATCTACTATGCCTTAGTTCAATCCACTCTACAATACGCTATTATTAGTTGGGGATCCGCGTATAAATGTAACCTTCTTCCAATAGAAATTGTACAAAGGACAATTATTAAAATTATATTAAAAAAATCCCTAGACTACCCAACAGAACGCCTGTTTGAAGAATTTCAAGTACCCACATTTAAAGATTTATATATTAAAAATTCATTGATTCAAATTATAAAGGAAAAAGATAAATATCCATTTTTAAATGAAAACAGAACTCGACTTAAACATGTTTTTCTATGCCCAAAACTAAATACGTCTTTTGCACAGCATCATTATACTTACCAGGGAAGAACTTTTTTCAATCGTCTACCAGAAGAAATCAGAAGCATTAATGATAAAACCCGAATACTGCTCTCTGTCAAGAGACATTTTAAAAATATTCTTAAGAAAAAAACTACTGTCAATTAATCTTACAAATATCCTTAGTTTTCCATTACATTCTTTCTTTTTTTAAAAAAATTCACACCATTATCACATAAATACTGCAGCTCACATATATTTATGTACAATTAATTATTTAAGTACTACCTAACTAATAGCATTTATATACACTCCCCTTCCATACACAAGCAAATGCTTTAAATGGAAGGGTAGTAAAAAAAATACCTGTAAAAAAATATATATATTTGTTGTAAAATTGTAATTTGAATAAATGTTTCAATAAATAAAAAAATAAAAAAAAGTTATATCCAAACATTACAAAACTCCCTTACAAAATTGTTAATCCATAAATATACCAATGCACACAGAAGCAATACTAAATTAATATACAAGTCTCTTAATGTTTTACCTGTCAGAGGATTATTGTTTTACAATATTGTAAGTCAGTATCTTGTATGAAAGAATTTTCCATAAACATAATACAAGATTCACTTAAAATGAAGGATTGGTGGTTCCTAAATGTACCAATAAATACGGTGAAAGAACCCTAAACTATATTGTACCCAGAATATTTAATAAACTACCAATGACAATTAAAAATATAAACGTTTTTACAACTAAAGTCAAATACGGTCTAAGGAAATGGCTATTAGATGCTGATGATTTATATTGATGCCCTACCGAAGACCTTGTTTTCCTAATTGGAATTCACATTCACAATTTGTATTACCTTATAGGTATATTAAACTATAGAAGTACTTGTTGAGTATATCTATTTGTTGATAATAAATTCATTTGTACTCGTGTGTTATATGTACAAGGCTTATGCTACTTTTTACATATTTATATTCATAATTTTCTGTAATTTAACCAACTTATCTTTTTTGTTAAACTTATCATCAACATTATACATACCTAGATACTGTTTACTATTGTACCATGTTATTGCAAAAAAATTGTCATTATGTACCTGCTGACAAACTACATAAGTAGTTTAGCAGGTTTAAATGTTAACAAATAAAAAAAAAAATGCTTTTGCTCACACTTTCTTAAATCGAATAAAATTAAGTGTGACTTTAATATTGAAATAAATATTTAATTTATTGATCAAATCATCAATGGTGATAATCTCAAAATAAAGTATTGTGTATTGTGTTGGTCCTATTACCGCAGAGCGTATCGCAAGTATTTCCCATCGTTACTCAAACTTTTAAGCAGATTGAACTTTGAAGGGGGTCAGTCCAAGTATCGATAAAATTACAATCTTGTCCTCTTAACCCGCTCAGCTCTCGTAAGAATTCCAATTTGGGCCCTTCACCCCGAGTGGGGCGGAGCAACAAACCCCCTGGGCGATGTTACCCTTCCGCCCCCTCCACCTCGCCTGCGAGCTTCTCCGCCCCGCCGCCAGGGCTCGGGCTTATCGCTTATCTCCCCCGCCTTTGTCTCTACTCGACTGCCGTTGACTTTTGAACTTCGAACCTGCTTCTTGCCGCGTCACCTTTGTGATGTGATGACCCTAGCCCGACTTAGAGCACGGGTGCTCCGCTGCGATTAGTCAACGTCGGAGCTGCAACGTCATATCTCCTTCAGTCCTGATGTTGCCAAATTACATGATCGATTTCAATGTTTGAAAAAGTTTTTAAGGTTTGATTAATTTAGCAGAAGTCGGGAAAAAATGAACTTACATATTTCGGACTCACGGTCATGCCCACAAAACACTTTCATCAACTACTTCTTAGCTCTTCAGTGGATATTGTCAAAATTTTGACAGTTACTTTCATATTTCAGATGTAACTCATGAGAAGTTCAAAATAATTATGACGGCAAAAGCTGAGAACATTTATTATAACGCTGGAGCTCATGTTTCAGGATTTTTACTTCTTCAGATTTGGAACAAATTCATTTCGTATTTGTTATCATTTTAAGGCTCTCAAACGAAAATATGAAATGGAAAAATAAGAAAAAGATTCGGTCGCATGCTAGGAATACATCCCAATTTGGGAGGAAGGTACGGTTATCGCCGCCCCGGGAACCATTTATTGGATAACCGACACATCTGGCATTGGTCATCCACGTGGTTGGCTATGTTTGATGACTTAGCAGAGGTGCCCGGGTTCATTGGGTGAGATGTGTCCAGGCAGCGGATGCGCCTGCCCGCCGACATCTGAAGGGGCCGGTTATCTGATAACAAACTTTAATACTGAACAAGTTAAATAAACGATGCCCCGTTTGTTTTTAGACTATTTTCACATGGTTATTCCGTGGTTTATCTAAGTAGCTTATATGAAATCAATTTTCTTTTGTTATTCGCTTTTATTTACAACTAGCAGATCCGGCCACACGTTGCTGTGACTAACGAAACACAATGTCATTACCCAACCTTAATAAAATCCACACCACCCGCTTGCCTGCTGTCCGCTGCCTGAATTGAACATTTGAATTTCTCGGCTTTTCTCTACTATAATAAGCATGTATTATACATATAAACCTCCCTCTTGAATCACTCTATCTATTGATGAAAACCGCATGAAAATCCGTTGCGTTGTTTAAAAGATCTATGCGCACATACATTTTGAGCGACTTCATTTTATACTATGTAATGATGCCTGAATTGAATATTTGAATTTCTCGGCTTTTCTCTACTATAATAAGCATGTATTATACATATAAACCTTCCTCTTGAATCACTCTATCTATTGATGAACACCGCATGAAAATCCGTTGCGTAGTTTAAAAGATCTATGCGCGCATACATTTTGAGCGACTTCATTTTATGTACTGATGTTATTTGCGCATGTGTCAGATAAAAATTACAATGCTAAAGCTCAAAGAACACTGCTTCCTTTTATCTGTTAAAACAATTTTCACTTTAGTAGTTAATTTTCTGTCATCGAGATGGGCGCGTTTGGTTTATCTGAAAGCTATTTTCTTTTTCTTTTGTTATTCGCTTTCACTCACTATCTTCATTACAGCTGTCGCTTACTTTAATTATTTTATCTAGTTCACGGAAGTTTCTATCACCGTGATTTCACCGTTTCATTAAGTTTAGTGCGAACTAATAAAACCCCATTTAGTTTACGTTAAATGCAAGCGCGATGAGTGAAGCTATACATTCCTGGAATTTGCAGGATTCTGGGAAACCGGTGGAAATATTATGGTCTTCAAATTTCAGATATTTGATATTTCAGCTATGTCTCCCTTCCATTTAGATCGTGAAATCAGATATCACTTAATTCATTAAAGTACGAGCTGACTGAATCAAATGTTAAGCTTGACTTATTCACGACGGTCAAAGATGTCTGGGCCTGTGAATTTTGAAATAATACGAATAGTTTAAAGTTTAAAGTGAATTTCTCACGTTAGTAATATGCCCAATAATTATGTTGGCTTTCTCCCCATACAATCCCTTCCCTTTCGTCTGGATTTTGGCTTAAACCTTCAAACGGACCTTTCGTACAGAAGTTGCGAAGAATTTGCGGTTAAGGACATTGTTATTTCTGAAAAAGAAGTTGACAGCTTTCTGGTAAATAGCTTTCAACTGTTGAAAATGTATTTCATCCCAATTCAATTGAATTGTACGCCATCTTGATTGAATGGTGAAATCTCCATCCATTTTGGAATTATGATAAATCCTTCCAATAAATCTATTGTTTTAATTTCTCCTGTAGAACGAGACGCTGTGAAGATGTATTAAACATTTTCAAGAATAAATATATTATACGTGCATATAAATTTAAATAATGTATATTATTCCAGCGTCCTTGAGGTGATTTCTCACAAAAAACAGCGCTATATGTATTAGCCAAGTATTATTGTTAACAGCTTACTGAGGAGTTGTGAAATAACCCCTACATCGATCGATTTCCCTGCTTAGAAATTAAGTGAGACTTAAATTCTGTCTAAATCCCTAATTTAAGCCTAAATAATTCTTGGAACACCAATTTAAAAAAAAAAACATTTGTAACTCGTGCTTTGTAATAAATGAATAAATGTTACGAGTATTTTTTTAAAGTTTAAAATTCACTTTGGTATAGGCTCTCGAGGGTCATGGATCTTGTCTGAAATAACTTTTCCCAGTTATGTGCATAGTAACTACAACAACCCATTGAACGCCTTACTTAATAGGTAGTTTAGACGGGTTTAAAGTAAGCTTTAAGTAATCTAATACTACGCAAATGAATACAAATTGTTTGATAATTCCTTTTATTCTGTGATTAAATTAAACTTTCTCCTTTTTTAATAAAAATCATTCATGGCTATTTTCCATTACTTTTTCTTTTCGCGTTGGGGGGGTTGCCAAGCAAAAAAAAAACAAAACCCTGATTCTTACCGAGTTACTCGAGCATTTTTTTTCTTCCTAAGGAGTTCTGAGATATGAAAAGAATTCAACTTTTATTTTGCTTACTTGTTTAAAGTTTCTTTTTTTTTGTGTTATAACTTTATTTTTACTGTTGGTAATTTATGCGTTATCGTGTAAACCACATAAATCTTGGTCTTGGAAATCGTTCTTTTCATTTGCTGAAATTAATAATAAATATAATCCTTAGGTTTGTACAAAGAAAAGATTTCCATTTTGCACTCTGCCTTATCGCGAGTATAAACAACGAGCATATCTACCTCTGAATGAGCCAATTACAGAGTCTGCTCCATGATATAATACTTCCAGCAGTCGCACCTTATCCGACAGTTGAGAAGTGATGTCTAGCGACATTTCCCTACATCCGGCGAAAATAATATCATTTGAAAAAGTAACTTTTCCATTAATCTGGGGATTTTTTGATGGTGGACAAATAACATTTGCACAATATTTGTTCGATTGAAAGTAAACTGTTTCTGAAAATGTTTATTTTATGCACTGATGTCTGATTTATGGGCATCGAAATTACCATACAGGTACGTGCCTACATACTTGTGCTTGAGGCGGGTCTGGGTGCCGCCGCCCTTGGAACCTTTTATTGGATAACCAACACCTCGGCCATAGGTCACCCCAAGTGATTCGCTACGTTTGGTGACTTAGCAGGGGTGCCCGGGTTCATGGGGTGAGTTCATTGGCGATACCAGTAGCATGGCAGGCCGGATCGGGAGAGAATGGTTGAGGGAGTCCTTTTGACTTCTCCAGCTGTACTCTCTCGGAACATCGCCTTGCATCGCAGTGAGAGGGATGGATTCATACGTCCGTCACTCCTGGACATACTGACCCCCAAATTCCTCCCCACCCTTAATACCCTTTTTCTTCCCAGAACTTCCTCTTCTTCCTTTCCTAAATAGACCCTCCAAACAGCATCCCTAAAGATAACATGGGCTCTGAGGGGGCATTATTTTCCTCAGGGCTTCCTGTGTGGAGCTAATGTAAGAAAAAAACTTTGAAAAGGGGACGTTAATTTGACCATACTGATAAACGGCTAATATCATAATTTTTATCTTGAGATTTCTACAGTAGGTATATACATACCTATTTCAGTAGGTATATTCTTGTTTCTTTTTTAAATCCTTAGAAAATCTGCGGAATTTTTATCACAGAGAAAAACGTAGTTCTCACGTCACTAGCCGATCGTCGAGCAGTCGAGCTGGCTGCTCGAGTCCTCGGATCTCGACCTGAGCACTAAGGACTGAGAACCATTTTCTAAGGAACCATGCGGTATTGATATTCCAGGCGAAGCGGGGAAACCTCGATACAGACAGACAGCGAAGACAAATTATAAATTGTACTTTCAAAATATAAATTGGATGAATTCCTCGGGGTCTCGGAGCGGGCAAACTCGCGCTTCGTCCTTTCAAGGCACTTCCACTGCCTCTCCGTTATCTTTTGTATTTGTACTCTCAACTTTATTTTATACTCCACGCCGCCGTAACGACAAATGCGGCACGGTTTTAACAAGCGAATATTGCTGCCAGCCTCCTTCAGCTGTTCATCTGTTCAGCATCCGCTTTTGTGTTCTCCCTTTCCTTATGTTAATTTATCCACAACGTGCATAAATACTATTCGAATGAATTTATTCCGTATCAAACCTTTGAACGGTCTTATCATGTTCGGAAAGTTATTGGGATGAGAAAATTTCACGAAAGCGAGTAGAGATTTGTAGTTTACTTTGAAAAACAACTTCTCAGAACGACTTTCGGGGAACTTACAACTAGGTGGGATTACTGAGAATTTGTTACTCGTTTTCTGAGAGGTCTACCTTGGTTTTTTGCCTTCCTAATGTTATTTTATTTGATTTAACGATTACTTCCCCCTAGACGTCAGCTGCTGTATAATCGCTACAAGAGAGACGAAATGTCTATTGGACCCCCAACGTGAACATTATGGACTCGTGGGTTAGGCTTATGTTAAGTCCTTTGTTCACTGAATCGACATTTCATGATTTTTCTCTTTTAGGGATCATAAGGATCATTTCGTGTGATACTTTTCAATGTAACATTATTTTTGCTTTTGCAAAGTTGAAAATAGTGGAAATGATTTTACCAGTTGTTTTATTTTTTTAAGTTGATGACATAATTTTTTCAGGTTTTTTGTCGATATTGAACACTCTTCAAAGTCCCAAAATTAGTCGTTCATATTTCTTCTGTAACGAAAGTTATTTGATATTCTAACTATTCCACAAGTTACGTACACAATTTACATTTCTATTTTTCAAGTGAAAATTTCTTTAGCATCGTTTGATTTGAAACTCGATGAAACGAAAAAGCGACAATTAAAAAAAACAAACACATATAGGATTTAGCTTGCGAGAGAAGGAGATAATAATAATCGGTCTCCCATTTTAAGTTTTGCCGTCGTAGGAGTTCGTTGGCACTATGTTTTCGGGAAGGGTTTTACTTATGAATCAGCCAGCAACTGGTTAAGATACTATTTGTAGTGTAGTAGGTCCTCTTAACGCTGGCCCATTTGTTTTCCTTGGCGGGTTTTAATTTAAGTGGGTTCCTCTCGTTCGTTACTGTACTTCCCGAGCTGCCCCCACCTTCGCCCTCTTCCATTGTGCCCTTCCCCGCCATTGTCGGCCTGAAATAGTCTAACCCTTCAGAACCTGGTCTCCTGGTACTTAAACAATATTTCCTCCAAGAGTGGTGCCGTACCGTGCCTTTTGCCATTTACTCATCGCTTTCCACGAGATTCGCTTTTTTTGCTCTTCAGACTTTCTCCCCCATAGAGGAAAGACATATTATATATCTGGACTCCGATTTATATTTTTGTCTGCGTTGAACAATTAGCATTTCGCATTTCAAATCTTTGTCAAAAAAGTATGTTGTCTTTTCTACAATATTATCTTTTCGCTTTGATGAAATATTTGAGCGTGTCTACTTGAAGTACAATTAAATAATAAAATTTGTTGTTTCAGCCGACAATAGTTTTGGATTTATTTTAGCATGATGATTTTTAGATAACCACAACCCAACAGACCATTGAATACCTGTGATAATGGAAAGCGTGCTTGTATTGTTGTTAGGGGGCGAGTTTTTACCACTACTTTATGCTTAATGTGGCGGCAATAATTTGTTTTATTGAGGTTGTTTTAGTTTGGGTTTATTTGTATTTGAATGGTTCTTTTTCGTTAAATCGAAACCTAGTGTTTGAGGAATATTTATATTTTAGGTACGAATTTCCACGAGGAATCGCACAAATGGTTTGGTGAAAACTATTTGTGATTATTTTTTAGATAATCGTAGAAGATTTTGATAGTCATTATTGTATATGCACCCTTCCCTTGCGTTTCATTAAAAAACTGGTGAATCGTTTTTCGGTGGAATAATACTTCTGACGGAAATTTGCTGGTTTTGTACTACTCTTTCACCCGTTGTTCTATTGGCTCGTCAAGGGTAAGAATACCCTGTAAATCGGTAAATAGAAGACCCTGCGTAGAAAAGTAAGGTTTGCTACGGTTTGCAGCGCAGCCACTGTGGAACTTTTCTTCGCAGGGTCTTCAGTTTATGTCAATTCTTTACCTTTCCTTAAGCTTAATCTCAGATTTCTAAAATCGTATCGATATTTACTGGTTGATAACCTTCTTGTTTAATTTGCCACTCGAATTTAAAAAAAAAAAAAAATTATTGTACAACAAGTGCAGTGCTATTATTTTTTGTACAGCAGGACATATATCATTTTGGGTGCTCTTTACTTACTAGAAGGGAGATAAGTGGGGAAGCAACAGACGGTACCGGTCTGCACTGCGCAACGAACTACACTATACCAAAGACCAAGAGTTGGACATTAAACCGTTAGTTGTGTAGTCGGTAGCTTTTCACCAGATGGTAATGGTTTGCAGGATATTGGTAAACTGTATTGCACCATCAATAATTAATCTTATAACACCTCTGCATTCAACGTATTCTAGAATAACTTTCCTTAAATACATGTCTTTGTTTACGTCTTGAACTATAAAGCTTTAATTGAAACATAACCTCTCTTGTATACTTACATATCATTGCGTTTGTCCATCAATCTGTATTTCAATGCTTACTGTAACTGACTAAAGAAAATATTGATTAAGAAATTGGTCTAAAACTAATATTTATTTAACTTTTCATAGAGTTTCCGCGCTCTCGCTAGTAGCCTATTGCCTAAGTTATGTATTCCCCACATTTGAGTAGTTTGCCTCAACTGTTTTGCTCAAACCTAATAAAAGAAGTTTCAAACTTTAGCAATTAAATAATATTTCTTGTTAAAGCCGCTCAGGGTTGGTTGCAAACTTATTTTTGTTTTTGAATTTTCTTTCCGACTCCTTTATTCCGAGCGCTTCAGAATAATAATAACTTGTTTTCGCAAGTTCTTTTTGCTCACTACTGCCCCATCGTGGTATTTGCCTTCTTATTCTGGACCTGTTTATTTTTAACCTATTTAATATCACAGTTGTTAATTACTTTGATAATTTTATTTTCAAATGATCTCATTATTAAGCGAGTACTAATTGGTTGGTTCATCTTCCCGTTGGATTATTTTTGTACCGCTCTCCTTTTTGTGTTTATTCATGAAAGTTTTAACCTTTGAATTACTTCTGGAGCAGAAGTAATTTAAAATATACGTTTCAATTACAACATTTATTTCGTATTTAGAGTTACCTTGTTAATACAAGTAACCCGTTTACCCCTTTTATTTTAATGACTTTACTAATTTTGTAAGCTTGGTGTAACTTTTTAAATTCCTAAATATTTGGTTTTCTGAAATGCTAAACACAGGTCTCATCTTATCATTACAATATTGCTAGGTTAAATAGGTAGCTACATTCGTGGTTTTTTTTTACAATACTTTAAAGTCGCGTTGTTTTAAATTAACTTTGATATTTGTAGGGCAAATGCCGCCAACCTTCAAAGCTTTTTGTCGTTGGAAATTTTGAAATGTTTAATATTACCACTGTGTAATTTTTTCACTCTGATGTGCCATTTTTATTTCAATAAGTATGCCTTTTTATGATGTGCATAAATATTTAGTACTAAAAAAGTCTAGTACATACTTTTTTTTGCTCAGTTTCATTTGGATCGCGTGACTGGCGCACCCCTCCTTTACTTTAGCCCGTACTCGCTACTTGCTACTCGCTACGACCCTCGGCTGCGGCGCTTATTGACTCGGCAAAAGCTCGGTTACGCCAACGGCACTGCTGGTGTAGTGGTATCATGCAAGATTCCCATTCTTGCGACCCGGGTTCGATTCCCGGGCAGTGCACATTTTTTTCAATTTTTGTTTTAAAGAAAAACATTCAAAATCCTTTTTTTTTAAATTTTACGACAGAATTTATAAACTTTTAAACAATGTATATTTTTACAAGTAAATTAAACTGTATTTTTTTTATGCTTTTGAATATAGCTATAACTTTGTGGTTATCCATTATATCACTATACATTATTATAGTATATATTATTAAATCAGTATACATTTGCCCTGAAGAAGGAACGGTCGTTCTGCAACCGGTTGGATTTACTCAAATTTAAAAGTGGTTCAAACAAAGTGGTTAAATTGTTTCATTTATATTTTTTTTGTTTGAGAAAACTTAGCGTAAACAATGCCATACGTGCAAGGTTTGTCAGGGTCTTTTTTCTTTCATTTAAATAGTTTATTGTTTCGTAGTAAGAATTCCTCCATCTTTTGCATTGGGAGGAGATTTAGCTTATTACGTTATGCTAGCATTTTTCCCTCAAATTGTACCTGTGTTTTTGTAAATCCTCTTTCTCTGTGATACAATTCTCGGTCGGCTCATATTATCGAATCCCTTTCATAAATATTTTCTACCCAGATTTGCAAAGAGAGATAGAGAGAGAAAATAGCAAAAACCCCTAAAGGAAATGAACACGTTATGTTTGTAAAAAACATATCCCTCGTCCTCGTGCCACTTCAAGTCGTCAAACCGCTAATGCCCCAACCACGTACTTAACCCTTTGTGGAGTGTCACCCCCTGTGTTTTTCTTGCATTTTTACTTTTTTTATCTTTGAAAGTTGACTTGGCTTTTGACGGAGTTCTCCCGAGCATCCCTCCTCTTTTCTCTGCCATAGCTCGCTGTAAGTAGATCAAGAACTCCCTAGAAGTACTTAGCAGAATTAAATTGGTGGAGATGGTAAGGGAGGAATGGGACTATATGAATGTGACAATGCCTTTACGGTTGCAGTAATTCCCGTTTTTCCCGTCGCGCGGAGTGATCCCTATTAATTACCTCGGGCTCTGTTCACGAATACTAGAATATGGCGCACGATGTCCCCTACAGCCGTGTTCATTACTCACGCCACAAGTCTTTACGCCATATACATTTATAATTATTATAATGCGACCAAAGAAAAGTTTGCATTTAAAACATTTTACTTTTGAAATGATAATTGTTTTTTAAATATATTAATAGGCTACTTGCATGGACTTCATAACTAATTGGAAAAAATCGTGTGGATAGAGTTTTTTTACTAAGATTACGAAAATGTTAGTAAAAATTTTTAGAAATGTACAGTTTTTTTATTTTTAAATAAATAAATCCGTTATTTGGGCTCTTGACGTCACTACATGAAAATGTCCCGTCGCCGAAAATGTTCCTATTAATTTTATAAAATTCCACACTGATTTGTTTTTTTATATGGCATCACTTTGATTTCAGGCGAATTTTTGAATTCGTTCACTAGATTTATTGTTTGTTCTCTGCGAACTTATAATTTGGTTTGATTTTTTGACAGATGTTCTGAAGAGAACCCCGTACAATTAATGGGTACGGGGTTCTCTTCAGAACGTGAAGATGATGTCGGTACATGTTTTAGAGGTATAATTATTATGGTGCTGATTTTAACAAAATAAAATTTTATAATATTCTTATTATTATTACAATTTACAAGTTCAAGTATATTACATTGAATTTAGTAATATAGACGCTGTGCATTATAATGATTTATAATCAATAAGATGGATCAAGGAAAAAAATATTTATGAGATGTAATATTTTTGGTATGCCTCGTTATTCTCCTGTGCCGTTCGTGTGGAAAACGTTCTTTTTTTTAAAAAATGATTTTCGGCTATGTAATTATCGTTTTTTCACACCTATAAAATTATGTCCCGTCTTTCCGGTTTATAAAAAATGGTCTGATTTTTCGGTTTGAAATTTTCAAAAAATCCCCAGGGTTACAAAAATACGATTAAAAAAAAAATAAAATACAGAATGTCTTAGAATATTTGCCTAAACCGGAAATTTTTTTTAAAAAATGTGATGCAAGTGGCCTATTGTGCTTTTATACACCATACGACCATACAGACATGGGCCTGGTTTGCTTGGGCGTTAGATCTATGGGATATTATTGAACATGAATTTGTATTGCAATTTATCACCTAATAAAGTAGATATTTTTATGGTGTTTGTGGTTATAGTGAAGAACTGCAAATATTATATTGTTGCATCATTTTTATTAATTGTAATCATTTATGAGTTCTGCAACTTTTCTTCTTACACAGCCATATTAAATATCGAATAAACGCTACGTTTAACGTCTTCATTTTTTTCTTTCACGTAATAAATAAAATATTAATCGATTTATTAATAAACATGTTCTGCTTAGTAATACGTGACAGCTGTTTCGCCTTCTGAAGACATTATCAAACTGTCAAAGGCATTATCAAACGGTTTTCTGATTACAGCTGTCACGCTTAATTATAATTACACAGGAGAACTCGTTTATAAATAAACTGTTTTTATAAATTGAATAATTATATTATTGGATACAAGAAAAAAATGGATCTTTACAAATTAAGATAAATAAAAAAATATTAAAACGGTGCTATTTTAAAATTTTATTTGTTTTCGTATGAGATCTAATTATTGGTCAATTATCTTGGGAAAGTTGAATACAACTACAATTTATTTTAAAATAGTTTCAGCTTTTAATAAAACTCACCGAAGCTCACTTTTGATTTAAAGCTACATTTGCTCAATTTTTAAATTAATGTAATAGTTGTAATAAATATACAAATTTACAATTGTAGGACTGTAAGTAGGTGTAATAAACATTGGCCAATAGAGGCAGTCAGATCTGGAGACTAACCAAAAACCAGGCGTTTTGGCTTGTATTCCACTTTGTGTTCGCGGGATACGACTTTCATTTAAATGGTAACATCATTTTACTAAATACAATTTGGGCATCAATCTCTCTCTCATTTCTACTAATTAATTAAATACAACGTTTTTGCAATGACTGTTTTATTAAAATCTTTATGTGAATATTTAATGTGATTTTGCCATTGAGAGTTCTGCTGTAACCTCGATTTCTGTTACATGAGGTGTCGTTCATGTAGAGGGGTGAGAGATAACAACGAATTTATCAGCGGTATGTCGTTTATGTGGTGTAAAGTTTAATAATATAAATTTGTACTCAAAAAATATGTTGATTGCGCAAGAGCTTTAGTTGTTTGCTTACTATATTTTCCTATCGACCCCTCGTACCTTTTTCCTTCCCAGAACTTCCTGTCCTTCATTTTTATAAAAAGACCCTTCCCCACGGCATCCCCAAATATGGCATAGGCCCTTAGGGATTTTTTCTGTGTTGAGCTAATGTAAAAAAATATATTTTTATTATTTTCATATCATATTTGAGAATTGTTTGTATTCACATGTATAGGTACACTTTTTTTCTAATAAACATTTATCTATTGTTCCAGGTAAGCGCCAATGACAATGAAGGCATAATTTCCATCGCCAATCTTCTTCTTGGCAAAATCACGAGCAGGCAAGTAAAATAAAAAATTTAATTTCTTCGAGATCTTATTTTTATTACTTTCTTTGCAAAGTTATCCCTTTAACCGTAATTTGCTTACAATGTAACAGCAATTAAAGACAACGTAAAATTAGCATTTCCTTTACTATTTTACATTACAAAGTGAAGTACTTACTTTAAACTCTAATCTCTGACACTTTTTCCTTTGGCAGTAAATTCTGAAACAGCAAATTATTTTTCACAAACATGTATACGTAGTACAGTAGTGATTAAGGACATTCAAACGTTGTTAGTTCCGAAACCAAGCAACCCTTTTTACCCTTTATTACCAAAAATAATATCGTTTCTTGGTCACGTATAAGGGTCCCCCTTTGCGTAAAAACATTTCCAGCTACGTTGTCGCATAAAACGAGCGAATCTTTCCCTTTGGACTTCTATTTAATAGTAAGAATTTATTTTAAAGTAGCTTTTTTTCACCCTTTTACAACTTCTACAATTCGCTGCCCATTTCAATGTGTACATTTATTCTATAGATTGATATATGATTCATTGCGTTGATGGACATTTATTTGTTAAAACGAATTCTTTGATTGGTTGCGATGGGATTTTCGTTATAAATTTTAAAATTAAAGATTTTATTTTAGTTTTTTTTTTTACACCCTTTTACTACTTGTACAATTCTCTGCCGATTTAAATGTGTACCTTTATTCTATATAAGTCCTGGTACCTACCCTGATGTATGGCAGTGAGGCATGGAACTGGCAGAGGAAGGATGAAAGTAAACTGAATGCTGTTGAAATGAGATCCCTGAGACGTATGTGTGGTAAAACCATGTATGATCGTGTTAGAAATGTGGATATCCGCAAAGAATGTAAGGCTGATGTAAGTATAATGAGCAAAATTAAGAATGGGACTCTCAGATGGTTTGGGCACGTAGAGCGAATGAAGAAAGTAGTGTAAAAAGAATATATGATGCAAATGTGAATGGTAGAAGAAGTCGGGGACGCCCGAGGAAGACATGGCACGATCAAGTGAATCAGATACTTGAGACGGGCCATGTCAAAAGTCAGAATAATAGAAGAGTATGTATGAGACGATGTATGAATGTGAGTGAGGCAAAGAGTGTGTGCCAAGACCGAGTTGTTTGGCGGTCCGTCCTCTCTGCCTACCCCTGCGGGGAAACGGCGTGATGGTTAGTTAGTTAGTTAGTTGATATTTAATACATCTACGTTGCGTTGGTAGACATTTATTTGATAAAAGAATTTTATAATTATAATTTTTTTTATATAATTTTATTTATTTAAAAAAATGGAACATGTTAGTGTTACTTTTCCTCCATTAAATTAATTGATATTGAATTCTTTGATAAGTTGCGCTGGGAGGTTGATTATAAATTTTTAAAATTAACAAGTAGCTTTTTTTCACTCTTTTACAATCTACTTGTATAATTCGCTGCCCATTTTAATGTGTGCATACCTTTATTCTATAGATTGATATATTTTTATTAGTTTTATTTATTGTTTCTTTACACTGTAGGTAAAAATGTTTACAATACAATTTGTTACCTCACTAGGACAAGCCTGTGTTGAGGTTAACAATAATTATACAAGTTAACAAAATAACACAAAATTATACAGATTTTGAAAGAACAATATTGTTGTATTTCTTACAGATTGAGATTATGGGTACCCACTAAACTGATGGCACTAGGTAGTACATTAATGTAAACTTTTAGGGTGACCATAGTTTTGAGATCTGATTCAAAATAAAATCAAATGAAGTATTTTTTTGTTTTGTTTTTAAGGATTAAGTTGTAAATAATAAATATATGTATATAATTTAACATGCTATAGATTTGGCAGGAGGAAGATGAAAAAAAAACAGTTTAAACAAAATAAAAATTACTTCTTCAAACTTGGCAAATTTATTTTGTGGCATCATTTTTCATATAATGAATAACTTATTACTTTGTATAAAACCACTATATTTAAAACAATATCAACATGTTTCGACAACAATGTTGTCTTCATCAGGATATGTTACTATGATAAATGACAAACAAGTATAGACAAATTATATATTTGTCTATACTTGTTTGTCATTTATCATAGTAACATATCCTGATGAAGACAACATTGTTGTCGAAACATGTTGATATTGTTTTAAATGTAGTCGTTTTATACAAAGTAATAAGTTATTCATTATATGAAAAATAAAAATTATTTTAGCTTATTTCATAAACATACTCATTTAGCTAATAATTTAGAAAGGACAAAGTAGAGAAAATTAATTGGCAATCCTCGACTAACACAAATATTTTAAGATTCTTTTTAAAAGTGTACAAGGAATTAGATGACTTTATATGTTCTGGAAGGCTATTAAATATGAGTGGAGCTTGATAAAAATAATTTCTTTGACCAAAAGAAGATTTAGTTTGAATTGCCATAAAATTCAGACCAGAGCCAATTCTAGTAGTACGAATTTGCTGTGTTCTTTCTGCAATATTAATATTATTAAAAAATCTACAAAGCGTTTGTGTAATATATAACTGTTTTACGTTCATTACATTACATTCCTTAAAAAGTAAATGAGTTGGATATTTAATTTTTTTCTTGAACATAACTTTAAGAATCATTTTTTGGGCAATATTAAGTGGTTCTATATAAGTCTTTGCGCAGGATCCCCAGCACACTATATTATAAGAAAGCAGAGACTGGATTATTGCAAAATAAACAGTTTTTAATTTTTCTTTGTCTAGTATATGTCTCAGTTCTTTAAAGATATAGGTAAGTCTCCTAGTATTATTTACTAACATATTAACATGATCATTCCATCTCAAGAATTTATCTATTTTTACACCAAGGTATTTGATGCTGACTACATTTTCTAAAGGGTTGCAGTTACATGTTTGAAAACAATTGTGAATAATCAAGTTGTGAGTTTCGGAAGGCTGACTTTTACTTGAAATGCTAAAAGTGATAAATTTGGTTTTTTGTGCATTCAAAGTTAATATATTATTGTTTAACCAACTATTTACCACTCTTAAACCTATATTACTTTTGTTGAAAGTTTCATTCCAAGTTTTACCCTCAAATATTAAGGCAGTGTCATCTGCAAAACTAACAATGTTACCAGGAATATTCAGACTACATAAATCATTTATATAAATAAGAAACAATATTGGCCCAAGCACACTACCTTGCGGGACTCCAAAGGAGATTGATTTACCCTCGCTTAACATCTTATTTATTTCCACTTGTTGTGTTCTGTCACTAAGATAAGATCTGAACCAGCCCATTGCTGTATTGTTAATGCCTAAAGATGATAATTTTTTAAGTAGCAATTCGTGGGAAACAGTGTCAAATGCTTTTGATAAATCCAAGAACACCAGCGCTCTTATATATAACACATCTACGTTGCGTTGATGGACATTTATTTGATAAAACGACTTCTTTGATAAGTTGCGTTGGGATGTGGATTATAAATTTTAAAAATCAACAATTAGCTTTTTTTCACTCTTTTACTACTTGTATAATTCGCTGCCCATTTTAATGTGTACCTTTATTCTATAGATTGATATATAAATACATCTACGTTGCGTTGATGGACATTTATTTGTAAAAACGAATTCTTTGAGAGGTTGCGCTGGGATGTTGATTACAAATTTTAAAAATTAACCATTTATTTTAAAGTAGCTTTTTTCACCCTTTTACTTCTTATACAATTCGCTGCCTATTTCAATGTGTACCTTTATTCTATAGATTGATATATATATAATACATCTACGTTAAGTTGATGGACATTTATGTGTTAAAACGACTTCTTTGATAAGTTGCGCTTGGATGTTGATTATAAATTTCTTAGTTTATAATCTAATTTTGCTCGGCTTGTTTCGTGCAAAATGTTTCTTTGTTGCTGCCGTAAAGTAAATAAAATGATTGGCTCGGCAAGCATTATTTCACGGCATACGCATTACTCATCTTTTATCGATATTGAAAACTACTTACTAAAATAAAGTACCTACCCTTTTACTCTGTTTTATCTGTTTACGTTATACTTCTGGTGGTAAACGAAAAAGATTTTCAAAAAATCAATGCTCGTTTTCATTAAAAAATATTACACTTTGTCTGCCTGTTCTAGTAATATTTACGATTAAAATTCTTTAAAAAAGTGATTTATGGTTATCTACTCGTATAAATGTACGAATTATCGAAATTAACACCCCAGTGGCATTTAAATTTGATCAATTGGTTACACATTTTTTTTATTTTTTTTCATTAGCTCCACACAGGAGGCCCGAAGGAAGATATTTCACCTCAGGTCATATGTCATCTTTGGGGATGCTGTGTGGAGGGCATGTTTAGGAAAGAAATGAGAGGAAATTCTGGAAAGGAAAAAGGTATGAAGGGTGGGTAGGAATCTGGGGGTCAGTTTGACCAGAAGTGACGGACATATGAATCCATCCCTTCCACTGCGATGCAACGCAGTGTTCCGAGAGAGTCTGCTGGAGAGGTCAAAACGTCTCCCTCAACCGGTCTCTCCCGATCCGCCCTGCCACCCAGTTGTTAGGCGGACACATCTACGAACCCGGGCACCCCTGCCAAGTAACAAAATGTAGCTTACCAAAGGTGTTGGTTATCTAATAAATGGTTCCCTGGCGACGGTACTCACACCTGACTCCCAAATAGCAATATTAAGAATTCAGAGTTAATCCTGAAATATGAAAACTGTGTTTGAAGCGTGACGTATTAGTTATATTATCTCACATTACTTGTGTTTTGCCAGAGTACACAAGTTTTATGTACAACCATATTTGTACGAAAATGTAAAGTATATTTTCTAAACCGAACGTGAAGGTTATGACATTATTTTGGGATATTAAGACCGCCGTCAATTCATTTTTCAAAAGATTTTATGTTTTCTGTGGTATATTTTGCAAAGAGAGCTTTTTTAAGTGCCCTCTAAAACTTGAATTATTTAGAGGGAAAATATTCCCAAGGGCTAGTTTTTTGCGATACTTACTTATGTAGGTTGCGTACAAATATAACTTACCTGTAAGATGAGTTGAGTTTATTGAAGATTACTTTTACATCTCAGTGTAATTTATTTTTTATTTTTTCTTATGAAATATTCATTTGTAGATTGACCCGACTTTACTTCGGTGTTCCGATAATTCGGGCCTCGTAATTCAAAAAGGTATTGAATCTTTGGAAAAAAAGACGAGCTATAGACTCATCTAACTTTTCTGTATTTTTATAGGAAAATAACGCACGCACTGTTAGCTTTTTACAATAAGACAAAAAAATAATAAAGCGTAATAAAAACCACAGCCTTTTTCTCGTATTTGTAACAGAAAATTGGTAGTACATATTCGCCGATTTTCTTAATTTGTTCGTTGTTTACAAAGATATCTGGCAATGGAAAATAGCGTTAGTATGCATAATTTTTTAAGTGAACACTTCTTTAGCACCGTTGTGATTTTAAACTCGATGAAACGAAAAATAGCCACACTAAAAAGAGACAAACACATACATCTATACGATTTAACCTGCGAAAGAATGAGATAGTATAATCGGTCTCCTCGTTGTGCGGTGCTTCGTACCCTCCCCACTCTTCTCTATTTTAATTTTCTGAAGGTTTCACTTCTAGCGCGTGTCAATTGCACACTCTGATTTTTCAATCTATGTAGACTTAATATATCAAGTCTTAAGAATAATAGCTTTACTCGAGATTTACAGCATTTTTCCTGAATTGACTTTATAGATATTATCTAGTCACGTTCAAGTAAAGCTCGGTATTTTTAATTCAGAGGAAAGAGGGTGAGATGCCTCAAACATGTCTGTGTTCCTGGTATGGGGCATATAACCTATACTGCCTTCTGCCTGTACTGCCTACTGCCTACTGCTTATGTTTCCGCCCTTCCCCTTCCCTTCCCCTCCCCATGATTTACGCCCTACTAATAAGGGATGGTTGGCGCGGCGTCGCACACCTGCAAAATTCTACTGGGATATTTACAACTTTATTGCGTCCTATTATATTATTTTGTATGCCAAATTCAAGGCTTAATATGAAAGAGGAAATAACCGTTTTCTCTGCGGGGTTATTTTTATTCAATACCCATTGTAATTTAATTAAGGCTGCGCTGGTCTAATGGAAATTACTCTGCGAACCATTTGCATATATACATGTATTTGTAATATAATATACACATTACAGATTACATTCCATATTATTATATTGCGTATGTTCCGTGGGCGCCATTGTGCTGCGTGGCCGAGGGTTAATTTTTGATTTATTATATCTTACATTAATACTGGTCATTATTTCGTATATGTGTATAAAAACACAAAATAAAAAATACGTTCAAAAAGCACAGGTTTCCAATAAAATCAATAATTAATGACAAAATATACATATTAATTGCTTTTGTGTTTTATTCGTAGAACTCCATTTTAATTTTTAGAAATTTAATTAAAATTAAATTTGATAATGTTATTATCGAGTTCTGCATTATTTTAGAATGTATTTTAGTTACAGCTATTTCGACTTGTAAGGTCATTTTCAAACTGTGGTGAAGCCACTTACGGACCACTTATTTATAATATTTTAAATGACAATTTTTGAAGGTGTCTAAATTGATTTATTACCAATTTAATTTAGTTTAATCCAATTTGCAGAGACACTAATTGAGAGTTGTTAGTGCAAGGGAAACCAAAGGGAAAGATTCCGAGTCCCACATAATTACTCTCTCATTAATGTGTCTCTCGCAAATTGGATTAACCGGTACTAAATCAATTTAGACACCTTCAAAAATTGACATTTAAAATATTATAAATAAGTCGTCCGTAAGTGGCTTCACTACCGTTTGAAAATGACCTTACAAGTCGAAACACCTGTACCTAAAATACATTCTAAAATAATGCAGAACTCGATAATAACATTATCAAATTTAATTTTAATTAAATTTCTAAAAATTAAAATGGAGTTCTACGAATAAAACACAAAAGCAATTAATATGTATATTTTGTCATTAATTATTGATTTTATTGGAAACCTGTGCTTTTTGAACGTATTTTTTTATATTGTGTTTTTATACACATATACGAAATAATGACCAGTATTAATGTAAGATATAATAAATCAAAAATTAACCCTCGGCCACGCAGCACAATGGTGCCCACGGAACATACGCAATATAATAATATGGATTCAGGGGGGGGGGGGCACGGGGCACGTGCCCCCCCCCCCACCCCCCCTCCCCAGACGGTATTTTTGTGTACTGTGGAGATTTCATCACAGTACATACTTAGAAGAAAAACTGTCCTTATTTTAAACATTAAATTTTTCTATTGTTTTGACACTATCATAAATTATTTCTAACAGCAATTGTTAATTTTTTTGCCCGTCCGCATCTTGTGCCCCCCCCCCCCCCCCAGAAAAATATCTTAGCAGTAATTGTTGATTTTTTTGCCCGTCCGCCCCTTGTGCCCCCCCCCAGAAAAAAATCCTGGATCCGCCCTTGTTCTAAAATACTTGCAGAACTCGATAATAATATTATCAAATTTAATTTTAATTAAATTTCTACAAACAAAATATACACCTAAAATAATGTAATTGCGTACATATTGCTCGTATTATTATTAAATCCGTGTCACAGTCGGCAAACAAAAATGAACATGCCATTTCGACTTTATGAATATTCGTTTCAAAATTCAAATGTCGAATTCCGGTTTTCGTATTCCCCTTTAAATCGCGACTCTAATTTGGTATCGCTTTTCCAGCGGCCTGATTGCTGCATGAAAAAATAAACACCGCCCTCCCCAATCACGCGCTTTTGTCGCCAGACCTTTGATTTGGTACCTCTGTGTCATATTATTTAACCTTTTCCTTTTGATCCCGAGCATCCGCGTCAATAGCGCCGCTTCTGTGCAATCACTCCCCAGACCCGGACCCCAGCCCCGGGACCTCTGCTGTCTGAAGCCTCGAACAATGTATTGCACGTAAATCGTGAATTTGTGCCGGTTTCGTGTGGTTGGCTCGTTTGTCGATAAAATTATGTACAATCACTATCTCGGTGTGGACGATTTTTATTTATTTTTTTTTTTATTTTTTGGTATCGCTGGAGTTTACAGTTTCGCGACAAGATATTAAGAACTTTTGCTGTGGGGCCAGAACTCGCGAGTTTTATGCGAACATTATGTTCAACCCACCAGTTCTGGCTTAACAGAATGTGTTTTTTTTACTATGAACAATGTTTGTAATTAATCATATTAACCCAAGTAGAGTCCACCATTTAAGATCATGAGGTGGATTAAAATGGCTTTAGATATTTTTAGAAACTTTTTAAAAGTACTTGTATATCCA
The DNA here is from genome assembly GCA_917880885.1 of Limnephilus marmoratus. Taxonomy (NCBI): domain Eukaryota; kingdom Metazoa; phylum Arthropoda; class Insecta; order Trichoptera; family Limnephilidae; genus Limnephilus; species Limnephilus marmoratus. Next base: position 30,858,329 of record OU862909.1, on the reverse strand, counting down.
TGTATTTTCAATGCTTTCTCTTAATCTTCTCCTTCCCAACCCAACCCCACTACATTTAGTCTCCCAATATTCTAAAATGGTTTGGTTATAGTCCGATTGACTTTATTGTTTGAGTCTTTTTAGTAGTTATTTTAAAAAGCCATTTGAAGCATCGAAAGTGTAAGGTGAATGTCCAAGCCGTACCCACCAATCATAAAATGGTCGAAATATAAAAATGGTGTGCATGAAGTATTTCAAACTCGTTAAAGTTTGCACCCATATGTCACTACTAAATACTCCGAACAGTGCAATAATTCCAGTCAGTGGGCCCAGGTTGTGTGTTAACGTGGATGTCCTGGGATGGTTAACCCTTCTCCGCCAATTCCGGTGGCTGCGACTATAAGCAGTAGTCACCCACCCCCGACAACACCCCAACCACAACGACTGCCATTTTCCTCCCCAATGCACCACCCACCAAGTGTTTGACACAATTGTTTCTTATTCTGAAATAGTTTTTATCTTCACACCACTCACTTGAAAGTCCTAATATTAACCTAAACTCATTAGGATCTCTTACGAAACTATTGTACGAATCATGAAAAGGTACTTAAATTAAGATCAGAACTAATAAACAAAATAAATTCCATAAACTCAAATACCTCAGCGAGAAATGATCTTACCCCAAACGAAACTAACTAAACTCGCCTATGACATACCTTGTCAATGTTTCCATATTATCTGAATGTGTTTTTTCAACTGGCATAAAAAATACTGTCGCACTAATTTACAAAATGAGAGCAAAAACATTTTTATCAACGTCTGATAAGTCTCTCAAACACATTTTAAAAAGTTGGTAAAAACGAGTAGTTCAGTATCTGGAAAATAATAATATATTATCCTATAAACAGTACAGTATTGAGTAAAACCGAGGTGCTTCAGATGCAACAGTAAAGTTGACAAACATAGTTACAAAAATGTATATCAGGACGAGAGCAGCTTGTACAAATTGGTGGAAAAACGAGTAAGCCTCTTCCAATAAACTTTAGAGTTCCTCAAGGAAGTGTCCTAGGACCATTTTTATTTCTCAGAGGCATCCGCTTCTAAGATCTGGACAAACCTCACCCATGAACCCGAGGCTGAACATGGGCTGAACCCCTGCCAAATCACCAAATGTGGCGAACGTTTGGGGTGACCTACCTGGGGGCGGCGGTACCCAAACTTGCCTCCAAAATTGAAGATTAAACCGCTAGTGAGGAGAACTAAGAAAAATATTATATTATAAGAATATCTTTGAACCTTGTAATTTGTTATAATGTAAAAAAAATGTCGAAGTTAAGTATGTAATAAATTAAAAATATGCATGTATTTCCTGGCAATCTTTTCTCCGTACAATAGAAGTTACTTGTAAGTATTCATACAATTCCTTTCGGTTGAGTATTTATTTTATTAGTCCTATACAATTAATGTAATATCGATGGAAAAACTGAACAACTTTTCAAATTTGATACTAATGGCATCTGTACATAAGTATGATATTAGTATGTTCTTATTTTGATGCTGAACGTGATTTAATACAGAATGTCGTACGTGAATGGATGAAACGTCGATGTCTTTAACTGTCGAATTTTCGATCAGGAATAATATCAACATATCATTTTACTTTTCAAAGATATCATCATGTCTTCCTATTGAAAAATCTTCCAATATCTCGTGACATTCGATTCCATTATTATTATAACACCGTGTACGCTCAAATAACATGCTGGTAGGTATATAAAACGTCTGGGTTTTCTAAATTAATACTACCCCAGCTATCTGGAATGGATTTATTCAATCCCGAAAACGCTTATTGCCGAAAATATTATTTGGATGGTGTTTTTTTACAAAAATCAGCATAAAGTTTAAAAATTTTGTTACAAAATAAAATAATTTTTTTTCTAATATAATTTTTATTGTCTTCATCGGGACTTTAAGAGGGCATTACCAGAGAAAACCGGAAATACGTCATTTTCAAAAAAGTTTTTAGACGTATTGACTCTTTTCCACAAAAAATTATAAATGGATTTCGAAAGATTGTTCTTTTATCTAGCATTCGTATGTAATAAATTTTGGGAAATTTTTTTAATTTTTAGTATAATAAGGTTATTCCATAGGTCGTTGGCAGATTTGTTCAATTTTCAAAAAAGTTTTTGTATTATACCACACCCATTTCAAATAATAAAATCATGCAGTAAAATAAATCAATACATTATCTAGCAAACTTATGTTTTAAAATTTTAATTTTAGTTTCAATAAAATCATTAAAAAATATGTACGTACATGTGTTTCTTGGCGAAAATTGGTCCGTTTGTGTATTTATTTGCGCACTTACAAACTAATATATTTCAGATTTTTTTAACATTCTTATTAAATTTAGACATTATTGAAAAATGATAAATACTTATAATCAAAAAATAACTACAAAAAGTACATTATTTTAATAGTTTTATCATCACGCCTTTCAGCATTTTTGGATGAAGGTATAAATTAAAGCTAATTTGAATTGAAATAAATTCGATATTGAGTTATAATTTTAAAAAGCTGGTACGGAGAATAATTAATCTTTCTCATTGTAACCGCCCTGCACGATCGTAAGAACAACTTTCGACGAAATGTGGATTTTCGTCCGCTGGCTGGTTAAACGCTCTTAATCCTTGAGAGAGAGTTGGATAGCCTTGGCTGCCTACATTCCCGATGTCTCCCTCAAATTCGTTATGGCTCTTGGGCTGGATGCAGTATTCGCATCCACACTGTCCATCTTTCTATGTTTAGGCCTCTCCACATTTGTAACTGCATGTTTCTTATAGAGATCCTTCTTTGGTGGTCGGCTCTCTTCCAACCATCCTGAAAGTTCTGCCCAGCGGAAACGTATCCGAGTTAAGAGGGTATAACCAGAGAAAACCAGAAATATGTCATTTTTAAGTCAGATTTTAGACGTATTGACTCTTTTCCACAAAAAATTATAAATTGATTTCGAAATATTGTTCTTTTATGTAATAAACGCATGTTTTAAATTTTGAGAAAAAATGTTTATTTGTTAAATTTAAAAAAAAGATTTTGTATTATACAACACCCATTTCAAAACCATATAATAATGCAGTATAATAAATCAATATATTTTCTGGTAAACGCATGTTTCAGAATTTTAATTTTAGTTTAAATAAAATCATTAAAAAATATATACGTACATGTGTTTCTTGACAAAAATTGGTCCGTTTGTGTATTTATTTGCGCACGTATAAACTAATATATTTCAGATGATTTTTTTTATATTTTCATTTTGCTTAGATATTATTGAAAAATTAAAAATAATTATTATCAAAAAATAATTACAAAAATTACATAATTTTCGTAGTTTTATCATCACGCCTTTCAGCATTTTTGGATGTAGGTATAAATTAAAGCAACTTTGTTGGAATGAAATAAATTCGATATTCAGTTATAATTTTAAAAAGCTGGTACGAAGAATAATTAAACTTTCTCATTGGAACCGCCCTGTACGATCGTAAGAACATCTTTCGACGAAATGTGGATTTTCGGCCGCTGGCTGGTTATAAACGCCGTTAAAACACATTTCTCCATAGACATCCAAATGGATAGACAAGCAGTTACAGATGAGGGGTAAAACCAAACTATGGAGAGCGGAAGAGGGGAAAGATGACTGTCATTCGTTGAACAATCAATCTGACAGTATATAGGCATCTCGCATTACAATATCACCATTTAGTTCTTAAAAGCAAAATCTGCTTTGAATGAATAGACCTTTTTACATGGGAGCGCGAATTGCTTGCCACGTTCAAAACTTATTTGCTAAGGCCAAATGCTCGCCCCAAAAAGACTCGCGCCAATACACATATCAATATTTTCTTGCCGTGTTTAGTTAAAACACTTTTACAAATGTTTCATAATTTACTTACCCCTGTAACCAGCGACGAGCACATTGGAGTACCGCCCACATTCGCTATGTGCATATTGATAGGTAGATATATTGTATAGCACAAGCTGCCGTTATTTCGTTAAATGTATGGATGTCAGCTTCTCGCTGTTCACGGCAAGAATGATGACGTCAGACATTTTAGATTCAAGCGAGGCTATATCCCCTCCCCATGGAGCGAGCCGGTTCCAAGGAGGAGCTACAGCCGGCGCCATGTGGAGGGGGAAATAATACGTTTTTATCACTTAGGGCAGGTCCAGATATATTCATATGTCCGTGCATTTCTCACTCTTCTAACAATTATGCTCGCCGTTGTTCCTCTCCCGCCAGACGCCATTTTTTTCGCAATACAATGATTTAATTTGAACAGATTGATCGGAAACAATTCTTATTTATATCTACCTATTTCGAATCCACTATATAAATAATAAAAACAAAACCTTCGAGGGTTTATACCAAGGATGCCCGGCGTATTCAATTTTATTCCATTAATTCCCAGTGCTCTACAATAATTAATTGATTTCTTACAAAAGTTTCTCGAAAGGTTCATTTAATGATTCCGTTTTTAATGAAGTCCAAAGAATCCATTATTTTTTCTAACGTAATTCTGGTCGCGACAAAACCTTTTTCTAAATTGAAAATTTTCTTTGTGGAGTTTTTTTTAAAGTACAATATTCCGTCTGAGTAAATAGAATTTCCACGAATTGTTCGAATTTTAATCCTTGTTCAACTTTTGGAATCTTTATTTTGTAACATTTTTCTTTGTTTTGGAGTTTAAATGAGCAAACTTGCTGAGCTTTATTCATTTTGCATTGATTTCGCACCTCGCTGAGAGATTTCTGTACTTCATGTTGTAACATGTTGACGACACACCTGACACGCGTTATCCTTTTTTTAAATTCTTATTTAGTTCTGGTTGAATAAAAATATACCTTAAGAAAATGAAGATAATGTTAGTAGTTCTTGGTCGAAAAATGATACATTTAAATATGACCGAATCGGATACGGATACATTAACTCAGTTGGTAGAGCACTGACCCGAAAAGTCATAAGTCCTGGGTTCGAATCCTAGATGTGACCGTATCTTTTTCTGTTTCAGATTTTCGATTTAGTTTCGCTAATATTATCTTCATTAATTAAGTATTTTGAGGTTTTACCTATTAAGTTAAAAATAAAAATTAATAAAAAGTCAACCTACATATGTACCTACATCCAAATATATCAGTTCAAAATTGATGGGTTTTTAATTTAGATTTATAATTCTTTCCAAGTAATTTGGCAGCGTGATGAAATGGTAGCCAGTGGCATGGTGAAAGATTTTTATTCCCGAGGCCAACTGTCGAATTTCCGAAAATAAATATGAAAGACGTATTTAAGTTTTGATTGTGGTGCTAAAAGCAACCAAACTAATTATCGGTCGTATTAAAAGGTGAATAAAAATCAGTTAATATATTTTTTTAAAGGCTCCCAGTGGTTTCCTGCTCCTTTCGAAGGTTTGGTAATACCAACACCTGTGCCTTTTCAATCCATCCCGGAATGTACTTGTTATTTCGCTCACGCATTTAAACGATTTGCATTGTTTCAGTATGTTATACGAACCATGTTCAATTACCAACTGCAAATATGTCCGCATGAACAGCACAGCGAGCACCTGAGATTCGTTTCGGTCATTAGTAAATTAGTTGGGCTGGCGTTTAGGAGCGTTTCATTAGCAGCCGATTAGCGCCCGGCCCCAGCCAACTCTATAATACTCTATCTCTACTCTAGACTCTAGACTACTCTATTCTGTCAGACCTAGATTTTATAACTACGGAGGATACAAGACATGCCCATTATTTTTCCAAAAATATCTTTTTATTATTCTTGAAGGCTGTTATGGTTTGCGACTAGTTATCTGACTTCCTCCCATCGTCAGTCTATGCATGCTAGCTCATTAGTCCTTCTGTCCTCCATCTAGTTCTTTCTTGGAATTTTTGGGCTCTCTTTCTCAGAATCACTTTTGGACATATTTGTCATCCCTAACGATCTTTCGTTTAACAAAAAGCTGCCACTTGTTGTTTTCCAGAGTAATCGCTTTCAAATTTTATCACTTTCTATGTAAACACAGTCTTCTTTCAACCATCCCTTTGATTTTATTATCTTCATCGCTATATATCATGAGTTTTCCGGCTTTTGTGAACTTTTAGACAAATAATACCAGAATTTACATGTTTTGCTCAAATTCCATCCATACACTTCTGCATCAAAAAAATCCTGTTGGTCACCATGCTCTCATCCACTGCTTATAAATAAATCAACCTTACGAACCCTTTATTAACTCGCTCAACAAAATTGGCTTTTCCGGTCAGGCGGTCGTATATTTCCCAGTTCCCCTTTATTGATCTCTTCTAAACGCATTCATTTTGCTCCATTCTTAATCCATATTCCCAGTTCTTCTTTGTTACTTCGTCACATTGTTAGACTGACTGTCTGACGTCCATTATTGATTAGCGCCCGATGCCACATGCAGCTTCATTTACATGTTCACAGCGACCCTGCTTTACAGTCCCGGATTTGTTTTCCGGCGTTACGAGCTTTGGCTATTTCTGTCATTAGTCTACAATGGTAATAATGGCTGATGCCCGATGGCTGATGGGTGATGACTGAACGACTGACGGCTATTCTGTTCAGCGGAGGCGATAAATTTTCGCCGGGAGCAGCGCGTCATTAGGCGAAATGCAAAATTGGAATTTTTGACGGTACCTAATGAATATTTTTTTATATCCACGAACTAAGTATTTTCTTCAGACTGAACAGAGAAGATAAGGATTTACTTTGTTTAACATCAATCTCTATTAATACTTTGATGCCGACCGGATTTCGCTTTGAATCCAAATCTCATCACCAATATCAATTAACTGCCACACCGCGAAGTGCTTTCCACGAAAAGTACCTGCCTTCTTCTTTCTTTAATATTTAGTTCTCATTTAATTTTTTTGTTCTCTTTTTTTGGAATTTTAATTTATATTTTTCCTTCGCTCCGCTTGGACTTCTAGTGAAGCTATTTCTTTATCCTAGAATTTCCATAAATTAAAATTCGAACCTCTGGAGATTACTAGTGGGCGGTAAGAACTTTTTTAATCTTGTGATTGCGCTATGTTAATTTGTATAGCGTTATTTTATGAAATATTACATCAAGGGCTTTTGGTAGTTTATTAATTATTACGAAATAATAAAATTATTCATTCTTTTTGTGAAAGAAATTCCTTTATTACTCGCGAACGTAAGTTACTTTTCCACTTTAAAAATGAGCATTAAATCCTCTCAATTTTCCAGTGGAGATGAAGCGAACTTAAAACGGGGTGAGGCTAGAGTTAAAGCGGCGATGTAACCGGTGTAACTATATTTCTATACCTCGGTTGTGACGGGCATACGGCGCGCAGTGGCGCACAGCCCGGACTCGCCCCGGGGCTATTTTCCCGTCACGTCTTACACATAAAATATATTCATTTTCCTCGCCCTCGGAGGATACCATTCCGCATGAGATTCTAATGGACGAATATAAAAAATCCCAGCTACATTCTCATCGCTTTCTCGCCATTCATGTGTTAAATTTGTCACACTTCTCAATGTCGAACCAAGTATCAACGTTAATTTATTAAGGAAGACAATTTGCTATTAATCATTTTTAGTTTGGTGTGAAACTACCTTTACCTAAAATATGTCATGTTAAGTATTCTGTTGAATCGCTTTTTGCCGAAACTCCGCTAATTTTCTTTATAGGACGTTCAGCGGTGTTTTTAGCTGCAAATATTTCGAGTCTGTGCCATGAAAATTTAAAATATTTAACGAGACATTTTCATTTGTTTATTTTGAAATCGAGATATCTAGTAAAATGTTTTCGCAAGAATGCATAAATTCTCAGTAAAGTTGGAGAATTTGAAGAACGAGCAGTTGCTATAATTTAACTTGGATATTTTATTTAACAGAGTTGAGTTTGTAAATTGGTTTTGGTATTTTATTTTCTCATTTTTTTTTATATGATGACGATAAGAGATTCCCATTTTTTTTTAAATATATATATTTTTATATGAGTACCGCACAAGAGTCCCAACTGCTCCCGTCTGAAGTCAGTTAGACTATTGCATCCCCAATTGGAGTATGTTGTGAGGCTGAAGGTAGTGGGTAGGGGAATGAGATAGGGAAGAGGAAGGTGGGGAAGTACCTAGCTATTCAGATCTGGTCACTAAACAATGGCTAATGCCATTTCAAGCAACGATTCAATTCTGAATGGTGGTCTTACACCAGGGCGATACTGAGAGTATCTTCCACTCTGGAACGTGCCGCAAATATACTATATTTTATTTTAAATGAATAAATTGTGAAATAACACAAATTAAACAAATAAAATTTATTTGCCACGCCGGGATTCGATCCCGCGACCTTCGGTGTGCGAGTACGCTGGACTACGCCGGCCGTCCCAATAGCGGAAAGCAATATATTTTTAATTGTTTTCGTGTTTAATTCGTAGAACTCCATTATCAAGTCCTGCAAGTTTTTTTGGTATTTATTTTTATCACAGCTGTTTCGGCTTACAAGGCCATTTTCATTTTTGTCTTAAGCCGAAACAGCTGTAACATAAATAAATACTCATATAATTGCAGAACTTGATAGTAACATTTATTAAATTAAATTTAAATAAAAATTTAAGAAATCAGTAGAACTATGGCACCCGAACTACATATTCTAGAATTTTGTGATGTGTATATGTTACCGTAAAAGCCCGAATATTGGTAAATCCTAAGATTTTCCGGTAAATCCTAAGATTTACCAACTCTTAATGGTAAAAGTCCGAACCGTTCTATAATCATCGTTCACCAACCTAACCTAACCTAACCTAACCTAACATGTACTAAATTCTAATGGTAAAAGCCCGAAAAAATCGTTTCTTATTTAAATATTATAAACGATTTTTTCGGGCTTTTACCATTAGAATTTAGTACATGTTAGGTTAGGTTAGGTTAGGTTGGTGAACGATGATTATAGAACGTTTCGGATTTTTACCATTAAGAGTTGGTAAATCTTAGGATTTACAGGAAAATCTTAGGATTTACCGTAGTTCGGGCTTTTACAGTAACATATATATATATTATTTTTAAATTTCTTACGACTCGTTTTCACGTCATTTATTGGGTATTTTTAATAAATCCTTTGCCATTGTACACGTTTCTTTAACAAGTTATTACTCGCATCGCTCTCCCTTTAACAACTGTTCACACCTACTTAATGAGCCCAACGCCACGGTGTTAAGTTTCTTTTGTTCCTTTTTCCTGGAAAATCGTTAGTATATTTTTTAGTCCATTGACCGTAAACTCCTTCCAGTAGTAGTAACACACATAACATACATAATATCTATAAAGGCCCGCTCGTGACTCCCGTAAAACAAAACAAAACAAAAAAAAAACTCAACTCGTTTGTAGGTGGAAAGCTTCATCATTTCTCATTGTCAAGCTGCACACAACACTCTTTTCTGAGGTGGACATTATGAAATATCTAATTTAAAATTCACGATGAAATTTTGTCGTGGTCATTATTTACACTTGTCATACTTTTTGTACGTGAAGTGTAATAGTAATAATATACTAAATATAAATGTGCCATTTAAAAAAGGCTTGATTAGCATTTTTTCTTCTTTTTTAGAATAGAAGTTTTTTGTAGTCTCAAAGAAATAAACGCTCTTTTTTTAAAAAGAAAACAAATAACTTTGTAAAAAACACTATATAATCAATATTATCAACATGTTTCGAAAACTATGTTTTCTTTGTCAGGATAATTTTTTTTTATTTAGACTTCCTATTTTTTTGTTTGTTTTAAAAGTTTTTTATTATATAAATGCAATTTTTATTCATCCAAAAATAATTTTTATATTTAATTTTATATAATTGTTTCTTTTTTATGATTTTGTAATTAATCACCTCTCTCTTTATGTATTTTGGGTATTGTTCTTATTTTTCTATACTTTTTTGTCTTTTGTAATTGTTTATTATTAATCTTATCCTTTTTTTTATTTATTTATTTTATACATTTTACAAATATAAGACAAAAAGTCCCGATAAACTACTTTTTAGCAGTTTGTCTAACGGGTTCTTTACATTAAAGATCTTATTATAGAGATTTAATAGTTACATTTTTACAGTTAAAGATATAAAATTAAATTAAATTTTTTAACAGAAATATACTTAGATACATTTTTACAATTATAGATATAAGATAAAATTATATTTTTTACAGAAATATTCTTAAATAAAAATAAATTAAAAAAAATTATGAAAACATGAATAACAATTTTAAAGTCTTTAGAATAAGTAATATGTTATTGTAAGCTAATACAAATGAATTCTTTCCGTAAGCCAAGTCTTCAGTAATTTCCCCAATTGTTTGTTTTGGGTACAGTTTTTAATTTCAGCTGGAAGCATATTTAAACAACTGGGAATCATGTAATTTAACGTTCTTTGTCCATATTTATTTGTATGTTTAGGTACAATTAGTCCTTCATTAAAGTTTAAACGAGTATTATGGTTGTGTTCCTGCCTGTTTATATATAACGGGTTATTTATGTGCTGAAATATAATTTTGTACCACATAATTGCTCTCACTGAAAGAATTTTGAGACATTGATAAAAGTATGGAATATTATGCCTTTCTTTGTATAAATTTTTTTCAGCTAATAATTTAACCAATGAATTTTGCACTGATTGAACATGATCTATATTTGTTTTACAAGAAAATCCCCAAGCTGTTATTCCATACCTTATAACAGATTCAGCTAGAGATAAATAAATTATTCGAAGTGTGCAGAGAGGAACAAAAAATTTTAGTTTATACAATCTGTTAACAATTGATCATAATCGTGCGCAAACTTTGTTTATTTGTATATCCCACTTGAAAAAGCAATCAATAATAACACCTAAATAAATATACTCTTTAACTAGTTCCATATTTTCACATGTACACGTTGCTGGAATACCATTGTGTAAGCAATCTGATGTATGTGTCTTTATTTCAGGTGTAATACATACCTTAACATTAGGGGATCTTATGTGTAACAATTTAGTTTTTTTGGCATTTATAATTAAGCCAGAGTCGTGAGACCATTTAAGAGTTCAATGTAGTCTTTTTGTAAAAGATCTATACAAGTTTGCAAATCACTGCTAGAAATAACTAAAGCAGTATCATCCGCGTATACAAAGTACTTTACATGTCTAAAAATGAATTTAATAAAAGATACATATATAATATACAAGATTGGACCTAATATGGAACCTTGAGGAACGCCGGCAAAAACTTCTTTTTTTACTTAAAGATTTTAAGAGTTTTAATTTCATGCATCGGTTGTTTAAGTAATTTTCAAAAAGTTTTAGTAGTTTTCCTCTTATTCCTATAATTTCTAGTATTTTAAGTAATTTACCATGATCAATGGTATCAAAAGCTTTCGAATAATCTATAAATAAGACTAATGTATGTTTTTTACAGTTTAATTCATTATTTATCATGTTGGCAAATTTTTGAAGCAGCAATTCGGTACCCTTTTTTTTGGAAACCGTATTGATTAGTATCTATTCATCCTGATATTATCAATTCCTGGTCTATATAGTGGTTTAACAAAGTAATTTCATTAAAAATGACGCCACAAAGTGTATTTGCAAAGTTTGAAGAAGCTTTTCTTTTACTTGCAAATACACATTGCAGCATACCTTTTCATCTTATTATTTTTGTTGAATTTCTTTTCTCGATATTTTTCGTTTTCCGATCGTGTGGGTACAATGTATAATTTTCGTGATCTATATTATTTTGAGCAATAGAAATGCCGCCTTTCCTCGCTGTTTATTGCCGTCTTCACATTCACAGGGTGAAATACCCCTCATTAAACCCTTGCCGCCGCGCGAGTCGGGCCAAGGGACTATCGACCTTGTCGCATATTTTATGCATTCGTAAAAAGGCGATTTTAATTTGGCGATAAGGCGTCCGCAATGATTTAATTTACATACGGCCGTAGTTTCCCTGGCGCGTGCTGGCTTTAAATTCGATCCGTCAACGAGTTTTACTTCCATCGCGAGGCACCAAGTAGAAATGAAACGATGAATAATGTAACACTGTATTTGTTTTATTAATATTCTACTACGTTTTTTTACGTAATGGCATCAAGATTGTATGTAAGACGCAAGGAAGCACTAGTCACAAATTATTATCCTGTGGGTTTGTGTGCTACCAAGCCGTGCAAACAATGTAACGTGATACGTTATTCTTGTACCGTATACACTATGTCAACTTACGCCTTCCTATCCATTTCACAAGCGGTTCAACTCATTATATCCTTATATTTTAGGACTTGTGGGGTCGCCTTTTGACTCCGGCCCCTCGTTATGTACGCAGTATTTGAAAACACGGGACGAGGCTTGGGTTCTTCTTATCTACGTCGAGCTGGTAGCCGAGGGTCTGAAGAGTGGAGATTTTGAGGATACGCAACCCCTTGAATTCAATTGCCTTTCAAGAATATCCCTTTATCAACCGCTCGTCAACGGATTTAATTATTATATTACGAACATAAACTTCTTGTTTACTTACTATAGAGCTTGGAAATTACCGACATCAATACCGGTAAACTACTGACGGAAATACTGGTTTGAACCTATTCTCGGTTCTGTTTTTTTCTTTGGCGGGATACATTGACGCGAGGGGTATGTTTTCTGGATATAAAACTTACGCCAGGTACCAGCACATTTCTTTTGCTAACTACTACGTCTAATAAAAAATGTATTTTTATAACTTTGATCTTAACGATGTGAGCCTGCATGTGAAAATGCTTTGAAAAGTTTGACGCTTTTTACCTTATCGTTTGTAAACTCCTTTAAACATTTTTCAAAACTTTATTTCCACTTGATTTCGCCATGGTTTTTTTATTGATTTGTTAGAGAACGCAGTGAAAATATATTCTATAGTTAGTTTCTTCTGGAAAATTGTCTGTGTCCCTTGTATTCTTCCGTTATTCACTAATCTTACATCAAAATCATGCAACTCTAAAACTCATGTTCACGTACGTGCAAGATTGCGTACATTATTACTGTGTGTTTGTATACGCTTCATAATGGAATAATCGTTTTATCGTGCTTACCTTGCTGTTTATATTTTAAAATTGGCATGCGTGTGATTCTATGAATAAATTATGGTGTACATTACAGCCCCTTTTGCTCAAGTTTCCAGCCCTGCCGGGAAGTGAATGCGCGTGACAAATGTTCTTACGTCAGGACGTGCTTGTATAGTGATTTTCCACCTCGCCTTCGTCCCCTCCTAGGTTATCCGGGAAGTTAGAGCCGTTCTTTGTTCTGGAAATTCTCGATTTGTTTTGTTTTTTTTTTTTAATTACGTTGTCTTTTATGAAAGCAATTATTTTTATGGGTCTCGTGCTGAACGCCATTTCTTCGTTTATAATGATTGAGCGACGCCTACCGAAAATTCTCGAAATTTTTTATCGCTGCTTTAATTTAAGTCATAAATTTCTGCACTTGGTTTGTTTATCCGAGCTCAGATATGACATTACATTTGAGTTTGATTTAATGATGTGTTTATATTTAACTTTGTTCATTTTATTTTGATATTTTTTTGTTAGGTAATTTCGAAACGACAGCTCTCAATTAAGGTCGTCACAATTTTGTGAAAGAATTTGAAAATAATATTTCTCATGAAATGTCTTTTTCATTTTTATTTTTAACGAAATGAATTTTGCGCTTTCGCCGCGTCTATCTTTACACTTCCTCTCTATTCTCTTTGGGTGGCTTCGTTTCCACCGTGAAGAGGCCATTTTTGTAACCAGTTTCCCCACCGTCCTATCCACAACCCTTTCCCCTTTATGATCTCCTATGATAACACCGAATGAGATTTTTTATGTGTTCATCTAATCAACATCCACCATCATTCGAATACTGGGTTATCTCGTATTGTTATATTATACCCTCTAACTCTCTCTCTCTCTTATCTTTGAAATTGAATTAAATACACATTAAAAAATTTAATAAAAATTAAAACTTGTTTGTGTGACTTTTTGTTTGTACCAGAATTAAAGTAAGGTTTTTAATTAATTAATTAAATTTTGTTTTAGTCGCAACTTTTTTTTTATTTAACTGTTTTTTTAGTTTCGGGAACCATAGGTATTCCTTTATCAGAACAAAAGTTATTTATTATTTATTTACGAATACGTCTATTTAAAATTAGTAATATATTTTTACTGTGCCTGTTTCACTAGGGATATCCTACGTTGAGTTGCAAATGTGTTCTTGTATTATTTTCAACTTTTAAGAGTTAATTTGGACGAGTGTTGATAACAATAATGCATACATAAAAATTATTGGACACATTATACAAATAGATTCCGGTGAATTCACTGGTTATTACACAACCTTTATTGACAATTCTTTGTTTAGTTGTAATATATTTTCGGTACTGATTTAATTGATAGTTTATGTCAATGTTAAAAGTTGCAGTAGTTAAAAATAATCATTTGTCTCGTTGAAGCTAAATTGGACTTGTTGTGATTTTCTCACCACAACGGCGCTATACATGTAATCTAATTATTATTTTGTGTTATTGTCAAATATAGTAAGTACGATGTACCTGCTTTTAACAGGTGTAATTTGCTAACAAACTATGACAAGTGCTTTTACTGTGCTTAAGTATTATTTTGCCTTCCGTACGCTTATCCCGTGTAAGCAAAAGATGCATTGTTTTCTAAACAAATGTTTTTGCATCCCAGAGGCTTTACTAATTAAGTGTTTTAAATTTTACACATATCTACTGATGAATAGGGTAAATGTATAACCCATTATTAAATGCGAAATATATCCTTTGAATTGGGTTTCTTGTAAAAACTTTATATTGTGTTGGATAAACCTAAAAGAAATCTAAAATAGTCATGGCATCCTTCATTTATTCGGTCGTAGACGTCATTTTTATATCCCTTGGCTCCCCGTTCCCCGAGAATCACACGTAAATCCTTGCACGAAACTTCCCTCGCAAACTAGTCGAGTCGTAGATCTCCCTCAACCAAACATCATAATTTATTCACATTACACATATTGAAAGTACGTGATCTTTGTAACTCGCCGCAAAAGTTAGCTCGGGTCGTGTGGCGAGCAACAGATATCGGCTCGGCCCGACACGCCCGATAGCATTCGGCCGCGGCGGTGGAACCAGGAACCACCCTCTCCCCCTGATCCAACCCCTGATATAAATAATCCAACCTTTGGTTGCTTTAACGTTTTTGTCGGGGAATTAACAGAGATGAAGGACGTTGGTTATCTTAAGCCCGGTCTACATTAGGGATGACGTCGAATAAATTAAAAGTGCTTCTTTTGAAATATTTTCCACGAATAAAATATCTTGACACCGTCACAGACGCCTCTACCCTATTCAAGAATTTTGCCCCATTTTCGACCGCTATCAAAACGAAATGAATTATTAGTTTGCTCTTCTCTTTGTATCGTTGTTAATCTGATTAATCTATTTGCTTTAAACTTGGAAACCCAATAATATTTGATTAGATATAATTTATTGGTAGAAAATTAACCCTCGACTTTAGTTTGA
Source organism: Limnephilus marmoratus (assembly GCA_917880885.1). NCBI lineage: Eukaryota > Metazoa > Arthropoda > Insecta > Trichoptera > Limnephilidae > Limnephilus > Limnephilus marmoratus. The sequence goes on along the minus strand of OU862909.1, from coordinate 30,842,761 downwards.
TAGTTAATAAATTGAATGTTCGGTATATTATTTCTCCTTACGACGTTCGTCGATTGGCCTCCGACTGAGGGCGCTAGATCGTTTAAACTTTTCAGCTCTCCCGTGAATACAACACTCGTACCATGTACCATGAGAGGTTTCCGCCGGGTTTGTGCACTGTGCACTGTTCACTGTGCACCGTGCACAATGTATAGATACATTGTAGTTCACAAATCTCGCTTTACACTTCCCGGAACTTTATCTATTATGGAATTGAAGACACGTTACAAAGATTTGTCGCTATTTCTCTAAGTTCTAAGTTATGTTCTTGGTTCACGTTAGCGAAGTACGTTACTAGAAATGAATGCTTTTGTTAGAGTGTGATTTTCATTTTGATAATAAAGTTCCAATCTCTCCGTGCAGATTCTCTTGCCATTGCATTACTCGCATATTGAGTTGTGAGACATGGCATTCCATAAAGCTTCCAATTTCCATGTCTTTTTTATTGAATGTCCGCTCGGCGTTCCGTGGAAAAAATCAATGTGACTTGTTGTATGTATAAAATGTACCCGGAATGAGGCAATACAGCGAGGCTGTAGCTGTATTACACGCAGAGCGAGTGTCGCCAGTAATATAGACAGATCGGTCCGGAGTGGACACGTCCCCCGACCTGTCCCCGGCTATAACTCTTAATATAGGGTTGCCTTCCCTCCACTATACTAGATATATGCATCTTCGTGTCCTTCATTTCTTTACTTCTACTATAATTTTATTCATTCCTCGAACACTTTAAAGAACCGAATGAAATCTATGAATAATTATATATATGATTTCTGGTAGTGATGAATATATTCATGTTTCATTTTTTTGTTCTCACTGTAATATTCAGATAGTAAAACCATGATTTTTCTTTGTTGTTATTTTAATACTCTTGTTTCTTCGTTGAGTGACAAAGGCGTTAATCATCTTTGTTATTCAAAAATTCTCTTTCTTTGATAATTTTGTTAAATAAATTCACCTTCTTTGTTCTAATGGAATGGCTTTACAATATAAACCGCTGTCTGATATTCTTTGAATAATCAGAAAATTATTAAACATTCATTAAAAATGTCGGAATATTATTGTAGTTACATCGCTTAAAAAAAATCATGTAGATTATTACGTTCATTAATTATATCTAATATTGTAAATTTTAATATAGTTTCTCCTATAAGTGTACTATGTATTAAAAGTTCAAACTCCTAAACACATCACCTAACATAATTTCATTTCTTTATGTTGTTTACCTTTTGTTTATCTTTTGTAATTCCTCCATCTTGTTATCAGGTACCTCCGTAGTCCAGTGGCTAAGACTCTTGACTCACATTCCGGAGGTCGCGGGTTCGAACCCGGCATGCGCAAATAAATTTTATTTGATTAATTTGTGTTATTTCACAATTAATTCATTTAAAATAATATATAGTATATTTGCGGCATGTTCCAGAGTGGAAGATACTATTAGTATCGCCCTGGTGTAAAACCACCATTCAGAATTGAAACGTTGCTTGAAAATGGCTTTAGCCGTGTTTAGTGACCAGATCTGAATAGCCAGGTACTTCCCAACCTTCCTCTTCCCCACCTCCTTCCCCTCCCCACTACCTTCAGCCTCACAACATACCCCAATTGGGGATGCCATAGTCTCACTGGCTCCAGACGGGAGCAGTTGAGATTCTTGTGCGGTATTCACTGTAAAAAAGGTACATGTTACACTTTTCAATACTACTAACTTACCTACTTATCTCATACTCTGTAAATCTGAATGTATTATACAGATGTTACCAGGTTAATTCGGTAAATCTGATTATAATATATGCTACCAGATTACCTTTTCTACTTTGTCACAAAGAAATGTATGTGTACTTATATTTATATATTTTATATACATTTTCTTTATTACACACCTTAGTTTCAGAGAAAAATTAAATTTTCTGTTTTTGTTTTTTGTTTTTGTTATGTAAATATGTACATTTCAGGTATAATATGAACTAAACATGTCAATTTGTCTGTCCTGGAACGGGAAACTTTCCTAGTTGGACAGGCGAAGCTGCCTAATTGTAATTTGTACTTTCTTTTGTATCTATAATAAATAAATAAATATTACGGCCTTATTATCTTTCTCGGTATATTACGAATCATTTTAATATTATTTCCCGTGGATTAGATCATTCATGTGTGTGTACCCTCCACACGGTATCCCCAAAGATGACAGAGACCCTGAAAGAATAGATTAACCCCAATGCTTCCTGTATTGAGTTGTTGTATGTAAAACATTTAAAAATTGTTATTCTTCTAAGTCCTTTTCTATGTTGATAATATAATAACTATCGTTCCGTAGACGATATTATATGCTTATAAATTACAACATGCTTCTATGTTTCATTTTGAGTTTTCTTTGTGAAGGTGAGTGATGCTAATATTCTAATGTTTCATTGTTTACGTCGGCACATCTTACAAACCTCTTACGTTTCAAATAGCGTGTACACGTGTGTGTATTTTAAAGGGCTTCTCAACTGAAAATTGAGATATTCCTTTGTTCTCCTCGGTAATATTTTCTTGGCATTTTCTCTATGATTTTATGAACAGAGTCAGAAGGTATTTGATTTTGCCTTAATGAACGGCAATATTAAATTATTAACGTACAAACAAAGGTATACTTAAAACAGAAGAGTGGGGCTGTTTTCCGCCAGGTAAATGTCAAGTGCATCAAAAATGTTAATGTTTATTATAAATTATAATGCAGATTTACATACAAAGTATTTAATTAATATAAAAAATGTGTCTAATTATTTAACCACTCGCTAACCCATAAGCTAGTTTACACGACAATGTAACATTAGTAGATATACGTATGACGTATGAGGCGTACCCGAGTTATTAAAAAGGGGAAACAAATAATTTGGTTACATAATTCTTTGTCTAAAATAATAAATTTGCACGCTTTATGCTCATCTTATAGGTAGGTAAGTGTTATTAAAGTCCATGCATACTATTTTTTATCATTTAATCATTGTTTACGTCAATCACGGTATTTTAAAATACATTTTTTTTATAAATTTTTATATGATGTCCGCACTAGAGTCCTGAACTGCTCCCGTCTGAAGCCAGTTACACTATGGCATCCCTAATTGGGGTATGTTATGAGGCTGAGGGTAGGAGGAAGGGGAATGAGATGTGATGAGTTGGGAAAATACCTGGCTATTCAGATTCAGTCACCAAACACGACACATTTCAAGCAACGTTTCAATTCTGAATGGTGGTCTTACACAAGGGCGATACTGAGAGTACCTTCATTTACTATTTTTAATTAATTATATGTGAAATATTACAAAGAACCAAATAAAATTTTATTTGCGCACGCCGGGTTCGAACCCGCGACCTTCGGATTGTGAGTCCAGAATCGTACCTCAGGACCACGGCGGCCGTCGAATAATACCTGTACGTCATTTTGCTGCGTTTGATTTTAGTATATTTTTACTATTTTTGAATTTAAGAAGAATGGCATTCCCAGGTTCAATATTTGAAAAATCTCCTACTATCATCACGGTAAACGGAAAATGTTGCTTGTGTCGTGGTGGAGGATTTAGCCAGCCAATGAATTGTACTCATGACACTGTGAGATTCAGTCGCAATGCCGACACATCCACTGATCGGTCTATTATGTTGACACATGATTAAAATATTAAACGTTTTTTCACGTGCAAGCCGAGTCTTAGTGGAACACTTTTATGTTTTTAAATTATTTTTAGTTTTTGCAAAATACATGTTAAAAAACAGTCAAGGGTTTGTGGAATTAGTCCGATTCATTTTGTTTTCCTCCAAGCACCCAATGGCTCGTTTAACTTGCTTGTTTGTTCGGCCTGAAGCAAAGGTCTCCCCTTTCTTCCTACTCGGGGCTGATTGCATTTGGTAGCAGGGGTAAGATGAAAAAATAAACTACGCGTTGAGCGTGTGATACAACCCTATCATAGAATAAAGAATAACACAAGAAGTGCCCTGTGGGCAAGTTTCGTGATACAAATATAGACCCAATTTGGGCATAAAATCCTGTTAAAAATCTGTGCTTTCGAAATTCATATGGGGTCTACGATTTCAGGCGAGTGTAAGACGCAACTCTGGAAGGTTGGGCTAAATCAGTGATTCTTAACCAGCGCTCCTTTGTGGGCGTTTTAACATATAAAAAATATATATTTTGCTAACTGCTAGCTTATTGAAAATGAATTTTTAATGATCATTTAATACGATATTTTTTCATTTATTTAACTTTATGGTTGTGCCATGCAGATGTATTTGAAAATTAATTATCACTTAGAAGAGGATTTAATACAAACTCTTAGTCTTTCAATTAAGGCTCCGCAACCGGGATCGAAAAGAAGAAGATGGAGAGATACTAAATTACGAATGTTAGAGGAGAGCGCTTACATATTTACAGCGACAAAATCGATGCGAAAATTGCGAAAATGTTTAATAAAACACGACTCGTTAAAAATAGAGCAAAAATCTCGCGGGCATTGTCTTAAACAGCATTTAAAGAAACACTGATTTTTTTCATACCCAAAACTTGTAAAATAACTGAAATAAACTTGTTTATAATAGAAAAATGAAATAATTTAACTTTGTATAAACCACTTATAATATAAGCTTTCCCTGACGAAGGAACGTTTGTTCCGAAACCGGTCGGATTTGCGCATCAAATAAGTGGTTTATACAAAGTTAAATTATTTCATTTTTCTATAATGGATAACCACAAAGTAATAGCTACATTCAAAAATATATTGTTTATAATAATTTTTGGAGCATACTTCGCGATTTTTTTCTATCGAGGGAATTTTATATAATTTGCGTTTCGGCGCGGGCAGTGTCTAGATATTATCTTCAAGAATAACATATATATTTTTTAAGAGCTTTAAAACTTAACGTGTTTAAGGGAGATATGTAAGAAATCGGTAGTAATTCGGGTAGCGGGCCCTTAAGTCAAACTCTTAACCATGTATAAATTTAATAAACTCCTTTGTTAAATTACATGTTTTCATTAGGTAACATTTTTGTGTAATTTTTGCTTACCGTACAAGCGATATCCTTGTGTTGTGGTCATAGATAATATAAACAAGTGAGATGGGCCTTGAACCATTATTTGGATGAAACCGTCCACCAAATTGACGCCAATATCGTTCACCCGTACTTCTGCATACCACATCTACGCACATTTGCGCCCTACCTTTGTTTCGACCTCTTTGGTTGTTCGCGCAATTTTGCACAGTCGGCGCGCTTCCATATCACACCTCCCTTCGTTTCTTATCTGTGGTTATGGTGGACGAATTTATTTATAATCAAAAAAAATATTTATTAATCCGACTATTTTTATTCTCCTAAGTACATTTAGATGATCTCTAAGGTGACTCGACCCGCCCATTCCCCGCCCCCGCCGGGTCGCGTTACTACTGAAACTTTTCAAATAACGACCCTTCCACGTGCTCCTTTCTGCGAGCTTTTTGAAGAATACCCGTGAATCTGGATAACTGTCATTTGGCTTGTCTCATTGCGAGGAGAACTTACCACACATTGTTATTTTCAAGTAGATTTTCGTTGGCAATTTTGCTCTTCGCTGATAATATGCTTACAATGGAGCTTTTCCATTAATTAGACTGCATTCAAGCAAATTTGTAAGAACGGGGTAAAAATTAAGTTGTATTCAAATATAATAAATAAAAATGTACTCTTTTTTATGTGACATCTGGCTAGTGCTGACACTGTACGTACTATTTGCCATAGCTTTGGCGGCATGGTGAGACAGGTTAAGTAGGAGATTTTTTTTACATTAAGATCACAATATACCCTAACATATATTCAGAATCTTAACGACGTAAGTAAAGAAACCGTGTATACAAATTGCGACACGCGACCCGTGCACTGGACGGACCTACTGTCGAATTTACCGTATCAAAGAAAAGAAGAAAAAGATAAATCATATGGTAATCTTAACGACGTAAGTGAAGAAACGTGTAAACAAATATACGCCGCGGCACGGCGTATAGAACGAACGTACGGTCGAATTCACCCTAGCAGGCCTGGAGATTCGACCTTTCTGCCGCGTTCATTTTAATTAATTCTGAAGAACGTGCTACAAATATTTAAAATGTGTCTCCATGTTGTTCTCCCGAAATTATTAATTCGTCGTCTAGAAAAATAAAATCGGGTGCTTACCGCTAACTTCATAGTTGAAAAATGGGTTATATATTTTTGAAATCGTTGTACGTTAAATATATTAATGGTAAGGGACTGTTTTTATTAATCTAATATATTAATAACTCGCATTTCTTGTGCGGCATGGAAATAAAAAAGTTATTATAGTTACGGATTCGCCGGAAATGATTAAATTGTGAGTTTTGAGCGTCCAAACATTATTAGGATTGTGTACCGCCTTAACTCCACACAGGAGGCCCCGAGGAAAATAATTCTCCTCAGGGCTTATGTCATCTTTGGGGATGCCGTTTGGAGGGTCTTTTTAGGAAAGGAAAGAGACGAAATTCTGGGAAAGAAAAGGGTAATCTAGGGGTCAGAATCCAGGAGTGACGGATGTATGAATGAGAGAGTACGGCTGGAGAAGTCAAAGGGACTCTCTCAACCATTCTCTTCCGATTTGCCGAATAGTTGGTAAGCAGACGCATCCGCCGCCAAGACCCTGTCAAATCTCACCCCTTGAACCCGAGCACACCTGCTAAGTCACGTAACGTAGCGAACCACTTGGGTTGACCCATAGCAGAGGTGTTGGTTATCCAATAAATGGCTCCCGGGGCGGCGGTACCCACACAAGTCTCCCAAATTGAAAGATTAATTAATTTAAAGATGGATGAAAATCGTAAACGTAAAAGAATTCGGGAAAGCCAGAGGAAGACACGGCATGATCAAGTTAACTAAATACTTGAGTTGGGCAATGTCAAGAGTCAGAATATCAGAAAGGTAGTTATATACGAGACGATGTAGGTGTGAATCTGAATAAAACAGAGTGTGTGCCCAGACCGAGTTGTTTGGCGGTCCATCCTCTCTACCTACATTGGCTAGTTATGAATAACAGTTGCCGGTAGAACATTCCACTTACAAAACAACGTATCTGTCCATCTGTATCGGTCCATTCTCGTGATGCCGACGTCAAAAAAAATAGGCGATTTTCCTCTTTTGCTTACCATTTTTCTCCCCTATATCTTAACGTCATGTTAACTTCTGTATAGTTTCAGTAAAGTAGTTATATAAGTTATAAAATAGTTATACGCTATGTTGCTACGAGTATAATGAAACAAACTTCAAGCAGTATTAATAATTTTCAAAAATATTTGTTTGTGAAATTAAAAAGTATAAAATGGCGTCACAAAGTTACATCAGACATCCAGATCTTAAGTGCAAATCTCTTCCACACAGATAAACATTTGGATATGATTTCAAATACCATACCATTCCTTAGGTTGATTAACTTTCATGTGCCTAGTAAAATGGTTCGTCAGAAGGTACCTTACCATTGTAACAATTCAGGTACCAATGCAGAAATAAACTCAGTAATAAACCGACTGCACAGTGCAGGAAATAAATATTACATGAACACCAACGGTTTATTTATTGTTATCAAGTTTAATTTGTAGAACTCCATTTTAATTTTAATTTTTTTATTATATAATCAATAATATTATTATTAAATTAATAAAAACAGTTTATTTTTAAACAAGTTCTGCTGTGTAATTATTATTCGCCTTCAGAAGTCGAAACAGCTGTCACGCGTAATAATAATTACACAGCAGAACTTGTTTAAAAATAAACTGTTTTTATTAATTTAATAATAATATTATTGATTATATAATAAAAAAATAAAAATAAAAAAAATACACCAACGGTACTGAATGCTATCTGTCAGCTATCATGTCTATCAGCCTATAAAAATATTGTTTTTAAAGCAGTATGTCTATCTTGATGTTTATAAATTTTCAATATGTATCGAAATTTATATGAATGTGCATCCTATATCTTACTCTGTTGTTTTTAAGTTAAAATTTTTATACTTGGTACTTATTTTAATTGTTATATCTCATAGGTTATTAGGTATATTTTATCATATGTAAAAGCCCTAATTGAGCGTGTACAGATAAATAAATAAATAAATTTGTTGACTATTAACTAGTTTCAATATTAAATGGTATTCGTACAATATTCAACATGCGTTAAATATTTCAGTAACGCAAGATTTCCAATTGTCATATTAATGTAACCATTGCAAATTAATAGTCTTAATTCTTGAGCATAACTGTCCACTGAAATGTTGTATAAAAGCCACTGCATGAAGTCATAAATTAAATTTCACTCAACTCATGTGCCTCAACTCGCGGCGGGAAACGTGACGTATCATGCTAAAGTGCACTTTTTATAGCATCGTGTTATATGGCGTCGTCATAATATTTACTGCCATCGAGCTTACGAATTCCGCGGAGGTCGCTTTTTATCATTATTATTGAATACCAAAAATTTGCATAAATTCGTGGTCCGCTATCACCACACTAAGTATTATTTTTCTGCAGATTATAACACGGCTAAAGCGAGCAAAACTGAATGGAACGAAGCAACTTATTGCATGTTTTTAATATTTATGAAATGCACGAGTGGTGCCATCCCTCGTTTTACTACGTCCGTGTTATTTCTGAACTTTTATGGTTAGTATAATAAATTATTGGTCCGTTGGCCACACGGAACACCACGTGGGCTTTTTTGAAAAGGCATTAGATATTTTATGTGCAAAACTCAAGAATTTGTATTTTTAATAATTTAGTCTTTAAAACGGAACTCTGCTGTTTAGCAGCAAAATAGAATGTAATGCTTAATGTTAGTCCTCCAACAGAATAAAACTATGACAATTACAAATGAAAAATAACGAAAATTCCCTAATACCACCTCATAACTTTTCTTATTGTTTTGATATTATGTTTTTTTGCTTATCAACAGACCTATATTTTTATTACTTTTATTGTATTGTATTTTTTAAATTGTATTACTTGCCTTCTATTGCTTATGTTTCTTTGTAAAATGACTAATAGTTTTTTTTGTAAAATTCCTAACAGTTTTGTAATAATATACTAAATTTAACTAGATGTACAAATATATAGTTGTCCTCTTCTCCTAGCACAAGCATCTGCTTTATTAGGAGAGTGTTTTTGAAATATTTATTATGTTATGTTATGTTGTATTCACAAATGTTATGTTATGTTGTATTCACAAATGCTATGTTATGTTGTACTCACAAATGCTATAAAATATACAAACTAACCTACAACAAAGCGCCGATTATTGTGGTCACTGGTTAATTGACTCAGCCGAGTAGCTTAATTTTCATAAGACAACAACAAAATAATGTATTAACTATTTAGACACATGTTTTACCACTTTATTTCTAGGGTCGTTCCGTTTGTTTCTAAAATGTGTAATATCAACTTTTTCCTACGTGATAGTTACTTTCTGTTAGAACTGCTCCTTCGACTTAGAACTTAATGTGCATTTTCCGTGCAATTTTTCTTCTCCCCTTTATGACTTAAGTAATTGCCATAGTTGGCCGTGTTCCAATATTGACATCATTATGAATCTCTAGTACAATTTTTGAATTTATTTTGTTCATAGTTATAATGCTTTGGTGGTACAATCATCAAAATTAACATTTAATATAACAATAAGTTCACTGTGAACATCTGACTATCTTCTAACATTTATTATATCTACCTATTTCTACATTTATTATGCAATCAGGTTTAGGTGTAAATTCATTTACTCATCAACGATTTCAACTTGTATTTTTTTATTATTAATATTTCTATAGTTTATGTAAATTACACAACCACGGCGTTAGATTATAGCTCGATCAATGCTGGGTATTGATGTAAAGAGAAAATACATATATTATATGCTTGTTCAAACATTACTCCGCTTCTATCATCGTAGTTTTTAAAAATTAAACAATTTTCGATCTAAATACAACATACATGAATTAATGTTGACATTATTTGAAAACCAAATACGTAAAACACCCGTGGCAAGCTCCTCTCTGAAAATGAATTCTCACATGTTAGTTTATGATTTATTTTCGCACGAAAAAGCACAGAGTAATCGATGGAAACCATACGTAAAAATAAGCTGCATTTTCACAACCCAGAGAAATTGATTGGCCGCAGCACCGTTTGTCTGTTTGCCAAATTGGCGCGAATGTGGTTTAAACATTTGTGCAGCCGTTAATTGGAAAAGTATTGGAATTTCTGTGCTGCGCCAAGTGTTAATGGCGCCCCGGCCATAGGTAAATGCCAACGTGATGTGGTGTTGAATCAAAAAGCACACTAATATAATTATTTATTACTTCCCTCGGGCACTGGCATCTAAACACCAAACCGATTTATTATTTGCATGACTGTGTAGGGTTTGAAAAGTGTTCTTTCGACGACAGCTGATATGAGTAACAAGGGTTATTACCATAACTGATGTCTATTGTCGGAGTGCTGAGATTAGAAGAAGAAAGTGTGAGCAGATGCTACCGTATGAACCTTAGACAGTTTCTATCTCACTTTGATGCTTTTCAAGTCAAACTAGCAATTTAATTATCCCTCAGAAATCATTAAGGAAAATTTAGGTATTATTATATTTTTCTATGGTCGAATCCATCCTTAGATATGGTATTCGAACTTGGGGACATGCAAGCACTACTTACATTAAATATATTGAAAATTTACAAACTGCCATAATAAAAAAAATTGTCACAACAAATATTTACAAACAGAGACATAACTTAAAACTACTGTATGGCTCAGAGAGCCTACTTACAATAAAAGGTCTCCACTGGTTTACTACTATTATGGATAATATGGGGGAAAGCCCTTACAAACACCTACTTGTACACAAACATACCACAAGATTTAGAGAAGGAAAGGGCCTAAAAACTCCTCGAATATTAAATAAATATGGAAGCCGTACTCTTGAATATCTAATACCAGTGATTTTCAATAAAATCAATAAAAACATAAAGTTTGAAAAAAATGAGAGACTAAGTCCTAAAATGATGAAACTATGGTTAATGAACGAAAACTCCATGTATCTTTGAATATCTTAATATAGCTGCCTACATATCTTGTTATTAGGCAGATATATTGAAATATCTTATATATTTATGATTGTAAGTTAAAATATCTAATATTACTATGTGATCTATTCTAATGTTTCCTTAAAACTATAAATATATTTACAAATATTTTCTTAGATACTATATTAAGAATGTTTAAATTGTTAGAACCTGCAGACAAGCTGTCATATGACAGCTTTGTGGGTCTACTCAAATTTTTGTACAAAATGTATATGTAATCTAATAAAAAAAAAAAAAAAAGAAAAAAAAAATAAATAAATAAAAAAAAGTGATATCTCACAAAGGATTATGCCATTTTCTCGCGAGGGTAGGTAGATTGATGAAGCCGTATCGCTCTGCGCTGGTCTATCATCTATTCTTTATCCTTAATCCACATTTATGCATTCTCTAAAACGTTCTCTTCTATTATGCCAACTATACGCCCGAATCAAGAATTCGATTTACTTTACCTCGCTGTGACTTTCATGGACGTCCTCAATTCCTTCTGTCTTCCTTTTTGGATGTGATCTCAGAGAAAACTTATTTTTTTCGGCAAATAAAAATTAATTCTTCATTAAATGCAAAAAATTGGACTTACGTCTTTGAAGAACCGTTAATGTTTATTCTATCTTGCGTCATGTTCAAAATTACTCGTAATTCATAAAGTATTGAACCTCTCGAATTCATCCACAATAATATTAATATGATGGTGGGATTTATCGTTGTTACGCTTCGTTTGATATTTAAAAATAGAAATTTTATTATATTACTGTCCATTTTCTTGTATTCCACCAACAGGATCGATTTATTCTACAACCAATAACTGCTATCTCTATTAGCACATCCCCTACGAATCTTGTGATAGTTTCGGAAAATAGTGTATATTTTTTTTTTTATTTTGCTGATCTCTTGCAGTTTGATAATCTATGACTCTGGAGCAAGGTGGTCGATATGGCGAACGGCGAGGTCCGTTAGCTTATTTTAATGTGCAGACCTCATTTCACCCTTTTATTTTCTTCTTTCCTCGTCGGAATATAGTTTTCTTTATTACAAACCAATTTTCTACGGTGTCGTGCGGGCAACTCTTTTATTATGACTTGTACTGATTTAATTTAAGTGCTTGTTGATTTTACTATGGCAAATTGGTATTGCACTCGACGTCCTATCTTTCTGGGATCAAAATGATCTTTACCTCTTTTATTGCTTAGAAATTCTTGGAATGGAATGAAAGTCGTAATAATATTTTCTTTTAAATTAATATTCATGATGCCGAGTGCAGACTTAAAAAGGTTCGAGCTTTTATTATTTCAGTTAGAAGTGATTTAAAAATGTGCATATTATAAATGTTTAAGTACAGTAATAAATTACGAATAGCACATTCCACAAATTTCTGTATTTTTTTCTTCGCGAGCAGTGGCGGTTCGTGGTTACATCATTAGTAGTTCAACTTTAAAGCCATTTAAAAAAAGGAAAGAATTCCGGCTTTCTCTGGGCAGTTTTCTTCTTCATCGAACATATTATGGAGTTACGTCTTTTCATAAGTTGGTGTGGATTAGATAGAAAAAATATTATCTTAAGACAGCCACTCGATTAGGTAATACGAAAAAAGTGTAAGTTCGTATTTGTGACGGGATTTATTTTGTCACAAAAATAACTAAAAAGGCGGGTTCGTATTTGTGACGGGTTTTATTTTGCCACAAAAATAACTAAAAAGGCGGGTTCGTATTTGTGACGGGTTTTATTTTGCCACAAAAATAACTAAAAAGGCGGGTTCGTATTTGTGACGGGATTTATTTTGCCACAAAAATAACTAAATAGGCGGGTGACATTTATGTATTTCTTATGATGCAAAAACTTTTTATGTTCTTTTTTATTTAAAACCTTTGTGTAATTATATTAAACGGAATTCCACTACGAATCCGTTTTCTTATTGAACAGTAATCAAGAACATAATTAATTATTTGACAGTTTAATTGATATTTCAAAGCTCTAACTCTTCATGAAATAGAGTTTGCGAGCTTATAATAACAAAATTTTCACGGATATTCATTCAAATTTTGCAGCTCAAATTTCGTGACGCCAGAGTTCATGGTTTGAATTATTTTATGGTCGGACATTCTACAAATTGTTATCATGATTTTTATGTAAGACCGCTAATAATCAATTAATTGCATTTTAAGCAAAAAAAAAATTAACTTATTTCCACTTTAATTTATTTGACCGTAACCGGTTTCAGCCTGTTAAAGCCATCTTCAGACTGGTACAAATTATTCTTAATCTACGGTTTATATACACAAGATATGGTGGGGAGGGGGGAGAGGGGTGGTCTTCTAGGATTTTATTCAATTATTTGTTTTCATGCATTTGTTACTAAGCCGTCTTTGACTGTCGAATTTCTTATTATTTTGGTTATTCCCAGTAGGTTATTACCACGGGTTTGTAGCTTATTTGATATTGCTTGAGGAAAAATTTGACCGTAACCCAAACATATCAAAGTAATAAAAACATATCATAACAATCCCGCTGCAACCGGTTACAGTGAAATAAATTAATGTGGAAATAAGTTTCCATTCCACCACGAAATCGTCAGTTTCAAAAATAGATATATTAAATGCATTCTACTTTCGTTTTTTTTTTAAATTCACAAATTGTAAGTTGAATGGACGATAAAACGAACCTTTTTGATTTGTTATTTAGCTAAATTGAAAATCATTTCATTTTACTACCCCTTACGAGTATATTCAAGATTGCTTATGTTCAATAACGGACATTTGAATCAGTAATGTTGAATATCAAGCAATTTGGTACCTAGTAATTCGATTTCCTGTCCTCTCTGCTTCCGGCCCTGGAGGCGGACCTGACGGGCCGTATTGCCATATCCGTTCACTCCGCCCTTGCCATCAGCTAGTCCAAGCTTCATCAGTGGTACATCTCGATACTAAACAATTTGTACTCCGACAAGTGTGAATTGGTGCCGTGTTTCAATTTGTCAGATTGGCTTCTCTACATCGCCCAGCGACTGACGACGTTTATATCCCAAAATAGAATCTAATTATTTATTTTGATGTGAAAATGTTTCTATAATTACCTCCGTCGCAAAAATATTTCAATATATCACATGGCCCAAGGGTTATAGCACCAAGTGGAGTGTCTTTTCATTTCAATCAGTTTCTTATTAGTGCGTTTACGCCAACGAGTGGAGAGGGGGGCAGATAAGAGCCTTGAAATTTACTCTGTATGACCAAAGAACCAATCGTAATTCCGCAAAGGAAAGGGGTTACATGATTTATTCGTGCGTCGTCGTATAGATCTTGTGGTGCTCTAATAAGTAAGCTGATCAGAAAAATATAAATGTTGTCCAGTGAAGAACAAACGACGTTTTCACGCACAAAAAGTTATGGTGGTGTGTGGATACAACCCACCCCATTTTTTTAAAAGCTTAACTTGTTGTTGCCTAAGGTTTTTTTTTTCAAACGTGTTGTGGAGTAAGGTATTAATTTACTCTCATTTATTCTCAAAATTTAATCGTCTTGTAATTAAATTTTATTTGGTGTACAACATATGGTTTCCATTCTCAGATATTTGCGTTGTGGCAGAGTCAGTGAACATGTTTCGTCATTCGTGTAAAATTTCAACGCCAAGTCAGTTGACTCCCTGTGATTAGGTGTGAGTTTAGGCTTCCGCCTTTCTTGGTGACAGGGCGGCAGAGAACAGCGGAGTAGACTATCGGGAGGTGATAAATGTTAACGCCTGAAGGTGCTCGCTTTGCTGCTAAATGAACATCTATCAATTTCAATTCGGTATTCTGCGGTCATGCCAGGGCACTGGGGGCATCAAATTATTTGAACGTTGACAGTTTGCGAAGCGTCCGTGTTGGTGACTTTATGTATATTATTGATATTAATCAATTCCTACATTTATGCTGCGTTCCATATTTCACCCGAATGCTTTTGAGATGTTTCCGATGTCATCGTTCTTGTTTCAGATGCCTTCGATAATATTGTGGGGAAATTGGGGTGGGGACTTTATTACTAGATTTTTCTCGATATTTTGTGTGTTCCATTTCTAAAGTGTACTCAACAAAAGCAAAGGAGTTGGTTCTGACAGATAGATTATTCCAGAGAAAATACAGCTAAGGAGGGAAAAGGTGAGGTTAAAGATATATTTAAGATTATTTGGAAGTGAAGTATTTTTTGAACATTTTCTGGAAATCATGATAGTAAATAGGAGAGATCCCTTTCTGCACAAAGAAGCGTGTTACAAACAAAATGGGCAGTAGATGAATTAGCTTTTACAAAATATTTGTAGATTTTATTAACTTTTTGAACTCTTAGATAAACATTAAAAAAATTATTTACATTGTAAACAAGTTCCTACTACCTAACAGCATTGTTCGTGTTCATGCACAAAGTTAAGGGACTTGTTTACAATGGAAATGTATTTTTTAATGTTTGTTAATAAGCTAATAAAATAAATTAAAAAAAAAAAAAAACAATAATATCTTAAATAATTTAGCCACTTAGAACCGCATTAACCTTAAATTAACAATACTTATTCAAAAATTTATTTTATATTATTGTTTTTTTTATTTTTTATGTTATTTTTTTATTGTTTTTTACACATTTAATTTATGTAAGTACGTAAATATAATGTATGTGTTATAATTTTTAATTTTTAAATATATTTTATCTTCCCTTTACACACGAGTAGTTACACTCTTGTAAAGGTTATAATTATATACATATATATGTTTATACTGTTTCTAATCAATGTTGCATGTTAGTATTTAATGATTTGAGTTTAATCCGATTGTAACCTAAAAATGCAATTACTCATGATTATATTACATGTATATGTATATAAAAACTAATAATTTTTTTTTTTTTTTAAATATATAAGTGTTGTATAAAAGTTAATCCATCTACTCCCCATTCTGTTGTAACATGCTTAGTTCTTTGGTATAAAAAGGCAGATTCTTCAAATCCGTGAAATAAAAATTGCATCATACTCCCATCACCGACTAATATTACTTGAAAATCAATGTAAAGATTCACATAAATGAGATAGCAATGTGATTTGGCGAAACGTTTCTTTCTTGCCGTCGAACGTTTCCTATTTTTCGGTTTTTCTTCTTCTTTGAACGTCTTGCAGTCTTTCCCCTCAATGTACTTCTTTCAGATAACATCTTGTTTTGTGTTTTTTGCGTAAAGTGTAATATCAAAGAACATTACCAACATGCACTTGAAGGCAAATAATTTTATGTGTCTTTGTATAAGTTTTTTGTCTTAATGTTATTATGATTTGGTTGACTTGCAGAACGGTGAGCGTAGATTTTTCTGACTGCAGGGTTTTATTGGATTTTATTTCCGGTACGCTAGAATGTTTTTTATTTATTTGCGCCGTATCTGAAGGACCTTCACAGAACCTTTCAATACGGCTAAACCTAATATGGGTTGATTTTCCGTAGAGTTCCGCGTGGAGTGTGTTCGCAAGGGGAGGGGCGGTTGGTTCACTTGATTATTTTTTTTCCATTTGGGTGACGTGTATTGACTAACAAAGCGTCAATTTTTGAGGAGCTATTTGGCGGCCATGACAGAATGCCTGTGACAGCCGCGGCTCGAGACGTTCGGGGGATGTCTAGAAACTTTTTCAATTATTCATTTTGGGTACTTGACAGAACATTCCAGTCTATGCTAAGTACCATTCGTTCGATCAGGACTTGGAATTTCCTCTCTTGAATTATCTTTCCATGGGTACCTACCTTAACCGTAGATTCCTTTCCAGTTGTGGCGTAAACGAATAGGAAAAAGGTACCACTTTTGAAATGGTTGCGAGTTAGTGTATTTTGAGGTGATTTTTAGGGTTTATGGAACTTACAAAATATAATATCGAAAATTTATTATGATAAAGTATAATTTTATATGAAAGTGGCACAAATTTTGCGATTGTTATCGTTTTGGCTACCTCACGATGAGTCAGTCCAAAGTTTACAAACACTGAAAGTTCATCTTTCTTAATTCAATTTTTCATTTGAATTTCCCCAAAAAGGGCGTATCATGAGCAAAATCATCTGTGGATTTATTTGAGTGGCTACATGAAATCTATTGAAAAATTTGAAACTTTTAACCTTTTTTTGTTTTCAATGTTTGAATTACTACATAATTGGCTCTGTGTTCTGTATAGATAATATCTAAATACACATTACACATTATTGAATTTATATTCTTTAAGAAAGCGCTTTCTCTGAAATCTCATTTCCTTTGTAGAGTAAAACGTACAGGAATTCACAAGGAGTGAACAAAAAGTGGCTAAAATTTCCTCACGGAGTAAACCGCTTTTCAATCGGTTATTTCCCTTTATGCCCCATTCTCCCGTGTGTTCCGTTCAGTATTAACGCATCAGGTTTCATAGCGTTTTCCATTTGTTGAAAGTCCCTGAATCCGATATCCCTTACTTTGTCCGCTTACACGTGGGACACACGCTGAGATGAAAAACGTAATCGGTGACCCTTAGGTCTCTCTTTCATTTGAGAACAAACTAACGTTATTTTAAATTTAATCCATTACGATTATTACAATAGTTCATACATTCAATTTACCTTATTCCCACAATTACAAATGATTTGATCATAAATCGTAATTAATAGTTTGCTGTGTGCTTTGAAGAACATAACATTGTTTGTGAAAAGAAAACATTGTTGAATCTTCTCTTCCTTTCGTGCATGTGCTCTGAGTAAAAAATATAAGTTCAAACTTGTGTACCAACATGCTTTATAAAATGCCTAATAAAGTCAACTTTATTCCCCAGAGACCGAAGATTTATAATCTCACTTTCCGCAAAGAAATTCGCAAACACCATTAAAAATTAAATTGGATCTTAAATTTTGTGAATAATTTTTGTAATTTTTTTTTTTTTTTAATTAAGTCAGTTTGTATAAATGGTTTGAATGTTTAATTCGCATATACCTACACCTACAGTACCAAAATAAATTTTAAATATCAGATTTTTATTAATTCAACCGTATTTGATTTTTTTATTTCCTTGCCGTTAATAATAGTCTAACAACAATTTCATAGTTACCATGCTGTTCTATTTAATTGCGCTCTGTCCTTGCTTGCAATGCATATTCGAGCCATCAACAAGTTTGTGTTAATTAGCACACACCCATTTTAAAATTAAAACTTATTAAAAAAAATTGTATTGTATTCCAATGGGTACAATTCTCTCCGTGTGTAAATCCGTCCGTGCAACATTTGTACCTGAAATTCCCGCCTGTTTAATTTCGTCCTGACACCTTTCAGATTCAGTATTGAGATATTTCAGATTTTGGTATTGAGGTTATTTCAGTATTCATATTATTTCAGGTTTCAGATTATTTCAGTATTCATATTATTTCAGTATTCAGATTATTTCAGTATTCAGACTATTTCAGTATTAAGATTATTTTAGTATTCAGATTATTTCATTATTCAGATTATTTCAGTATTGAGATTATTTCAGTATTTATATTATTTCAGTATTCAGATTATTTCAATATTTATATTATTTCAGTTTTGAGATTATTTCAGTATTTAGATTATTTCAGTATTCAGTTTATTTCAGTATGCAGATTATTCCAGTATTCAGATTATTTCAGTATTCATATTATTTCAGTATTCAGATTATTTCAGAATTTAGACTATTTCAGTACTAAGATTATTTCAGTATTCATATTATTGCAGTATAGAGATTATTTCAGTATTCAGATTATTTAAGTATTCAGTTTATTTCAGTATTCAGATTATTTCAGTATTCAGATTATTTCAGAATGCAGATTATTTCAGTATTGAGATTATTTCATTATTCAGATTATTTCGGTATACATATGAAGTAGTGAGTAAGTAACTAATATTTTTCTTGTGAAACCAATTAAATAATTCTTATTTTATTTTAATACAACATCTTTAAACGTCCCTGAACAAAAGAAAACACGTGTTTCGCAACTTGAATAAGTTAGAACTTTCTTTTAAACACAAACAAGTTTTAATTGATGACAAGTGCTGTTCCAATTGTTATAAATAAACAAAATAATTAACCCTTCCTTGCGTACATTAAGAGTAGAAAAGAGTTTATGCATTTTTTGTCAAATTTTGCGGTGAAAATAAGTTTACATCCTCAATTTCCGTTATTCCACGATTTTCGCCTCACATGCAAGTGGAGTAATTTCCCCATTTCTCTTCTGCTTTATTTTTTACTTATATTTTATTTTCCGGAACCTCATTGAAGGTGAAAGAAAAGCAGATTGGCACTAGTGAAAAGAGCGGGAATCGTCAAGACAAGACCATTGAGAAAGTATGGTATTGGCACCGACTTCAATGGCCAGTAATTATTTCTTTCACCATTTCATAAAAATAGTCAATTTCTTAGCAGAATTAAAAGTGGGGTATATTAGTGGTAGGTATTTTGTCGATGAAAATAAATTAAATATTTTTTATAAGTAATAGCGAGGATACCCAGTATATTCAACAGTGACAGAATATTATTCTTGTTGGCACGAAATGTAGAAAACTCTTGTACGCAATGTTCCCCAATTCAATAATTTTTACGGTTTTAAGATTTAAAAGTGTCGTCATTATTTTTCCGGTCGCCGTCAAGGCGAGGGTCCTGGGTTCGAGTCCTAGATGTGACCGTATCTTTTTCTGTCCTCAGATTTTTGATAGAGTTTTCGCGAATATTCTCTTCATTTAATTAATTATTACAATTTGAGATTTTATTCATTAATAATTTAGGTGCGTCTAAATATACCTAATATAAATATACGCCTCATCATACGTATGTCTGTTAAACAAGCTTATTGGTCCGAGTGATTAAATTAAATTAAATATTCATCTTATACTTACAGAAAAGGCAATAATTAAAAATAAAAATGGATAAAATTTATCAAGACACTATCTAGATAGCATTTAGTTCGGTTTGAATCTTGCAATCATACATAAAAATATATGCGTTAAGAAAATGAAGATAATGTTGGTATATTAGTCGAATTATGATACAGTCAAATATGACCGAATCCGATAGGGACACATTAGGCGAGGTGAAGGTCCTGGGTTCGAGTCCTAAATGTGACCGTATCCTTTTCTAATTTTTCTGTTTTCAGATTTTCGATTGAGTTTCGCTAATATTGTCTTCATTTAATTAAATATTACGATTTGAGGTTTGACCCATTAAACTTAAAAAAATAATAATTAACTTATTTTATATTATGTTTTTATTTTATATCGTCGTTTTCTCTTTATGCAATAGTTGTATATATGTCATGTAATATGGCAGATTGGGATTGCATTAACCTCTCAGTCCTGCGGAATTAAAAACTTAGATAAACAAACAAATAAATAAAAAATTCTCAGCAACTCTCCGATTACCAAATTATAAATGAATATTTAATCAATTAATGTCTGACGTGCAACATATATAGATTACGATTACGATTACGAGTATAACAACTAATTAGCGAAAAGCGGAATTGGATTTTCCGTGATTTATTTCGAGTTATTGGTTCCATGACATGTCAATTAGCACAATTCCAAGAATTAATCCTGTTCCGATTTGATTAATGCGTATTTAATTATTAATCGACGTAACTAAACATTTTCCTCTCAGTATTTAATGTATTATATTATGTTAAGGCTCTGCAACCGGGCCCGAAAAGAAGAAGATGGAGAGATACGAAATTACGAATGTTAAGAGGAGAGCGCTAAAATTTACAGCGACAAAATCGATGCGAAAATTGGGAAAATGTTTAATAAAACACGACTCGTTTAAAATAGAGCAAAAATCTCGCGGGCATTATCTTAAACAGCATTTAAAGAAACACTGTGAATTTTTTCATACATATAACTTGTAAAATAACAAACGTGTTAATAATAATTTTTGGAGCATACTTTGCGATTTTTTTCTATCGAGGGAATTTTATATAATTTGCGTTTCGGCGCGGGCAAAGTCTAGATTTTATCTTCAAGAATAACGTATATTTTTTTAAGAGCTTTAAAACTTACCGTGTTTAAGGGAAATATGTAATAAATCGGTACAAATCCGGGTTGCGGGCCCTTAAGCGGATTAAATTTTATAAAATTAATCAACGGCCACGAATCTAATAGTGAAATTCTGGCAAAAGCATTTGGATTTGTGCATTCTCACCATCAGGGACATCGCTAAAACATATTTTATTGTGGAGCAAGTCGCACAAATCTATACCCGAATTCACCCGTGGGAAGAGCGATCTGCTGCCAGAACACGGTGATAAAATCCTACAATGAGTTAGCAAATCATATCACAATCATGTCATTTTGGGAGGCGGGTATGGGTACCTCCGCCCCTGGAACCATTTATTGGATGACCAATAATTCTGCCATACATAGGTTACCCCAAGTAGTTCGCTGCGTTTGGTGACTTAACAGGGGTTCCTGGGCTCGTGGGATGAGGTTTGTCGGGGTCTCATCGGCGGATGCGTCTACCCACCAGCTGCATGGCAGATCGGATCGGGAGAGAGTGGTTAAGGAGGTCTTTTGACCTTTCCAGCCAGAATCCCTCGACTCTTCGCCTTGCACCGCAATTGAGGGGATTGATTCATCACGTCCATCACTCCTACAAACGCTGACCCCCAGACTCCTACTTCTTTCCCAGATCTTCTTCCTTTCCTTAAAAAAAACTTCATTCAGCATCACCTAGGATGACATAGGCCCTAAGGGAAATTATTTTAAAAACAAAAAAAAACAAGTTTTTAGCATTACATACAAATAAAATTATATTACAATAAAATTATATTGGGAACATGCTCCTTGCCGCTTTATTTTGATGCGATAAGTAATGGTTTCAACCCTTTTATCAGTGTCAAAGCGCCGTCATTTATCGGTCAAATCCTCACAGAAAATGGATGAAATTAGTTCTCGCAACCGATTCGTCACTTTTTCTTGACGTAAGGTTCCGAATTTAGTGTTAATTTTTGTCCGGTCACCCCACGCTCGATCAAAAAGTTTTGGGACCGGCCACCGTGTGACGCTGTCAGTCACTTTCTTCTTTTCAGAAATCTTTTTTTTGTTAAGTTACCACATATGTCATTGTCACTTCCCTCCAAATTTCAGCGTCATAGCTTGACGTTTGTAAAAGTTACGCTGTACTGAGTACCTCTACCATCGGGCGTGTTTTCGATTTTTTATTAGTCTGAAAATGGCATCAATTTTGCACCTCAATGAGTTTTTGACCAAAACCAACAAGAATACTTTCCAGCCGCCTTCGATCACCTGATCTGGCTCCCTGCTCCCTGATCTTTTTCTTGTTCAACCGACTTAAAAAACCGCTTCGCGGAGAGCGTTACGATATCCGAGAGAATGTTATGAAAAAATCGAAAACGGCTCTGGTGGACATACTGAAAATTGAGTACCATCGGTGTTTCAAGAATTAGATCAAGGGCTAGCGTAAGTGCGTTGTAGTTGAAGGGGAGTACTTTAAAGGGAACCTTATCGATTTTGATGAATTAACTTGTATTTTAGATTTTATGAATAAAGTCCTAAAACTTTTTGGTCAAGGTATTACGTATATCAGCGCCTGACTGTGATTCTATTAAGTGACCAAAAGCTGTATATTGGAGCAGGGCAGGTTAAGTGTTACAAAACGCTTTCATTTTCCCAATGCCCATTGAAAGCTGAAAGCTCCGCGGTGTCCGGGCTGGGCTGGGTGGGCGTAGCTTTGTGAATACGCATTACGCTTGTAGATAAACTCCTTTTGTTTACTTTTTCTTGTAGAATAAACCGGATGCTTTCGGTTTTTTCTTGGCAGACTGACAAAACTCTCCTAGCGACCTCTTTATTATTGCTCGCTTTCTTGAATTGTGTTGTTTCTCGTGTGCCTTTGAAATAATCGCTGACAGATTTTCGGTCTGTAAAATCTTCATGGCGTTAAAATAAAAGAAAAAACGTTAACCCACAACTTTATTTGAAATTAGATTGTCTGCAAAAAATGTATAACGTTACAATATAGAATGTTGTCTACATTTTTATGTTAAAATATCACATTATTTATTTTGTACATTGATGTACTAGTGTTATTTCAAATCCCAAACATCGTCATCAAACAGTAATAATAGCCTTGCGTCTGTCGTACACACTCGATTCACAAATAGACACAAACAGAAGGGCTGCCATCTATATTATTAATTCGCTATAAAAGCTCCTTTTGTAATTCGCTTTTGAATTAAAAAATTCGTCAAAGGATGGCGCCACTTACGTTAGCAGATCGCATGAGGACGTGCCCCTCCTAGGTATAAATACTACGAATTTGTAGGATTCGGGTGTCTCTCCGGATTTGGAAAGATTGACGGTAATAATTAGAGTTGTGAATAATAATATCACGCGGCTATATATTACATATGACGTCTTTGCCTATCGCGGTTACTTTGTCCCGGTGACTAGCTATTGCTGGATCACAGGTCAGTGGATCCGAGGAACCGGCTATTTTTGGAAGCAGTTCCTTTCGAATTTACAAAATGGTCACCAACACTCAACTGGGCGAAGCCGAACCATAAACCTTGCAGCAAAAATCTGCGGAGCGATTTTTTAAATTCTAGTTTTTACATTATTGCGCTAAACCGTCACAAAATATCAAGCATATAAATATTCTACGGTCATATTAATCTCTTTTTCGCAATCTAATGCCTTTCAGAAGTGATTAATGTCACCCTGAAAGAGAAACGACGTTGATTTTTTAAAAATTATAAATCACTGTACAAACTAGACGATAGATTCAGCGTGTCACTTATCTTGCTAATTTAGCTTCAGTTCGTTAAATGTTGTTTTAATTAACCCGCTTGGATTTTTTCGGGAAAACGAAGATGTAATCTTGTTTGATGCTGCCTAATTACACGATTTTCTACTGAACAAAGTGAATACAAAAATAAATAAAAATCTTAGCTTTATTGAAATCCTTTAAAAATTTATGATACTTAAATCTTTTCATTTTATCAAATTACATTTCGTTTTATCATTTGATCAACTTACTGAAGTTTAAAACATCATTGTAATGTTTAATTGCTGAAAATAATATTGACAACTCGCAATGAAAATATTATAAGTAATTTATTATAATAAACAAATATAATACTAATTTCCACTTTAATTTTATTGACCGTAACCGGCTCGTTAAAGCCATCTTTAGACTGGTACAAATTTTATTCTTAGCCTACGGTTTATACGAGTATACATAACATATGGGGGAGTGGGGAGAAGTCTGGTCTACAAGGATTTTAATCAATTATATTAATTACATTTGTTACTTAGTCGTTTTTGACGTCGAATTTCTAATTGTTTTGGTTATTCCAGTAGGCTAATTACCTCGGGTTTGTAGTTCACTTCAATGTTGTTCAGGGAAAACTTTTCAAGTAATATGAATTTTAATGACCTAATTATGAATAGTATTCATAAAATAAAAAGATGACTGTCACAACTGGATCTCGAACCCAAATATTCTGGTGTAACCTCGACCAACACTACCAATTGAGATACTGATTAATTAAATTAGATCTTTTTATCGGTTTCGTGTTTCAATTTAAGAATAATAATTTGCAAGGATTATGCACATTTTTTTTCATATTTTTTTAGGTGTTTTATTCTATTTTTATTGATAGTTGTTATATTATTTTTTTAATGATTAAATAATACCTATATTTTAATTAAATAATCTCCCGTGGAACAATCTGTTGTATATAAATAGCTTTCTATTAGAAACATAGTGGCTGAGTTAGTGAATAGTGATGTGAGTTAATTGCATCATCAATAGCGATTAACGATCGCCATTGTTTATTGATTGTTATTAGGAGTGATTGTTATTTCTTGAACAATTTCCATGCGAACAGGGCATGACGGCTGGAGGCTGGTAGGGTGTAGGGTGTAGGGTTTGGGGTGTTAGAGCCTGAGCCTCTACGCCTCTACAGCTGCCCGTCACACCCTCATTAGTCCCTGGGGGGCGTTGCTTTACGGTTATTGCTTACTAAGGGTCCGATATATTTTCCGATTAACGTATCTTTCCCTTAAAACACAAAGAAGTACAAATGCCGGACAATTTGCAAATGTAAACAAGGTCGGTAGCAAAAGTCGTAATTAACGCGCGGGCTCCTTTCTAAATTATTCAGTTATTTGTAATAGAAACCTTTCTTGGGATTTCTTTGTGTTTAAATTGGTTTGTTAGTTATTAGTATGCAACGCTCGCTCTACATCACCCCATACTCCCCCATCCCTTCCCACCCCAGCCACTCCATTTATTTCCCGCCCTCCCATTATATTTTTCTCGTAGAGTTTGTTCATACACGCATTTATTTAATTGCATTCGGTGAAGACCGACTAACTTTATTTTTCTCCGCGTAACAAAAATTTATCGTCGGTCGCTTGTCTAGGGAAGCAAATGAAAACATGCTTTTAAAATAAATATTTTCGTGAAGTTTTATTTAAGTTTCGTTGTTACTTTGGCAGATTTATTAGTTTTATCATTAGAACGGAGAAAATTGTACTTTTCAAAAGCGCTTCTAATCCGACAAGTTTGGACAGAAAAACAAAGAACTGCGGGCACTAAATAAAGCTCGGCTAACTTCCTCACTTTCTTAGCGTGTGGGGCGCTCATTGAACTTCCGTAAAAGATATCAAGCAAATAAATTTATTAGTTCGCGGTGTTTCAACAATTTCTTCGGGCCTCCTTTACCCGAGTGCACCGACCGATTTCGCATTGCCCCGGCTCCGTAAAAAGGGCATATTATCAAAGTTCTCCAAAGGTATTTATAGTCGTGTTTGAAACTGATTACCATCAGAGAATGCAACTCGCCGCCCTGGAGAGATAAGTCGGAATTTATAATCCGGCCGCACGCCACGTGTATGCAAATAACCCTTCTTTTGCAGACCGCAACCAGCTGAACCAGCCTGGAGTCAGCATCGCACTGCTCAACGGTTCTGCTATTCGTATATTGAGATTGACACAAAAGTGCTTTATTTAAAATCCATTTTAACCATACCCGCTTCGTGCATCTCTTCAACATCCAAATTTAATATGCATGATGGAGGTGCTTCTCGTTGAGATGTCTGCTTTGAGATATTTACAAATGTTTTCCATTAAATAACAATCTCGTACTTTCATTAGATATTTTATCTTGGGTTGATTTGAATTCATAACCAAAAATTTATTGACTCGAATTCCTCTAAGTCAAACCCATTCGCGCCCGCCTCAAGATCCGATTCATTCATAAATGAAACTCATTTACTTTATTGCTAGTTTCAACGCTTCAAGAATTATTTACTAAATAAAACGTATTCGCATTAATTAATGCTAGATTCAAATTTACAATCCGATGTTAAACAAAGCTTCATTCTCATTTTGGGGCAAGGGTTTATAGAAATTCCAGCGTTTAGAGTTCCGCCTCTCGCATAAAAAAGGCGCTCTATGTTTATCTACATCCTTCGTCCTTCTGAGTAAAATGTTAATATTACCTATGTTTGTTTTAGCCCTGTGCGAGGCATGTTTACATTAAACTGTAAACAAACAGACAGTGCTGTAAACAGTTTGGTTATTTGCACATGATTGTACCTACTTGTGAACAACATTAAAGAACCGTCAAACGATGACAATAACAATTCACTTGTGAAAATTGTATCTTGTACGCTCAAGTTACTATTTGCCTTTATGTGACTCCTAATCTATAATATAAAAATGAATCGCTGAATTTGTTGGTAAGCGCTTATCTCGAGAGCAGCTGAACCGATTTCGCTAATTCTTTTTTAGAATATTCCTTGAAGTGCGAGGATGGTTCTTACGGAGAGAAAAATTAAGAAAATTGCGCAGAAAATTGGATAATTTCAGAAAACATCGCACATTTGACAGTTCGCGTGTTTGAGAATGACATTTTACAAAACAATGATTGTTCAATCAGGATTCTATTTTTGAAAATCTTTAGTTGATAAATTTATTTAAAGTAGGTACTCCCCTAATAGTTTGAATCGAATCAAGAACTTTAGATATTTTAAATGGGTACCTATGTTAGGTACCGAATTTAATATACATGAAAAATGGAAATTTGAATAAAAATTGTAAAAGGTGGCACGCGGAATGATTAAAAACTGAATGTACTGGGATTGAATATATGGAACGCGGGAGGAGGGTTGGCGGGAGCGGGAAAGGGAAGAGGGAAGGCGGGGGAGGTGGAAGGGGAACGCGGGAGGGGAAGGGGACGTGTGAGGAGGGAGGGGAACTCGGGAGGAGGGTTCGCGGGACGGGGGTAGGGGGGGGGGGGGGGAGTGGAGTGGGGAGAGGGAAGGTCGAGGTGACGGAGTGGGAACGCGGGAGGGGAAGAGGACGCAGGAGAAGATGGGGAGGCGGAAGGGGAACGGGACGAATGGGAAAGGACACTCAGGGAGAAACAATTTCTTTATTAAATGGCATAGCAACGCATGCCGGGACCAGCTAGTTAGTTATAAATATCAATGACTATAGCTTTATAGAATTTAGGCACACACTTCAGAATTGATGCTTATAAACAATGTCTAATTGATTGTGCACCTGATACATAGATTAGCGGTCGATTTAATTTGATTTACCCCGATGTTGAGTAATCTGGTAACTAGTAAAACCCGTTTTTAAATCCAACATTGTTTTTTTAAATTAATGTACATATTTCAGTCGTAAAACAAATACAAAATGATCAAAGGAAACCGAATGAATATTATTTATTTGATTTCAGCGTTTCCCGATCTTTAACAATAACTGTAAATTAATACTAAAGTTCTGAATGCTCTGTGCTACCCACTTGTTTTATATTAACATCAATTTGGTTAACATCGTCTCTCTAATAACACACGTAGAAAGATGAATAGCGAATGCAAGGACATGTTCAAAATGTTTCTGTAAAATAATAAAAAAATGTGTTTGTTTTTATTGACATGTTTTTGTTTATTTGTCCTCAGATTGGTGACAAAGATGTCAACGGGAAGGCTCTTCTTTTGGCGTGCGAGAAAAGGAAGGCGGATGACGGGGAAGCTAATAAGGATCTTAAAAAGGTAAGTTTTACAAATCTGTTCCGTTCAAGAAGTAAGCCCACGCTATTTTTTTGCGAAGAACAAAACAGAGCGGTATATTTTTCTTTTGGGTTTTCTTTTCAGTGTGCGAAAATATGTCGCAATCGCTTTTGAAGTAAAATATCTTACTGTCCGGAATTATTTTTCTCTCGTTAGATTTCAATTGCTTTTCTATATTTTTAAATTGAAATATATGGAACAACAATCTTGTCTTATTTTTTGGCGGTTTAAAAGTAATTTCAACGTTCAATATTCCATTATGGTGATGTTGTTGTGGGCTGCAAACAACTGTTGACCAAGAAAGAAGTAGGTATGAAAATTTCATGACTGAAGAGTTAAAATTAAAACAATGGTTTTGTTACGTATTTATTATTTATTTATTTAAGACACAAAAACAGTCTTAATACCAATATAATGTACAGAAGAGGATGCCAAAAATATACCAATTAATAATGATCAACTAAATGATAAAACTAAATGCAACCAAACATAATAAACTCTATGAAAGATCGCGGGTTATTATTGATTTGAAGCGAGCTGTTATTATTAATCTGAGAGTTTATTATTTTTTTTACTTCGCCAAATTTGTCAAGGTTTGTTGTGTATTAATTTGTTTTATTTCGGTGTTATTCTGGAACATACACATACCTATTTATTTTTTCTTATTATGATCTTTGTTTAGGTTATGTGTGCTGATCTCCGCTGTTTTTTTTTTTAAATTTTATTTTATTCATGGAAAACGCTCTCAAACAATGATCTACGAATGATTGATTTAAAAAAAAAAAGTTTTATCTTGGCGTAAATACTTAAAGGTACTCATTATTATTGTTGTTCCTTAGAAAATAATATATTTTTAATATATTATACAGGATGTAACAGCAAGTACCAGTGATTCCTGGGCATATTTGCAGTAAAAAACATTAATGTCATTATGCTCTCCGATCATACTCGTATATATTTTTTTCAATTTAAAACAAAAAAATATATGTTTCGATCACACTGCTACGCTACGCGTGGTGATGGGATCACATGATATGCGCTCTCTCCTCTGTTACCGTGCTGCTAGAACGAGACAGAGTCCCTAACACGTGACCCTTGCTGGCTGCACCCAACTACTCAATTGCGACGGGTGATAGAATAATATATATTCTAAATTTGAATTTCACTCATCCTTGAAGGCGTTTTTCATATAGTTTTATAACAATAATTGAGAAAACATGTTATCCTAAGCACAAAGGTAAAACTGATTAATTGACGCACGAGTAACTAACTGCCATTTAATCAGTTATACCTTTGAACTGTCGTTATATTAAATTTCACGTATAATATAATATAATATGTTTCTAATTTGAGCCCGAGGGCGCCCTTTACTTGACGTCTAAATTAACTTTGAACTCCATCTTGTGTGCGGATTTTCTTTAATTATTTTCCCAGTCAATAAGTTAGGATTGAAACAGCGTCTAAGCTTTTATTTATACAATTATCCACAAAAGTTCCATCAGAGTGTGTTCCTTTTACTTTAGTCGATTCCTGTGTTATAATAATTCACCTAGGAATAGGATTTGGATTTTTTTTTCATTTAATTTGATACAATTTTTTACATTAGCTCCACACAGGAGGCTCTGAGAGCCCTGAAAAATCATCCCTGTGTCATCTTTGAAGATGCTGTTTGGAGGGTCGTTTTTAAGCAAAGGAAGGAGTGGAAGGTTTGGGAAGGAAAGGGTGTGAGGGGTGTATAGGAACCTGGGGCAATGTGTCAAGGGATGATGGACGTATGAATCCATGGGTCGAGAGAATCCGGCTTAAGAGGTCTACATTAGGTCTCCCTCAACTAGTCTTTCCGATTCGGCCCTCCACGTAGATGGGTAAACTCATTTGCCGTCAAGACCTTGATTATTTAACATACTCACTTCGAAAACCCGAGCACTCCTGCTAAGTTACCAAACCGATCCGCTAGGGATGACCAAGAGTTAAAATGTTCCGTTATAAACATCTGATCGGTATTTCGATTTTAAATGGTAGTAAACATATTTAAACTCGTTTATGAATTCAAAACGAATAATTTCCATATTTCTATTTCAGTTCTTAATAATGTTCTTTTTTTAGGATATCCTTGAAATTAATATTAAGTTCGAGTTGACATTTTAAAATTTGTTTCGTAACATTTTTACATGAATGTCAAACATGTTACAAGTATTAAAATGATTAAATATCTTGTTTGATCCCTCTGAAATTAAATGATGTTCTTGTTTTGTTCTGTTAGGTTAAATATTATACCACCTTGGCTAATCCATGTTTTAAATTCATTTCGTTCTTGTCAAACACGTTGAAATCCCTCTGGAAGCGTTTTACGAAGATTAAATCTCTCGTTTGCTCCCACTAAAATGCCTTGCCTCAGTATTTTTGCCTTGCCATCTCCCCGCAGTGCGGTCGTGTTTACCCCGCGATTTATACCAATGTGCGTCTAAAGTTGTCAGCCGAAATAAACTTGTCTGCTTTATATCCCTTCGGTTGGCCACCATACCATCCTTAACAACCGGCGTACTGTCCTTCCCCGCTGACTGTTTGGATACCTCAGTTCAAAGGGGCAACAACTCAAAAATTTGCAGTTTTGAGTTAACTAGGAGAAAATGCTTAAAATACCCATACATCTACCAGTTCCAAAATGTAACAAATATAATAGGTAATCGTTGGTTATTTTAGAATTACATTTATTTGGATTTATATATATATATATATATTTTTAATAATAATAATAATGTTTATTCCAGGATGTGGGGAGGATAGTGCAATCCCACACGTCCCATAAAGTTGTACATAATTGCACAACAGATAATTTAAAAAAAGTAAATAGAAAAGAAAAGAAAAATTAAATAAATAAATAAAAAAACATAAGCGATAATAGAAATAAAATAAATAATCAATTTTAATGTAGGACGTGGTCTGGAGTGAGCTCGGGCCCAGCGCTCGCTCAGGAGTGGCGCTTGGTGCTGGAAGGCTGCGATCACCACTGTGTTATCGGAAGCCATTAGCCGCATCCTGGCTCCAGTGACGCGGTGTCTGGTGACTATAACAGTGCAATCCTGTAGGCGCGCCTGCATACCGCCCTCTAACAACGTATGCGGGGTCATTGAAGCTCTAGATTCGTTATACAAATGTTAAATGTAGAGTCGTTTATAAAAAAAAGTAGATTCTTGCGAGAGCTCCGAAGGGGCGACAATAAGTCGCCTATACCGGGGCGGGACAGTGGTGGGTGCTTCAATGATGTGTCTTCAACCCGGTGTCTCATCAGACCGGCGAATCCGTGAAGTCCTAGCTCTGTAAACATTGAAGATGCGCTGCTGTATCTTCTGTATCCAAATATAATTCTAATATTTACCAGTTTTGTATTATAACAATTATTCTAAATCAACATCACACATTAAATCAGAAATATTGCAATAACTACGGATCCAAATTGTAACAACTATGAAAATCCTGTGAAAACCTCTAAAAACTCAAATGTTAGAAAAATGCTAGTAATATTAGTAATCTGTGAACAGTAGACCTCACGTCAAAAAAGTATGTTTCTATTTTTCTCGTATTTAATAAATCGAAACTAAAATTTTCTCTGAAATCATATGATTTCTATGTAGGTAGCAATTTACATACATACCTACCTGCTTAATTATAAATCATATTTATGTTTTATGTAATATTTTTTCAAATAAGGAATTGTACAATTTGTCCAAAGAAACGTCACTATCTCAATGAAAATATTTTTTTTCAAAATTTCTTCAGTAAGACCATAATATTTAAAAAAAACGTGAATAAGAGGTTCCAAATTCCAAATAAACACGACGATTTCACAGTTGAAAGAAGAATCTTTACTTAACCATTGAAACGGCCACCATCTTGGATCGGAAACGGAACGTTCGAAAAAATTTGCACACCGACAAAACGCGCCAAGATCGATTTCAGCAAATTTTATTAAAATCTGCAAAATTTAGATGTGGTGTAGGCAGTAGAAGTAGAAAATTAAACCTGCCCAAAATCTTCTTTCCTAATTATCACCCAACACTTTTTTGAGTTGTTACACTTCGGAACTGAGGTAGCGGTTTGTAAGTTGTACGCACATATCTGTCTGTATGGGACCCCTTCCCCCCAAATTCATTCCTTCTATTTTAGTCACTTGTTGCATTACTCGATGCTCTCGCGAGACTATTTTTCTCGACTTGTTTCTGAATGAATCTACTAGGAAGATAAATCTCACCCGATTAGGTGGGTGCTCGTAACTCGAATATAACGGTGAAACACATTTGTCTGCTTATCTTGATAAGTAGCGTAGCGACGAATTTACAGAACTCACCCTACTATCTACTATCTACCACGAATGTAAATGTATAAACCTCCAAAAATGATAATTGCACTGCGGAAGATTTTAGGTTTCATTCTCATTTAGCCCTCCAAAAATCAGGTGAATTTTGTCGGTTGGTAAAAATATTTCAACTTTGCAATAAAATCCATAATATCAGGAATATTTGTGAACGTATCCGAAAACTAAAAACAGTTTTCGAAAGGGAATGAAATACGCTTTATACATCGAGAAAAAAAAATTTTGAAACATAAAATTTTTGTATGCGAACATAAAATAGTTTCAAAAATCGCTAATCTTAAGTTTTTTTTTCTAAAAAAATTACTGGTCAATCCATAATCCATTGTGAACTTATCCAAAAACTAAAACTTTATAAATCGAAAAAAAAAACATATAATTTTGCATGCAAACAAAAAAAAGTTTTAAAATCGCTCATCTTCCATTTTTATAACAAAAATTACTGATAACGAAATAAATAAAAACACGAACACGTTTTGTTAAACAAATGTATTATAAAGTTATTTTATTTCACTTTTTTTTCGTTCCATGTAAAAATTATAAATGGAAAAGTTTCATAAACTCGAAACTTTGGTTTCATAAAGTTCTACATTTTATTTCTTTTGTGGTTAAGTTTTATATTTTTATATAAAGCGTCGTATTTTCTCTTTCTAGCAACATTTCTCACTGTGATAGTAAGGGAGACACAACGATTTCTATGATACATATATAAAATTGGTTTACGAAAATGAACGAATTGACTTTAAGGTTTAACAAAAACGTAACACAATTTATTTAATTTTTATGGTGGAATAACTTATTGAGTAAAAAACCTCAAATTGTAATGTTTAATCATTTAAGATAATCAATTCCTAAATGCGACCGTATTTCTTTACTGTTTTTTGTGTCACATATTTTCGTTTAGAAAAGTTTTAATTTTCGATGTACACTTGTTACTTTAATTTAAAATTTTTTTTTGCGACCGGTATCGACACGTCCGTATCATTAACGAGCAAACTTAAAACTAACTTAAAAATTCTATACAAGTACACAATTAATTAGGCGGGGGTAGTGGGAGGGGGGAATTTGGTGGAGGGGGAGGACGGTGGGAGGAGTCAAAATTACATGGAAACATCGTTTACGTTAGTTTTAAGTTTGCTCGTTAATGATACGGACGTGTCGAAACCGGTCGCAAATTTTTTTTTTAAATTAAAGTAACAAATGTACATCGAAAATTAAAACTTTTCAAAACAAAATTGTTACATAGTCAGTGCCCAAGAAATACAAAAAAAAATCACTTTTTTTTTTTACATGAGCTCCACACAGGAGGCCTTGAGGAAAATAATTTCCCTAAGGGCCTATGTCATCTTTGAGAATGCTGTGTGGAGGGTTTTTTTTAAGGAAAGGAAGGAGAGGAGAGTTCTGGGAAGGAAAAGGGTTTAAGGGGTGGGTAGGAATCTGGGGTTCAGTATGTCCTGGTCATCCGCCTCCAAGACCTAGACAAACCTCACCCCATAAACCCGGGCACCCCTGCTAAATCACCAAACGTAGCGAACCACTTGGGATGACCTATGGCAGAGATGTTGGTTATCCAATAAAGGTTCCCGGGACGGCGGTACCCATTCCCGCCTCCCAAATACACATACATATTTTCGTTTGAGAATTAATAATCTTCGCATTCATCGATGGCGCTAATTAAAATATTACAGAAAAAAAACACTTTTTACAAGAAGGAATATTTTTTGTTGATGGGTACAAACGGTATTTGAATGCCAATAAATAGTTTTGTCCGTATAAGACACTAATCTTTCAAGAAACGAATGCAATTTCTGTATGGTAGAGGTGATTCAATCTAATATAATAATACCTTAAAGCATAACTAAATATTTGCCATAAATGTTTTTTTCTCAAATGTTGTAATTAGCGCTTTTCTATGAACGAGAAGATCAAATTGTTTTACGTTTTACAAATTGTTTTACGTTTATCGTTACATTAATGCATTCTAATACGCAACTAATCTATTACTTCATCGATTGTTTTTAAACGACTTCAAAAAGGAGGAGGTTCTCAATTCGACTGTATTTTTTTTATTTTTTTTTTTTTACTTTTTTTTTTTTTTTTTTTTAATGTTTGTTACCTCAGAACTTTTGACTGGGTGAACCGATATTGATGATTCTTTTTTTATTTGAAAGCTGGTGCTTCCCGTGTGGTCCCATTTTAATTTGGTCTAGTTCCGACAATGGTATCCATGAGAAAACTATATAAGTCTTAAATTTGCATTAAGTATGTGCGCGATATATGGACGAATAACTCAATATCACGCCAACCGATTTCAATGATTCTTTTGGAAAGGATGTACTTCAAGGGTAATTTGATGAGAGTTTAGTTAGGTTTTGATTATCGGATCCATGACAAATTAACGAAACTCGGCCGAATCTCTTAATTTGATCCTAACGTCGCTATGGTCAAATTATGTCTGTCTCATATGAGCAGCACGTTTAGTAGGTTTATCCATATTCAGACAAATTAGTGAGTATACTTCAGATTCACTAAAAATTAAAAAATAAACAAAAATTTTAACATAACAAAAAAACCACTTCAAAAAATGCACTAAAAAGTAAAAAAATTATTTCGTATTCTTCTACAACTTCATAATCAACTTACTTTTTCTAATCATCAATATGTAGGTACGATTGTTATTTTTGGAGTCGGTGTCAGCAAAGGTACCCGGCCCGACGTGTTCAAAAGTACTTGACAGCTCCCCGCGTCGCCGCGGCCCCGCTCTCGCCTCTCGCCTCGTCAAGTCGCTTGTGCGACACAAGCACATTACACCTATGTTAACTATGTATGTAGTTACAAACCTACCTTGACTTACACCGATTCCAAAAGTAACAATCGTACCTACATATTGATGATTAGAAAAAGTAAGTTGATTATGAAGTTGTAGAAGAATACGAAATTATTTTTTTACTTTTTAGTGCATTTTAATATTTGAAATGCTTGCCTATTAAAAATTTATTTGAGTTTGGTAAGATTAGCATTAGAAATGAAAGAAAAATAATATAAATCGAAAGTCGTATGAAAGAATTGCAATAATTATATGTTCGTCAATGAAACTTGCAATAATTATATGTTCGTCAAAATATAGATTTTTTAACGTTACTGGGAAAAATTTTACACATAAAATAATATATTTCGTTTTTTGGCTTAATCTTTTGTAACCTCCTGTGTATATTCAATTTTGTAGTTAAATATTATATTAAATCAAATATAGCTGTTTAATTCTTACAAATAAATAAACATTGTATAAAATAAAATAATAAAAACACTAAATATTCGTGTTTTACACATAAAACAATATTTTACTCTGGTCCCTTCGAGGGCACTATGCCTAATCACTATTCTATGTGATATTAGGTAATTTTCAATAAAAATAATAATTCTGCATTGCTTTTTACAAGAAACCTAACGTTCGCAAATCAACGCGGACACATTTAGACAGTCAAATGGCATTTATTCGTTCCGATTGTTAAATCTGGCAGAAGTTAATAATGCAGTTTGTCGGTTGGCCCGGCAACACGTTAGCGCCGGAAAATCAACTCGACTTAAACGATTTCCAATCTCTTTCCCCTCCCCCTCTCGTCGCCTCTAAACTATATCCGTTCATCTCTTTCCACCTCGTCTTTCCTTCCCCTCCCAACTCCCCGACCCATTGTATCGCCGGAAAACAGTATTGGAGCAATCAACTGCCGTTGTCTCGAGTCGAGCACTTTCAAAACAAAAGCTTTCAAAGCTGTCACGGCAGTCAAAACTGCAACAATTTCGCCTGTTCGTCTTTTGGTCTGTTGGAGCCTGTTGGCAATTATACAAAAAACGCTGTAAAGGATCACTTCTCTGTCAAAAGTACTTAGATACTTAATTTAAATTGATTGCTTACAATTTTACACATTGAAATGGTAAAATAACGTGATGAATTAGTGCTCACGAAACATATTTGTTTTTTTTTTTTTAATTTGTAAATAATTAATGGAGGAGGTTATTTTCAAACAGTAAAAATGTTTTGAAACTAAGTGTTGATTTTTTGTAATTGTAGGTTATTTATTGACTATGTGAGAAGAAGTATAATATTAATGTAGAAAAATAATGTTATCCGATTCTTATTTAGCAATTTTTTGTTCGTCTTTCAAACCAATATTATTTGATGTATTAACTTTCGTAATATTTGTTATATTATCTTTCATATGGTTAGTCTTATAACCACTATTTACGTCTCGAGCACGAATTTACAATTTATATTATTTCCTTTTTAATTTTTTTTTATAAATACCACAAATTAATCAAATAAAATTTATTTGCCCACGCCGGGGTTCGATCCCGCGACCTTTGGATTGCCAGTCAAGAGGCTTACCCCTATTTCACGCCGGTCGTCGAATAAAATGAATAATGTGAAATTCTTTAATTCTGTCACGGAAAATTTTACAAAGTTCACTGTTTTCCCGTTTTGTAAATGAACTTAGTGAGGGTGCGAAATAATTGCATGCCATGTCAAAAGTTACATTACCAACCCGCAAATAAACCTGTCAAATTATATTCAATTGCATATTCTTTGAGGTTTTATTAGTCCGCTACCGCGGAACATACTCGTTATTAACATACTAGGCTGCGGCGTGAATTCCTTGTCGTAATTTATCACGAGCTTTTCAAATTCGGGTAAAGGTTTGGGCAAATTCCGAGGAAAGTGTATTTAATGGACTTTCCTCTTCCGCTCTTGCATAATGCGACATGCCTCTACCGGG
This sequence comes from Limnephilus marmoratus, assembly GCA_917880885.1. Classification (NCBI taxonomy): domain Eukaryota; kingdom Metazoa; phylum Arthropoda; class Insecta; order Trichoptera; family Limnephilidae; genus Limnephilus; species Limnephilus marmoratus. Next base: position 30,805,381 of record OU862909.1, on the reverse strand, counting down.
TAACTGATCGCCCCTGCAGCGCGATAGGGACCAGGTGACCCTACACTCTAGACTCTAAACTCAGACCCTGCACTGCAGAATTAATATCACGCTAATTACTCCATAATGAACCTGGCCTGAATTTCATACTATTTGCCTTTATAGCCGCCCAGCTTGTGTATTGTGTGGTCTTAGAGGATTAATACGAACCCGCTGTGTTTTGTTTTAATGCTTTGAAACTACACAAATAAAATTAGTTTTTCTAAGAGAACATATGCTGCATATTTTCTCAGAAATAAGTGGGCGTATAAAAGTCACAATCGGGCATTATCCAAAACAACCGTTTTGCAACAACATTGTAGATTTATAATAAACACGTATTTACTGTAATTATCTCCGACCCACTCCTATCCTATAAGAAAACATTGATTTAACTTGCCTAGATTTATTTATTTTTCTTTTTTCTTTCTTATTATTTACTAGCTGACCCGGCTACGCGTTGCTGTGGCTAATAAAACACAACGTCATCTACTGGATGGTTATCCAACCTTTAAAACCACCACCGTCTTTGAGTTTATCGCGAAGAGACAGACAGATGCCGCGAAGGACTTTAATTTATAATACGTAGAGATGGTGTGAAAGATTATAATAATGTGCATGAAATGCTTGGGGTAACTAACGTATTTAAGTTATTAAGGATTAATTCTGTTTCCGTCTAAATAACTTTTCAATTACCGCAATGTACGTGACCATTTTTTTAGAAGATAGAATGGGTATAGTAAGCTATCCGTAAAAGATAGATATATATGCCTTCGCGGACTTTTTTGTAGATTTATAAAAGAGGAATATCCCACCATGCATTATTTTGTTATATCCCAAAAGGATTAGGCAGCGTTTTCGATGAAAGCTACCAGGCGGCTTGACTTTTTCCGACACTTCTAACAATTATCGTTATGTTTCAACCAATTTACATAAATCCTTGACAAATTATATATCTTAACCTTCCTCACGAAACATTCTATCTATTGGTGAAAACCGCATGAAAATCCGTTCAGTAGTTTTCGGGTTTATCGCGAACAGACAGACAGACAGACGACGCGGGGGACTTTAATTTATAATATGTGGAGAGTGGAGATGTAGAGAAGATGTAGAGATAGAGATAGAGATGTAGAGATGTAGAGATTCTTTCTTTTTCTTAGTAAATATCTATTTGTAGATTTTCCATTAATTTTTCATCAACTATTTAAATTATTATTAAACTTGAAATTATATAAATTAATTATGCATGCGTACAGTTAAACAATTGTATATTAAATGTGAGTATTTAAGTTTGTTTAAACCCATTAAATTAAGAACAATAAATTAAACATGTATTTATAGTTTCCTTTAATTGTTCCATAACTAAATGATTCTATTACTAAATAAGTGAACAGAATTCATTAATTAAGCATTCACTTAAACAATTTCCATGAAAATGCCGCAATGCTTTTTAATTACATTCGGTATTTATGAAATGTACACGCAAAGGTGGTGCGCTGTGCCTCGTCATTAATAATTATTACGAAATTTCAGTTTTCTGAAAATGCTGTAAATTCATAAGTCATTACTCAAAACAAGTTAAGTTCGTTTGCGCTTTGGCTTAAAAAGTGCCTTGTGCATTTAGTGCATTAGACTGGAGGTAGCTGTGGTGGGTGCACCAGCCCCACCGGCCCGCCATGCCTCTGCACTGCAGGCTTTAATGGAGGACTCGCCTTTGCTCAGCACTTTGATAGCGACTGTCATTTTCGGGATTACCTTCCTCAGGTTGGTAAAACTTTAAGTGTAGTTGCGGCTGTAGTTGTTGTTATTTGTTTACAAACTTTGGACACGGGCTCCGAGACTCTTTTGAGAAAAGGACACTTTGCGACTGTGGCATTACTGAAAAAACTAATGCGGTCTCGGCGTCGAAAGAAATGTTGAATATTATTTGTGTCACACTTGTGAGCGAGTTTTTGATAAATATCTTTTAGGAGAGGGTAGGTGTATTAGAAAACAGTCGGACAGTTAACAATAAACTTTCGGAGATAAGATAGGGTCAGAGATAAATACCCTTTTTGTTCAAATCTACGAAGGGTTGTTTTCGATAATGCCCGATGACTTCTGTATTGCTACCTATTTGTGTTGAAATATGCAGCATATTTTTCTAAGAAATAACAAGAAAAAAATATCTTATTTGTGTGGTTTCAAAGCATTAGAACAAAAGACAGCGTGGTTCGTATTAATCCTCTAAGACCACACAATACTTTTTAATCGAGATTTAATATTCGTATTTATTTTAATGTTGGAGTTACACACAATATAACCATACGTACTTAATAAAAAAACATGAAAATATGCTTTTATGCCTCACCGTAGAATCAAGTTTGTTATTTTTTATTCTATATATATATATATATTTTTTTTTATTTATTATGGAAAATCAACAGATATTTTACACTTATAATAATAACATTAATAATTGATGTAGCTATTCCAAATTCCTGTAATATTCAAAAAACTGTTTCTGAAAAAATTAGAAAATACACAGATTTAGGAAATGAGATTAAAAGAATTTGGCATTCTCGGACTATAAAAATATTACCATTTGTTATTTCGGCCACTGGCATAATACCTAGGAATCTGATTCAAAATTTAAGCATATTAGATTTGTCAAAGAATTTGTATATAAAAATGCAAAAAGCAGTAATTTTAAATACATGTAGGATTACAAAAGATTTTTTAAATATTTATATTGAGGGATCAGTAGGATTTATAGGTTCAATTAGAAATGCCACAGAGCCGAACCCTCTGATATGAAAATATCTGGAGTCGGTGAATTATATTCCCATTTGGTCTCTAGTGGGTTGACATGTTGTTCTTGTATTGTTTTGTATTTATAATACTTATATAGTGCAATTGCATAACGTGGATTCACTAGATGATCATTTGGGGAAGTGTATGAAAGGGTTTAGTTTTTCCTTCTTTTTTTTTTTTTTTTTGGGGGAAAATTTAACCCGGACATTTAAATCTGGTACATAATATCCAGTAACAGATTTTCACATAATTAAAATTATAATTAAAAAGTTAAACAAAAAAGTAAGGGTCCTGTACCCGTAAGAAGTTAACAAAAATATAACCCTGAAAATTATTTAAAAAAAAAGATATAAAAACACAATATAAACTATAATAATCGGCTTACTAAATTTCAAAACATGAAGTAGTCAAGAGTCAGAAATCTATTCTCACTCCACAACAACAATAATAATAATATGTACATTGTACATACCTACAACTCAGAGTGAATACAATAGTAAGTCGAATCACAAGTATGTAACTGGAAAGGATTCACAGCAATATCATGGTAACTTGCAATACGGTCAAAAAATTATTTAATGTTAGCTATGACATATTTTTTTAAGTTACTTAAATTACATGAGAATATGCCTATATTATTAAAATTCTTATCAAATACATTGCATGTTCTGAATATAAAAGCATTTTGTCTGAGATTAGTAGAACATTTTTGAAGATGAAAAAGTGATTTTTCTCTGGTTCTAACGGATGGGACTCTAAAATTAATCTCAGCCAAAAGAGGCGAACAATCAATAAAACCATTGATATTTTTATGAAGATATATTATATCTGCGGAGTCTCTTCTAATTTTTAATGATTTAAGTCCATAAAGGTCCTGCAAGCTGTTTATGTCATGATAACCAACATTAAACTTGAAATTTAAATGATGGAAAAATTTTCTTTGGATGGCTTCAATGCGTTTAATATAAATATTATATTGAGGATTCCATATTTGAGAAGCGAATTCATGATGACTGCGAACATATGAAAAATACAATATTTTAAGTGTTTGAATGCCCCATCGTGTAGGTAAAATCGTGTAGTAATCTGAGAGTGATCGCCATATTTCACGTGTGTAACACTTATCTTATCTTATCTCCAGTACAACCTCTGTGAAGTCATTCACTGCCCTTAATGATTTTTTTTTAAATCTTTTAAAAAGTTATGTGAATGTTCGACAAGCTTCTACAATGGCATTTTCGTTTTGATATTTAAGGTTCTAACTCACTGCATGTTTTTTGTCAAACCTTCCCCTACATGTATTCTTGCACGTAACCATTAAAGCAATTTAAATTTTATTAAAATATAACACAAAGCTGCGCGTGGCCGCTGCTTCCTGTGTTCGCCATGATTTCTATACCGTCCATGAAATGGTTTTATTCGGCAATATGCGCGAAAGACCAACAACTTTTCGACATCAGAAGTAGCCGTAATGTGGGAGTGGCCCCGCCCCAGCCCACCCTCCTTCACCAAATTATACCTTTGCCCTTACATACATTCTTGTATATAGGTCCCTCCATTACATCGGTAGTTCCTCAAAGGTCGGGGAATGTAGCTCATACTCTCAAAGTAATAAAGCAGAGCCTATACGTTACGCACATATTCATAAACTCGGCAGTGTATTATTAGGTAGAAGCGTTTTCGTATTCTCAGCCATTCTCGTTAACTTTTCTCTTGGGTTTATTATCATAACACATTTTGAAATGCCACTCTTTATTTTAATACAAACTCATTCGACTGAAAAATTCTTCGACGTTATAAAAAACAATATTTTAGCCATCCATAAATAAAAAATTTTACAAAAATATAAATACGCTTCTTCAAACTGTGCAAAAAGTACTTTGTGGCATCATTATTAATATAATGAAAAACAAATAACTTAGTTTACACCACTATGTAATTAACAATATCGACATGTTTCAGTAACAATATTATCTTCATCAGGACAAGTTGATAACTTGACAACTTGTCCTGATGTACTATTATTATTGTTAATTATATGGTGGTGTAAACTAAGTTATTTGTTTTTCATTATATATGAATATTCATTTCACGCGATGATCTCATAGAATAAAATATGGTTTACAAAATTCAAACCTGTATTTCGATTTTTTTATAAAATTATTTCCTGTTATAGCCCAATTAGCCACTTGCATCACATTTTTGAAAAAAAAATCCGGTTTAGGCAAATATTCTAAGACATTCTGTATTTTTTTTAATCGTATTATTGAAACCCTGGCGATTTTTTTTTAAATTTCAATCCGAAAAATCAGGCCATTTTTTATAAACTGGAAAGATGGGATATAATTTTATGGGTGCGAAAAAACGATAATTACATAGTCGAAAATCATTTTAAAAAATTATGTTTTCCACACGAATGGCACAGGAGAATAATGAGGCATACCAAAAATATTACATCTCATAAATATTTTTTTCCTTCATCCATCTTATTGATCATAAATCATTAAAATGTTCAACGTCTATATTACTAAATCCAATGTAATATACTTGTACTTGTAATGTAAATTATAATAATAATAAGAATATTATGAAATTTGATTTTGTTCAAATCAGCACCATTACCGTTATACCTCTAAAACACGTACAAACATCATAAAATGTACGGGGTTCTCTTCATAACATCTGTCAAAAAGTCAAACCAAATGATAAGTTCGCAGAGAACAAACAATAAATCTAGTGAACGTTAAATGTCAAATTCAAAAATTCGCCTGGAATCAAAGTGTTGCCGTATAAAAAAATAAATCAGTGTGGAATTTTACAAAATTAATAGGAACATTTTCGGAGACGGGACATTTTCATGTAGTGACGTCACGATCCCAAATAATGGATTTATTTAAAAAAAAAACTGTACATTTCTAAAAAATTTTACTAACATTTTCGTAATCTTAGTAAAAAAATCTATCCACACGATTTTTTCCAAGTCCTTATGAAATCCATGCAATAAAGAATTTTTTAATGTTCAGACTATCACCATTTTTATTTCTCAGTGAAATTTATTTCTTCTTTCATTTTTATTAACTTCTGTTTAATTTATCGTAATCCTTTTAATATAATTTTGATTTTCTGAACTTTTATGTTTCGAAATGTTAAAGCAATGAATAAAATATGATATCTCTTCTTCAATAATTTTAAATTCGCTTTGTGGCATCTTTTTAAGTAAATTAAAATAGTTATATTTGTTCTAAGTACTATTTTAATTAAAAATTATAATCTTATAGATAGAATTACACAAAAATCCTTTCATTGGGTTAATCAAATATTCGTGTTTTGGCGGCTACCCTTTATGCTTTCTGTTATAAATATTTATCCGTGGATAATACCCAGAGCAAGACTGAAGCCAAACCACTGATGAGCTTAGTATATCGATCAATCTCCTATCAAACACGTCTCCCAATTGGATAAATTTATTAATGTTTCGGAAACAGACGGATGTTAGATTATTATTAGCTGACCGGGCCTTTATAATAACGACTGTTTGAGTTGTCGGATTAAGTCTTGTATTATGTAAATTCGTATCGAATTTATTTTGTTTGCTGTTACAAAAAATTTCACCCTTACTTTGTTCGGTTTTCCTTGTTTGTTTTACGATGGCGGTATAGTTTTAAAGGGCAGGTTATTTGTAAAAAAAGAAGGAAGCCTCCCGGAAAACCGGAAATGAAGTTAAGAAGCTTTTAAAACCTACGACGGTGTTTTGAATTTCACCATACGAAATATTATAAAATACTTGCGTATTTTTGCTTTTTATTATTTCGTTGTGATGCTTACCCACGTAAATATGTTATTATTAATTAAACACTTTTACCTCTTGTCTAAAGAGGGAGAAATTTCACGATATGTAATTTATTGATGAGTGATTTGCTGGCGAAACAGTAAAGGGCTTTCTATGTGACAAATTACCAGAAAATGTCGTAGTCTTCTGTTTACTCAGTTATATTGTTTTTTCGTGCTATGTGTGAATGTTCCTAGTGCTCTTTTTGTAGGTCTCTTAAAACTTATCAATCAACACCATTAGACTAAGCAACGTCAATCCCTGAATGAAATTTAAAATACTCAGATCTTGAAGCATTACTTTACCATGGCCTTATAATTGTTCCAATATAATCTTATATATAAAAGCCTCGTGTCACGGTGTTTGTGGTCGCACTCCTCCGAAACGGCTTGACCGATTTTTATGAAATTTTTTATGTATATTTCATACCGCTGGGTGATTATCCAGAAAAATTACTATTAATTTGACAAATTTTTTTTAGTTGGCATAAAAAAATACCTATAACCCCAAATTTTAACCCTCCTACCCCCACCTTCCCATTTTTTAATCGAGATTTTAGTATTTTTGTTTGAACAAAATTAACCGTCTTTCGTATTTCAAACAGACCGAAATTCATATGTTGTTGAATGACAGATGGCGCTACGTCTGCCTCATCGAACTTTCATCTACACGTGCGCAAGAAATTCTTCACGAGAAGCGTCGCGTGATTATGATATTTCATTCAGCTTCATGTTCTCTCGTGGACAAACCATCGAGCTTATTTGTGTTGGCTAAAGACGGACTGACAAAAAATATCGTACACTCATTGCTCTTCGAAATTCATATTGATTTTCTTTATTTCATTTTCCTACTTTAGTTGGTGTTTTTTGCTTTTATTGGCGGTCATCGTCTACAGCGCTCTATTCCTCTTTCGGTTATAGATAATTTTAACTAACTAACCTAACTTTTTAAAAATTACTTCTTCCTTTCCTAATTCTGTCAAATTTTAAAATTTATTGCTAAATTGGCTTTATTGTAACTTAGTAGTTAGTCAACCCTGATTTATCTGGAATTTTATATTCTCGGCCGAGTTTGCCGGTACCTAATACTGTTGGCATCTTGTTGGGTAGTTGAGGGGGAGGGAGTCGTTAGAGAGGGGAGAGGGTAGTTTCTAAACCCTATTGGATTTCAATCGCTCACTCTGTGCATCCCGTCTGTTGCAGGCAAAGCTGGAGACCAAGGCCCTCAAGGCGAAGAGACCCGGCTTCACTGATGACCGCTATAACGAGACTTCATACTACATCGAAAACGGTAAGTTTGCAAAACTTCTATCTTCATTTTATAATAAACTACCTTACCCGGCGAACTTCGTACCGCCTCAAAATCAATAACTGTTGTGTTAACTTATTAGCTGAATTAAATTCATTTTTTATTAATTTAAAAATTACACAATGAAGCAATTATTGATGCGCAACTGTATCTTTTTTGATTTTCTTACTTTTCCACTTACTTATGGGAATTGCATTTCATTTTCATAATTGTTGTATTTTTCCTTTGGAGGGGTGCAGACATACGTTCACCGTTTGTCCTTTTTTCGACTGTTGACATTTAGTGGGTAAGAAAGAGGGGCAGGATTATATGTTTAAGACAAAAGCAAAACAATCAGCGCATTAACATTTGACGTTTTTGAATTTATGGAATTCACTCACTACTTAAAATTATACTTATCACAATATTCCTGCAGCTCTTTCAAAAGATGAGAATTGGTTCCATTCAAAATGTATGAGGAAAAGAATTTTCTTCATAATTATTTTTTTGTTGAATTTTTGTGAATGTTTTAATAGCTAAGCTGCTATTAGGGGCGGAGACAAATCCAACAAATCAAAGATCATAAAAATCGGTCCAGCTGTTCTCGACTTATAAATGGTGTAAATGACCCGACTTAGTTTTATATATTAAAAAGAAGAAAGATGCAAAATGTACCAACTACTTACTTCTTTCTTCTAGTTCGATCTTGCTTTTATAAGCAAGATAATAAATAATAATGCTTAATACCGTTTAAGAGCGTTTAACCAGCCAGCGGACGAAAATCCACATTTCGTCGAAAGTTGTTCTTCCGATCGTGCAGGGCGGTTACAATGAGAAAGATTAATTATTTTCCGTACCAGCTTTTTAAATTATAACTCAATATCGAATTTATTTCAATCCAAATTAGCTTTAATTTATACCTTCATCCCAAAATGCTGAAAGGCGTGATGATAAAACTATTAAAATAGTGTACTTTTTGTAGTTATTTTTTGATTATAAGTATTTATCATTTTTCAATAATAATCATTTCTAAATTTAATAAGAATGTTAAAAAAATCTGAAATATATTAGTTTGTAAGTGCGCAAATAAATACACAAATGGACCAATTTTCGTCAAGAAACACATGTGCGTACATATTTTTTAATGATTTTATTGAAACTAAAATTAAAATTCTAATACATAACTCTGCTAGATAATGTATTGATTTATTTTACTGCATGATTACATTATTTGAAATGGGTGTGGTATATAATACAAAAACTTTTTTGAAAATTTAACAAATCTGCCAACGACCTATGGAATAACCTTATTAAACTAAAAATTAAAAAAAATTCTAAAAATTTATTACATACGAATGCTAGATAAAAGAACAATCTTTCGAAATTCATTTGTGGAAATTTTTTTGTGGAAAAGAGTCAATACGTCTAAAAACTTTTTTGAAAATGACGTATTTCCGGCATTCTCTGGTAATGTCCTCTTAAAGGTATTTTTCAGGTTTTTGTCAATTTATTTATTATTGTCATCGTTCGAGCATGTGTTATGAAACGTTGAATTTTCACGGATTAGCAGCATTTGCAAGATAGTTACCCCTGTACCCCTGTACCCCTGTACCCCTGTACCCCTGTACCCCTGTACCCCTGTACCCCTGTACACCACGAAGCAATTACTTGTATTGGTTCATGTTTTATAGTCGCATTGTTTTGTATTGCATACTGCTTACCCAAAGATATTCAAATACAGAAAGATATGCTATGGTGTCCGCGCAACTGTCGCCGGACTACGCGCTAATTAGCGTAGTTTTCATACAAAAAGAATTTGTTCATTTCGTTGATTTTTTGAAAATGTGCATTAATATTGGTTAACAATATATTTTGAATAAGGAAAGAATTCGTTCATTTAGTTTAACGTTCGTTTGGTTTATTCGTTAATTACTTGTTCTTTTAGTTTATTTGTCAATTGGTAAACAATATCGGCGACACCCGGAAGCGCAGACCCACATAGTAAAAACAGCAGATAGCACATCTACTTATATTTCAATATCTTTGTGCTTACCCCACCCAATCACGCCGAAATAAAAAAAAAACTTATTCATTTTATATTCATTTTTATTTTTAACTTAATGAGTACAACCTCAAATTGTAATATTTAATTAATGAAGACAGTGTTAGCAAAATTCTATAGAAAATCTGAAACAGAAAAATCAGAAAAAGATACGATCACATTCGGGACTCGAACCCAGGACCTTCGGCTTTCCGGACTGCATCTTTTTTTTTCATGAACTCCACACAGGAGGCCCTGAGGAAAATAATTTCCCTCAGGGCCTAAGTCATCTGGGATGCTGTGTGGAGCGTCTTTTTGAGGAGACGAAGGAATGAACATTGGTCTTGAAGAGACCCATGTTGTAGGAAGGAGGAAACACAGAGGCCGGCAAATCATTCCACAGCCGAGCTGTTGAACGCAAGAACTAGTCGAAGAAACGATTCGTTCTCATGTGACAAATGTCAACCATTGGGCACGCATTTGGCGTGTTTCCCGACTATGCACCGGTGCCGAAGGGATCAATGATGCTAGTTCTTCGGAGCATCTTCCATTGTAAAACCGGTAGAACAAGGATAGCATTCCCACCCGACGCCTGTGCTCTAAAGATTGCAATCCGTCTGTTAAGATGGGAGAATCTATCAAACGGACCGCCCGTTTCTGCACAGAGTCGGGGGTATTTTTCAGGTATTTTGGAGCTCCAGACCAGAGGTGGCTGCCAAATTCAACCGTGGGGCGTACTTGTGATTTGTACAAGGTTAGCAGTTGTGTACTATTAAAGTATCTGCGGGCCCTGTACAGTACGCCCAGTTTTTGGGAGGCTAGCTTTACTCTGGCTTCAATGGAGCCCCCATACCTGAGCTGGTCACTTAGGGTTACACCAAGCATATCAATGGAGGGCCTGTTCGGAAGATTGCTTCCGTTGAAAGAGACTAGATTTTCATTTCGATCCCTTTTGGACGTAATCAGACAAGATTGGGTCTTTGAAACATTAAATTCAACGAGATTATTTTTACCCCAAGAGAAAACACTCTCGAGGTAGCCGTCCATTCTTTGCTTCAAAGCCCTACGAGCTGTTGGAGTTTGTGAGCCCTTTGGGGGCTTGTCAAACAAAAAGCTATCATGAACTGTACTGTCATCCGCATAACAGTGAATTGGTGCACATGACAAAAGGTCGTTGATGTGCAACAAAAACAAAGTTGGAGACAGAACCGATCCCTGCGGGACGCCAGCATTTATCGAGTGTGAGGAAGAGGTGAAACCATCGACTACCGTCTGAATCGACCTCCCCCTCAAGAAGTTGGCAATCCACGTACACAAGGATGCGGGAAGTCCGTAAGAAAGCAGTTTGTTGACAAGTCCTCGGTGCCAAACCCGGTCAAAGGCCTTGGAGATGTCCAGTCCAAACATGCGTCACATACGCGAGAAGATCACCGCACGAGCGGTTCCGCCGGAATCCGTATTGACGGTCGTTGATAATTTTGTTCTTCTCGAGGTATGTGAGCAGTTTGTCGTTGATCACACGTTCCATCACCTTAGACAGAACTGATGTGATCGCTATGGGGCGGTAGTTGGCCGGGTTGGAGCGGTCACCCTTCTTTGGAATAGGATGGATAACCGCTTTTTTCCAACCAGAGGGCACAGAGCCAGTCTTCAGGGACAGTTTAAAAAGCTTCGTCAAAATTGGAGCTAATTCTGCAGCGCACCTCTGCAATACCAGGGCAGGTATTCCGTCGGGCCCACTAGCTTTATTAACATCAAGCCCTCGTAAAACATGGAGTACTTCCCGATGCCGGATCCTCAGCTTTTTCATATGAAAACCGCAGTGAGGAACCGACGTCGGGACAGCACCTTGGTCATCGAGGGTTGAGTTATCCGCAAACATTTTACCTAGTAAGTTAGCCTTGACTTGAACTATACCAACTGAGCTAAAGTGTACTTACCCGATTCGGTCATCTTTAACTGTATCATATTTCGACTAAGAACTACCAACATTATCTTCATTTTCTTAACGCATATTTCTTTGACCTTTATCTTTATAATATGATTGCAAGATTCATCCAGATCTAAATGCTATCTAGATAGTGTCTTGGATAAATTTATCAATTTTTATTTAATACGCGACATCCATTGACTTGTCTGCAAGTCTATGATGAATATTTATTTTTATTTTTAACTTAATGAGAAAAACCTCAAATTGTAATATTAAAATTATCAAAAAGCTTTTGATAGTGTCCCGCACTCGTGGCTGATCAAAATATTAAAAATATATAAAGTTAACCCAATTATAATTAGCTTTTTGAAAAATATTATGTCCTTTTGGAATACAGATTTGCTAGTTAATTTAAAAGGTAAGAAAATAGTAGTACCGGGCATTTCAATAAAAAGAGGGATTTTTCAAGGAGACTCATTGAGCCCTCTTTGGTTTTGCTTAGCATTGAATCCCCTTTCTAAAATGTTAATTAAAAGCAAGTTTGGAATAAAAATTAAGGGTAATACAAGAGAGAGTAGTATAGTTTCACATCTATTATATATGGATGATATAAAATTATTTTCAAATTTAGAGAAAATGATTAAGGTAGTTAAAATTTTTTCAGATGATATTAAAATGACTTTTGGTTTAGATAAATGTAAAACTATCCATATAGAGAAAGGCAAAATTGTAGATGGAGACGAGGGTATATTTAGAAATTTCAAAATTCAAAGTATGAAAGGGGATGAGGTTTATAAATATTTAGGATACCCGCAATCGAATAGATTAGATCACACTAGTATTAAAAATGATATTAGGATTAAATTTCAAACTAGGATCAGAAAAATTTTAAAATGCAATCTATCTGCTAAAAATTTAGTAAAAGCAATAAATACTTGGGCAATACCTCTACTAACGTACTCATTTGGCATAATTAAATGGTCCAATACAGATTTAGATAGTTTAGAACGATTAATTAGAACTACGTTAACAAAATTTAATTGCCATCATCCAAATTCAGCTATAGAACGAATTAATTTACCTAGAAATTTAGGAGGTAGAGGTGTAGTCAAAATAACATCTTTGAAACACAATCAGGTAGAAATGCTTAGAAATTTTTTCCATAGGAAAGCTAATAGCTCAGAAATGCACAAAATAATTTGCAAGGCAGATAGAAATATTACACCTTTAAATTTATATGACGAGAATGCCAACATTCTTATAAATACTAACCAGGAATTATTAGATTCCTGGTCAAATAAAATTATTCACGCAAAACACTTCAATTATCTCAACCAAACGTATGTTGACAAACTTTCGTCAAACAAATGGTTGAGTATTGGAGAGTTGAGCGCAGAAATAGAAGGATTTATGCTTGCAATGCAAGATAGAGTCATTAATACTAAAAATTATAGAAAGCATATAATCAAAGATATAAATCAAATTGATGATTTATGTAGAAAATGTTTGGCTTTTCCCGAAACTATAGAACATATTATATCGGGATGTTCTATATTAGCGCCTTCCGAGTATACATTTAGGCACAATCAGGTTTTAAAAATAATTCACCAAAGTTTGGTAATTAAACATAACTTGATTGATTGCCGTAATGTAGTACCTTATTATGAATATGAACCAAATTCATTTATAGAAAATGAATTTTATAAAATATATTATGATAAAACTATACTAACAGACAGAACAATTAGTCATAATAGACCTGATATAGTTTTACATGACAAAATTAAAAAAATAACTTATATCATTGATGTAGCTATTCCAAATTCCTGTAATATTCAAAAAACTGTTTCTGAAAAAATTAGAAAATACACAGATTTAGGAAATGAGATTAAAAGAATTTGGCATTCTCGGACTATAAAAATATTACCATTTGTTATTTCGGCCACTGGCATAATACCTAGGAATCTGATTCAAAATTTAAACATATTAGATTTGTCAAAGAATTTGTATATAAAAATGCAAAAAGCAGTAATTTTAAATACATGTAGGATTACAAAAGATTTTTTAAATATTTATATTGAGGGATCAGTAGGATTTATAGGTTCAATTAGAAATGCCACAGAGCCGAACCCTCTGATATGAAAATATCTGGAGTCGGTGAATTATATTCCCATTTGGTCTCTAGTAGGTTGACATGTTGTTCTTGTATTGTTTTGTATTTATAATACTTATATAGTGCAATTGCATAACGTGGATTCACTAGATGATCATTTGGGGAAGTGTATGAAAGGGTTTAGTTTTTCCTTCTTTTTTTTTTTTTTTTTTTTTTTTTTTTTTTTTTTTTTTTTTTTTTTTTTTTTTTTTTTTTTTTTTTTTTTTTTTTTTTTTTTTTTTTTTGGGGAAAATTTAACCCGGACATTTAAATCTGGTGCGTAAATGAAGACAATATTAGCGAAGTTGATAGATGACCTGGGTTCGAGACCCAGATGTGACCGTATCGTTTTCTGATTTTTCTGTTTCAGATTTTCGATTGGGTTTCGCTAATATTATCTTCATTAATTACATTTTGTGTTCATTCATCTTGTTTTTAATTGCTGTAATATCTAAAAATTATGTAAATATTTTAACATTTTTACAACGACTTTGTTTAATATCATAGATTTTTTTAAATTTATTTATTTATCTATATAAGGAATGTTTACATTACATTATTCAATGCCTGTCTCACTAGGGTAAACCTGTGTTGAGACAGGTTTAGAGGTACATAAATGAGTATCATACAAGAATATTTAATTATAATATAAGAATATTTAAGGTAAGATACATACTGATTTATACAATTCAAACAGAAAGATGATTTAAATTGAGGGTTAATACCATAAAGAGAGCATTATATAGGTGAAGGAAGAGATGAATAAAGTAGTAAATCCTGTCGAATCTATATAGGGAGTTATATTATACATATAGGATTTTACTATTTTAATTTCTTTAATAATGGTAAGGACATACGTGAGATGGTAATTCTGTCTATTTGTAATCTATTTTCCAGATGTTAGCAGTTGTGTGACGTCCAATACTTATAATCCATTTCTTTATATCTTGAATCAATTATTCCGAAGTATGTACGTTTTATTTTCTCGGTGTTAGTATCTTGGTTGGTATATTGGTTAGAACCTTGTATGGATATAGGGTCGTAGCTATCCCGCACTTTACGAACCTATGGAAAGCTAACTCCCCTTTCCTGAAAGTTAGATGTAATTAAAGCTTCATAAAAACAAATTTCGAGTTCATTACACTTAATGAACTGCTTTTAACCCTGCCGTCTCTATAATTACACGTTTAATATCATTTGAATTTATAATCCACGTAACATTTCGAGTTGCCATTCATGGTTTACAAAATAAGCTTAGAAAATGTTGTCTCCTGGTCTTGAAAACGAGCCTTAAAGTTAAATGGGAATATTAAAGTGTTTTTCGCGAGAGTTTAACTCCAGTCTTTAAAATATTGAATACGTAACATCTCCCAGGGATCGAGCAGAGCAGCCTGACTAGTCGACGACACGTAGACGTGACGTAGACCATGTTAATAAGTAGCGCAATACGAGAATTCGTAAAACATTCATAACAACACCAATATCTCGTAATATTCTTATTCAAGCACGTTTTTTGAATTTTTTTATCTTGGCTAAAATTTACCTTTTCTTTTGTGTTCTTATGTATATATTCTTTTTTAGCATATTACTTTGATCGTGTTACAAACCCTCTTAATAAGAAATCAGGGAATATTTCATAAATTGATTATGGGCTTCGTATTCATTGAACATTCGATTTATTCATTCGTGGGTTGATACTCCGAAATGCGAGAGGCCCCAACTCCCCCACAGTCCCAAGTAGTCCGGAGAAGGCAGTAGGATATTAAATCAGCGTCTACCCGGAGATACAAATCGCTATCAGGTGTGCCGAATCCTGTTTACTGACCTGGACCTAATTAACTTACAAACACATTTGTTTTCGCTTTAGATTCCCCAAAGCGAATATGAGAATAGGATAAGGCTCTGTTATGTATACCTACGCGTATTAGGAACGTAGATCTACCGCGTATTATGAACCTTGGTCTTCTGGCAATAATAATTACAATAGTCTCTTCTCGATGTTTTTTTTTTCATCTTCGTGTCTTTGTCTTTTTAAAAAATAGATTTTAAATAACTTTAATATCACAAGTTCAACATTCCTTCCCTTTAGACTCCGAAATATACAATTCTTGTACCAAAATCAACGCCTCTAATTATTGATACCTTTCTTCTTTGTCCAGAATGTGGAAGTCAAAATGATTTTATCAGTCGCAAATAATTGTTGTTTTTTTCTACTCTAAATTCATGGAATTTGTTGAAACCTTATTCAGGCAATTGACTTGCCTTTGTCTTTGTTAAGTACGTAATTACATTTTTGTCTTACTTTTTGTCATTGGAATTCACGCCAATGTGCTCAGTTTTCGCAGTAATCTGTTGTTTTTCGCTTTGTATTGTTAATGAATAATTTACCATAAGAAGGTATATTTGAACGTCGTGCAAGAGCTTATAGTGAATTTCCTCCCATTATTCCCTCTTGGGAAAGTTCACTATGATGACATAATCTCTGTTTAGCTAGTTTATCTAGATCTTAATTCTCGATTGCTTCCTATACTTGTCCCTTTTCTGATTTCTCTCTCTCACTTCCTGCGACCTCACAGCATTCTGCAAATAGGAAATGTTGAAAATACACTTGCTCTGCACAATTATTGCTACTCTTTTGTCATACATCTCAGTTTGAAATAAATATGTAAACATTCAAATTCGCTAAGAATTTACTAGTTTTAATAAAAGAAATATCCAAATTTAAATGTCTTAAATATTGAATAATGTTTCCCTCTTATCTGCCCGTTTGTAAGTTATTTACCTTTTTTGAATGGATTTCCATGGTAATTTTTCTCCATTTTTATCAGAGCAAAGTAGTGGATGTTATGCAATAAAGATTTGGATCGTAGGCTTCATTACCTTTTTGGGCCCGAAAGCCTCAGTAAGCGTGCCAACCATTTGTTGAAAGTGTCGGGAGATTTATGTTAGCGATAAAGAGTTTAACAAGCTTTTTCTACGACTGTATCGTGACCCCAGCTATCGTATTCCACCTGGATAATGAACATTATCGCATACTTCCTGAAATATCTTTCATTATTCATTTGTCACATACTCTGTGTGGCGTTCTTTGGATGTGTCCGTCTTTAAGTCACGTAGCAAAATGGTAAACTGTTTCATGTTTTTAGGGTTCATTTCTTTTTTCTTCCATTTCTAGAAGCATTTTTTTTATTATAATGGCAGAGATCTCGAACTGCTGAATTACTTTTTATAGCGACACTGGTAGTTATTTATTTATCCCAGATTTGCCCGAGTTTCAAGACTCGTGCAAAAATATTTCCTGACAATTTGACGTCAATTTTTATTATCTGTATTTTAAACGACCGACCGACCTCCGTAGTCCAGTGGGTAAGACTCTTGACTCACAATCCGGAGGTTCGAACCCGGCATGCGCAAATAAATTTTATTTGATTAATTTGTGTTATTTCACAATTAATTAATTTAAAATAATATTTAGTATATTTGCGGCATGTTCCAGAGTGGAAGATACTATCAGTATCGCCCTGGTGTAAGACCACCATTCAAAATTGAAACGTTGCTTGAAATGGCTTTAGCCATGTTTGGTGACCAGATCTGAATAGCCAGGTACTTCCCAACCTTCCTCTTCCCCACCTCCTTCCTTCCCCTCCCCACTACCCTCAGCCTCACAACATACCCCAATTGGGGATGCCATAGTCTCACTGGCTCCAGGCGGGAGCAGTTGAGATTCTTGTGCGGTATTCACTGTAAAAAAAAAAAAATAAATAACTCCATAGCTCCTGTTAGAATTGAACTAACTAACTAACCATCACGGCGCGTCGGTCCCCGCTGGGGAAAGCATAGAAGATGGACCGCCAAACAACTTTGTCTTGGCACATACTTCTTGCCTCATTTATATCCATACTCATAGATACCTTTTTTATTTTTCTTTATGTTGACACTACCCGAATCAAGTATTTGGGTCACTTAATCGTGCCATGTCTTCTTCGGGCGTCCCCGAGGTCTTCACATTCGCATAATATATTCTCCTTACACTCCTTTCTTCCTTCATTCTCTTACATGCCCAAACCATCTTCTTGATATATTACTATTACGCTGACATCAGCCTTGCATTCTTTGTTTCACATTTTAACATAATCATGCATGGTTTTACCACGCATACGCCTCAGAGATTTCATTTCTACGGCACCCAGTCTACTTTCCTTCTTCCTCTGCCAGTTCCTCAACGCAACGCATCACCACTCTGTAAAACCACCGTTCATTCTAACACAAGCAAAGCTTCCTTTATACAGAGGCGCGTTTGCCTGAATGAGATTCGTATTCACTTCATGCTTGGATAACACCTTACATAGCTTTGATGGAAGTGGCTTGAGCTTAAAATACTTGCGTTGACTTATTAATTCCACACAGAAAAAACTGCAAACTTTAGTGATACCGGGCGGAAAACACAGATTTCGACTTCATAGTAAAGATATCCTACGAAGCGAAATAATGGGCAATTTCCTTAGCTCATCTTTAAAATAAATATTTTCAATATAATATTAAAGATTTTAATTTGTTTTGAAATGCTTTTGCCTTCTAAATTAGTTTTGTACAGACGCTAAATATAAACCTCTGCAAAAAGAGTAAACTTTGTAGGTATTCTCTGAATCCACCCCTCCTCGGTCTGAGGGTGATACCAAGTTAGTTCAGCGTAAAATGATAATATGTTGCGTTACCCTTAAAGAGCCTCTAAGCCCCATCAGTACCAAAACTTCATCTTGAATAGTTTAATGACTGGATCTAAATTCTAAGTTTCTCCAACCCTCGAGTAAAGTATGCTCCCCGCTACGGCGTAGAGGAGGGGCTACGCTACGCTAGCCGTAACCGGTCAATCAAGTTGGTAATTCGGTCTTATATTAATGCAATACGGGCTATTTAGCTTCCAGTATAGCTTCTTTCATGTTATATTAAACCAAATAAAAAGTTTTATCTCAGTTCCCGGAATTAGGGCGAAATCTACCAACCTCAATATTTTAGTTTGCATGATTACCGCTTTGCGGAATTTCGAATGGAAGGTAATTGAAACGTCGAATTTTAAAAATTAATTAATTAATTTTCATAATTAACCTGAAAGTTCTTGAACAAGGTCATATTATTAAATTAACCATTTTATACATACTATAATGTTTTTACTCATACTTAGATATTCTCATCTCCTTACCCTCCATAAATTGGTAAAATCAGAGTCCCACTGGTTCCGGGCAGTTGGGCCTTTTATAAGGTCATATTTGAAAGCAATAACATTTATTCATAAATATCTAATTTTTTTGTATGAATACCGCACAAGAATACCAACTGCTCCCAACCGCTTGGGGCCACTGAGACGTTATGAGGTATTGGAGAGAGAAGAGGAAGGTGGGGAACTACCTGGCTATTCAGATATGGTCACCAAACACGGCTAAAGCCATTTCAAGCAATGTTTCAATTCGATACTGAGAGTATCTTCCACTCCGAAACGTGCCTCAAATATACCTACCTTATATTATTTAATTGTGAAATAACACAATTCAATCAATCAAAATTTACTTTCGCAAATCGGGATTTGAAAGTCGGGATTGCTAGTCGAGAGCCTTACCCCTCTACCGCGGAGGAAAGTCCTAAAGGTTTTTAGAATTCACGTAGATCTGTGACATCCCAATGTAGGGTTTATCGTAAGACTGAAAGATGTGACGATGGAATGTAGATGAGATAGAGGAAGGTTCAGAGGTATCTGTCTATTCAGATCTGATCATTAAACACGGATAATACCATTTCAACCAATCTTCCCAGCCCGTTTAGTGGTATTTTACCGGGGCGATACTAGGAACGTCTGTTATCACAAATAAATCTGTATGCTAGTTATTTTAAAGTATTATAATATATCCTGAGGCAAAATGGATTATCATTATAAATGTCTTATTTATTATACAGATCGTTGACGAGTAATATTAGTTACGAGTAACTCTGTTTTCATGTTACATATATGACAAACGGTGTAATGCGTATTCATCACATTAATTGTATAGCCAAACCGACTCGACGTGTAACGAGGCGTCGTAATTTACTCGCAAATATATTGAATTTCGAATTGAATAACTTCAATATTTGTTCAAAATTTACTACCAAGGTTGAGCAATTTATTATACCTACATTTACACGCGAGAAACCATCCATACTAATTTCATTTTATTTGCTACAGAATAAGAAGCGTATTCAAATTCCTAGTTTCGTATTCGAGACATTATGGTGCTAGCTCTTTTGTTACATGAAAACGTGTACATAATATCCTACCCGGAAAATCTGATGCATGATGTAATTAGCTTGAAAAGGCGTATGAATTTAACGTCCTTTTTAAAGCACGAAAACATGTTAAATCTTACCTACTCTTCTGTTAAGGCAGGCAAACTGCTGATCGCTACGTTATGACCTCTCCCTCTTTCTCATAAACGATACGTTTAACGAGAAGAGAACTTATAACGAAGCTCTCAGAGGCAGGACCATACCTACAGAACTTTTTCTGCTTGACCAGACTTAATGACACGTTCTTGTATTGTAATCAGGGACATCAGGGAATTTTTAAAATAATTAATTCTTTGCTAGTTTTCATTATTTAAATCGCACGGAAAATTGAAGTACTTTTTTGAATAACTCATTAAGAGTCCCAACTGTTCCCAACCGTCCGGAGACAGTAGATCTATGGCATCCTCAATTGGAGTATGTTGTGAGGCTGAAGGTTATGGGAAGTGAAGAGGACGGTGAAGAAGTACCTTGCTTTTCAGATTTGGTCACCAAACACGGCTAAAGCCATTTCGAGCAACGTTTCGATTCTGAATGCTTTTTTTTTTACATGAGCTCCACACAGGAGGCCCTGAGGAAAATAATTTCCCTCAGGGCCTATGTCATCTTTGGGGATGCTGTGTGGGGGTTTTTTTTAGGGAAAGGAAGGAGAGGAGAGTTCTGGGAAGGAAAAGTGTTTAACGGATGGGTAGGAATCTGGGGTTTAGTGTGTCCTGGACATCCGCCTCCAAGACCTAGACAAACCTCACCCCATGAACCCGGGCACCCCTGCTAAATCACCAAACGTAGCGAACCACTTGGGGTGACCTATGGCAGAGGTGTTGGTTATCCAATAAAGGTTCCCGGGGCGGCGGTACCCATTCCCGCCTCCCAAATTTCAATGGTCTTACACCATTCCAGCACGATGCTGAGATTATTTTCCATTCTGGAACGTGCCTTATATTCTTTTAAATGATTAAATTTGTGAGAAAACACAATTTAATCAAATAAAATCTTGCGCACGCCGGGATTTGAATCCGCATCCTTCGGGAAATACGAATATGGGAAAGTACATACATAGCTGTCTATTCAGACTTGGTCGCCAAAAACCATTTCATATATGACTGAAATGGTATCGATTACTTCGCCAGGGCCTTACTGAAAGTGTCTAACCCCCGGCAACGTATGTAGGTACTTAGTAATTAGTTAGCTGTATATTATTTTTAATGAATTAATTGTGAAAAAATAAATTAATTAAAAAATATATGCTAGCGCACGCCGGGATTTGAACCCTTGATTTGAAACTTCTGGATTCGTAGTAGAGGATCTTAACCACTCGACCACAGAAGCCGTAGAAGGCTATAGAAGCATGTATTAATTATGCCAAGCCTAAAAAACGCCGTGATATTAAGTAATTCCCCTATTTTCCGCCATTTGCCGTTGGGGCCGTGTAATCACGTAACAATAAATCGTTCACCCTATATTTTGCATCATTTCTTTCGGGATTGAAATTTCACTAAATTCTGTGGTTCATTAAAATGTCGGATTTTCCGATGAAGGTTATCTTTCAGGCGTAAATTACCGTTGTGTTTATAACCGTTAATTCTCTTCACACCTGCTTTGCAATAAAATGTATTTATTTATACAACTTTATAATAAAGTTCGCGGAATTCGGTAAATGTTTGTGATTCAAAAATAAAATAAACAAAAATTTTAACAAAACAAAAAAACGACTTCAAAAATGCACTAAAAAGTAAAAAAAATAATTTCGTATTCTTCTACAACTTCATAATCGACTTACTTTTTCTACTCATCAATATGTAGGTACGATTGTCATTTTTGGAATCGGTGTCAGTCATGGTAGGTTTGTAACTACATACATAGTTATAGGTGAGATGTGCTTGTGTCGCACAAGCGACTTGACGAGGCGAGAGCAGGGCCGCGGCGTGAGGGGAGCTGTCAAGTAAACACGCCGCGCCGGGCCGGGTACCTTTGCTGACACCGACTCCAAAAATAACAATCGTACCTACATATTGATGAGTAGAAAAAGTAAGTCGATTATGAAGTTGTAGAAGAATACGAAATTATTTTTTTTACTTTTTAGTGCATTTTTGAAGTCGTTTTTTTGTTTTGTTAAAAATTTTGTTTATTTTTTGATTTTTAGTGAATCTGAAGTACACTAATTTGTCTGAATATGGGTAGATCTACTAAACGTGCTGCTCATATGAGACATACATAATTTTACCATAACGACATTAGGGTCAAATTAAGAGATTCGGCCGAGTTTCGTTAATTTGCTCCTAAGAATTGAAAAGTTCCGTTACTTTGTCATGGATCCGATAATCAGAACCTAACCAAACTCTCATCAATCTATCCTTGAAGTACATCCTTTCCAATAAAAAAAGAATCATTGAAATCGGTTAGCCTGATATTGAGTTATTCGTCCATTTGTCGCGCACATACTTTATGCAAATTTAAGACTTATATGGTTTTCTCATGGATGCCATTGTTAGAACTAGATCAAATTAAAATGGGACCACATGGGAAGCACCAGCTTTCAAATAAAAAAAGAATCATCAATATCGGTTCACCCAGTCGAAAGTTCTGAGTTAACAAACATAAAAAAAAAAAAAAAAATACAGTCGAATTGAGAACCTCCTCCTTTTTGAAGTCGTTTAAAAAAGCATTTGTTCTTTAACGCGCACGTTTTAATATCCGGCTTCAAACAATGTATTTATTAAATTACATCAACAAACTTATTATACGACCTCCGTAGTCCAGTGGGTAAGACTCTTGACTCACAATCCGGAGGTCGCGGGTTCGAACCCGGCATGCGCAAATAAATTTTATTTGATTAATTTGTGTTATTTCACAATTAATTCATTTAAAATAATATATAGTATATTTGCGGCATGTTCCAGAGTGGAAGATACTATCAGTATCGCCCTGGTGTAAGACCACCATTCAGAATTGAAACGTTGCTTGAAAATGGCTTTAGCCGTGTTTAGTGACCAGATCTGAATAGCCAGGTACTTCCCAACCTTCCTCTTCCCCACCTCCTTCCCCTCCTCACTATCTTCAGCCTCACAACATACCCCAATTGGGGATGCCATAGTCTCACTGGCTCCAGACGGGAGCAGTTGAGATTCTTGTGCGGTATTCACTGTAAAAAAAAAAAAAAAAAATACTATCTCTACCTATTATGTCAATGCATTTTAGTAATTAAATTTATGGTTCATAGAAATATTATAAACTCTTACATCCTGTAATATTATTAATTTATTTTAAAAACTTTTTTCTTTTCATCAGTTCAAAATTTTTAATGGTTCCAACCTACAAGGGTGGGGAAGGAATGGGCAATTCTTACTATATTATTACAGATTTTCTTAATTTTTTTGATTTATTAGAAATTATGTTTATTTCCAACGATATGTAGATATCTTCTCAACTTGAAATAAATCTTACTTATTGCAGTTATTACTCAACTACCAACATTTTCAATATACCTCATCTTTATGTTAAGTTATTTACATATGTAATATAAATATATTTTGTCATCCTTGCAATATTGAAGTTATTATTTACAGGATCACATTTTTGCATTGTTACTACACATGTAACTTCTGTTTTCTACTCCTTGCTGTTTTTTACGAGTATTTTATGTTATGTAAAAGTTACCTATACTCTGTTATTACATGTTAAATCCGAAAGGCGTTAATATTACAAAAAAAAAATATGGCGCTTTGTCAAGTCATTTTTAGGTTTGGGAGTTAAGACGATCCCTTAGTTCGGGACCCATTCGAAATTGGGCGGAGCAAGTGATTTTCGCGTTGACCAATCAATAGCCAACAACGGTGTTTTTTTATAGAACAAAGTCATGCGAACAGCAAAGCACCTCTATATGGCCTGAATTCCGGGCGACTACTGACTGGGACAATACAACGCGCTTTCATTCCTTCTGTGAATCGCACAAGGGTGAAATTTGTGGTTGGGTAACGCCTTTTTTAATTTCCTGTAAAAGAACGTCGCTTAAGTTCATGTTTTTTTTTGTGAAGTTCATACATAAATATCTATAATTTTTTTGCGATTATTATAAAAGAAACTGAATGTGCCACATTATACAATAAAACCATATCCGAAAAGGGGTTTAAAAGTAGGAGAGTTTGCACTTGAAAGTGTTTTTTATAGACCTAATACTTTATTTTTTCTAGGCTTATTAAAAGACTTATATAAAAAAAAAATACCTATATTTTTAAGGGCCAAGATATGTTCTACACGCAGTATTTAATTGAAGCATATATAATACTTCTGAGCGATTAAATTTTCAAAGCAAAAATACATGATTTTGTATGATTTTGAAATATTTCGCATGGATTCATCTTAAGTGTATGAAGCTTTAAGCTCACTAGCTCTTAATTATTATATTTGGTTTAGGTAATGTAGAATTTCAGCCTTCATGACACCAGAGCACACTGTTCATTTTTTTCCTGTGTCATTCAAAAATATTTTCTTTTTTTTCATTGAGCCTAGCTCCTGAAGTCTTATTTTAACTCGACTGTTTGGCATTTCATCTGTCTGTAAATATGTTTGTCATGTTCCGTTTCCGGTTTCAAGATGGTGTCCGTTTTAACGGTTCAGTGAAAATTATATTTCAAATGTGATAGTAGTTTTAATTTATTACTTAGGTAGGTAGATATTTAACCCGTCTGCTTGTTTAGGAATAAATACATCCTAAAACACGTTATCGCGTTATACTTTCGTAAGACCAAAAACGTCCCGAGCGACCTTACATTTTAAAAGCTATATATCTCTCTTCCTCTCATTTATTCATGCGTTTTTTTTTTCTTTTAAACAGAAAGAGAACGAAGTAATGTTTCTTATTGTCTGTGAAATATGAAGGCTATCTTGCATAGATACTTTACAATCTCGATCCAAAGTGACGGTTTCTTATTTTTCGCGCGAAACTGAGGCTTCCGGATTGTGAGGTGCGAATATATTGAACCAAGATGACTGGTTAAGTACTTTTGTGATTTCGTGGGAAATTTTATGTTTTTATTTAAAATAAGATAAAATTAGAAACATACTTTTTGGACGCGAGGTCCACTGTTCACACAACTACTAGTTTTAGATTAATTTAACTTTGCTTGTTTGAATAATAAACATAAAATAGCTGTGTTTATCTCGGTTCATAATTAAATTAATTCCGATTCGAAAAACACTGTTACGACCAAATCAACAAACTGCTCTATTCATTAAGCTTATCTTTTTGTTATTAAAGTCCACTATGGCCAATTTGGGAATTTATTTTGATTAAACTTCGTCCGTATGAAGCTAGTGTTGATTACATTTCATAGCCAGCGCAGAGCAGCCTCGGTTAGTGTGTATGATGCGGACAATCGGCTTATTATGAATTTCAATTAGCCATCACTATCGAGATATCGATATCCACTATTGGTGCGATGCCCCTCCGACTATTCATTTGCTATTATTCTCGAATATGTTCGATATGCAAATCTATGCATTATATTACTCATTTAAAATTTTGATAGCAGTTTATGATTGATTTTAGTAAAACCATAAAAATGGCGGGTAGATTTTTAAAGGATTTCTAGCTGCATAAAATTCACTATTTAAATTCTGAATGTTGGTCTGTCACCGTAGCGATACTGAGAGTACCTAATATACCAGTTTTTGAGAAATAACAGGCATTTTTAAATATTTGCGCAATTTCTTGTGTTTCTTGGACATTAACTACGTAACAATTTTTAGATATTTTGTTTTGAAGAGTTTTAATTTTCAATATACATTACTTTGGTTGCGACACATCCGTGTCATTTACGAGCAAACTTAAAACTAACTTAAAAATTCTATACAAATACAATAGTTAATTAGACGGGGGAGTGAGAGGGGTGATTTTTGGTGACAAATAAATGGAACATTTCTGAACGTATCCGATTACTAAAAATAGTTTTTGAAAGGTGATGAAATATGCTTTCAGATTTTATAAATCAAAATAATCATATAATTTTTTAAATATAAAAATTTGGATGCAAACATAAAAAAGTTTTAAAAATGGCTCACCTTTCGTTTTTTAACTTATACCCATTTTATTACACAAATGTATTGTCACCTCACTTTTTTGGCATCCTATTTAAAAATAATTAATTAAAAATTCCCAATTTCACAAATATTTAAAACTGCGGTTTTTGAGGTGTATATCAAATTCATTCTGGAAGTTTAAGTAAAATTAAAATTGAACCAAGTTACAGACTTTTTGATATGTACGAGTATTTCAGAGAATTTAAAAGTTTAAGGTAAAAAGATTTTTGTCACTGGAAACCATTTATTGGATAACCAACACCTCTACCATAGATCACCCCAAGTGGTTCTCGCAGGGGTGCCCGGGTTCGCGGTGTGAGATTTGTCTAGGTCTTAGCGACGTATGACCTAAATACAATGAACCCCAGATTCCTACCCATCCCTCATACATTTTTCCTTTCCAGAACTTCCTTACATTCCTTTCCTTAAAAAGAACCTCCACACAGCATCCCAAAGAATTTGTAGATCAATCATTTTTATAGTATTGCTTGAGTTGGCAGACCACAAAGGGTTGTTAACTACATTTTTAGGGCTGGCCCGTAACTTATTCTGTGTAGTGCGTATGTAAATCAAAAAGCTTTCAACTGAGATTTCATTTCATTTTATTTTCGAAAAATTATTACTTATTTGGCAAAATCCAAGTAAGCCTGGGATTTTGGCTGACCTAAAAGAACCTCTGTTATGATAGCAAAGCCGACAGAAGCCACGTATTGTATTTATACCATTACATCGCTGTACACATATTGGAAAAGGGTATAATCCGTTTTTGACCCACATGGATGCTGTTGTTACCAGTTGTTTTTTGTTTAATGCTTTTTAATTTTTTACGCCTACAAAACCTAATTAAATTTTTAAACGCGGGATAATGTATATATAAAGTATGATTTGTCAAACTTGTCTGGCACTGTTCAAATTATTATAATGCCGTTTTTATCATTTGTATGCCTTTTTTCCTCTTAAAAGTAAAGGTGAACTTTAATTTTTCGAAAAAAAATTCTTCTGACAGGTTTTCACTTGGCATTATTTATTTTATTAAAAGACAAATAACTTTGTTTGCATCACTCTATTTTATACACATGTTTCGTGAACAATGTTCTCATCATCAGGAGTAAATGTACGCATAACAGGGGAAGGGGTAGAAAGAAGGGGAAGGGGTAAGAGTGGAGGAAGGTTATTGGAATTAGGCATAACAATATCATTAGCAGGGAAAGACCGGTGAAGTGGGAAAATATTCAGATAAACATTTACTTTGGTTTTGTAAACGTGGGTTGCAGTTGGAATAAATACTTTTTTTTTATTCACGCCTTAAAGGCTTTTGCAGTGATACATGATTATAGATACATAAGTTATTCAGGAGTACAATTATAATCGTGTAGTATATAACATTATAAACTGAACATTAAGATGAAGCCATACTAAATAATGCAAAATCATATGTTTTTGTTTTGAAAATTTGATGGCTTAGAAGTATTATAGATGCTTCAATTAAATACTGCGTATAGAACACACCTTGGCCCTTAAAAATATCGGTAATTTTTTTTATAAGTCTTTTAATAAGCCTATAAAAAAATAAAGTATAAGGTCTAT
This sequence comes from Limnephilus marmoratus, assembly GCA_917880885.1. Lineage (NCBI taxonomy): Eukaryota > Metazoa > Arthropoda > Insecta > Trichoptera > Limnephilidae > Limnephilus > Limnephilus marmoratus. The sequence continues at coordinate 30,777,351 of OU862909.1, read as the reverse complement.
AAAAAACACTTTCAAGTCCAAAGTCTCCTATTTATAAACCCCTTTTCGGATTTGGTTTTATTGTGTAATATGGCAAATTTAGTTTCTTTTATAATAATCGCAAAAAAATGATATTTACGCTCGAACTTCACAAAATAAAATAAAGTTTGTATTTTCTCGTTGTTATTTTTGACATCAATCAATACGGCCCGCATACGCATTTTGATTCTTAAAGTGACCCTTATGGCATGGGCACAAGAACCATGCACTGGGCACAACCCATTCGGGCCGGATCGGGAGATGCACGCGTTACTCCGCGTCGCTTCGTTTCGTGAAATTAATTTTAATTTTACTTATAAACAATGCGTAAAAAGGGAATTAATATTTTTTACAGGCCTTTACGAAATCAACCTGTTAAAAAAAATCTCAAATACCTTTTCCAACCTTTCCAAAAGCTTTTTCTCAAGTATTTTTAAACTCCTCTTAAATTCCGATTTCGATTTTTTCCTGAACTATTGGATCGCCTTAAGAATATAAGCAGGTTCAATATATAGGTATGTATGTAGTTTCATTATCATGAAAATTATACAAAGGAGTTAATAAGTTTAGTATTAACCCCTTTGTATAATTTTAGTATGGTAAAACAGAAGTGCTTAAGTACCTTGAAAGTAGTTATAGAGGAATGTGTATTTACGATGTTGATTTTTTATTAACTTAATCATGAATAGTTTGTTCTGAAGCAAGTTTTAAAGAACTTAGCAAAATTAACAGAGCGATAAATAGTACAGATGGAAAAAAAAATTAGAAAGAATTTTAATCTAAAGTCTGGATTCAAGGAGGTAATTTACTTCCGGCCTTTTAAGCTGCCTCAAATATTTGTACCGTTCAGTTCAAATTTTCAAAATGTACAGTCATTGCACTGAGGGGATCGTCTCTATTACAATCCTTGAAGAATGCAAGATAAATGAGGGTAACGTACAATATTAACTATTTAGAAAAGCGAACGTAGTAACTCGGCAATTAAAGGTCCACTTCTTTCATCGAACGGCGTGAGACTACTTTTTTTTATTTTTTTTTATTTAAATTAATACTTTTTTATTGGCAGTGCAAAAGCTTGCAGCTGTTTCGTACTATCAGTGCGCGCGTTGAACCATTTCATACGGCTGGTTATAGTGCCAACACCAAACTGTCATTTGCCCCACTACACGCTTGTTACTGGCGCACTTATTCGCTGCAGGTACATCCTCATTTTTAATGTGAAAACATTTCCCCTTGGCATTTTTGTTAAACCTTTGTTATTTGAGTAGGGGGCGCCAGCATTACTACTCGCCTTATTTAGTCTGACATTTTGAACGCTCTCCACGTTTTATATTCTCCATCTACGAGCTTAGAGTTGGTAAAATCATACAGTAAAAAGGGACATATTATTTATACGCCGACCCCGTTGAGATATACCGTGTTAAACAACCCATCTCGTGCAGGGGTACTTTAGAAAGAGAACCTTTAAAGCGCGATACGAATAAGCAGTGTATATCCTGCGGGTACCACCCCCGAGGGATGGCTTAATAAATTGGCTGTGTCCGCGATGGTTATCTGTAAGTCCTTCTATTCTAAGCGCCTTTTTTCTGTTTGTGTGACCTCCGAAACGCAAATATTCATCGCGATAGCACCTACTGCCCCGGCCTTCGTAACAAACCACTGTTTAACCAAAATAAACGTTGTTAATTAAACATTCCCCGAGTCCCAAGCAGCAGATACTGTCCTTAAATTTACATAACTTCTTTTGGGTAGTTTACTTCATACCACGTTTTATATTTTCACAACGTGAAAAAAACGAAACGTTAAAAATTCTTTACTTTTCTGAACAAATATTTTGTGGGTATTGAGTTTACAATAATTTACTGTAGCTGAATATTCAAGTTTGCTTCATTCAACAATTTACTCAGAAATCTTCAGAAGCCCTAAAGCTTTAGACTTTCCGCTCGAGCGAGCCTTAAAGATGTTGATGATTACTCAAGTGTGATATTATCTCCACGGATATAACTCAACTAATTTAGAGTGAGGTTAATCACAGTCATACATCAAATCATAAGTACTTTATGATACGTCTTTACGCTGCAAACGGTCCGGACTGAGATAGTGTTGTGTTAAATTTAATGGAAAATACAAAACAAAAAATATCTTTCTTGGGGAATATAATATGACTCATAAACTAACGGACGAAGAAGTCGGTGTGGATACCATACCTGGTATCTAGGTACCATACTAGATCATACCTGGATGGAACACGATTAACAGAAACAACTTGTAGAGAATTTCTACTAAACTAGTTGCCACCCTTGTGGCGAAGTTGCATGAATGGCTTCATACGGGATGCAGCATGGTAGAGTGGAAGTACTTCTCAACTTTCCTCTTTCCTTGTTTTCCTGCCCCTTCTCCACATCCATCAGCCTTCCAAAAAGAGCTACTGTAGTTCCGCTAGTTTCGATCGTAATAAAGATATATATTGTGTTTGTTGCAGGTCTCCGCAAGGTGTACCCGTACTACTTCACGTTCACCACCTTCACGAAGGGGCGCTGGGTTGGCGAGCGCATTCTGGACGTGTTCGCGCGGGAGTTCCGCGCGCATCCCGCCGCCGAGTACGAGCGCTGCGTGCGCGCGGGTACTCTCACCGTCAACTACGACCGCGTGCCGCCAGACTACCGCCTACGCCACAACGACCTGCTGGCCAACGTTGTGCACAGGTAAATTGCACTCATTTACCCGTACTATTTTATGCTAGCCTGATACCGGGAACAGCAGTTGAACGTTATATTTCAGAGTCCTATTAATGGTGATTTCATCGCCTTCGTCATTCACTGCAGGTAGTACATAACCCATGCTCTCTCATGCTAACCTGATACCAGAAGCAGTTGAACGTTAAATTTCAGTGTTCTCTGAGACGATTTTCTTTCAACCTTCATTCAGAGGTATGGTATTAATATGACCCGTGCTCTATAATACTAGCCTGGTACCAGGAAGACCCTGGTGACACCATTACATCCATCGTTCACAGGTAAATTCCCAGACATTCTCACTCATGATGGCTTTTTAACAGGAGGAGCTAAAAAGATAAAATATGCGATGATTGCACCCGTCATTCACAGGTAGAGATCTACATAATTATTACTACCCTTGTGCCAAGCTATGCCTTTAAACGATTCATTTGTTGATCCCGTACGATGATTCTTTTGCATGATTCACCGTTCACAGGTAAATCGTCAAATATACATATATACTACCCGTGGGTTCTTGTACACCAGAAGATAACTAAACCTGCTCACAAACAAAAAAGTTGGACTAATACGGAACAGGTAAATATTTTAAATCTACAACAATAACTCAAGACTCTATTATGGTATGCCAATATCTGTAGTAACCCCAAAAATAAGATTTGATAATCCAGTTATAGAACTTTATCGATAAAGCTAAGATTCCACCAGATGACCTATTTGGTCTGTGCACCTGATCTATTCTATGCTCTATATCATTGAGTCTATGAAAAAGAACAGGCTTTCTATACGATAAAAACCTAAATTTGAATCGACTTCAACTTCTATGAAATAGACAATGAAATAGATAAGTTGGACCCAGTACAAGTCATGTTTGATGCGCTCTGATGCTGTCTCTACAGTTCTGTAGTTACAATCATCCTATATTTCTGCCTCAATTTTTAATGATACAAATAGCTTCTAAAGTACCACGTACGAATATTTTACAATGATCCCTTTGTTGTGGCTGCCATCTCGATGTGGCTTGATTGTCGTGTTAAGTCGCGCTATTGTCGACCAATCTGATATCTCGATTGTTTGATGAGACGGGGTCAATCGTGTTGATTGGTTGATGACGACTATCAATCAATTGACTCTGGTCTTTCGTCGGAAGATTTGTCAGGGACAATAAGCATCTTGTAGCATGTTACACGATGGCATCTTCAATATACTTGGTCGTATAATATTATCATCCCTTCTTTCATAATGGAGTAGGTGTATGTATTTTTAAAGGAAATATTTTTCTTTCACGACGGCATAAGATGCTATCTCTGATCGATTAAAAATTGCGGTCTTTCTCTGGTTAAGCATACTTAATAGTAATATGTACCTAATCTTTTTGCTGAAACACTGTAAATTACATAAAAATAAGCGTGTATTTTGATAATTGAGTATTAATTAATTTGAAGACCTCCGTGGTCGAGGGGTAAGGCTCTTGACTCCCAATTCAAAGGTCGCGGGATCGAATCCCCGCGTGTGCAAACAAATTTTATTTGATTAATTTGTGTTATTTCACAATTAATTAATTTAAAATAATATATAGTATATTTGCGGCACATTCCGGAATGGAAGATACTCTCAGTATCGCCCTGGAGTAAGACCACTATTCAGAATTGAAACGTTGCTTGAAATGGCTTTAGCCGTGTTTGGTGACCAGATCTGAATAGCCAGGTACTTTCCCGCCTTCCTCTTCCCCATATCCTTCCCCTCCCCCTTCCCACTACCTTCAACCTCGCAACCTACCCCAATTGGGGACGCCATAGTCTTACTGGTTCCAAACAGGAGCAGCTGAGGCAAAAAAATAAAAGTTGTACGGGCATGAATCAAATTTTTGTGTTCGTAATACCTACCTATCTACCATATTACTCTTTAAAAGACTTTTCACTAAAATGGTGCTTCACAAATTATCCAACTATTAATATTTTCGTATGAAATTAAATAATTTAAAATAATGAAGAAAATAAATGTATGATTTGAACGTAGCTAAAAGGATTCACTCCATTTCTACGTCAACATTTTCTCAAAACAAAAGCTCTCGGTCTCCCAGGATTTCGCCATCTTTTCAATATGGCTTAAATTACGCAACACTGCTTTTTAATAATAAAAACGCCATCCGTCGAGAATTTATTCATTTCACTTTTCGAAAAATGTACATTATTATTTGTATTCGTTCGTTTTCAATACAAATTTGGCGTCATCTGCCGTGATTTAATACATTTTTTATCGGTCAAAAGTTTCATCAAATTCGCATCAAGTTGTCAAGGCTTTTCAATAAAACTACGCATTGTATACCCATTGCGCGGGTTTATTCAGTATGCTGCAGTGGGTTATTGAAATCCCGTCGTTTTTTAGGGATTTTCGGGTTTTTATGTTTCGGAATACGATTTTATCATCATTATTTGTTTCCACTTTTTTGGTTTTTCAATAACACAGTTATCATTTTTGTTCACTTTAAAAAAACCTTTTTTTTTACAAAATTATTAATACGCGGAAAATTTCCACAGTTTACTTTCGCAACAAAATAATCTTGATCTATTTTGAATGGACTGATGTCGCAATAGATTTTATTTAAAAGTTATTAAAATACGAGCTTTGTGGAATATTTAAAGATTTTATCATTTTAATGATGAATATTACGAAATACATTAGATGTGTTCTTACGTTCACTTAATAATTCATCGTGAAATTTCCACACCCAATTTATAATTAACTGCAATTAAAAAGCACATTAGTTTTACAATCAATTCCAAATCACGGGCACTTTTCATCCGCACGCATGGGCTTGTGAGCGACGTTTACGCGGTTTATCATTCTGACTGAAGGGCGGAAACGCTATTGAGGGCGGCAAGACACGGGAAGCCGTCCGCCGCTAGCCGCCCAAGCTGCCCAAGCCGCCCTGTGTCTGTAGCGTATTACTTGTGACAGTGACAGATAAACTTTAATAAGCCGACCTTAATATCTGCCCCAAATGTGCCACATTTCTAGTCTAAATATGGGTACCTACCTTCCCCTTATCCATTAATGATGTTAGTCTATTACGATTACCATTGTTTTTCAGTTTCTACCCTTACGTATTTTTATTACCTTTCAGATTTAGTTGTTTTGTATTAACTTTAAATTTAGATCGAATTTTTATTTAAAATACTTGTTCTATTAACATTTGTGTTATTTTCACAAAGATAATTTAAATAATCTTATGTTCACATCTGATCAGCTAGGTACTTCCCAATCTTCCTCTACCCATCTTTTGACGGCCTTATTCCAAAGAAATGGGGATGCCGTAGTCCTAATGGATTATCACAAAAAATACAAAATCTGTCAACTTCTGCCCTTTTTCGTATGCGCGTTATCGGATATTAGTCAACTTTTATTATTTTATTCCTAACGTTATTATAATCCCAGCCATACAAAGTTAAAAAAGAGTTTACATAAAGTTTTTTTTATATGAAACTATGCTTTATCGTGTAATTTGTCGTTTTCATGAAGCCTATATTTACTATCTCATATTTTCACATGAATTTATCGTACATTCTGTAACTTATATTACAATAGTGCTGAATGGGTAATGGCTTTCGCCAACAAAATACAGCTGAATTAGGATATTGACTATCTCGGGGTTCCCTCTAAATGGTTTCCACTGACAGGCAATAATTCCAAAGTGAACCTCCCACCCCCTTTCCTCTCCCCCCCCCCCCCCGCCACTTGTCTAAACACATCCCTCAAACCCCGTGAAACATGACGAGAATATAATGTCAGCTAAGTGTTCCACCGACCGACGCATATTTTATGAGCTCCGTTTTAATAAATCTATCCAAAAGAGTTCTCAATTGAAGTGATATTGTCCGTACTGTTAAAGAGCCTTTTAATTTAAGTGCTGACGAATAGGATGGTTTTTGGTTTGTAGCTTTACTTCACCGGGATGGTTTTTGAGATCGTATGTCGCGAATTCATGAAATGTATGTAGGAGTAATGCGTCAATTTCATTATAAAATAATACAGGTTGAATGTAAAACTAGTATATTTTCAATGCACAACCCCTGTACTTGACATTTCGATGGTCAGGTCCCTACTTGAACATGACGGATGTACGAATTGGCAAATTTGCATGAGGGCTTTTGAAAGTTGCGATTGTAATACATATAATATATGTATTTATCCAATGAAATAAATGTTTTGCAAATTATCAAAAAAGTATACGCTTGCTTATGGCTATATTTTAAACCGTTAGAAACTTAACTTTAAACACTCCTTAAATAATATAAAGTTTCAATTTTGCACATCTAATTGTAAAATTTTTGGTGGTCCGTGCGTCAAATAAAGTTGTTAAACAAACAAAAAATGAACTAAAATTTTGGTACGTTCTATGGTTTTTACACAATAAAGCGGTGTCATTTTCCAGTTCTCTTAAAAAATAATACAATATGTCATTATATCGAGCGTTTCATAAGCCATTGAACCACAAAATAAAGCTCAGTTGGATTTTTATATCTCGTATCGCCGAAGCCTTTTCGCCATGAATACACCCCTAGCACAACAATAGTCTAACTCTAACGGTTTAACGACAATCGGAAGTCCGCCAATCAGAGTATCGGGCGAGTATGGAAGCGGGCGTGGGGTGGAGCCTTTTCAGGGCATTACAACCAACACTAGACACCGCTTTCCCGGAACATTAGTCACATCTTACGGGTGTACTTAATACTTACTACCCAGTACCCAGCATTGTATTAACAAGCATTGTTGTTTAAATTGGAAGAACTAATGACTTACGATATTTTGAAGGCTAAATATTTCAGATAAATCAGATTTCTTGTAATATTTTTTCCTCGGATGCATATTTACGGCATTCATCTTCCACTCACGAGACAGTATTGATATTTACTTTATCCGTCGTAATTTAGAAAGATATACCATTGATTCTACTTTTATTGATTATGCTTGCATCATTTTACAATTTTTTTTCATTAGCCCCACACAGGAGGCCCTGAGGAAAATAATTTAGGACCTTTGTCATCTCTGGGGATGCTGTATGGAGGGTGATTTAGGAAAGGAAGGAGAGGAAGTTTTGGGAAGGGAAGGGGTATTAGGGGTGGATAGGAATCTGGGGGTCAGTATGTCCAGGAGTGACGGACGTATGCATCCATCCCTTCCACTGCGGTGCAAGGCGATGTTCCGAGAGAGTCCTGCTGGAGAAGTCAAAGGGACTCCTTCAATCATTCTCTCCCGATTCGGCCTGCCCTGCAGCTGGTGGGCAGACTGTTTTGCCGTCAAGACCCGGACAAAGGGACAAAGCTCACCCCATGAACCCGGCCACCCCTGCTAAGTCACCAAACGTAGTGAACCACCAGGGGTGACCTAAGGCAGAGGTGTTGGTTAATTATTTATCCAAATGATTTTTTTTAATGTCGTTTGTACCTTGTATAATAATATTATTCCGATAGACTATGTTTAGAGTGTGATGAGTACCTATAACGCAATAAAAAAACGTGATTATTATGTAAGTTTGTCGATTTTAGTTCACCGAGAATTGGAGCTTCGCGTAATTGCATAATATTTGACAAATCAGTGTTACTTTTGAAGGATTGACATTTTATATATGAGAAACTGTCACCCGTTATATTTTGCCGACTGTCAACTCATTCCCTGCCTCCATTAATTCCCTCCCCGCAGAATATCATTACCATCGAAAATATTATTCCCGCGTCGCATGAAGTACCCGGCGGTGTCCGGTGTCCGGTGTCCGGTGTCCGGTGTCCGGATTCCCGTGCCCGCTGCCCGGTGCCCGGTGTCCTGGTAAACGGACAGTGTATCTGCTAAACAGACGGCACTTCATCTGTTGGCGTCTGCCGCCGGATAAACGGGACAATTAGCCTTACTAAATCGGGTGCCAGTTGTTGAATAGGGAGCACTCGCGTGCATTTACCGCGCTGCCGAGTACATCACAATCACCATTGGAATTCACTACATTTACATAATAATTGACAAATAATAGAAGTATAAAAAATAATTGATTTAAATATGCGATGCCACTGTTGGTAAGCATCAAATCATTTTTCAAATACCTAAAATAATATCACCAGGATCGTTTTTAGTGCAATCAAATTTATATCGTGTTTTATTACTTACTAGCGAGTTCCCGGCATGTAGTTGCAATGCCACATAATGAAGAAATTGTTTCTCCTGGCATGTCCTTTCCCATTCGACTCGTTCCCCTTCACCCTCCCCGCCTTCCCTCTCCCCTCTCCCGCGAACTTCCTTCCGCGATTCCCTCCCCTTTCCCGCGTTTTATATATTCAGTTTCGGGGAGGCGTCTACTAATATCTACAGGAATTCCAAAAACTGAAAAAGTCGAACTGATATCTATGAGAACCAAAGTGTTGACGAATATCTACAGCTCAAACTGTTGACTAATATCTACGAGAACCAAAGTGTTGACGAATATCTACAGCTCAAACTGCTGACTAATATCTATGAGCACCAAAGTGTTGACGAATATCTACAGCACTGGCAGAGGTTGGATTTCCAATTATGTATAGCATATTGGAATAACGTAATATTTCGTATGTGGTTTAAAAAACTTAATTTATGTAAGTATGTATGTAAAAATCCCTAATATCGACTATTGGACACATTTAGCTGATTAGTCCAACCTACGCTCTGTAGATATTAGTCAACACTGGGACCGTCATAGATATTCGTCCGACCTTAGCTCTGTAGATATTAGTCAACACTCTGAAGTTCGTAGATATTAGTTCAACATATGAGCTGTAGATATTCCTCCGACATACAGGCTGTAGATATTAGTATCTGGAGTCAGTTTCGGTACATTCATATTTTCAAACGGCTCGCGTGTCACCTATTGCAATTTTTTTTCAAATTTTCATTTTTCATATATTACTAACGTTCATTTTTGTATATTATAAGAACAATCAATCATATTTGGTACCTAACACACCTTACCCATTTAAAATAAATATTTTTTTTATGAGATTCAAAGTATTCTATTTTGATTAGTACCATAGGTAAGTAAGTACTTCGATTAAATTCATTAATTTAAAGAATTTATTCGAAAATTGAATTTTGATTTAACAATCGATGGTTTGCAAAATGTCATTCACAAATTGTGACATTTTTGACAGTTTCGTAAGAGTTTTTGTAATGATTTAAAAAACTTTTCAGATGTATTATCATGTGGTTGAAACAATCCAGAAACCTTCGCGAGGGTGGAAAGATGGTATTTTGAAAGTTTCAAACATTTCCTAGCATGGCGATGCAAAGACGACTCACATACAAACTCGTTGAAGCAAATATATTTTGATTTTTGTATTTATATAGATAGATCAATGAAATCGAGTAAGTACTTATTTAGCTCGTTAAAGTAGGTACATAAATCATTTTCTATTGTACGGTTATAGGTATGTACATACAATAAAATAATGAAAATTCCCCATCGCATGTTTTGTACGCGTCTATTTCTGACCGAGAACAAAAGCGTGAAGTTAGGTAAGTACGGTTCGCACCCCACTCAATTTTGATTACTTCATCATCAAATGTGTAAAATTTTATCGAGCGTCCCTCGTGAGGTCACCATCTTCCACACACTAATATAAGTGGTAAAACCGCCGAGGTTTCATAAAGTTCTATAGCCAGGTCTCCCTACTCTATGCTCCATTACTTAACCCGGACGCGGACATATTAGACAAACCAGTCCGTGTATCTGCTAATGCGACAATGGAACTGGGGCGCTTTAGTTCGTCTCTAGCGATCGGAGTTTATGTGACAGGTCGCTTGTCAAACTTGCCTCAATTTGCTGAAAAGGGTCCCGCCGCGTTGGAACTCCAAATTTCATTATTAATACGTGTTTCTATTTTTGGCTGACAATAAAAAATTACCGAGTTTTTTTTTTTGAACTGTACGGTCATTCCTAGAACTACAAATTGCTTTTCTTTTGCGTTGCCTTTTCTATGTAATCATAATATTTTGGATCCACTCACAATATTGTTGTTCGAGCTATCTACAAATACGTTGCCTTTATGACGACTCTGCGACGGAATCGTTTCTGAGAGGCCCAATAATTTGGCAAGCATTTATTGTTTCAGCTTTTATTGAAGTAAAACTTCTTTACGCACGCACGCGTTACGAAAAGTATGATCGGGCGAGGCGAACGGTCGGAATTTTACGCACGCTTGACTTGGGGAGTAAGCTGGTGAATGCGTGACGAGAGCGTTACGAAAAGTGTGATTGGGCGAGGCGAACGGTCGGGCGAGGCGAACGGAAGTTGAGAGGGAGATATAAGTTAGTGAAATTTTACTTCAGTCGTGTGGTCTAAAGCACACTCGTTTTTTTGTTTATGTTTAGTTTCTGTTGAGGGTTTACAGTACTGTGCGAATTAATGTGAACACATGATAATTAGCACAATTACACTTTTTCTTGCAGTTGTATGTAGCATATTGTAATAGCGGCCATTTTGTGTTTGTGTTCTATCATTCAGCGAGTTACGAGACACACCAAGCTACAGGTGCGTTAAATTTTGTAATTTTTTAGAATTATTTTTTTAGTTTTTTGCAGAGGTAAACTTAACTAAAGCTTTTTGTTTCTTATTTTTAAAGATGAATATTTCTCTTTAAAAACGCACAAAGATTGTTAATACTTCAAAGACAAAATAATTACATACGTTGAATAGCCAGGTAACTTTCCGGATCCTAATCCAATTGAAAATCGGTGGGCTATCTATATCTATCTTCGATCAACGTCTATAGTTAAAGCAAGACAAGCACAACAAAAACGAAGCTGATTGAGGCAGTAATTTAGAGATACGCAAATATCAGAAAATTGTAAAAAAAATTGTTGATTCTATGCCAAACCGTGTACAAGAAGTTATAAAAGTTAATGTAGGACACACTTCGTATTAAAAAAAATTAATTGTAATTGGTTCTGTATTTTTTTCGTCAATAAAGAATATAATATATTATTTTTTCTAATTCTACACTTTTGTTATTAATTAGCACAGTACAGTATTTATAATTCGAATATATAATAATAAAACAGTTTGGGAGGCCGGTATGAGTACCGCCGCTCGGGAACCATTTATTGGATTCCCAACACCCCTGCCATAGGACACCCCAAGTGGTTCGCTACGTTTGGTGACTTTTCAGGGCTGCCCAGATTTATAGCATCTGGTGTCTAGATCTTAGCAGCGAAAGCGTTTGCCCATCTGCTGCGTTGCGGGCCGGATCGGGAGAGACTGGTTGAGGAAGACCAAACCTAAACTTCTCCAGCCGGTCTATCTCGATCCATCGCCTTGCGTCGCAGTGGGAGGGACGGATTTCATATCTACAATGGACACATTAACCCCCAGATTCCTACCCACCTATTGTGTTGAATGTTGGTTTTTGTCCTACGCACTGCGAGAAATTTCAGAGATACCCTGGTTCTCACAGTACTATACAATACTTTGGTTAGGTGTAGGCTTGAGAGTGGGTCGGTGGTTAGGAGCCCGCACCAAGTGAAGGATTCCCTCATTTTGGAGAAGATTCAGAAGAAATTTCTGAGATTTCTCTGAGGGAATATGGCTACTACCCGCGGCTCTAGCCTACCGACTTTCTATTGGGCATGCTCGGTATGAACCATCTACAGGTCAGAAGGGATATGCTCATTGTTTATTGTTTATTGCGGTATTTTATTGTCCTAATACAATCCTTATATGTATATACATACACTTAAAATAATACATCTACACAAAATCAGTCACATATCTTCGCAATTTTATTTTAAATGCCTTTATGCTCTCTTCCAATTTTATTTCTTCTGGTAATTCTCCAAATATCTTCAACGCTCTGTACATCAATTACTTTTGACTCTGTGTTTTTTTTTCTGAAGGGGAGTCTTAGTTCATTTCTTTTCCTCGTCTCATGTGTATGTTTGCTTTGTAGTTTATCAATTTTTGTTATGAATTCAATAGACGTATGGCCATTGATTATTTTATGGATTAATAATATAGTATCTATTGATGTAAATAATTTGTTTAAATGACAAGATATTTAACTCCTTCAACATTTTCTTGACTGAAGTGTACCTATTTTTCTTCAATATAGTTCTGTTTCTACAGTTCTTAACTGTTTTGTAGAATTGTCATTTGTTTCATTAATCCGTCGTTGGCTAAGATTAGAATTCTGCTACAGTAATTTATGTGTGGTACAATGATTGCGTTGTACACATTTTTACTGGAGACTGTGTCTAGGAATCTTCTTATTCTTCCCAACAGCGAAATTTTTTTGGCAATCTTTTTAATAATTTGTTTTGTATTTTGAGCGAAAGTCAATTTGTGGTCAATTATTACTCCCAAATATTTAATTTCAAATACTTCTTTCAAAACCTCACCGTCTATCAATATGTTTTTTTTTTGTTTGCGTTACTCGTTTTCCAATATTCATAAATTTAGTTTTGTTTACATTCACTTTTAGTTTATTTTATTTTATTGTAACACAATTCTTCAGACTAATTCGTGGATGGTTCGAAAACTCGACTGCCATGGAGTGCATTAATTTCTATGTTCCCGATGGTTATCTCCGTCACCGACAGCATAGACTGTTTTATCTCCCGGCTTGCAGAACTAACTTGCCAATGGTCATGCCAGTCGGAGAGCTGTCTTGTTGTTAAATAGAATCACTCTGAATATCGATATGTTTAACATCAATGAAGCACATTTTAGTCGGCAATCTTTGTTTCTGTTAGTTTAAATCTAATTTTTTTTAAATATTCATGGTGCCTTGTGTACCGAGCTTTTCAATAATGAACTTTTTTATGTGACAGATAATTTAAGCTCGTCACATTTCACAGTATCTGCTGTCTGTTCAAACAGATAGGGAAGCATGTCTCTCCGTGAGGGCTTTATGTAAATCTGTCCCGAGTACACTGACTGGATTACGCTGATGGGAATTAGCGCAGGTAAACCATTTCCCCAACACACACACAGACAACTTCGTCAGAACGGGAAACTTTTCAATGCCACCGCTTTGTTTTGTGCCTTTTTCATTGTTCCGTAATGGATATAATTTTCCATGAGACATTTCTTTTAGCGTTGGTGATTACATTATCGGGTATTGTAATTAATTTACCCTCAATTTAAAAAATATATATATCCTTTTTTTCTTATTCAACGATTACCTACTAAGAACTCTTAAAACTTAATTTACCACTGCTCCGGGGACCTTTTATTGGATAACCAACACCTCTGCCATAGGTCACCCCAAGTGGTTTGCTACGTTTGGTGGCTTAACAGGGGTGCCCGGGTTCATGGGGTGAGATTTGTCAAGGTCTTGGCGGACGATGTGTCTTCCCATCTGCTGCGTGGCGGGCCGGATCGAGAGACTAGTTGAAGAGGTCTTTACGGCAAATGCTTTTGCCCACCTACTGAGTGGCGGGCCGGATCGTAAGAGACTGGTTGAGGCAGTCTTTTTGACCTCTCCAGCCCGAATCCCTCGGCCCATCGCCTTGCACAGCAGTTGAAGGGATGGATTCATACGTCCGTCACTCCTGGACCCTCTGACCTCTGACCCCAAATTCTTATCCACTCTCATACCTATTTCCTTCGCAGAACTTCCTATTCATCCTTTCCTTAAAACCCCTCCACCCAGCATCCCCTAAGATGACATACACCCTGAGGGAAATTATTTTCTTCAGGGCCTCCGGTGTGGAGTTAATTTAAAAAAAAATAGAGTGTAATTCACGCGCGATAGAAGTGAAACTAGTAAGTCGCTAGATGTTACTTTCTTTTGCCTGTTTATTTTAAAGTGGTTTGAAGATTGGATATTGATTTACAAAAACAAAAATGTTTATTTTTTTGGATTTCGTATTACAATTTAGGAGGCGGGAATGGGTACCGCCGCCCCGGGAACCTTTATTGGATAACCAACACCTCTGCCACAGGTCACCCCAAGTGGTTCGCTACGTTTGGTGATTTAGCAGGGGTGCCCGGGTCCATGGGGTGAGGTTTGTCTAGGTCTTGGAGGCGGATGACCTGGACACACTGAACTCCATATTCCTACCCACCCATTAAACCCTTTTCCTTCCCAGAACTCGCCTATCCTTCCTTTCCTTAAAAAAACCCTCCACACAGCATCCCCAAAGATGACATAGGCCCTGAGGGAAATTATTTTCCTCTGGGCCTCCTGTGTGGAGCTCATGTAAAAAAAAAAATCGTACCTCCGTCCGCTGGATTTCTCTGGCCGCTGAGATTTGCGACGCACTATACTGCTGCGCTATGGGACGAGCTCGGCGAGGTGCGAATTTACGCATTATATTCCTATGACCCGTAAAAATACAAAGCGGCCAATGAGCGCAGACCTATCGTCGTTTCCGTTTTATATCTCTAACGGGGTTAAAGAAGTTTCACTTCAAAAGACTTCCTAAGAACTTAATTCTGTCTTCTTAGTGAGTAATCGTAATACTTTTTTGATTTTTTTTTTACTGAATAACCCCGATTTGTCCGAGAGATTCTTGCTCAGTTAGATGTTGGACGATACTTCTTATTTAAAATAAATCTATTTTAATTTCAATTTTTTGGTTTATTTGAATGAATATATGAATCAATTGGAATCTTGGAAGTGGAATTTAGCAGATAGACAAGTTGTCTATGACAATGCATTCTATCAACTTTTGATTGCAATCATGCACACACGTCTCTGAAATTCGATGACATTACAGCAGTAAAAAATGTCGGTCTTATACGGTTGGGATTCGACTCGATTGGTAGAGTTGTCTCTTGAGTTGACTCTTGTTCCTGGGTAGGAAAGTTCAATCCTTATTTAAACCAAATAAAAAATTTCAAGTTTTAAAAGACATTTAAAAATAGATGTATTGTGGTAGAAAAACTTTATTTTTACTGATTGATTTTTTATTTAAAAATCAGTTTTACGCAGAAAATAATTTGCTGTTGGCTGCACAATTTAATCGTTAAACGTCACGTACGTTATAATCTATACATTCACAGATGGCGCCAATTAAATTATTTTAGGTTTTTAATACTTTTTGCACGTTACGCTTTAAAATATTAAGGTAAATTAAATGTTTGCACCCGTACATATTTAATATGAATATAAATAAATAATTTTGTCCATAAACAAACCCACATCTTTCAAGAGAGGCTGAAAAATTCAATTTTGTATCGGTGACTCAATCCAATATTGTATTTATCAGCCTTTCTTGAAAGATTTGGGTTTGTTTATGGACAAAACTATTTATTTATATTCATATTAAATATGTACGGGCGCAAACAATTAATTCACCTCAAGATTTTAAAGGGTAACGTGCAAAAAGTGTTAAAAACCTAAAATAATTTAATTTGCGCCATCTGTGAATGCGTAGATTATAACGTACGTGACGTTTAACCGTAAGCTCCCTAGCTGATATCGACCGATTAATACGACCCATCTAATTATAACAAGTGATTTTTTTTATAAATTCGTTAATTTTTTCAAATGATTTTCATTCGACTTTTTCGAGAGATTTTTTGTCTTGTGATATTCATAAATCTATATTATTTTTTTTTACATGAGCTCCACACAGGAGGCCCTGAGGAAAATAATTTCCCTCGGGACCTATGTCATCTTTGGGGATGCTGTGTGGAGGGGTTTTTTTAAGGAAGGGAAGGAAAGAAGAGTTCTGGGAAGGAAAAGGGTTTGAGGGGTGGGTAGGAATCTGGGGTTCAGTATGTCCTGGTCATCCGCCTCCAAGACCTAGACAAACCTCACCCCATGAACCCGGGCACCCCTACTAAATCACCAAACGTAGCGAGCCACTTGGGGTGACCTATGGCAGAGGTGTTGGTTATCCAATAAAGGTTCCCGGGGCGGCGGTACCCATTCCCGCAGGTAAGATTTGAAAATTTCTTGGACAAACTTCACCCCATGAACCCAGGCACCCCTGTTAAGTCACCGAACCACTTAAGGTGACATGCAGCAGAGGTGTTGGTTATCCAATAAATGGTTCCCCGGGGGCGGTACCCACATCCGTCTCCCAAAATGTTTTATGCAACGTTTATAAAAACAATTTTTTTTTGTATACAACACTAATAGTTTTTGTCAATTTACTTCCAACGACTATCGCTTTCCGACCTAAACTGATACAAGTATTAATGGCCTAAAGTTTGTCAGACACAAATAATGGATTAAAGCAGGTCGCCATTACAGCAAATAGCAGGTAAGTAACTGTTGGCATCCCATTAGTACATTAGTACCTCTGTACTCCCTTCTAATGAATAGGTAAGTATCCACTCCCCGTGAATTACAGATACAGGGAGTTCTTCGTTAATTACTTCTGTACCGTTTCACCCGCTTTTCTTTTACTTGCGACTTTGTTTTGATTTTAACATTGTGTTACAAGTTTCTTTTTCCAGCGTTTATCCCCTAGCGATCTGTATTTCATTGAATTACTTTGGTTGTGTTTATTGGAATGATTAATTAATGTGTATTACTCCGATTAATTAGTCCTGCCATGCGATTCTGTAACTACAAAAGGTACAGAATCGATTTCGTTCGTAATCGACTGTCAAATTGTGTGATTTTCTATGGCTGTTATTTGCTTTTTCCGTGGGTGACGTTGAGCAATGCCAGATTTCAGGGATTTCAGCTGTCTCATATTTTAGTTTAGATAGTTTAAAACACGAATTACTGCAAGTATACACCATCGTTTATTAATTTAATGTACGTTTTAAGGCGGTACACAACGTTTAATCGTTTCCGGCAAATTCGTAACTATAATTACTTTTTTATTTCCCTGCCGCATAAGGGATGCGAGTTGTTTAAATTTTAAATTAATAAAAACTGTCATCATCATCATCACTATTGGCTCTACAACCCCTGGTGGGTCTTGGCCTCCTCAAGAGTCTTCCTCCACTCATCTCGGTTTTGTGCCAGCTCTCTCCAGTTTGGAAGCTCCAAGATGGATATGTCTTTGAGGACGTTCCCAGGCTAGCTAACTGTACCTTTACCATTAATATATTTTATGTACAACGATTTTAAAACTTTATAACCCGTTTTTCATCTATAAAGTTAGCGGTAAGCACCAGATTTTATTTTTCTAGACGATGAATTAATAACTTCGGGAGGACAACATGGAGACACATTTTAAATATTTGTAACACGTTCTTCAGAATGAATTAAAATGAACGCGGCGGAAAGGTCCATTCTCCAGGCCTGCTAAGGTGAATTTGACCGTACGTTCGTCCAATACGCCGTGCCGCGGCGTATATTTGTTCACACGCTTTCTTCACTTACGTTGTTAAGATTCCCACATTATTTTTCTTCTTCTACTTTTCTTTGATACGGCAAATTCGACAGTAATTCCGTCTAATACACGGGTCGCGAGTCGCAATTTGTATACACGGCTTCTTTACTTACATCGTTAAGATTCTGAATATATTTTAGGGTATATTGTTGTATTTAAGTTGTATTCTGTGGTAATATGCAGGTACCATTCATTGCAAAGTAATGAAGCTGTCTGGTATCTGTCTACGATACCCATTAAAAAAGCAATTGACAGCCATAGAAAAGCACACAAATTTAACAGTCGATTACGTATGAAATCGTTTCCGTATCTACGAAAGATACAGAATCGCTCTTCAGAACTTGATTTTCCCTTTGCCTCGCACCATACCACATAAGAAGAACCGCAATCATTAAAGGTTTTTTTACCATAATATCTGTGTTAATAAATGAGATCTGACGTTGGCCTGCAAATCGAGATAACTTCCGCACAATGCAAAGTTAGTGAAAGGGAAAAGTTCGGAAGATACGAGTCCTGTGTTGTGGAATCTGCGCGGCGCTCAGAGGTGAGTTAGTCGATTATTTATTATTTCGGACACGTCTGAGCCCAACTTCAGGCGGGGGCGGGGGCGGGTGCCTGAGCCAGGAGCAGCTCTGCCAGATGATGCGAGTAAAACTGCGGCCACGCGTATGAAGCGATCACGCATTCGTACGTGTATCCAAACTACCCCCCGGTGAGTACATTCTTTTATTCGTGGTGCCTATCTGTGCCCGATCACTTCTACGTTTGTTGACTTTAAAGAGCTTTTACCTTTTGCTGAAATGTTTGAGTACGCTTTCCCTATCCATTATCTACAAGGAATCAACTTATTATGTCATTCTTCATTATGTATTCTACACAAAAAACTATTCAATAGAGCGTGTTTTTAAACATTTAATATTATTATTATGACCTTGTTTGTAAATCAATGTTATTCTTATTAGGTATGTATAAAACTAACTTTGAGGTGTACATTTACTAAGTCTGGTTTTCAATACTCATCACTATTTTAAACACTGATTTTAAAAATGTATTTACTTCTTATATTATCATCTACTTGTTCTGGCGTTCAAGTTCTTGTGTATATCAAAGGCTTCGGATAATCTCCCAACACCAGACATTTTATTGAAATCTCTTTATTATTTTACTCATTCCGCCTGGTTTTTTTGTTGTTATAAAATATTCTCCCTGTAATATTGTGTGGACAATGTTCTTGTATATTTTAACATTTTTCTTCCAAAACTATTTATTTTAATATATATGTATGCTGCTACCTTAACCTATTTCTCTTAACAGTGTTATAAATAATGTGGGTATTGAAAATACAAACCAAAATTAAATTATTATTATTTTATGAAAATATCCTTGTTTGTCTACTGTTATATTCTAAATATTTCATGCCACCTAAGTAATTTGTTTCTCCACCCTATCAAACTTCACTATATGATGTTTCCCTCACGGAGCAAGAAAATCGATCAGTAGTAATGCATTTAGTAAGTAAAACCACCCCCCAAGTAACCCCGTCACATTTCTCCTCAGTGGGTCGAAGGCGTGTAGGCCAGCCACCTACTCACTATCACGATTTCTCCCTGTTAACTTGTATTGTAAACTCCTTGCCAAAATAATTTACTACATCGTGGGGATTTATTCCCAGCTGTCTTCCATCGTTTCAAAGTTTTTTTCCCCCCCATTTTATACATGTCCCCGTTTTCTGAACTATCACAATTTTATGTATGGACTTCTTTAACAATTTGTATATTTTTGTTTTTTCGATCTTTAGTTTAATCGTATTAGTGACTTAGGCTGCGAATGCAGTCATTCCTTTCTATTATTAATCGAGTTATCTTAATACATATTTTCACCATCGTCCTGTTTTCCTTGACAATTGAACCTAACCTAACCATCCTACATACGATATGTTTGTTTTCATCGCACCTTGTCCCGGACGGTGGAACATTGACCTTACCGAGTCCACTTCCTTAACCCATGTCCGGTTTGCTAATTGTGCGTTGGATTGCAGACACGAGGTTCCGGTGACCTGCCAACCAATCACCGTGGTTCACATGGACGAGGATATTGTGGTCGTCAACAAACCAGCATCCATCCCCGTAAGTGGCTTATGAGACCGCCATCAGCTTCCACGCTATACCACGTGTGCACACACGGCCCTCTCTATTCTGTGTTCTGTTCTGTTCTCCTGTATCTTGTGCATGACCAATACTAACCTCAACCTTCGTCCATTGTAGATCTGTATTTACTAACAGCATGTGTATAGGTACATTTTATGTTATTGTTATCGCTTATAAATTGGTATTTATACTCCGTTACGAAACATCACTCAAATTTATACCTTGAAATTTAAAATTATTATTAAGTAGCATCATTTCTATATCGTTTTAGTAGCAATCGATTATTTTAAACTTGAGAGGTGGATTCAATGCGTTAAATAGATAAAAAAAATATTTTGTATAAAATTGAAAAGGTATCGATTTACTCAATCGATGGCCGAGCACAACAACTTATGATATGTATTATGATGTTAATATCTTCCATTTGGTTAACCCTTGTAAAACTTTCTTTGCCGTGCCCGTTTCTTCCCCGTCAATAATCGTTCAAAAACCATTTAATCACTTGTTCCTGTCAATATAACGTATCACGCCAGTTTTCGATTATGTAAAAAGCATATTCGCGTTCTTGGATATCAATACTTCCGTCGGAGGAAATTCATATTTAAGGTTTTATATTTATAGGGAGCTTATAGACTGTATCACGGGGGGTGTTCGATGGAACTTTTCTCTTCCAAGTGTTGGAGTCAGGGCTTTTGTAGTAAATCAGATTCGGTATGGAAGTAGAACCACTTTTACTTTGCTCCCATTTTAACGCTATCGTGTCAGAGATTAATCACGTCAAGATTCCTTTTCTCCACTTCTGGACTCCGGATCTGACGTGTGCGAAGGGTGCATCAAGTTTACGTGTTGCGTTTTCAACCCTTACCCGTTACTGTTACCCTCCCTCTTATTGTGCTCCTCACATCTCTTCACAGTTTCTCTATTGTTTAGTTGACAATCAGAATACCTTGAAGAATATTCCCTCCCTGTTAACTGCCACCCGGTTGTACCTACTGTGAATATCCTCTCACCGCCGCGCGCCGCACGGTAGGAGTACTTGGTGGGGTAGACAGTTTATGCAAACTTTTGACATTTAGACGCTTGAACCTTCGTTACACAAGTCGGCCCTCCTGAACTATAAACGGTATAAGTTTTGAATTATCACAAAGACTTCGATATCACACCTCCATATATTTCTGTCGTTTTTGAAGTGAAACTTCTATAGCCCCGCTATGATTTGGATTTCGGATGAAACGGAAATGACGATTACTGCACCTGCGACGCATCAACTGCGCCCATTGACCGCTTTGATTATGATGTCACTTTTAAAGGCTCCTGTTGGTTGAGATATGAAACGGAAATTACGCTGGTCTGCGCTCATTGATCGCTTTGATTATGACCTCACTTTTCAAGTATTGGTTGAGATTGTTTTGGTAAAGTTTCACTTCTACCGCGTGTAAACTGCACTCAATTCTTTATCTTTATGTTTATCCCAAAGTGAAAGATGGCGAAATTCCACTATTCAAAACAGAACAATAACTCATTCGTCGCGAGCAGAAATAAGATCTCGTTGGGTTACCTTTGCACGTAAGCTTAGTTTTTAAAGTCTTCCACGAAGAAGAATTATGTGTATTCTTTATCAATCAGATAAATCAGAGGTTAAATAATATGTTTTACACACGCGAGGGTTTAAATTCCTAGAAAAGCTTGATTCCAACGGGGTATTTTATACAAGTTGTGAAACGTTTCCTTCCATAAACTTTTCGCGTATTCACCATGTGGTGTGGACTATTTTGTTTTAAATTAATAAATATATACATTTTTTTAAAGAAAGACAAACATTCCCGGGTTACGAATAACCCAACAATGTTTGAAAATCTCCTACTACCACCACAGAAAGCCGAAAATGTGTGTTGTGATGGAGGACTTAGCCAGCCGAGGAATCGAACACGCGACGTTCGGGTGGGACCCAAGCGCTATGCCCACTCAACCACTGACCGGTCAAATATATAAATAAATGTTTTTTACGCCGACCTTCAGACAGTGAAAACAATGTTTTTTGTCTTCTTTTTCTTTGTTGTTATATGTTCTGTTTTATTTTGAATGTCTTTATTCGTCCTTTCGTGACTTACCTCGTAAACAACATGCTGGGTTTAGCTAATTGACTGATACAGTGATATCTGGAGACTATATACCGAGACTATATCTGGAGACTATATAACTACCATTTACGTTGGTACGCTATTTCTATTTCCCCTCACTAATTTGATTTCCTTCACTTGACAAGCTTCTGCGGAAGTTTTCCGACTTCGCGCTGTTTTATGTAGATCAATCTTTATTTTAAAAACGTTTCGTGTGAACTGAATATGTTTGACATCCCTTGTGTAGTAAGGAATGGTGCATGCAACCATCATAATATCACATTGATAATATAAATCCTGTATATTTCACTGTCTCAGTTTTACTAAGCAGTCCTCGGAGTTCACATTTTCATGTTATTATTTTTATTTGTATTGTCTATTATATTTATTCATCCCTTAAGCATGAAAAGTATTCAGATTAATCAAAAGTAATTTCATTTTACCCGAGCAATGCTTCAAACGGGCAGACGCTCATTTTCCGACCATAAATACACATACACAACACACGATCAGCGATTTGTCCTCTGTAGATATGTTCCCGTTCTAGGTTGCTTGCAGGTGCCAGTACCAGTGGCATTGTCACATTAGCCACTAGCAGCCAGGCGCTGTCTGTCCTGTCGCTAATTGCGATGACTTTTATTTGGATTTTTTTCTGTTTCTATCTTGTGCTCCTGGTATACCGACATCACGAAGGCACGAGACTCCAGTACTCGCCGACAGGGTCAAACTGATTCACGTGGATGACGAACTGGTCGTATTAGACAAACCATGCTCTCTGCCGGTGAGTCCCGTCCTCCCGACCTCCACCCCCTCCCCCTGCCTCACCACCATCCCACGACTCGTGGCAGTTTTCCTTGGAGCATTGTCTTGTGAAAAATACCCCCTACTCAGATAACACAGATACGCTGTGTCGGTACATTTCACCTTGTTTCCGCTAACCCGCTTTAATTCAATGTTGGGACCTGATAAATGTATATATTTTAATACTTATACACTCGTGTTTTTCCTGTATGCACGCTATCGTCGGTATGTTGTGATCGTCCTCTGTTTGTCTTGTAGAATGCTCGTGTGAATGGAGTTCTTGAAGTAGGTAGAAGCCTCACTGTAGAAACTCTACTCGTACAGCAGACCTAGCTATCCACTCCCACACACAACTGGCCCTGGCAACTGGCAACTGTGTTCCAAACGAAAAGATGTGTGTAGCAAAGTGAATATGTCTTTGAATCACGCTAACATGTTTGATCTAACTAGATGTATCTGGCAATACGAGTATATGGTATTAATGTAAAGCCTTGCAAAAGAGCAATGGCTGAAGACACACATATTTATTATCACTTTATGTTATCACAAAAAATATTATAAAACCTAAAAGTTTTCACAGTCCTTAGTTTGCATGCATGGTCACTATCAAAATAAGTCGAAAAGTATCATATCGTGATAATAAAAATCATGCATTTACTTTTAATATTTCTTAATGCTAATGTATCTTATATTCTGTATTGGCTCTTTTCAGAATAAAATCTGAATTATAAACAATTCGAAAACTTACAATTAGAATGAGGAAATGAACGGAAGAGTCGCGAATGAAAAACTTCCTCCGAGCTATCTTAATATGAATGTAAACATATCCGTTTCTTTTCCTACTTTTGTTTACACAGTCGTCGTTCCAATTTTCCTCCCGTATAAAATGCTAATCTTATTCAGTGTCTACTTTACTTTTTATTGGACTTTTCTCTGCCCTTTCTATGTCGAGTGGTCCAAAGACGTTTCCCCTTACATTCTGCACGTACAGTCTTATACCGCATACAGCCACCGGGTTATGACATCTACCAAATTAAATTGAGGAATTTGAATACGAGAACGGTCATTCTTACCCAACCACAGAATTTAAATATATTATTTTCATAGAAGATTTCAGAAAAAAATTCCAACATCATATAACGTTTTGGGTACGCTCACTTCACTCCAGCTGTATTGATCATTTCCCCTCCCCCGTATCGTTTTTTTTATCAATGAAAATTATTTTGATATTTTTAACGAATAATAAAAAAACTATATATCATACGATGTTTACTGCGTAATCATATTTTTTTCATAATATCTACAAATTTTATTTGTTTTTTGCAAATTTTTCCTTCAACTTGATTAAAACAATACTTATTTCTGAACTCCTCCGAATCACTTGACCTTAATCCCAAACCAAAACTAAATCATCTCGAGAGATGAACGAATAAGAAATTCCAATCCAATATCTATTTCTATAATAATATATTGTACTCGTACCTTCTCTTCTACTTCACCAAGCCAATTCTTCGAGCTTTATTAGAAATACGAATACGAGTACGTGCATAAGTGGATGTCCGAATTACAATCAGTTTGGTCTTAGAAGTGTTACCTGAATCTGTAGTATTTTTTTAATGAATTACTAGATTATTATTATTATTATAGCATTAATATGTCAACTCCATCTCCTTCTCCTTTCAAGTATTCCTTCAAGTTTTAATCAAACTCGTAAATAATGCCGAAATTGCTCTCGAGCTTTATAAACCCCTTAAGTATTTCATCTTAGAAGTAAGTGCTTAACTCTAAAGATCTGCGTTTTCAACGTGAAATTTTATTTACATCATAAATTCGTTAGATAGGTACTTGATTTTCAGTTTCAGTTGGTTTACAATTATTTTAAAATACATTATATTATTTTGATTCTTTTCTGTCGAATTTGGTTGACCTTTTTTGTAGTCTTTCTGAACATGCTCTAAATTAAAATTTGTAATGACGAATCATTTTGGAGTCTGCGTTTGTGTTACGGCCCATGGCCGTGGTTTATTCATGTTTTCAAGAATAGTTTTGCTACTTAGAATCGGAAGACAATGTAGGTAAGTAGAATTTAAACTTTTATACTCGTACATTCGGATTCATTTTGGTCGACTGTTGTCTGTTTGCAGGATGTATTCTGAAACAGCTATTCTAGTCCCGGCTCCTGGCATTCCAGTCACGGGACTAAGCCCTTCGGGATACGGACCCAAACAATGCCTTTGCCTTAAAATTACTCTCGGCATCACCAATTGAATACCAGCATTACGGTAGCATCAACGACTTTGAAAGGATCCTGACGGAACAACCAATCCAAACAATCCGAAACCACGAAGTAAAAATACATTTGTATCACAATTCTGCGATTCTACGCACGCCTTGTGTAAATATTCATTTGTGCGCGGTGTCTTTTTTCTCGTGCCGGGTTGTTTGGCCGGGGGCGGGGGTAGTTCGCCCTCGCACATTTCCAACTATCACGACCCCTCTGCATCCTCACCGCAATGGCATAGATTACATTCGTGATTCGATTGCTATTATCGTTTTGCATTTTCCTCCAGTCGCCTCCCCGGATATCGGTTGATTTTACTTTTCGTGTTTGTTATCACGCTCACTTTGCAAACCACCCGAGTTCGTTCGACCCAAATTAAGGTATTTGTATACTAAACCGGGGGCTACAGAATTAGCAGATCCAACATAGAGGAGGGTCTTTATTGGATTGTTTAAATAGTAAATAGCTTTACAGATCGCGTGTTTCTTTACAATCTTATCTTGTTTCATCTGCTGACGGAAAACACTCACAGTTTGACTTGTGATCAGAGATTGCTTTAGTAGGTACTCGCGCAGGTTTACTATTTGCGTAATTCTAATAGGTATGTGGTACCTGGCGTATAATGTATCCACTTCGCTGCAATTACACCTTGCAGATCAATAATTGCCGTACGCTTGTTGGGTAAGTAGGTAACTTTGTAACAGTAGTGTCAAGGATTCTAAGATTACATACCTACATGTGTATAAATGTTTTAATAACATTATAATTCTAGGTATTGTATATAATATAGTATTCAAATTGACGTAATAAATGTCATACAGCCACGCAATGCGCAATCTTATGATACCACGACAAGAAGTTACGTTATTCAGGTAATTCTTCGTTAGGTGAATACGCCAAACACTCCGTAACTCCAATAATCGTGTAGATACGTACAAAGATTCTCAATTCGCATGAATGCCAAGCGTATACTATTAGATTATTCAATACACGATTATCTGTCATTATATATTATTAGGTACAACTAAAAAAGATGATAGGAGGGAATAAAATTAGTTGATAATAATATCTTCTTTAAAGGATGCAAGAATTCGAATCGTTATTCAATTGTGATAAAGTGACCTCTTTACAATTGTCACACTATTATCAATCTGCCGTCTGCGGTCATCTTAGAGTCACGGTACGGCTTGACTTTGCTTTATGTATCTGGTCCTAGTTTGGTAGAAGCTCGCTTCCAGCTATCCATTAGTATTCGTCACCAGGCGTTCCGCTGGTCGGGTCTCCTGACGCATTACAGTCGCTTTACACCTATTGGGATCCAGTATAATATTAGAGGCCCGTGTCACGGCCACCCCTTTCACGACTGACCAGTGACTAGCCTTTGACTGCCCCTGATTACAGAAGATCTCAGAATATACACGATTCTACCTGCACCTCTAGGGATTTCACGTTTTTTAAACCTTCCTTTGACGTTTCTTTTATAAGGGGAATCTAGGGCGGAAAATATTGTTTTATAAGTTGAATTTTACTACATAGAAATGATGTTTCTTATTTCTTTATAAAACTAGTTAAAATTAAGAACAAAAAAAATTACAGCCAAATTTAATTCAACAAAAATATCTTCATAGTTATGGCGATACTTAAAAGAATTCATTATCTACTCTTTCATAGATGGCGCTAGTTTAAGTAGTTATTTTAGGGGAAAACGATTTTTACAATTAATTGTTTGCGTACATACGCAATATGGATTTGAATGAACAGTTTTGTCCATGAACCAACCCAAATGTTTCAAGAAAGGCTAACAATTACAATATTGGATTAAATCATCTATACCGAGAAGATTATGATTTTTTTAGTATCAACTTACATGTAACACAAAGCTTTAAACCTAAGGGTCTATTTTTTATAATTTTTTTCTTAAACTTGTTTAGTACAAACATGATCGATCATTGACTCGTTTCAATGTTTGTCTGAGGATATAAGTACGTATTTATAGGTCTTTATCGTGTACAGGGGCGCTTGGTGGGGTTGAAAGTGGGGAGGCACAAACATATGTTTTTAATATTATATAAGTATACTGTATAGTTACAGGTACCAACACAGCACTTTAGCGGATGATCAAACCAACGCGACGATATTTCATGGCAACAAAATAATCAGTGATCGTTTTATTATATTCCTCTTTCAGACATTTCAGATCAATAATATTTATTTTAGTCTCTCGAAAGTGTTCGTAAAATTATAACCTACTTCAAACGTTCATAATAATGTGCATTAAAAACAATTAAACACGAAAGACTTAATTAATTACGTTAAACTATAACACAAGCAAGTTAATTACCTGCCTATGTCAAACGACAAACTATGATAATAATGTGCATTAAACTATTAACTACCTACGCAAACTATAATAATACCTACCTAATGTGCATTAAACTATTAATCTAGGTACACAAAAAAGATCGAATGTCCACCTACGTAAATACTTCGTCCGAACTGCCGCTTATCACAAAACCTATTTTTAATTGTCGGTGCTTTTTCGGAACTGTTCGTTTGAGGCGTATACCGGCTGCCATTCATTTCGATTCCATGTGACTTCTCTACTCCCCTCCGCCTACATGAAATCAGCGGCTCTCTGAGGCGGACTCTACGGCTGCCTCCTGACGTGGTACTGTACCGACTGCAAGGTGTAGAGATTGGTAGCCAATAGCCCGGCGAGCGGCAATCCGCGCGAGGCCGGCCACCACGGTGAGATGAGTTACACATTTATTATAAAGACAACCCGTTCTAGTGAAATTCCAAAAAATAAATGTTTAATATTTAAATCTGAAGTAGCTTGGGCTTCCTTTTACTTTGTATTGGAAGTATATTTCTCTTTTCTTTTCTAGGCACATCCTCTCCTGCTTAATGGCACGGACAGCCACTGGATACATATTACTGTGTACTTGAACCTACATCTGTAGGTTTAACTTCTAAATTCATATCGTAAGGCGTCTAGAGGGCCATTGCGTCACTATTTATAAGTAGTTAAAGTAATGGATGAGGCTTTCAAAACCTATAAGATTATTCTGGGAATATAGCTTCAGTACACTTCTACGAAGCGTTGAGACGTTGTATGAATACAGTGCTTCAATAATAAATACGACGATTAAAAATAATTTGTATTGCAAATATCTTGCAAATTCTTATCTTAGCAAATCATCATTAAATATTTAATTCTGAATATTTATTCCTTACTTTAACAATTACGTTTGTACCGGTACGTTGTATAATGTTTCTTCTCTCGTATGGTGTGGCAGGGCAAGAGTATACTTTCTGCTGGAGTTCTTTGAGTCGTCGGCCTCCTTGAACAATTAGACCCTACCGTTGTGCGTAATATGCAAAATTAATGTTTTGTATTTGCACAACAGAAAAGAGCCGGTCATATCTCTCGAAGTCTCCTCTCCAACTTCTGAAGATTAGCGAGAAAACAAAGAATTTGAACCTGCCAGCCGCGCGCGCGGTGAACAAAACCCTTTACAAAAACGTAAACCCAAGCGCGGCAATAAAACTAGATACAAAAACAAGGCAGGTACCCAACTTTCCAAGTCTCGTGATGAAATATTTCATCCTTTAATGTCAAAGCATTTTGGATCTAATTGCAACTTTTAAGATTGCCGTCACTCTGAATTAGTTCTTTCAGCGATTAGAATTTTGGCGAACCAATTATATTATTGATGAAACCTTCGAGATTAATACTTGCGTTACAGGTTTACTCCGCAGGTAAACCACTCGGGTATTTGAAACCTGTATAACACTTTAGTGAGACCTTTAAGTTGATTAATTTAGCTTCGTTGAATCTTGTTAGTGTGCCGTAATAAATGTTTAACGTTCAATTCTCGGTAGAAATTTAAGTGAAACTTAAATAATATACGCGGCAATGCGAACGGCTGCCGCTTCAGCAATGGCCTGGCTGATAAAGATGTGGAAATATTACCCTTAACCATACTGAACACTTTGTGAGGGAGTTCGCCTTTAGGTACGCTTTAAAGCCCCGATCGGTTTTGACTACTCCATTCCATCACCGCATAAAGTTATATCTCGTCCCTACTCTTTTTACGGTAAAAATGACATCGGACATTTTTCATCATTCACGGTTTGTTAGAAAATGTCTTTTACGGAACCCTTTTACGAAGTGATTGAATGTTCTCTTTCGCAATTTACGTGAACCTGTCACGTCTGTAGCTCTGTTATATTATTTATGTTAACATGAAACGCGTAATGGTTTGAGTATAAAACAATATCACTGGATAATATTTATTATTCATGGGGACTCACCACTAAAACCCTGGATTTAGCGTTTTATAAAATTCGGTATAAGTGGATATTACTTATGTTTGTGAATGTCTTGGTTTTGTATACACGAGTAACTTGCTTTGACGTAAATTATTAACCTCGGCTTATTGCATGTTTCATCATTTGCTACTTCTTAATCTGTCTTTGCATTCCTTTGCTCATAACATCGCTATACATATTTTTGTAGACTGTGAACTGATTTTTTTTCAGGTTTTCCCAGCAGAATTTAAGAAAATTAGAATTTCAATAAATCAATCGATTTATATTACATTTAAAGAGATTCCACTGCTCACTTAACTTGCTGTGATGAGCACCACTCTCTGTCTGTCGAAGAGTATACTTCAACAATTTACCCAACTCAAATCCATGAAATTCTTCACTGAAACTTATAACCAAATGAGTAACTCTCAAGTTGTTGCTTCGTTTGGCTTCGGGTTTCTTGCAACATGATTTTATTTGTAAATGCAACCACTTCAAAATATTTACATAACTTTGTAATTAACTTATTCTCATTACTAAATCATCACTTCTTATTTAAATAAAAATTGTAATTGAATTATATATCTGTCAGCAGCTTATATTGATTATCACTTAAAACATTTTAATTATCTTCTAATCTTATATTTTAGGTACATCCCTGCGGCCGTTACCGCCATA
Organism: Limnephilus marmoratus; assembly: GCA_917880885.1. Taxonomy (NCBI): domain Eukaryota; kingdom Metazoa; phylum Arthropoda; class Insecta; order Trichoptera; family Limnephilidae; genus Limnephilus; species Limnephilus marmoratus. The sequence continues at coordinate 30,746,939 of OU862909.1, read as the reverse complement.
ATACAGTTGTGTTTATCCTGGCCAAGGAATATAACCTCAAAAACCTAAGGACCATCCATCGGCTCGATCGGCTAACATCAGGTGGGTCCATCAATCATATTTTTATTCTTAAACATGCCTCCGTATATATTTGACCCACATATCTTATATTAACGTCGAAATCAATGAATAGCTCCTGGAGTTTTGAGAAATATAATAAAGTGTTTAGACATACACAGTACATTATAATACAAGTCATAAGGAAAGTTATATTAAATTTTTACATGGTTATGTACCTATTACGTAAGTCATTTGGTATTTTCGCCTGAGGTATGAACGGGTCTTAAAACTTAATTAGTGAATGAACGAGTAATAATAATAAAAAGAAAGAAAAAGGGTTGGGGGGGGGATAAAAAAACATTTTAAAATCAGTAATTATATGCTCACCAATTGTATTTGACTGATTAAAGTTTTATGAAAGTTAAGAACAAGCAGTTTTAAAATTTATAATATGTATTATATCAACCAAGAAATTTAATAAATTAGTTTTGTATGTTTGCAAGGAATCATGAAAAATGTCTAAGTTAATGATTGCGCGAGTAATTTGTGAGTTATTTGCTTTTTTTTTTTTTTACATGAGCTCCACACAGGAGGCCCTGAGGAAAATAATTTCCCTCAGGGCCTATGTCATCTTTGGGGATGCTGTGTGGAGGGTTTTTTTAAGGAAAGGAATGAGAGGAGAGTTCTGGGAAGGAAAAGGGTTTAAGGGGTGGGTAGGAATCTGGGGTTCAGTATGTCCTGGTCATCCGCCTCCAAGACCTAGACAAACCTCACCCCATGAACCCGGGCACCCCTGCTAAATCACCAAACGTAGCGAACCACTTGCGGTGACCTATGGCAGAGGTGTTGGTTATCCAATAAAGGTTCCCGGGGCGGCGGTACCCATTCCCGCCTCCCAAATTGATTGCTGCATTAGTGTTGTTAACTTCTATGTGAAAAAGGGTAATACTTAACATGCGTAAATAATTAATAATTATAACGATTACCGTTCGAATAAATGGTTTTTATTCAAAATAAACCACTTATTATAAAAACATATCATTGACATTTGTTACATAACCCCATTGCAGTATATTTTTAAAATACGTTCCGCTAGTAGATTAATATTATTTCTGAAAATTCGATTGTTTCTCTCCCTGTTTTGCATTCGACTAGTTTACATAGCATTGCATGCAAATATTGCAAATACACATGATGGCGTTATAATCACGTGGACTGCATAATTATTTAACCGCCCTTACAAAATTGACACTATTCCCGTTGCGTAAATCAGATTATGTATTTTAATCCAATCATTCGGGGCACAAACTGGTCGCAGCATAATTCACTGATACTCGGTTGTCGCCATCCGTTGCTTCTGATGCAGATGATTTAATAATAATATATCTACTAATAGATATGTAGCTTCCGAATTCAGCCAGTACTTTTGGTGTGATGAATTAATCCAGTTTTTATATGCACGAGTGTGTATCACCTAATGAACATTCCAAAAAATTTACTGGATCACATTGTTTATTTTCAGTTGTAGTTTTGTCAAGAAACATTGCTTTATGTAGGGACATAGTAGTAACTGAACAGTTAGGGAACGTACCCATACTACGTGACCAACTTTTTGCAATTTTTAACCCCCCCCCCCCCCCCCCCCCCGGTGACCAAAATCCTAAGCAACCTGCCGCTCATTTGTATGGAGCGTGACATTTTGAAGACCCCACCCCCCCCCAAAAAGTGTCACGTAGTATGGGTACGTTCCCTTAGGTAATCGCGTGAATTAAACAATAACCTTACAGCACTAACTTATATACAATTATTGAAAGAGTCTTTGACGAAATCACTTTGAGAAATTTGAGAGAAAATTTTTCAGAGTCACTTTGACGAAATCTTCACCACTGCCTGAGATTTTTTTGAAATTGCTATATTTCTTTTTTTTTTTTGTAAAATATTTATATGGCGTTATTTCTTATATATTAGGTCCTTACATATGAAATTGGCGTTTTGTATGGGAGGAACATAAACTCGATTTTTTTTTAATATAATATATTTATTTAATCAAAGTATGTACCATTGCTATCTATGCACTTTTGCCATTTCATAGGTAGTTCATCGATCCCTTTACTAAAAAAACCATTCGGACGGGAATCAATAAAATCTTTGAAGGCGGTTTGGACTGCCCCATCGGAGATGAGTATAAGAAATAACGCCATATAAATCATTTCAAATTTGAATTTTTTACATATATGTAAAAAATTCAAATTTGAAATGAAGTAAGAAATCAAAAAAAAATATTATTATTATTATTCAGAGCTTGCTTTCAGATGTTTCTAGATACAATAGCAAAAATACGATTTAAATAAGTGGTTCCGCTATACGACATTGTTAGTAGGTATATAAGTACTAAGAAACAGAATTCGTATTTTGGTCAGTTTTCGAAACAGGATACCCAATTGGTAAAATGGTTCTGCCAAAGAAGATAATGTCCTATTTTGAAAGACTTGTGAAGAAGAGTGTATTTCATTCTGTATTGTTTTGTTCAGGATTATTATTATTCGGAAGGAGTCCCAAGAAGGCTCGCCAGATGGAGCATCAGATCAGGAACCGACAGGTCAACAAGGAGTACGTCTGCAGAGTCGAGGGGGAGTTTCCCGAGTGAGTATACTTTCCATACTAATACATCTTTTATATGTTTAGTCTAATTTCGTCAGACACGCAGTCTAGATATATAGAGCAGTAAAATATTATATAGAAATCTTGTCTTGTAGGTGTCTATAAGAATATAAAACTATGCGTCGATGTTTACAGGTTAATGATAATTTTATACAATTTATAAATGATTGCATTGCATTTAATTAATAATTGCCCTTTGGCGGAAAGTATATTGCAATCAACCGATCACAAATTAATATCCAACGACCTTGCACGAGTATCGAGTTATAAAAATGCAAATATTTCAAGACATATTTTTATATCCGCGTAATAAATTCACGTTTGCATAACGAATCCGTATGTAAAGTGACGACGGTTTTCATTTCATAGTTGTTGCAGTTTTCATTGTGCGGTTTTATGGTTGACGTGCTAGCTCGCTACATGGCATATCGCTGCCCGCCATTCGCCATTCCTGACAATCCTTACTCCCGGTAATACTCTCGAGCGCTGCACAAAACTATCGCCGGATTCACTTTGTTTTCAAAAATCCACCCTTTACGGATGCCTTATTCGAATTTTCAGGCCGGGGTCGGGATAGAAGCGCCTCTCGCGTACTTGAAATTCTACCAGCCGTATGTGGCCTTACCTTATCCTAAAGCTTTTATTAAAAACCAACGTGGAATTTGTTCCTAGGTGAATATGATAAATAGCACACTTGTCTTCGTACTCTGCGGGTTGACTTGCAAAGAGAAATGCTCGACTCGGGCGTGTAATACAAATAATGGTTTGGAGTTTTTACTGTTATGTTTAAGAATTTAAAAGCACTTTGGACTTAACTTAAAACAGGTCGGTATTTAAATATGCGATGGCAATAATTATAGAATGGAGGCGGTTCAGACTGTTTTGCAAACATTTTCCCCTGTGATTTAATTTGGATAGGTCAGCCTCCCCCGAAAGCTAAATGCTGTTATTATTGTGTATTTAATCGCTTTACAAAATAGCTCCATCAATAATATTAAAAGCCACCGTAATTCGGACACGCTTCGAAGCGCGCTTTCATTATTAAAAGCCCCTCACAATTATCACATATATAAAATGTAATGTCCGCTTTTACAGTAATTAATTTAAGTTTTCAATTTCGTCTTTCCGAAAATTCTATACTCACTAACTAGCACTTTACCTCTGAATATTATATTATACATATATGTATAATAGAGATGCCACGAATATTCGGTTACTATTCGGTATTCAGCCTATTCGGCTACTTTTTTTACTATTCGGTATTCGGCCGAATATTGCAAACCATTCGGCCGAATACCAAATCATGAAGAAAAAACGCACAATACTGCTCATAAAAAAATTATTTTAACAAAAAATCAGTATATTTAATACTTAAAATCTATCAGTGTTAAGTTATGATGAATGAAAATATTTTTTCAGCATTTGTTGATAGCAAACGATTGCGCTTTTCCTCATAAAATGATAAATAAATCTTAGCAAATTCTGCTACGCTTGGATACTGTTTTGCGTTTGCTGACCACCGCTTGTGAGGATCTGCCATCCGATCTAGGCGAACAGTTTTCATGTATTGTTTAAGATATACACACTACAAGTTTCAAAGTATTTTTTAAGATTTACACACTATATGTAACACAGTTTGATTTAAAAATCAACAAATAATGCGTGTTGTTACTCGACCTACTAGCAAACGAAACAAATACGCCTAACGGCGTAGTTACCGCACGTAGTTACTTCAATTATGCAGTGGAGGTAATCCACCTCTTACCCGCCCTGGTATAAGTAACTGATGGTTACTCCTTCAAGGCTCTCGCAAGATTCTAATTTTTTTTGTTAAACGAAGCTACATTTATTTATTTTGAACGAATCTAGACCTCCAGTGTCCGTGCATACGTTGTTAGTAAGCAGTATGCAAGTGCTTAACAGGAAAACAAAATGCACAAAATAGGTTAGTAAGACAAAGATAAATTAAACAAGGCAAAAGAAAAAAACTCATTCATGAGGCTCCATGAGGCGGCATTGCATCTGTAAAAAACCTGCAAGCACATGCATAAAATAGAGAACATAAGTAATACAATAAATCTCAAATCAATTGGCAAGATTATGCAAATTAATTAATTATGCAGATCGGAACCTGTCCCCCGAGAAATGTAATAAGTGTCACCGAGTATTCGGCCTCCGAATATTCGGCGCTTCGGCCGAGAGCCTAGCCGAATATTCGGTATTCGGTATTCGACAAAATCACTATTCGTGGCATCTCTATTGTATAATGCATGTAACTCTATACGTCTTTATAATACATTCCTAATGTTGACATGTGAAGTGCGCGGTGGGGGTCACGAAATTTATTCATAAGCGTTTCTACCTCAGAAAATTTGAATTCTCTGCTAACATTTTAGTCCGATAAGTTTTCTTTTCTCTCTCCGCGTGGTGCGTGTAGGCCGGTCATTTCAATCCCTCCTTCGTATAATACTTCCACTATAAATAGGTTTTTCTACTACGTATCTTGACCGCTCTTTTCTGTAACGATTTTTTTTCTTTTGACTAGCTTGATTTCATGTTAAAGGGATTTTACAATTTTCGTGACCCGTTTTTTGAATATCTTAATTGGGTTTTACAAACTTCGAGATATTGATTTCTACAATATTTAAGAAAAAAAAATTGGATTTGTTTCTCTTAAAAAAACGTTTGTTGTAAAAATGTGATTGAATACATTATTACACTTTTCCCACTTATTTGACCGGTCTAGTTTCACTTTCCTATAGATATCTTCAGACTTGTATACGTTTTATTCAACATTTGGGTATTCTGTAAGGAAAAGGGTTTTACTTGAACAGTGTTTTAATTTCCACCTCGAATTAACAGCTTCACAAGTCGATGTAATATTAACTTCTCTCACTTTATTTCAAAATTTCTTCAATGATTGCCTAACTATCCCTGAGTAACTTGCCAAGATGAATTTACAAATTCATTTCTCTGAATATAATTAGCTATTCTGGGAAAATTACATAATGGTAGATTATAATAATATATACTACTTTTATAAATATGAATATATAAACACTGGAATATAAACTTATCTGGAAAGACAGTACAATTTATAAAATCGTCTTTTTTGCCAAAAAACAAGTAAATTATTATGAAATTTGTTTTTCGATTTGGGAGGTAGGTTCGGGTACCGCAGCCCCGGGAACCATTTATTGGATAACCAACACCGCTGTCATAGATCATTCCAAGTGGTTCGCTACGCGTGTTGACTTAGCAGGGATGTCCAGTTTCACGGTGTGAGGTTTGTCCGGATCGCGTATTTACAATCCCTACCGCGTTTCAGTCGCGCTACGGACTGAAACGCGGTAGGGATTGTAATGCATAAATCACTTTACAAACACTACCGCGTTTCAGTCGCGCTACCGACTGAATCGCGGTAGAGATTGTAATGCATAAATCACCTTACAAACACTACCTCGTTTCAGTCGCCTTACGCGCTTCGTTGCTCTATCTGTTTCTGTGACGACCGTAATTATGGAGGGGTTAGCAGAGAGGATGGACCCCGTTTTTTTTAACTTACATTTTTTTTTAACATTGAAAATTTATTTCTTAATTTAAAAAAAAAAATTCAATGTAAATTTTTTTAAGTATAAAAAAATGCGGTCCATCTTCTATGCTAACCCTTCTATAATTACGGTCGTCACTCTCACAGAAACAGATAGAGCAACGAAGCGCGTATGGCGACTGAAACGATGTAGTGTTTGTAAGGTGATTTATGCATAACGATCCCTACCGCATTTCAGTCGGTAGAGCGACTGAAACGCGGTAGTGTTTGTAAGGTGATTTATGCATTACAATCCCTACCGCGTTTCAGTCCGTAGCGCGACTGGATCGCGGTAGGGATTGTAAGTACGCGTCCGGATCTTGGCGGCCGATGCGCCTGTCCACCAACTGCGTGGCAGGCCGGATCGGGAGAGACTGGTTGAGAGTGAATTTTTACTTCTCCAGCGGGCCTCTCAGAACATCGCTTTGCACCGCAGTGGGAGGTATAGATTCATACGTCCGTCACTCCTGGACACACTGTCCTCCAGATTCCTACCCAGCCTTTACACCTTTTTCCTTCCCAGAACTTCCTCTCCTTCCTTTCCTAAAAAGACCCTCCACAAAGCATCCCCAAAGATAGCATAAGCCCTGAGGGGAATTATTTTCTTCTGGGCCTCCTGTGTGAGCTAATATAAAAAAATATATATGTTGATAAAAAAAAAGGTGGCGCTTGGCGAAAATTTTGCGACGCGCGGCACACCAAGAGTTAAAGCCAGGCGGATCACTTGGGAGAATATAGGCACTAACGTGTGAATCCAGTACCTTCCTATAATTTTATAGTACCTGCACATTACTCCTCCACGTTCTCTTGCGGCAGATAATTTTATTTCCTACTTGTAACAGTGTATAGTGTCTGTTTGCACATTGTAGTATTGTACCGCGATCCTCTGCGACTAGGTGGTTCCTGTCTACGTGTTGCTGTTATTTACGTGGTGTCGGCTTCCGCAGTTAAACGCCACCTTTACGAGCACATCTCCCGGGCCCCCCGGATCCCCCGGCCTCCGCCCCTCCCCTCTCCCCTGGGCCTTTACTTATTCTCCTTGTCGCTTGCCGCCACGCCGATGTTGTCACCGAACTGGAAGAACGTGAAACTTATTCCCATTCCGCCCTGGCGTGCTCTGCAAAAGCTTATGGTCTCCAAAGTCGGTTCCATTCATACGCTGCTTGCCAAATAAATAGCATTGCAAATCCGTTACATTATATTCACGATCCCCTTAAATGTGGTATTGGTTTTATCAGGTTAACCTACTTACAACTTACTTCGTTTTCCAAAGACATTATTATGGACTTCCATTTAGTGGGAATTACTAATATCTCTATGAAGAGCAGTCGTGCATGTTCTCAATTTTTTGACGAATTGTGTCCCTAACAATGGTTATATTACGAACAGTATTATTAAATTAGTCAACATTTTCATAGCATATTATTTATTGACGTGATTATGATTATGATTTGACGACCTCCGTAGTCCAGTGGCTAAGACTCTTGACTCACATTCCGGAGGTCGCGGGTTCGAACCCGGCATGCGCAAATAAATTTTATTTGATTAATTTGTGTTATTTCACAATTAATTCATTTAAAATAATATATAGTATATTTGCGGCATGTTCCAGAGTGGAAAATACTATTAATATCGCCCAGGGTAGCTATTCCCGAAGCGTTCTCGCTCGCAATCTCCGTCGAAAGTACGTCCGTTAGTCGACTTGGTTATTCCTGAGCTTGGTCGAAGTAACATTCTTAGACGCCAAACGTCAAAAGTCACTCCACATAACAACGAGTGGGTCTACCCAGTAGAAACACAGCAGCGAGTGGTGTGAAGTTGGCGTATCTATGCAATTAGCTGTCAAAATTTGGTTTTATTTGTTTTCCCGCGCGACCTTTCACACTCGCAATTTTCGCACCCGACAATTGTATTTCCAGAATACCTGATTGATCATAATCTAGATTTAGGTCTGATTGCTGGACAGTGATGGTATGTCTAGGGAAATTTCCCTAGATCTAGGGGAGAAAAATATTTTTTAGGGAAAAGGGAAATCAGCACAAATCTAGGGAAATTTCGAATCTGGCAAAATTTTTATTACATGTGACAATATTAGATTTTTTTTTTGAATTCCCATGAATCTTAAATAGTGTTGATGTACTTACAAGTAATGTTATTTTTAACACTGACAACTCAAAATGATATTATGCATCTAAAAAGATAAATGGAGACAAATATAGAAAAATATTTAATTTGAGTTTCAAATTCTGTTTTTTCGGTAATTGCTGTTGATTTTTATTTTGCAAAGTGATTTTCATTTGGAATCCGTTTCTAATTCAGCTGTAACTGTATACATTCTTTGATATTATTATTTTTTCACTTAGCAAAAAGTGTTTTATTTGGAAAAGCACAGTATTATAAGTGCATCTACTAGGTTCCAATATCTTTCCAATTAATAAACATATAACTGGTCAGTGGTTGAGTGGGCATCGCGTTTAGGTCCCACTCAGGAGTTCCGTGTTCGATTCCTCGTCTGGCTAAGTCCTCCATCACGACTCAAGCAACATTTTCGGCTTACTGTGGTGGTAGTAGGAGATTTTCAAATATTGACAGGTTATTCGTAACCCGGGAATGTTTGTTTTTCTTTAAAAAAAAAAAATAATAATAACAGGATTAGTCAGGTGATTACGTACTTGCATAAATGTGATTATTTGCATAATTTTACTGCTTACAATCAAACGTTGATTATGTATTTTGTTTTGAAAAATTAAAAAAAAAAATTTAAATATAAAATAAATAAATAAAAAAATTGAAGGAAACAATATCAAAAAATTAAGTTACTGAAACAAAATGTCTAGAAATTTTTATAGTTAATGCCCAAGAAATACAAAATATTTCAAAGTCCGACACCCCCCCCCCCCCCCCCCCCACCCCCGCCTCCGAAGCGAGTTTTAATTTGCCAAGGAGGTACCCCCGAAATCTAGGGAAATTCTAGGGAAATTTCACCTCGAAATCTAGGGAAATAATTTTTTTGGGCAGAACATCCCTGTTGCTGGAGGATGACTGGTTTATTTATGGCTGGAGGATTGGCTCCACTTGAGCCTGGGGCTGATAGAATTAACCTAGATTTAGTGGCTGGTAGAGCTGTTAGAAATAGAATAGTTCAAAATTATTTCTGTATTTATACTAGTCTTTATTATCATTTTGTTGTTGTTCACTGTATATTATTTGTCAAGTGTCTGATCGTATTATTATTAATGATATTAGACAAACAATAGTGAGACCGAGTTGACAGGAAAAAGCTATAGGTGTTGTCCAAGTACAGAGTGAATACGAAGCTCATTCAGGCAATTGCGTCTCTATATGAGGGAAGCGTTGCATGTGGCTGATGTCAGCGTGATGTGTAAGATTAAGAAAGGGACGCTCCGATGAGCTAATGGGCCTGTGGAGCGAATGAACGAGGAAAGGAGTGTATAAAGAATATATGATGCAAATGTGAATGGTGGAAGAAGTCGAGGACACTCAAGAAAGACATGGCACGACCAAGTGAATCAGATACTTGAGTCGGGCCATGTCAAGAGTCAGAATAATGAAGAGCATGTATGAGACGTTGTATGAATGTGTGCCAAGACCGAGTTGTTTGGCGGTCCGTCTTCTCTGCCTACCCTTGCGGAGAAACGGCGTGATTGGTTAGTTAGTTAGTCAAATAATGAATGGTGAGGTGAGGCTGCGTTACAACAAACACTTCAAATACAATATTTTTTGTGATAATATAGTGATGTAAAATGTAAGAAAACAATGATGTGATCATAAAAAATGTATTTAACATTAATATATCATTATTTTTTTTTAAATAATACAGAAACAACAGTTGTTAATATACAATGTCAATATATTTTGTAATTCAGGCTAAAAATAAAGAATTAGTACTAATGAACCAATCAAGTCTGATATTTTCTATTATGAAACTAATATGCAGTAGCATAATATCACAATTTATATCATATAACGCAGCAAACATCACAGTTTCAGTTGTTCAATTACAACGCTGCTATTGATATTGTCTACTAAATATCTTTTGTTAATTTTAGAAAAACATTATATTTATCTTCGATAAAACTAAAATGCAGTAGCATAATATCACAATTTATATCATATAACGCAGCAAACATCACAGCTTCAGCTGTTCAATTACAACACTGCTATTGATATTGTCTACTAAATATCTTTTGTTAATTTTAGAAAAACATTATATTTATCTTCGATAAAACTAAAATGCAGTAGCATAATATCACAATTTTTATCATAGAATGCAGAAAACAATACGGTTTCAGATGTTCAATTACAATTGTAATTATTTCAACATATTTTGTATTACAAGCGAAAAATAATCAATTCTTACACTGATGAAACTAATCAAGTCTGATATTTTCTAGTAAATTATTTTCTGGTGTTAATTAGTTAAACATTATAATTATAGGTACATGATAAAAAAAAAACTTGCATTCATTACCGTGATATTCTATACTAACTATCTTTGGTTAATTTTAAAGAAAAAAACATTATATTTATCTCAGATAACTAAAATGCAGTAGCATAATATCACAATTTATATCATATAACGCAGCAAACATCACAGTTTCAGATGTTCAATTACAACACTGCTATGTATTGATATTGTCTACTAAATATCTTTGGTTAATTTTAGAAAAACGTTATATTTATCTTCGATAAAACTAAAATGCAGTAGCATAATATCACAATTTTTATCATAGAATGCAGAAAACAATACGGTTTCAGATGTTCAATCACAATTGTAATTATTTCAACATATTTTGTATTACAAGCGAAAAATAATCAATTCGTACACTGATGAAACTAATCAAGTCTGATATTTTCTAGTAAATTATTTTCTGGTGTTAATTAGTTAAACATTAAAATTATACATGATACAAATAAAACTTGCATTCATTACCCTCCCTGATATTGTATACTAACTATCTTTGGTTAATTTAAAAAAAAAAAAACATTTTTATCTCCGAGATAAAACTAAAATGGGTAGGAGGTACCACTATAAATTTGGACAACTTATATAGCGCTGTTTTTGCGAAAAATCGCCTCAAGAGCGCTGTGAAAAGCGCAAGGGGAGTTGTGGCCTCCGAGAACAGCGGCACCTCAACAGTCTGACATCTGCTGCAGCCAGCAACAGACTGTGGTCCTCCAAGTGATTCAAAGTCGAAGTTGACCTCCCCATGTTGAACTTCCGTGTGGCCCGTAATCAAGACTGGGCTGATTGACTGTAGTATCAGCTCGTCAGTCGCGTTGAGGCTGACTGCTGGCTCTGGTGGTCCGCCTCCCGTCCCGGCCGCATGCCGCCTCAAGGAGGCATGCACTTGGCCTTTGACCGTAAGTCTTGCCAAGTCTGAAAAGATTTTTGAATTAGATTAATTATTTACACAAAATATTGGTGGAAAGACACTTTATAAGATCTTAAACTATTCAAAAAGCAGGACAACGTCAATATCAAACAATTTTACTTGAATTTTGAAACAATCAGCTTTGAAATAACGTAGCCCCATTATCATTCTTTTCAATATTGTGATTTTCAAAACATATAAATTAGGCTAAACGAAACACCATGTGAGCGGTGACCGAACAACTTAGAACCTCTTCAGTAAAGTGATGATAAAAAATATATTAAAAAATGGTTAAATATGTTAGGGTTTTAATGACTTCAAAGAGATGTCGAGTTGACTTGATTAGGCATGGAATCCATGTTAGATGTGAGCATGGTGATTGTTTTATTGAATAAAAATTTGTCGTAGGCAGAGCTTAATCTGAACGAAGCATTAGGGTAACAAATAGACATTTTAAGTGGAAATGAATCAAAACAAACCTTTCTCCAATGTTTGAAATCTTTGTTGGCCCCTGCCATGGCATTCAATTTTTCGGCAATCGCCACCCATCTCCGTCTGGATTCGGCGAAGGTAAATGTTGAGGAAAATTTGCCACTCACAAGTTCCACATCCGAACTTACTAATTCAATTAGTAATTGTTTCTGAGCAATCGTGATGTAACCCGCGGCCATTTCTGTTGTTGTTTTGTTTTTAGTCTGACATGACAGTCACACCATAGAAATCTCAAAAACACCAAGAACATAGACAATATTCACAGGGCTGCCAATATAATCATCACTTCGATCGGTCGACGTTCAAGAATACGTAAAATTGAAGGATTCGACAAAGTTCGTCGCGACGACGATAAATTTTCGCTCTCTTCGAGGCGCATAACGAGGAACTTTTGATCGACCGTCAGGAATAGGGCCCCTGGTGTAAGACCACCATTCAGAATTGAAACGTTGCTTGAAAATGGCTTTAGCCGTGTTTAGTGACCAGATCTGAATAGCCAGGTACTTCCCAACCTTCCTCTTCCCCACCTCCTTCCCCTCCCCACTACCTTCAGCCTCACAACATACCCCAATTGGGGATGCCATAGTCTCACTGGCTCCAGACGGGAGCAGTTGAGATTCTTGTGCGGTATTCACTGTTAAAAAAAAAAAAAACATTTAATTTTCCAATATCCTACACATACTGCAATCTGCACATCTGCGCAATTAAGGCCCGGTTTCCCGCATTTCTACCGATTTATTACATATTTTCCAAATACTTTAAATTTTAAAGCTCTTAAAAATATATACATGTTATTCTTGGAGATAATATCTATGCATTCCCCACGCCGAAACGGCAATTATATGAAATTCCCTCCATAGAAAAAATCTCAAAAAATATGCTCCGAAAATTATTATAAACATGCCATGTAAATTTTTTCATACAAGTTATATGTATGAACAAATTTACGTGGTTCCTTAAATTCTATTTTAGACAATCCCCACGAATTTTTTTCTCTATTTTAAACGAAACGCATTTTATTAAAAATTTTCGCGATATTCGCTTATATTATCTTTTTAATATTAGCGCACTCTCTCTGGCATTCGTATTTACATATCTCTCTGTATTCTTCTTTTTGAGCGGGTATACTGCGCCAGTTGTTTTAATTGGTTTATATCTTACATATATACCTATTTCTTATATCTTATATATGTACCTATTTCTTATATCTTACATATATAATTAGTATTTTCTAGCACACCTCTGTGTGCTAGAAAAGACTAGTTTTCTACGCGATGCAATTATCACGTATTTTTCATTTTTATTAGAATTACGATCAATTTAGGATCCGCAGGCTGCCGAGGCACCCATTCCTGTAAGGTTGGTTGATTTTAGTAGCTAATGCGAATGTATTTTTGTTTTTCCAGAGAGGAGATAGAGTGCCGCGAGCCCATCGAGGTGGTGAGCTATAAGATCGGCGTGTGCCGCGTGTCTCCGCGTGGAAAGGAGTGTGCCACCACCTTCAAGCGGCTGGGGTACAACGGCTGCACCAGTGTGGTGCTGTGCCGACCTCGCACGGGCCGCATGCACCAGATCAGGGTGCATCTGCAGTACCTGGGTGAGTACATACCTCTCATCAACCAACTAACAACCAAGAAACAAAGGGAGGTCTGGCACAGAGGCGCGTTTGGGCATAGGTAGAAACAAAGGCGGGGCACCACTGTGCGTGCGATTTGCAGTAGTATGGGTGAACAATGTTGGTAACACAGGAGTTTGTATAAACAGATCCCCTATTTCAGATGTTTTCAAACACTTCCTAGTGAATTGACGCGCGTAACCTTGGTAAGTAAAATCATTTTTTCGACAAGTTAGAGCGTATTAAAAAAATCAATTATTTTTAAAAAGTTTGTTGTTTAGTTTTTCTTAGAAGATGAAAATCTTTATTTTTTGGTTAAAAAATTTGATTTTTTTATGTAATAAATTATTTTATTATTTACTTACATTTTTTATATTAAGTCCCTTTAAACTGATTGATATCAGTTTGTCAACGATTTCTTTTAACATTTACTTTTTTTAAATTGAGACAGGTACATGAAATAATATTGTTAATAAAATGTATAAGAAATAAAGAACAGAGAATTAAAGAATGAAAATAAATAATAATAATAGAAAAAAAATTAATAATGGAAAAACATTAAAATGAAAAGCAGAAAAACAGAGATTAATCCAAAAAAAACACCTTGAAATAATATTATTGAGACTTTAATTAAAACACGCAAGTAGAACACAACTTGTTCTTTACCTTGACCGAGCACTTTTATATGGTCTTTTTATGAGCCTAGAAAAAAATTATGTAGCGACCTTTAAAAAATGCTTTTCTCAACAAATTGCATCCTTTTCTCCAACCGTGTGGAGGGTGTGATTTCGATCGGTGTTGATGATAACATTGAATACTCATCTGGGAGTCGAACATATTGTGTTTGAAATCCACAGCGGCTATCTTTTCTGCCCTTCAAATGCAAAGAAAAAACTTTTTATAACATCTTCAATGAATTATTTTGGATTCCTTCTAAAACGTGCCCTTCTCCTACTTATTTCTTCGTCTGTTTTCCCACTTAGCTTAAATAAAATTCTACCCTTCCGTGCAAGATTTTTTCAGCATTTTTAACATTACACACGATTTTCAGGTTACCCTGTGGTGAACGACCCTCTGTACAACCACCCTGTATTTGGCCCTCTGAAGGGAAAGGGCGGAGACCTGGGAGGGAAGTCGGATGAAGAGCTGGTGAAGGACCTGATCTCCATACACAATGCGGAGAACTGGCTCGGCATGGACGGAGATTCGGAACTGTCTTTATTCAAACCGAAGGCTGACATGGATCTGGACAAAGGAGATGGTGAGAATTACGTACATTATTGAATAACAGACTACCTATCTAAAAGCTCGGGACTAGTTCTGACAGTTCTTTCGTTGGACAGTGACAGTGATAATAAGCATAAACACCAATTCGGAAACTCGTAGTATAAGAGGGGAAACTGGTGAATCTACATCACGAAGGGAACCCAAAAAACTTTTTTTTGCTCTGAGCATTTCGTTTTTTTCTTTTGGAGCCAGGTGTACGCTTGAGACGCTGTGTAACATGTATAGCCATTTTTTTCTTATGTCATTCCATTTATACTTTACTTTTCTGTTTTTTCTAATATCTTTCCATTGGTTCTAATGTTATTTCCATTTATTTTTATGTATTTCTATTTATTCTTATCAAATTTTTCTACTTGTCCTCATGTGAATGACATGAGTTGTCTTTTCATTAATTCTAATATCTTTCTAATAAGTCTAATGTCTTTCCATGTTTGTCCTTGCAGTGGGCCACGTATCGGGTGGCGAGGACGACATGGATGCGGGTTCCGGTTCCCGAGAGTCATCGCCCTCTCTGGAGTCTCCCGCCCCCGCCTCCGCCCCTCTGGCCCCCGTGGCCACACTCTCCATTGGCAGCCAGGCCGACCAACTCTACCAGCCCAAGTCCCGAGACGACCTGCCGCACCCGGCCTACTCCACCGTATCCATGTCTACGCAGCCCATGATGAACCATGGACGCAAGGTTGGTCCATTGACACTCACTATCAAGGATATTGTTATAACCATGCATCTCTTTATGCTAAAATAATTCACACATGGGAAAAGCGTCCCAAGCAAACATCAGTGTTGCCAACTCATCTCTTTTAGAACTAGATTTTTTCATCTTTACCATGAAATAACTTTTGTACTAAACCCCTTTTCGCAATTATTATTATCTCCGAAGCTGAATCACTATTAGTAGATACACGAATTGCTAAAAATTATCTGCATCCTGTATATCTTTTTGTTGGTCATACTTCTCTGGAGTGCTTTAAAACTTTTGTTTCAATGTTTTTCAGGTGACAGTGGCAACCCAGACTGGACACGAAGCCCCTGACATGCTGTTTAACCAAGACAAGATGTCGGTGGACCCGCACTGCTACGAGTGCAAAGTGCGCTATCGCGACCCGCGCCCCAACGACCTGGTCATGTACTTGCATGCGTGGAAATACCAGGTATAAAGTTGCTTCCAAATACATTCAATGTGTTCAGGGCAAAATTAATGAGTTCTCTTTTAGACCCTTAGAGCATATTTTCTTGAATTGATGACCTTTTTACGACAATGTTGTTCTCGCAAATATGCATTGTGTATAGATGACGCTCGTCTTTTAGGTACATGATCCATTGGCATGTGTACATGACGTTCGTCTCAAATGGGTTAAACCCATTTACTTGCATTGAGTTAGAAGAACTGAATCTGCGTTTAAAAAATAGTCCAAGCGCACACAAGCAACTTTACTTGTGGGCAACAGTTGTGTCGCTGCATCATATCCAATGCAGAATATGATGGTGGTGGAATGTATGGATTTTCAAATTATTACCAACGGTTGCCGCAAAGTTGCTCATGTGTGCCTGAAATGACTTCTTTCTTAATATTGATAAATTGAAGAAAAAACAGTAAATACTCGTTTGAAAAAATCTTTTATAACCATGATCTTTCCTTTATTGTCATTTTTCTGTCTGGGTTTATTACTACAGTATGCTTATTGTTGTTGCGCTCGCAAAAATGGCTATTTGCCATTTTTCAGCAAAATATTTTTTTACACTAAAAATTTCAAAAAAATCTAAGAATCGGTCCTGATTCCGGCTGTGTGCATAAGTTTAACTGCTATCGCATAAAACTCATTCGAACGTTGTTTGTTGTCACATCTGAATATAAAATTGGGAAGTTTCTGTTTCCCCTGTAAAATTTGGTAAAACTCACGCTTGCAAGTGCAACCACGATATACGTCATCGACGATCGTCCTTTTCCTTCTCACACGTCTTGTATGAAACGAAAAAGATAGAAGATGCTAAAAAGATGAAATCGTGAAATTACTTTTTCTCTGTGGAACTATTACTGAAAAATTAAAACGTTGACTTATAATTTGACTACTGGTGCAAACATTGTATTCTGTTACGTAATTCAATTTGGGAGGCAGATATGGTACCGCCGCCACGGGAACCATTTATTGTATAACCAACACCTTTGCCATAGGTCACCCCAAGTAGTTCGCTTCGTTTGTCGACTTAGCAGGGGTGCCCGGGTTCATGGGGTGAGGTTTGTCTGGGTCTTGGTGGTGGATGCGTCTGCCCACCAGCTGCATGGTAGGCCGGATCGGGAGAAAATGGTTGAGGGAATCCCTTTGACTTCTCCAGCCGTACCCTTTCGGAATATTTCCTTGCATCGCAGTGGGAGGGATGGATTCATACGTCCGTCACTTCTGGACACACTGACCCCCCACTATTCCTACCCACCACTACGCCACCCTTTTCTGGTTTTTCCCCTTCCTTTCCTTAGAAAGACCCTTCACATATCATCCCCAAAGATGACATAGGCCCTGAGGGGAATTATTTTCCTCGGGGCCTCCTCTGTGAAGCTAATGTAAAAAAATATATATACAGGATGTCCGGGGGTAAAGTGCATCAACTTTGGGAGGTGATTCTACATGACGGTAGGAGTAAAAAAAGATTAATAACTTTTTCCGAAATTCCAACTTTTTTTTCCCATACAAAAAGAAGTACCTACTAAAAATCCTTAGTGTGAGGTACGATATTTCTTGTTGAGAGCCTGCCGGGCGCCCGACTCGATTGTGATTGGCCCGTATCGTAACAGCGAAAAATAATAAATCTGGCCGCACACGCCGGACTAATTTCATCTTTTTACGTAAAACTACCCCTGAAAGTTGGAATTTCGAAAAAAGTTGTTTATCTTTTTTACTTGTACTATCATGTAGAATCACCTCCCGAAGTTAATGCACTTTACCCCCGGATACCCTGTATGTAACATACCTATTTTTGGAAAGAGATTAAATGAATTAATCGTTCCTCGAAATAAAACATACTCAATTACTTTCCATTCCACAATTTTTTTTTTATCGCAGTTATTATTGTGTTTGTTGATAAGTAATTTAATTTATTCCACCAATTAAATTAATTGTATTGGTTGATTTCCAGGGCCCGGGATGGGAGTACGAAACGGAGCTTCCAGAATGGGCGAGTGTGGATTGGATCGATCCAGAAAGCCAATGATAATCACGTCATCAATAATCATTACTGTTAAGAACTAGATATAATTTTTGATTTCGTGGAACCACCACGTAAATATTAGTCAAAATTGTTACGAATACAAACAATATTGTTATCTTTCATTGTAATTACCTTCTATTTTGAAATTTTCAAGACAAAATACATTAAGTATTGTTATTGACTTTATGTTGAAAAGACAAATTAAATAATTGTTGATTTTTTTCTTTATCAATTATTATATATATTTGTTATCAATTATTATTATTATTATTATGAATTATTGTTCTTCCAAAAGACGACGACTAATTTTAAACGATTTCCATTTCCATGACATTCATTCATTTAAATTTTCCATTGTTGTTGGGTAATTTTTTGCAGTAGGTTTAGAAAATTATCGTGCACGTCAAATAATAATTTTTATTTCTGGTTTGGGGAACACTACCACCTAATTCATTAAAAAATATTTTATTTATTGAAACATCTTTATTGATAATCAGAAAAAAATCATCACTACTGTAAATTGACAACATCCCACAAATAAGCTGTTTTATTAGGCCAAATTTGAATAGGCCAGTATACTGTATGATTAGTTCGCTGTATGTTATAGGTCTACTGGTAGGTACAAAATTTGTACTTTTAATACAATTTCTTGTAAACGTTTTTACTTTTTATTTTAGAATTACAGAAATCTGAGCTAACGCAATACGTAGTTTCGTTACAATCTTTTGGAAGTATTCAAATAACCTTTTTTTGTTTTAAGGTTCCTTAAAATAATAATAATTAGTATTGTTACTATAATAATTATTGTTATAATTAGTTGAATTTGCATGCAGATTATGGATGTTTGTTTATTTAAGAAACCGTAATAATTGTTTTTGGTTTTTAAATAATAAATGTACGATTTGTGTAGACACATATTTTCATTGTAACAGCAATCAAAAGCCTCGATGACATTAAGCGAGTTTACTACTATCTGGGAAATTCACTATCTGTTAGTAAACTCACTCAGTGTAATCGTATTTTTAGCCAACTAGCAGATTGTGGATAATCTACTAAAAAAGTTGAAAGGTGGTCAACTTTATTCGCTACTCGCTCAAGATGGCGGCCTATTAACAGCTGATTTCGTAATTGTCAGAATTAGTTCGCGCGGGAGCCGTTATTCTCGCTACCGGCTAACGTGTGGCGCTAGCTGCGACCTCAAGTTTTTTACAAAATGTCGACCGAATTAGTTTGTGCGGGAGTCGTTATTTTAGCTGCTACTGTCGCTACTGAGCAAGTAGACAGTTTTGTGTGTCATCATGACAATCTCACTTGCCAATTCGCCCGCTTACAACTTACCGGCTAGTAACTTGTAAACTCGCTCAATGTAATCGAGGCTTTACCTCCAGTAATGTTGTTTTAACTTTTCTAAATTTAGAACTACAAAAGAGAACTACATAGAGACATTTTTTAATATTATAAGCAGATCTCACAATGTTTTGTTATTTTGGTAAATACATATTTGGATTAAACTATGTACATATTAGGTAGTTTATCAGTATCACTAAACAATGAGGATATGCATTAGTGTTAGCGTAATGGATGTGATTGATGTATGTGTATGTATTATAATAAGCATTTGACCACGGAGTAAGTTGAAAGTGTGTGATTACAACACTTCATATTACAGTGTTGCTTTATAAAAGACGAGTTTAAAATGTTATGTGCCTTGTTGAAGTATATTGCTTACATTAGTCAAGTTAGTCAAAATGGTAGTCGGGTGTAAAAAGTAGCCAGTACCAAGTATCCTAAATAGGCATGATTAAGGACACAGCTTACAAAAACTTAAATTCAATGTTATGTGTACAATCTATCCTTAATTACTAAGTGTAAGTATTGGTATTTTGTCATTTGTGTGTCATATTAGTTGTTGTAGTGGAGCACTAACTTCAATGTGATGGAACAGCAGAGCTGTCTGGTAACTTCACACTGGTATCTGGTAAGAACAGCGATTCATAGTAAGTTCCATGAGTTAGCTGGCTATGTTCCATGAGTTAACTGGCTATGTGACCTTAGCAGGTGTCGGGTGGTGCTCACTTCAAATAAAACAGTTGTTTTCTTATCACTTTCTTATCTTTATCATAACTTATTGATTGGCTTACCTGTCTTATTTCTATAAATTAATAATTATATGATAATATCAGACAATATTTTTGTAAAATTAATGTGTAAAGAGCATAACAATAATAAAGTAAAAAAAACACTTATCTTCATTTAATACAAATCTATATAAATTTCCTTATTTATATTGTTCATTTCAGTCGCGTTAATCTTGTTTAAGATTTTTTTATGCATTATGTTTTTAAATAATCAAAAAATACGTAGAACCTATGATGTTTTTTTAATATTGACGAACATACTTATGCATCTGACCTTATTATTATGCTAACATTTGTATGGTTGACATTTAAGAATCTGACTAGTATAAATCTGACGCTGCGCCTTACGCAAAACCTATTTCGTACATAGTATCACTCTGACGCTGCGCCTTACGCAACACCTTTTTCATATAAATGTACTTTCATAATTGAACCGAATTAAAACAATGCCAAAAGATGGCGCCACTTACTAGCGTGAGGAATGTTGGTACATATTGGATTCATGGTTTCGTGAATCTCTCCGGGTATGGAGTGGAGAGATGGATGGTATGATTATTATTGTAACTGGCAGTTGTGAATAAGAATACCACATAGTGATTTCTACCACGCTATATATTATATATGACATAATTGCATGTCGTGGTTACTTTATCCCGGTCTAGCTGTCACTGGATCCAAGGAATCGGCTATTTTTGGAACCAGATCCTATCGGATTTGTAAAATGGTCACCAACACTTAAAGTGGGTGAAACCGAACCAAAAGCCGCCTACAGGACCTGTCAGCGAAACCTGCAGAACGGGATTTTAACTGCTAGTAGTTAGTTATTGCTTACAACAGCTAAACTACTTGAAAGTGCATATGATTGATCATCTATTGACAAATATGACAATTTAATGTGACAAGGCTGTGCTCCTTGACACAAGTGACAGATGTTACCCACTTTATAATACAAGTGAAATGTTCGCATTGATTTGACTCAAATATAAACACTTGGTGTTGTCTACATTTTAATGATTTTGGTTTCACAAGAAATGATTAATAAATACTAAAGTGGTTTGAATGCATACCTGTGCTTCCAAAATATGATATTATTATTACAAGATCCAATCAAAATAAATCTTATCCACAGGGAGTTTTTGGAGCCCTATGAATTTATTTATAAAGTTGATTATTTAATTATGTGATGTATTATTTTAGAAACAGTTAGATTCAGAAATCAGTACCTAGTGTAAAGCTTTTGTAGTAAATTTATGTAAAAATATTCCTCTTCTTTCTATAATAACTTTGTTTATACCAATTTAATTGAATGATCTTTAATAAGCCTTATTTACAAACTTCATCAAAGTGTCTCTTAACTACTTTAAGATGTAGGTAAATTATATTCTTTTACAAACCTTACTATTTCCTTGTATGTTATGAGAAAATCAAAATGACATATCTACAGTATTTTAAAACTCATAACATGCAAATAACAATGAGTTCTTAGACCTAGGCTTAAGTATTGAAGTAATGTGTTTACCTTTATTATAATAACTTATAGAATTTGCGCAAATTTGAATACAATGAAATCATGTATAATTATTGGAGATACAATTATTTGGGACCTTTTTAACACTTTTTAAAATAGGTGTACCTACTGCAAAGTTACAACGTAATAATTAATTGCTTAAACCTCATGTTTTATGTATATTTATATTGGCAAGTTTAAAATCTTCACGTTTTCCTAAATTTAAGCATAATGTGAATGTATTCATTTGATAATCTAAATCGAGCTTATTATTAGATTTAATTGTCACAAACATCTATTGAATAAGTAAATTGTGTTTCATTTCTTCCGTTATCATTGTGGTTATGCCTTTACATTTATTTTATATTTTTTCTTTAAAATATAATCCAGCATCAAAAGACAAATTATTTATTAGCATTTCATTGTGAACATTCTGTGTTTATTTAGTGTCTTAAGTTCTATTCTTATATCAAATATTTTCCTATCAAATGTGTCACTCGTTTCTATTGGATACCTTCCATTACACGCGTGTACATCGTGTTTACATTGCGGTAGTCTGAAACCGTGACACTATTTTACATGAAAATATGGTTTGTTTCATTGTTTTTTATTATGTTGAATACAGAAAATATTAATACTATAACTGTTTTGTTTCATTATTGAACTCTCCTGCGTCCATTTCAACATCCATAATTGTTATTATTATCTCCAAAGTGGGTTTTAATGTTGTGCAAAAGTTTAAAACCATGACAGCGCCTTTACATGCTTTCTGAGCAAGCAAATTATTTCTTTCCAAGGTGGGTTCATAATCCATAACAATACCTTTAAGTGCTTCCTGAGCAAGAGAATAATTTTTCTTCAAAGGTGGTCATACGATGGTGCAACAATTCAAACAATGACTGCGCTTATAAAGTGCTTCCTGAGAAAAAGATTGGTTTTTCTCCAAAGTTGGTTCTACTATGGTGTAACAATTCAAACCAATGACTGCACTTATAAAGTGCTTCCTGAGAAAGAGAATGGTTTTTCTCCAAAGTTGGTTCTACTATGGTGTAACTATTCAAACCAATGACTGCGCTTATAAAGTGCTTCCTGAGAAAGAGAATGGTTTTTCTCCAAAGTTGGTTCTACTATGGTGTAACAATTCAAACAATGACCGCGCTTATAAAATGCTTCCTGAGAAAGAGAATGGTTTTTCTCTAAAGTTGGTTCTACTATGGTGTAACAATTCAAACCAATGACTGCGCTTATAAAGTGCTTTCTGAGAAAGAGAATGGTTTTTCTCCAAAGTTGGTTCTACTATGGTGTAACAATTCAAACCAATGACTGCGCTTATAAAGTGCTTCCTGAGAAAGAGAATGGTTTTTCTCCAAAGTTGGTTCTACTATGGTGTAACTATTCAAACCAATGACTGCGCTTATAAAGTGCTTCCTGAGAAAGAGAATGGTTTTTCTCCAAAGTTGGTTCTACTATGGTGTAACAATTCAAACCAATGACTGCGCTTATAAAGTGCTTCCTGAGAAAGAGAATGGTTTTTCTCCAAAGTTGGTTCTACTATGGTGTAACAATTCAAACCAATGACTGCGCTTATAAAGTGCTTCCTGAGAAAGAGAATGGTTTTTCTCCAAAGTTGGTTCTACTATGGTGTAACAATTCAAACCAATGACTGCACTTATAAAGTGCTTCCTGAGAAAGAGAATGGTTTTTCTCCAAAGTTGGTTCTACTATGGTGTAACTATTCAAACCAATGACTGCGCTTATAAAGTGCTTCCTGAGAAAGAGAATGGTTTTTCTCCAAAGTTGGTTCTACTATGGTGTAACAATTCAAACAATGACCGCGCTTATAAAATGCTTCCTGAGAAAGAGAATGGTTTTTCTCCAAAGTTGGTTCTACTATGGTGTAACAATTCAAACCAATGACTGCGCTTATAAAGTGCTTCCTGAGAAAGAGAATGGTTTTTCTCCAAAGTTGGTTCTACTATGGTGTAACAATTCAAACCAATGACTGCGCTTATAAAGTGCTTCCTGAGAAAGAGAATGGTTTTTCTCCAAAGTTGGTTCTACTATGGTGTAACAATTCAAACCAATGACTGCACTTATAAAGTGCTTCCTGAGAAAGAGAATGGTTTTTCTCCAAAGTTGGTTCTACTATGGTGTAACTATTCAAACCAATGACTGCGCTTATAAAGTGCTTCCTGAGAAAGAGAATGGTTTTTCTCCAAAGTTGGTTCTACTATGGTGTAACAATTCAAACAATGACCGCGCTTATAAAATGCTTCCTGAGAAAGAGAATGGTTTTTCTCCAAAGTTGGTTCTACTATGGTGTAACAATTCAAACCAATGACTGCGCTTATAAAGTGCTTCCTGAGAAAGAGAATGGTTTTTCTCCAAAGTTGGTTCTACTATGGTGTAACAATTCAAACCAATGACTGCGCTTATAAAGTGCTTTCTGAGAAAGAGAATGGTTTTTCTCCAAAGTTGGTTCTACTATGGTGTAACTATTCAAACCAATGACTGCGCTTATAAAGTGCTTCCTGAGAAAGAGAATGGTTTTTCTCCAAAGTTGGTTCTACTATGGTGTAACAATTCAAACAATGACCGCGCTTATAAAATGCTTCCTGAGAAAGAGAATGGTTTTTCTCCAAAGTTATTTATTTATTTATTCACGCCTTGAAGGCTTTTACATGTACACGTTAATATATGTAGATACATAAGTTATTCAGGAGTATAATAATAAGCGTATAGTATATAACATGAAGGATATATATAGTATGAACATTAAAGATATAAGCAGCTCCAATATGTAGGTATGTAGTTTCATTATCATAAAAAGTTGTAAAAAGTAGTTCAATAAGTTTAGGTATAACAAGGGTAAAACAGAAGTGCTTAAGGTTCTATGAAAGTAGTTATTGAGGAATGTGTATTTACTAGGTTCATTTTATTATAAACTTAAACATAAGTACATAGTTTGTTCTAAACCAAGTTTTAAAGAACATAGCATTAAAAGCAAGGGCGGATCCAGGGGGGGGTCATGGGGGTCATGACCCCCCCCCTGGGCTGGGTCCAGGACCTAGGTGGACCTACTTTTTACTTGTATCTATTATTATCAAAATTAAATTATAGCTTCTTGTGACTTGACCACGACTATATGCAGGGCTGGGCAAAATACATGCTTTGCTGTAATTGAAATACAAATTACAAAATACTTCTTCGCATGTATTTAAAATACGAAATACAAAATACTTTCAAGTCGTGTATTTGAAATACAAAATACAAAATACAGTATTTTAACCATTTTTTTCTTTCAAATAAAATATAAATTACAAAATACAAAATACATTTGGTTTTGGTAGAACCTTTGGTTGCAATAAATTGTCGTAAATGCCCTTATCTAAGGGTGCGTTTCCATAGAAGCAATGTTGAGCAGAGTGAAACAGAGACGTGCAAAAATTGACCAATCATATTGCTCAAAAGACACATCTCATCTCCGCTTCACTTGTAAAATTTGTAGTAAAGGACTCAGGTGTTAGGTAATATAATAATAATATATCATCATTACATAGTATAAAATGAAGTCGCTCAAAATGTATGTGCGCGTTAATCTTTTAAACTACGCAACGGATTCTCATACGGTTTTCACCAATAGATAGAGTGATTGAAGAGAAATGTTTATATGTATAATACGTGTAAATTATATTAGAGAAAAGCCGAGAAATTCAAAGAAAACATATTTTTGTGCGATTTAAAACGGCTGGCGAGCCGCACTATAGTCACTTTTGAAATTCATTCTACGGAAAAAAATGGAAAATAGATGTCCTAGAGCAATTAGGTATTTGATTTTCCCTTTTTAAATATCCAGTGTTGCATTGCAAGCATTGTATAATTAGTGGCGAGTTAATTAGTTTATATCATGCTTATTATAGTAGAGAAAAGCCGATAAATTCAAATATTCAATTCAGGCAGCGGGCAGCGGGCAGCGGGCAGCTGGCAAGCGGGTGGTGTGGATTTTATAAAGATTGGGTAATGGCGTTGTGTTTCGTTAGCCACAGCAACGTGTGGCCGGGTCCGCTAGTTATTATTATAACACGACATTTGCATAGCGCTATTTTGTGTTATTTCTAGTGACCGACCGAAGGTTCGGTTTCGTCAAGGTTCGGTAAAAAAATCTAGTTTCGGCAGAAAATCTGCCGAACCTTCGGCCGCACCGAAACTCTGCATTTGTGAATTATCGCGTGCCGTTTGACTGACTTCGGGTGAGTTCGTGGCTCGTGTGTCATCCACCATCATCAACTGAGTTCGCTGGCCGGTCCGGCGTGCTTGTATTGTGAGTTTATGTAATCACAAACTTCAATTATTTTTATTTATTTCATTCTAATTTAAATTTTATTTAACAAGTGTAAATAAAAATTAAAATCTAGTCTCCTTCAACGGAAGCGATCTTCCGAACAGTCCCTCCTTTGATGTGCTTGGTGTAAGGCCCTCCGTTCATGGAGATACTAACAATCTACGTAATTGTGACGAAACCACAAGTACCCTGTTGATATACATACTACTTTTTAATGCTAGTCTCCGTACACGGCGCTATCCGAAATATACTATATAGTCACATGAGAACGGGTCGTTTCTATGACTCATTCTTGAGTTCAACAGCTCGGCTGTGGAACCCGGCCTCTATGTTGCCTCCCTCCTTCCTCTCCCCAAAAAGACCCTCCATACAGCATCTTCAAAGATGACATACGCCCTGAGGGAAATTATTTTCCTCAGGGTCTCTCATGTGGAGTTAATGTAAAAAAATGTTGTGATTGTAAACGCAATTAAAATTATAGGTAATACTCAATTTATGAGGTCCTTACTTTATAGTGAATATAAGTGTAAAAAATAAGCCGAATTTCAGTAAACAATAGATTTTTAACATGTCTAAAAAAGTTTCGGTTTCCGTTTCGGCCGAAACTGAGACAGATATTGAATATTCGGTTTCGTTTTCGGTAGAAAATCCTGTTTCGGTCGGACACTAGTTATTTCACTTCAAGTGCGCTCTACTGTAATTAACTTAAAAATAGTTTAGTATTCAGTCAAATTATTCCTATAGTGCTTGATCTAATACTATGACACAAAAATGTTCAATACAAAGCAATGACAAGCATTACATAATATGATAGAAAATGTACAATAACAGTGCTATTATAGCACAGGACGTGTTGCCAACTCTAAATATTAACACACATAACATATAGCTCTGGATTCTAGCGTTTTTAGTCTACGTATTATCTATGTCAGTTTATTTTTCATTATCATTATTAAGATCGCTAAATGTATTTGAAAATGTAATTGAAATACCAATTACAAAATACATTTTTAGGAAGTAATTGAAATACAAATACAAAATACGTATTTGTATTTCAAATACGTATTTCAATTACAAGTATTTCAAATACTGCCCAGCCCTGACTATATGACTCCCCCCCCTGGCGCTATGTGACCCCCCCTTGGCGCCAAAGCTGGATCCGCCCTTGATTAAAAGAGTGGTAAATAGTACACTTGGAAAAATAGAACTACATAAGTTGAATTATCATAAAAAGTTATACAAATGAGTTCGATAAAATGTTATGTGATGGTTTAATAGTACAAAAGAGAGAGAGTACAAAAAAGAAGAGAGTACCGGTTTTTTTCTCCTAAGACAACTCAAGTCAGTCCGAAGAATTGCCTTCCAAAATGTCAAACTTCAATCCGTGTTTAATGCAGCGGCACAGCTCATAACCGGAGTCTCTAAATATTCACACATTTCAGAACACCTTGGTAACCTTCACTGGCTCAAGTGCCCTAAAAGAATCCAGTACAATTGTGCTGGATGGTGTTTAAATCAATCAATGAAATGGCCCCAACTTACATCTCTGAATATTGTGTCCCGGAAAATGCTGGTCCGAGGCATTCAACCCTTAGATCAGCAACATCATCAGCTATAGGCAGAACAAGCCAAATACTAAGTTTGGAGATCGCACTTTCGGAGAATCTGGGCCTAAGGCTTGGAATAAACTCCCTCTGGAACTTAGATACATAACAAGCCCAACAGAATTTAGGTCCAAATTAAAAACCTACCTTTTTGGGCTCTCATACCCTTATAAAAAATACCTATCTGAGAGTATTATTTTTGTTTTGCCTATGATATACCTTAATCACACTTTTCTTATTGGATTAACATTATTCGAATTCTAACACATCAATCTTTCTCTTACCAAGGAACGAATCACATTTAGGAAGATAAATATTCTGATCAAATCCTTGCACTGTTTTATTTATTTATTTTTATTTAAGTACATAAAACAGGAATTATGCCCAAAA
Organism: Limnephilus marmoratus; assembly: GCA_917880885.1. Lineage (NCBI taxonomy): Eukaryota > Metazoa > Arthropoda > Insecta > Trichoptera > Limnephilidae > Limnephilus > Limnephilus marmoratus. The sequence continues at coordinate 30,718,675 of OU862909.1, read as the reverse complement.
ATTTATATAGGTACATGGATGATTTAAATAACAAAAATTATAACAAAAATAATTAGCTAAATATACAAAAGTGAATTTATTTTTTATTTTTTTTTATTACATACATTTTTTATTAGTAACAGATATTTGTTTTTTTTTTGGCTACCACACTAGGCTAAGCCCGTGTTGTGGTAGTCGTACATTTAATATTTTAACATTTCAAAAAATATTAAGAAATACTTAAAACTAAAGAGAAAAAAAAAAAAGATCATATTTTAAAAAATAAAAATGAAAATTCTAATTTTGAAATACAAAAAATTAATAATAAAGATTAAATGTTAAAAACTCAAGTGTTCTGTATAAATTAAAACATATAAGTATATAAATCAAAATTAAAAACATAAATAAATGTAGTGAAAAACTAAGAGAAAAAAATAACAACATTTTAAAGAAAAATAGAAATAAAAATGGAAATTAAAATTTTGAAATGCAAAAATTAATAATTAAAATGTAGTGTTAGAACTCATGAATTCTTTAAAGTACGTTCGTCCCCTTTCAAAAATCCAATGTTGTACATGTGTTATAAAAAGAGAATTAGAATTACTTGACTTTATGTCAGTACTCAGAGCATTATATATTTTAGGAGCGATGAACCAGAATTGTCGTTGAGCGAATGAGGTGTTAGTTTTTGGGACCACGCAACCCAGGTTTGATGAAAAGCGGGTGTGTGCTTGATGTTGTGGAGCGATTAGTAGATTATTTTTTCGTATATAACAAATGCTTGTTTTAGTAAATAGCTGTCGAATATCTAAGACCCTGATTTTTGCAAAGAGTTCATTTGACGGATGGGTAGGTTGACATTTAAATATAATTCTCAGAATTAGTTTTTGAACTAAAATAATTGGTCTAATAATGGATTCAGCACAACCACCCCATCCCACTATACCGTATATTGCTATGGATTGGAAAAGGGCAAAGTATACGCTTCTTAGAGTCTGTAAATCTAAGATAGACCTAAGGGAGTAGAATATATGGCAGAGTTTACGAAGTTTTTTTACTGTGTCATCGATGTGATCTTCCCAACGTAGTTGGTTGTCTATGATTATTCCCAAATATTTAACTACTTTTGAGGATTTGAGGGTCGAACACGTACAATTAATATTAGATGTGGTTTCCGGATTGTCTAAATTGAGTGGACACGAGTGGATGATTGGTTTAGGGCAGTTGTTGGGTATATTGTATTTGCGTATGGAAAATGTCATATATTGTGTTTTGTCGATGTTAAGTGTGAGGAGGTTTGTGTCAAGCCAATGCTTTACTTTTATTAGAGCATTATTAGTTTTGTTAATAACTGATTGCCATGTTTCATCTTCGAATATTAAGACCGTGTCATCAGCAAATGATAATATTTTTCCACCAATATTCATGGCACATAGTGAGTTGATGTATATAAGAAATAAAATTGGTCCTAGTATGCTACCTTGGGGTACACCACAGGACACAGATAGTTTATTGCTTATATGTATTTTGTCACATTGGATGAGAGTTTGTTGTGTTCGGTTTGATAGATAGTTTTCAAACCATGTGTAGGCTACTTCAGTTATTCCAATTTGCTGCAGTTTTTTTAGCAGTAATGGATGTGAGACCGTATCAAATGCTTTTGCGAGATCGAGAAAAACAACAAGTGGTTTGCGACCAATGTCAAGATTATAGGAAATAATCTTTGTGAGGGCGGCTATTGCATCTGAAGTACTTCTACCTTTGCGAAAGCCGTATTGATTGTCAGATAATATTTTGTTATCTTCAAGAAACTTACAGAGTCTATTTTTCACCGCTTTTTCTACAACTTTAGATATTATGCTTAGTAAGGATATCGGTCGGTAGTTATTTACAAATAATTTGTCTCCCGCTTTAAAGATTGGAATTAATGTGGCCTGTTTTAGGGAGTTAGGAAAAATGCCAGTTTTGAAGCTTAAGTTGATTATGTGTTTAAGAGGGGATGCGATGTAATTTTGAATGTTTGATTATTTTTGTCGAGATATGATCAATTCCTGTGGAGTTACTGTTTTTAAGAGATGCTATTAATCCTATAATTTCAAGTACAGTGGTGGGAGTGAAGTGAAACTGGTTATAGCTCAGATTATTGATAGGTATAATATTTGCAAGATCTTTCTCTGAGATGCTGTTTCTGTCTAAATTTTTTTTTGCTAAGTTGGGTCCAATGTTGGAGAAAAATTGATTGAAATGATTAGATATTTTTTCAGGGTCAGAATTTACATGTATTGTTTGGTCTTCGATATTAATTTTAACAATAGGTGTGTCAGTTTTATTAATATTGGCTATATCTTTTATGATATTCCAAATTTTTTTTATCATCGGTAGCTTCATTGATTTTTTTTTTGTAATAATCCCTTTTAACATTGTCAATTATTTTTTTACAGTTGTTTCTATAACGTTTGTAGAATATGAGAGATGCATAGTCACTGGGGTTTTTCCTACAGAAGTTGTGAATCTTATCACGCTTTCTGATACATTGGAGAATACCATTAGTGATCCATGGTTTGAGTTTTGTGTCCGATCGTTTTATTTTACTTTTTGTATATGATGTTGCATTGGCCAAGTGGTTATGTAAAGAATTTACAAACAATTCGCATGCAGAGGTGGTATCAGTACAAGCGTAAATAAGTTCCCAATTTTCTTTCGATATAAGATTTAGGAGAGTTTCATAAGAAATTTTTTCTTGGGGTTGATTATTTTGGGGTGGTTTAAGAGTTTTTTTGTTGATGGAAGTAATGATTGCATAGTGGTCTTGTAACGAATATAAGACTCGTATTTTATATAACCTGGGGCAGAGCGGAGATCCAAACTCGGGATAGTGGGCCAAGTAATTCTCTATCATGTAGGTAGGGATTCAATTAAATCAAAGAATATTAACTTTTCAAAAAAATATGTATTGAACACCAAAAGCAACACGGAAGTGTACAAACTTCCCATCAGGGTATCAAAGGAAAACATATAAAAACATACGTACCAGATGGACTCGCTAAACTATCTATCTAACTAAACAATGCCGTGATGATGTTCCTTGAAGAGGTGCGCGCCAGGATGAAAGCCGGCCCATCGAGAAATGTTGCGGGTAGCACGTTCCAGTCCGCGCCTGGATGAAAGCCGGCCCAGGGCTTTCCATGAGGATGGATTGGTGATGTGATGATGACCCAAGAAAGTCTCCAAACGAGGTAGGAACAGGCTCCCAGACAACGTGGCGAGATTATGAGATGTCGAACTTGTCCCAAGTAAATAATAATCTCGGCCGATGAAAAGCAGCGTCTTCCCGATTTTGGCAAAGCCACGATTGCAGGACGGGTGAGGATTGTTAATTCACGATTCGATTCGGATTAATTTTCCGGCCGTACTCTGATCGCGTGTTAGGCATCTCAAGACCGAAAACATCATTGCACGGGCTTAACACTCCGTTTTTCTGTTGGGAATTCTTTATATTCCCATTTCCAAAATACATCCCTTGACCGGGACAACTAATCACACTTTTAAAGTTACAGCAAGGCCGAAAATATCACTGCCGGCGTCGGTCAACCACATCGATAAAAAAAATGGGACTTACAAGTCATCCATTAACATTATACGTACACGAGCCTCGCGTGTTACGAAAAAATCACCCGCGATCGGTTAGGTTTTAATTTACTTAGATTCTCATGGTTTAAACTCAAAATTAAACACCTTTATGGTGAGTGACCAATTCCAGAACAACCTAGTCCATGGCTGCTCGGGAGGAAGTGCCCATAAACAAAACTGCTCTTCTTTCTTTTCCAAAAATTACCAGTGTCCAAAAAAACACCATAGACAAAATAAACACCTAAGCAAGAACTGCATTAGTTACATAATTATTTATGTGACATTCTGTAATAGTTGACTGATATACAATGGATTTATTTTCTAGTTTACTCTTAACAAAGACATGATCTATACAACTACTATCGTTTGAGTCTGATTCTCTTGTTGGAGCGGTGACAGTTGGCAGATATCCTAATAACGTTAATATATTTAGGTATTTATTGACCTGAGGATGCATTTTATTGATTATGTTTATGTTAAGGTCACCAATTAAATATGTGTTTTGGCAGTGTTCTATGTTTGTTAATATATCTTGCAGCGAATGTAAGAATGGGGTTATATTATGTGTGTTCGGTGATCTGTATATGGTAAGGATAGTAATGAAGTTATCAAGTTGAATTTGAAGACAGTTTGCGTTTATAATTCTGACTTCTTTGAATGACAAACAAGAATGAGTAAAAGATAGAATACAAAAGTATCAGTAACAATTTATTATTGGCACCTGTGCTGATGGAACAATGCTTTTGTAGGTACAATATTTCCTGTCTTTGAATAAAGGGCTTCATCAAAATATCAGCTTTATATGATTGATGGTAAAATATATTCTTTTGAAGTGTTTAAATGGGTCATTAAAAATGTCAATTTCATTATTAGAGCAGTGTATAGTATTATACTTAATGTCTTGTTCGTGGTATAGGGGAAATATCCTATATTTGTGTGGTAGGTAGATATATAGAAAATATCTTGCATCCTCCTTGTTGAATTTCTTGTTGGTGTGTGATTTTTTATAACTATTGTACGGCACATCATAAAATTTGCTTATGTTTTCAAAATACGCTCATTAAAGAACATATTATAGTTCCCAATTATGTCCTCTGCGTGCGAACTGTACCTAAATTTCCCTAAATAAACAATAACAGTGTTAATCTCTAGTGACCTCCCAGGTAAGTATGGTCCTGTATATATTTTACTTGCGACGACTACATAGGTTTTTGGTCACCGGGGGGGGGGGGGGGGGGGGTTAAAAATTGCAAAAAGTTGGTCACGTAGTATGGGTACGTTCCCTAACTGGCCTTGTCCTAAGTTTTCGGCCGCAACTTACATATTTTAAGACTTCAAAAAGGAGGAGGTTCTCAATTCGACTGTTTTTTTGGTAATTTTTTGGGATTGGTGTCCATGGCTATTACGAATAATTTTTAGAAAAAAACTTTAGATTCGCCTTAATCACTATAAAAGGAAACTTTTTGCATCACGGCTGGCGGAAAATAATGCATTTTAATTTTCAATGTCGTTAAATAAAATTTCACTTCGCGAATCGACACTACGACAGCCCGCCCGCCATTTGTCACATGCACAAGCCCGCTACACAAACCCTGCGTAGCCAAACAAACCATTCAAAAACGTAGGCTGTTTTTTAAAGTATAGATAACATACACAAGCCCGCTACACAAACCCTGCGTAGCCAAACAAACCATTCAAAAACATATTTTAACAGTGACAAAATGGCGGGCGGGCTGTCATAGTTTCGGTTCGCGAAGTGAAATTTTATTTAACGACATTGAAAATTAAAATGCATTATTTTCCGCCAGCCGTGATGCAATAAGTTTCCTTTTATAGTGATTAAGGCGAATCTAAAGTTTTTTTCTAAAAATTATTCGTAATAGCCATGGACACCAATCCCAAAAATTTACCTTTATTTGAAAGCTGGTACTTCCCGTGTGGTTCCATTTCAATTTGGTCTAGTTCTGACAACAGCATCCATGAGAAAACCATATAAGCCTTAAATTTGCAGTAGGTATGTGCGCGACAAATAACTCAATATGACGCCAACCGATTTCGATGATTCTTTTTTTATTGGAAAGGATGTACCTCTAGAGTAGTTTGATGAGAGTTTGGTTGGGTTCTGATTATGGGATCCATGACAAAGTATCGGAACTCTTCAATTCTTAGGAGCAAATTAATGATACTCGGCCGAATCTTTTATAGGCTATCTGGATCTTTGAGTCACCTACCGTAACGTCATTATGGTCAAGTAATGTCTGTCTCGTATGAGCAGCACGTTAAGTAGGTCTACAAAGACAAATTAGTTAGTAGACTTCAGATTCACTAAAAATCAAAAAACAAACAAAATTTTTAACAAAACAAAAAAACGACTTCAAAAAATGCACTAAAAAGTAAAAAAATAATTTCGTATTCTTCTACAACTTAATAATTAACTTACTCATCAATATGTAGGTACGATTGTTATTTTTGGAGTCAGTGTCAGCCAAGGTACCCGGCCCGGCGTGTTCACTTAACAGCTCCCCTCCCGCCGCGGCCCCGCTCTCGCCTCGTCAAGTCGCGCGTGCGACACAAGAACATCTCACCTATAACCATGTATGTAGTTACAAACCTACTTGGCTGACACCGACTCCAAAAATAACAATCGTACCTACACATTAATGAGTAGAAAAAGTAAGTTAATTATTAAGTTGTAGAAAAATAGGTACTTTTTTTACTTTTTAGTGCATTTTTTGTTTTGTTAAAATTTTTGTTTATTTCAAAGTTGTTTTAGTTATTCATCTCTAGTGACCTTCCAGGTAGGTATGGTCCTGTATATATTTTCTGCCTGTACAGTACATTTTTACAGCAGCTCGCGTTCATTGGTCAAATCATTGCACATATAGTTTTGTATCGGTGATCGATGAACCAGTGGATGCAATTTTTACCATAAGTTGTTGTAGGGGTTTGTCTAGTTTATAGTTAAGATTGTAGAAATGTATTATAAGTTTGTACAGCGCCCTTGAGGTGATTTTTCACTAAAACAGCGCTATACAAGTCCTCCAAATATTATTATTATAATTATATTGTATGTAACTTCCAAAATAATATTTTAATAAATGTAACAGCACTGAAACAATTTTTATTTTTTCAGAAATATTGCTGTTTGTGTTGCGGACCAGGTTCTAATAACATTGTATTTTTATACAACAGGAACGATGCAAATATGCACAGGAGACATCTCTAGGGTGCATGAAAGTGCTGTCTCGTTCATAGTAGACAGGGTTAGCAGAGCAATAGCCCGCCTTCGGCCACAATATATTGTATTTCCACAAACAGAGAATGAAATTTAGCAGTGTGCAAATGAGTTTTATAGCATTGCTCGATTTCCCAATACAATTGGTGCCATCGACTTTTTTTTAATATGAATACCGCACAAGAGTCCCAACTGCTCCCGTCTGGAGCCAGTGAGACTATGGAATCCCCAATTGGGGTATGTTGTGAGGCTGAAGGTAGTGGGGAGGGGAAGGAGACAGGAGAGGAAGGTGGGGAAGTACCTGGCTATTCAGACCTGGTCACCAAACACAGCTAATGCCATTTCAAGCAACGTTTCAATTCTGAAAAGTACTGCACCCACGTAGAAATTATCTCTCCTGGAGGGAACTGTAGCCGAGTATTACTGTAACCATAAGGATTACTTTTCATACAATGTAACCAACATTGTGGCAAGATGGCCAGGTTCCACGCATGATAGTACCATTTTTAACAATTCCAGAATTAAAGGAAAACTGGAAGACAGGCTCTATGGAGCCAGACACCTAGTTGGCGATCATGGTTATGCAGTAAAACCTTATTTATTAACCCCCCTGGCAAATCCTCTTTCTGATGCTGAACTTTTATACAATGAAAGCCAAATCAGGACCAGAAATGAGGTAGTAAGGACTTTCAGGGTATGGAAAAGGCGTTTTCCCGCAGTGGGCTTGAAATTAAGAATCGATGCCACAAGAGACAATATTGCACTATTGTGAGGTGTGGGTAGGATGAAGCTGCTCTACAATCAAATGTAGCAATAGTTGGGGAGGATGTGGACTTGTTAGTTCTCCTCATTGGATTGGCACCACCATCAATCAATATACAACGTGTCCGGAAACTCGTGATACAAGCGGGAAACTGGTGAATCTACATCACGTAGAGAACCCAAAAAACTTATTTTTTTCGATCTGAGCATTTCGATTTTAAAATTATTTTTTTTCTATTTTTCGGCAACTAAAGGGTTAAAAAAACTTTTCAGCCTGGTTTACCTTTCGATGCATTTTATAAGACATTACACAGCTGAAATTAACCCCCTAGTGAACAATTTTTTCAAATTTAACCAAAAAAATTCCAACTTCGGACCCGATATACTTGAAAACGAAAGCTCAAATCAAAAAAGTTATATCACAAATCGACTTCGAATGTGATGTAGATTTACCAGTTTCCCGCTTGTACTACGAGTTTCTGGACACCGTGTATATTTCATGAAGCCGGGCCGTGGGAACCAAATTGTTTTCGGTGCGACAACTTCAACAGCTTCCAATCGCCAAAACGATTCTCCTTCTCCATAGCTTCTTCGGATGCGACACCACCTCGGCGATATATGGAAAGAGTAAAGTGGGAATCGCTAAGCTCTTCACAGAAAATCCTGGCCTCACCCAAGACATTTCACCAATATTCTCTGATCCCTCAGCATCACCTGAAAATATTGAACAGGTTGGCGAGAAACTTTTTTTGGCTGTATACAAAGCGCTTGCTCATCAAGACAACCTAAACAAACATCGGTACTCGGCATTTTTGAAAGCGTCAACGAAGCCCAAATCAGACATGGCCACTCTTCCTCCCACCAGAGGAGCTTCAAAGCAACACTCGCTCAGAGTATATCTACAGGTAATTAAATCCAGTTACACATAGCTTTAAATACTGCTTTCTTATTACAAATATTAATTTGTGATGAATGCTTACCTTGGTCTCATTATTTTTTTACAGATACAACAGTGGCTAGGCAACCCCCTACCACCCATCCAATGGGGTTGGGTCAAGGGAGAAGATGGGATCCTTAACCCAGTTAACACAAACGACCCTGTGGCACCCATCTCCATATTGAACACGATCTTTTGCCGATGCACGACTGGGTGTGGGATGCGCTGCGATTGCCGCAAAGCAGGGATTGCCTGCTCCGGTGCCTGCGGCTCATGTATGAACGGAGTCCCCGTCAAAGACAGCATTGATGACGATGAAAGTTTAGATTTCGACGAAATTTAATGCTCAAGGTACATTCTTAAGCACTAATTATTTGATTTTTTAACAATAAGCATTTCATTTTTACCGACTGGGTGTGGGATGCGCTGCGATTGCCGCAAAGCAGGGATTGCCTGCTCCGGTGCCTGCGGCTCATGTATGAACGGAGCCCCCGTCAAAGACAGCATTGATGACGATGAAAGTTTAGATTTCGACGAAATTTAATGCTCAAGGTACATTCTTAAGCACTAGTTATTTGATTTTTTTAACAATAAGCATTTCATTTTTACCGAAAACATTTCATTTTTAAAAATTAAAACTTTTTTTTTAAATTTTACATTTTTCCCCCTCCCTATCTCCTTAAGCATTGATCCTAAGAAAAAAAATTATAGAACCTTTTTTGTAGAGAATTTTATGTAGATAATTTAGTACCTAAACACTTTTTCGCTAGAGATAGTAGTTTTCGAGTTATTAACGAAAAACTGAAAAAAGGGACCTTTAGACCCCCACCCCCTTAGCTCCACCCCCACCACCCAGTACTTTTAGTATTTTGTTAAGGACACCTTCCCCTACAACTGTGCCAAAATTGGCTTCTACATGAATTATTTCCCCTATTTGGTATTTTTTGGTCTTCATTGCCTGTACAGACTTTGCTATCATTCTCCAAGAAATTGATGGAGGACATTTTCCTGAAAATGTTTGACAGGATAATAATGACATAAGACAAAATCTTGTCAACAGTTATTGTTAGCGCCAATTACAATTTGGCCGCGCAGCAATACATTGTGCGTGTATTTTGGAAACAGAATATTGTTTTCCATGATAATTATTGTGCCATCCTTTTTTCTGCCTCTCTCCCCGCCTACCTACCGTTGAGTTCCGAGTTACGGTTTTTACAAGCCGGATGAATATTTCGCTTCAACGCCGATCATTTACGATTCACGGGAAAGTTAAAACAATTGAATTAAGTTTTATTAATATTAAGATTCGCATCGCAATTGTTCACTGGAACAAGTTAATACCAAGTGCAAAGTGTTCAGAAGATACCATTTCCAGACTCTTCTGTGAGTAAATCCTTATTCCTATTGTACAATATTATCATTGTAAATGCATACACAACCCTTGCTGAAAATTAGCATGTCGCTAGCTGAAACAGTTATTTTGCTCATTTATTGTATTTTGTTTTTGTGTATAAAATACAGTTTTTATTAATTTAAAAATAAAATGTATTTATAATTATCATATATTTATTAATTAATGTAAAAGAAAATTACAAGTAACAAAAAAAATTTCATAAAGAAGAATATAGGCACCGTGAAGCTATGTATATTTAAATTGAAGATTAAACATACGCAACATTTATTTTAATTTGGAAGTTTAAAAAAATGAAAGTAAAAAAGTGTTTTATTCTTTTATAACGGTGAAATCATTCTCCGTTCGGTTTTCCTCTTTGAATTTTTTTAACTTCCAAATCATGTAAATGTTGCATATGTTTAACCTTCAATTCAAATATAGCTTCACGGTGCCTATATTCTTGTTCATGAAGAATTTTTTTGTGTTCTAGATCTAGTTCTGTAGACAAATCTACTGATGTTTTTTGAGCTTCCGCCAGTTCAATAAAGTTTCTGAGGACATTGTTTGGCATTGATGCTTTTCTTTTTCTCGACAGATCTAAAAAAATATTACATCACATTAAAAACATTAGAAAGCAGGTAATCTATGCAAATGTATTGAAACATTTTGCGAGATGCTGTTAAGATATTAAGATTCTATAATACTTATAACTAAAGACCGGATTATATGAAAATGCATATTTGCATATGCATTTGCATATTTAGACCCTTTTCAGTGATAGTTGCATATTTTAGCAAAAAAATTGAGATCTTGCATATTTACGTTCGATCTCCTTCATCGTTCACATAGTGACACTATAAATATCAGATGGCTAAATGCGCGGTTAGAACTTATCACCCCACGACTAGTGAAAACGTTTGGATTGGCGTTGAATGAATCTACTCAGGTTATGAAGAAAATTCGCCTTATGAATTCCTCGTTGCCAAAGCTATTCCCGCATAAACTCAAAGAAAAATTTGAAAACTTACTGAACAATAACCCAGGGTTTAAACCCTTGTGCCAAATTGATAGCTTCATAAACGGGGCAGGTGAAATTTTGCCCGGCAAAATAAGTCCAAAAATCGCACCCAAATTTAAATACTGTCCAGTCACATCAATAGACGTAGAACGCTCCTTTTTCCGCTTACAAAAATATGTAAAGCGATCGAGACACAATTTGTCTACAGAAAATTTAGAACAGTACTTAGTCATATACGTTTTTAAAGGTAAATTGTAAATTTCATTGTTAAATACATTTTGTAATTGATATTTTCGAAAATACGATTGTTATCCTTGAGAACTAATAGCTTACTAAAATATAAAATACTTAAAAATATGACTTCCTGTATTATTTCATGTTGCATATTTTGGCCCTTTTTATGGATTTTCGTGCATATTTTAGCTATTTTTATTGCATATTTACATGCATATTTTGGGCTGTTTTTGTTGCATATAATCCGGTCTTTACTTATAACCATGGCTGGGCAGTATTTGAATTACTTGTAATTGAAATACGTATTTGAAATACAAATATGTATTTTGTATTTGTATTTCAATTACTTCCTAAAAACGGTATTTCAATTACCTGATGCTGAAGTATTTTGTAATTTGTATTTCAAATACTTATGGCTTCAAAATACATTTTCAAATACATTTAGCGACCTTAATAATGATAATGAAATATAAACTGACATAGATAACACGTAGACTAAAAACGCTAGAATCCAGGGCAAAATATTTATTTTATTTATTTATTATTAATTTCAATAGCAAGGTTTGTACATGTATGTATAATGTATAGTATAAGTATAGATCCATTTTTTTTTTCACAGACCTCCTCACTAGGATTTCCTGTTCTGAGGTGGCCTGTAGTTTTTTAAAATATTTGTATTTGGTTATGGATTGACTTTATATCGGATTCATGATGTTTGTAATTTTATTATCACTTTGAACTCTCAGCCATGTTTTTACTTTTGTTTTAAATATGTTAATTTCCTTTATATTTTTGATTTGATCTGGTAGAGCATTGTATAATTTCATAGCATGGAATTTATTATTTCTCTGTCCAAAAGATGTGTTCAAACTGGGAGTAACCAGGATGTTATTGCTTACTGCCCTGGTTGAGTATTTATGTTGGGTAGTGGAGTATTCATATATGTTTTTTTTCAGTTTAAATAAAATATTTTTTGAATAAAGTTTCTGTACATTGAAGACTTGAAAGTTATTAAATATTTCTTCCGTCGGAGTTCTAAGCGGAACTTTCAGTATTGTCTTTCAGTATTATGTACAATATTAAAAGCACTGTCATTGTACATTTTCTATCATATTTGTATCATATTATATTATACTTGGCATTGCTTTGTATTCTACATTTTTGTGTCATAGTATTAGATCAAGCACTATAAGAACAATTTGACTGAAAACTAGATTATTTTTAAGTTAATTACAGTAGAGCGCGCTTGAAGTGAAATAACACAAGACTTGTATTTGAAATAAAAAAAAATGGTTAAAATACTGTATTTTTTATTTCAAATACATGACTTGAAAGTTTTTTTTTTCGTATTTTAAATACAAGTGAAAAACTATTTTGTAATTTGTATTTTAATTACAGCAAAGCATGTATTTTGCCCAGCCCTGCTTATAACAAACTAACAAACCATCACGCTATTTCTCTGCAGGGGTAGACAGAGAGGACAGGCTGCCAAACAACTCTGTCTTGGCACACACGCTTTGCCTCATTCACATTCCTACATTGTCTCAAACATACTCTTCTATTATTCTGACTCTTGACATGGCCCGTCTCAAGTATGATTCAGTTGATCGTTCTATGTCTTCCTCAGGCATCCCCGACTTCTTCTACCATTCACATTTGCATCATATATGAAGAGTCCACTGCAATAATGATGAATGTCCAAAACTATTTAAATCTAAGTGAGTAATGTCATTCGGTCACTTGACATATGTAGTTAGTAATCTTGCTTACAAACTCAGCAATAAAGCTTTCAGTTCAGAGATAATATGTTTTTAATATTTGGCTATACGGCTAGAACGTTCAACTACACAGGTGTTCACGGCAATAATGATATAATATGTCCATCAATTTAGAGTCCAGAAAGAACATCCACGGCTCATTTTTCACAGAAATTATAATAATTTTTTTATTTTTTTTATTGAAATTTTTTTATTTTTTGGTACAGTACATGCAATAGATACATAAATATAATGAAAGTATATAAAAAATAAAACTTAATACAATTATTAAATACAAATATACATATTTTTTTAAAATATTCTCCCATAATAAGCAGATGCTTGTGTATACGGGAGGAAGTATTATTTGTTAGGTTATTTTGATTTTATTTTTTTGAAATTTAGTTTATATAAAGAATAAGAGAAACTTTTGTGTATATATGTGTACATTTTTTTAAATTTTTATTTATTACTTATTTTTTTAGTTAAGGTTTTCAGTATATTTTTTTAATTGTGTTTTGAAATTTTTGAAACGGTCCTTAAGGGATCTTATATTTTCTGGTAATTTATTAAAGAAATTTGTTCCTAAGTATTTGTAGTTTTGTTGACCCAAAGTTTTTTTACAAATGGGAATTGGTAACATGTATTTTTGACTGAGATTTACTGTGTTTTTGAAAGGTATGGTTTTGTTTAGGATATCCTCTTTGTAAACTTGTAAGGTTGAATGATACAGGAAGAGAGTATTTAATTTTCTGACTTTAAATTCTTTGAATATGAGTTCAGATGGATATAGAAATGATTTTTTTAATATTATTTTTATTATTAGTTTTTGTGCAATGTAGAGAGATTGTGTGTGAGTTTTATAGGCGTCACCCCATCCTGTTATACCATATTGGATTATGGATTGACAGAATGCGAAGTACGTCATTCTCAGTAGTTCTTTACTTAGAATGTGTCTCAAACAGCTAAAAATATATGTCAATTTTCATACTCTGTTTTTAAGAATGGTTATATGCGGTATCCATTTTAGACATTGGTCAATAGTGATTCCTAGATATTTGGTTGAAGTTTTCATTTCAATATTAGTACACAATAAGTTACAGTGGTGTTGTTGAGTGTGTGGTGCAGAATGGATCCTTATGTTTATTTCATACGGCGTGTTTGGTTTTTTTGTGAAAAATGGTATGTAATGTGTTTTTTTAGAGTTTAATGTTAGTAGGTTATTGTCAAACCATGTTTTTAATTCATTTATGTCTATGTTAGCCTTTTTAGTCAGTTCTAACCATGTGTTTGCTTTTAGAAGAAGCACTGTGTCGTCTGCATATGAGATAATTTCCCCGTATTTAGCAACTTCAAATATATCATTTACATATAATATGAACAAAAGTGGTCCTAGAACTGTGCCTTGTGGTATTGAGAAGTTACTACTTTCGGAATCACTTAGTTCATTTAATAATAGTTCAAGTGTGCACAACACACAGGTAGACATTAATGAGGGAGAATTTAAATTACCTGGTATGGCATTTTTACGATTTCCTCATGCTGCAAAAGAATCAGGGGTTAATCATTTGGACACTTATCATTATTGACTGTAAAAGCAAGTGTGGAAACGTGGACTGCCATCATTGTAGTACTGATTTTTGAAGACTTACTCAAGATTATATAATTTTTAATTAGTTTATAATATCTAAAGAATGATTAATAATAATACAATGAGAAGTGTTCTTTAACTTGGAGTAAAAAATATTTTCTTATCTTCATGTCTGAGTTTTTTTTCACTGTTCATAAACTTAAAACCCAATTATTTCGAAACAAAAAACCAAGGACATTCATCATTATTGCAGTGGCCCTTCATATATTCTTCTAACACTACTTTCTTCATTCAATCGCTCTACATGCCCAAACCTTCTGAGGGTCCCTTTCTTAATCTTACTCATTACGCTTTCATCAGCCTTGCATTCTTTGCGGATATTTGTGATCACGATTTAGCCAGTTATTAAATAAAGTAGACAAAAATCATATTACTTGAAAAATTTTAAATTGTATTTTATAATGATTGTAACGGACGGGTCAACGAGGAAGAGGACGATTATTTGTTAATTATGTATGCAAACGAAAACGAGGACGAGTTCCTTCGAAGGCCGTCTTCGTCTGTGCCAGCCCTCGTTTTTGACTTCTCCGTACACCACTGTCGTCCACGCCACAGGACCAAAATGACCTGCTTCCCAACCCTTCCCCGCACCCTCCCTCTGGGCGAACCAATGGGAACGCTCCATCATAGCAATGTTATTTCGAAGGGAGAAAATTTTATAATGTATCTTGACATCAGATTGAATTGCGAGAGTTCAGCCCAACATATCGGCAAATAAACAATACACAATGTGTAGGCCGGACTCTCGGTTATGTAATACAAAATCATAACCTAGGCCAAGTTTAGCATTAAGAGAGATATTCAAGATTCCCCCAAATAATGTGGGTTCGGGGGGCCAGAGCAAACTGACCCTTGGACCTCTCTCCGGACTTCAACTTGGCTTTGATTTTGATTTCGATGGACCCTGCCTCATCCCCTTTGAAGGCCGCAACCTGGCAGTTCACCAGCTTCTTAGCGGCTACCAAGGACTACCCGGCGCCCTATTTCACAGTCTGTGTGAGAAGACGAGGACCTCTCTTACAATGATAATGACATTTTATCAAGATATCTCATGATTCACACTTCTCACACGATCATACATGGTTTTACACACATTCGCCTCAGGGATCTCATTTCAACAGCATTCAGTCTGCTTTCATCCTTCCTCTGCCAGTTCCATGCTTCACTGCCACCAGCACTCCATTATAATACTTATTTTGGTAAGTACAATAATTTATATTTTATAATAGGTGTAATTTAATAACATTGGCCTCTGGGTGGCTTACTAGTGCTGAAGCATTTTACAAAACAAAATTCAAAAATATGAAGCACATAATATATATATTTTTTAAGTGTACCTATGGCACAACTAAACTCACTTTTCAGGGACGGTGTTATTGGTAAGCGTTTAGTCGCTACACCTTGATACTCCGATGCACAAGCGAGTGGGGGGTCTTCTACTGCCACCTATAAAGACATCATTATTCCATGTTATTGTGGGAAGAATAATTGGCTAACAGTTGGTGGGGGGACAAGTTCCATAATCATAGCGGGTAAATGATTTCTTCCTTTTCAACACGAATTGTGCTTATAAAAAGTCTTTTAAAAGGAGTTGTTATGTTAAATAATTAATCTCAAAGGTTATTAAATATACTTAATATGTAAAATTTTATAGCTAAATAAAATATACTTAAAAAAATATATAAAAAAAAGTGTGGAATTTGTATCATTATCAGATCGAAGAATTATATCCGACTTAATATTTATGTTCAAAATTGTAAATGGTAGAATAGACAGCCATGATTTAATTAACTTTGTTGAATTTCGCATACCCACGAGAGCAACTCGTTGCCAGGAGAGCAACTCGAAAATTAACTGTTATACTATCTTTTTAATTATTTCGATTAATAATTTTGTGACATACGTATGTGTGTATGGTATAAATATACCATGTGTTTATGGTATATTTACACCGTTGGTATTATAAATTTTAAAAAATATTATTATTTATGCATACCGCTTACTCGTTAATACAGAATACTTTTTATACAAACAGTTAGATTTAGCTTTATTATTACGAAAAGTGAGTATTTATGTCGGGGGAGACCAACAAACATGCAAAAAAACATGAATTTAACGTTGTTAAAATT
Source organism: Limnephilus marmoratus (assembly GCA_917880885.1). Classification (NCBI taxonomy): domain Eukaryota; kingdom Metazoa; phylum Arthropoda; class Insecta; order Trichoptera; family Limnephilidae; genus Limnephilus; species Limnephilus marmoratus. Next base: position 30,701,950 of record OU862909.1, on the reverse strand, counting down.
TCAATATTAATTTTGTTAAAATTAATTTTGTTAAAATTAATTCATCGCGCGGTAAGACCGAGTTGTTTGGCGGTCCGTCCTCTCTGCCTACCCCTGCGGAGAAACGGCGTGATGGTTAGTTAGTTAGAATTAATGCTGCCAATCATAGAAAAAATATTTTTGCGTAAAAAAAAGTGAATGCATCATTGACAAGTTTGTACCTGTATTTATAACAGTAGAACATGGAAAGAAATGTATTAAAATAATTACACAAACCCGCTAGACAAACCCAGCTTTGCCAACAAACCATTCAAAACCTGAGATGTTTTTTAAAAGTATGATGAAATGCGAGTTTATTTTAGAGAATTTATTAAACCCAGCTTTGCCAACAAACCATTCAAAACCTGAGATGTTTTTTAAAAGTATGATGAAATGCGAGTTTATTTTAGAGAATTTATTGGTAAATTTTTACAAAGCCGGGACCAGCTTCTAGCGGGCTTGTGTATGTTATCTTTACTAAAAACAGCCTACGTTTTTGAATGGTTTGTTTGGCAAATCTGGGTTTGTCTAGCGGGATTGTGTATGTTATCTTTATTCAACTTCTGCAAAGTGTTTTTTCGTGAAAAAGTGCTTATTTACCGCTGTAATTTACAACATGGAGGTCATTGAAAAATGACATTTTCGTATTTTTAAATTTAAGAAATTAATGATAATATACTTTTTTTTCAATTTCTGCTCACGGAATTAATTACATCTAATTATTACCTATCTACTGGGGTAAATTTTTTTTTTTTTGTGTAAAATGGGCTGGTCCCGGTTTTGTAAAAAATTAATAATTTATTTTATAAGATTGGTACTTCCGACAAATGTCATATTTGATTTCAGATAAAAAAGGAACATTCCGTATTATCCGTGCATCAAACTTCGACAACACGAACCTGCATATTTACCAAAATATTAACGCTTTTCTTGCAAGTTCCATCAAATATGGTGTCTGCACGTCCGCTTCTTCGACAGTCGGGGTATGTGCAGGATCGGTGCGTACGACAGAATTTCAGCAGCTTAAAACAGAATATTGGATTTGGTTTTATAACATATTTTGACATAAATAAATGATTATTCGCAATTCTCTGAAAATAAAGTTCGTCGTATTGAGAAGAAAATAATATAACAAGTCGAATAAAATGAACATACGGCAATAATAAAATCTACTTACTTGGTGATTGTATGCATTTTTATTTAGTTTGGTTTCAACACCGCAACTGTGAAACATAAATAAACCAATCACTGTGAAATAAAAATAACCTAAAAACTTGAATAAGAAAGCGCGCGAAATAGAATGCCGAACTGCAAAGTGTTGCCACGCGCAAAAATAATTTGTTTATTTTTATCAACATACCACATCAAATACAAGGAAAATTGGAAGCCATTTCGGTGGCAGCACTGCTAACTTTATGCTACGACCACACCGAAGCCAACCTTCGACTCCAGATACTAATATCTACAGCCTGTAAGTCGGACGAATATCTACAGCTCATATGTTGAACTAATATCTACGAACTTCAGAGTGTTGACTAATATCTACAGAGCTAAGGTCGGACGAATATCTATGACGGTCCCAGTGTTGACTAATATCTACAGAGCTTAGGTTGAACTAATATCTACAGAGCGTAGGTTGGACTAATCAGCTAAATGTGTCCAATAGTCCGATATTAGGGATTTTTTCATGCTGTAGATATTCGTCAACACTTTGGTTCTCATAGATATTAGTCAGCAGTTTGAGCTGTAGATATTCTTCAACACTTTGGTTCTCATAGATATTAGTCAACAGTTTGAGCTGTAGATATTCGTCAACACTTTGGTTCTCATAGATATTAGTTCAATTTTTTCAGCTTTTGGAATTCCTGTAGATATTAGTAGACGCCTCCCAACCTTCCGACTCCGAACTTATGTAGTATATTATTCCAAAACTATTCCTAAACATATCTGTTTTTCTGAAAACCTATGAAATCGCTGTATTTTTGTATTATAATGACTTGTTTAATGGTGCCTATCCGAAAGAGATAAACGGAGACTAGAGGCTTTTGAGATGTGGTAATATAGAAGACTATTAGGAATTTCCTGGAGAGACCACATCACAAATGAGGAAGTTCTCCAAAGAATCGAAGGAGGAAGGCACCTGCTCAGGACCTTGTCCGAAAGGCGCGCAAGATGGACCGGCCATGTAATAAGACAAGAAGGCCTCTTGCATGCCATAATGGAGGGTATGACCGAGGGGACAAACGCTAGGGGACGCCCACGCTGAGAGTACCTGGAGGACCTGCTGGTGAACGTGCACTGCTCATCATATGCTCTTCAAAAGAGCCGCACAAGACAGGGAAGAGTGGAAGAAACGTATTGATGAAATTGCTGCAAACCAAACCAGAGAGAGAGAATGACTTGTGTGCTTCTTTATCAAATTTTATTTTTATTATTTCTGTATATATTTAAAAATAATCTGTCATGAATTATTTGTACTACCAAAATGTAAAAGTCCTTTGGGCGTTAAATAAATAAATAAAAAAAATATATATATAAAACTATTGTTTGGAGTAAGGGTAACATTAAACAAAACTATTAAACTATGCCAAATATTTAAGGATGAATCTGTGGAGGTGAACAAAGGACACTGAATGCATTCGGCTGGCTATTCGGTTGGTCCCGTGGAATCCAATCGAATTCATTCTCAAATCACGGAACTCTCCTCGCACTGCATCGGAAACTACCGATCATTCTGTTTCATAAATATACCAAACCAGTGCCGTAAATAGGGCGGTGCCACCGGTGCCCAGGCACAGGGCGTAGACTCTGGGGGCGCAAGAATGGCCAGACTAGGCAGGACTATTATTTTTTCATTTTGCTTCTGATTGCTCCTGGTAAGTTCCCGGCCCCGCATACGTACCTACATGCCAGTAGCCCAGTATCATCAAAAACGTCTGTTCAATTAGACAAAACATCGCGCTCATTTTTATATTATTATCCAGGTGAAGAACTAAAAAAACATACCGCTGATTTGAGTATCAAATATTCAGCAGATATTAAGAGGGTATTTATTACCAGAGAAAACCAGAAATACGTCTTTTTTTATTTATTTTATATATTTAATAATATTATTATTCAATGTATAAAAACAGTTTATTATAAACAAGTACTGCTTCTGCTTCGTAATTATTATTATGAGTTACAGCTGTTTCGCCGTCTGAAGGCATTATCAAACTGTGGTTGTTACCACCTACAGACGATGTATTTATGTCATTTCTAGACAGGTACTTATGATGACAAAATGAATAGCTTTTAATTATTATTACCTGTGCCCCTAAACTTCTAAGTAAAATGACTGAAATATTAATGGTTAAGTTTCCCAATTACTCCTTTTAAAATTTAAAATTTGTTTTTCAATATAGTCCATGAATATTTCGGCAAGGAGGGGACTAAGGGGGGACCCCATGGGCAAGCCATCGTTTTGTTGGTAGAATTTACTTAGTCCCCTCCTTGCCGAAATATTCATGGACTATATTGAAAAACAAATTTTAAATTCAGTCTTTAGTAAATACATAATATACTACGTTCGTTATGTTGATGATATTCTTATCTGTTGGCAAGGTACCAACAGACAATTAGATCTTTTTGTTACTTTAGCCAACTCCATCAACCGTAAAATCTGCTTTACGGTTGAAAGGGAGTGTAATAAGAAAATCAACTTCTTAGATTTAACAATCGGTAGAGAAAATAATAAACATACTTTTGAAATTTTCCGTAAGCCTACGTTTACCGACACGACCATTAATTATAAATCTTTGCACCCATGGTCACATAAATTATCAGCTTACCACTCAATGATACATAGACTTACCAACATCCCGCTTGACAATATGGCTTACGAAAGGGAAAAAAATACAATTTTAACTATTGCTAAAAATAACGGCTTCAAGGGTAGAGACATTGAAAAAATAATTAGTCACAAAAAACACAAAAATAACCTTAACTTAATTTACCCAGCGACTAACAATAAAACAAATAGTAAATTTGGATGTTTGGAATTTGTCGGACCGACATCTAATAAAATAGCTAAAGTTCTCAAAAATTGTGGCTTAGATGTTGCCTTCCGCACAAATAATACTTTAGGATCGTCTCTTAAAAACTCAAAAAATAAAATACCCAAACTAAAAAATAGTGGCATTTATAAACTCCAGTGTGATGAATGCAACGCTGTTTATGTTGGACAAACTGGCCGGTCCTTTAACACTAGATTCAAAGAACACATGCGATCGTTTAAAAATAATAATAAGATAGAAACACAATTTGCTAAACATCTCTTAGAAAACAATCACTCACTTAGTGATAATAATAAACCTATTCCGTTGCACTTACAAAATAAAGGACGCAAACTCAATCTGTTAGAGCAGTTAGAAATTAATAAAAACTCCAATAATCAGAAAGCTATTTTAATTAATGAACAAACAAATATAATTCGCTCGCCACTTTAAGATATATTTAAATCCAGTCCAAATACCTAACTGTGCTATTAAGTAAATACATGAGTCATAGTGGGTTATCCAAGAGAATGATGACCATTTCAAATATCAATTGTATTATAAGGTAAATCCTGATGAATCATCAAGGGTTTATTTTAAGGAATAATTAACGACCTTCAGTCAAATTTAAACAATCCAGTAATTGGGAAACTTAACCATTAATATTTCAGTCATTTTACTTAGAAGTTTAGGGGCACAGGTAATAATAATTAAAACCTATTCATTTTGTCATCATAAGTACCTGTATAGAAATGACATAAATACATCGTCTGTAGGTGGTAACAACCACAGTTTGATAATGCCTTCAGAGGGCGAAACAGCTGTAACTCGTAATAATAATTACGAAGCAGATGCAGTACTTGTTTATAATAAACTGTTTTTATACATTGAATAATAATATTATTAAATAAATAAAAAATTAAAATGGAGTTCTACAAAATAAACTAAAATATGTCATTTTTAAATCAGATTTTAGACGTATTGACTCTTTTCCACAAAAAATATAAATGGATGTCGAAAGATTGTTCTTTTATCTAGCGTTAGCATGTTTTAAATTTTGATTAAAAATGATTGTTTTTAGTATAATAAGGTTATACCAAAGGTCGTTTGCAGATTTGTAAAATTTTTACCACACCCATTTCAAATCATATAATCATGCAGTAAAATAAATCAATACATTATCTGGGTATCACATGTCTTAGAATTTTAATTTAAACAAAATCATTAAAAAATATGTACGTACATGTGTTTCTTGACGAAAATTGGTCCGTTTGTGTATTTATTTGCGCACTTACAAATTAATATATTTCAGATTTTTTTTACATTCTTATTTAACTTAGACATTATTGATAAATGATAAATACTTGTAATCAAAAAATAATTACAAAAAGTACATTATTTTAATTGTTTTATCATTACGCCTTTCAGCATTTTTGGATGTAGGTATAAATTAAAGCAAATTTGGAAATAAATAAAATCGATTTTGAGTTTTAATTTAAAAAAGCTGGTACGGAAAATAATTAATCTTTCTCATTGTAACCGCCCTGCACGATCGTAAGAGCAACTTTCGACGAAATGTGGATTTTCGGCCGCTCTTAATGATTAGACACTTTAAAGAGTCAAGTTGAAACGACTACATTATTTGATAAATGTGACCGTAATTCAAGTCAGGGTCTTGTTATAGTTATAGTCGAACTAGATTTAAAAGAGATGTTTCCCAATGTAGTAGTCGCTATAAAGATTTTTTTTAACAATGCCAGTGATTGTAGCTTCCTGCGAAAGATCATTCAGTAAGCTCAAATTAATAAAAGCTTACTTGCGCTCGACGATTGGCCAAGAAAGGTTGACCGGCCTAGCGATTTTGTCGGTTGAACGCGACATAGGACGGTGCCTGTCGTATGAAAGGGTTATCAACGATTTCGCAATGAAGAAAGCGCAAAAAGTAAATCAATAAAAAAGTTTATGGCTTGCTTTGAATCTTTACTATCTGAACTTATTCATTTGTGTATTTTAGTTGTGAATAATCTTTGCAAATATTTTCGAATAAACCTTTTTTCACCAAATCATACTTAAACGCAATTTACATTATGCTATACTACCTTCCTTGTTCAAAACTCTACCATACCAAGTACTTAAAATTAAATTAATTTACAGTTTACTGAAACTTTGCAGGGTATTTTATTATAGAAATATGAAGACCAAAGTGGCCCAAAAATTAAATCTTAAGCATCAGGGTGGGCAACGCATTTGCACTAGTGAATTTGGTTTGAGTTTTAGTGAGTGAGACACAGTGGGTGGTATAATAGGCGAAGGGTCCACTTAAATACTAAATTTTTATACTAACTTTATATTTTATATGTTTTTTAAGTTTTTTTTATACTTTGGGTACTTAGAAATATAGTATTTTGTATTAATATTACCCACACTCAGGCAGTGCCTTAGTGGGTTTTCATTTCTTATTCATATTATTTGTTATTATATTTTATGTTATTTTATACTATTTGCTATTATACATTATATCTATGTACAAAGAAATGGAAATAAATAAAGTTAAAAAAAAAAAAAAAAAAATAGGGCGCAGTTATACATAGAAGCTCGCACAGGGCGCAGAAAAGGCTATTTACGGCACTGCAGGGGATAAGCGAGAACGGTGACACACTTCTGTAAGAGTAATGGTGGAATGTTGCCAGGACCGGCATTTTTATTGGGATCTAGAAGTTTAATTTGTTTTATAATTTCGTTTAGTTCAATGTGCACATGTGACAGGTTTATAATGAAACTGGGAGTATAGTTAGGTAAGGAGAACTGATTGGTTTGACTTTTATCGTAAACGTTCTTGAAGAAGTCTGCAAAAAGATCGACAATATTTTTGCTGCCATCAGCCTTTCTGTCATCAAAATACATAGTATTTCGCCCATAGTATGAATGTGAATGAAGCAAAAGTTTCAATTTAGGAGGCGAGTGTGGGTACCGTCGCCACGGGAATTATTTATTGGATAAACAACACCTCTGATCTAAGTCATCCCAAGTGGATCGCTAAGTTTGGTGACTTAGCAGGGATGTCTGAGTTGGTGGGATGTGATTTTTCAAAGTAGCGGCGGAAGCATTTGCCCACGTACTGCGTGGCGAGCTGGAAAGGACTGGTTGAAGGAGACCATTTAACCTCTCCAGCAGGAATCCCTCGACCCATTTCCTCGCATCGCAGTGGGAGGGAAATTTTCATCCGTCCATCTCTCCTGGACACACTAACCCAGAGAGTCCTAACCACCTATCATACCTTTTTCCTTCCACTATTTCCTTTCTCTAAAATGACCCTTCACATAGCATCTCCAAAGACATTTTTTCTAATAATAAAATAATAATAGGTATTTTTTGTAATAGTTACCCAAAAAATGAAAGTGGATAAGTTTATGTATTCGGGAAGTACATTTACGAGAGATGGGGAGTCTGATAGAGATATTGAAAGAAGGGTAAATGCAGGTAACTCCGCATTTATGGAGGACTGAACGCCGTTGGCGCTAACCAAAAACTGTCGAAAGAAGCGAAGCTAGCAGTCCACAATGGAGTGCTTTTTTTACATTAACTCCACACAGGAGGCCCTGAGGAAAATGATTTCCCTCGGGGCCTATGTCATCTGGGATGCTGTGTGGAGGGTCTTTTTGAGGAGAGGAAGGAATGAACATTGGTCTTGAAGAGACCCATGTTGTAGGAAGGAGGAAACACAGAGGCCGGCAAATCATTCCACAGCCGAGCTGTTGAACACAAGAACGAGTCGAAGAAACGACCAGTTCTCATGTGACAAATGTCAATCGTGTACAAATGTTGGGCATGCGTTTGGCGTGTTTCCCGACTACGCAACGGGGTACCAACCCTGATGTATGGCAGTGAAGCATGAAACTGGCAGAGGAAGGACTAAATGCTATAGAAAGCCATGTATGATAGTGTGAAAAAAATATGAAAATAATGCAAGGTTGATACAAGCGTAATAAGTAAGATTAAGAAAGGGACGCTTAGATGGTTTAGACATGTAGATGTAGAGCGAATGATTGAAGAAAGATTTTCTTGTATTTAGGGTGGCCAAGGGGGGGGGGGGGGCGCGCGCGTGATGTGTGACCACATCTACCGGATCTGCCGGATCTGCCCTGATGATGGACACTGCAACGATGTCCGAAAAGTTGGCTAAAGAAGGAGGTAGCGCAACACGGCATAACACCCCAAAAACAAATAACGAAAAAGATTTTTAAACACTTCTACCGAGAAACTCCTCACCATGCTCCAAAAACAAATTGCAGATCTATCCCGCGAAATCGAGCATCTGAAGTCGCAACACGGTCGAGGCAAGCAACATCAGTTTCGCCGACAAACATTTTCTCGCCAGAAATCAGGCGATAATAATTTTGTGCCAACTCGTGCAAACTACTCAACTAGACGGAACTCGTCTCAACACAATGGAATTACTAATAAATATTGTTTTTTCCACAATCAATTTGGAAAAAACCTACAAATGTAAGACACCGTTCACATTCAATTCGAATAATTTCAAAAAATTACCGCCTTAATTGCGGTATTTCAAAAAATCTTCAACTACTTTGGCACAAGAATTACAATCTAGCAACTGGACGTGCAGTCTGAAGAACTCACAGAAGTATCACGCTACGACAACTAGTCTAGCTGTCTCTAGAAAAGGCAGAGGGCCTTGCCTCTGTTCAACTAGAACAAGCAGCCAAACCGGTTTCGCGGCAGCAACTAGCCCCCGCAAACCAATTCCACCATTGAAAACTGCATCTCGCAGCAATGCGGGACACAGCATAATTTTTCGGTTCTGCATGTAACAACGTATCGTCACTTTGAGACACCAGAAAAAAACAAACAACATCAGAGCAAACAACATCACACAGCTCCTGCAACACATGTCCAAATCATCGCCCGTAACAGCCGACAGCAACCAGCAAGCAATCGCATCGCCATGATACTCAAGAAATAAGAAAGAAGAAAAAAAATTCAACAAAAACAAAACAATAATAATTAAACAAAAATTTCTAGTGCATTTAAAAAAATAGAACAAATAAAACATTTTAATAATAATTCCAGCCATAACTTAACTGAATTTAAATAACATTATGCATTCATTTATCGTCCGATTCTTGATACCAGGAGATGAGCGTGTTTTTTAGCTTTAGGTATTTGTCTTCAGTTGGCGGAGACGTGATCAAGTCGCTGACTGTTTTAACTGCTTCGGCATCCAACGATGCTACGACGGTGACATACTTGGTGGAATCGCTGGTTATTCGGGCGTTGGTGAACTGAGCTTCAGCCTGAATAAACCAGAGTAGGATATTTTCTTTCCTGCAGGGTGCTAGCTTAAAGTCAATACTATGTAATTCGGAAGCATCTTGAGGATCAGCTTTTGGGTGGTTTGAGGAGTTTGCTCCGTGTTGCCGTGGATTTGGATTATTGACTATAATTGAAAAATATATTGCGATAATGAAAAATATTATTTTAAAAACCTTTAAAACAATTTTTAAAAAGACACTATGTATGGGGTGTTATACCAGTTCCTTATATATAATACAGAAATACCAGTTTAAAGGGGACACTTTTTTAATGTATTCCGCTGTGCACTAGCGATGTATCAGTTCAGCTGGAATGGGCTCATGTGATCCGCTCCTTTGCGGGAAGCGGTTCCTACTCCCACTCCTTTTTCAAATCGACTACTCCCAGAGAACCCGGCCCAGTCCCAGTACTCTCCGCATCCAAATAAATCCGGCGGTAATCCGGCGGTCCGAGCAACTCAACGCCGAAGCGCGAAAACCGCACTCGAATACAAGTCCCGGGTTCCTTTAAACCCAAGCGCCTTGTTCCAAGCTACGTGAATCGCGACACAATCCATTCATTCCGCCCACTCCCGGACTCGCGCGAGCGAACTAAGATACATTCCTGACTCACGCCGTGTCCGCCGTCACTCACCATTCCACTCATGAGTCGCGGGTCTCGGTGAGTTCCCGACACTCCCCGCTACCCGCGGCCCGCCAACTATCACTTCCCCTTGAGTCACGAGCTGGGCGCTGGGCGTTCATTCGATCGCTGTTCGTTGATCGACACACACGTGCGTGACCGCTTCGGCTAGACACGGAGTAGTTTTTAATTAGAGCGTCTTATCTGGTATCGTTAATCAACGGGTGACGTGCATTATAAAATAATAGTTTATAGTAAAGCATTGCAGCTTATTAATTTACTTATTTAAATTCTCAATAAAAGACCGTGCAATGTAGATACATTGAATGTACCTACATTGCACGGGTGACGGGTCCTTCCGTCCTTGTCCTCGTACGGGTCTTGTCCGACTCCGGGGTTCTGAGTTCTCGTGTGGGTTCTACGAGTAGGTCCTGGTTCCGAGTTCTTTGAACCCGTGCGTCCCGTTTCGGTGCGCCGCAACAATACCCAGTGCCCAGTCCGCACCTAAGAACTCGGACCCGGGACCTGCTCCTAGAACTCGTGTACTTTTAAAAGGAAGCAAGTCTCGGAGGCTTCCGGAAAAATGCAGAACTTACCCACCTCTACTGTGCACCAAGGCTGGATGCCGAGTGCTGAGATAACGAAGGTCCGTAATGATGGATCAGCTTCTGTGCGGCCGCTGGTTACCGGACGCAGGCTGGAGGCTGTTGGTGGGTAGTCGGCTGAATTTACCTGAAATGTAATTTTTTTCTGAGGATCAGCTTTTGGGTGGTTTGAGGAGTTTGCTTCGTGTTGTCGTGGATTTGGATTACTGATTGTAATTGGAAAATATGTTGCGACAATGAAAATATTATTTTAAAAACCTGTAAAACAATTTTTAAAAAGACACTACATATGGGGTGTTATATAATACCTTATATATAATACAGGCATACCAGTTAAAAAGGACACTTTTTTAATTTATTCCGCTATTAAGGCTCGTTGCCGAGCGCTTAGATAACGATGGTCCGTGATGATGGATCAGCTTCTGTGCAGCCACTGGTTGCCGGACGCAGGCTGGAGGCTGTTGGTAGGTAGTTGGCTGAAGATTCCCCGATGACGAAATGGCTGAATTTACATATTATGGTTACACTATTTGTGGATTTTTCGACCACCATGCTAGGACTATGGGGTTGTTATGGTGGTCACAAGCTTAATCCGTTGCAAAAATTGTTTTTTTTTTTTATTGTGGATCGACTTAAATTTATTATTTGAAAACAGTGTGGGTATACTATTGTATCGAACGTGTCATAGAAATCCGTGTGCATCGAACGAGTACGCGAAAGCGTATGACTACCCTGGAAATTCAAGAATGGAATTTACGCTCCCACAGAGTACCATGCCGCCAGCACGTACCGCCCTAGACAATCTGAGAGCTGCTATTAGCTAGCGGAATAATGTGCATTTGGTGCACCTTCCAAATGATATCTACAACGCTATTATGTCCTTTAACTAACTAATCAATTGAAAACATAATTGAAATTGATTATGGATACATGCAGCAGCCTCATTGGACTGGAAAACACATCTGAATAACCACCTGATGCTTCCACAAGGGACTCCCCAGACAGCAATGATCATGTTGGAAGTTGTGTTCAAATTACATTTGTACTGTATGGTGCTGCCGCCAGTATGTGGTTTGAGGAATTAGATTCCTAGCAACCGTCGTGTGTACACGTTGCGTGTTGCGTTACTAGTTAACAGAATCCCGTTGGATAAACATCGTTTTGTAATTGAATAAATAAATCACTGATTAATAAGTTACACGTGTTTTCCTTTAAATCCAACCTGGAGATTCCAACAGATCAACGCCAAGGAAATGGCTGACTATTTACATCACCCCCACCATGCGACCAGCCGAGCCACTATTGGTCAATTCTGAACAAAGGAAATATCTGAATCGTAAATATTTACGACAGCGAATTCATCTTCCGAAAAACTTGGAGCTCAATTTCGAGAAATTGGGAATAATTTGGATCAAGAAATAAACATCATCACCTAAAAATGAGTATATGCTACAAAAACAACCGAAAAACTGACGCCTATCAGTGATTGTTGCACTTTAAGAAAAATATTTACTGTTTAAAGTTGTACCTTATACCACATATGTAAACTTGTACCTTTTCTTGTAAACACAATAAAAATGATCTGACGCTTTGGTTTCCTGAGTTGGTAAAGTCTTGGCAAGAACTATCACACATAATTTTAACACAGCTGACTTCCAATCGTAGCGACCAGGGAAATTACCTAAAACAAGCACCTTAGAAAAATTAAGGAGGTTCTATCCCCCAAAAGTCCGACCTGAGTATGCCCTATAAAAATAGAAGGCAAACCGGTAGGAAGTCAGTTCAAAACTATCAGCCAAGAAGAAAGAATACTCAAGATACCAAAGTCTCCAAGTTCAAACCTCTTTTCAAGTGTTTTAATCAGTCTTAGATTCAGTTTACCTCTCCCAGTATCCCAGTAATATAACCTGAAATCCTAAAAACCCCAGTCTCCAAAGTGAAAAATATTTATTTTAATCCAGTACTCAAATCAGTTTTTGCCATTATACCTAGAAGCATTTTTTGTCAAAGTAGTAAATTCATTTAAAAGACCAGTGGCGTATCAAAATCCACTGGCATACCAAACTCCATTGGCGTGTCATTGTGGCCAGCTCCCTATTATATATAGTTTATGTACAAACGTCTAGTACAACTGTATTATTGATAACCGGGCGATAATGGATGGCAAAATGTTAACAATATAGTTGGCAAGCAAATGCAAATCATAATGTACTATTAGAATGTTTAAATACTTCAATATAATAGAAATTATTGTAATTATGATAAAATAAATTAAGGGTACTCAAAGATTAAATTTTGCCTGGGATTCCACGTTAAACTCCACGGACAATACACTATATTCGTAGGTTAACTTAATTATAAGTTTATTCGCGAGATTGCAAATAAGACATTATTGTGAGAAATTCACGGGGGTCACCATTTTATGGGGGGTTAACGTTTACGTGTATTTGATGTGTGGTAAATCAAATAAGTAGATCGCAGTTACAATACTTACAGGTTTATTTAACAAATTACAAACGAACATAAAGCACCATAATTTAATATTTAAATATGAACAAAATATGAGAGTGAAGAGCGAACAAGTACGATTTGCACGACTGTATTATCCGAGAGTTTCAGGCATAAATATACCAAACCACCCACCACCCACGTTTCAGGCAGAATAATGATTTCGATGATCTTTATTGCAACGCGTGAGAGTGACTTGAGATAAGGCTTGATTCCTATTGGTGTATGGGTGGACCAATCGGGGGTGAAATGCAGATCCCGCCAATGTGGGGGATTTTAATAAAAATGCACTTTCTAGATGAGAAAAGTGTGGAAAAGTTGAATAAAAAAGAAATTAAGGTGCGCTTGGCAAAATTGAGGGAGATACAGCCGTTTAAAGAATGAATAAAATGACACTTCGTGAACTTATACTACGCCATTTTGTTACTATTATGTTGGTATCTCAGACTTGCTGTAAACGAAGGTTGATACGATTGTAAACAACTTCGTGTGATATATAATAAGGCGCGAAATTATGGAAAACAAAATTAATAATGGTCACAAACCATGTTACACAAACCTGGCGTAGCCGCTAAACTACTTGAAAACTGGGATGTTTTTCTTGCGTTGACGCGAGTAGGCGTTATAAAGGGGTACAAACCATGTTACATAAACCATGTTACACAAACCTAGCGTAGCCGCTAAACTATTTGAAAACTGGGATGTTTTTCTTGCGTTGACGTGAGTAGGCGTTATAAAGGGGCACAAACCATGTTACACAAACCATGTTTAGCGTAGTCTTAGGTTAGGTTACTTTAATTTGGAAGGTGATAAACAGTTTAAAAAATCGTTGAAAAAAAGTCCGCTAGACAAATTTCATAAATACGCGCCTCATCTATCACATGAAGTCGGCTACAATCGTATCAACCTTCGTTTAAAGCAAGTCTGAGATACCAACATAATAGTAACAAAATGGCGTAGTATAAGTTCACGAAGTGTAATTTAATTCATTCTTTAAACGGCTGTATCTCCCTCAATTTTGCCAAGCGCACCTTAATTTCTTTTTTATTCAACTTTTCCACACTTTTCTCATCTAGAAAGTGCATTTTTATTAAAATCCCCCACATTGGCGGGATCTGCGTTCCTCCCCCAATCGGATTGCCGCGGAACTGCAGATCGGTGTCCTTGTTCGATCTCTACCCGTACTTTACGTAGTTATTTTTTGAGTTCAAAATATCTAGTATACATGTAGATGAGGTTTTCTTTTTCTTCATAATTGTATTTATAATAACTTACTATTTGTACTTCATGCTGTCACTTCAATATGTACTTTAATTTTTTGTCATATGATTTTTTTTCTTCTTAACTATGCATGTTCTGTAACAATTCCAAATTATTGTAATTCCTAAGTAAAAGCCGTTAATCGGCATTAATTGGTAATAAATAAATAAATTATATTAGAACCGAGGATCGTCAAATAATAAATTTTAGTGACGCCCTTCCTTTTCATCCGAATTTCAAATCACAACAAGGCTAAAGATGTTTCACTTCAAAAATATTCACTGGAACGCCTTTTGCCAGAATATGGCACCATTTAAAATTCCTCGGATTGATTTGCTGCCAGGTTTAGGCAAATTTTCCCTAGATCCATTAATTTTTTTTTGTAATATTTTAAAATGCTCCCACGGTATAAACTTGACGTTTATAGAAGCTAAAAGAGACTACTTCTCTTTATATTCATTAGATGTCAGTGTCCTTTAGTTTCTTACGAATTATTCGTTTTTCCAAAATCGTAATATGCAAAAATGTTTAAAGCGGTCAACTGTCAAAATGCCTCCATGTAAAATGCCTTATCGTGTTTTAATTAATGGATTTTTCTAACATATTTGTATTCCAGTGTATTAATGATTGAATTAATAATGCATTCAACGTGTTTCAAAATTTCAAAATTTTAAATTTCAAACAAAATGAAAATTTAAAAAAAAAATTCGTGGTTACTTTCGTATTTACTGAGTATTTTTTTTTTACCGATTAGAATGTGATTGACAATGCATTATTTTCAATAAATAAAGCAATAATCGAGTTAGTTGATGTTGTGGATTTAAAGATAAATAATTAATGTATTTGTCTGAGGTGCTGACGTTATTTTTGGTGAGTACGTTAAAAAGTTTTTTTCAATGGAAACATTAAAAACTTCACAACTTATTAAAAATTTCATATATATGTAGATTGTGATCATCAATTAGACCATTTAAAAGAAACTTCGTAGAAAATATTTAATGTGGACGCAAAATTCAACTTCCTACGCGAGTTTATACCTAGCTAAAAAATCCTGAGAATATTTCTGTTTCAAATGTTAACGATTTTTTAATATTTTTTTATAGGTCCTAAAAATAAGGGATGATTATAAAATGTAGGTGAATTCAATGGTTATATAGCACTTAATTAGGTTTGTGTGTCTCCGTATTGGAATGATTTTTTTTTATGTGGGCGGAAAATATTCAAAATGGGCTCCAATAAATCGCAAGCAATCCGAGAAATAAGTTTTTATTTTTGTCTGTCGCTCGAGTGGATATTCTCAAAGTGGGCGGAGGGCAAAATAAGGTTGGGAACCTATGGATCACATGAAAAAATACTTTGTATATTGGTTCCTTTATATTCATCAATTCCTCATCCATAGACAAAAATTATAAAAATATTTTTGGCAGATGTCCATGAATGTTGGTAAATTTAACAAAAATTGACATTTCGATGAATTTCGATGGTAGCTAAAAACCAAAAAACTGATCTGCGTGCTTTTGATTCGATAGATAATTATCACTAATCTCCTAATGCAATGCTGTTACACGGATAGATTATAATAAGTTTGGGTGCGTGCTATAGCGCCCTCTGGCAATTGCAATGCCTTTACAATAAAACTCGAGTATCGAACTCGCGGCTATGTGCATTGTAACTTCGGTAAATAGTAACAGATCGGCATAAAACTTAGGTGTAATTTGCTTCATAAAATTTAAAGAAAGTACATCAAAACTAGCGGGTCTTTATTTATCAGTATTTTATCGTAATAGTGATGTCGGGTTTTAGGTACATTTTATTTATATTGATACCGCAAGTGTTATGGTGCCAATGCAGTCCTGCTGCTGTCCACAGTCATTCTATTCACCAGGAGAGGGTTGAGGACGGTGGATACAGGCCGAGAGACACCAACCACATAAAGGACGGGGAGCACTACTCCGAATTTGATCACGAAGCCATCATAGGTAAATATGACACCCCCTCAGCTCCGTCTATCTTGAAATTAAAGCGAAGTGTTAAATGGATAAGTTTTAAGATTTTCACGGCCAGAAGCATTTTCGTTATATGTTTTTGGGGTGTTGTGCCGTGTTGCGCTACCTCCTTCTTTAGCCAACGTTTCGGACATCGTTGCAGTGTCCATCATCAGGGCAGATCCGGCAGATCACACATCTACCGGATCTGCCGGATCTGCCCTGATGATGGACACTGCAACGATGTCCGAAACGTTGGCTAAAGAAGGAGGTAGCGCAACACGGCACAACACCCCAAAAACATATAACGAAAAAAGAAGTGTTAAATGGTTTTAACCCTTATTGGGCGGCTGGCTACATTTGCAGCCCGGATAATTCGGTCCTAGCTGACGGCTGGCTACATTCGTAGCCACGGAGCGTGAGTCACTTTAATTATTATTTGTAACGCTTATTTACTGATCAAAGACGAAAGAAAAGGGATTTTTCATTAGCCTGATGATTTTTCTACCTCACAAAAAATATATTAACACTTTTACTTGAGAGTTTTTAATTTCCGAGCTGTTTTTGTAACATCTCATCTCACAGAAATCTCCTATCGGAAATTATGCCACTCACACAGTTACGTTACAGCATGCCTGTGTACTGGTCGCGCCGTGATCGCCTGTCGGTACACGCGTTTGTAGTGTGTTTGTTTATATTGTAGGGTATCCATTAGTTTTGATCGTTTCGAGGCGCCGGTAACTGGAGATTGCTTATGACTTCTTGGTGTTATATTATAAACATTAAGATTTGGTGGAGTTCGTCGTGTTTTGTTACGTGAATTTTAATATTTATGTTATTGTTTTTGATTTCAATTTTACTGTTTCAACAATGGAAGAGGAAGAGTAGAACGATATGTTTTAAACATTGATTCAGATTTTTCTATGAGTGACGATGATGAGTATAGAGTGGACAATTTAGAGGATCCATATGATCCTCCAGAAAAAAGTGACAGTGAAATTGAGGATTCTGATTTATTAGAAATTAATCCCCCTTCAGAAATAGATGGACAGAGTTTTTTTCCTGCGTGGAGAAATGATTACAGTTTAGTTTTAAAATGCTAACAGTCTACTCAAAGCGACAAACATCATCCCGGCGATGTTATGTTTGTAAAAACACTATGCGAGAGCCAAAAAACGAGTTCAGACTCATCATTGGTGTAGTGACTGTGAAGTTGCGGGAGGAATGCAGATCCGGGCACCACTTGGAAATTTAATAAAAAGGCACTTTCTAGATGAGAAAAGTGTGGAAAAGCAGAATAAAACAAAAATTAAGGCGCGCTCGGCAAAATTGAGGGAGATACAACCGTTCAAAGTATTTAAAATTTCACTTTACAAAGTAATATTGACAGTTCGCCCGCGTCTGCCCGCCATTTTTTTTATAACCTAATACGCTAAACATGGTTTGTGATAGAAAAGAAAGTGCCCCCTTCGTAGCGCCTGCTCGCGTCACGGCAAAAAAACATCCCAGTTTTCAAGTGGTTTAGCGGCTACGCTAGGTTTGTGTAATATGGTTTGTGATTTTGGCGTACTATTAATTCTGTATTAGGTCTGGGATCCAATATAAGCAATGAAAACATGGCGAACGAACTGTCAATATCAGTTCGCGAAGTGAATTTTTAAATACTTTGAACGGTTGTATCTCCCTCAATTTTGCCGAGCGCGCCTTAATTTCTTTTTTATTCAACTTTTCCACACTTTTCTCATCTAGAAAGTGCGTTTTTATTAAATTTCCAAGTGGTGCCCGGATCTGCATTTCACCCGAAGTTGCTTATGCCCTACAAAATGTTTTAAAATATATCACACACTACAAAACTTTTAATTGATAAAACACGCCCGGTCCCACAAAACTAACGCGTGGTCACTGTCTTCAATGCCGACGCAGAGTAACTTGAATGTGTGTGAGTGAGAAGGGCAATTTCTTATAGTGACTGAAAAAATCATTTGTTTACGTATATTTGTTGAAAAAAAAAGTTTTAATTTGTTACAACATTATGTGGAAAAGTACATTTATGACAAATACTAATTATGTTTTACGATAAACTATACCATTACTATTCTATGACTGATTATTTGCGGGAAGGCTACATTTTTTGAGGTAATTACAAGCTTATTTATTTATTTATTAGTTGACCTCTACTCATCATTTTATTGTTATTATTTTTAACTGTACATTAAACAATTGTTCGTATTACACATTTTTTTTTAAACTTTAAATCGTCAGATTGCAGAGTTATAAGAATTTTAATATCTAAGTAACAAAACTGAAAATTCACGCCGTTTCCGGGGAACATTCGCAAATGTAGCCAGCCGCCCAATAGGGGTTAAAGCCACTACGGGTGAAATGCAGATTCTGCCAAAGTTTGGAAATTTAATAAAAAGGCACTTTCTAGATGAGAAAAGTGTGGAGAAACTGAATAAAAATTAAGGCGCGCTCGGCAAAATTGAGGGAGATACAGCCATTTAAAGTATAAATAAAATTTCACTTCGTGAACCGATACTATGACACTCCGCCCGCCATTTTGTCTCTGTTATGTTGGTATCCCAGACCTACAAACAAGAGCCAGATACGATTGTAGCCGACTTCGTGGGATAAATAATAAGGCGCGTAATTATGAAAAACAGAATTAATAATATAATGTAAACGAACCTCTAATCAGGTACTGGAATGGAGACAAACCATTCAAATCCTGGGATATTTTTTAAAATAAAGATAATATACACAAGCCCGCTACACAAACCCTGCGTAGCCAAACAAACCATTCAAAAACGTAAGCTGTTTTTTAAAGTAAAGATAACATACATAAGCCCGCTACACAAACCCTGCGTAGCCAAACAAACCATTCAAAAACGTAGGCTGTTTTTTAAAGTAAAGATAACATACACAAGCCCGCTAGACAAATTTCATAATTACGCTCCTCATCAGTTATCCCACGAAGTCGGCTACAATCATATTTAACTCATCTTTGTATCAGGGATACCAACAGTGATGAAATGCCCGCTGGCACCCGCCGGTCTGTCATAGTGTCGGTTCGCGAAGTGAAATTTTATTTAACGCAATTGTAAATTAATTACTTTTTCAAATTTTTTTTCTATTGCTTTCCGCACTTTTTTTCACCTTCCAGATTAAAGTTCTCAACTTAAAACGCGGTGAAAACATGGTTTTTGGCAAAAAACTAACTTTGGCTGAATCTGCATTCCTCCCGACACTACTTGGGGCCTTGAAATTTTATTTGAGGTTCTGACTGAAATTGATATCATTAGGTATTAAAAAAGACAAGATGACTCAGTTACGAATAACTTGACAGTCTTAGAAAATCTCCCTCACCATAATTTTAAATGGAAAATGTTGCTTGTGGTATAATCGAATAAGTGCTTAGCTAGTATAGCAGAATAATTGAACCTATGAAACTTGGTTTTAAGAACCACATTTGATGGGTTACTAACCGGTACAGATAGTGTTTCGTCGTTTAGCTTGCAATACTGGCTATGAGAGTTTTACCAAGTTTTCCAGGGGAAGCAAATAACTTTCCAGTTTTGTATTCAGATGTGTCAATAAACAGCGTTTGAGTGAGTTATGGGTGATAACTTTTAAACTTACATATAGATAGTATTTATTATAGAATGGGCCTGTGATTGATTGCTTTTTAACTTTTTAAATGCCAGTATGTAGGAGTGTAGCTGTGAACAGCAGGCCATGAATTTTAATAAAAATAAATCATTTTTAAATCTTATTTTTATAAATTAAAAACATTACACCTTGAAAAGATATTTAAATGACTTGGCGAAAATCTTGAAAAAAAAAATAAAAAAATTACAAAAAAAAATAAAAATAAAATCTTGCTCAAAGAATAGCGAGATAACTCGCTATTTTTCTATGGCCGGCCTGCTGGGCACGGCCAAGAATGCGAGAAATCTCGCTCTTGGCAGAGAAACGGTTAAAAAAAAAATTTCTTGTTGAAAATTTTTTGATGAAATCTTGCGCATAGGCATATTTGCAAGCGCAATGATGATTTATTAATCTTGACTGAGTTTTTTCATTTTTCAGGTAGTGTAAAAGATGCTGAAGAGTATGATAAACTGCCTATTGAAGAATCGAAGAGAAGGTTGGGTTTACTGCTTTTGAAAATGGACATTAATGGGGATGAATTTATAACAAGAGATGAACTTAAGTCCTGGATCCTCCGATCGTTCATGTAAGTCTAAATATTGAATTCACTCATTCCTAGGAACCTGGTTTCTTTGATTTGTTGAATTATCTTTTGACTCTACTTGATTTTCTCTCTCATAACCAGTCTAAAATGAATGCACCAAGAAGCCTAATCCAACTGTAATTGTATAATTTCATAAATAATTATGTCATAGAACAAAAATGAATAGTTCGATTACAACCATTTATTTTGCATTTGAATGGTCGTTTCAATGCGAAGACCCTCAGTTGACTAATGCCAATCAGTTGACTATTCTCGGTTCAACTTAAGATCGTCCCGTGAGCGCGCATATATATCTCCACCCCTTCCCCGTCCGCTGCTTGAACGCGCGTTAACACATTAAATTCCCCTGTTCAAATAAATTAATTAAATTATTTAATTATTATTTTCCACCTACCTGCAATCAAAAGTTTTGCCTATTTATTAATTTAAATAATTATTGTAATGGTTCTACAATAAACAGATTTATCAAATTGTCTATCGATATATTAAATTTTCTAAAATATGATCAAATCACCGATTTTTAATTTTTTTTTTTGAAATAGGCAATTCACCCTAAAGAGAGTGCTTTGTGATCACCGATTTTTGTATGATGTTTGATGTTTGTGAGATATCAGGTTCTCCAGATATTTTTTTTTACTAATAAAATATATTAATTATATTGAGTTGAGGTTTGTGTACCGTCTACAAAAAATTTTAAACGAGTAACACCAACATTCAGTAATTTTATACGTACACCATTGTTTTATAAATATGCATCATAATTATTAATGTCCAACTTTCCTCTTTTGTGCTCCTCACTGTGCTTTGCAATTAGTGACAGTGATAATGAATTAGGACTCGGCTGAAACATTGAAGTTTGAATAATCGACCCCCACAGTGGCGGTTCTTCTCAAGGGGACGGTGGGGACAGACCCCACTTCATATTTCAGAAACCTATTGAGAATTTTTTCAATGCTTTATGTTCACAAACATTAATTCTTAACATAAAGGTAATTATTAACGTTTGCAGAAACATAATCTATAATTTCAATTCAAAACATTTTTAAGTTCGAAATTGAAAAAGTTTCTTCGGACGAACATGCGACCGCTCCGCTCACTTCCTTGTTGCGTACTAACTACGCGATTCGACGATCGCGACTCGCGACTCTGGCTCGAAACTAGCAGTTGCCATCCGCCATGCGCACTGCGCAAGCCGTTCTGCGCACTTGGGGGACATCACGGGATTTTTTCCTTGAAATTTATATCTTTTATTCGTACTGAATACGTTTCTTAGAGATCTCGCGAATTCGCGCATGCGCGTTTGAGTCATAGTATCATTCTCGTGGGGATAAACTCTAGGATCCCCTCATGGATAATTGGGCGTTCGTTTTCGTTCATATTATTGTTGTTCGTATTTTGTTATTAAAATAATAATATAGGTCGGATTATTTCTAAAGCGCCTTTTCTGGTGGAAAATTTACCTCAAAGGCGCTCTAAACCTAAGTTGGTTGAATTATATTTGTTGGGTGCGTAACTTATCCAATAATATTTTTGTGAGAAAAATAAATATTTATTCGAAAAAATTAATGAATTATTTACTTTAGACTTTAGAATTGAAAACATAAAAAATATACCTACTCGTGCAGGTTCATGAATATAAAAGAGTAGGTTTTTTGAATGTTTTCAATTATACTGAGGTTAATTGTCATGTAAGTATATTTATTTATACACATAAAAAATATCAGTCCCCACCATCGAAATTGTGCTCGAGCCGCCACTGGACCACCATAATACGGGTATGTGCATAGCATGGGGTCAAAAATCCACAAAGTGTGTTACCATCAAAGCAATGAATAAAGAAAAATTAAAAAAAATAGTAATAAATATCCATTTTGTCACGGGGTCTGAATGGGTTAAAATTTCAAGATGCATGCGTACAACACGACAACCCACGAGCTACTGAGCTATGGGCGGAGTAACAGCGCAGGTGAAGGGACCGAAGAAGGCGGTGGGGTATGCGCAATACGAACCAAATTTCAAACTCTAGCAGGTTGATCTAAAGATGGACTGAGAATATATGTAGGGTGTATTTACTATAGATGACACTTGCCGCTTGAAAAATTCTCTACCCACTTTGCCAATTAATGGATAATGACATCGTTATTTTTTTACAGGAAATTATCTGAAGAAGAAGCCAAAGAAAAATTTGAAGAAGTAGATGTTGACCAAAATGATCTTGTCACTTGGAAAGAATACATTTCAGAGACTTATGGCTTGGAGTCAGAATACCGTATTCCTGAGGACGAAAGTGATAGCGAAGAATCTGTAAGGCCCTTCTATTACAGGGATACGTATTTACACAAGTATCCGACACTCAACGATTTAAGTATCTTGACGAATACCGCCATACATCTGCTAGCACATGTTGCCAATGTTTTGTAAACTCTTAGGTTACGCCAGTCTCCCGCGACCAGTCGTTACTCATAATGTCGTCTAGACTTTACACATGGCGGAGCAATCAATAAATATGATACTCTAGCAAAAATGATAGTATCATTGCATTGACGTATGATATCTGGACGTGCCCTGTGAAATGCAAAATGATGCCAGAAACCAAATAATATTGGCTCAAGGCCCATTTATGAAAAAGTGCGTGCATTTTGGAGGAGAACCAGGGAGGGGGGGGGGAACCTGGGAGGGGGGGGTGGGAACTCGGGAGGGGGGTTTATGGGACGGGGGAAGGGGGGAGTGGAGTGGTGAGAGGGAAGGTGGAGGAGGCGGAGTGGAAACGCGAGAGGGGATAAGGAAGCGGGAGAGGAATGGGGGGGCGGAAGGGGAACGGGACGAATGGGAAAGGACACGGAGGGAGAAACCATTTCTTTATTAAATGGCATAGCAACGCATGCCGGGTAACAGCTAGTTATAAATAATTGAAAAAAATCATAATTCATTGTTTCTTTAAATGCTATTTAAATATTTCCTGCAAAATTCTTGTTGTATTTTAAACGATTCATATTTTATTAAACATTTTCACAATTTTCGCTTAAATATTATCGTTTTTAATATAAGCGCGCTCCTTCTAACTTTCTTATTAACATATCTCCCCTTCCTCTTCTTTTTGAGCGCTTACTGCCAGGCCTTAAGTAACCAAGAATTTTTGTCATTTTTTTATTTATTATTTGCGAAAAAACTTAATGTTTTGAGCAACTGATTCAAAACTTTAAAAAAAGATTATAGTTTTTGCCTAATACCTTTTGCAAAACAGAATAGAAGCCTTTGAATATTTTCGATGCATCTGCCGCCAAGACCTGGACAAACATCACTCCATTAACCCGGGCACCCCTGCTTAGTCACCAAACGTAGCGAACCACTTGGGGTGACCTATGGCAGAGGCGTTGGTTATCCAATAAATGGTTCCCGAGGCGGCGCAGGCCATAGACATATGAATATTAATAGACCTGCCCTAAGCGATAAAAGCGTATTATTTCCCCCTCCCCATACCGGTTCCATTGGAACCGGCTGGGATCGAGTATGGCTTCGCATGAATCTAAAAAATGTGACGTCATCATTCTTCTGCGAGCCAGCGTCGAGCACTCATCGGTGCATTTTACGAAATAACACGGCAAAAATAGTGGCTTGTGTTTTGAAAACGTGTAAAAATAGAAGTGAAAAAGAGAATAAACCCAATTGTCGTATTACATTCCATAGGAAAGCATTATTTTACTTTAAACATTATTATAAGCTTATTCAGATCACATAATATGGTCGTATTGTAACACACACTATCACTCGAGACACATGGCGTGTGCTCGTCGCTGTTTTGTGGGGTAAGTAAATTATGAAACATTTGTAAAAGTGTCTTAACTAAATACGTCAACAATATATTGGACTATGAAAATAGGTGAACTTTACTTTGCTGTATTTGGAATTTGTAAATTTGTTCATTTCGCAGCGAGCAATTCGCACTCCCATGTAAAAAGGTCTATTAAAAAAATTCCAATTAAATTTATAAATGTCTCATGTCCCCCACTTTGAAAACCACCGGTATACACACAGCATGTCGAAATTGTTCATGAGACCAAAACGTGAACAACTATTGATGTGTTAGTGTGAAAAATTACACAACGGGATAACTCAGTGGTCAGTTGTGTATTGCCGTGAACTCATATGCAAGATGGCGGAATTCGAAAGGAGAGTTGTATTGCGAAATTACTGTTACTGGCTTACTTTTATTCTGATGTTTTCTATCAGAGGGCTTGTCTAGGGTATACTTGGTCGAAGTATCATTGTCACTAAACTTGTATCAAACATTTTGTGAAAATGCTGAGCTTTAGATCAATGCTACAAACAATAATGATTGTGATTATGAAAGCTAGTTTTGATGTTTTAGAGTTTTGTTTGCTTAGAGTCTAGTTTTGATGTTTTAATGTTTTGTCTATTTAGAGCAGGCCTGGCCAACCCAAATTGTACCACGGGCCGCATTGATGACCTAAAATTTTCCAAAGGCCGCGCAGATACTTGGATTGTACAGATACGCGCTGCGGGCTGCACCCAAGGGCGTCGCGGGCCACACCTAAGAGCACCAGGGCCGCACCTAAGGGCGCCGCAGGTCGCATCTAAATAGGTGCCGCGAGCCGCATGCGCCTTGCGGGCTGCGGGTTGGCCGGTTAATTTTGCCTATTCAAAGTTTAGCTTTGACGTCCCGGAATTTTTAAGTGACGCGGTTCTCGGGATTTTAGTAGCGATGTGTATGTGTTATTTACGACGTGAATACAAAAGGCCTAAATCCATATTTTTTTAGTTCTACCCATTTTTTTTGAATAGCTTGTTTCTTCCAACCTTCAGACAGTTGTGAAACTTGCATTGTCATAGAGTTATAAAAGTATTATTTTGTTGTTAATCGAAAGGTTTTCTAATCATTAAGGGGGGGATAGGATTTTTAAACCCTTTTTTTATTATTTTTTTTTTCTAAATGTAACATGTCGAGTATTGTGTATTGTGTGAAAATTTCAAGTAAATTGGAGCAAAACTAAAGAACATACAGCGTTTCAAGCGACCGGCCCTCATGCTCGATTAAAGTATATTTCCATTATAACAAAACTTGGTAAATTTTTGAGATCGCTGGCAATGGTTAATACGCACTTTAAAAAAAAACTTTTGATTCACCTTAATTACATTAAAAGACAACTATTTGCATTAGGGGAAGTGGAAAATATTTCATTCTAAATTTCGATTACGTAAAATTAAAATTAGCTTTCATTCTGTGAAACGAGACCGTCCATTTTCAAACATTATTTTCAAATGTCATTTTGTTATGTTGGTATTCTTGTTACTGTACGAAAAGATGCTAGAGCAAAGCGTAGCAGACTTCATGGGAATTCTAGGTTTGTGTAACATGGTTTGTGATACAAAAGAAAGTGCCCCTTTATAACGCCTACTCGCGTCAAGGCAAGAAAAACATCCCAGTTTTCAAGTAGTTTAGCGGCTACGCTAGGTTTGTGTCACATGGTTTGTGATTCAAAAGAAAGTGCCCCGTACCTTCAAAATCTTCTAGCCGTTCGTTATACATTCAAGTGTATCAGGAATACCAACATACCAAAGTGACAGTGAATGAGCTAATAGCTAATGGCGTACAATCTCATAAGACGAAAGCTAATTTTAATTTTACGTAATCGAAATTTAGAATGAAATATTTTCCACTTCCCCCAATGCAAATAGTTGCCTTTTAATGTAATTAAGGTGAATCAAAAGGTTTTTTTTTTAAAAAAATGCATTTTAACCGTTGCCAGCGATCTCCAAAAATTAATCAAAACTTTAAATCGATTTTTTCGCAAATAAATTTTTGTAGTCCGTGAACATCATAACTCAAAATCTACTTGACCGATCCTTTTGAAATTTTGTACACTAGTTCTACACATAAATCAACAGGTAATCGGAAGAGTTTTTTTTTATTTTTACAATTTTTTTCATTTTATAATAACAAATTCACCGAAAAATTTTAGCAAAAATCGCATTTTTGACTTCAACATGCTGCAAAAAAAAAATCAAATAAAAAAAAAAACTTTTCCTGATTACCTTGGAAAACTTATCGCCTTATGCATTTTGACTTTTTTGTTTCAAATGATCCGGTAACGAGTTATGATGTTCATTGCATAACAATTTTTTTTTCGAGGCACCTCTAGAGATTCGCTCTCACGGACTTATTTATTGATATTTTTAATTGAAATTTTTTTCAAAAATACTTCAGATGTCATGCTATAACACGTATATGAAATAAATTAACCAACATTATCCATATCTCCAAAAAAAAATTATGAAAATATGCCTACCCCCTCCTAAATTACGTAATTCATTTTATCTCTCATGTTAACACATAATGCTTTTTTTTTAGATGATATCAGAAGATAAGGTTATGTTTAATGCAGTTGATGAAAATAAAGATGGTGTTCTTAACTTTAAAGAATTCGTCATGTTCTTTAACCCAGAAGACTATCCAAAAATGCACCCAATTATTATAGAACAAACACTCAAAGAAAAGGACTTGGATTACGATGGGAAGATCAGTTTCCAGGAATTCCTGGGTGACAAGGGTAATAAAATATTATTCCAATATTAATTATTGAAAGAATATTAATGTACTTAAGACACAACCAGCCGATTGATTGCGTATCTTTTGTGGGATTGTTATTGGATAACGGACGTTATCTCCTGTCAGATTTGTGTGATTTTTACATATTTACTGTCCCATATTTTACTTGGTTTAATGCCTTAGGCCACGTCCGCATAGGCAGACGGCTTGCTTAGCGCCTAGAGCCTAGCGAGTCACCTAGCGAGTAGCTTAGTAAAACGAACGTTCTCGAATTTTAGCGACCGGCCGCACTGCGCGCTTGGCGCCTAGATAGGTAGTAGATAGTCGCTTGGCGTGTATCCAGGTAAACCAACGTGTTGGTTTTTTGCCACTAGGCGCGAGGCATTTTAGAAGAAAAAATTGGATGAAATATTATTAGACAGTTGTCAGAAACTATGGGAAGATGTAGCAATCTAAGTAGAATGTGACGTATGTGTATGAGGGTGACGGCATGTGAGCGAGATAGCGAGTATGGGAAGTATAAAAGGGATGTACCGCTATTGAGCGCTCTCTCCATAATAATCTGGCAACCAATAAACATTGTAACATTAACAGATGTTATATTTACTACCCGATCCCAAGACATCATAGTTGGCGCAGCCGTTTGTTCGTTTTTTTTACAAAATTACGGAAGAATCTACGCGGTAGATTCCAAGGAATCTGAAGGATTATGATGTCTTGGGATCGGGTAGTAAATATAACATCTGTTAATGTTACAATGTTTATTGGTTGCCAGATTATTATGGAGAGAGCGCTCAATAGCGGTACATCCCTTTTATACTTCCCATACTCGCTATCTCGCTCACATGCCGTCACCCTCATACACATACGTCACACCCCCACACTTAAAACCTAATTACACACATTTCTTTATTCGCAAATTTATACAAAACAAAATATCTAAATATTTCCATTCTATAGTATATGTAATTATTCTAGTTCTTCACGTGTAGCGTGGGCGTTGACCTCGAGGGCGTAACCTCCCCTCCCATGGTGTAGGTGACCTGCAAAAATTAGGAGAATTAGGAAATTTGGTCATGTCCACATCCGAGAGTGGACCCAGGTCCAGCAAATCATCAGACCTATCACACTCCCCCCACCTAACCTTCCTCTCTGAAATCTGATCATGGTGGCGTTTCCAAATTTGTCCAGTAGACATAATTTTAACTAAATAAATCCTATTCCCCAATCTTTTAAAAATTTTTCCTAAAATCCATTTATTATCATTACTTCTTAAATCCCTGGTTAAAACTTTAGAACCAACCTCAAAGTACTTTTTAAATTTTCTTCCTCTATAATACTTTTTCTGTTTATGCTGGCTCAATAACATTTTGTTTTTAACCGTGTTGTCAATTCCTTTAAAACCTTGACTCTCAACATTATCCACTATTGGAATAATCGTATTAAAAATTGATCTAATCTTTCTACCCAACATTAATGTACTAGGCTCAATGCCCGTAGACATTGAAGGCGTATTTCTAATATCAACTAAAAATGTCAAAAGTTTATCTTCAAAATCAGTAGGAAATTTATTATTTACCATAATTTTTTTCAAAAAATTCTTCACTGTTTTAACCCCATTTTCAGCTAAACCGTTAGAAGCAGGATGCTGTACAGCTGAAGTCAATGATTCTATATTATAATTATGACAAAATTCCTTAAAAACTGACGATGTGAAAGCTGTACCATTGTCACTTACAATTTGTTCCGGGATTCCGAACATAGAAAATAATCTTTTCAAAACTTTTATTGTACAAAACGAATCTACCTTATTTACAACATGACAGTCTATCCATTTTGTAGTTGCATCAACAATAATTAAAAAATTATGACCTCCCAACGGTCCCATGAAGTCAATATGCAATCTACTCCAGATTAAACCATTTATTGGCCAAGGTGCCAACTCAACTTTACACGGAGTAGGTAAACATTCCATGCATCGAGCACACTGTTTCACAGTTACTTCTATATCATTGTTCATTCCGAGCCAAAAAAAATAATTTCGAGCAAGACTTTTCGATTTTACAATGCCTAAATGTGATTGATGTAAAAAATTCAATATAATTTCCCTTAATTCCCTTGGAACTACAAATTTATTATTATAAAATAAACATGAATTATAAGTCGATAATTTATCCCTAAAATACCAGAATTTCAATAAATCATCCTTTAAGAACTTTTTATCCGGCCAACCATTTGCTGTGAACTCGATAATGCTCGCTATATTTACATCATTAATCGAAAACTGTTTCATCGTTTCCGCATTTAATGTTGTTTCTGACTCGATTATGTTCACAAACTCTGACTCAACCGTATTCACGTTTAAAGAATCAATATAATTTAAAAAATAATCGCTAGCATCAATATCGTCGCTACACACAACTAAATTATCCTTATTATTAATCGGCATTCGTGATAAGAAATCCGCTTTATTATCACCTGACTTAATATGCTCTATACTATAGTCAAAAGTCTGGAGTATTAGGGCGTACCTCTGCAGACGGTTAGCGGCCAAAACGGGTACTTGCTTATCCGTGTTCAAAATGTGTACTAACGATTTATTGTCGCAAGCCAAAACAAATTTATTGCCGTATAAATACTGAAAGAATTTCTTCAACCCAAAAATAATAGCACACGCTTCCTTATCTAAAATAGAGTACTTTAATTCTGTTTCTGACAATAATCGGCTAGCAAATGCGATAGGTCTCTCTAAACCATTATCATATACATGGCAAATCACCGCTGATAACGCTTTTTCAGATGCGTCTGAAATAAGTTTAATTGGTAAATTAGGATCAAAATGCACTAAAATATTATCTGACGTCAGCAGTTTCTTAACTTGCTCAAACGCAATATTACATTCCTCAGACCACACATATTTTACTCCTCTTTTTAACAAATTATACAATGGAGACAAAATACCTGAAATATTATGAACAAAAGCTCTATAATATGAAATAACCCCAAGTAAACTCCTAAGTTCTGAAACATTTTTCGGTACTGCCATCTGAGTAATCGCACAGATTTTATTTTCTAAAGGCATAACTCCTTTCCGCGAAATTTTAAAACCTAAATATTCTATCTCAGTTTCTAGAAAAGAACACTTATTTTCATTAATAGTTAATCCACAATCACTTAACTTGCTAAGTACAGATTCACAAATAGAGAATAATTCCTCTTCAGAATTTCCAAACAACAAAATATCATCTAGAAATATACGAACGTTACGAAGTCTACCTACTACCGCCTGAATAACTTGCATAAATATAGCCGGGCTTGTGGTCAAACCGAAAGGCAACACTTTAAACCTGAATAAACCTACATGCGTACTAATCACACATAATTTTCTCGACTTCTCGTTCAACGAAATCTGACCAAAAGCATTACGCAAATCTATTTTAGCAAAAAATTTCGCACCATTTAAAGATGAAATTAAATCTTCTATACGAGGCAATGGATATTTCAACTTCGCTAATATAGGGTTTAATGTGGTTTTAAAATCAGTACAAATTCTAATTGAACCGTCTTTCTTTTTTACAACAACAATCGGACTAGCCATATCACTTATTTCTACGTTTTCAATTATATCTTCACGTAACATCTTATTTAATTCCTCCTCTACCTTTCCACGTAAACTAAAAGGTAACGATCTTGGATTCACAAACTTTGGCCTGAACTCCGAAATAACTTCGATGTTAGCTTCATAACCTATAAGCCTACCCGATTTTTCTGAAAACACATGAGCATATTTTTTCTTTAAACTATCACGAAAATTTAATTGATTATCACAACTAGTCTCACTGGTATTTACCGAATTTATTCCACTTAATCCGATACCGAAAACTTGTAAAAAATTTCTACCAACAATCGTAGAATTACCGTTTTTAATTATTATAAACTGCGTATCTACACTTTTATTTAAAAATAACACACTTAAATTAACTTTACCTACAATATTTAACCGTTTCCCGTCATATCCTGACAATTGAATATCGCATCTTTCCAATTTACAAGAAACAAAATCTTTTAAATACACTTCATATGGAATTGCATTAATCTCAGCGCCGGTGTCAACAATCGCTCGCAGAACAGTGTTACCAATAATGAGATCTACGAATATCGGTTCCGGCCCCGTGCCGTCATGCAACATAAAAACCGAATTTAATCGTTTATTCTTATTACCTACATTAATTTTACTGTTTTTACACACATTACTAGGATGACCCGATTTATTGCACCGATTACAAAAAATATTCTTCCAACAATCTTTCTGCAAATGATTCGTTTTTCCGCACAAAAAACATTTTTTTAATGCAATATTTACTGGCGTCTTACTACGCACTGCACTTTTAAATCTGATCGGACTATCCGACCTGGATTTACGGACAACATTACTATCCTTATGCACAACATTTAAATTCGTATCAACTTTCTTAAAATTAACAACATGTTCCCATGAAGCTGCTAACTGAACGCATTCCGAAAAAGAAGTATTTACCCCCTCAACGAACAACTTATGTTTCAATTTTTCATTGAAAATTCCAATAATGAATATGTCTTTTAAACAAGGTTCCAACCTCAATTCAAAATTGCACGTCAAACTCAGTCCTCTCAATCTAGCAGCGAAATCTTTAATAGATTCGTTAGCTAGCTGTTTACACTTATAAAATAACTCACGCGACTCGAAAATATTTTGAATAGGTTTGCAATGTGAATCAAATAATTTACATAAATCATCAAAAGAACAAACAGAAACCTTTTTAGGGAAACATAGATCACATAATAAAGAGAAAGTTTCTTCGGTGAGGCAACTCAGCAAAAATGCTCTTTTGCGTTCTTGTGATAACACTTTGTCATCATGTAAAATGAGGGCCTGATCCAGTCGTTCCTTGAACAATGACCAGTTTCCCGTTCTGTAACAGAACGTCCCCAAATTTTTACAAACACCCTCCATTGGGGGAAGAGCTGAAACAAAATAATCTAGACTACTTATCTCAGCACTTCCAAGAAGGCTACACTCCGAGGTCCACGTTCCACGTTCCACGTGCACGCCACCCAGAGCTGTAGATCACCGTCCCCGTCTGGCTCCGTCTCCCGACAGCTGCGGATCCAATCCCTACTCCGAGGTCTTCCTTCCCAGACTGCAGCGACGGAAACCAAGTCCTGGTTCCCGGCTAATCCACACGACGATCCAGTCCTTAACCCGATCCTTGATCCGGTCCTTTTTGTACCCCGTTACACGGTGTACCCGAACGACAATAATTTTATAATTTGTCGGTCCCACACACGCGAATACTTGCGTGTGGCTGCTCCAATTCTTAACGCGATCGCTCCTGCGATCGGCCAATTTCCTGACAATCCTTCAGATTCCTTGGAATCTACCGCGTAGATTCTTCCGTAATTTTGTAAAAAAAACGAACAAACGGCTGCGCCAACTATGATGTCTTGGGATCGGGTAGTAAATATAACATCCATAATAATCTGGCAACCAATAAACATTGTAACATTAACAGATGTTATATTTACTACCCGATCCCAAGACATCATAGTAAAGATGGTTAGTACTAAAAAGTGATTTATTTATGATGAGATTTTTTTTACATTGAGAAGTTAATTGTGGTTATGAATTTTCGTGATTTGTTTTTGGGATGTTATGCCATGTTGCAGCTCATCTGCCCTGATGATAGTGGTGATGGACACTGTAACGCTGTCCGAAACTTTGGCTAAAGGAGGTAGCGTAACACGGCATAACACCCCAAAAACAAATATCGAAAATACTTTTGGCCGTGAAAATCTAAAGACGTACATGGTTATGAATATTTTAAAAATGAATTTTCTGTAAGTAGCAGTTTTAGAACTAATTTTGAAAGTGACATCTCGTCAACGTGCCGACAAGCAAATGACCAAGGCACCTAGCGACCCACCACGCAAACCACCTTCAGTGCGGCCACCATGTATCCTAGCAAGTAGCCAGAGTGCAAGCCACTAGGCTCTAGGCGCTAAGCCAGCCACCTGCCTGTGCGTTCGTAGTCTTACACTTTTATGTTATTTTGTAACATATACTTTTCTTAGTTTTGATTGTATATATATTCTTCTTTTTTTATTTATTTTTTATTATTTTTTGCGCACAGCTATAATGCCGAATCTGTTTTTATGTTATTTTCCTTTTATGCAATGTTAACTATGTCATCAAAATTTTACCTTTCAGTTATGATTACCGCGTAGAACTGAACTCACTTGTTTGTTCTGTGCCGTCCTTCTCCCCATATAAGGGGTTGGACCCTGGACCGAGTCCCCGCCTACTGACCATGGCCGGTCTTATGGAACTGGTGGAGTTGCACCTGTCTGCAGCGCCACCCCCCGTGACAAAAAGAAGCTGGGGAGAAGGCTGAACGGCATCCGAAAGCTGTCCGTCCCGCCTCCGGCTACCCAACGCTTTTCTCCCTAGGGTCTTCTTTTATGATTTCCAGTTACTTTCGTCTAGGCACCACCGGCTAGCTGGCTTAAGGACGACTCCGCCGGTTGTCGGGAGGCCGGACAATTAGCCTTCTTCATTCTCTCGGGACTGCCGGTAGTCAGGTTGCGGTGACACCAGTTCTACTCTGTATATATACATTATTTTTCTTTTGTTTCTTTTTTCTTTTATGTTCTTTCCGGTGCTGCCCGCCGGATTATGTGTGGTCTTTCGCTGTCATGAGCTGATTACTCATGACGGCTGCTGTCATTTTGGATTACTTTATTTTTTATTTTTTGTTGATGTTACTAACAACTTGTTTGACTGTCCATGAGGCTCATTGCTTTTGCATTGACACCTCCATGGGCTTTAGAATTGTAGAGATTGACCATTACAGTACAGTCCTGTAGGCGCGCCCGCATACCGCCCCCTAACACAGTATGAGGGAACATTGAAGGTCTAGATTCGTTACATTAAATGTAGAGCCGTTTATTCAAAAAAATAAGATTCTTGCGAGAACTCCGCAGGGGCGACCATAAGTTGCCTATACCGGGGTGGGACAGTGGTGGGTACTTCAATGTCACATATTTTAGTTTAGATGAATTTAAACATGAATTCCTACAAGTATGCATGATTATTTATTCATTTAATGTACATTGTACATAGGAAAAGTAAATAACAGCCATAAAAATCACTCAAATCTGATAGGAGATTATGTCCGTTATGTAATAACGATCCCCCAAAAAATACGGAAACGCTCGGCAGATGGGCTTAAGTACCTATTGTTTGAGATGTTCTGAAAAAATATTTAGACTTTTGTGTTTATTCCTCATTGTAATTTTACAATGGATTTGTAGCAAGGCCCCAAATCGGTACCTTTAGGACAAAGTTCTTCTCTTAAAGTCTTTGAAATGATGAGAAGTCTTGTATAATAATTTTGTTCATGATTTTTTTCTCTCATAGGCTATGATCATGACAAAGAATGGGTTGCAACAGAAAAAGATAAGTTTGACCAAGAATATGACCTGAACCTCGATGGATTTTTGACTGGCAAAGAAATCCAGGCATGGATGATACCAAATAATGAGTAAGTTATTTTGAAAACACGTCATCAAATTGGCATTGAAAAGATTTATTTAAATTTTATTATAACCCATTTCTCGTTATTTTTTTTTGCCAAATACAGAATTTGAGAGCTATAACATTTTTTGTTGGTGTACATAGGAACTCAAACAAAACGGTAATAAAATATTAATATCTTCTTCATAACTCAGGTATGCCTCATACGTCATTACTAAAAACCGGATTATATGCAACTAAAACAGCCCAAAATATGCATGCAAATATGCAATAAAAATACTTAAAATATGCACGAAAATCCATAAAAGGACCGAAATGGGCAACATGAAATAATACCGGAAGTTATATTCTTAAATATTTTATTTTAGTAAGCTATTAGTTTTCAAGGATAACAATCGTATTTTCGAAAATATCAATTACAAAATGTATTTAACAATGAAATTTACAATTTACCATTAAAAATGTATATGACTAAGTACTGTTCTAAATGTTCTGTGGACAAATTGTGTCTACGATCGCTTAATATATGTTTGTAAGCGGAAAAGGAGCGTTCTATGTCTACTGATGTGACTGGACAGAATTTAAATTTGGGTGCGATTTTTGAACTTATTGTGCCGGGCAAAATTTGGCACAAGGGTTCAAACCCTGGGTTCAGTAAGTTTTCAAACTTTTCTTTGAGTTTACTCGGGAATAGCTTTGGCAACAAGGAAGTTATAAGGCGAAACTTCTTCATAACCTGAGATTCATTCAACGCCAATCCATGAGTTTCAAGCGTTTTTATACTTACAGGGTATGTAGGCGAAATGAGTGCTAATCATAGCTTGTTTTAATACTAGCATCGTCAAACGATTCTTTGCACTGGAAAACTGCCAAAGCCTATGCACTATCGAAGTCATTGATAACATCCTTCATGGCCTCAAAATGTTCATGGTAAAACATCGCAGCTTGCCGCGCACATAGCTATCTGACGTTTATAGTGTCATTGTGTGAGGCATCTGAACGATGAATGAGATCGAGCCTAAATATGCAACATCTCAATTTTTTTGCTTAAATATATAACTACCGCTGAAAAGGGTCTAAATATGCAAATGCATATTTGCAAAAGGGTCTAAATATGCATTTGCATATAATCCGGTCTTTAGTCATTACTTATGTCTGGACATGTTGGAGGTAGCATGAAAACAAGCTAATGGGTCCAAGTGGATAAATCGTCATCTGATTGCTGAGGATTGGGATCCCTTCTAATATTATCCTATTACTAAATAATAATATTTTAGTAATAGTAAAACATAAAATTTTAGTTACATTTACGAGATGTACTTAGCATCCAACTCCTGCTACTTTTCACAGAAAATTCGTAAATTGAGGTCTTCACTCAGGAGAATTTCTTTGGGTAGACTGGTTTTTTATAAATGAAGCACTTTTTTGTTTTAACTTTAAGTTCTTGAATTTTTATTGTTATGATTTGATATTTATAAACTTGTAACTGACGACAATAACTTTCCCCACCCAACGGACAAGGGTTCAGTAGTATTTTAATTTCTTAGTGCAAGTTTTCGTAAAGAAGTGAGTAAATTAAACTGATACAAGCCTTTTTATAACACTTTCGTACCTCTATATTTCCCTTGTTTGTTGTGTGAGAAGGACAAAGAACAAAAAATGATTCTATCGACATCTAACGAACAAATCAGACAACTCTTGGATCGCAATCCAACCTTTGATAGTAACTCAACTTCATAATTGGTTTGCGTCCTGGGTTTAATTCTAAACATTCTCCGCCCCAAAATGAGCAGATATTTATTCTGAAATATCGAATCCATTTTCTGCAAATTATACAAATAACATTATGCAAACAAATTATGAGCCTAAATTAAATATTGACTTTGCTCAAATCAAATTCAAATTCATTAAATTAATTTTAAAGTTATTCAATAACATAACACACTAAGATAATTCCAAAAACAAACTACATTTTTAAAAACAAACAGAAACCATAACCATAATTACATATAAACATATAATATAGACAGCACAATCATGTCGCGGCAGGTTTCCTGGTCATCCTTCCTTCCTTCCTTGGGAAAAAATTAAATAAAGACAAATCATCCTTCCTTCCATAGTTCATTGCCACATTTGGAATTATTACAATGTCTCCAGATATATCTATATATGCAGTTTGCAATTCTAGCCAGCAGGCTATGTTAGTTTATAAGTGTTCATTAAGTGTTTTTATCCCTTTTTTTTTTTTAAATATATGGATCTACAATCCTTTTTTTGTTTTATTATTTTTTATATCACTCCCTACCACACTCAAGATTTTATTGCTCCACATTTATCCGCATTTTGTACACTGATTTTTACTTTTAATTTATTATTATATCTTCCTTTTGTCCTTTTTGGTTACTTTTAACGTACAAATTTTTATATTATTTTTTACTTTCAACGTACAAATTTTTATATTGTTTTTTTTTACTATTTATTGGTTTATCTTGTTTTATGCACTCATTGTTTTTGTTTTTCATAAAGCACAAGTTCCTTTTTTTTTCATTTTGTGCTTACACAGCGTCTGGTCCGTTGTCGTCTATTGGCAATAGAACAGCTTCGAAATTGCCCTCTGAGTGGTTCCATGCGATGTTCTGAAAGTCGCCACACGTACTTTCCCGTCAGCGCCTGGATGGACTGCAATCACACGTCCGAGTTTCCACACACATGGTGGTAGGTTGTCTTCCTTCAAGACCACCATATCGCCTGGTTTTAGTTGCGCATTAGGTCCGCTGGTCCACTTCGTTCTGTCTTGGAGCTGAGCCATGTACCTCGATCAAAAAACATCGTATTAGCAAGGAATTTTTTTTTTTTTATATTTATTCAGTCCGTTGACTGAAATATTTTGTAGATCTTGTTCCGGAATTACTGCAAAGCTTCCACCAACAAGAAAGTGACCGGGACTGAGGGAAATTAGGTCATTTGGATCATTTGACAATGGGGTAAAAGGACTAGAATTTAAACAAAATTCATCTGACACAAAACGGTATTAAATTCCTCATATATCAATAAGGAGTTACTTGCTAGCCGTTTCAACTGACATTTAAACAGATTTCATTCTGACTTCTCAAAGGCCTCCAAAGTGCAGCGCCCTTGTCGGAATGTACCCCCATTGAATTGATAGCCCTGATAATGATTTTCCGATAGTAGGTAGTAGCATTATCTGAAAATAATTTACTCGGCCCTCCACTACTCGCGATAAAACGCTTCAAGGCATTTAAAAAACTTTCTGTATTCAAAGACAGTTCAAGTTCTAAGTGTATGGCTTTTGACACCACACATACAAATAAACATACATAAGAAAAACACCAATAACAAAAATATATAAGCTCCTTTCGGCTGGAAGGTCTGCCATTATTTGCTGCATCGTGTATTAGATCTATAACACATTATACATTTCCTTATTATCATTTTCACAAAATTTTCCCATTATTGGCCAGAACTTCAATCTGATTATTGCCAATACGGTATGAGTACCTGCATGCAAGTGTAACTGATAAATAAATAAATAAATGTAAATGTAGTTTTTCATAATTAATTCGGTTAAATTATGATGTGGTGGCAGCAAGATTGGATGTCGTTGATTTATTGACAGCAATTTTCCTTCGGAAAGCCTGCCGCCTACGCAAGGTAAATCATTATGTACATAAGGATTTAGTAGAGAGATGTAGTTCCTGAAAATATCCAAATCTTGCGTTACTGTTGCCAACACTACAGTTTTTGTTTTCACCTCAGGTGGATCTATGTACGTAGATTCTCCGCATGGCCAACTGGATGGTGCAAGAGTTAGCCAATCGGGTCCGTGCCACCAAATGGTGGATGTCAATAATTGAGAAGTCCTAATATCTCTGGATAGTACATCCGCAGCATTATCTTCTGATATCACATGCTTTTGACAAATGATTCTCCTAGGTACCTTCACATTATTTATCTGCGGCAATTCTTCCATATAAGCTCTCCAAACTTTCCAAATGTCAGGAGATATATCTTCAACCCACTGAGTTTTGTTCTGCCACAGACGTTGCATTAGTAGCTTCGCTACTATCGTTACAGGTCTTATCAGACCCGGGGGATTAAAAATGGATGCTATGTAGGATAACATCCGTCGTTTGCTTCTACTTAGCAAGCAATCTTCTTCACCACTGTCACCCGCCATCAAGTCATCCATGTAAAAAATTTCTTTAAGAATGTGACTGACCTTGGGATTTGTGCCTTGATTTTCATTTCCTAGCCGCTCCAAACATCTTGGGGCTAAGAATGATGATCCCAGACCGTAGACTGTGTTCAATCGATAATGTTGAATCTCCTCGCTGGGTGCGTCTCTCCAAAGGATACGTTGTAAGTCCCTATCCTCTGGCTGCACTAATATCTGCCGGGACATTTTTTCTATGTCGGCTGTTAACGCGTACTGATGTTTTCTGAAATTCAACAGATGTGCACATAAATCCTTTTGCAATATCGGCCCAATCATGAGGGCATCATTTAGGGTAATTCCAGTTGAGGATTTAGCCGATCCATCGAATACGACTCTGATCTTTCTAGTTGTACTAGGTTCCTTGATCACCGCATGGTGAGGCAGATAATAAGGTATTTGATTTTGTGACAATGGTTCACATTGCGTCATATGACCTAAGTCTTTGCACTCCTGCATAAAATTCTTGTAATCTTTCATTAATTCTGGGTTTGAGGCTAATTTTTTCTCCAAATTATACAATCTCTTCTCCGCCATAGGGAGACTTTCGCCTAGCTGTTTCGCACAGGGGCGTTGTATTAAACTTACAATGAAACGGCCTCTGCCATTTCTTTTATGAGCAGCTGTGAAGCTTTCTTCACACGCTCGCTCCTCGTGATTCCTATGTTCAATAGGATTTAGCTCCTCAAATTTCAACAAATTTTCAATTTGCTTATGTTTTAAGTTGAGTGAAAGATTACAAATTTCTACTGGCCTCTTTTCTGAAGTGAAGATGGGTCCGGAATCTTGAATCTTCATCCGGTCAGAGTGCAGAGTCTCCCTGAAAGTGTCAGCCCCGATCAACATGTCTATCGGGCCGGTTTCATTAATGTTTGGATCTGCCAAT
Organism: Limnephilus marmoratus; assembly: GCA_917880885.1. NCBI lineage: Eukaryota > Metazoa > Arthropoda > Insecta > Trichoptera > Limnephilidae > Limnephilus > Limnephilus marmoratus. The sequence goes on along the minus strand of OU862909.1, from coordinate 30,662,072 downwards.
TGCAATCCTTGGGGGATGCCGGTGCCTTTTTCCTGAAATGAGATTTGCGGTAGATTACTGGTCACCTCCGACAATACTAGGCATTCAATCCTCTTTGAATATGGTGAATAATTGGAAGATATTTCCAAATCCACAATGTTTTTAATATGCTGTATTTCATTATGAATTCCGGTAATAGGGATATCAGCTTTTCTGCTGGATGATTTTAATGCGCAATTTTTAATAATAAGTCCTCTTGAAGAAGTATCACTTCCCTGATGACTTTGCATTTCTTCATTTTGTAAATGTAATAAAGTGTTGTGTGAATTCGCTCCACACTTGTGACAACTATATTTACTTTTACAATCCGGAAATTTATGTTCTACCGACAAACATTTCAGACAAGCATTCAAACGATGTATTGTTGTCAATCTATCCTCTATTGCTAAATTTAAAAACTTTTGACAATTATAAGTTTTATGATTTTTATTACAATAAATGCAATTGTGCTCATAATCTTCTTTGAACCGAGGTGGTTCAAAGATTGAAAGTTTGATAGAATTGATGATTTTACCGGTTTCGTTGAATTTATCCTTGGCCTTTGTCAATACAATATAATATAAATTTTCAAACATTTCTCGCTCGGTTCCATTTTTTAATTCATCCGGCAATAATGTCTCTATTTTATCTTGGAGTTTTCTAAAGACATCTAGAATAGGTTCGATTCTTTTCAAACGTATTTCGATTTCCGAATTTAACAACTCTTCCCCATCCAAGTAATTGCTAAATCTAGACAATTTTCCCTTACATATGCCGCACTGGGCAATTAAATATTTCAAATCCATGATTTTAAATAACAGGGATAAATAACAGACAATCAATACTCACTGATTGCTCTGGCGTGGTTCACTTCTAACCACGCTAAACACAAAAACACAAAAAACTTGCACTGTCTTTTACTTGATTGTTTCTTTTGTTTTAACAAAACACTAGATCACTAGATGCATGTATTCAACAACAAGAAAATCTATTGTTATTATTTTGTTATGAAAGTTCGCGACTCGATCTGACTTTACAAATGGCGTGCGCCTGCTTTACCGACTGGAAAAACACTTCGGAGTCAAACCAACGTCCAACGATCGCTTTCAGATTGTTTGAATAATCAATTAATACATTTCATGTATTATAATAATTATCCTTCTGTTTTTTGCCGTAGCATAATCATATGACTACCCACAAAAAACTTTGTTAGTTTCAGTTGCAAATAAAACAACGACGGTACCCGTCGCCTGCTTTATCGACAGTATCAAAAAACATCAAAATCAAAAACAATCAAAACAATGAAAACACAATTCCGATTTTTACGTTTTTTGCGACACTATAATCATAGCTAGCCACAAAAAATCTTGCCAATATCAATTGTAACAATTAGCCCGTTGCGATTTTTTATATCAACAACAATAAAATACCGAAGTGGTCTAACCGAATTTGTTTCTTTTCTATGGGATCAAATGGATAAAAAAAATAGGATGGTCACTTGCCCTTGTTGTGGATCCGCTTCATCAGAATTCTCCTTTGTTTATCGCTGGTTCATGTCTGGCTTCGATTGATTTTTGTATCTGGATTCCAGGTATCCGCTCGTGGGATCAATTCGTTCGAAGGATCAAATCCGCTCGAAGGATCAAATGTAAAAAAATTGAGGTCTTCACTCAGGAGAATTTCTTTGGGTAGACTGATTTTTTATAAATGAAGCACTTTTTTGTTTTAACTTTAAGTTCTTGAATTTTTATTGTTATGATTTGATATTTATAAACTTATAACTGACGACAATAACTTTCCCCACCCAACGGACAAGGATTCAGTAGTATTTTAATTTCTTAGTGCAAGTTTTCGTAAAGAAGTGAGTAAATTAAACTGATACAAGCCTTTTTATAACACTTTCGTACCTCTATATTTCCCTTGTTTGTTGTGTGAGAAGGACAAAGAACAAAAAATGATTCTATCGACATCTAACGAACAAATCAGACAACTCTTGGATCGCAATCCAACCTTTGATAGTAACTCAACTTCATAATTGGTTTGCGTCCTGGGTTTAATTCTAAACAGATGTGGTTTGGAGGATACGCGTAATAAGAATATCAGATGATTGACTTCTGCATAAAATACAATATTGCATTAATTTATTTTATTTTATTTTTTATTATTATTGTACAACAGAATAATTCCAATTACAGTACAATTTAGTTACCCTATCAGCATTTAGGCAAGTGACTCTTCAATAATGTTTTTAAGGCATATAAAGAACAGTCACTTACATCCAAATGGTTTGCAGTTTCATTTAACAGCACCACTCTCCTCGTCATGCTATGCTTTGCCAAGACGTCTGTTCTGCCGTTCGGTACTTTAAATAAGTCATGATGTCGAATTCGGCTGTAGTGGTCTGGTACATATAAATCATAGCATCCGAAGAGAAATGGGCTATTGATGAAATTGTTCCAAATTTTGAAAGACAGAATAGCAAGACTTGCTTTCCTTCTAGTTTCTAGGCTCACAAAATCAGTTTCCTCAAGTAAGTCAATATGGTGCATGAGCCTTGGATAGGTTCCATGCTTCCGCATATAAACATACCTGAGGAATTTCTTCTGGATTTGCTCTAACATATCAATGTACTTCTGGTGGTACGGTGCCCAAACTTCGCCCGCGTACTCCAGCTTGCTTCTCAGTATGCCATCGAATAACGCTAGCATAGCTTCTTGGTTATCAAACTGCTTACAAGTCCAGATGATGAATCCAAGAAGTTTGTAGCAAGACTGAGTGAGCTGCGATATATGGCAAGAGAATTTCAGTTCGGGATCAAAGACGACACCGAGATCCTTCACGGATTTTACACGTGATAACGTTTCGCCTTTTATTTTATGAGCCCACCTGTGAGATATTGGTCATTAAACATAGCATTATTGAAAGTCAAATAAACTTAGGGGGTATTTCATCATCCTTTTCATAGATTATCCATACGATATTTCGATTAATTAAACACAATTTATTTACTTAAAAAGTCTGAGTTTACTATTCGTTACTTAAACCTATGAATAGTGGCTATGCATAGGATAAGTTAGCAGAGTTTTTTACCTGCTGCTAGAATTTATTTGTTTATTTATTAATATTCGTTATCATATGGATAAGCCACCAGGAGGATGGTGAAATACCCACTTATATGTATTGGTATTTCTTCTTACAGACAACACTTTTGTTTTATAATCAATTTATTGAAAACTTTTGAGTACAATAAAGGTAAAAAATATATGTATATATTAACGCTATTTTTCCCATTGAGTTTATTCAGTTTATTGGGATCATTTTCATTAGTAATTGGACAAAACTGCAACATTTTTCAGCCAATCAGCACTATTCGTCTTCAGATAAGGATGTATTAATAGATTATCTACGAATGAGTAACAACAGGAATCTATTTTAGTAAATTAAAAACTTTAATTTTTCCTCGATTTGCATATTATTTTATTTTGTACCAGGAAAATTATGAATAAAGGACATTGAAATAATATAGAAATTAGAAAAAAAGTTTTGTTGGTCTAGACTTTTACTTTTTATTTTTTTTAGCGATTCTGTTGTACGGTAAAAGAGCGCGCTTCTGGCCGTAACTCTGGGCCTTGTACCGCCTTCTGTTGAAAATTTCCTAAAAAGTTGAAAAATTCCTTCAGTTGAAAATTTAAAACGCTTTTTATGCAAACATAATAGTCGCTTAACCTCCGCAAGTATGCCGACAAATCTTTCAGGATATTTTCAAAAAATCATTTCTCTGAAAAAAAATAGCTATTCCGGGGAAACTACTTATTGTAGATTATATACTATTTTTATAAATGTATCTGGTAAGGCAGTACAATTTACAATGATATCATTTTGTTGAAAACAAGTAAGTTACTACAAAAATAGATGGAAAACGACCTGTCAGTAGCTGAGTGGGCATCGCGTCCCACCCGAGCGTGGCGTATTCGATTCCTCGGCTGGCTAAGTCCTCCACCACCACACAGCAATATTTTCCGCTTGGTGTTGTGGTAGTAGGAGATTTTCAAACATTGTTGGGTTATTCGTAACCCGGAAATGTTTGTCTTTCTTTTAAAAAAAAAAAAGCTGTGTAAGGCGAAAATAGAATCAGCTGTCACACTTGAATAGATTTACACAAAAACGGCATTATTGCAATAATGCAGTTTTTTTTGCAGGTGGGCCCAATTACAATGTTTATAGTTCAATTCTAGAGGGAAGATGCACAGTGGGCCACCCCAAAAAGAAAAAGCAACTCCAGAAGTTGCGCAAAGAGAGACTGGCTTTTGTTGGACAGAGGCTGCTAACGTAGATCTGGGGACTGCTTTAAAGAGTTGGGTCCCTTACCCAAATAGGAAAAGGGGAACAAGATGAGATTCAATAACGAAATGAGCACGGCTTTATGATAGAATGGGTGAAATGAATAAATTCATTAACAAGACCATATAATACTTTCTGTTTTCAGTAACATTGCTGATGATGAGGTGGAGCACCTGTTTGTGTCTTCTGATGATGACCATGACTTGAAGCTGTCATTTGATGAGATAATTGATCATCATGATGTGTTTGTGGGCAGTGAAGCCACCGACTACGGGGACCATCTTTTAGGATCGCATTTCGATGACGAACTTTGAATACATTATTTATTTGTTTAAATCATAAATCTTCACACGTAATTACAATCGTTTTTGTTGTCGTTGTAAATTAATATCAATGAGTTCTATGAGGTTTTTATTTTGTTTGTTCAATGTTTTATCTCTGCAATTTGTTTGATAATCTCACAAAATATCTCTAAGAGTTCCTTTAGCTTATTAATTTTTATTTACTGTATTCTTTGACTGATAAACACAGCTTTTACGTAATATTTTGAGATTTCTGTAATATCATTATAATATTGTGTGCTACCTGTTATTTATGTATCGGTTATTACTCCCTACTCTATTTATTGAATTTTTGTTGTAATAATATTTAAGGACAATATATGTATTATCTTATTGCTGTGAAGCTCATCACTCAAATAATTTATGTTTTTTCTCAAACATTATTTTACCTTATATTTTTAAGTCACCTCCTCTGTTATTAATAAACATAAGTATGATCATTCTTTTTTTGTCATGTTTTTACCGAGGCTTCAACTCACATAATTCTTATTAATACATGTTTTGCATCTCTGAACCTTTTACCCTCATAAATTGCATTACTATTTAAAATTTGAAAAAAAAGAGTAGATCAAGTATATTTGGAACTGAAGTATTTATTTTACATTAATATGGCAGTTAGCATTCCTCATCACATTCTAGTCTTTTTGTATTTGTTTAGGTATACATGGCATCCGGAAATTCGTAGTACCAGTGTACAAGCGAGAAATTGGTGAATCTATATCACAGAAAACCCAAAAGATTTTTTTCCATTTGAGCATTTTGATTTTTTTTGACAACTAAAGGGTTAAAAAAAATTTCAGAACCGGGTCGACGCTTCGACGCCTTTTAAAAGACATTAAAAAGTTGATATCAACATCTGGTGACAGATTTTTTCAAATTTGGCCTAAAAAATTCTAAATTCAGGCTCGATTTACTTGAAAATTAGAGCTCAATTAGAAAACGGTTACACATACCACAAAATTGACTCCAAATGTAATGTAATTTACCAGTTTTCCACTAATCCCACGAGTTTTCCAGACACCCTGTATTTTGAGATTCTAAATGAAACCTAGATCAATTTTTGGTTTTTTTGTAATTTCATTCCCGTGTTAGATTTTATACATATTTTTAAAACTGCAGCAGGAGACTAAATGTTTTGAAAAATCGATGTCACAATTTTTATACAGTGTGATACTTATTTTTAAAATAGTTATTTATATATAGTTATAAAAGAAATATCACAGTTATGGTCAGTTTGTAGTGAGCATAATCTATGATCTGATCTTTAAAAGTGTGCCATGAAATCAAATTTAAGTTGAATTATTTTATTTTCAAATTTATTTATCATTATTATAATAATATTATACCTTTATGTAATGATTTAAGTACAATACATTTACGATTGCCTGTACATTGTATAAAATTATAAATGCAATGCTCCCTGAGTCTAGTATTATTTCACAATTGTTTGTTTGTTTGTATAATGAAAATCATTCAAGAAATAAAGGAATTTATAAAATATATTTTTTTTATTGAGAATGATTGTCAGGAGAATAACATGACCTGCGAGTGGATGTAGGTAAAGTCTGGGAAGTCATACATACTGGGAACATAGCATTGTCAGGAGAATAACATGACCTGCAAGTAGTGGATGTTGGGAAACTCTGGGAAATTACAGGAACGCAGCATTGTCAGAAGAATAACGTGACCTGCAAGTGGATGTAGGGAAAGTCTGGGAAGTCCCAAGAACACAGAATTGTCAGGGGTCATCCATTAATCACATGATGTTTTTTAGATACTTTTTAACTGCCCACCCCCAGTCTGGTGAGGTTTTAGACTAACCCCCCTCGCCCCAATTCACATGTATTTTTTTTAGTACAAAGTATTTTAGATTTTCAGAATATTATCTCCCCCCCATTTTCGAGCCTCATGAGATTAATGGACGGCCCCTCAGGAGAATAAGATGACCTGCAAGTGGATGTAGGGAAACTCTGGGAAATCCCATGAACGCAGCATTGTCAGGAGAATAATATGACCTGCAAGTGGATGTAGGGAAACTCTGGGAAATCCCAGAAACGCAGCATTGTCAGGAGAATAACATGACCTGCAAGTGGATGCAGGGAAACTCTGGGAAATCCCAGGAACGCAGCATTGACAGGAGAATAACATGACCTGCGAGTGGATGTAGGTAAAGTCTGGGAAGTCCTCCAGGAACATAGCATTGTCGGGAGAATAACATGACCTGCAAGTGGATGTAGGAAAAGTATAGGAAGTCTCAAGAACACAGCTTTCATCATTGAAAAATTTAAAAGTACACCTCTATAAAACCAAAGTTTCCGAAAATAAAATGTTCAAAATTATGACGATTTTTTATTCATTTTATTCATTATTTTTTTATGAACCAACAAAAACGTGACGTGATAATAACTTTTATAATACACTCGCCTAATAAAACAATGTGCGTTTTTCTTTTTTTTTTCATTATCAGTAATTTTAGATAAAACACATGAGCGACTTTTAAAACTTTTTAATGTTTGCATTAAAAAAATTTTACATTTCAAAAATCATGTTTTTTTATTTCTAATAACAACATTTGTAAACGTATTTCTTCACCTTTCAAACACTGTGGTTTTAGGTATATTCAGAAATATTGCATTTATTTGGATTTTATGGCAGAGCGGAAATATTTTGATCTTTTGACAAACACGCCCAATTCCTGAGGGGTTAAATAACTATGTGATATTTTATCTATTTTTTCTTATTTTTCAAATGGGGAATTATACAATTTGCCTAAGAATGGGATGTTCCAAAAAAATTGATAGATTCATAAAATATTTTAAGTTAATTTTCAGGTTCTGTGTAAGTTCTATTCAAGTTCTATTATTATGTCATTATAGGTCAGTTACTCCATAAAACTGAAATATTCACAGAACTTGAATAGAACTTACACAGAATATGAAAATTAACTTAAAATATTTGTCCTTCATAATAATTAAGGTGAATCTAAAGGTATTTTATGAAGAAAACTAGCGAGTTCCCGGCATGCGTTCAATGCCACTTAATAAAGAATTTGATTCTCCCTGTGTGTCCTTTCCCATTCCTTCCGTTCCCCTTCCGCCTACCCTTCCCCTCCCGCTTCCCCCGTCCTGCGTTCCCCTCCTCACTCCTGCGTTCCATACATTCAGTCCCGTTTGGTTTTCAAATAGTTCTCGTGCCACCTATTGCAATTTTTTTATACAAATTTCATAATGCCAGAGCTCACCATCATATATATATATATATATATATAGAAACAATCGCGGGCGTGCGAACAACAACTCACCAAAGATTCATCACTATCGGATGAATGGTGTAGGAAATAATTTTAATGGCGCCAGAGCTCGCTATTGTATATAGAAACCATCGCGGGCATGTGCACATCAAATCCCCAAAGTTTCATCGCAATCAGATGAATGGTATAGCAACGCATAAGGAACAAAAATACGTACATACAAAGCAAGCAAATATACATTCATTTTTATAGGTATACTAGCTTTTGCCTACGGCTTCGCTCGCATAGTATTAGGGGGGTTCCTACAGTGCCTCCTCCGCTTCCATGTGCCCACTCCACTCCCCCCTCCTCCCCTCCCCCTCCACACTCCCCTCTCTCCCCCTCCCCATCTCTCCCTATCCCCCCCTCGCCCCCCACATTTCCCTATCCCCCCCCTCCATACCCATTACATTCATTTTTTAAACAGCTCGCGTGCCACGTATTGCAATTTTTTTATACAAATTTCATGATGCCAGAGCTCTAAGTTATAGCCTATATGTTATTCTATTAATTTTACAGACAGACATACTTAATTAAGACGCCGTTACCCGAATTTCTGCAAACCTCCCTGAAGTTTTAAGCTCTTAAAAAAATATACTAATGTTATTTTTGAAGATAATATCTAGACATTTGTCGCGCCGAAACGCAAATTATATAAAATTCCCTCGATAGAAAAAATCGCAAAGTATGCTCCAAAAATTATTATAAACATGTTTGTTTCAGTTATTTTACAAGTTATATGTATGAAAAAATCCCAGTGTTTCTTTAAATGCTGTGACAACCCTCGCCAGATTTTTCCTCTATGTTTAACGAGTCGTGTTTTATTTAACATTTTCACAATTTTCGCATCGATTTGTCACTTTAAATACTAGCGCTCTCCTCAAAAATTCGTAATTTCATATCTCTCCATCTTCTTGGGTCCAAAGGTCCAGTTAAAGCGGGACTTCCTGCTTGCTTAATTACAATACTTACATAAATATCCTAATACATATTTTAATCACTAAAATTTTGAGTGCGTTTTTCAATCAGTCACAATGAAGCCGTGCCGATAACGTAATGCTTATAAACTACTTTTACCTTATACGCGCCCACCCATCTATCCTTATCGATGTTTTGCAGTTATTATTACTTTTGCAAACTTGGACATAAATGTATTTCTGGGAAAGCCCCGTAGTGACTGCCGCCAAGATGCTAGTGAAGCGCGAAGTAAAGTTCCCTCCCGTTCAATGTAAAGATCCGGTTCAGTGAACCGGCTCTTTACTTCTTGCATACTTTCGTTGTTTTCACCGGACAACGGACCGTTTTTTTGCCGGACTCGCAATAATGTATGCAGTGGCGTAGCTAGGTACCCGGGGCGGATGTCACCCCCCCCCTATTAAAGTTGACTTGAGAAAAAAATCAAAAAGCTAATTTCGACTTTATAAAATTGGTCCATCCTGGGGGGGCTAGAGAATTTCAGATTTCTCCACAAATTTAGGCTATCTTCGCCTATAAAAAGACCTAGACACAAAATTCGGGGGCACTTTCATGTATACATACAATACTTTGGTGACAATATCCTTCGTAATTTTTTTTCCACGGTAGAGTGTCACCCCCCTGTCGGGTGGAACCCTGGGCGGACCGCCCCCCTTCGCTACGCCACTGGTTGTATGGCGTATAATAAATGTTTGCACATCCAACGGATACCGGTCCGCATCCGGTGCATGTACAAACGTTCGTTATAAGCCATACAACACTGCGAGTCCGGCAAAAGTCCGGTGATAACAACGGACGTATACAAACGGCCTTAGTCCTTCTTCCCCCGCCCCACCCGTGCTACTTCGGCCCACCCTAATACTTAATTCAAAGGGGAATCCCAATATTTTGGAATCCTCCTTTGTTAGAAAGTTAAACACAACCATACCTTTGTTTGGTTGTTTTGATACTAAACGTCGGTAACGAAATGTCAGTACGGTAATCGCATTCACGTCTCTTCTCGATTTTCTTAGTTTGAACCCGGGATATATAATTTAATTACGTATTTTTAAAAATTATTATTACTGACTTGTGACTGAAAAAATGGTGAAATTTGGAATCATTTTTCTGTTGCCACTAATAATAAATCCAAACGCGCACACTGTTCACAACTAATTAGTAGAAGTGCTGATTCGACCGGAAACCTTTCTAGGCATTGTTACGATATACGAAACGCCTCCTCTCAAATTGGAGCGCACGCCACTGTACAAAACAAACAGTTTCGCTCCCTCGCCGCAAGTGCGCCGCGCGCTGACGGCGGCGGAACGCCAGCCTCGGTCGGCCGACTAGCGAGCCCGCCATTCTCCTCCCGAGCCCGCTCTGGGCGCACGTGTATCGTGAACCACGCCGCACTGTTCCGGAACATTCCACAACGCCGCTATGGCGGTTGTTATTTTGCCTAGTGACTGGCGGGAATGCCAAGAACGGCTAAATTCCCCTTCACATAACCGAATCTCCAAGAGACCAGCTTGCTGCTGTGAGTACCATGAGCTATTTAACCCCTCTTTATTGCGTGTGTTCCTTGTAAATTCAACGCGAAGATAAATGACCGCCCCCAGAGAGATTTTAGGGCCAAATTCACCCGATTTAGATAGAATTACTGTTGCTACCCTGTACTACTCTGCTTGAATTATTGAATCATTGTGTTTACGAAAGAATTCTACCCAATACAACTGTTATTTACCGTAGCCACTTGTTTCACTGTCTCCCCCAACCCGTAGGATTTGAGCTTATTTCAGGGATGCCACACAAACGCCTCAGAGATCCTACCACCCTGATGATAGTCTCCCCCGCTATGCTGACCATTCTGAGCTAGTCTGTCGGCAGAAGGTAGGCACCTCAGGTAGGTGTACTTAGCAGCATATGAAATCAAAGCACCCCGCCGTTAAAATCCTCAGGCAAAATGTCGTAAATCAAGGAATGTCCACATTGTCCACTCACCACTGAGATGCGCGCGGCTGACTGGATACTGGATTAGAGCTTATGGTAATGTCAGACGGTTCACTATAATCACTATTCACTCGTTTCGTGACGTCATACTCGAGCAAATGTTCCATCTTCGTTTCACCGCATATTCAGACGGTTCTCTAGAATCTAGAATAAATGTTCATTCCCCATTCCCGCTGCCGAATGCGGTCGCGCGCGTTGGCCGGCGGCGCTGACAGCGAACATTCAATTCGGAAATATTTTCGATTTCAAATTGACATTTCCGATAACGTCAAACTAAATAACGAGAAATTATTGGTTCTTATAAACAGTAAATAAATATCAACACCATAAAATGAACATATACTTAAATAATTACCTGAAAACTAACATCTATCAGTATTTTTTGCACCATGAAATTTTTTTATTCCGAAATAGGCATCGGCTTGCAATAAAATCCATATAAATGGAATATTTGTGAACGTATCCGAAAACTAAAAACTGTTTTAGAAAGATGATGAAATACGCTATCAAATTTTATTATTAGAAATAACCATATATATTTTTAAATAGCATCATTTTTAATGTAAAGTTTTAAAAGTTTACATTAAAAATTATTAATTTATTTTACATTTATAATGAATCTTGGGGAAAAAAATGTTAGGACAATTTTTGTAGATAATTGGATATTCTAAAATTTTTGTCTGAGCTATTTTTATCATAAAACTGACCGTTTCGCTAAAAAATCCAAAAAACGGTTTTGGCGAAGTTGAATAATTTTTTTTCCATACATGGGGTCGATTGGGACTTTTCACAATAGGCCACTTGCATCAAATTTTTTAAAATTTTTTTCCGGTTTAGGTAAATATTCTAAGACATTCTGAATTTTTTTTTTTTTAATCATATTTTTGAAACCCTGGGGATTTTTTGAAAATTTCAATCCGAAAAATCAGACCATTTTTTATAAACCGGAAAGACGGGACATAATTTTATAGGTGTGAAAAAACGATAATTACATAGCCGAAAATCATTTTTTAAAAAAAAGAACGTTTTCCACACTAATGGCACAGGAGAATAACGAGGCATACCAAAAATATTACATCTCATAAATATTTTTTTCCTTGATCCATCTTATTGATCATAAATCATTATAATGTATAGCGTCTATATTACTAAATTCAATGTAATATACTTGTACTTGTAAATTATAATAACAATAAGAATATTATAAAATTTAATTTGGAATCAGCACCATAATCATTATACCTCTAAAACACGTACCGACATCATCTTCACGTTCTGAAGAGAACCCCGTACATCAGTAAAAGTACGGGGTTCTCTTCAGAACATCTGTCAAAAAGTGAAACCAAATGATAAGTTCGCAGAGAACAAACAATAAATCTAGTGAACGAATTAAAAAAATCGCCTGAAATCAAAGTGATGCCATATAAAAAAATAAATCAGTGTGGAATTTTACAAAATTAATAGGAACATTTTCGGAGACGGGACAATTTCATGTAGTGACGTCACGAGCACAAATAATGGATTTATTTATTTAAAAATAAAAAAATCTGTACATTTCTAAACAATTTTACTAACATTTTCTTAATCTTAGTAAAAAGATCTATCCACACGATTTTTTTCAAGTCGTTATGAAATCCATGCAAGTGGCCTATTTCATTATAATGGTATCTCTAACGTTCATGTAAATTTTCAGCTTCTTGTAAATTAGTGTTATGGTGAATGTCTATCTTGACCGGATTACGTTCCGTCCACTCCGCGAACCGTGAAGATCGGTCTTTGGGAACCGGATCTTACGGATCCGTATGAAAATCCGGTTCACTGAGCCGACTCGATCGCGAACGATTCACTTCTACAAGATGCGTCATTATTATTATAATGCAGCTTGAGCAGTTTGTGTGCAGTTAGAATAAAATCATACATCTAGTTATTATTATATACCTACATAATAATACTTACATCGCATCCTTTTCGCTATTCGACAGTGCATTCGACATCAGTGTTCTGTTCAGTCGTTTGTGGGTGGGTGGTTTGGTATATTAATGGTTCGTGGTATCGTTTGTGGTTTGGTTTATTTATGGTGATATCCCGGGGCCACAGGGAAACAGACGTTCAAGCCAGTGCTTTTTTTCTTTGTCAGTTAATCATTAAGGTGACTGGTGCTCTAATTTTATTGAATAAGTACCTACCGAACTTTTTGACGGCAGGCACCACTGGAAAAGGACATAAGTGTACAGAAACAACAACAAATCGAAAGCGCACGGCACGTAGGTATGCAAGGACCTAATCTATTGAAGAGTTCTACTTATTGTTAGAATAAATAGAATGTATTTATTGTTATCAATTTAAATTTGTAGAACTCCATTTAAATTTTTGGTTTTTGTATTAAATAATGGTATTATTTAATTTATTTAAAAACAACGTTTATTTATATACGATTTCTGCTGTGTAATTAGGTATCATTACGCGTGACAGCTGTTTCGTCTTCAAATCAAACTCGGGTGAAATCAATTACTTATGATTTATTTATATTACTTCTATGTAGGTAAGTACTTTTATTGTAAGTACATGTACTAAGTATTAAGGGAAGTAATATAAATAGATAGTTGGTAAGCGTTTTTTTTAATAAAATTAATTAGGTAATATTTAAAATAAAATCAGTTTAAATTAATGAATTTATATTTGAGTTTATTTCATTTTCTTATATTTTTAGTATAAATAGGTAGTTTATTGGATGAGTGAAACAGTAGTTATAATGGTATTTGCCAAGAGAATCCTCTTTTTCTACTACATGCGTCGTTTATAAGAATAATGTAAATGTTAGCTTACCTTTAAGTACACATATTATAATATGGTATATCAGCAATATGTTCGTTGTGTAAGCAATAACGCATTTACTATCTATGTACTGACTTACCTACATTCCCATTTTCCAGGATCTGGATACTTCAATTGGATCAAATAAATATCTCTATTAGAAAACTTCGAGAAAATCGGGAACCCCCGAAAAATTGTGTGAATGTGAATGTAGAGTCAATGCGCAATAGTTCGCCGCACACATTCACTTCATAGCGATTGAGTCACGCGCGCGTATTTCCAAAACCTATACCGGTTCAGTCTCAGTAGCGACAATAATTTACATTTTAAATACACCTCTATGTTCTAAAATCTAGATAAAATAATATTTCCAATGTGTATATTAGAAATTAATAATTTTATTTCTAAATATTTAAATTATGATATTATTCCCGTATATTGTAAATACACCTCTATATTGGTTATTTTTATATCACTTTGCAAAAAAAAAATGTTCTAAAATCTAGATAAAATAATCTTTCCAATGTGTATATTAAAAATTAATAATTTTATTTCTAAATATTTAAATTATGATATTATTCCCGTATATTGTAAATACACCTCTATATTGGTTATTTTTATATCATTTTGCAAAAAAAAAATGTTCTAAAATCTAGATAAAATAATCTTTCCAATGTGTATATTAAAAATTAATAATTTTATTTCTAAATATTTAAATTATGATATTATTCCCGTATATTGTAAATACACCTCTATATTGGTTATTTTTATATCATTTTGCAAAAAAAAAATTTCTAAAATCTAGATAAAATAATCTTTCCAATGTGTGTTTTAGAAATTAAGAATTTTATTTCTAAATATTTAAATTTTAATATTGAAAAAGTAAATTGACTGAACCTGTATATGTTTTGGAATTACGCATCCCGCGCAACTTCAGGCCGCCCGCGCCGCGCAGAAAAGCAAAGACCGATAGGTTTACAGCGCAGTTCACTCTGAGACTTAACTTATAGCCGGTTCACATGGTTCAACTTTAGTTGATCAACTCGACACTTGAAAGCATATTGACAGGTGTGAACCTTCTTTCAACAAAGTTGAACAAGTTTTTTGTTGACTAGCTAAAGTTGATAGCCCGTCTACTTTTGACGTTCAAGTATGATCGCGCCATCTTGGTTACCATAGTTACTCGCGTGCACAACTAGAAGTCAAACATTTATGTCCATATTCGTTAGACATTCCTAGTTCTATCGTCATGGAATCCGTTTCAACGAAAAAATATTTGAAATGGTCGGATGATTTGATGTTCAGATTTATGCATCCCTGTCTTTGGGATCAAAAGCAAGAAGTGTACACAAATAGAAATGCCCGTGATACTGCAATAAATAATATGTGTTTCATTTACACTACCTACCCAATATATTATGATAATGACAAAAAAATAACAGTAAATATTCAGAGCATGCGTCACCATTAATACGCATAAATTAAAAGAAAAAAAACTTTGTACAAATCTAATAACAATAACTACCTATGTCAAAGTATGACGTTTGGCGTTGTTGTTTTTAGGTTATGGTAAAGCTAATTTTAACGAAATATGGATTATTTCCTTGCTTCTCCGGTTATTGTAGTTAGTAGTAATTATTATTAATTTAAACATCTCTGAAAAATTTTATCGCCAATTTTGGAAAGCAGCTCATCGAATTGTTTTTCTGTCATCCATATCCTTCGGAGTCTTCTAGTTCCATCTCTTTCAAAATTGTGTTGGATGCGCCTAATTCATGATCCATTTTCTCGCCCAAATACGACGTTTTTTATGCTTTTTCATAATCTCGAGCTCATCTTGCAAAACATCAGAAGTTAGAGAGACGCACGCACTGACAATTTCAGTTGACGCCATCTTGAATGTCAAATTCGGTTCTACTTAAATTGAAACGTGTGAACATAATCTCGCTCAACTTTTTACGTTAAATAAAAGTGGATCAACAAAAATTGAAACGTCTGAACGCGCCATTATATTAGCTTATGGCGCGTTCAGACGTTTCGATTTTTGTTGATCCACTTTTATTTAACGTAAAAAGTTGAACAAGATTATGTTCACACGTTTCAATTTAAGTAGAACCGAATTTGACATTCAAGATGGCGTCAACTGAAATTGTCAGTGCGTGCGTCTCTCTAACTTCTGATGTTCTGCGAGACGAGCTCGAGATTATGGAAAAGCATGAAAAACGTCGTATTTAGGCGAGAAAATGGATCATGAGAAGGAGTGAATTAGGCGCATCCAACACAATTTTGAAAGAGATGGCCCTAGAAGACTCCGGAGGATATAGAAATCACTTGAGGATGACAGAAAAACAATTTGATGAGCTTGCTTTCCAAAATTGGCGATAAAATTTTTCAGAGATGTTTAAATTAATAATAATTACTACTAACTATAGTAACCGGAGAAGCAAGGAAATAATGCATATTTCGTTAAAGTTAGCTTTACCATAACCTAAAAACGACAACGCCAAACGTCAAAGTTTGACATAGGTAGTTATTAGATTTGTACAAATTGTTTTTTCTTTTAATTTATGCGTATTAATGGTGACACATGTCTCAGAATATTTACCGCTATTTTCTGTCATTATCATAATATATTGGGTAGGTAGTGTAAATGAAACACATATCATTTATTGCAGTATCACGGGCATTTCTATTTTTGTACACTTCTTGCTTTTGATCCCAAAGACAGGGATGCATAAATCCGAACATCAAATCATCCGACCATTTCAGATATTTTTTCGTTGAAACGGATTCCATGACGGTAGAAACTAGGAATGTATAAGAATATTGACATAAATGTTTGACGTCTACTTGTGCCCGCGAGTAACTATGGTAACCAAGATGGCGCGGTCATACTCGAACGTCAAAAGTAGACGGGCTATCAACTTTAGTTGGTCAACAAAAAACTTGTTCAACTTTGTTGAAAGAAGGTTCACACCTGTCAATATGCTTTCAAGTGTCGAGTTGATCAACTAAAATTGAATCGTGTGAACCGGCCTTACACTACAGTTGTGCCAAATCTAATTTGTTTACGTCAAATAAATAGTCTCTGAAAAAAAAACACCTGTTACGGACAGACCGACACCGAGGTTATTTTGTTCTGTATTGCCGATTTGGGTACAAAAAACTTTTTTAAATAACATTAGGGTGCCTTTCATAATCAGGGTTGCGAATGCTTATGTTCTAAAATACCCGCAAAAAATGGTCAAAATCCCCAAATTGGGGAGAGCAAATTATCAAATTCCCCGCAAATTCCCCATAAGTTTCTTCATAATTCGGCCTTCAAAATAAAACAAAATTGTATTGAAAATAGCATTTCGTATTTATTTATTTTTACGTTATTTTGTTTGGAACATGAACCGGATTAAAACACATTATTACATACATAATATAAGATTAAAACCAGCGGCGTAGCGTGGGTTTCGGCCGCCCGGGGCGGAGGAAAATTTTGCCGCCCCCCCCCCCCCCCCCCCATCGGTAACTTCTACAGGTACTTCTTTCGCGCAGAGCAGATTTTCAAGCGCTGACTGGCGGCGGGGGTGGGGGGGGGGGGGGGTTAGATATACCACTTTTTTAGGCCGATTTTATTACCATGTGCCGAGTACGCTTCCAATAAAATCATGCTTATAAATTCTACTACAAATTTATATATAACTGCTCTCAGAAATCGAGAATGGTATGCTTGTGATAGAATTTCGCATCTTCATCACGCATACGTATGGAATGCAACTCAAATGCAAAGCTTCACTCGGCACACGATGAACCTGCATAAAACTGATTTAAATTAAACTAAATATGCGGTGAACCAAAACTACACTCTAAACACAAAAATGTTTTTTCTTTGGTTCTTGCTGCACTTACATTCTGAACACAAAACTGGTTTTAATTAAATCTGTATGCGGTGAATTAAAACTACACTCAGAACATGAACAGGGTTTTTATTTGATTCCGCCGGCACTTACGGAGAATTTTTCAGAATATAGGCTATTCCGCCTTACGAAAATATAAATAACAGACCGTGGTCATGTGTATGCAATATCTTGGTTACGTGCATGCAATATCTTGGTCGAGTGGCACCCCCCTTCGGGTGGCACCCGGGGCGGTCCGACCCCCCCTCGCTACGCTACTGCCCAGGACCATAGCCTTGCCGGGGCGATGCTCTAGAAACAAGTAGGACCCTATCCCCTTCGGTCATATTTAAATGAATCATAATTCAACTAAGACCTACCAAATGCACTTAACGCATATTTTTATTCTGCTGTCTTTATGGAGGTATAATTGCAAGATTTATCTTGGCCTAAATGCTACCTAGATAGTTGGATAAATTTATAACTTGCAAGTCGAGGATGAATATTGACCAGCAAGGCTATGGTTCTGGGATCAATTCCTAGATGAGACCGTATCTTTTTCCGATTTTTCTTTCTTATCGGTTGAATATTTACTATTTATTAGTTGTTTCTTTTAGTATTTTGAGAGAATATGTTTTTGTTTGTAAATAAACGCATTATTTATTGTACAAAATTTAAACGTTTTACATCCACCTCTAGACCAGTGTTTCTTAACCTGTGGTCCTCAGTCTCATCTTTGGATCATTTAACAATAATAAATAAATGCCACCAAAAGTCTCGTAATCGCTACACGTCTTCGTTTCGGATTATTTTCCAGTACCCGACAAAAAAAATGCATATTAGACCCTTTCAACACAGATGTTACTGACATTACTGGCTTCACAACGGCACAGGAAAACTAATTAATAGAAAATCTTGTGATTCAGCTTTGAAACGTAATTTCAAAGAAGCCTCTTTATCAAGTTTTTGGGTGAATGTAAAGAAAGATTATAGGGAAATATCAGAAGAAATACTGAAACTTTATTGCTTCTCTTAACCACTATCTCTGTGAAAAGGCATTCTCTGCTCTTTTATATTATACTGAAAACAAATACGGAAACAGATTACAAGTGGAATCCAATTTGAGATTATAACTTAGTAGCAACATCAACCAGAAAATCACTAATTTAGTTGCAAAAAACACCAACCTTCGCAATAATTAACCGTTAATTAATGTGTATGTTGGTGTTGCTGTTGTACGTTAATTATTAACATTTTCTATATTTTTTTTGTATTTGTATTTGTAGTACTTACTAAAAATATATCAGAGTGTGCAATTTACAGGCGGTAGAAGTGAAACCTTCAGAAAATTAAAGTAGACAAGTGTGGGGAGGCACCGCACAAAGAGGAGACCGATTATACTGTGTTTGTCTCTTTTTAGTGTCGCCATTTTTCGTTTCATCGAGTTTCAAATCACAACGGTGCTAAAGCTTTCACTTCAAAAATGGTTCAAAATTTTTTATTTTGTATTGGGGGTCCTTGGAAATTGACCTCGATTTTCTAGGGGTCCGTGGCTGAAAAGGGTTAGGAAACGCTGCTCTGGACAATGAAATTAAAACAATTTATGGTTTAGGTATTTCTCTAGCCGGTAAATTTATTGCTATGCGACTGTAAATTATTTCTGGTGAAAGGCATTGGTGGTAGAAGTTTTCTAACGATTCGATTTTTTTTCCTGACTGACCTCTCAATTTATTCACAACGCAAACCTTTAGGACACACAACTAAATAACAGCAACAACTTACGCGAATAATATGTAATAATTTACTAATTTCGGCCGCAACTGACATATTTTTTTCAAGTTGTTTCAGTTGTTATCCTCTTACGCCTTTCAATTGCACACAAATTTTTATTGCTTTGGCCCACCGCGAGCGTATTGCGTTCGAGTTCTTCCTTATTCGATGGAGATATGTCTTTGAGATATTTCTCTTTTTTCGTTTCAAACAAGGTGACAAATGTCGTCCTAATTCCAATTGACCATAATTTTCTTTGGACCCCGTAACTTTTTTTTAATCTTTTCTGTCGTGTTTTCGTTACGCGTTAGCTTTCTTTTTTGACGCCTCGGTGCTTTCTCCTTCGAATCTTTTTATGAAGTGCTTCGTGTATTTACCAGATTAGAATACTGTTAGTATTAATAGTAAAGTCCATTGCTATCATACGAGAAACTGCAACGATTTTAAGCTCCCTGCGACAAATTTATCGGAAACACAAAACAATATTAATTATGAAGGTTTTAAAATGTTCAATGAACCCCAGTTAATGTTGAGAAGCTAAAAGTCTTGCAGTTTGTCGCGGGTTTTGCTTTTTGTTTTCCTGGGTCTTCAGGCGCCGTATCCTCGCTCAAAAATAAGAGATATGTAATTACGAATGTTGGAGAGAGCGCGCTAATATTTAAAATGATACAATTGAAGCGAAAATTGTAAAAATGTTTAATAAAACACGACTCGTTAAAAATAGAACAAAAATCTCATAGGAGTTGTCTAAAAAAGCATTCAAAGAAACACTGTGAATTTTTTCATACAAATAACTTGTAAAATAACTGAAACCAACGTGTTTATAATAATTTCCGGAGCATACTTTGCGATTTTTTCTATCGAGGGAATTTCATATAATTTGTGTTTCGGAGTGGGGAATGTAGAGATATTATCTTAAAAAATAACATATATTTTTTTAAGAGCTTAAAAACTTCAAATGTTTAAGGGAGATATGTAATAAATCGGTAGAAATTCGGGTAGTGGCGGCTTAATGTTGTAAAGTCCAAATTTTTGTACGTACCTACATTACCTAATAGAATATTATTTTAGTAGTTTTTAAATAGATATACATACACTGGATATTAGATGTAAAAAATTGAAGCTAAATAAAACATATTTAAAAAATATTAATAATAATTTATTAATCAACTAGCTGGTCCCCGGCATGCATTGCTATGCCATTTAATAAAGAAATTGATTCTCCCTGCGTGTCCTTTCCCATTCGTCCTGTTCCCCTTCTGCGTTCCCTTCCCCTCTCACGTTCACACTCGGATTCCTCCACCTTCTCTCTACCCCTCTTTCCTCGTCCTGCGAACCCCCCCTCCCCATTTCCCCTCCCAGATTCCCCTCCCCCTCCCGGGTTCCTGCCCCCTCCTCCTCCCGCGAACCCCCTACCCGAGTTTCCCTCCCCCTCTCGCATTCCATTCAGTTTCGGTACATTCAGATTGCGAACAGCTCGCATGCTATCTACTGCAATTTTTGTATTCAAATTTCATAATGCCAGAGCTCATCAGTAGTTATATACAAACCTTGTCCTGACAATAACGAACACATAAAAAAAGAATTATCCAATTTGGTGCAGTTGTTCGGAAGTTATGCGCGTACATACATTTCGGTGATTCATTTTTATTTATATAGATAGAAGAAGAAGATAGATATAGATAGATTTACCCTAAAAAGAGTGCTTTGTAATAATAATATTGTCGAATTGAATCGCTAGTCTAAATTTAAACGGGTTTGAGAAGCGTTGCCGTGCACTCAGTATCTTTGGGTATTTGCGGGGTTACAAGACACTACAGAAAGGTGTTCCAAACTAGTTCGAAAAACTTTTTGGGATTTTTAGATATTGTCAGTGTGAACAAATACATTCAAACGTCATTATATAATTTTTTTAGAAAAATAATTATGGTAGAATGAAGAGCCCTAAAGCGGATGCGTGTAAATTTTGTTATGCGACCGGGAGGCGTCTACTAATATCTACAGGAATTCCAAAAACTGAAAAAATCGAACTAATATCTATGAAAACCAAAGTGTTGACGAATATCTACAGCTCAAACTGTTGATTAATATCTATGAGAACCAAAGTGTTGACGAATATCTACAGCACTGGCAGAGGTTGGATTTGCAATTATGTTTAGCATATTGGAATAACGTAATATTGCGTATGCAGTTTAAAAAACTTAATTTATGTAAGTATGTATGTAAAAATCCCTAATATCGGACTATTGGACAAATTTAGCTGATTAGTCCAATCTGCTCTGTAGATATTAGTTCAACCTACGCTCTGTAGATATTTATTAATCAACACTCTGAAGTTCGTAGATATTAGTTCAACATATGAGCTATAGATATTCGTCCGACATACAGGCTGTAGATATTAGTATCTGGAGTCATGCGATCGTACAACGAATACGACGAGTACAACGAACGTTATGTTATTTATAAAATAACCCTCTTAATATCGTATTTTTTAAAACAATTTATTCATTATTATTATCATAAACATCTTTATTATTATCATAAACATAAACATTCTTTTATTTTTAAATTTTAGGACACTAGATATCGACCACCTATAAAGACCTCTCTGGCTGAAACATGGCTGAAGTTTCTGCCATGGAGCTCGAAGATCAAGAAGCGTTCAAATGTGAGGCTTGTATGGTTGTGCGTGAAATTTCGACTGGAATCGTCCTTACGGAATGCCATCACACACTCTGTGAACTATGCACGACAAACTGCTTTGCGAATAGTGTTGATGTTGATGGAGTATTCGAATGCCCGTGTAAAGATGGAGAAAACATTTGCGGAGAAATTATACTTCCTGACACAATTAAAGAAATTTTTTCCAGCGAAGATTATTTCGTGGAACTAAGTAACTTTTCCAAAATTGAATACAAACTGGATGAAACTGAAAGAGAAGACAAATATGAGAATGGTATTGAAAAAGAATGCGACAATGATGGCAAAGAAGACGATTCAAAGCCAGGAGAAAATGATACAGAGTTTAAGTGTATAGTGTGTCTGGCCATATGTGAAATTACGTCTGGGATCTTCCTTACTAAATGCCATCACACATTTTGTAAGCCATGTATGACAACCCACTTAAATAACGGTATTAATGGGGTAGCGGTATGTCCTTTCAATGACGGAGAAAACATTTGTGAACAAAATATATTTCCTGACACAATTAAAGAGTTCGTTTCGAGCGAAGATTATTTCATAGAACTAAATAAGTCTACCAAGCTTCGTGACGAATTGCCGGACGATGCTAAAAGCGTAGATGATGATGAAAATTACAATGAAAAAGAAGATGGCGACAAAGAAGAAGAAAACGCTAAGCCAGCAGAAAACAGGTCAGATTTCCAGTGTGCAACGTGTCTGAATGAAATTACATCTGGAATCATCCTTACGGAATGCCATCACACATTTTGTAGACCATGCACGACAACCCACTTTGAAAATGGCGAAGACGGGGTATTCGAATGTCCATTCAAAGACAGACAAAATATCTGCAGACAAATTGTACTGCCAGGCACAATTAATGAATTCTTTTCAACCGATGATTATTTTAAAGAACTAAATAAGCCTTCCGAGATTGAAGAAAAGCCGGAGGAAGATGACGACAATAAAGAAGAGCCAGGAGAAAACCTAACAGAGTTCGAGTGTATAGTGTGTTTAGATACATGTAAACCAACAATGGGATATATCCTATCTGCGTGTCTTCACAAGTTCTGTAAAGAATGTATTTCGTCCATTGTTGAAACCACTAATAATGTACAAATTCATTGTCCCTATAACGATGGTGTTTTGAGCTGTGATAAAACCATCAATCACTCAGAAATTAGATCAATTGTCAGCACGGATATTTGGGACAAATTTCAAGAAACATACATAAACATAACCCTGCTTAGGGACAGAGAAGCAACCCAGTGTCGAAATGAAAATTGTAAACAATGGTTCTACATTGATGATGACTACTACGTCAACAACTCCTTCGTGTGTACAGCTTGCTCGCAAGTAAATTGTATTTTATGTAAGGTGAGTTAACTATATTTTAATACTATTTGATATTTTTATTAGGTTCGTTAATTTTATAATACTATTTCGAAATTTTAATTCTTGAGTAAGTATTGAATAATTGAAAAATACGGTGTCTTAATTTTTATAGAAAATTCAATATAATAAATTTCCTTAGTCCAATTTGCACAGAAAATCTGTACAAATCTGTGTTTGCAAGCTCAGAGGTATGCAAACATGACTTTTGGAAGTAAGTTGGTTTTGTTGTTTTGAATCAATCATCCACAAAAAAAGTTATTTCTTCACATCACTCATTTATTTCTTTCGAGTCAAAATTAACTAATCTGCTTAATTTTTCGCGGTTGGTAGCCACCAGTTTAGACTCGAAACACCAAACAGATGTAGTTTACACTGACTTTGCCAAAGCATTTGACCGTGTTAACCATGATATATTTCTGAGGAAAATGTTTAAAATAGGCTTCAATCTACCAACACTGAACTTTTTCTCATCGTATTTAAAATCCAGAAGCCAATTTGTTTCGATAAATAGACATAATTCAAAAAATTCCAAGCGCAATCTGAAATTCCTCAAGGGTCTAACCTAGGACCTATGTTGTTTCTAATACTTATAGATGACACCCAAAACTGTGTTAGGAACAGCAAATGTCTACTATTTGCTGATGACCTTAAAATTATGATGGAAATAAGCTGCCAACAAGATTGCTTTAAAATGCAAACTGATCTGGATGCACTATCTGAATGGTCGCTGGCAAACAAATTAGATTTTAACACAAAGAAATATGTCACAATGTCCTTCACTCGTAAAATAATTATAAAATGAAGGGCGAAACGCTATCTCATGTAAAATCCGTGAAGGATCTCGGTGTAGTCTTTGATCCCGAACTGACATTCTCTTGCCATATATCGCAGCTCACTCAGTCTTGCTACAAACTTCTTGGGTTCATCATCAGGACTTGTAAGCGGTTTGATAACCAAGAAGCTATGCTAGCGCTATTCGATGGCATACTGAGAAGCAAGCTGGAGTCCGCGAGCGATGTTTGTGCACCATACCACCAGAAGTACATTGATATGTTAGAGCAAATCCAGAAGAAATTCCTCAGGTATGTTTATATGCGGAAGCATTAAACCTATCCAAGGTTCATGCATCATATTGACTTACTTGAGGAAACTGATTCTGTGAGTCTAGAAACCAGACGGAAAGCAAGTCTTGCTATTCTGTCTTTCAAAATTTGGAACAATTTCATCGATAGCCCATTTCGCTTAAGGGAACGTACCCATATTACGTGACCAATTTTGACCCCCCCCCCCGGTGACCAAAAACCTAAGCAACCCGCTGCTCATTTGTACCAAGCGTGACATTTTGAAGACCCCCCCCCCGAACAGGTCACGTAGTATGGGTACGTTCCCTAAGATGCTATGATTTATATGTACCAGACCACTACAGACATCATGACTTATGTCATAAGTATGTAAGTACCGAACGGCAGAACAGACTTCTTGGCAAAGCATAGCACGACGAGGGGAGTGGTGTTGTTAAATGAAATTGCAAACCATTTGGATGTAAGTGACTGTTCTTTATATGCCTTAAAAATATTATTAAAGAGTCACTTGCCTAAATGGTGATAAGGTAACTAAATTGTACTGTAATTGGAATTATTCTGTTGTACAATAATATAAAATAAAATAAAATTAATAAAATTGCAGCAGATGTTATCTTTATTTACAGTGTCTTCATAATCCAGCTACCCTCACTTGCGAAGACTTTTCGAAAACACAGAATAATCCCACCGCGCACAGTCTGGAATACCTGCTTGAGATGCTTGCCACCAATAAAGCGATGCGGTGCCCAGTGTGCCAGGAAGTTATCGTGAAGGACCTCGGCTGCGATTTCTTGACTTGCATCAAATGCGTGACGGACCTGTGCTGGGCTACCCAAGGCCGCAGGTGGGGCCCCAACGGTCCTGGGGACACCTCTGCCGGATGTCGCTGCGGAGTCAACGGACAGAAGTGCACCCCTACTTGTCAGAATTGTCATTAACATTAATTATTATTGCAATACGAAAATAATACTTATAAAATAATTTAGATACGACAAATTTTTTTAATCTTTTCCAACATAACTTAAATGATTCACAAACTTTCACAATAAACTTGATTCCTACCCACCCCTTAAATCCCTTTTCCTTCCCAGAACACTCCTCTCCTTCCTTTCCTTAAAAAAAAGCCCTCCACACAGCATCCCCAAAGATGACATAGGCCCTGAGGGAAATTATTTTGAAATTATTCTCATCGCTTGCTTAGGATTGATTTGTACTATGTCCACAAAAACTCGTATTGAGAAATAAAAGTTTTGAAGTTTAAAAAAATTATATTTTTGTTTCCATTATTTCAAACTAATTGATATAAATATTAAAAAAGGGTTAATCTATCTACAATTAAAATAATAACATATTTCGTTGAATTTTTAACGAACTAAGACATATTGCATTTACAGCTTTAAAAAAACCCAATACAGGACTTCAAACCAATCGCCAGCAAGCGTCATGTAAAAATAGTATTTGTATTTTTTAAATAATTTATTAGGCTAATGAATTGAAGTAGGTCGAGTACAATTATATTGTCTATGGTAGACAAATAAACTTCCTCTATCTTTAGTCTATTTTAGCCATTTCGATTAATCCGTGGTTAAGTTGATGACAAGATTTGTCCCTAGAAAAGGCCCGAAGATATCGATCTAGGGATTGTTTTATTTATGATGGTGTCTAGGGGGTATACATTAATTACGTGAGCAGTTTTTCTTCCAGTCTAGACCCCTCCTTGGTGAGATAAATTTGGGCCACTTCGTATATTCTCTTCAAGGAACGTGAGATTTTGCTGGACCCCCCCCCCCCCTTTTGAGCTCATGTAATTAATGTATTCCCCCCACGGGAATTGGTTTATGTAAAAATCACCTCAAGGTCGCTGTGTGTAAAAATAATGTCGTGCTATACATATACCTCGAACTGATATATAGGTTATAGGTATCTATTAGAAACTTAAACAAACCGAATTGTTAATAGAGAACTCCAGTACAATTTTTTACATTACAACCACCGTGTGTATTGTGAATCGTGTGACGTCATCACTCCTGAAAAGTCACTATAGGATCGGGCGATCTGCTGATCAACTGCCGCCATTTTGAATTTCGTTGTTCGAAGTATTCTCCCTAAAAGTAGCATTACTAAAAAGTAGCATTACTATTTTTTTGGTGCGGTAGTTTTTGAATATTTTCAATAATAGAGATAAACTAATAAGAGATACCTTTATTTTTTAAACATTATTAGGCCTAAATAATGTTTCAATAAATACAACAACTAAATCTCTATAAACAGTATGTAAATAAACGGATAAATTAAAACGATGGCTTGTGTCATATAATGACATACAATGAATTTACGGTGACGTCACGACACGACGAACAGTGACGTCACCACTAAACATTTCAATAATGCCAACTTGACACTTGACGGCTTGAATTTTTAATATTTTTTTAAAACTCTGCGTTTAATATTAAATAAAACTTATGTATTCAGAATCAGCGTTTATTGGTCTGCGTGATCATATTTTTTTATATCCATAATATTTTCACTGTAATTCCTTATTGCAGTCATTCGTAAATTATTATTGAATAAAGTTGTCTTACTACAGAAATTATTTCATTTAATTACAAACTAAGAGATACCGATGAAAATTTCATTCATGCTCATTTCGAATAAATTAATTATATGTTTTTTCGTATGAAGCAGATTTTGTTGACAAATACCTTCTAAAATTGGTACCGCCGGGAGGCGGGAATGGGTACCGCCGCCCCGGGAACTTTTATTGGATATAATTCCGAAGTCTAAGAGATCATACTATAATTTCAGAAAAGCAGATTATTCGGGTATGTGTGACTTCTCTTACATTGGTTGACGTCTTTCTTAGATAGTGACGATCTACATCATAATACTGAACAGTTCTACTTAATTCTAAGTAGGTAATCATTTAAATAGCTTTGTCCCTTACACTCAATATAAGGAATCTAAATATCCAGTCTGGTTTGATTAATTTATAAATATAATTACATAAAAAACAGCTCACAAACTGTATAAGGATCACGGAACATCGATGTTGTAGGTATATAGAATTCTCTAAAATTATAAGGGATTGTAATAAACTATCAAGGGCTTGTTATAACGACTATATGTAAACAGAGAATGATATTTTTAACAATATAAAACGTTTTTGGTGATTCAGTAAAACATTAAGAAGTGGTGACTCTGATATACCAAATACTATGTATTTTGAGGACAGAAAGGCTGATGGCACCAAAAATATTGTCGATATTTTTGCCGACTTCTTCAAGAACGTTTACGATAAAAGTCAACCCAATCAGGGGTCCTAGCATGGTCGATCGATATAGGTTTTATCGAAAATATCGGTAACTTGACATCGCTCCCGAGCACGACTGCAGGCCACTAACGAACAAACAACAGTTCACAACGACTAAGGGTTCCTAATTTATTTGACGTGAATTATCTTCTACTTAGAAAAGTCTTCTACTTTGTCTCGTACTTAGAAAATTGAAATGTCAAAAAGTATTTTATATGATACACGAAAATTCAAATTTATAAAAGTGTTTTTTTTATAAATATTAATATCTAATACATGTGTTCCTAAACGTATCAAAGAAATTAACGTCTTTAGAGATGCAAGAAATCTGTTATAAAAGTAGGTTTTTTTTAAAGTTATTTTTTGGCAATAAAAAAAATTTTAAACACGTGATAGCTCATTATACCACCCCCCGCCCTCGTGAAATTTCGTGTTTTTTTCCGAACCCCCCCCCCTCGTTTCGAGCCTCACGTGATTAATGGACGACCCCTATCTTTGAATTATGTTATTGTCCATGCGGACCATGTAGTTTTTCCGTGGTTATGTTTGTGATGATGACAAACTGTTTAGTATTGAGAATAGGGATGGACATTTAAAATATACATCGATGTTTTTTCGATGTAATGCATCGATCGGTTGCATCGATATTAATACGATGTATTGAGAAATACATCGATGTTTCCAAAACATCGATGGTTTTTCGCAATGGACATGTTCAGGCCTTAAGAAAACTAGGTAAGTTAAGTACAAAGAAAAATATTTATCAAAATTCACAATCACACAGCAAACACAGCTTTATTTTGTTTACAAATTCCAATTTTTTTTTTCAATGCTATGTAAAAACAAAAGTTTACTTAATCTTTTTCCCTTCAATCGGTTTCTTTGCTCAGTCAAAAACTAGCCCTGCCTGTGAAAAAAGTCTTTCTGATGGGACAGATGTGCCAACAATTGTTAAATACTAAGCTATTTTGTACAGCTTTGGGAATTGTGATTTATAATCCCTCCATTAATTTAGTTTTATATTTAAGGTTTTATTTTTTAAGTTTGACTTTACTTCGCAACAAAGGGAACATAACCCATTCAGCCAAACCGATAAATGGTAGGCGTTTTATATTGACTGAACTGATTATTACGTTCCGATTCACGAAATGTCGTGAAAGTCACTGCAGTAGTAAGTCACTGTTGGTCATACTCACAGACACTTATCTCATAATTTGCGTATTCGATGCATCGAATAAAAAACATCGATATATATTCGATGTTGAAGTATTAACAATACATCGGTTCGATACGATGCATCGGTACTATACATCGACAGCCTTACTAAAAAAAACCACAGCACGCCCGATAACCCGTGTTGCTGCAGCAACATGAATAAAACAAAAATACACTAAAACACGAAACATTACTAATAAGGTTTGTTCTTAAAATGTATTTTAAATCTGGCAACAATGTAATTTTTTATAGTGTAGGTACTAAATTGTTTGTTTTCCTTCATAACCGCTAGGTGGCGGCCAGTGGCGGCGCCTGCGCATTCGTTGTTCGCGCTCTTATATGAACTTTCGCTTCGCGGATGTGTGTGCAATATTACTTAAATGTGATGGTTAATTTCTATTAATATGACTAATATACTCTTATATTTATATAATTGATATATTTACCGTGTTTTTTGTGGTTTTCATAAGTTTTAGTCAAGTTATAATAACTATAATCGTACTTTGAAAATTGAAATGTCAAAAACTATTTTATATTATGATACATGAAAATTCAAATTTACATTTGAAGGATTTTAATTTTATGAGAACTTCATGTAAGTGGTGTTTTTTTTTAAATATTAATATCTAATACCTGTGTTCCTAAATGTATCAAAGAAATTAACGTCTTTATAGATGCAAGGAATCTGTTATAAAAGCCGGTATTATTGTTAGGTTAGTTTTTTAGCAATAAAAAACACTTTGAAATTTTTTATTATTTTTTTATTGTATGCACGAGGAAAAAGTGAGGTGATAGTTTCCTTCCAAATTTATTACATAAAAGGACTGTGTTTTTGAAATTTTGATTTTTTTTTAATTTCTCTACATTTTAGTAAACAAATTTTTGGTAAGAAATTTTTTTCCATTTTTTTCCGAGTTTGAATCTTAAAATATGTCAGTTTTTGAAAAACTAAAGTGTATTTCAAATACACAAATCTAAAAGGTAATTTTATCTAGTTTTCATAAATGGTATTTGTTATACACCTTAAAAATAAGAAATATATAGAACATTCAAAATACTTTGGAAAAATTTCAAATTTCGTTCGGACATCAATCGTTAACAGAAATAAACTACCCTCTCAGGCCGTGTAAACAATGTGTATTTCTTTCCATGAACAAATTTTTAATTAGTAATGTTTTCACATCCGCGGCCGTTTGTCAATTGAATAAAATTTTCACTGGGTTTTTTAGTAAGGCTGCGAGTGTTTACAATGGTTTACAATAAAACGCCCGAACAGGCCCGAATATAGGGATTGGTGGATTGGTTTATTTATGTGTATTTATGGTTATGGTGTCATGATGGTGTCTATGCTTGTTGTGTGTCGGCATGCAGTGTTGCCAACTTAGCAACTTTATAGCTAGATCTAGCTATTATTTGATGTCAGACAGCTACATTTTAATGAAACTTGTAGCTAAACTTTTTAGCTACTTTTTATAGCTACTTTTCGTCAATGTTCGACATATCGATTTCGTCATGAGATGTGAGGCTATCGAGCAAAGAGAATATAAAACGCTACGTCTTACAGTAAAAAGTAAAAACCAAACGCGACTCTATGGTCATAGACGCTATGGTATAAGTGGCGTTGGTCGGAAAACCCCCGTTTCCTGCTGCACTAGCTCTCCCTTTTTGGAGTACAGAGCCACAAACTTTGATATTTCTATGACATATTTGTTCACAACTAGCGACACCACCCACCACCACCGGAACAGATAACTTTGTGGCACTGTAATATTGTTCTGTGCGTTAGCTAGCTACGACAGACAGAATACAACCAAAATAGTACGCACTACTCTTATTCTACCTTGTGTTGTTTTGTTTTATCCATATAAAACCTGGAAATAAAAACGATTGTCAGAATTTGTCATTTTATTGTAACTTAGGGAACGTACCCTTACTACGTGAAACGTTTAGGGGGGGGTCTTCAAAATACCACGCTTGGTACAAATGAGCGGCGGAGTGCTTAGGTTTTTGGTCATCGGGGGGGGTTAAAAATTGCAAAAAGTTGGTCACGTAGTATGGGTACGTTCCCTTATCTACCTACTGTAACGTTTAGCTACTTCTAGCAACTTTTTGGGGTAAAAAAAACTGGCAATCTAGCAACATTTGTAAGATGTCTAGCAATTTGGTATAGAAGTGGGTTGATTCACTCATTTTACGGAATCAATTCCGGACCCATATTCGACTGAGTGGACTCGATTCACTGGACTCGCTCCTTTGATTCAGGCGATTCCACCGGACTCACCGAATCAAACTCATTGTGGCGCTCCGCCGGAGTCGTTGAATCGGCCGGAATCAAACTCAGTTTGGCTCTTGCTGATTCAATGCCAGAGTTGATTCCGCCGGACTCGCCGAACCAAACTCATTGTGGCGCTCCGCCGGAGTCGTTGAATCGGCCGAAACCAAACTCAATTTGACTCCTGCTGATTCAATGCCGAGAGTTGATTCAGCTGAACTCGCCGTACTCGGTGGAATCGTGGAACGTTACGGAGTTAAGGAATCATGTGTTTAAGTAGCCGGGCGTGGGTACATTAACATGCTGTTGTTTATTGCGAGCGAGAAGTCTTATCTTTATATAGCTAATAATAATGTATTTGACATGAGTGATATCTTTGTCGGCTTTATGAGAACCGTGTAAGATATTTACGATAAATTTGAAACTTACGAACAGTGGAGTCCTTGTATAGCAGTGAGCCATGGAACCGGCAGAGGAAGGATGAAAGTAAACTGAATGCTGTTGAAATGAGATCCCTGAGGCGTATATGTGGTGAAACTATGTATGATCGTGAGAGAAATGTGGAGATCCGCAAATAATGTAAGGCTGATGTAAGCATAATGAGTAAGATTAAGAAGGGGACCCTCAGATGGTTTGGGCAAGTAGAGCGAATGAACGAAGAAAGTAGTGTAAGGAGAATATATGGCAAAATGTGAATGTTGGAAGATGTTGGGGACGCCCGGGGAAGACATGGCAAGATCAAGTGAATCAGATACTTGAGTCGGGCCATGTCAAAAGTCAGAATAAAAGAAGAGTATGTTTGAGACGATGTATGAATGTGAGTGAGGCAAGGAGTGTGTGCCAAGATCGAGTTGTTTGGCGGTCATTCCTCTCAGGAATGAGAAGAACCCCTGCGGAGAAACGGCGTGATGGTTAGTTAGATATTTTACGTTCTTCATAAAACTAGTAATTCACCAGAGTATCACCGGCGCGAACTTGCGGGAAGGCAAATTTGCTCCGTGATGACCGACAAAAGGGAAAAAGCAGTGCTCCTTGCTATCTTTTGACTAAGATATAATGCTATTTCTTTTCGAAAAATGTTTTCACGCTGTCATCGCGCCCCGCTAGAGCAATACAACGCCGCCCTGCTTGCGCCACACACCTCATCCCGTGAATGAGTCCTGTATTCTCACTCTGTCACTCGTTCCCGAGTGATAGAGTGACAAATCCCTACCCGGCCTGCGCCGCGCACCTCCTCCCGTAAATGATTCCTGCCGCCCGGCCCGCGTCGCACACCTCCTTCCGCGTCAACCTCGCCCGAGTGCGAGCGACTCCGGAACTGATTCATAACATTTTGCGGACTCGGAACGAATCAAACGCATTCGGACTCGGAATCTTTGGATTCGTTCCGGCCGGAACGACACACTTCTAATTTGGTATAGCTAACTGTTGGCAACACTGTCGGCATGTGTCAGTGTCAGTTGGTGTGGATTAAATAAATACCTAACACGAATTGCTGTAAGTATGCAAGATTATTTATTCATTTAATATATTACGTTTTAAGTTGTATACCATCATTAAAGCATAACTGAAGGATGTTTTGGTTTTTTATTTGGTAAAATAAATAGAATTAGCTTTCTAACCTTAAATGAATGTTCCCCGTGAATAACAAGTAAAGTTAGTGTTTTGTGTATAAAAATAAGTATTTATGATTAACCCTATTTTGTTTCACGTTGGCATTTATGTAATACCTAGTATTTCGTACCCAAATATTCAGCCATTGTATAAATATACACCTCAACAGCTTTGTCATCGAGATAAAATATATTAAAGTTATTTTTACATGTTTAACAAGAATAATGGTACTTTATCGATTCTTTCTATTAAGCTTAAAATTCTTCAACAGATGTCTAAGAAGCGTGCATCGCGCAGCCAAATAGAGTTGCTCGTTAGTCGGCTGGAGGAGAGGCCGAGTATGTCTACGGGGCGGCATCAGGGGGACGGCCGCATTCACAATGAACTGGCGTGGTCTTCCCTAGCAACAGAACTGAATGCCATAGGACTGGGGTCCGTCAAGACGGGTGAAAAGTGGCAACAAGTATGTACTCATTATATTATTCCAATGCTAAGAATGACCACTATTACTTTTGTATATTTACATTGTTGCAATGAGGTACAGACCTAAACTTATAGATTAGAATGATAAGGAAAAAGCTTTATATATTTCAACATTCTTTATTGAGATGATTTGAATTTTGTTATATTTTCTGTAATACAAAAATGTGTCTTTTTCGTACCTTTAGACACAGGTTCCTTACATACCTCCACACTTAAATTCAAAGACATCAATCCAAACATGAGTTCAGCCTTTTTTTACATTAGCTTCAGGAGGCCTCGTGGGAAAATGGGGATGTGGAATCATATTTGGGGATGCTATGTGATGGATCTTTTTAGGCAAAGGAAGGAGAGGAAGTTTTGGGAAGGAAAAAGGTATGAGGGGTGGGTAAGAATCTAGGGGTCAATGTGTCCAAGAGTGACGGACGTATGAATCCATCTCCCCGACTGTGGTACAAGGTGATGGGTCAAAAGAGACCTGCAAGAGAGGTGAAATGTCTCTATCAATCCGGCCCGCCACGCAATATGTGGTAAAAGGCATGTGCCGCCAAAGGCATGTGCCGCCAAGACCTAGACAAACCCCACCCCATGAACCCGGGCACCCCTGCAAAGTCATCGTAAACATTGCGAACCACTTGGGATGACCTATAGCGCGGATGTTGGTTATCCATTAAAAGGTTCCCGGGACTGGGATACCCACACCGTCCTCCCAAATTGAAGCTCTGAGCCAACAATTCGGACAGCATTAAGGTGTCCATCATCAGAGCAGATGTGTAATCGATTACATATACGCCCTAACGATGAACACTGTAACGCTGTTCGAAACGTTGGCTAGGAGGTGACGCGACACAATACCCCAAAAATAAATCACGATAAAATGAGAGACGTTTAATTGGTAATTGTTCGGAACAAACGTCAACGGTTAATACGCACTTTTTTTTGGTAAAACTTTTAGATTCTTCTTAATTACCATAAAAGACAACTATTTGCATTGGGGGAGGTTGAAAATGTTACATTTACGTAAATTGAAAATTTGCTTTCACACTGCCAAATCACTCTGTTTGCAGTTCGGAACAAACGTCAACGGTTAATACGCACTTTTTTTGATAAAACTTTTAAAATTAAGATAATATACACAAGCCCGCTACACAAACCCTGCGTAGCCAAACAAACCATTCAAAAACGTAGGCTGTTTTTTAAAGTAAAGATAACATACACAATCCCGTTACATAACCGTTGACGTTTGTTCCGAATATTTACTGTTTAATTCTTCAGCGGACAACCATTTAAGTCCAATTATTTTACTTGAATGTTTCAGGCTTGGAGGGATCTTAGGAATAATATTAAAAGGAAAGCGCTTGGCCTGAAAGAGGAGATGGCGAGGAACGGAGGTGGGTCGAGCGGGGCAGTTCCCCTGACTCCGTTGGAGGAGAGAGTCCTCGTCGTTCTTGGGGCCGAGAAGGCTTATGGATTGGGGTGCGAGGAGTCCACATCTGTAAGTTAACTAATTATTATCATTATATGAGGTCCATATTTTCGATTTCCAATTTAAGATTTATTTCTTCATAAAATCCTACTTTACTATCCGGTACTCAAACTTATGAATATGATTATAAATAGAATAAATTAGCCAAGTTTTCAACCTGTAGCTAGTATTTATTTGTTCATTTATTAATATAAGTTACCCTATGGATAAGCTATCAAGAGGATGTGGAAATACCCCCTAAGTAAATTATTATAATCTCAAGCTTAATAACAAGAGTACGTTTTAAAAAAAATATGCTTAATTTTTTTTTTACTTTTGCTCCACACGGGAGGCTCTGAGGAAGATAATTCTCTTCAGGGCTTTTGTCATCTTTGAGGATGCTATGTGGAGGGTTAATGCAATTTCAATGCATCAATGCATTGTGTGATGTAGAGTAATTAAGTATTTCATATGGAAAGAATACGATAGATGGCGGTAAGCATGTAGCTTGCACCATAGCTCGCCAGATGGCATTGGCGTACAAGAAGCAGTCTCGGAGATAGACTTGACGAGCTCCCGTGGCAAGGCTCCAGAGATTTACCTACCCCCGAATAGTAAACAGTCGTAGCTAACCAGCTAGGTTATTCCAGTAAATAAACACTTTTATATTCAAAGAACCGTATTTAATAATTACTATCTGCCGAGGAAAGGGCAGACATAACAATTGGCGCAGCCGTATAAGTATAATTGTGTGAAAGTTACGCGTGCGAATAACAATTGGTGCTGGACACGGAGGACTAAGTCACTGCTGGAGTGACTTGCAGTTTTGGCAAGGAATCGGAAGAGATTCTGCTCGAGATTAAGGAGCATTTGGTTCCGTGGCTACGGACTGGTTAAGAAGATTTTTGTTTTAGGAACAGAAGTGAAATACCGCAAGGAGGCGATCTGGTTGTGGATCATTAGATTAATCAGAAGTTTCAAGGTCAAAACGGATCATTGGGTTAATAGTTTCAAGGACGAATCTGTGGATCATTGGATTAATCAGAAGACAAGGATAAAACCCAGAGGGAGACCAGAAGAGTTCCTGAGATAAGTATTTTTGATTCTTTGAGAGGGATTATTTGTTATTGTTTTCTTGTTGATTGTTTTTGCCGATTTATTTGTTGGGAGTTATGGAATCGGGTAGAATACCACCGTTTTGCCATCTCTCCGGAGACTGGGGGTTGTTTCGACTTCGGATAGAGCAATTTTTCGTGATCCATGATGACAAAGCGTCTGTGGAGAAAAAACGGGCTTTTTTATTGAATCTCCTAGAATCAGAAACGTTGACCTTACTAATTAATCTGTGTTTTCCAAGTAAAGTAACGGACTTATCTTTTGATAAACTTTTAGCGCTTCTCGACAAACATTGTAACAAAAATCGTTCAGTTTTTAAAGAACGGGAGAATTTTTTTTTAGCGAGGCAACAACAAGGCGAGACGATAAGAGATTTCGCGGTTAGACTTCGTTCTTTAGCAACGTATTGTCAATTCGAAACGAGGCTTGAAAAAAACCTCATAGACATGTTTGCAATCGGGTTGTTACCGGGACGCGCGAAGGAGAAAATTTTCGTAGAAGGGCAAACGTTGTCGTTTAATGAAATAGAAGGACTTGCAGTTAGTATGTCAACTTTGGATAGTGCTAATACAGTAAAATCAGAAGTAAACCTAGTAAAAAAACGAGTTACTAGCGATGGGTTCAAGCGAGATCAGCGTAGGGAACGATCGACGAGCCCCAAGGGTAGTTTTAACACGAAACCAGCTTATAGGTTAGGATCAAATTCAGGTACGAATTTTAGATCACCCGTGGGTAGTGTTAAAAAACAGTGTTTTATTTGCAAAAGGAATGATCATCTATCGTTTGATTGTAAATTTCGTAATGCGAAATGTTTTAAATGTAAGGGCGTTGGGCATTTACAGAAATTCTGCAAGAATAATCCTATAAATCCCATTTTTGAAAATCACAGGGATAGTAAAGTTTTAGTTGCGTCAATTAGTCCGATTACTGCTGAAATTGAAATTAATAACAAGAAGTTTACGGCAATGATTGATTCCGGTTCATCTTTATGTGTGATGCCGGAGGGTATTTTTAAACGACATTTTAGTTCAATCATTTTGTCACAAGACAAGCGGATTATTTCAGGTTATGGAAATAATCGTTTAAAAGTCGTAGGAAAGGCGATTTTTGATGTGAAATTTAAGGGTAGGAACAAAAATATTAATTTTATTGTAGTAATAAAAGGAACAGAATTAATTAATAATAATAAATTTGGACAACTTATATAGCGCTGTTTTTGCGAAAAATCGAAGAGATTTTATGGAATGTTTCGATCTTGGGATAACTTCTCAGGAGACAATTAATTTAGTGACGCCGCAAATGAGGAATGGAGAAAAATTTATTCAAGATTACCCGGAAGTTTTTTCTAACTAGTTGGGTAAATTTAAAAAAAAAAAAAAAATTTAAGTTTTTTTTGTGTTTGTA
Organism: Limnephilus marmoratus; assembly: GCA_917880885.1. Taxonomy (NCBI): domain Eukaryota; kingdom Metazoa; phylum Arthropoda; class Insecta; order Trichoptera; family Limnephilidae; genus Limnephilus; species Limnephilus marmoratus. The sequence goes on along the minus strand of OU862909.1, from coordinate 30,624,613 downwards.
TTTTTTTCTTGTGGTTTGTAAATTTTTTAGGTGTCTTTTATAGTGAATAAAGACGCGGGTCCAAATTTTTTTTTTTCAATGCTAGGCCGATCCTATTAACAATAAAAGTAAGTTGAGTCTGAATTAAAGTCAATAGTAAAAGACCGAATAAATTCTTCGATTAATTAGTGGGGAGTTTGCTTCCCCGAGAGTACCATTAAGTAGGAGGAAGGGTGATATCATTTTGATATTAGAGTTGTTTGTACATGGCGTTACTTAACAACTTCACCGATCATATTTGTTTGTAGAATTTGTTGGTACATGACGATACTTACAAGATACCCGATCTCGTTCGTATTAGAATTTGTAGTACATGGCGTTACTCACAAATTATGCGTTCATTTTTTTTTTATTTTGGAAATTTTAGCTTTTTGTACATGGCGTTACTTAAGTGATAATTTCAAGATACCCGTAGCTTACGTTGGTACATGGCGATACCTTCGAGCTTTAGCTATAGGATTGGGGTTGAACAAATTTTTTCGGTTTGGTACGGAAGAGAATGACATTATGGGTAGACATTTTGTCATTGATGAGGATTTTAGGGGAACACAAAAATATTCCAGTTTTGGCGGCTAACAGATTGCAGCGTTATGGAATTATATTAGCAGGATTTGCGTATAAGGTAGAATTTGTTAAGTCATGTCATAATCATGCGGATTTTCTATCTCGGCTTCCGGTAGAAAATTCTCAAGAAGAATTTGAAGATGATTATGGATCAGATTTTGTGTGTTATGTAGATAAATGCGAGCACATAGATATCAAGCTCATTTCCACAGCTATAGAGACAGACATGGTTATTCAGGAAGTTTTAACGTGTTTGCGTAAGGGCTGGCCAAAACGAGTTGGTCGAGATGATGTACTGTGGAGATTCTGGGTTAAGAGAAACGAAATGTCCATAGTCAAGGATTGCCTTTTCTGGCAACATAGAATTGTCATTCCGAGTTCCTTACAAGAACATGTGCTAGAGTTATTACACAGACCTCATTTAGGAATAGTTAAAATGAAGGGCCTAGCAAAAGCTTATTTTTGGTGGCCATCACTGAACAATGACATTGAAAAAATGGTTCTAAAATGTGATGATTGCGCGGCTATGAGGCCGGCACCTTCTAAGAGTCATTTGTCAGTGTGGCTGAACCCTGGGGCAACTTGGAGTAGGGTGCATGTAGACTACTGCGGACCGGTAGCAGGAAAAATGTTTCTTGTAATTTGTGACGCTTTTTCCAAGTGGATCGATTGCTTAGAGGTTCCAAGGGCGGATTCGTTTAACACGATTAAGGAATTGAGAAGAATTTTCTCTAATTTTGGTAACCCTGATTGCATAGTTTCGGATAATGGAACAGCATTTTCTAGTGTAGAGTTTAAAGAATTTCTTAAAGAGAATAACATAGAATTTTTAAATTCACCGGTAAAATTCCCTCAGTGTAATGGACAAGCTGAAAATTCAGTTAGAACGGTAAAAATTTTTTAAAAAAAAATTATGGTTAGGAATAATTTTCCAGTAAATTATGAAAGTAGATTATGTGATTTTCTATCGGATTATCGAAATTCGCCACATTGCACAACGGGATTAGAACCGGCAGTCTTGATGTTTGGTAGGAGACTGAAATCAACTTTCAGTAGTTTAATTCCTAAAACCACTCAGGAAGATGTGTCAGAACAGAGAAAAATAGCTAACGATAATATAAAAAGGAGTCAAGATAATCAAATAAGGAATTATGGGGGCGTAAAAATTAGGAATTTACATGTTGGACAGAAGTGTCTGGTCAAGGACTTCCGTCAGGTGAATAAAGTTGGTTGGGTTAGAGGTATTGTAGAAAGGAAAGTGGGAAAAAAAGTTTATATCGTTAGGATCTGTGGTACTCCGTTGACTTGGAAGAGGCATTTTGATCAGTTAAAGAGTTTATCTGTGAAATGGGAAGAGGAGAGTGAAGATAATAACCCACCCACCGCGTCTGAGGTCACGAAATGCGCTTCAGACGAGTTGGGGACCTCAGCTTTGTTGAAGGGGCTAACGTGGAGTTCTCTTGATTTCAGATTACCAGCGGATGATCGAGAGCAAACTACTCAACTAAGACCTTGGGAAGGAAGGCTCCGTTCAAGGCGTTCATAAAGGTCCCTCCCAGAGAAACAGAAATATTTAAGTTGAAATATTTAAAATCATGACTATGTTTGGTTGAATTTAGTGTATAAAATCGTGTATAAATGAAATATTTAAAATCCTATTTTTTTTGTCAAATTGTATAACTTCTTTGAAAAGAACATGTCTTGTATTTATTGTAGCCAGGGCTTGAGGTTAGGTGGGGGAGGGTGTGATGTAGAGTAATTAAGTATTTCATATGGAAAGAATACGATAGATGGCGGTAAGCATGTAGCTTGCACCATAGCTCGCCAGATGGCATTGGCGTACAAGAAGCAGTCTCAGAGATATACTTTGCGAGCTCCCGTGGCAAGGCTCCAGAGATTTACCTACCCCCGAATAGTAAACAGTCGTAGCTAACCAGCTAGGTTATTCCAGTAAATAAACACTTTTATATTCAAAGAACCGTATTTAATAATTACTATCTGCCGAGGAAAGGGCAGACATAACACATTGTTTATTACATTTGTTGATAATTTTTCGACCTTCATGCCAGGCACTTGCCCGTGATGTGGTGGCCGTTTTTATATTCAGTGCATTAAAATAATTTAAAAGAATATATCAAGTACGAAATATAAAAAAAATGTAGAAAATAAGAAGCATAGAATATTAGAAGTATATAATCTAAATATATTTAATTTCTTATTTGCTTACTAAGAGTGCATACTAAGTAAGCAAATAAGAAAAAAATATATATGGTGATGATATTTTATATGTGTAATAATATCATTTGATGGTTATTGTAGAATATTTCTATAACGGATTCAAAGACCCCACCATCATCACCAGAAGTGGAAGTGGAAGTGGAGGAAGTATACTTGGCCCCAAGTCCCAAAAAAAACAACGATGAGGCAGTCCCACTCGCAAGTACCCGTAAGTTCTCGCAGTGAAATACTAAGTAGAGTGTTTGGAAATACTATAATATGGTATGTGACATATAACAAGCATTGACATTATAACACAAAACATTAACAGCCTTACTAAAAAGCCCAGTGAAAATTTTATTCAATTGACAAAATTGTTCATGGAAAAAAATACACATTGTTTACACAGCCTGAGAGGGTAGTTTATATCTGTTTTATTAATGACTAGCTTTTCCCGCGGCTTCGCTCGCATGGTATTAGGGGATTCCCACTCCACCTCCTCCACCTTCCCTCTCCTCCCTCTACTCCCCCCATCAACCCCCCTCCCCCCTCCCCCTTCCCTCTCCCCACTCCACTCATCCATTAACCCCCCTCTCCCTCTCCCTCCTTCTCCACCCACCCCTCCCCCACCCCATACCCCTCCCCACTCCACCACCCCCCACCTTCCTCCACCCCTCCCCTTTCCCCTTCCATCCCTCCCCCTCTCCCACTCCCACTCCGCCTCCTCCACTTTCCCTCTCTCCACTCCACTCCCCCCAATAACCCTCTTTTTAGAGATAGTTATTAAGCACTCAGGGTGAATTACCTAATTTAAAAAAAATTAAAACATTGTTTCCAAGGCGACAATTGGTTTGCTTTTTTTCTGATGTTAGCAATAAATCGATTTTGTTAGGGACAGAAAACGTATGATAAATAATTTCATAACGCCAGAGATTATTCATAATGCCAAAGCTTACCAATATATGTAGCCTATAGTACTCGCAAATATTGTAGCTTTCTATTAGTGAAAGAATTTTTAAAATCCATTCAGTAGTTTTTGCGTGAAAGAATAACAAATATACATCTAGACATCCCTACATCCATACAAACTTTCGCCTTTATAATATTTATTTATTTAAACGCCATAGCATGGCTTTTACATTGAAGTGAGTACATGATATTATAAGTAGGTATACAATGGTACACAGGAGATTATCAATAATAACAAAGTACAAATGAACATTTAACAAAGTAGCAAGTATTTAGGATATTAGTATGATGTTGACGAAATTTGGAATTTTTCCAAAGTATTTTGAATGTTCTGTATAATTCTTATTTTTGAAGGTGTCATAAAAACAAATACCATTTATGAAAACTAGATAAAATTACCTTTTAGATTTGTGTATTTCAAATACACTTTAGTTTTAAAAAAACTGCCACATTTTAAGATTCAAACGTGGAAAAAAATTTCTTACCAAAACATTTTTGATGAAAATGTAGAGAAATTTATAAAAAAACAAAATTTAAAAAATACAGTCCTTTTATATAATGAATTTGGAGCGAAATTGACACCTCACTTTTTCCTCGTGCATACAATAAATTTTTTTTTTTTTTAGTTTTTTCAAGTCAAGTTTTTTTTATTGCCATAAAACTAACCTAAAAGTAATACCGACTTTTATAACAGATTTCTTGCATCTCTAAATACGTTAATTTCTTTGATACGTTTAGGAACATATGTATTAGATATTAATATTTTAAAAAACACCACTTTAATGAAATTCTCATAAAAAAAATCCTATGTAAATTTGAATTTTCATATAAAATACTTTTTGACATTTCAATTTTCAAAGTACGATTATTGTTATTATAACTTGACTAAAACTAAACTAAAAACTAAACTAGACTAAAACTAAACTAATATTACACACACATCCGCAGAGTGAAATTTTTTTCGCGGTTTCAGCGCGAACGACGAATGCGCATGAAGAAAAACAAATAATTTATTATGTACACTATAAAAAATTTCTTTGTTGCCAGATTTAAAATACATTTTAAGAACAAATCTTATTAGTAATATTTCGTGTTTTAGTGTATTTTTGTTTTATTCATTTTGCGGCAGCAACACAGGTTATCGGTCGTGCTTGGTTTTTTTTTAGTAAGGCAGTAATTGATTATTTTATTTCAGCTAATAGAGAACCGCTCTCCACAGAAGAACGTTTCTTATTGGTTGAGGAAAGCAGAGTGGCGAGAGAGGCGAGGGAAAAGGAGAGGTGGCTCCACCTGGAGGAGAGGCGGCTCTACCTGGAGGAGAGGCGAGATGAGAGAGAGGAGAGGCAAGAGGCGAGAGAGGAAAGGCGGCTCGAACTGGAGGAGAGAAGATGGCAGGCGACGCAGGAACTTTTAAAAGAGTGTTTGCAGACTTTAAAAGAAATTAATGTAAGTATACATTTTTATAAAATTTTCTATAAATTGTCGACTATTCCGCACCTCAGTTTGACCTTGCTAAAGGTTATCAGTATCACAAATGTAATCTGAGTGGAGTTCTTCAAGTAATTTCTCTCTAATCGTCTCCTACGACATGCAAGTCCGCTAGTTCTGACATTCTAGCGACGAGGGCAATATTATGCCGAACAGCACAGACATATATTATCTGGGGCGTATATTGAAGAACTCGATGCTTGAGAAGACAGCGCCACCTTGCCTTCACAGAAGACCAAAGCAATGCTTAATGCAATTGCGGGCCTTGCCAAGGCATATTTGTGTATATGGATTCTTGCAAAACCGGAACCATATTTAAATTGGAGTATCATGTAAGGAGTGGAAATACTAAGTCTCCTGAAACGAACATATATTTTAATATAAACAACATATTATTTTCTTAATAAATAAAAATGAATGTTTTTTGTTTGTTCCTTATGCGGTCCCTAAACCATTCATCCGATTGAAATGAGACTTCGGTAATTTGTTGTGTTCATGCCAGCGATGGTCCCTATGTATATGGGTTGAGCTCTGGCGTTATGAAATTATATCCTATACCATTCATCCGATTGCCATGAAACTTACGTGGTTTTTGGGTGCAGGCTGGCAAAGGTTTCAATTTACATATAATGGTGAGCTCTGGCGTATGAAATATGTATACAAAAATTTACTACAGGTGACACTCGATTTATTTGAAAAATGTTTGTATTTTATATAGTTAAGCGGCAGGGAGAGAAGGCAGGAGGGGGAGGGAAATCCGAGAGTGGTGAGGGGAATAAAGGAGAGGGGGAATCGCGGAAGGGGTGCCGAGGAAGGGAGGGAGTGATGGGGTTTGCGGGACGGTGAAACGTGGGAGGGGGAACGTGGTAGGCGACGTGAACGCGGAGGGTGAACGGGGTGGGAACAGGGATGCATTAGAAAGTACACGCAGGGGAGCGGTGATGGATGGGTGGGAGACGAGGAAGAGGCAGAGACGTAGTAGAAGTTTGTGACATCAGGGTGTACATTTTGAAAATCCGTGCTTCTCACTGGGAGAAATGTGTGGATATTGTTCAGCTGCGGGGAAGGAAGGGGATGGGGAACGAAGGAGGGGGGAAGAATACGTGGGAGGGGGTGAGGAACATAGAAGAGGAGGATCGAGGGACGGGGGAATGCAGGAGAGGAAGGGGGCGCGTGGGAAAGGACACGCAAGGGAGGGGTTAGAGACAAGGTAGGAGCATGGGGAGTAAGGTGGTCCAGGCCTGTATGGTAAATTTTTTTCTTTCAAATATAGATGTAGCCACCCATTTTATTTGTTACACCTATCATTCCTATTATGTGTAAAAAATTTCAGCCCCCTATCTTATATACAAGGGGGTGCTCATCGAATCAGAAGTTTCTGACAAAAGTTCTGGATTTTAAGTAAAACACGTAATTTAAGGTTTATTAATATTACAAGTATTTTAGTTAAATAAGTATAAAACGTATTTAAATTTGAACAAAATTTGGTAACAAAGCAATAATTAACATAATATTAGTCGCAATCTTTCAAAACTATGTTTGTTAACTCCATTTTGAATGTTTCAGTAGAAACGATTTTTCTGTTTTGTTCAACGATGTGAAGTAAAAATTGCTTTTCTTCCTCATTCTTAGTGAGTATCGTGTTGTAATCTTCAAATAGTTTAACACCTCTCTCGGCTGTATCATTAACAACACGCAAATTTTTGACTCAGCTTTCACCTTGAAGGTAATCAACATTGTTATTCCAAGTCTTAGCAGGTAATTACAAGAAAGAGTCCTTGATGTCAAGAACCAAGAGCGTTTTCAACGTTCTTTGTGTTGCAAAAGCTTGTAATGTAACCTCTGAGGCAAGCTTAGCAGAATCATCTCGTACTGAACGATTACCGTCATCAGAATTTATTTTTTGAACAATGGCCTGTTTCTCAGCATCAGACAGCTTCTTAGAAAACAAGGTAAATGAGACTAGTTCATCTGACAAATACCATAAGTGACGCTTTAAGACACCCCTAGCTGCTATACTGATTTCGGAATCAATGGCTTCGTACAATTTTAAGCTATTCCATAGTATTAAGTCATTTACTGGTGCATCTGCTGCCAAAGACGCTTCGATTCAAACTTTGGTGTAGATGATAACTAACAAATCGAACAATTTGTTTTTCTTCTCTCTTGATTAGTTTAAATCTTATTACGATCAAGCACACTGGTAACGTATTGTGTAAATATGTCACTTGTAGACAGCTCAACGCACTACAAACTCATCTTTGGACTTATCCTCTAATATGCTAGCATTACTAGAAGTGCTACTGAAGCTGCACTCAAGTTCTAACTCTTGTCTCGACACCACCGAAGATGAAGCATTAATTTCAGCAGCCATTTCTTTCAATTCTTCAGATCTTTGTTTCCGTTTTAGAGAACTTTCTTTGACCTTTTCTAGTTTCTTGTCGATTGAGATCATAATCATCTTACGTTCTCATCCTTGATCGATGAGAAACACTCTGTCTTCCGCAATTTTTATCAAATTCAAAGCGCTTGCATGGGCAATATCAAAAAGTTTGTCTAGTTCTTTTTTAAACAAATACTCTCCTTTTCTTTGTGCTTCAGAATTTCTTCCTCTATTTTAATTCAACAGCAGTTCTTAAGAAACCCAGTTTTTCAATGCAGTGATTTTGTTATCTGGTCGGAATACTAGATTTACTCCATACATTTATATGTTCTTGAATAAGTGTATGCGCGGAATCTTTCACATTTTTGGAATCATTTAATATGTAGTGATAACGGAGTAAAACTTGCCGAAGAGCAGGATGTTGGTTAAGCCTCATCAATGGCTCAATATCTCGAACCCCAAGTAGAAAAATTTCGTATTTTTTTTGAGTAGATGAACACATTTTAATACACTGATTCACTTCACAGTCTACTAAATAAGTATCAAATACTGTTCAAATTTGTCTATAAAACTCTTCAGTAGTTTATTTTAATATTTATTCAATAGTTTAACACACGAAACTGGCCTGTAGCAAAAAGTAAAAATTAAGCATTTTACACAAAAAATTCAAAAACAACACTCGATTGAGCACCCCTTTCTACTTGAGCTATCTCGTTGAAATTTTACTACGTTATTTCTATGAACACGTGTAAAAAATTCACGGGGTGGCCAAATGAAAAATAATAAAAAAAAAATTTTGGACCACCTTAATGGGGAGGGATTGCAAAGAATATGTGGGAGAGGATAGCAGGGATAAATTTGGAAAATCTATGCTTCTCACACGGATAGCTGCGAGAAGTGTGTTTACCAAATACTGTAGCGGCAGGGAGGGAAGGAGGGAGGAGAAAGAGGAACTCAGGAGGAGAACAAAAGGAAGTGGGGACGCATGGGAAAGGGGTGACGGAGGGGTGGGGGATGAGGGAGGGTTAGAGGGAGTGATTAAAAGGAGACACAGTAGCGTTAAGAGGTAATACCATCGGTGAGAAATCTCGACGGTAGGTATTTTCAAAAATTATCGTTATCGCACCGCGCTCACAAAAGAACTAGCTATAGATGTGTGGGTGAGACCACGTGAGTGTTCTCTCTCCCCCTCTGCGCCTCCTTCCTACCGTCTTCCGCGAATCTCATCGCATGCTTAGTCAGAATCGCGCTATAGATGTGTGAGTGAATGCAGGCCTTGTGTGTGTGGGCTACGCGCTTCACCCGTAATAAGCCGAATTATTATTTCTGCCGACCACGCATGTTCCAATCTGCAAACGTGTAGAGACAAGACTAAACATTCAATTTCTCTACCCGCTCACAGGAGCGTCCCATTGTAAGCGTCCTATGAATATGCTATTATAGCTACTTTATATCGTTGTTGCGCGCACAAAATATCCTGTGGGTATTTTAGAATATTAGGAGAAATAATAAATAAAAAAATAGGGACCCATATTTTTATTTATTTTTATTAATTGTAGAGTTATTTGTGATACCATGTTTGGGTGAAAACAAGTGGGCTTAATATATATTTTTTTAATAAAACCGACAATTTTTTCTTAAATTTTGCATTCAGGATTTTTGTGCGCACTTTTTATGCACATATGATATTTTGTGTAGCAAACGTAGGGCCTCGGGCATATTTTTTCATAAGGTCGAAATATTTCCGCTTTGCAATAAAATCCAAATAAATGGAATATTTCTGATAGTATCCGAAAACTAAAAACTGTTTTTGAAAGGCGATGAAATAAACTTTCGTTTTATAAAGGTGTACAATTACAATATTTTGTGGTTAACTTTTGAATTTGAATATAAAGTTTGATATTTTCTCTTTCTCTTTCGAACACCGTTTAAAACTTATTTCTCAACATAATACTCACAATAGTTATAATAGCGTATTTTCCAATGTGGACATTTTCAATTGCAAACTTACTGAATATAAAAGGTCCATAAAAAGAGTGCTTCTCTAATGGTTCTTGAATAATGTTATGTTTTTATTGTTTATATTTCTGTTATGATTTGATTTATATGTACAACCTCTCTCCATGGCTACCAATGTTTTGATAGATTTTTTGTTTTGTAATTTTTCATTTTATATTAAAAAAAATGTTTTGAGTATACATATATATATTTTTTGTTTTATATAATTTTAGATTCATATTCCTTTTTATAAAATTAATTTACTTATTCTTATTATGCTGTCTCAGTAGAAGTAAAGTCACAAGGAGGAAATCCGTAATTGGTTTTATTTTGGCTATTTAATACTATGTACAAACTGAAATAAATAATAAACTGAAAATGTATTTTTTTATCAAAAGGTAGAGAAAATATCTTGTGTGGATAAATATGTTTTATTTTATTTATTTTTGTTTCAAATTACGAAATATTGGTCTTAAAAAAATTAATTTCGTATGATTTTGGATGCAACTTAATTTTTTGGTAATTTTTTGAGAGTTAAATATAAATTATAAAAAAATATTTTTGCTTTACCTACTGAGTTAATATTGAAGAAATATATATATATATTTTTTTTAATATTTAATATAGATATATAATTGTTCAATGGAGTTATATAAATTACATATGGTGTACATACATAGGATACGGTTATATACTAAAATATTGTGCACTTGGGAGAAATTCGAAAAATCTAAATAAAATAGAGATGAATATAGATTAATAATAAATAGAAAGAATGAGAAAAACAGGTAATTATTTAGTTAATTATTCCTGATGAAATGTATCTTCGGTTTATATTTTTTTTTATTTCTGTAGTATATGTAGTATATTTTTTTTAAATAATTACCATTAATTACAAGTAATGGTCAGAGTTGCCTCTAATATGATTAAAAAGATGAGTTTGAAAAATGGGATATATTTGTCAGATTATTTAGGAAACCGTGGTGAATCAAATGGTGTAAACAAAAAAAAATTGGTCGAAAACCTCACATGGGATATTTTGTGAATGCAACGACGATATGTTCTCAAGAGTTTTGAGAATAAATATATAGATATATTTTTTTTTACGTTATTAATTTATCAAAAAAATAACATTCTTGCATCTATTTTATTATATACTTGATGTGGAAAATAACATAGTTACTATATTAAGCCAAATAATGTACATGCGGATATACAATTGGATATATGCATAATGATAATTATACTAAAAAGGTTTTATTTCTGGGAGTGCAAAAGTCATATAGCTTCATATGTGCTAGAGCTACAAAACTACACTACTTGGATGTTTCTGACCACAAATGTTTAAAAAACTGGCGTAAAAGTACTAATGACGTGTAAGCCCATAGAAGGGTTCTCGAGAAACACAGAAATGCATTGATTGAAATTGCACAAACGAATTGGTTATGGCGACCCAGCTTGAAATGCTGCAAATGGGTCCAATCTTTGTGGCGTCATTTTTAATTAAATGAGAACAAATAACTTGGTAAAAACAGCTTTATGTAATCAATATTATCAACATATTTCGAAAACAGAGTGTTCTTCGTCATGATAAGATTAATATTAAAAGACAAACAAGTATAGGCATATGAGAATTATAGACAAAATAATAAAGGGAGAGGTGATTAATTACTTAAAAATATCACAAAATGCAATTATACAAAATGAAATATAAAAATTATTTTTAAGTTAAATACCCTTATAGTATAGCAAAGTCATCGGAGAAGCTGTGTGGAGGTTATTTTTAATGAAAGGAAGGAGAGGAATTTCTGGGTAAGTAAAAATATGAAATGATGGTGGAGAGAGTCCGGCTGTAGAGATCAAAAGATCTCCCTCTTCCAGTTTCTCCCAATCCGGCCCGCCACGCAGTAAGTGGACAAAATCATCCGCCACCAAAACCCATGCAGACCTCACCCGTGAACCGGGAACCCATGCTCAGTCACCAAACATAGCGGACCACTTGGGGTGACCAAGTGGCGGGGGTGTTGGTTATCCAATAAATGGTTCCCGGGGCGATGGTACCTATAACGCCTCCCAAATTGAAAATTTATTATAGTACTTGACATAAACAATTTTAATTTTGCACAATTTTAGTATGAAAGCTCGGTCAGTATTGGTATACCGCGATGAGTCACTAAACAGAAAAAAACGAATAAAAATATCTATTACTCGGGCAAGGACAACACTAGTCTACCGATAAAATTCGTTACATCACTACTTCGCTTTATATGTATTTGTCAAAACCCCCGTTCCCCGGCCCCCCCAGGAGAACTGAGCGAAAGGGACACCTGCACGTCGGGCCGAAAATACCTAAATAAAATCTTCGAAATCGATGTTTTGTATTCCCCATTTTTCTTCTCCAAAACTGGACCGATTTTAATTTTTTTTTTCACTAACTGTATTAAAAGAAAATATTCTATGTCGGTACGTTTTGCTTTTTTTCAAAATACATTGTTTAGTTTGTATACTGAACGTTTTTTGACGGCGTTTAAATTAGGCAATTTTATTCATTTTTGGAAAGTCCTAACTTCTATAAGAAGTAAATTATCAAAAAAAAACAAAACGTACCGACACGCTAGTGGTCGATATCTATATTATGTAAAAAAAAATTTTGCTCTAGGGTCAAAATCCAGAGAGATAAACGGGGAATACGTTTGTATGGAAAAACGCCGCTAGTATTTCCTCTTAAGGGATAGCTGGGGTAAATTTGGAAAACTCATGCTTCTCACACGGACAGCTGTATGTGCTGCTCACGCGTCAGAAAGCCTTCTGATTTTTTTGTGTAGCACTAGATGGAAAACAAAAAGGTTTTCTCATATTAAATAATTATTATAATAATTATTATTGAAAAACAGGTTTTCTCATATTAAATAATTATTATAATAAAGTTTTAATCCAGGATGTATTCTCATTTTTAATATTATTATTATTTGCTTTGCTAGTATTCACCACCACCAGCAACATGACACTTTATATGTATAATAATAATAATAATGTATTTCACTTTCTTTTATCAAGCCATTCTGTTTTTAACATGATAAGTGTAATTGTATTTATCTCATACTTACAGCAAACCTATATAAATGTTGGAAAAAATTAATGAAAAATAAACCTGGTTTTCTCAAGAGTCTTACCACAATTTTCGACAAGATATTACTTGCTCAAAATAATGTTTTATTCCAGGATGTAATTAATGTACTCTCATGTTTAATATTATTATTTGAATTGAATGTGTTCTGCTTATGTTTAATGAGTCTCACCACTACCAGAAAGATGATAATTTATATGCATAATAATAAAAATAATGTTTAATAGAATATTAATAGAATATTCCTGGTCGTCTTGTCTACTTCGACTATATAGTTTGCGGTATCATTATATTTATTTTTTATTATCGCCTTTACATTGAATATATTTTTTTTATCCATTTCCTGTGTTAGGATTTTGATGTCTTCATTTTGTTCTATGACGTCATCAGTAAAATCTTCTTTGGTATAATCATTATAAATTCCTTTGAAAATCATCGTCGGTTTTTTTTTTGTTAGCTCTTTGCTTTCAATATCCTGGATGTCTTTTGAGAATACTGTTTGTAATTTTGTTGCGTCATCTTTTTTTGCACATTCGATTATGATCCTGTTGCGGGAGATTTTTTTAATACCTTCGATGTGTATTAATAGTTCGCTACTTTTGATGTGTTTTTGAATTTTTTTCTGTATTTCCGTGGATGTTTCATTATTTTTTGGAGTGATTAAGATGCAGTACTTGTTTTTAATGGCTTTTTGTTTTTCAATATCATTATTTTTAGTGTTTTGCCATGGTTGGGGATGATGCGGTTTACTTTTCAGGGCAGTTAATTCACCCTCGAGCGATGCCATTTTAACAGCCATTTCAGTTATTGTTTCCAGTATTTCATTAGTTTTGGGAAAAATTTTGGCAAGTTGCTCTTTTTTAAATTTGTTATTTGGGTCAGTTACCATTTTCGTGAGCAAATTTACCGCGTTCTTCGCCTGGTCGGTGTAGGTCAGCGAATCCATTGTTACCCCTGTTTACTTAATATTTAATCAGGCGGTCACGTTACGCGCAATATGGCGATTCACTTCACGCTTTGACAAATTTGAGTGTAGGTATTACAACTTGTAACTAATTGCACTTGCACAATTAATATAATAACTGTCACTTATTACACAGTGTTTCTTTAAACGTTGTTTGTGTATATAAAAATCACTACAATGCGTTCTTAAGTTGTTTATAAACTATTAATTTTGTGGATCAAAAATTTTACATGTTTACCGTACTTACGTATCGAGCATTCTTTGAAATTTGTATTTTATTTTTTATTTTGTATTTTTTATTTGTATTTTGTATTTCACTTTCTACTATCAGTTTGTAACACAATTAGTGGAATTTTATGTAATCTCATACTTACAGCAAACCTGTATAAATATTGGAAAAAAATAATGAAAAATAAATCTGGTTTTCTCAAGAGCCTTACCACAATTTCCAACAAGACGTTACTTACTGAAAATAATAATAGTAATAATAATGTTTTATTCCAGGATGTAATTAATGTACTCTCATTATTATGATATGAATCGCATGTGTTCTGTTTATGTTTAATGAGTCTCGCCACCACCAGCAACATGATACTTTATATGCATAATAATAGTAATAATATATTTTCTTTCTTCTATCAAGCCCACCTGTTTTTAACAAATTTGTCAAATTCTAACCAAAATAAACCAAAAAATATCTCCAAACCGATCATTTCCCAAATAATACATTGTACAATTGGAAAAATTGTTTGTTAAAGATTGCAAAACCAAAAACTATTATGACTCATTATAAAATTGTAAAATCATTCGTTCACACCAAATTCAGTATTGTCACGATTTTAGAACACCCAATATTACTGACTAACTGTATTCAAATCGAAATAAAACTCAATAAATATATTTACCACATTATTGCCATTTACAGAACACATGAATCAAATATTTCTAATTTTATAAATCAACTGAAAAATATTTTACTGCCGCTTAAAAATAAAACCTGTTTTATTGCTGGTGATTTTAACATTAACATTAACGAAAACACCGAAACTATTTTCAAAAATGAATACTTAAATTGTATGACTGAATTAGATTTTAAATCATGCATAAACAAAAATACTCGAGAAATGCGTGGGCAAAAATCGTCTTGTTTAGATCATATTTGGGTTAACATAAAATTACAAAACCTTTATAAAATTAGAACAATAGTTTGGCAAACGAATATTACTGACCACCATTCTTGCTTATAATTATATGATAACGATATGAAGTCAGAAATAAATGTTCCAATTAAGACTAAAAAAACCACAAATATTGCCATGTTGGAGGAAAAATTGAAAGCAGAAAGTTGGTATACAATATTACAATCTAACGATGTCGAAGAATGTTCAAGTATGTTTGAAAAAAAACTTATGGATCATATTGAAACCTCCACAACAGAGGTCTCATTATACACGAATTCAAAATTCGGACGTATAAAACCTTGGATCACTCGTGGCCTTATAAAATCTATTACAGAAAAAGAAAAGCTGTATAAAAATACAATTAAAAATCCACACAACGAAAATGCTAAGATAGTTCTCAAAAAATATAATAATAAATTAACAACTTTGATTAAAAAAAGTAAAGATGTCTACTTCAGAAAAGTAATCTCTACTTCAGAAAATAATCTGAATGCTATTTGAGTTCTCAAAAAATATAATAATAAATTAACAACTTTGATTAAAAAAAGTAAAGATGTCTACTTCAGAAAAGTAATCTCTACTTCAGAAAATAATCTGAATGCTATTTGGAAAGCGGTAAATTATGCAATTGAAAATAAGAAAAAAAAAAATTCTATAAAATACATTAAACATGAAAATAATATAATAGATGTATCCAAAGATCCAAAACTAATAGCAAACATTTTCAATTCTTATTTCTCTAAAGTAGGAAATAATCTCGCTGAAAAAATCTCTAAACCTTTACACACACCAAAACCTATAACTAACAATACACAAAAACGAAATACACTATCTACTTTTAAAAAAACTGCTGAAACTGAAATACAACTTATAATAGAAAACATGAAAGACGGATCCTCTCCAGGTTTTGACCATATTTCTGTGAAAATTCTTAAAACAATTAAAATGTATCTACTGAAACCTCTTAACCACCTTATTAATCTCAGTCTGACTAAAGGCATATTCCCAACAAATTATAAAAAATCTGTAATATCCCCTATCTTTAAAACTGGCGACCCACAAAATGTCTCAAATTATCGACTGATTCCACGAATATAGCAAAAATATTTGAAAAGATTGTAATAAACTGGTTGTAGATTTTCTGGAGAACAATAAAATATTACATGGCAATCAATTCGGATTCTTAAAAACAAAAAGCACACAAGACGCAATAGCAAATGTAACATCATTTATATACTCGGCACTTGATGAAGGTAATAAATGCGCAGGAATATTCATAGACCTAAGAAAAGCATTCGATAGTATCTCACATGTAAAGCTTATCAAAAAACTGAAATCAAATAACATCAACGACATAGCCGTCCAAAGGATAGAAAGTTACTTGAACAATCGTGCACAATTTGTTAAAATAAATGACCAAACTAGCGACCAGGAATCATCAAATTTTGGTATCCCACAGGGCACCGTGCTAGGACCGATATTGTTCATTTTGTATGTAAACGATATATTTATCCAACCATTACATGGACGAATTATCTCTTACGCCGATGATACCGTTCTTATAATAAAAGAAAAAACGTTGGAAAAAATTTATTTAAAAGCTACAGAAGACATAAATAATCTAAAAATATGGTTTGACTACAACCTTCTTTCGTTAAATAGTGATAAAACATAAAACATATGTCATCCCTTTCGAAATTAACACCAACAATATATCAAATCTTCAAATAATCTTACATAATCATTCTCTCGCACAACACGATACTAATCACTGTCGACAAAATTGTTCACTTCTGAAAACAGCGGATAAAATTACATATCTCGGAATAATCATAGATAAAAACCTAAAATGGAAAGATCACATCGGACATACAATAAAAAAATTAGAAAATGAATATACATATGTATTCTTACGAATTAGAAACTTCTTATCAACGAAAAATCTATACTCAATATACTCCGCACTAGTACAGTCTATTCTTCAGTATGCCATTATCAGTTGGGGAGCAGCTTACAAAACTAGTTTGACCCCCATAGAAATTGTTCAAAGACTCATTATAAAAATTATACTAAAAAACCTCCAGACTTCCCCACTGAACGCATATTCGAAGAATTCAAAGTTCCAACATTTAAAAACTTATTTGCGAAAAATTCAATCATACAAATTATAAAAGAAAAAGATAAATTCTCATTCATAACTGAAAATCGTACAAGACTTACACATGTATTTGTATGCCCCAAACTAAACACGTCTTTTGCCCAACACCATTATACACATCAAGGAAAATACTTCTTTAATAACCTTCCAGTAGAAATCAGAAGCATTAATGACAAAGTACAATTGTTGAACTCCATCAAAAAACATTTTAGAGAAATCACCAACGGAAAATTGCTGCTTCCCTCATCACCACATGAATGTCACACTAAAAATTATACCTATTTTACTTATTACTGAATACATGTGGATGATTTTATCTTTTATTTAAAGGATCTTGATTGCGATATGATTAAACTGTGTTTTAACGTTACATTAACAGTATATTAACTGTGAATCTGTGCATGTATTATGTGAAACACCTGACTGTATAAATTGTACATATTTAAAATGTATCCACAAGCTCCTCCATCCACAAGCAAATGCTTTTAATGGAGGAAAAGTAACATTGTAACATGTTCCATTTTTTTAAAGATAAATAAAATAAAAAAAATAAAAATATATATATTGTGTATCCAAAAGCAGAATTAAAGAACAATCACATTCTTTCTTTTAATGGCGTTTCAACGCTTTCCGGCTATTCGCTAGTAATCAATAAAATATCTTTATTAAAAAAATGTATGAAATTTACCGCAAAATTTCTTAATTGCGTACTTGTTCTATGTTTGGTTTCGTGGCCATTATATGCCAAATGTGAGCGTCGTGCTATGCTCCACCAAATATACCATATGCCATAATGGCTTTCATAGAATGAAAACTCCTTCTGTTATAATACATTATTTCTTCACATATTGTTGGATTAACCATGGAGATGTGGGTACCTTCGATGCATCCTATTACCCCAGGCAATTGAAATTTCTCATAAAATCTAAAATAAACAACAGTACATAATATATTACACAACTAATAAGATATGTTTTATTTGTTTCAGAATAAATGACTAATCGGCAAACACCATTTTTTTCTTCTTAGATTTCATATAAAATATATTTTTTACCAAAACATGCCCTTGTTTAATTTCATTTCGTTGTCTTCTTGTTTGTGAAAATTGATAGATAAGGGGCGTTCAAGTATTACGTAACGCAATTTTTGAAGATTTTTGACCGCCTTCCCCTCCCTAAACGTACGAAACACCCAAGTGACTGTTTTTACCTAAGAGTCACAATGGTCACAATTAAGTTGCACAAAGTACTGGAAAGTCGCTTAAATACCTGTTTTCTTGTTTGAATCGCGTTTATGGAAATAAATAAAACAAGAGACTTCTAACTCGCAATACATGCATATATTGGGTAAGTAGGTACGTTTTTTAGGTTTTCACGGCCAAAATTATTTTCGATATTTGTTTTTGGGGTGTTATGCCGTCTTGCGCTACCTCCTTCCTTAGCCAACGTTTCGGACAGCGTTGCAGTGTCCATCATCAGGGCAGATCTGACAAATCCAGCAGATGTGTGTATTGCATTACAGAAATGCGTATAGTATTTATTTTATTTATTCGTGTTGTTTGTTATTTATAAAAATTTGGAAATTATTACTCATTATTTTTATCGGCTTTGTATTCCTTCCGGATCTCCACAGTTTAACACCGTCTTACCTATAATATACCTACATGGTTTTATAACACATACTTTATTTTACATTAGCTCCACTGAGGACGCCCTGAGGAAAGTAATTTTTCTATGGTTTCCCTGTGGAGCAATACTTTACTCCACTATGATTCACAAGCTGACTCAGAGTGGAGTAAAACCTTTTTAATGTTCAGAATGCAGTTATACAAGTTCTCGAAAGGAAGATTTAAAAATCCACGGTATGATTCACAGAAAAGAAAAACCTTTTTCATATCCTGACTGCAACTATTCGTGTTCTCAAAAGGGATACCTAAGAAGTCACTTGCTGTCTCACAGGGGAGAAAAACCTTTTTCATGTTCCGACTGCAACTATTTGTATACTTCAAAAAGAAATCGAATAATAACATGTTTACCCACAGTGGAGAAAAACCTTTTCTTGTCCTGACTGCAACTATTATTATTTTCGAAAAAAATAACTAAAATGGCGCTTGCTGGCTCGCTGTGATGAAAAACCATTTTCATGTCCCAACTGTGACTATTCATGCGCTACAAAATGATATCTAAAAATTCACATGTTTACCCACAGGGGTCAAAAACCTTTTTCATGTCCCGACTGCAATTATTCATGTTGTACAAAGGAACTTCTTAGATATCATTTACTGACTCACAGTTACATAAAACCTTTTACATGTTTCTACTGCGACTATTCATGTTCTACAAAGAGGCACCAAAAAAATCTCATGTTTACCCACAGCGGACAAAAACCATTTTCTTGTCCCGAATGCAGTTATTCAAGTTCTCGGAAGGGGAGATTTAAAAATCCACAGCGCGATTCACAGTGGGGAAAAACCTTTTTCATGTTCTAAGTGTATTTATGCATGTACTACGAAGAGAAATCTAAAAAAATCGCATGTTTTCCCTTAGAGGATAAAAACATTTTTCGTCTCCTGGCTTCAAATATACATGCTCTAGAAAATAACAACTAAAACGTCACATTTTTACCCACAGAGAAAAATCTTTTTTTTGTCCCGATAGCCACTATTCATGTTCTTAAAAGGGAGTTCCAAGAACGCACTCGCTCATTCACAGTGGAGAGAAACCTTTTTCGTGTCCTGACTGTAACTATTCATGTTCTTCGAAGGGAAGTCTTAAACATTACTTGTTTTTTCACAATGGGAAAAAACCTTTTTCGTGCCCCGACTGCAACTATTCATGGGCTTCAAAAGGATATCTAAAAAGTCATTTAATTGAGAAAAAGCTCTATCAGACAATGTTTATAATAAGTTTACGTTTTTAAGGAAATTGTTCAATTTAAACACTGAAGAAGTTCAAAATAGGGCATTGGGCCTTGCTATAGTGTTGCTGACTTGCTTGATGTTTCCATTGGTAGCTAAAAATATATAATACCTACTTATGACCAGTTCTTTATGAAAAGTCTAGGTTTAGTTTATGTATTTTATACCTATCTATATGTAATATTATTATATTTTAGCAGTAAAACTTACCAGTATGTAATAACCAAAAAATGTTGTTGCTTAGTTGCTTTCTTCTTTGTGGCAGTCACCTCGAGCTCTCGTTTATATGTTCCATACAATTTTCTTTTTTTTTTCTTTTTTCTTTTGCTGTTTTCCAAAAAGCTAATTTTTCGCTATTCTTTTTGACGAGACTACAGATATTTCTCATACCGAACAGATGAGTCTATCATTCAGATATTTTAAGGATGGTTTTATTAAGGAAGATTTTATATGCTTCTGCTGATGCTTATGAAATGCTGAAAATGCTTCAATGTGAAGAAAGAGATTTCTAAAGAGACCTTAGACGACACAAAATGATTACGGTTAACAGGCACCGCATTAGCGAAAATCGTGGAAAATGTTTGCTTCAAATTTGGTATAGATCTAACGTGTAGGGATCTTTTGTGTAGGGATAGGAACTGACAGCTGTTCAGTAATGGCATCTGACGCAAAAGGTGCTGTTGAGGAACTCTTTATAAAAGCCATTCATGCAGTACGTTGTCTTTGTAGCAATTAGCAATCATATCTAAATAACTCCTTGGCCAAGTCGTGGGTGGTTTGGTATATTTATGGCCAAGTCATCAAACGTCGCTTCGTGTAGAAACAACTGGGACAATGAAAAAAAAGGTATCATTTGCTAACGATTTTGCAAAACACCATTGAGTATTCCCAGAGAAACTTGATGGTACGGCAATTCAAAGTAAATGCGAGAAACGATGGGTTGAAAGACACAACAGCCATTTACAAACTCAGGGTGATAATATAGTTAAAATTGTACTGGAGAGAATATGGACATGGCAAGATAATAAACTTCAAGTGACGCTCACTGTCTCTGGCAAACACTACATAGCTCTGATTTTATAATATCATCGATATGCCTACGCGACATTCTAGAAAACAAAACATTTAAAAACGACTTAAATGGAAGTTTTTTTTTCTTTAAGGAGGGTTATAAAACTTTTTTTTTTAATTTTAGGAACTACAATTTCGTTGAGCCGATTCCTGAAAACTGCATCGGTTGACATCAAAAGAGCAACCGATGCGGTGAATGATGTCATGAAAGTATTTCCTATGATAGAACCGCCAAAACGCAGAGTCTGTACCTATTCATGCAATTATTTTCAGAGGCGGCAGAGTAAGCAAAACAGTTGGATGTTATATTAAAATCCCCACGTTCAGTTCCAAGGCAAACGAACAGGTCCAATTATTAGGCGAAATCGGTGGAAGAGTACTTTCGGAAATCAATTTACAAACCTCTATTTATTTATTTAACGAATTTGATTCCATTATTAATGATTTGAAAGAGAGATTCTCTCCGGTGGACCTATTTTATTTGGAAGTTTTTCTACCTAAACCAAATGTTAGAGATAATGGATATCGAGACATTGAAAGTGAAAAAAGTGGTCCAGATGTACCGTCTATTCATTAATGATAGTGAATCAACTGTTATAAATGAACACCGACTCTGAATGACCAAATGAAAAAGAAAATATGAAAACAATTCGGCCATACCAGACATGGTAGCTCATCTCATTGAAGCATGCGACCGAGATTTGTACCCTAACATAATTTTTTTCTTACAAAAATACAGATCACTCGATGATTATTTCCATTCCTAAGGTCAAAGTCCTGACGCGCAGAAAAAAGGAAATAATCAAATTCAATAGTTGTTCATGAGTCATGATTGTTCATGAATGAGTTCGTACTCCGATTAGCACTTGGCCGATTTTCGGGTGGCTGTGCCCACAATCTTTTTTTAGGGCTGGATCCGCGCCTGAAGGTAATGCCTCTAAGCAAGAACAGGCTGGCTTGTGAGCATGCTCATTGCGATTCAATCTCAATTCGTGCCTGCATATTCTTTGCAAAAATAACCCCGCTAGGAAGACGAAAAAATCTTGTTTTTCGTGATTTTATATGGGAATCACGAATGTATCTGGAAAACAAGGTCACTAATATGAACACGAATGTATCTGGAAAACAAGGTCACTAATACCCACAATACATTTCCGAATTCCCCAAAAGTTCCTTTACCTTCAAAATGAAACGACATGGAAATTAGCATTTATTTTTTATTACGTAGTAATCGTCGGATTTGTTGACATTTTGGACCCAAATCAAAGGTTTTTTTTTCTTTCAGAAGATTCGCAATAAGATTATTTTGTTTAGTTCTGGGCGAATATAACAGACTCCATTTGACATTTAGTTGACATGAGCATGCTCATTAAAGAGCATGTGTGTTCAATTGTTGACTTTGAGCATGCTGATTCAATCATGATAAATAATCAAACCAAGCCTGCTCATTTACGAGCAAATGTGTACAGTTGATGAGCATGCTCATAAGCTGGCTTAATAAGAGCATGTGTGTCAGTAACATGATATGGTAAAATTTAATGTAATGTAAGATGAGCGATTTTTATGTTTGTATTAAAAATTTTAACATTTTAAAAATTATTGTTTTATTTCTAATAACAACATTATATACCTTATGACTCATAAAAACTACGCACCTGGTAACACTGAAGCCCATAAACAATAAATATCATAGACAATATTTTCATGTTATTTGTTTTCAGGGTTGCCAACATAGGGGTTTTCCCCCCAGATTTAGGGGGAAAATAAGTGGGATGGGATTTTTTTAGGGGTTTAATATGTTTAGGGGTATTTTTGGGGGTTTTGTGATTCCATATATTTTTTAAAACTTTTATTAGACCGTATATTTGATCAGGTATATCTAGATAGGGCGTGAAGGTCTCAAAAATGACACCGGAACCAAAAATATTGGTTTACGAAAACATTTATCAAAAAGAAAGTCCTTTATCTCGCAGTCAAAAGATCGCAAGAAGCATTGGTTTGTACCTTTAGTTGGTCTGCGTGGAGCCAATTTGTTTTCCAGTAAGTTCGCGGTAACGGAATTACTAACTTTGCGAAGATCATTTTTAAAACACAAATTTCAGGCAGTTAGAAATATTTTAGGTATGGGCTATCGCGGACTATATTATTAACAATTTAATAAGTTATATAAATATCTAAAAAATATGTACATAACATATGAATTCGAGGCAGCGTTTCGAGAAAAGTAACATTTGATAAAAAATGTTTAATTTCTTCCTAGTAAAACAATTACGTCATGCAAGAGATGCAACGGAATTCGATGGGTAGTTGTATTATGAAATTTCTCGTAGGTGGTGTGTCACTTTGTGATTGGAATTGGGTATGGAAGGGCTAATCTATAGTTAATATATCGATGCACCGTATACACGGAACACTCACACACTTCACAATTTTATTTGTTGACTACTAAAATAAGCTGCGGAATAGACTCTCCATTGAAATGCTTCAAAATATGATGATGTTCGGTTCACATTAAATCGGAATGGTGGATCTCGCACTATATTTAATCCATCTTCTGAAATGTTAAGCTTATTCAATGTTAATAAACATGTATGATTTAAAAAAAATCTGATTCTTCTCAAGAAAATGATGCAATATTTGATGTTTTAAATAATTTATAAATAAAGATTATTAAAAAACATTACAGCATACCATTTATTAATTATTATTCATTATTTTTACATTTTTTTTTTTAGTTTAGTTTAGGGATAAATATTTTTGAGAGTTGGCAACACTGTTTGTTTGTATTCATTTGACAATTGACAGCTGCAAGTTGTGTATCTATGGCTGCAAGCTGCAAGTCAGCGGTTTACATTTACATTACCAGAAGATGTTATTTGGCTTAGTTTAGTCCTAGTTATTTGCTCAAATTTCTCAGTGTATGAAATTCCTCATTACTTATATTAGAATAATTTAAAAACCTAAATCCCCACTGTCGCCACTTCTGGTGGGTATAATTAAAATGGAATTCGAAGTTGATACCATTTTCAATGAAAGAAAGATAAACGATGTTTGCAGAACATGTTTGGCTAAAGATGCACAAATGTCATCCGTTTTCCAGCGATACGAAGATGATGCTATGAATGTTAACGAGATCATTATGGATTTCTGTTCAATTGAGGTAATTTGACCCGAGAAGGGAACCTAATGTACAGTATATTAAATGTCCAGGTTAAATTTTCCCCACAGGAAAAACTAAGGGAGGAATGCAGATCCCGCCAAATGTGGAGGATTTTAATAAAAATGCACTTTCTAGATGAGAAAAGTGTGGAAAAGTTGAATGAAAAAGAAATTAAGGCGCGCTCGGTAAAATTGAGGGAGATACAGCCGTTTAAAGAATGTATGAAATGACAGTTCATGAACCGATACTGTCAGCCATTTTGTAAACTAAATTATTACCTTAAAGTTGGTAGCACTCGTAATCATCCTCATCTGTTGCACCATCTTCAAGCGACGTAGATACGATTGTAGCCGACTTCATGTGATAGATGAGGCGCGTAATTATGAAATTTGTCTAGCGGACTTTTTTTCAACGATTTTTTAAACTGTTTATCACCTTCCAAATTAAAGTAACCTAACCTAAAACTACGCTAAACATGGTTTGTGCCCCTTTATAACGCCTACTCGCGTCAACGCAAGAAAAACATCCCAGTTTTCAAATAGTTTAGCGGCTACGCTAGGTTTGTGTAACATGGTTTATGTAACATGGTCTGTGCCCCTTTATAACGCCTACTCGCGTCAACGCAAGAAAAACATCCCAGTTTTCAAGTAGTTTAGCGGCTACGCCAGGTTTGTGTAACATGGTTTGTGACCATTATTAATTCTGTATTTCATAATTACGCACCGTATTATATGTATATCACACGAAGTTGGCTACAATCGTATCAACCTTCGTTTATAGCAAGTCTGAGATACCAACATTATGGTAACAAAATGGCTGACAGTATTGGTTCATGAAGTGTTATTTCATACATTCTTTAAACGGCTGTATCTCCCTCAATTTTGCCGAGCGCGCCTTAATTTCTTTTTTATTCAACTTTTCCACACTTTTCCCATCTAGAAAGTGCATTTTTATTAAAATCCTCCACATTTGGCGGGATCTGCATTTCATCCAAAACTAAACCCTTTCACACACTTCCTCAAATGACCATCTAGTCAATTCACGCTATGCAATTGCACTATATAAGTATAATAAATACAAAACAATATAAGAACAACATGTCAACCTACCGGAGACCAAATGGGAAAATAATTCACCGACTCCAGATATTTTCATATCAGAGGGTTCGGCTTTGTGGAACTCCTAATTGGACCTATAAATCCTACTGTTCCCTCAATATAAATATTTAAAAAATAATTTCTTATTTTTATTTCTGTATTATTAATATTGTATTATTTCTAATTGGAAAAAATTCTGTAATATACATAACGCATTCTTCTCAATTAGTAACTGGGTCAATCCGCACCAAATCATCCAGGCCATGTCACCCACCATCTCAGATTTTGATGAAACTTAAAATTTTTAATCCTTCCATAGATAAGAAAATATACCAAATTTTACCTTCCTACCTCAACTCGTTTTTTTTTATGGGCAGTTGAAGTTTGGGGTGAAATGCAGATCCGGGCACCGTCTGGAAATTTAATAAAAAGGCACTTTCTAGATGAGAAAAGTGTGGAGAAGATGAATAAAAAATAAATTAAGGCGCGCTCGGCAAAATTAAGGGAGATACAACCGTTCAAAGTATTTAAAAATTCACTTCGCGAACTGATATTGACAGTTCGTTCGCCATGTTTTCATTGCTTATGTTGGATCCCAGACCTAATACAGAATTAATAGTACGCCAAAATCACAAACCATATTACACAAACCTAGCGTAGCCGCTAAACCACTTGAAAACTGGGATGTTTTTTTGCCGTGACGCGAGCAGGCGCTACGAAGGGGGCACTTTCTTTTCTATCACAAACCATGTTTAGCGTATTAGGTTATAAAAAAATGGCGGGTGGACGCGGGCGAACTGTCAATATCAGTTTGTAAAGTGAAATTTTAAATACTTTGAACGGTTGTATCTCCCTCAATTTTGCCGAGCGCGCCTTAATTTTTGTTTTATTCTGCTTTTCCACACTTTTCTCATCTAGAAAGTGCCTTTTTATTAAATTTCCAGACGGTGCCCGGATCTGCATTCCTCCCGAAGTTTGGGCAAAATAAGCGTTTTTACATATTCCGAGCACTCCGGAAGAGCTTGTACCTTCAATGAAAAAAAATTGTATCTTTGTCATTTATAGTGCAAATGCAATGAAAATTTGCAATATTATCAAGAAAACTATGCTGATTGCAGAAAAAAATAAATAAACCCTTTACATTTATCTACTTGACTTTAAAAAATTACCAAAAGTATTTTTTTAAGTAATTTTTGGGACGGAAAAGGTACTTTACAAAAACGCAATATCTCTGGAAGGTACAGTGTTAATGAAGTAAAATTTTTTTTTATTCATATCTACAAATAGCATAGAATCACATACAAAAATAAAATTCATGGCATTTTACTTGCTTCAATAAATAAAATCCATTTTAAAATTTTTTCTAACTTTTTGTAATTTTTTTTTATTCTTATCTACAATGAACATAGTACAACCTAAAAAAATAAAACTTGTGGTATTTTGTGTGCTTCACAGTGTAGAAACATTTTTAAAATAAGAAATCTTAATCATACAGAATTAATTCTACAAGTGTGGATGCTGTGTGGGAGTGGTATTTACGGTGTTATGTACTTCAACATTGTGAATAAATGCAAAATTCCACAATTTGCATTCACTCGACGAAATGCCAAATTCAGGGCAGTAAAATAGAAATCTGCATTACTGACAATTTACTGCCTACAAATACACGGACATCTGTTGACCGATGTGAATCCATGCAGTGAGACATTCGGGAACACTACATATTTGCGCTGCACGAGTTGATTGTTGATTTCATACCGATCCATGAGGCAGCCACCTAAGATTGGATATCACAACCTATTTGGTAAATTTGTGTAAATTTTAATGTTCTATCAGTATGGATGTAAATTAATACATTTATTTTGTTTTAGATTAAACCAAATGATGGTTTATCAGAGATGATTTGCCGGGCTTGTATAGTTGAAGCTAAAAATGCCTCATTATTCAAAAAGAAGTGTGAAGAGGCCCAAAACACGCTGCAAAAGTACAAAATGTGTTTTCAGAAAGATATGGTACGGCATTTCTTTAACCTTTTAATTAGTGACCGACCGAAGGTTCGGTTTCGGCAGGTTTCGGCAAAAAAATCTAGTTTCGGCATCAGTTTCGGTTTTGGCAGAAAATCTGCCGAAACCGAAACTGAAGCTTTTTAGACATGTTAAAAATCGATTGCTTACTGTTATTTGGCTTATTTTTACATTTATTCAGACAGTTAAAACATGTTAAATTAAATAAATAAAAAACAATAATTGAAGTATGTGAAAAAATATTTTTTTTTATATTAAGTACTTCTATAAAACAAACAAAATTTCGGGAGGAATGCAGATCCGGGCACAGCTTTTTTTTGGCAAAAAACCATGTTTTCAGCGCGTTTTAAGTTGAGAACATTAATCTAGAAGGTGAAAAAAAGTGCGGAAAGCAATAAAAAAAAAAATTTAATAAGTAATTAATTTTCAATTACGTTAAGTAAAATTTCACTTCACAAACCGATTCTGTCAGTACGCCCGCCATTTTATTAAACGACTTCAAAAAGGAGGAGGTTCTCAATTCGACTGTATGTATTTTTTTTTTTTTTTTTAAATAAACCAGTCATACTAACCTAAGAAAAGAAAGTCAGTGTTGCCAACTCCCAAAAATATTTATCCCTAAACTAAACTCAAAAACCCCTAGAAACCGGCAAATTACTTGAAAATACCCCTAAAAATTTTTTTTTGTAAAAATAATGAATAATAATGAATAAATAATAAGCTGTAATGTTTTTTAATAATCTTTATTTATAAATTATTTAAAACATCAAATACGCTAGGTTTGTGTAACATGGTTTGTGATAGAAAAAAAAGTGCCCCCTTCGTAACGCCTACTTGCGTCACGGCAAAAAAACATCCCAGTTTTCAAGTAGTTTAGCGGCTACGCTAGGTTTGTGTAACATGGTTTGTGATAGAAAAGAAAGTGCCCCCTTCGTAGCGCCTACTCGCATCACGGCAAAAAAACATCCCAGTTTCCAAGTAGTTTAGCGGCTACGCTAGGTTTGTGTAACATGGTTTGTGATTCTGGTGTACAATCAATAAAATTTCACTTCGCAAACCGACGTTATGACAATCCAGCGGCCATTTTGTCACTGATATATTGGTATCCCTCATACAAGGATAAACAAGATACGATTGTAGCCGACTTCGTGGGATACATGGATAAGGCGCGTAACTGAAAAACAGAATTGTAATGTTAATAAACCTTTATTCATATAAGCACTTTAATTTGGAAGGTGAATAAATCTATAAACTAAATATTACCTTAAACTAAAGCGCCGTTTTCACGCAATTTGTCTCCATTCTAGTACCTACGCGCCTTATTATTTATCCCCTACAATCGTATCTAGGCTCTTGCTTTTATCAAGTCAGGGATACCAACTTACCAACAAATTAGTGTCAAATGGCGGACAGTATCGGTTCATGAAGTGACATATTATTGATACTTTAAACAGCTGTATCTCCCTCAATTTTGCCGAGCGCACCTTAATTTCTTTTTTATTCAACTTCTCCACACTTTTCTCATCTAGAAAGTGCCTTTTTATTAAATTCCAAACTGTGCCCGGATATGCATTTCACCCAAAATTTCTAAAAAATAACAAAACATCTTACCTTCTTTTTGGAAAAAAAATTTGTCAATAATAAACACTTACATTATAAACTACTTCTTGGAACTTTTCGTTCGGCTGACTTCAGGTGAGTTTGTGGATCGTATGTCACCCACCATCATCAGCAAAATACTGAATTAATGAGGTCCTTCCTTTATAATGTAAGTGTTGATTATTCACAAATGTTTGTTCCAAGAAGTAGTTAACATGTTTGTTAATTTAGATTTTTTTTATAGCAGTAATATAAAATTTTTTTTTTTTACACATATAAAAAGAATTTTGTGATTGTAAACGCAATAAAAATTAAAATATTCAATTAATGAGGTCCTTCCTTTATAATGTAAGTATTGATTATTGACAAATTTTTGTTCCAAGAAGTAGTTAACATGTTTTGTTATTTTTTGTAAATTTTGTTTGTTTTATAGAAGTAATATAAAAAATATATAAATTTTTCGCATACTTCCATTATTTTTTTTTTTTTTTAATTTATTTAATTTAACACGTGTTAACTGTCTGAATAAGTGTAAAAAATAAGCCAAATAAAGTAAACAATCGATTTTTAACATGTCTAAAAAAGTTTCGGTTTCGGCCGAAACTGAGACAGACACTGAAGATTCGGTTTCGGAGGAAAGTCCTGTTTCAGTTGGACACTACTTTTAATTACTAATTGTTTGGTTGTAAAACTGTTTGCACTCTTTAAAATTATAGAGGTCGAATAATAATACTTGGTAGAAATTTATCTAAATCCATTCCGATGTTAAGTAATTGTAACAATAAGTACCTATGTAAAGCGTGATTCTGTTCAATTTATGTTGCAAATGAAGTGGTTGAAGAGCACTATATTATTTATATTTATGGAATCATCACAGTCCATTATGCACAGGATTCGCTTCATATTCCTAATATTTAAATGCCATTAAATTCTCCAACCTAAACAAACCAGGGTTTTTGGTTTATTTTTTCTCTCTCGTCTCACAGGTGCCCTTAGAATATCAATGCATATTGACTTGAAATCAAGTACCATTTTAAACACAAATCAATCTAACTGTTAAGCTTAAAATGTTTTTTTTTTCAATCTACAGCTCTCCTTGATGTTGAAAGAAGAATCCAATCACTCCTCGTTTTCTGAGTTCAGTTTCAGAAGCAATAAAGATGATACAATATATAAAGAGAAAAGTACAGTTTGCAAACCTCAAAAAATTAATTTAATAGAAGCAGAATTAAAAGACTCTTCATCATTGTTAAATGATTTTGATTTAGACAAAGTAAAAGTGGAAGATTCTGACGGCATTGTTTCATGTCTAATCAAAACAGATGACGAATATTTGCTTAATAGCGAGGACTTGAAAAAGTTAAAAAGATCTTTGAAACATAAGAAAAAGAATCTTCTCACGAAAGGAAAAAGCAAGAAACTGAAATTAAAACCTGAAAGAATTATAGTAAGGCGGAATAAAACTAGTACGATACGCTATTGCGATTTTTGTGAGTTCAAGACTAAACTTCCATCTCAGATGACTAAACATATGCACACTCATACCGGAGAAAAACCTCTGTCTTGTGATCTTTGCGATTTCCGTTGCGTTCAGAAGTCATCACTACATAATCACAAATTTGTTCATGGAAACATTAAGCCTTACTCTTGCACACTCTGTGATTACAGATCTACCAACTCTTCAAACTTAAAAAGACATGTCCGAAGACACACTGGAGATAAACCGTACTCTTGTGATTTGTGTTCATACCGTTGCGTACAGTCCACTTACTTAGAAGAACACAAAAGAACTCACACGGGAGAAAAACCATTCCTTTGTGACCAATGCCATTACCGTTGTACGACCAACTCTAGTCTCAAAACACACAAAAGGAATAAACATCAAACGCAAAAGAGATACGCTTGTGACGAGTGCGAATTTAAAGCCAAAAGCCGAAGCACTTTGATATCCCACATTAGAACGCACACAGGAGATAAGAGATACGTTTGCGACCAGTGTCCGTACAGGGCTATACAGTTGGCGACCCTGAATAACCACAAGATGATGGTTCATACTGGGGAGCGACCTTTTGCCTGTGACCAGTGTTCGTATCGGACAATAAGTTTGGGATATTTAAAAAACCACATGAAGAGCCATCAGACTATGAAGAGTTTCTCCTGTGAGGAGTGTGGCTACATGTGCCACACGAGCTACAAGTTAAAGACTCACAAGAGAACCCACACGGGGGAGAAGCCATACCTGTGCGCCGCTTGTGACTTTAAAAGTGCTTCTTCTTCATCTCTGAAAAGACATCACAAAAGAAACCATACGCTTTTAACAAAATAATTTATGTGTTTAGCATGTTAATAATTATTTATAATATAATTATGTTTATCTGCATATTGCTTCTGTTTTATTGTTTTCTATTTTTTGTTAAGATTGATTTAATGTGAACAATTTTATTTGGTTTCCACTTTATTAGAAACTAGCATACCCGGCCACACATTACCATGGCTAACGAAACACAACGCCATTACTCAACCTTTATAAAATCCACACCACCCGCCTGCCAGCTGCCCGCTGCCTGAATTGGATATTTGAATTTCTCGGCTTTTCTCTACTATAATAAGCATGTATTATACATATAAACCTTCCTCTTGAATCACTCTATGTATTGGTGAAAACCGTATGAAAATCCGTTGCGTAGTTTAAAAGATCTATGCGGACATACATTTTGAGTGACTTCATTTTATACTATGTAATGATAATTATTTTTAGCCTATCACAGCGATCTTCAGACTCAGCGCCGGATCTGCCATACGTTCAAAAACGTGCAAAAAACCTGGCGCCAACTCCGTGAGAAAATAAATATTGTATTAAAATTTTGTTATAATATTCCCTGAATCGTTTCAAAATTACCCATGGTACGAAATAATTATTACGCTCTAGCAACACTTTCCAAAGAAACAGAATGCGCACGCATAAATAAACCAGTCATGCGCACGCACCAGGTTGGTTTACGGCTTACAATTTATAGTCAGTTACAGAATTTTTTTACAAATTTCATATATTTAGTTTAAACGTAAGATCTATTTTTCCATATATCTTTTACCGTCTTTTACGACGAATGGGTGCGATCCAAATTCAATAACCAATCACAGCGCGGTGTTTTTGTTCAAGAGAACAAACAAACCGACCGCCTTTCAAAATGCTATTTTTTTATTTTGTACGATTTAAGTCTCTAGGAGAAGGTAGTTAAAGACCATTTTCTTATGAAATTCCATTAACAAAAACATGCAGGGTTTGCAGGATTATTAGGTTGCAACGTGTTACGTGTTGACAGTTTGATCATTGCAGATCATTGATTTGACATAATATTTAAAGTTCGTTAAAATGTATAATTAATATCTATTAGATTTGTTGGATCTGTTATTTTGCGGTAAAAAAAATTAATCAAAATAAAAATGTAGGGGGGGGGGGGCGCCATCGGTACCTACTGCACAGGGCGCCAGATTTCGTAGATCCGGCCCTGTTCAGACTGGCCCAGTTTTACGGTATAAAAGGTGGAGAAATAGTTCTAAGTATATTACCGCTTCTAATAATAAAATGAATAATTGGATTATTTGTTTAGCACCGTTTATGAGAAAAATCACCTCAACCAAACAAACTAACACACCACTCTGGCAAAAACAGCATACGTTAGGTTATACATACTTACATCTTTTGGTACCTTAAAAATTTAGCAGTTCTACAAAGTTTCTTTTATAACTGGATTAAAAGTTTTGTTTATTCTGAATTCTGACATTTTAAACATTTATTTAATCTTATCTGGATTGCTTCCTTGTGGCCAAAATCACTCTGGACTCCCCTGTTACGCTCTGCTCTGTTCTGCTCTGTCGTAGTCAGTGGTTGTCTGTGGCAGATCTTTACCTTTTTGGTTTTAATAACAAAAGTAAAAACTGTAAAAATCTTATGTTTTTCTAATCCCTCTTGTTTTATTTTTTGTCAATCCAAATTGTTGGTTTCCAAGGCCTATCTGAGATTTTCCATTTACATCCATATTTAAGCCACGGGAGATTTTTGGAATTAGAAAAAACTCACTAAAACGTAGTAGGCTGAGTATATAAGTGACAATTTCAGTGGCATATTTGGACAGAAGCCTTCACATCTCTATCGGAGGATACTAGATCAACGGCAAATAAACCTCAGGGGCAAAAGGGTTGATGTTTCAGCTGGATGTTTTTTCTTTGTTTTATTAAAATTATAAATGTGTTTATAATGTCCAATAGAAAATTGTTTCAATAAATAAATAAAAGCTTGAATGTGGAATGCCAGTTGTCTGAACTCACAATATCTGATGTTTAATAAGATTTACAGAGCTTTCCACAGTAACTTGACATGGTTATACTTTGCGGCGGTTCTTCACAGGGAGGACGTGGGGACAATCCCCACCAGTTTACACGAAAAGAAATGACTAAAGAATTACTAAAAATCACTAAAAGAAATAACAGTTGATGCTTTATCTTCACCAAAATGAATGAATTCTTTAAATATAAAAGCAATTAACATTTGCAGAAATAATTTTTTTTAATTATTCCGGATTATTTTAAAGTGATCCGGCGACCACCCAGGCTGACCAGGGGATAGCCCGTACGAGCCTTTCCCACTGGGAGAGTATTTTAGTTGAGTAGTGAGTGTACTAGACGTTTGTACATAAACTAAATATAATAGGGAGCTGGCCACAATGACACGCCAATGGAGTTTCGTACGCCAGTGGATTTTGGAACGCCACTGGTCTTTTAAATGAATTTACTACTTTGACAAAAAATGCTTCTAGGTATAATGGCAAAACTGATTTTAGTACTGGATTAAAATAAATATTTTTCACTTTGGAGACTGTGGGAGACTGGAGTTTTTAGGTTACTGGGATACTGGGATAGGTAAACTGAATCTAAGACTGACTAAAACACTTTAAAAGAGGTTTGAACTTGGAGACTGTTGGTATCTTGAGTTGGTATCTTTCTTCTTGGCTGATAGTTTTGAACTGACTTCCTACCGGTTTGACTTCTATTTTTATAGGGCAAACTCAGGTCGGACTTTTGGGGGACAGAACCTCCTTAATTTTTCTAAGGTACTTGTTTTAGGTAATTTCCCTGGTCGCTACGATTGGAAGTCAGCTGTGTCAAAATTATGTGTGATAGTTTTTGCCATGATCTTACCAACTTAGGATACCAAAGTCTCACATCATTTTTATTGTGTTTACAAGAAAAGGTACAAGTATACATATGTGATATAAGGTACAATTTTAAACAGTAAATATTTTTCTTAAAGTGCAACAATCACTGATAGACGTCAGTTTTTGGGTTGTTTTTGTAGCATATACTCATTTTTAGGTGATGATGTTTATTTCTTGATCCAAATTATTCCCAATTTCTCGAAATTGAGCTCCAAATTTTTCGGAACATGAATTCGCTGTCGTAAATATTCACGATTCAGATTTTTCCTTTGTTCAGAATTGACCAATAGTGGCTCGGCTGGTCGCATGGTGGGGGTGACGTAAATAGACAGCCAATTCCTTGGCGTTGATCATTGCTGTCTTATATTCTACAAACATAATTTTTAAATTATAACTTCATGATGAAAGAGAAAGGGGCCTTATTTGGCCCGGAGCTCTGTATGCCAGTACTTCACAAGTCACAAGTCACAAGTCATTGCTGTCTAGACTCCCTTGTGGAAGTATTAGGTAGTTATTTAGATGTGTTTTCCAGTCCAATGAGGCTGCCGCACGTATTCATTATCAATTTCATTAATGTTTTCAATTGATTAGTTAGTTAAAGGACATAATTGCGTTGTAGACAAATCATTTGGAAGGGGCATCACATGCACATTGTTCCGCTAGCCAATAGCAGCACTCAAATTGTCGTGCTCGCGGCACGGTACTCTGTGACAGCGTAAATTCCAATCTTGAATTTCCAGGGTTGTCATATGCTTTCGCGCACTCGTTCAATGCACACGTATTCCTATGACACGTTCGATATACTCCCCTCAGTGCAGTCTCGACTGTGCTCAGCTACTTCGTCGGGCGTGTCCTTTTCCGATGTCTGAGTTTTGAATCGGGTGTCTTCGCAGAGGGTACAGTTTCATCAGTTGCTGGCGTGGCAGGCAGAATGACGGCGATTTTGACTGCCGGCCTTACGTATATCCCAGTACTGGTTTGGATCCGGGCAGTTCTGACTTGTCCATCAGCTGCAGGTATTGCTTCGATGATACGGCCACGTGGCCAACTGTTTCGAGGCAGTGCTGGGTCCATGATGATCACTAGGTCATCCTTCTTAATTGGTGTAGTTGGATGGTGCCATTTTTGCCGGACAGCCATGGTAGGTAGGTATTCCCGCAGCCATCGCCTCCAGAAGGTGTCTGCAAGTTGTTGTCCGATGCGCCACTGGCGGCGTAGGCATGTTTCCTCTTCTTTTTTGTCGTAGAAGGATAATTGGGGGCGCTTCCCGGCTGACCCTAGCAAAAAGTGGTTGGGTGTTAAAGGTTCTTCATCACGTGGGTCAACTGAAATGTGGGTGAGTGGACGATTATTTACCACAAACTCAGCTTCTGCAAGTGCGGTGCGTAGCGTTTCTTCTTTTGGTGCTCTTTCCTTTAGTGTAGCGCTTAGGGCTTTCTTTACTGATCGTACTAATCTTTCCCAAGCTCCCCCCATGTGCGGACTTAGTGGTGGTATGAAGTGCCACTCGATGCCCTGGGTAGCTATTGCGTCAATCATTCTGGCGTCTTGACTTATTGACAGCAAGGCGTCCCTCATCTCGGTGTCAGCTCCGTGAAAGTTTGTCCCGTTATCCGAGTATATGGCTGCTGGTTGTCCTCTGCGGGCGGTCATTCTTTGTAGGGCCATGATGGCCGAGTCAGCAGTCAGTGAAGCGGCTAGTTCTAGGTGAATGGCGCGTGTCGAGAGGCAGGTGAAGATGGCTCCATATCGTTTTTCTCGATGCCTACCGACCGTGATAGCCATAGGGCCGAAATAATCAAGCCCGCAGTGTGTGAATGGGCGGACGTGATGCATCAGGCGGGGTGGTGGTAATGCGCCCATCAGAGGTGGAGTCGGTTTGCTGCGTCGTATGAAGCAAGTGGGGCAGGCGTGCGTTATCTTCCTGCTTGTTGTGCGTAGTCGTATTATGAAGAAATGATTGCGTATTTCTGCTACTGTTTTCTCAGTACTAGGATGATCCGCCTTTTTGTGGTAGTGACTGATCAGAAGTCGAGTGTAGGGTTCGTCGCCGTCCAGTATTATGGGAGTTCGGGCCACAATCTTTGTTCTTTCCAAGGCTTGTAGTCGGGTCCCCATTCGTAGTAGGTCATCTGGTCCAAAGAAGGGGTTCAGGGAGTTGAGGCGGCTGCCAGCAGGCAGTTTTTTACCTTGTCGGATGATGTGTA
Organism: Limnephilus marmoratus; assembly: GCA_917880885.1. NCBI lineage: Eukaryota > Metazoa > Arthropoda > Insecta > Trichoptera > Limnephilidae > Limnephilus > Limnephilus marmoratus. The sequence continues at coordinate 30,588,234 of OU862909.1, read as the reverse complement.
GATCAGTTGTAAAAGCGTTTTCCTGGGACCTTTTGATCCATCTGTGTTCTGCTGCTTTTATCTCCTCGGCTAGTAGTGGGCCTTCTACTGGTTTATTGGGCCCCATCTTGCATCGTCTGATAAATCGGAGGATCCAAGCTGTGGAGCGAATCAGCCGATGCCATGAGGAGAACCGCTCTACTGATGGGAGTGCTTCGCCCCTGGTGGACACAAGGCCAACGTAGTGAGGTTTGACTTCTAGTGTCAGGTCGTCAGGCCTGTGGGCGGGTGCCCGTTCTTTTGGCCACGCACCCTCCGGGGAAGTGAGAAAGGCTGGGCCAGTAAACCATCTTCCTTCTGGTGTTAAGTCTGGCACCTCTAAGTCTCGCGTTCCTATGTCAGCGGGATTGAGTTTTGTGGGTACCCATTTCCAGTCGGGTATGTTGGTTAGTTCGTCTATTTCGCCCAATCGGTTTGCCACAAAGGTTGAGTAGGAGCGTGGGTCGGTGCGTAACCAGCATAGTACAGTTGTGGAGTCTGTCCAGAAGCAGGTGCGGGATATCAGGGCTTTGCTTTCTTTTTGGATCGTCTGGGCTAGTCTCGCTGCTATGAGGGCGGCTTGAAGCTCGAGGCGTGGAATGGAGAGAGGCTTCAGTGGCGCTACCTTGCATTTACTTGCAAGGAATGTTACTCGTAAGGATCTATCTATTTTTTCGGTGAAGTAGGCCACGGCACAGCAAGCTTGCTCCGATGCATCGCAGAAAAGGTGTAGTGTTACGTTGTTTAGTTTGTTGTAGAGGCAACGTCTCGGGATTGAGATGCTGTTCGTGTGCAACAGGTTTAGCCAGTCTGTCCATCTCTGAGCATGTTCAGGGGCAATGGGTTCATCCCAGCCGACGCTTGAGCGCCACACTGCTTGCAGTAGTATCTTGGATCTGATGGTAAGGCAGGCAACGAAGCCGACTGGGTCGAAGATCTTCATTACTATGGATAATAGTTGCCGCTTGGTAGGTTGTGTGGCCGTGTCGTGGGAGATTGCCTCACGAAATGAGTACAGGAAGCGGTCTGTGGTGGGGTCCCAGATTAAACCAAGCACTCGCTCTGTTTCCGGACCTCCGCTGCTGATTTGTATCGTGGAGCTGGCACGGTCTTCTATAGGTACACTAGCTAGGGCCGTCGGGCTGTTGGACGCCCAATTTGTCAAGTGGAACCCTCCTTTCGCGAGCAGGGCACTTACACTTTGGGCGAGTGCAGCAGCTTCATTGGGTGTGTCTGCTGCATCTAGGTAATCGTCCATGTAGAACTTGGTGCGTACGGCTTTTGCGGCGGCCGGGTACTCGTGTTCGTATGTTTCAGCCACTTTATTTCGGACGAATTGGGCACTGCTTGGGGAACAGGTGGCTCCGAACATCATCGATGACATTTGATAGGTGTCTGGTTCGTGATGGGGTGATGTCCTCCACAGGAATAGCTGGGACGACTGATCTTCTCGCCTTATTTTTATTTGCAGGAACATTTCTTTGATGTCTGCAGCAATAGCGATGTTTCCTTCCCGGAAGCGTATTATATTCCCCAGGAGGGAGGACAGCAGATCAGGACCAGTAAGCAGCTGGTCGTTGAGGGAGGTTCCTCGGCATCGGCTTGCGGCATCGAACACCACTCTGATTTTTCCTGGCTTATTTGGGTTGATTACTGCAAAGTGGGGCAGGTACCATTTGCGAGGTGTGGTGGTGGAAGCTTCATGGCTTGATAACTTCTTGGCGTAGCCTTTGTTGATAAGTTGATTTATTTTGTCATTGTAGGCCACTGCTAGATTTTTGTCTTTTTCTAGCTTTTTCTCCAGGGACAGAAGTCGTTTCAGCGCACACTGCCGATTATCAGGTAGCGTGGCTTCTGGATTGCGCCATAGTAGACCGGTTTCCCATCTTCCTACAGGAAGAGGACGGGTAGTTGCATTCATAAGTGCAATTGCCTGTTGTTCGCTTGCATTGACTCTGGTGGCTGATGTTACTCCGAGGGAGTCGATGGCGAAGTTGGTTTTTACTAGCTCCCTCAACTGTATGTCTGCGGCCGTTTCTGGTTGTAGTGCCAAAGTGGTGGTCGTGTTATTATCTCTGGGGTTGACTCCCCCATGAGCGATCCATCCTAGTGCGGTGCGTGATGCTATTCGCGTAGTATCATTGCATTCACGAACTTCCCTTGACACGATCAGGTGAGCGTTATCTTGGCCTATTAGCAGCTTCGGGACAACCGACCTTCCTTGGATCTGTTGCTCCGGCAGGTTGAGGTTGCTTATTGTGCTGGCAGATATGTGGAATGTATTACTGTTGCCTGCACCTCGTATTCTTAGTCTCACTCGTTGGGAGAGATTGTCGGAGGTGCACATTCCTTTCGCGCCGTGGATTCGCAGTCCGTGAACTGGGCCGTTTGCTCCGACTTGTATTGCGGTGTCAGTGTCGACAAGTGTTACTGTGGATCCTTCATCCAGGAGAGCGAACACTGACACTTCTTCTTTGTTTGGAGCGCTTAATATGACTGGCGCAATTTTTAATAGTACTCTCTGTCCGGAGTCCTGGCGTCACAAGTTGACATTTTCCACGGCGCTTTTTCGTACGAACTCGGGATTATGTAGCAGGGGGTGGTGTGGGGATCTGCAATCCCCTACTTTGCACCATTGGTTTATTTTGCAGCTTCGTGAGTGGTGTTTTTCTAAGCACTTGCGGCATAATCTTCCCATGCGTACAGTTTCCCATCGGAGTTCAACATCTTTGGCTGCGAATTCTTTGCATTCGCGGGTTTTATGATTGCCGCCACATTGGGCGCAGCTTTCATCAGCTGTTTTTCTTTTTCGGCTCGGTCCAGGGTAAGTATGTTCCTCGTTTACTTTGCGTTTTATGGGGGCGATCTTTTTTTTTGGGCCATCCCTGATTTCTTCTTGATGTCCGGCATGTATTTGCTCATGGCTCGGTAGAAGTCGCATGCGTTCACTCTCTTCTTCCTCCTGGTACCCGGCATGTATTTGTTCACGGCGTGGTCGAGATCGTATGTGGTCCACCATCCCACTGTTTGGAATTGCGTTTGAAACCTCTTTCAGAAAGGCAGCGAGCTGGGTTATGGTAGCCGGAGAGTGTTGTTTGCGGATCTCGATTAGCCATGCCAGCCGCAGGGAACTCGGCATTTTGTCAGTGACGTCATTCAGTAATGCAGGATTGGTGAGATAACCTTCGGTTTTCAGGATCCGGAGAGATGCCACCAGGTTTTGTACCGTCCCGGAGAAATCTGCCAGGTCCTCGAGTGATACCTCGGTCGTGAGGTAAGGTAGTTTTTTAACCTTGTCTAGCATAAATTTTGCTATGGAGTTAGCGCTGCCGTATCGCTGCTCGAGGACGCTGATGATCTCTGGGACTTGCGCAGGATCCATTAGTAGGGGACCCACGGTATCTCGTGCCTTGCCTTTGAGGGCGCGCTGCAGCCGAATGAGATTTTCGCTCGGAGTCATTTGGCAGGTGGCGGTGGATTGAGCGTACTGTGCCTTCCAGGTGGGCCACTCGAGGGGATCTCCGGAGAAGGTAGGCAAATCTTTTGCTGTGGATTGCCTGGCGATGAGGGCAGCCATTCTTGAATCATCTTCTAATGTGCGGGGGCTATCTTGCGTTCTGGAAGAGCGGAGCGCCTCCGCCATCACCGAGGCGATCTGGGCCAGTGGGTCGTTGCCATGCTGCAGCCATTCTCGGGTGTGCCGTGCTGTCTGATTGGCTGTGTGCGGTGGTGTAAATAATGGGGAATCCTGGCCGGAGGAGGCTGGCTGATGCTGGTACCCTGCTGTGTTGTAAAGTGGGCGCTCGGGTCCGATATGGCTGTATTCGGCCGTAGGGATGTTCTTTGCAGGGCCCGTCAGTAGTGTGTACTCTTGGGTGGCGGCGGCGGCGTATCCGGTTGGATCGGTTACAGCAAATTCATTGGTAGGCTGACCGGCTGGTGTGTCCATTTGAGTAGTTGCATATCTCGTTGCAAACTCTTCGGCCGGCTTGTGAACTTGAGTGGCATATCTCGTTGCAAACTCATTAGTAGAAGGGCCGGTTGGTGCATGCACTTGAGTAGTTGCATATCTCGTTGCAAACTCTTCGGCTGGCTTATGTACTTGAGTGGCATATCTCGTTGCGAACTCATTAGTAGAAGAGCCGGTTGGTGCGTGCACTTGAGTTGTTGCATATCTCGTTGCAAACTCTCCGGTAGACGGGCCGTCTGACGTGTGTACTCGAGTGGCATATCTCGTTGCGAACTCGTTCGTAGACGGACCGGTTGGTGCCTGGGTTTGAATTACTACCTGACCGAGGTTGGCTCGCAGGGTCGGGCTGGTTGGTGCGGGCTCCTGGGTAGGTTGGCTGACTGCTTGGCGTGTTGCAGCGTTCAGGGCTCTGAGCAGATTGGCTGTCTGCTTGGCGTGACGTCTGTCCCGAATGCGCATCTCTCGGCGCAGCAATCGCAGGGAGTCTTCAGTTGATTCAGAAGTTGTTTTACTGCTTTTACTGTTGGATCCGTGGAGGCTCTCGGCGACACATTCTGGAGCAGGTTGGTCAAGAGTGATGAGGTCAGGGTTCCTGGCAGGGTTCGCACCGGATAGATCGTGGCGGGTTCCGCTGGATGGCGTCTCATCGGTGTCTACGGTGCGTGGGCCCGGGGTCCGACGGGGTGCCACTGGCATGTTTCGGCTTGTTCCCGGGGCGTTAGGTTTAGACAGCGATATTTCGGAAGGTGTCGGGGTCTTACGGCCACTGCGAAGAGACGGCATTTCCACTGGGTAAGACTGAAGGCGTGTTATGTGTAGATCCGGCTCGAAGGACCAAATGTACTAGACGTTTGTACATAAACTAAATATAATAGGGAGCTGGCCACAATGACACGCCAATGGAGTTTCGTACGCCAGTGGATTTTGGAACGCCACTGGTCTTTTAAATGAATTTACTACTTTGACAAAAAATGCTTCTAGGTATAATGGCAAAACTGATTTTAGTACTGGATTAAAATAAATATTTTTCACTTTGGAGACTGTGGGAGACTGGAGTTTTTAGGTTACTGGGATACTGGGATAGGTAAACTGAATCTAAGACTGACTAAAACACTTTAAAAGAGGTTTGAACTTGGAGACTGTTGGTATCTTGAGTTGGTATCTTTCTTCTTGGCTGATAGTTTTGAACTGACTTCCTACCGGTTTGACTTCTATTTTTATAGGGCAAACTCAGGTCGGACTTTTGGGGGACAGAACCTCCTTAATTTTTCTAAGGTACTTGTTTTAGGTAATTTCCCTGGTCGCTACGATTGGAAGTCAGCTGTGTCAAAATTATGTGTGATAGTTTTTGCCATGATCTTACCAACTTAGGATACCAAAGTCTCACATCATTTTTATTGTGTTTACAAGAAAAGGTACAAGTATACATATGTGATATAAGGTACAATTTTAAACAGTAAATATTTTTCTTAAAGTGCAACAATCACTGATAGACGTCAGTTTTTGGGTTGTTTTTGTAGCATATACTCATTTTTAGGTGATGATGTTTATTTCTTGATCCAAATTATTCCCAATTTCTCGAAATTGAGCTCCAAATTTTTCGGAACATGAATTCGCTGTCGTAAATATTCACGATTCAGATTTTTCCTTTGTTCAGAATTGACCAATAGTGGCTCGGCTGGTCGCATGGTGGGGGTGACGTAAATAGACAGCCAATTCCTTGGCGTTGATCATTGCTGTCTAGACTCCCTTGTGGAAGTATTAGGTAGTTATTTAGATGTGTTTTCCAGTCCAATGAGGCTGCCGCACGTATTCATTATCAATTTCATTAATGTTTTCAATTGATTAGTTAGTTAAAGGACATAATTGCGTTGTAGACAAATCATTTGGAAGGGGCATCACATGCACATTGTTCCGCTAGCCAATAGCAGCACTCAAATTGTCGTGCTCGCGGCACGGTACTCTGTGACAGCGTAAATTCCAATCTTGAATTTCCAGGGTTGTCATATGCTTTCGCGCACTCGTTCAATGCACACGTATTCCTATGACACGTTCGATATAGTGAGTATATTAGTAACTAAATGCATCCGAACACCACAATTTTAGTAGTTTAGTCAGCTATTTAGTAAAGTCAATCCATTTCGTTCTATTTTTTCAGGCGAATAGTGGCTCCCACCACGCTTCCCTGTGCACCGACATGCGCGAACCCGTCGTTTTAGTAGAGTTAATTAGTAGGCCCGCAGATATGTCGTGCCGTTGGAGCGAGGATGTTACTTTAAAATTCTCTATTTTTGCTGCTATTAATCTCTTTTCATGTCCATTGTTTATTTATTTTCACCTCACTAATTTATTCTTCCACCTCTTCTAAAATAAGCATTACAATCAGCTTAATTAGCATATTTACTTTGTTGCATAGCAGCCCGTCATCTTGCAACGGGCGGCTCACTAATGTACTCTACTTGAAAGTGATGCAAACGCTTTTCGGCCAGTCAAGTAGCGAGCTACTCGCTACTTTACTAAACTACTTGCCCAGTGCGAACGAGCCATTGGACCATTGTGAATTAACTTATTTTCATTTCCCTACGAGCCATCTTAGTGTTGCCAATTAAAATCTTTAAACAAACGCAGCGCTATCAATTTCTATCTGTATTAAATGGCCGTCTGTATGTATTAAATTTATGCGGAGTGTTTGTCGCGTTTCATCCCGACATGACGTGTTTTTTTGCTCTGCAGTATTATTTTTATATCACGGAACCCTTCGGTGCAATCTCTTTGAAAATGTGTCAAAATACGCGGTTTAGTTATAGCTTCATAATTTGATTACGAAATTTGGTTTTACATAGTTGCAACAGTGGTAAAAATGACAAAGTTTGCAAGTGAATTCGAGTGAACACAAAAGATTTGACACAAAGGCCTCACATCAATACTGAAGATAAGATCCACCTTACTTTTGTTTACAAATATTAGTTGATGGCGTAGATTGTTTATATAACATAATATTTCAGAGCATTGAACTCGGATACCAACATAAACAAACCACTTAGAGAGTCGTTCTTGAAATTTTTTCTTAATTGTTGTTTTTTTGCAGTCGGCCTGATTTTAAAATAATTATTTTAATTGTTTATGTTCATCAAAAGCTTGTTGACGCGTTTCGTCCCCGTATGAGGTCTCTTATTCCTGCAGAGATTATTTTGATAATTTCAAGTGGGTCTTTTGTCATCACATTTCAGAGGGTGTCCCTTGTATTGTACACGGAATTAACAGACAAGTTTTTTAATTTTTTTTATTTTCATTCTTAGGTTTTTATTTTATTTTATTTAGATATTGTTCTTGCACTGAAATAGATCCCGACTTACAGCATTAAGTGCAACCCGAGAGCTTGTCAATTCAAGCAATTCTGTCTTTTCAAAACCTATTTGAGGATCTGATTCGAATATCCAAGAAAAAAAGAAGAGGCTAGAAGAAATAAGTAGAGACAGGAAAAACCAAGAAGAGCCACGAATAGGCAGGGGAAAGTTTGAAGAACTAAGAAAAATCTGTAAGATGCAAGAAGAAGCGAGAAAGGCCACAATAAGAAAAAAGTCAAGATGAAGCAAGGAAATGTCAGCAGAGACTAGGAGTGCCAAGAAAAGTCAAGAGAAGCAAGAAGGAAAATGATGAAGCAAGATTAAGCCAGAAGAATTTCAAAAAAAATAATAAAAATAAAAAAGCAAGAAGATGAAAGCAGAGACTACGAGATCCCAGAAGAACCAAGAAGATGCAAGAAGCAAGTAGATGCCAGAAGAACCAAGAAGTTTGCAAGAAGATGCAAGCTGAGACTAGGAGACCCAAGAAGACGCTAGAAGAAGCCAGAAGAACCAAGAAACAGAAAAACTGGCTAGTGGAAGCAAGTTAATGCAAGAAGTGGAAAGAAAATAATTAATAAGTCAAGAAAGAACCAATAAGAGCCACGACAATAAAATAATAAGCAAGAAGAGACTGGTAGAGGCGCAAAATTAAAGAAGGGAGTAGTTGGAAGCAGAAGAAGTGGGGAGCATAAAGAAGTGGGAAACGAGAAACCAACGTTCAATCATCTCCTTTGTTCCTGCACTTACGCACTGGTCGATTAAACTCCGCAAGAAATGGCAAGAAAAGCCAAACATTGTGATCCAAGAAGGATGAATAAAATGCAAGAAGAGTCAAATCGAGTCAAAGAGAGACAAGATACGAGAAGACACAAGACGATACAAGACAGGCCAAGAAAAGATTAGAAGAGATTGGAAGAGACAAGATTAGACAAGAAGAGTCGGTCAGAAGATTCAAGACGAGCCAAGAAGGGACTAGAAGAAGCAAGAAGAGTCAAGAAGATACAATAAGGTCCCAGAAGATCCAAGAAGAGACAATAAGAGCCAAGAAGAGTCAATAAGAGACGAGAAGAAGCAAGAAGAGCCAAGAAAAGTTGAGAAGAGACAAAAAGATTCAAGAAGAGACGAGAAGATAGAAGCCAAGCCAAGAAGGGGCGTGAAGATCCAAGAAGAAGTAAGAAGAGCCAAGAAGAGACGATAAAACAAGAATGAACAACGAGGGTTGGTAAGCAGTTGGAAGACTCAAGAAGAGACAAAACGAGCCAAGGAAGGGCGAGAAGTTAAAAGATGCAAGAAAAGGCAAGAAGATGCAAGAAGAGGCAAGAGGATCCAAGAAAAGAAGAAAAGAGCCAAGAAGAGACAAGAAAAGCTATGAAGAGCCAAGAATAGCCGTGAAGAGATAAGAAGATCCAAGAAGGGCAAGAAGAGATGTGAAAAGCAGAGAAGAGACGAGAAGATCTGAAGAAACATGAAGAGCCAAGAAGAGACATTAAGAGACGAGAAATAGCAAGAAGATCCAAGGAGGGCAAAGAAGAGATGAGAAGAATCAATAAGAGGCAAGAAGAGACTAGAAGAAGTAGAAAGGGCCAAGGAGAGACAGAAAAATCCCAGAAGGGACAAGAAGAAGCAAAGAGCAGAGAAAAGAAAAGCCACGAAGGGTCAAGAAGAGCCAAGAAGAGCCGAAAGACACAAGAAGATCCAAGAAGAGACAAGAAGGGACAATAATTGGGATCAATAAGAGACAAGAAGAGTCAAGAAGAGCCGAGAATAGGCAAGAAGAAAGAACCCATAAAGAAAGGATTTAAAAAATATCGTAATGCTCAATCCATTCCTTTATTCCTGCCCAGCCTAAATTCCAATATTGGCTTATTAGGTTGCCATGTATACCGGTCGATTGAACTCCAACCTCCTTCCCATCCTCAGAGCACGTGTTCCTAGTCCTAACAAATCAGTGCCCCCTGGTGTACCGGTCTCACCGGGACAGGAGTACTCCTGGCTGGGGTGGTACAATCGTATCGTATCGTATCGTCTGTATGTATTAAATTTATGCATTTTTAACAAGTTCCTATTCAAGTAGGCCTACCTGTAGTAGAACTTTCAATCCCGGGATCTCAAGAACGGAGATTCTGGGAACCCTAGACCTTTAGACCGTTATTTCGATGATGTGCTTATCTTTTTATTTTTTTTCCACAACCTTGTTTCAAGGGTGGGAATATCTTTTTTTAAATTAATTAAAAAAAATAATCTTATAAAATCACTACACCGGGATAGTTGAGGCAGACGAGCTTTCAGTTCCCTTTATTTAGCTTTTGCATTTTACCTGGCAGTTTTAGATGTTCTCTTCAAGAAATCTAAACCTAAATCCTTTCCAGATGATGAACGATGTCAAAATCAGTCGAAGAATAGATGTCTTTCTCTATGTCGGAATTAGACATTGAAATTGTAGAAGAAGTCGATTAAAATCTGTTTCTACAAGAAGAGCTCCATCCCGATCAAGGACTTCCAAAATCTCTTTAAAAATAACAATAGCCTCAGATATATCAAATATTATTATTAGATTATATAAATCTAGAAAAATTGTAAGTACAAAGATTTTAAATCAATGCCTGCTCCCTTAGATTCGAAATGGTTTTTTGGGACGTGGAAAAATAAGATCATCACTAAATGATGAAACCTTAGACCTTAGACACTTCGATCTTAATGAGATGGCATTTTAAGTCTCAAAATTTTGAATGTTTTTTTTTTTAATTGTATTAAGTATAAGTTTTTACCGAATTTTTTCTTTTGTGCAGCTACTTCTATATTTAGTTAATAATCTATGTTACCTAATCCACGAGTATATATTATATCTGAAGAATAAAAATATGACATTTGTTGTAACTCCTATTTTTTAATAATAATAGAAACATTTAAATTCCCGGTGCCAGCCTGTCCTGTAAATGAAAAATGCGAGCACTGTAATCCCGATTCTGATAAAAATTCCCAGGATTGAAAACTCTAACTCAGAGTAGACCAACTGCAGCTCTATGTGACCATAGAACAGTCGGTTGTGCTCTAATAATGATTTGAAATCACATTAATTCCTTCCAATGAGCCATTTCTGTTCATTTTTAATTGGCTTCCAAAAATTTTGATTTTGAAGAATAGTAGGTACTTTCCATGTTCCGGTTGCGTATTTACAAAACCTATACCGATTCAGTCGCGGTAGTGACAATTTACATTTTACATATACCTCTATATTGGTTATTTTTTATCACATTGCAAAAAAAAAAATTGTTCTCAAATCTAGATACAATAATCTTTCTGATGTGTATATTAGAAATTAATAATTTTATTTCTAAATATTTAAATTTTAATATTATTCCCATTTATTGTAAATACACCTCTATATTGATAATTTTTTATCACTTTGCAAAAACAAAAATTGTTCTAAAATCCAGATAAAATAATCTTTCCGATGTGTATATTAGAAATTAATAATTTTATTTCTAAATATTTAAATTTTGATATTGAAAATTTAAAGCGACTGAAACGGTACAGGTTTTGTAAATACGCATACCGGTTTCGACACATCCGTGTCGTTCACTAGCAAACATAAAAATTTTATACAAGTACAGAAATGATTAAATTTTATTAGGTGGGGATAGTGGAGGGGTTATTTTGGGGGAGGAGGAGAACGGTGGGAGGAGTCAACATTACATGGGAACATTGTTAATAAGGGTGATTTACAGTGTACTATTATTTTGTACATGGAAAGTAAAACTCTTCAAAAGAGTATCTAGAAATTGTCACATGGTTAATGCCGAAGAAATAAAAAATGGCTCAGATAAAAGTTTTAAAGAGTTTTTACTGTAGCATGAAAAAAATCATTTTTTTTTAAATTTATTTTAGGCGAAATTACAACTTAAACAAATCCATGTATTTAGCTCTTTATGTCACTCTATATTAATTATTAACCCTTTTTTATTTTTGTAAAATCCACACTATGTTTTTTGTTGTATAACAACTGGGTTGGACTTTTGATATTTTTGAAAACTGACAATCAAATTTACGATTTTGGCTTACACACCTTGTTTTAAACAAGTTTTTAACTAATTCTTAATAATTTTGATTTATTTCTACAATCTCGAACCTTACAATGTTTAAATCCACGTCTAAAATAATAATTTGATTTATTTTTTCAATTTTTTGATTGTTCACATCGGACGTAAAATTTCTTACTGTTATGTTTTTATGTATTACATTATTTTTTAAATAAATAAACAAATAGAATGGCATTAGCTTTTTGGAAAAATGACTGCTCAAATGCCAGTAGAAATCACTTTTCTGGTGTATAAAAGATGTTCAGTTTCAGTTTTTAAGATTTAAAAAAAATGTTGCGCTTGTGATGATGAAAATTAAGAAATCTTTCCTGAACCTTAAAATTAAAATCATCGTGCAAGTGGCCCATTAGAGCTATCCCAGTATTATGTGGTTTGCCTTCACAGCAAAGCTTGTTTTTTAAACCTTAAAGAAACATTATGGTGGTTAATTTTTAGATAATTATACAGTATTACGCTTCCTCCTTCTTTAGCCAACGTTTCGGAAAGCATTACAGTGTCCATTATCATTCCATTGGCCGTGAAAATGTCAAATCAAAACAATCTGCAGGTATATATCCTAGCGAGACAAGCGTCGAAAAATCCCATGTATACATACTTTGTATAGATTAAAAAAAATCAAATCAATCGAATCAATAGAACCAATCGAACCAATTGAACCAATCGAAACAATCGAAACAATCGAAACAATCGAACCAATCGAACAAATCGATTAAATCAATCAAGTTTAATAGTATAATTACTCAATTTACAATTTTTTGCGGAGAGATTCCAAGTAAGTATTGTAGTAGGTACTGGCTCGGCATAAAGCCCATTCAAAGTTTCCGAGTCTGCCATTGTCATTCGCCCGCAGATTGGACAAACAATTTAATTAAACTGCTATTCTCATACATCTTCTAACTTGTATGATGTCGTGCTCCGTAACATTTTGACATTCCTATTATGTGAAAATTAAAACGATGTTTTTCCGTGAAAAAATCACGATTCGAGGAAAGGGAATCTTCTGTCATATACAAAAACATTATAACAATAAAATTAATTTTCTTTAATTTTACTTGACTTCTTAACATAAATAATAGTAAATAATTAGTTTGATACCCCTACTTATCGGCAATGACGATGTCCAGACTACAAGGTAGTGATACAAGAAATTTGAAACTTTCGTACTAACTTCGCCTCTACCTGCCTCTAGCTCATGAAACAAGTAGATAGATAGATCTGAAAATTTTGCATTATTTTTCGGTGAAAATCGCTTTATTTATGCGAAATTCGTGTAATTTTTTCGCGAAATTAGCATTATTTTTTGAGGAACTTTTGGAAAATGCATCGTTGAAGTGAACACTTCTTTAGCACCGTTGTTATTTGAAACTCACTTAAAGAGATAAACACATACATCTACAGGATTTAGCCAGCGAGAGAATAAGATTGACTAATCGGTCTCCTCTTTGTACGGTGCTTCGTAATCTCCCCACTTTTGTCTACTTTAGTTTTCTGAAGGTTTCACTTCTACCGCATATGAACTGCGCACTCTGATTTCTTAAATTTTTCTACAACAGAGGTTGTACTTTATTCAATTAAAAAAAATAGATTTAATTCAAAATATATTTTTTTAAAATTTAGTATTAATTTTATAATTTTATTTTATTTTAATAAATGGCAGAACGTCGGCTTCGTTCCATTTATTAGCTTATCATAAACGTATTTTTGTTATTTATTTTTGGGGTGTTATGCCGTGATGCACTACCTCCTCCTTAAGCCAACGTTTCGGACAGCGTTACAGTGTCCATCATCAGGGCAGATGTGGCAGAGATATCTATCATAAACGTAGTTTGAAAAAAAAAGTTACTAATTTTAAGAGAAAATCAGAACTTTATATGGCCAATAACACCCTAATTAGTGGAAACCAAATTTATAGATAATAATAAATTAACAAAATATAATGAAATAAAAAAATAAATATTTGGAATGTGTAGTACCTATTACTTTCTCATTTATTAATATAACTTCAGCGGACAGCGGACAGCGGACAGTCTGGTTTCCACCCAGACATAGTAAATTCAGTTCCTCGACTGGCCAAGTTCTTCATAAGTCACAAGCAACATTTTCCGTTTACTGTGTAAGAGATTTTCAAATGTTCTCAGCTTTCGTAACCCGGGAATGTTTCTTTCTTTAAAAATATATATTTTAAATTAGCAGAAAATGGCACGAAATATATGAAAATTGAGAATTTGGCGTTATTGTTGTGAAAATGGCAAAAGTCGCGCTTTTCGCGTAAAAATGACGAATTTAGTGTAAAAATTTGCATTATTGCAAACGCGACATTTTCAGGTTGCTATATATTCTTCGACCAATATTGATCGATGTATGTATTGATATGAGTATATAACCTTCTGGAGACCAGTTAACAAATAATCGTTGTTCGGTCAACAACGACAGTTGTTTAAGTTTGCACATTGAAAGGTGGGATACGAGGATATTGAGATACGAGGAACGGCCGGCTGTCCATGACCGACCAGTTTGTGTCTCTAGGAAAATCCGTGGGCCTGGTAGTGGATGAGAGAGACGTGAACGAGCTCGTCGAGGAGCACTCTCAGAAACTGACGATCGAGGAGTTACAAGAGATAAGTTGCAGCAGCAGTAGCAGCAAGAAATTGGTTTCGAGAAGGAGCCAGAGGTGGGGGAGTTTATCTCTAAAAGTGAGATGAAGGAGATCTTGGGAATGTGGGAGAGTTTCACAGTTCGTGGAAAAGAAACACCCCGAAAAAGTTGCAACTGGTCGTGCATCGGAGCTACTTAATGACACTTGCCTAACTCATTTCCGCAATGTTCTGAAAGGGAAGGAGAAACAAACCTCCTTGGACAGTTTTTTTTCCGGCGAAAACGGCAAAGACCAGTGAAGAGAAAAGCAGTGACTTGATTTAAGCATACAGTAGCATTTAAGTTGTTGCATTTAAATAACAAAAATACAAATTGTGCACTTTATGAAACCGGATTATTTCTTTACATTCTCTTTTATTATGTTTTTATAAAACATTTGGTATTCATAAATAAATTTTTCTAATTCAAAAACACGTAACAAGAACAACTGGGCGGCATTTTGGAAGCTGGAGCGGATTAATAGAATTTAAGTATAAATTAAATTAAGCATACAGTAGCATTTAAGTTGTTGCGTTTAAATAACGAAAATACAAATTGTGCACTTTATAAAACCGGTATATTTCTTTACATTCTCTTTATTTTATACAATATTTGTCATTTATAAATAAATTTTTCTTATTCAAAAACACGTAAAAAGAACAACCGGGGTTGCATTTTGGGGGCTGGAGCGGATTAATAGCATTTAGATGAATTTCTACGATAAAAATCGCTTTGAGATACGAGCATATTGACATACGAGCAAGGTTACGGAAAGAATTAAACTCGTATCTTGAGGTACCACCATATCGAAAAACTTTTTAGATTGAACTTTTATACACATGAATTTTTCAAAGTCAAATGATGTTCTCTGTAGGGTCATTTTCGTTTCTTCGAAACTCTCTTCAACTCTTCAGAATCACCCGAATCCTCATCATTCAAGTATTCAAGTAGGTACATTTCACAATCAGAATCACTTGTGTAACTATAACTTAAACACTTGACACCCTTCACCGAAATCTTTCGTACCCTTTGTCGTGGAGATTTTATGTAACATTCAATTTTACTGTCACTCATTTCAATAGGTAATTTTACTGTCACTCATTTCAATAGGTCCTTAAACCAAACTTTGGAGCAATCTAACCGTACGTTTGGATCTTACTTAGTACAATGATTTAAAATTTTGCAAACAGTTTTTAATTATTTTTTTAAATGTGAATACCGCCCAAGAGTCTCAACTGTTCCCAATCACCTGGAGTTAGTGAAACTATGGCATCCCCAATTGGGGTATGTTGTGAGGATGAAGGTATTGGGTAGTGGTAGTGGTAGATGGGAAAGTGGGGGGGGGGGGGGGGGGGGGGGTGGGCGGCCGTGAAAAAAATTTTGAAGGTAGAATATTGCAACAAAATATTCGGTTATTTTATTTTCGTTCCTAGCTCTAGCTATTGCTCGGTTGGGGATTTCCCTGAAATATTCCTTGCTTGTACCCTGTTTCTTTCTCATTTCATTCGTACATTGTGATTGACGTGAACTCATGAAGTTAATTGTTACCTATTGACCATTGATTGACACGAATTAGTGAACAAGTTGTAATAAAAATGATAATTTTTGTTATTACAACTTAATAACAAAATAATAAAAAAGTTATAATAACAAAGGTAAATTTTGGGGATCGTTGGAAACGGTTAATACGCACTTTTTTTTGAAAATATCTTTTGATTCACCTTAATTACATTAAAAGACAACTATTTGCATTGGGGGAAGTGGAAAATATTTCATTCTAAATTTCGATTACGTAAAATTAAAATTAGCTTTCATTCTGTGAAACGAGACCGTCCATTTTCAAACATTATTTTCAAAGGTCATTTTTTTGTAATGTTGGTATTCTTGTTACTGTACGAAAAGATGCTAGAGCAAATCGTAGCAGACTTCACGGGAATTCGGCTCGTAAAACCAACGGCTAGAGACAAAATCGCGCGGGAGTTTTTTAATGTTATAAAACTGATATTCCGCCTAATTAGTAGGTACTTACCTAATACACATGTATTGCGTGCGTTGATTAAAATTTATTAGCTTAAATTTTTTTTTACTTTAAAATTTTATTTTTATAAATCAACTATTTCTGCGATGTTGAGCGGCTACGTACGCTAATTTTATGTGATATGGTTTGTGATACAAAAGAAAGTGCCCCTTTATAACGCCTACTCGCGTCACGGCAAAAAAACATCCGAGTTTTCAAGTAGTTTAGCGGCTAAGTTAGGTTTGTGTAACATGGCTTGTGATAGAAAAGAAAGTGCCCCCTTCGTAGCGCCTACCGCGTCACGGCAAAAAAACATCCCAGTTTTCAAGTAGTTTAGCGGCTACGCTAGGTTTGTGTAACATGGTTTGTGATAGAAAAGAAAGTGCCCCCTTCGTAGCGCCTACTCGCGTCACGGCAAAAAAACATCCCAGTTTTCAAGTAGTTTAGCGGCTACGCTAGGTTTGTGTAACATGGTTTGTGATAGAAAAGAAAGTGCCCCCTTCGTAGCGCCTACTCGCGTCACGGCAAAAAAACATCCCAGTTTTCAAGTAGTTTAGCGGCTACGCTAGGTTTGTGTAACATGGTTTGTGATAGAAAAGAAAGTGTCCCCTTCGTAGCGCCTACTCGCGTCACGGCAAAAAAAATCCCAGTTTTCAAGTTGTTTAGCGGCTTAGCGTCTTTTAATGTAATTAAGGTGAATCAAAAGATATTTTTTAAAAAAAGTGCGTATTAACCGTTTCCAACGATCCCCAAAAATTAATATAACAAAAAATGGAAACACTTGTTTCCAAGAGTTAAAGGCTTATTTAAAAAAACGTGGTTAGTGGATTTGATAGTTATTTTTTTGCAATGAACGATAACTAATAAACGCCAATCACAATACCCTAATTATTTTCTTTAACATTAGGTAGGACATTATCCAAAAATAGTTTGAGGATTAATAATTCTTGGGGTGACACCATATTATCCGCACCGGGTGTCTCCCATGCTAAGTACGCCACTGCTGAGAGTATCTTCCACTCTGGAACGTGCCGCAAATCTACCTTATATTATTTCAAATGAATTATTTGTGTAATAATAACATTTACTTGCGCACGCCGAGATTGGAACCAGCGACCATCGGATTGCTAGTCGAGAGACTTACCCTCGACCACGGAGGCCGTGAAACATGAATGGAATAATTTATATCTAATATTAGCAATTTGGGAGGCGGGAATGGGTACCGACGCCCCGGGAACCTTTATTGGATAACCAACACCTCTGCAATAGGTCAACCCAAGTGGTTCACTACGTTTGGTGATTTAGCAGGGGTGCCCGGGTTCATGGGGTGAGATTTGTCTAGGTCTTGGAGGCGGATGACCAGGATACACTGAACCCCAGATTCCTACCCACTACCCACCCCTTAAACCCCTTTCCTTCCCAAAACTCTCCTCTCCTTCCTTTCCCCAAAAAAACCCCTCCACACAGCATCCCCAAGGATGACATAGGCCCTGAGGGAAAATATTTTCCTCAGGGCCTCCTGTGTGGAGCTCATGTAAAAAAAATTAGGAATGAACTTTAATAAACACATAATTTTTGTTATTATAACAGCGCAGTAGTGGCAGTGTAAATGTATACTGACATATTATGTATACTAATTGTCTTTTCTATTTGGGAGGCGGGAACCATTTATTGGATAACCAAGACCTCCGCTATAGGTCACCCCAAGAGGATCGCTACATTTGGTGACTTAGCAGGGGTGTCCGGGTTCATGGGGTGAGGTTTGTCCAGGTCTGGCGGTGCGGTGTGGTGGTGGGCAGGATCCCGAGAGATTGGTTGAGGGAGGTGTTTTATCCTCCCCAGCCGGAATCTCTCGACCCTTCGTCTTGAACCGCGATTGAAGGGATGGATTCTTACGTCCGTCACTCCTGGACACACTACTCCCCAGATTCCTACTCATCCCTCATACCTATTTCCTTCCCAGAACTTCATCTTACACGTACATCTTCTTCCCTTCCTTAAAAAAAGCCTTCACCCAGCATCCCCTAAGATGACATAAGCCCTGAGGGAAATTATTTTCTTCAGGACGTCCTGTGTGGAACTAATGTAAAAAAGTATTTATTTCCTTGAACACGGCATACCATGTGCCATAAATTAACATATAAATAGTACAACAACATAAAGAATGTAACAGTTTAAATGTCATGTAAAAAGTAAAAGGTAAAAAGTAATAAGTCAAAAGTATTAAGTAAAAGAAAAAAATACATTATAAAATACATAGGTAAGAAATTAATTAGTTGAAGGTGAAATGTATGAACTGTATAAACTATAAAAAAATCATAAAAAGTGGAAAATACATTGAATAAAGAGGTAAAGAATTAAATATGCCATATATTATTTTGGATTAGAAAATCATAATGTTATTTAAAATGATATTTCTGGAAACAACAATACATTATGCAACATTATTAAATACTAATGATATAATGCCAAGCAATATGTTATGAAAGTACTATCTTATCTGTTGACCAGTTTTAACGCGCGGCTTCGCAGCGTGGTATTAGTGGGAAATTACTGTACAAAGTATTTTCTCATGGGAATGAAATGTTTTTTCCGGGATGAAAAGTAGCCTGTGTCATTTTCCAGTACTCCAACAATCCTTATGCGATCACGTCAATCAGTTGCTCGTTGCGACGTGAAAGAAGGTAAAAAAATCATAGTGTTCAATTCACACGAGATAGAAGTGAAACCTTCAGAAAACTAAAGACAAAAGTGGGGAGGCTACGAAGCACCGCACCAAGAGGAGACCGATTATGGAGGTTAAATCCTTTAGATGTACGTATTTGTCTCTTTTTATTGTCTATTTTTTTCGTTTCATCGAATTTGAAATCACAACGGTGCTAAAGAAGTTTTCACTTTCATAAACAAACACATTTATAATTTTGTACACTCATAGGATTTGAATTTTGACGGGTCTTTTGAAATTATCTGTTTTTTACGAAGTAACTATTATATTTCGATGGTCTTATTATTGTTACCATTACATCGAAGGAAATATTTATAAGCCAGAGGCGGTTCGCGATTTTTAATGAGCAAGAGTGGTAAGATTTAAAAACATGACATTATATGTATATGTGCCGAAAAATAAACTGAAAATATTCACACAAAAAATTGGAAAAAAATCGTTTTCAGCTAAAACAACATCGATAATTAATTTAAAAAAAATAAATAAATGCAAGTATTTTGGTTTTACTATTTGAAAATAGTCTAGTAAGCCGAAACAACTGTCACAATAATAAAAAAAAAAACTAAAATACTTGCAGAACTTGATAATAACGTATTTAAATTTAATTTAAAAAAAATTACAGTTCTAAAATCCACGAAATAAACAAAAAAACAATTAATAGCATCAATTACGTTGTATTTTTCAAATTTTAGCACATTAGCTCATTTATAATTTAAGCGGAAGGATAAAACAGCATTCGAGGGTTAAGGGCCCGCAACCCGGATTTCTACCGATTTATTACACATTTCCCTTAAACACGGTAAGTTTTAAAGCTCTTAAAAAAATATATGTTATTCTTGAAGATAATATCTAGACTTTGCCCGCGCCGAAACGCAAATTATATAAAATTCCTTCGATAGAAAAAAATCGCAAAGTATGCTCCAAAAATTATAATAAACACGTTTGTTTCAGTTATTTTACAAGTTATATCTATGAAAAAATTCACAGTGTTTCTTTAAATGCTGTTTAAGATAATGCCCGCGAGATTTTTGTTCTATTTTAAACGAGTCGTGTTTTATTAAACATTTTCGCAATTTTCGCATCGATTTTGTCGCTGTAAATGTTAGCGCTCTCCTCTAACATTCGTAATATCGTATCTCTCCATCTTCTTCTTTTCGGGCCCGGTTGCAGAGCCTTAAAATAGATACGGAATATTAATAAGTTTATAAAGTAAAATTATTCTTCAATCTTCATCGCTTTCCTCTCCCTTTATGTAGTTTTTAACTGGTGGGCACCTAACTATTATTATAAATATATATTTATATCTTCCTTACTAAATTTCTAGGTTAATTATTTATAATAATAATATGTACTAGCTGACCCGGCCACGCGTTGCTGTGGCTAACGAAACGCAACGCCTTCTACTGGTTGGTTACACACCAAATCCACACCGCCCCTTGCCGGCCCGCTCCCTTTATATATTATATATTTCAACCAATTTACACAAAACCTTGACAAATTATATACCTAAACCTTCCTCATGAATCACTATTGGTGAAAACCGCATGAAAATCCGATAATTAGTTTTTGAATTTATCGCGAACAGACAGACAGACACGTCGGAGGACTTTAATTCATAATATGTAGAGAAGTGTTATATGAACCGTTCTTAACAACTTGCTGTACTTAACGATGTGTGTTTTTACGAAAGGTACCCAATAAAAAAATATAAAAAAAAACAGATACATATTTAAAATACACTTTCAAAATACTCGATGTCCTTGTTTTTTTCTGTTTCTGAAATTCTGCTACTTTCAGGAATATTTTACATATTTTTTTCTCGTAGTTTTCAAATTAATAATATATTCCCATAAAATCATAATAATGGTTGAGTGAAATATATATTTTTTTTATTTTTCAATCTAGAAAAAAGAAAATTACATTTTCGATTATTTAACTAGAGATCTAAACTACATTTATTTTATATTACATTATATTACAATACAATATTATTCACAATTATTTACCTTTATTATTAAATAATTACATTCAATATTCCATTAAAATTAATAATAATTCCTTGAAAGTACCACATAACTTCAAAGTTTGATTCTGCGCCTCGCTGCCCGTATCAAAGAGCTTTTCATAAACTACGAAAGACCTATCCATCAAACATCAAGCCAATTCAATAAGAACTTTCCTGTTTTCGAAATTCTGGTATCCAATCAACGAGTGTCCTTATTTATAAAGTGAGTTCTGCACTCAAGGTCTGTCGCTCTTGATAAAAGTTCCGGTTAGGTCTCGCTTTTCTGTCCGGTGCAGTGTGAAACAGAACCTCACGGGAGAAGGACGTCGCGCGCGGAAGCTCGTTCGTGGGAAAGTTTTACGTAAAAGCTCGCACTCTCTGAACAATTCCGAAGTTAAACGTTGCGTTCAAAATAATTTGTTTAGGATTTTTTTGTGTGTGTGAAATGCGTATTTATTGCTAAGAGTACAGGTTTATGTGGTGGTTTTAACAATGTTGTATAAAGTGTGAAAAAGGTATGTAATTAGGCAATTAAATAAAATACCCTTCAACTCCATAGTATCTCACTTCAAAACTAATAAATAAAATTATTTTTAAACAAAAATAACAAAGTTTAACTTTCAATAACAAGGAACAATTTTTTAAATATTATTTAATGAAAATAGGCTGTTAAATTGCAAGACTTCTGAAGATTAATTTAATGCTATAAATTATGTAGCACCTACGTATTTATAATTTGAAAATATATGTTTGAACTGTAAGTAAACAATAAATTTATTTGTAACCTCGAATTATTTATTTATTTTTTTAATACCGACCGGTTTTGCTTAACACAAGCATCTTCAGGGTATAAAATTAAACTTTCTTCGTTTTTTTTTAAAGAAAGAAAAACATTCCCGGGTTGCGAATAACCCGACAATATTTGAAAATCTCCTACTACCACCGCAGTAAGCAGAAAATGCTGCTTGAGTTGCGATGAAGGACTTAACCAGCCGAGGAATCGAACACAGGACGCCTGGGTGGGACCCAAACGCGATGCCAACTCAGCCACCGACGTGTCTTTGTATTTCTATTTTTGATACTGACAATTTATGGTGCAATTCTATTATAATAATATAATGCATGAAAAGATTTTTAATTTTTTTCTACTATACTTAATTTTATACCCTGAGGATGCTTGTGTTAAGCGATATTAAAAAATCGATATTAAAAAACTAATAATTCGTGGTTACGAACAAAGTTATTGTTTTATTTTAGTTAATATGTCAAACCACAAAGTAACTGCTTTCTACCAAAAGATAAAATATTTGAAAATACAAAGTTTAACAGTTGACATTAAAAATAAACTAAAAGTTTTTTTTAATTTTTTTGGTGACTTTTAAAAAAAAATGTTTGTTACAAAGATTTTCTACGATAAGATCAATAAATTACTGATACATTTTTTGGTCGAATAGTAAATTTTTCGATTTTTGCTGTAAAATACCGGTAAATCTTCTTCATACGAAAAAATATCTCGTACCTATAAGGTTTTTAGTGCCTCATTACGAATATTTATTACCGTCCAAGATTAACGATTATGTCTGTCATTAAATAGCCATTTAATTAGTCCTCCATTATTTGTAATAAAGTATTGGTTTTCATCGGTTTTCTCTTCAGTTGATCGATTTTCTTAGAAATAATATTGTCAGGGGATCCTCTTCCTATGATAACATGATCCTCGTTATTTATTTAGTTTGATGGAAAAGTAATATTTTTATAACAGAGCAAACTAAATGAGGGGTTTCTGCACTTATCTACTCTATACAATGATTTGAAATGTGAAAATATTACACGTTTTTGTAAGATTCTGCTTAAGACTCTCGACTGCCCCGAACCAGTGGGATTAAGGCTTCTATAATTTTGCGTTTTTAGGATGAAGGAAGGGATAGGAAATGATTTAGCCAGGATTTGAAACTGTGACATCAGAATCTTCAACATGTGTTATTTATAAATATGTTTTCATGCAAAAGTGACGAAAAATTTATTTGTAATCTAAAATTATTATTATTAAATAATCGTAGATATACAACAATAATTAGCAATAATTACTATCCGGCTTTGTCCGAGCTTCTATCGTATTTTTTTCTTTTTGATCAATCGAGAAATCACACAATTATGGCGTCTCGTTAATTTTTTACAGCCTTATTAATATTTCAAAGCTACGTTGCTTGTTATGGAAATGACACTGCAAGTAAAAATGTTTGCCTTGATCTAGAAATTTTTGGCCGAAAGTGCTGTGCAAATTTCAAAAAATCTCCAGTTAACTTCATAGCTTCAGCGTTCGCAAGTTTTTAGTGAGATGGACGTGAATGGTTTTTTAAATTCGTGGATTTAAATATTAACCCTTGTAATAAGGGTAGTTGTTAAATATTGGATTTTAAACAAATTTTACCCTACCTTTAAAACATGTTTTTTTTTAATGTATTTACCGCACTAGAGTCCCAACTGCTCCCATCTGGAGCCAGTGAGACTATGGCAACCCCTATTGAGGTATGTTGTGAGGCTGAAGGTAGTGTGGAGGGGAAAGAGGAAGGTGTGGAGGTATCTGGCTTTTCAGATTTTTAATTTGGGAGGCGGGTATGGGTACCGCCGCCCCGGGAATCATTTATTGGACAACCATCACCCCTGCCACAGGTCACCCCAAGTGGTTCGCTACGTTTGGTGACTTAGCAGGGGTGCCCGGGTTCATGGGATGAGGTTTGTCTAGGTCTTGGTGTCGGATACGTTTGCCCAACCACGTGGCGGGCTGGAGCGGAGGAGATTGATTGAGGGAGGCCTTTTGACCTCTCCAGCCGAATTCTCCCGACCCTTCGCCTTACACCGCAGTGTGAGGAATAGATTCATACGTCCGTCACTCCTGGCCACATTGACCCCCAGATTCCTACCAATTTTTTTCTTTTCTTTCCCGTATCTTCTTTTCCTTCCTTTCCCTTAAAAAACCCTTCACACAGCATCCTCAAAGATGACATAGGCCCCTAAATTGTTTTTCTCGGTGCCTCCTGTGTGGAGCTAATGTAAAAAAAGTTATTTTAAGTAACGTTTCAATTCTGAATGGTGATCTTACACCAGGGCGATACTGAGAGTATCTTCCACTCCGAAACGTACTAACACAAATCAACCAAATAAAATTTATTTACGCACGCCGGGTTCGAAACCGCGACGTTAGGATTGAGAGTCGAGGGTCTTACCCCTCGACCACGAATTATGTATTTCCTCTACTGCATAATTTTTTCGATACTCCGTTGGTGTTTTTTTTTATCTCCTCCGCCCCTGCGGTTCAGGTATAAGGCTCTCGACTAGCGATCCGGAGGTCGCGGGTTCACATCCCGGCGCGCCCAAGTTAATTTTATTTAATTGACTTGTGTTTTTATTAATTTAATCATTTAAAATAATACAATATACTTTTGCGGCACGTTCCAGAGTGGAAGATGCTCTCAGTATCGCCCTGGTGTAAGACCACCATTCAAAATTGAAACGTTGTAAAATAGCTTTATATCGTAGATCTGAATATATATATATTTTTTTACATTAGCTCCACCCAGGAGGCTCTGAGGAAAATAATTCTCCTCAGGGCTTATGTTATTTTTAGAGGTGCTGTGTGGAGGGCCTTTTTAAAAAAGGAACGAGTGGTAGTTTTGGGAAGGAAAAGGGTATGAAGGGTGAGTAGGAAAATGGGGGTCAGTGTGACCAGGAGCGACATTCGAATCCATCCTTAACACCGCAGTGCAGGGCGACGTTCCAAGAGAGCACGGCTAGAGAAGCAAAGGGACTTCCTCAACCATTATCTCCCGATCCGGCCTGCCATGCATCTGGTGGGCATTTGCTTCCGCAAGACCCGGACAAACTTTACCCCATAAACCCGGGCATCAAGTGACCAAACGTAGCGAACCACTTTGGGTGGCCTATGGTAGAGGTGTTGGATATCCAATAAATGATTCCCCTTCCCCAACTCTTTACCCTCTCCACTTACATTCAGCCTCACAACGTCCCTATATGTTGGGATACCATAGATCAGGGATCTCCAAACTACGGCCCGCGGGCCAAATCCGGCTCGCCAGTGTCATCAATCCGGCCCGCGACAACTAATGATCAGTGTCATCAAACAGGCCCGCGACTGCTAATGGTTTATTGTTGTTGTGATAAATTGGATAAAAAACACAAAATGACAGTAACTCGGTTTTATTTACTTGTTAGGTAAAGCGTAATCTGAAGTTATTTTTAGGCTAGCGACTGTAAGGTTGCAATTTAAGAACTCGAATACTTTTGTAATAGAACCGAATCCAAGCAAGTAGCCAATAATGCCAAAAGATGACCCCGCTTTCGTTAAAAGCTAGCGTAAGGAACGTCGGCTGGCAGGCGTAAGTACGATTGGATTTTTAATTTCGTGAATCTCTCCGGGTATGGAGAGATTGATGATAATATGATTATTAATGTAACTAGCAGTTGTGAATAATAATACCACGCGTCTATATATTATATATGATGTCATTGCCTGTCGCTGTTACTATGCCCCGGTTACTAGCTGTCACTGGATCGCCTCAGATTATTTTTCCGAGAAACCGGCTATTTTTGGAACCTGATCGGATTTATAAAATGATCACCAACATTTAAACTGGGCGAAGCTCAACCAAAAGCCGCCCGCAGGGCCTAGCAGCAAAAACCTGCGGAGAACTACCACTACTTATTTTCGTGAGTAACCACCAGATGTCGTCAAGTGTCGCAGTTCTGACAAAACAGTACTACACAATGGTAATTTAACTAGCGGATTTACTAAGCGTATGCTCGCTCAGGGCGCGTATTTGGCGACTAGTCTAGAAATTATAGATAATGGCAGGAAAATTAAAACGGTTTTGGCCTTTGGAACTTATTGGAGTAATCAGTATGGCTGGAAAGTTTGGAGATCCCTGCCATAGATGATGCCATAGTCTCACTAGTTCCAGGCAGTTGGGAGCATTTGGGACTTTTATGCAGTATTCACGTAAATAAAAAATTCTAAATATTATCTGGGAAAAAATCTGTGGAGTATCAAAGAGAAAAGATTTAGTAGGCATTTTTATTTGAAGTTACCGGTTTATCATGAAAACTAGGCACAATTTTCAATTTTCTGTCCTTTCTGGGAAATATTTACATGACAAAGGTTAACTTCGCAAGTTAAATAGACACAGAGCGTAATCGCATTTTTTCAATCTCAGCCAAGGGAACTTTATTCCAATGTAAAGCGGTTGAATTAAAGTTTTCATTTCCATGATGAAATTTCTCATAGTTTTATGTTTTATGTATTGTATGACTGAGGTATTTACAAAAAAAGATTATGTGGGTAAAATTTTTGGTAAAAATTTACTATTCCGCCTCATTCTTAATAGGCGTAGATTATTGAAATAACAATTTTCATCTTAATTACAACAAGAAAACTATTAATATTGGGGGAGAAGCAATTTAATGTATTTAAGTTGTAAATTATGTTAAAATTTACATACGCCTAATGGGCCGTTTTCTGACTGATGGAGAGCAGTTAGAAAATATCCGCTAGGTGGCAGGCGGTCCTCCTGTCATCAATCTAATTGGTTGATCTATGGACCAGGGTTGCCAATTCGCGATGAATCTCCCAAATTGTGGAAAATTTCTAAGGAGAGGTTGTTTGATGAATTCATCAAATATATTCACGTTATGTGTAAGTTCTATTCAAGTTCTGTTATTATTTCAGTGGCATGCAGCAATTGTCCTATAATTATATAATAATAGAACTTGAATAGAACCTGCACACAACATGAAAATTAACTTCAAATATTTGATGATTTCATCAATTTTTTTTAAACAACCCGTCCTAAGAATTTAAACCGATTGGGTATTTGTTGGGAAAATGGGGTGATTAATATGAGAACCGACGTAACTAATACCGGTTGAAAGAGCATTACCTGATTAACCAAACGTATTGAAAAATAATGTCTACAATTACAAGTGGGAATCTACTATAATTTCGTTTTCTTTCGAAGCAAATTTTCAAAAAAAATCTTTTTTTAAGCCTGAAAAGAGATACTCGAAAATTGGCTAAACAACAAACAATTAGAGCTAATTTCCATAAAATATTGTTTCATTTTGATTTATTGTTGTTTTGTATTTCAAAATTTCAATTTTTTTTAATATGAATACCGTACAAGAGTCCCAACTGCTCCCGTCAACTGAGCCAGTGAGACTATGGCATCCCCAAATTGGGGTATGTTGTGAGACTGAAGGTAGTGTAGGGAGAGGAAGGAGATGGAGGAGGGGAAGGTGGAGAAGTTCCTGGCTATTCAGATCTGGTCACCAAACACGACTAAAGCCATTTCAAGTAACGTTTTAATTCTGAATGGTGGTCTTACACCAGAGTGACACTGAGAGTATCTTCAACTCTGGAACGTGCCGCAAAAACATACTAATTATTTTTATTTAAATTGTGAAATTAATCAAATATTTTTTTACGCAGGCCGGGATTCGAACCCGCGACCTTCGGATTGTGAGTCGAGAGTCTTACCCCTGGACCACGGATGCCGTCAAAAAGTAAAATGAACAAGGATAAAAATAATACGTATCTATCTTTTATAATTATTTATGATAAATATATTTACGGCGAAAGAGGGCGAAACAAAACATTGACAAGATTAATTTCCAATGACAATTTTATTATGCATTCTTCGTAAAATGTTTCTCTACATTTCCACATAATTTAGAAAAAAATATATTTCGACCAAAAGCATTTAGTCAATATACTCGTATGTAATTCTTTTGGTAAAAATATCCATCCCTATTTTTACGCATTGGAGCACAACAAGTTGATGGCATTATTGGGAAATTATGAGGCAAAAACTTTAAATTGTCTCGTAGAAAACGTATGCGATTTGACAGTTCCCCCAACCTAATGGGACTGTCTTTAGTAATGCGGCACCAGCGGCAAAAATCCTCCGGTAGAACTCATTAGCGGGTTTCAGCTTACACCACCCTGTGGTTGAAATGTATGATGTTACATTTTATACGAATGACAATAGAAAATGCAATGACTAAATAAAATACCTAAGAGAGAAAATACTGCCACCGTTTCGGCAAATGTCACATGACATCAATTCTGACGTCAAATTCCCTTATAATTTTTGTACCAAATTTGATTTTTACGGCTTGTCTTTATTTTGTTAACTTGTTAACTCCCCGACATAAATAGTTAACTCTTGTAAACTCTTGTATACCTACGTAATTAATTTGAAATTAACTGTTATTTAAATAATAATTTTTGCGTATTAATAAAAATGAGGCGGAGTAGTCAAGTAACCATCTTTTGCTTCTAGTTAATTGTTGTGACTGCTGAAGAGATGAATTTTCCCTTTCTTTGGATGAAATTGATCAAATTTTTTAAAACATCGAATTTATTTCTTCAAAAAATGTAAACATAATCAATCAACCCGTCTGGAGTTTAAAGACCTTATGTTAATTAGCGACATCATTTTTATTTCAAATTGGTTTCGATCACATTTCTAGGGTTTTTTGTTCAGTGCTCGAACAAATAAGAATGTTCATATTGATTTTATGACGACGATATATTTCCTCCTAACCCCTTAACTCTGGACTCAAAGGTGGTGGGTTCAAAACCGGAGGAAGTAAAAAGTCGTAGGTATAATTTTGGTAATTGAAATAAAATAATATTATATTTTCACTTCGTTGCAAAGCACAAAATAATAGTTTTAATTTATATCATATTGCAGAGTCAGATAGGCATTTCCTAAGCGTCATATTCCCGTTATTATTCCTCTGTCTATATCCGTCAGCCTAACAACTTCTCCAGATGTGGATGCAAAAGTATTTAAATTATTTAACTCCAAAACTGTTTAACATTACATTGTTTAAAGCAATTCGTAAACCTACGAGTACCCACAATAACAACACGACAAAATACACTATTCTATCTAAGCGCAACTACATCGCTCACTCCACAGGCAACCAACACTTAGGTTATATTGACGCTTTAAGAGCGTTTAACCAGCCAGCGGACGAAAATCCACATTTCGTCGAAAGTTGTTCTTCCGATCGTGCAGGGCGGTTACAATGAGAAAGATTGATTATTCTCCGTACCAGCTTTTTAAAATAATAACTCAATATCGAATTTATTTCAATCCAAATTAGCTTTAATTTATACCTCCATCCAAAAATGCTGAAAGGTGTGATGATAAAACTATTAAAATAGTGTACTTTTTGTAGTTATTTTTTGATTATAAGTATTTATCATTTTTCAATAATGTCTAAATTTAATAAGAATGTTAACTAAATCTGAAATATATTAGTTTGTAAGTGCGCAAATAAATACACAAATGGACCAATTTTCGTCAAGAAACACATGTACGTACATATTTTTGAATGATTTTATTGAAACTAAAATTAAAATTCTAATACATAACTTTGCTAGATAATGTATTGATTTATTTTACTGCATGATTACATTATTTGAAATGGGTGTGGTATAATACAAAAACTTTTTTGAAAATTTAACAAATCTGCCAACGACCTATGGAATAACCTTATTATACTAAAAATTAAAAAAAAATTCTAAAAATTTATTACATAACTATGCTAGATAAAAGAACAATCTTTCGAAATCCATATATAATTTTTTGCGGAAAAGAGTCAATACGTCTAAAAACTTTTTTGAAAATGACGTATTTCCGGCTTTCTCTGGTAATGCCCTCTTAATGTCAACTTGGTGAATTTTGTGAACCATATAAAATATTTATTGTACTTTCTGTTGTCATTTGTAAACCTATCTGATCACTTTATTTCTTCAAATTTTAGTTTCCTGTATTTTACATGCTTTTTGTAGTAGTGTTTTCATTATTTCTTTCGTATGTTTCAAATTTATTTCTTTTTTTATATTTGTACTACTCAAGTGAAAAAAATCCTCTGGGCGTTAAAGAAACAAAGAGATAAATTAAGAGATAAAAAAATGTTTTCATTGTTGCAAAAGGAAGGAATGTAGTGCCTACCTAACAGTGTATATTACAGAAATACAGTTAAATCTTTAAACTTGTAAGCTAGTCTTCATAGTCTGTAAAGACCAAAAAGTTACAGTGTCAATTAAATTTGTATTTCAAAGGAAATTCCTACTTCACACCAATGAAACGTAATAATGGGGTTACTTGAAAAGCGCTACTCAAAAACATCACTGCGAAGGCGCTTTACATAACAGATCTGGCAACTTATTGCTAATGAACAAACAAATCTACTTACAACAACTAAGTTACCCTTCAAATACAGTTACTCTTACCTATCAAATTTTCCCGTCAAGAACATTATGTTACTAGTAATAGATTAGATAGATAGATAGATTAGTTATATAATATTTTTATTATTGAAATTGATTACATGTAGAGAAGCGGATATAAAGCGGATATAAGCGGATGTAGGTCTGTCCCACTAAAAACTCTTCAACATTTTTTCACAAAACATTCTTCGGCGAATTTCTAAGTCAAATCAACATTTTCTGCCCAAAATGCCATTTCAATTCCAGGCTATGATCCTTTGACATAATAAATTGATCCTAAGACATCTTTAAGAAGACGAGACCTAGATGCGTTATTTAAAACAAACATTTTTTTTTAAAAAGATAGACAAACATTCCCTGGTTACGAATAACCCAACAATGTTTTAAAATCTCCTACTACCACCACAGAAAGCCGAAAATGTTGCTTGTGTTGTGATGGAGGATTTAGCCAGCCGAGGAATCGAACATGCGACGCTCGGGTGGGACCCAAGCGCTATGCCCACTCACCATTTATAATACTAACCATATTAACCACTGACCATTTATTTTGATATATCCCGTAATGTGTAGATTATTGCAATTACTACAAAAGAATTTTTGATGGTGTGAACACCGTTCACGAAACATGTTAATCATTATTATTATTATTACATAGTATAAAATGAAGTCGCTCAAAATGTAAGTGCGCATAGATCTTTTAAATTACGCAACGGATTTTCATGCGGTTTTCACCAATAGATAGAGTGATTCAAGGGGAAGGTTTATCTGTATAATACATGCTTATTATAGTAGAGAAAAGCCGAGAAATTCAAATTTTCAATTCAGGCAGCGGGTAGCGGGCAGCTGGCAAGCGGGTGGTGTGGATTTTAAAAAGGTTGGGTAATGGCCTTGTGTTTAGTTAGCCACAGCAACGTGTGGCCGGGTCTGCTAGTTGTATATAAATAAAAGTGATGTAAACAAAGTTATTTGTCTTTTCATTAAAATAAATAATGCCATCACATAGTGAAAACCTTTCCGAAGAAGTATGAGAAGAAGTAAAAACAAAAGAATTGTTGAAATCGGCACTCAAATCAACGATCATTTTTACGGAGCATTCATTTTTAATTTGATATGCAGGTATTCCTTAGAAGTTACCATATAAAAAATAATTATCCACATGTAACATTAATATTTTATACTTTGCAACGAATAGCACATATTAAAGTATTAAACTCGTATTAAAGTCATCTTCTACCTTTAGACAAATTAACTCAACCGAAAGTTATATAATTCAGATAGATTCACAAAGACGGATGCTCAATTGGAATTGTTTTCCTCACGGCCATGTTCACGTCGTAATAAGCGAAATCCGGACAGAAAAAAATAAATGTTCACGGTAAGGCACTGAAGGCTATGATGAAAAATTAAAACAATATACAGGTAAAGTCATTCGCATTAAAACAAAGGATTGTATGTGAATTTGATGATCGACGATCCTTTGCTTCGAAATACTTTCGTCTTGTTTACTTCCTTTACATTTCAATCAATCAATCAATCATCAGTTTTCTTCACATAGGTACGATCACTTTTATAGACGGCGCACTCAGAACAATGAAATGGTTTCGTCTTAGATTCTGACTATAATAAAAATATATAATTTTTTATCTTGCTTTTCCTAGAGTAAGTACAGATTATGCGCCTAATGTAATAGATGTGATAGTGTACTCCGATAAAACATAAGTATTGGCTTTACGGTTTTTTCTTTTGCGCTTTCTCTTACTAGCGGGCTGTGCAAACTACGAACCTTAACAAATTTACGTCCACTACGCGGCACTCCAGAGTCAGATGATGTTAAACGGTTGTCATTCTTTCCACGATAGCTAACCGATCGCAACAGAATGAATTCAGAGCCAAACCGGAGCGTTTAGATCTGTTTATTTTTATTCGGTTATTTTTAATCATTTTACGAAGTCCTATTGCAACTCAACAGAATAATTATTTCCAACTGAAAAATAACGAACAATAAATAAAAGAACGCGAACGCGTTTTTCTTTTAAATAAGGTAAACATCCCGAATGGTTTGTACGGCAAGCAGGGTTTGTAAGCATATACCCATGTAATTATTCTGATACCTTTCTTTCCATGTTCTTCTGTTATAAATACATTTAAAATCTTGGAAACAATTAATTTTTCGATGTCTTCGGAGAACGCCTTTTCATTCATGTATTATGAATTTTAATTCAATGAAAATGTTGAATATGTGAAGGAATGCAACATGAAATACCAGCCGTAAACCAGAAATTATGAACAAAGAAGTTTTTATGAAATATAAATTTAAATGCATATTTTTTCCATCTATCCCGAGTGAAACCACTGTTTCTTATGGTAACTAAGTTTAAAAGTAGTGTACTTTTCAAAATCTATGCCTATTAAAAGTGCGGAGGTTACGGAATATTTACTTTATTAATCGTGCGAATATAATCTACATACAAATCGTTATTTTGACAGATGCGATGTTTGTTTCTTATCATTCTCGTTTTTCGGAATTATCAATTATATATAATAATAATATTTGGCTAATTTATATAGCGCCGTTTTCGTAAAAAATCACCTCAAGGGCGTTTATTCTTTAATGTGGATGACTTTTAGGAAATACTCTTACAGCCTTACTAAAAAACCAAGTGAAAATTTTATTCAATTGACAAACGGCCGCGGATGTGAAAACATTACTAATTAAAAAAATGTTCATGGAAAAAAATACAGATGGTTTACACAGCCTGAGAGGGTAGTTTCTCTCTGTTTTATTAATGATGTCTGAACGAAATTTGGAATTTTTCCAAAGTATTTTTTCTATGTTCTATATATTTCTTATTTTTGAAGGTGTCGTAAAAATAAATACAATTTCTGAAAACTAGATAAAATTACCGTTTAGATTTGTGTATTTGAAATACGCTTTAGTTTTAAAACATTGCCATATTTTAAGATTCAAACGCGGAAAAAAATTTCTTACCTAAACATTTTTGATGAAAGTGTAGAGAAATTTATAAAAAAATAAAATTTAAACAATAGTCCTTTATATAACGAATTTGGAAGGAGACTGCCACCTCACTTTTTCCTCGTGCATACAATAAAAAAATAATAAAAAATTTCAATGTTTTTTTTTATTGCCAAAAAAATAACCTAAAAATAATACCGACTTTTATAATAGATTTCTTGCATCTCTAAAGACGTTAATTTCTTTGATACGTTTACGAACACATGTATTAGATATTAATATTTAAAAAAAAAACACCACTTTTATAAAATTCTCATAAAATAAAATCCTTTAACTGTAAATTTGAATTTTCATGTATCATATTAAAATAATTTTTGACATTTCAATATTCAAACTACGATTATTGTTATTATCTGACTAAAACTTATGACAAACCACAAAAAACACGGTAAATATATCAATTATATGAATATAAGTGAATTAGTCATATATATAGAAATTACAAAAACATTTAAGTAACATTACACACACATCCGCGGAGCGAAATTTTTTCAGCGCGGACGACGAATACGCAGGCGCCGCCACCTAGCGGTTATGAATGAAAACAAACAATTTAATATGTACACTATTAAAAAATTACATTGTTGCCAGATTTAAAATGCATTTTAACAACAAATCTTATTAGTAATATTTCGTGTTTTAGTGTATATTTGTTTTATTCATGTTGCGGCAGCAACACAGGTTATCGGTCGTGCTGTGGTTTTGTTTTAGTAAGGCTGTAAATGTTTTATTCAGACTTTGACATTAGTTATCTTTTAGGGAGATACCATAGATAAAAATATAATCATCACTAGTGATGTGCAACACATAAAAATAGTGATGTGACAAAATATTTCGCTAAACGGATTTTATTTGACGGCCCTTATTTCAATTCATAAAAGTTTGCCCATGCCTTTACTAGTACGCAGCAAAACGCCTTGCCTTTATCTCTCGTTATATTTTTTCTTTTCTTTCTTTACAATACTCCTCCCATATTTGCATTCTTATTCTACTCCCTCATTTTTCACCCTGCCTCCAACTGAATTTCCACAACAATTTATTACGGCGTTCCGATACCTACTTATTCCCTGTCGCCCAGGCACGAGCTACTCGATGCGGAGGAGAAAAGCAGGTAGATGATAGAATGCAGTGGAAATACGATAATTAGGGAGGCGGGGATACGGCATGCATGGCGGAGTGATGAATATAGAACAGGAAGGAAACAATGGAAGAGTCGCTTCGATGATTCGACTGCACGCTTGAATGTGTTTATTTGTTGATTGAAGAGGCACCAGGTATTTATATCGTTTAGGGACCGTTCAAGTATTACGTAACGCATTTGGGGGGGGGGGGTCTTGTGAAACGTTACTGTGCGTCACGAGGGGGGGGGGGGGGGGGTTCGAACAACGCGTTACGTAACATGTTTTTCTTTATATATATGGAGGGGAGGGGGGGTCAAAAATCTTCAAAAATTGCGTTACATAATACTTGAACGCCCCCTTAATTCCTTATTTTCGTTATTTATTTTTGGGGTGTTATGCCATGTTGCAATACATCCTTCTTTAGCCGAGCGGATAGCATTATAGTACCCATCATCAGTGCAGAAGTGGTTTTTACAACACGGCATAACACCCTAAAATAAATAACGAAAATACTTTTGGCCGTTATTTCACATTCCCTTTTACATTACCTCAAATTCTTTTATATTATTTTACATTTCTTGTAAACCGATATTATAGAAATTTACTTTGAACAGGATTAGTAGTCCAGTAAACGAATGGTCCAAAAGGAGGTGTAGAGTGCGTGAGCAGGAACCTAAGCGATTCTTTCTGGACTTGTTTAGGATGCTTAGGGTGTGAACATACTAAAAGTCCTGACGTCTAGGTGGTGAGCTGGGGGGGGGGGGGGGGGAGGGGGGGGGAAGGTCCCGAATTTCGGTTTTTCATTTATATCTCAAAAACGGTGCGTCGCAGAGGAAAACTTTTTAAGAATAAGTAAAAGCTCATAAAATTATCTACATCTTTTATTATATACGTAATTTTCGGAATCCCAGCCGTTTTTGAGTTATACGCTCCACAAATGTCAATATTTTCGAAAAAAATCATTTTACCTCACATTTTTCATCAAACATTCCTTCATATCGTCTAAAATATTCATCCAAGAAAGAAATTTGTTTGAAGGAAGTTGTAAATAATTTAATTACCTTTTAGAATATATATACATATGTAAGTAAATCTCTAACCAGTAAATATTTACAGCAATTTTAAGTTTTTTCGTAAAATGTCATTTTCAGACAAAGCTGTTTTTTCTTACCAAATTATTAAGACGGGTTTTTTCTTCATGGGAAATTCCTTATTAATTTTTCCACGCAAGAAAGCAGGTAAGTTGTTCTCGAACAGATGATTAGTGGAATTCATTTTATAATCATTATTATTGTAATGGGTGATTAGGTTAGTCGTCGGAGATGCTACAATAACGTGCTACGATGCTATTCGAGTTGGTGAAAAGTCAATGAATGCGATAGTGGGCTTGACATTCTCAGACATCAAGTTGTCCCGCAAATATCGGGCATTCCCAATATCTTCTGTCAGCTCGTCGATAAAAATTCACGATGAAAAGGTTGCAATCGACCCAACATTGCTGTGATGTGTATAAGCAAACGATCTGATGAGGATTTGATGAAATTCTTTGAGTATGACTTGACCCCATTTCCCTTGGCACTGTTTAATGAAAGTGGGATGCGAAAGACAAATAAATCTGTTCTGTGTAGCTTATTCGAGCCTACCAAAAAAACTTTTCTACTGTCTCAGATGAACATAGTTGTGGACGGAGGATTTCTATCATATTATACATATTATCTATATTATACAGAGTAATTTGACAAAAAGATGCCTCCGTTGCCGCAATTTGTGATCGTTATATCACCTATGTTAACCCCCTGTATCCTGGAATGACTCGCACTGTGGTGTTTGATGGGTACGCAAATCCAGTCAATAGTACGAAATCACAAGAACAGATGCGACGCTACAGACTGAGAAGGTCAGCAGACATCAATTTGACATGGAGCAAATCAATACCCGTTAAACAGGAAGATTTTTTATCCAATCCTACCAACAAAAGTAACTTCATCTCCTTACTACAGACAAAGTTTCGGGAGAATGGGATACAGACTCAACAGGCCACCGATGATGCTGACGTCCTAATCGTGAAGACTGCTGTGGAACTATCCTTTCACAACTCTGTGGCTGTCTTTGGTGAGGATGTGAACCTCACTGTCCTTTTGATTGCTTCCACTCCTCCCACCTAAGATATTCTGTTGTTGAAACCCGGACGAAAACCAAAACATTGGCACTGTCCACCCAAGAGATGCAGCATCGTGGATTTGAACACATCATGTTTTTACATTCATTTACCGGATGCGATACAACGTCTGCAACTTTCAGGAGAAGCAAGGTGGGCTTTTCAAAATTGTACTTGGAGTCAGAAATGATCAAGCAAGCGGCAATGATCTTTTACGACCCCTCCTCTAATCACGACGAGGTTGAAGAGGCTGGAAATAAATGCTTCCTGAAATGGTATGCGGCGCCAAAAAGACAGACCTCCCTTAACCAGTACCGCTCCCAATCGTTCACAAGGTCCGTGGCAAATATGAAGCCTGACATCAGCTCCCTCCCTCCAACAGAGAGTGCAGCTAAACAGCATTCCCGGCGGACATACCACCAAGTTCAGCAGTGGCTCGGGATTGAGCTGTCCCCTGAAGAATGGGGGTGGAAACACGAAGGAGACACCCTGGCGCCAATTACAACAGAAGATCCTCCAGCACCGGAGGTCCTTATGAAAATGATATTTTGCCTCTGCTCCAAGGATTGTGCAATTGGCAAATGTGGATGCCGAAAAGCAATGCTGACCTGTTCTGCAGCGTGCCTTCACTGCCAAGGGAGATTCCTCAATAGCGCGCCTGTTACCGAGGACGACGATGAAGACGACGTAGAGCCCTTTCAGCAAGAACATCCACCACTGAGAATGACGATGCCATGGATGAACAACGCTTGCCAGGACCCTCACGTCCAAAGAGGATATGAAAACGTTAATCCATATAAAGTTGAGAGTGTAACATGATGTTATTGAGAACAGTGCCAAGGGCAATGTTGCCAACTCATACTCAAAGAATTTCATCAAATCTTCATCTGATCGTTTGCTTATACACATCCGCTGAAACAGCAATGTTGGGTCAACTGCAACCTTTTCGTCGTGAATTTTTATCGACGAGTTGACAGAAGACATTGGAAATGCCCGATCTTTGCGGGACAACTTGATGTCTGAGAATGTCAAGCCCACTATCGCATTCATTGCCTTTTCACCAACTCGAACAGCATCGTAGCACGTTATTGTAGCATCTCCGACGACTAACCTAATCACCCATTACAATAATAATGATTATAAAATGAATTCCACTAATCATCTGTTCGAGAACAACTTACCTGCTTTCTTGCGTGGAAAAATTAATAAGGAATTTCCCATGAAGAAAAAACCCGTCTTAATAATTTGGTAAGAAAAAACAGCTTTGTCTGAAAATGACGACATTTTACGAAAAAACTTAAAATTGCTGTAAATATTTACTGGTTAGAGATTTACTTACATATGTATATATATTCTAAAAGGTAATTAAATTATTTACAACTTCCTTCAAACAAATTTCTTTCTTGGATGAATATTTTAGACGATATGAAGGAATGTTTGATGAAAAATGTGAGGTAAAATGATTTTTTTCGAAAATATTGACATTTGTGGAGCGTATAACTCAAAAACGGCTGGGATTCCGAAAATTACGTATATAATAAAAGATGTAGATAATTTTATGAGCTTTTACTTATTCTTAAAAAGTTTTCCTCTGCGACGCACCGTTTTTGAGATATAAATGAAAAACCGAAATTCGGGACCTTCCCCCCCCCCCCCCCCCCCCCCCCCCCCCCTAGCTCACCACCTAGACGTCAGGACTTTTAGTATGTTCACACCCTAAGCATCCTAAACAAGTCCAGAAAGAATCGCTTAGGTTCCTGCTCACGCACTCTACAACTCCTTCCTTTACTGGACTATAGTGGATTGTAATATTATTTTGTTGAGTGGTAAAAACTCTCAGTATTGCCTTGGATGATCTCCGTGGTCGAGGGGCAAAGCTCTCGACCAGTGATCCGGTGGTCGCGGGTTCAAATACAGGCGTGCCGGATAAATTTTATTTGATTGGTTTGTGTTTTCACGATTTAATCCTTTAAAATAATATAAAGTATATATGCGGCAGGTTACAGAATGGAAAATACTGTCAAAATTGGAGGGGACCCCACACTTTCCCAACGCGTTATAAGGAAACATATGGTTTCCTCCTTCACCGCACACGTCAAGACTCTACTTTTTTATTTAACGAAGCTACTTTTATTTGAACGACTATAGCCCCCTTAAATGTCCATGCATACGAGGTTAGTAAGCAGTATGCAAGTGATGTAAGACCACTGTTCGAATTGAAACGTTGCTTGAAATGGCTTTAGCCGTATTTGATGACTAGATCGAATAGCCAGGTTCTCCACCTTCCTCTTGCCCATCTCCTTCTAATCCCAACTTACCTTCAGCCTCACCAACATACCCCAATTGGGGATGCCGTTGTCTCACTGGCGACAAACGGGAGTAGTTGGGACTCTTGTGAGGTATTTACATAAAAAATACCGCTGTACAGAAATGAAACGTTGCTTGAAATGGCTTTAGCCGTGATTGGTGGCCAGATCAAAATGGCCAGGTATTTTCCCACCTTCTTATTCACCAACACCTTTCCCTCCCCAGAACTTTCAGTCTCACAACGTACCCCAATTGGGGATTCGATAGTCTCACGGGCTTCCGTTAGCAGGGAGAAGTTAGAACTTTTGTGCGGTGTTCACATAAAAGTGTATACCTACACATGCTTACTTCCAGAGGCCCCGTGAAAGTGTTTACCTATCTGAAAATATTTTCGTAGGCTTCCAAGGTGTTATAATCGAGCATACTTGTTATGAACAAGTATCTATGGTTATAAAATAGGTAATAGGCAGGCTCGTTCGATCATATTATACAGCAAAGCAAAAACTTCTCTATTATATAAAGTGCTATTATTTTTCATACGAGTATATCTACATACTTCAAACGGATAGCAAAACTCTGGTGGGGAGGACAATAACCGTTTTTTTTTAAAATTAATATCATCTTTTCAACTTTTATGTAGATATTACGAGTTTTATTACCAGAAGTGGTTTTAGGTAATATTAGGTACCTACCTAATAATATTAAATGCGTTCATGTTACTTCATATCATTATTTATTTCTTTTATTAAAAAGCACTCTTTGCAAGTTATGTGCCAAGTTGTTAAGATGTATAGTTTGTTTGCGCCTGAATCTAAATATGAATTTGTCAGTATAATTAATACCCGGAAATTGAACACGAATCTGTCAGTATAATACCCGGAATCTGAATATGAATTTATCGGTATAATACTCGGAATCTGAATATGATTTGGTCAGCATAATACCTGGAATCTGAGTATGAATTTGTCAGTCTAATACGCGGAATCTGAATATAAATTTGTCAGTATAATACCCGGAAACTGAATATGAATTTGTCAGTATCATACCCGGAATGATATTGACAATATGAATTGGTGAGTACAATACCTGGAATCTGAATATGAATTTGTCAGAAGAATACCCGGAATCTGAATATGAATTTATCAGCATAAAAACTTAATTCTTTCAAGAAAGGCACACACATAAAACATTGGATTGAATTACCGTCTCACCAATCACATCTTATCACCAATTCCTCATGAAACAAAGGATGATTGAAATTGCATTTATAAACTTACGTAAAAATCTCTTGTACATATTTCTATTATTTATAAATATCAGTCTTAAATAAATAAAAAAATGTAATTTTCCGTGATGCTTAGCATTTTTTTCAAAATAAAATAAATATAAGTTCGAAAAACGGAAATTTTTGAAGTAAAATCAAAACCGACTTATTAAATCCGCGGAAAATAAGTTCCTGTGGGAAATTGGGCGGTAACATATTTTCAACAGTTTTTTTCGAAGAAGAAATCCTCAATGCCAATTCGCTGGAGAGCTTTTATTAAGACTCCCTTCACAAATCGATGATTTTCCTACAGGAAAAGTGTCACGATGATAGTTATTACTCCATTAATAACTGCTATCCTGACCTGGCTAATCTCCATCTGGCTGCATATTCAATTTGTAGAACCGCTTTGTTCTTTTTTTTTGTGAGACTGGCAACCCTTGTAAAAACGATTTCCGTTTCGTCTTTACTTTTTGAATTCGCACCGCACGGGAAGCCGGTGTGTATTTGACTAGTCACTTTAGAGATAGTTCTGGATTTAATAATGGGATAATCCCTTCGTTACAAATTGTTTTAAACGATTTTAATCGCGAGCCTGGCGATGTTCAATTTTGCGAACGCTTTCCCATGGTTTCATATGTGATCGATCGCCGCCATTGGGATTGTTATTTGACCGCGACATGATGTTATTATAAATTACCTACACAATCGCCACTGGCTTATTGGAGTGCTTCGCGAGAGAGAGTCCTAATGAGCTGGTGCGGTCGTGGGCGCTCATATTTGCCCCGGATGGATACCCGGCGTTCATCTCCAGATGACGCGTGCTGAACGAAATCGTTTTTTACCCGATGAGCTCAACCGGAGCACTGTTGCTTATATTGGATCCTACACCCTGGCGAGGGGTCCTCATTCTCTGGAGCCTTCCTTGTGGCCTTTCCCGGTTCCCGCCCTGGAGATTGCGTGAGAATACGATCCGCGGTTCCTCTACGCGTTATCTGGTAGTTACTCAAGTGTTCGCGTCAGTGTAGAAGTCAATTTGATAATGATCCATGGTCCGCAGATACGATATTTCTTTCTGTTTTTATATTTTCTTTCTAAAGTTTCAGTTTAGGTTATGTTTCTGGATTGTGTGACCCGGTCCCTCAAAAGGAAAACATTGTTATGTTCTATATAAAAATATACTGGAAATTGTTTGTTTTGGAAATGAATTCTTTTAATCAATTTGGGCCAATCTATCCTCACAAGTAGAAACTTGTATTCGTTTATTCC
Organism: Limnephilus marmoratus; assembly: GCA_917880885.1. Lineage (NCBI taxonomy): Eukaryota > Metazoa > Arthropoda > Insecta > Trichoptera > Limnephilidae > Limnephilus > Limnephilus marmoratus. Next base: position 30,546,946 of record OU862909.1, on the reverse strand, counting down.
CACAATCCTGAAGAGATTTTCTCACTCTACCATTAAATAAAATAATCTGAAGGTACATTCGGATATTTACCGTTACAAAAGGGCTCTGAAGTAAAGTTTGTGAAATGCTCAAAAGCTAAGTTTCCCAAACTTTCGAGGTAGGTAAATATTTTAATATAATTAAAAAAACAATAATAATAATTGTGTAATAAAAAATTCTGAGACCAATTAGATATTATCTTAAGTTCAACGGATCGAGTTCGAATTACACTACGGAAATTGAATTAATCGGTTTTCAGAAGAAATGTGCTAACTGAGAAGGTCCAAAGACGCTATAAATCGTACAGTTTAATTTTTAGAAAAAAAAACGCTATCAGAATCTGATGGTTGTCTGGTTGAAGACGGAAAGTAAGAAATTAGCGTTAAAAAAATTAAGCAAGATAAAAAATAAAAAAATAATAAAATTCATTAGTAACTAGCGCAGACCCTTTAAAAACGCGGGATATTATAATTTAGAGATGTGAAGCTGTAGCTTGACTTGATATTGACCACAAGAATAAACACCGAACACACATCTGCTTTAAATTTAAACAAAAGAAATACACATTTATAAATATTGATTGTTTTGGTACCGGCTTTCGGTGGTTTGAAAAGGTCCAACAATTAGTTCCGATTTTAAAATCAAAACAAATCCTAGTTCTAGAGGTCGTTGAACCGGAGCCACTCAGCGACACACCTACGAAAAAATTATTTTAAATTTGTAAACTTTAATGTACCAATAACTTATACATAGTGAATAATATAAACAAAAATTTTAACAAAACAAAAAAGCGACTTCAAAAAATGCACTAAAAAGTAAAAAAATAATTTCATATTCTTCTACAACTTTATAATCAACTTACCTTTTCTACTCATCAATATGTAGGTACGATTGTTATTTTTGGAGTCGGTGTCGGCGGGAGAGGAGCTGTCAAGTGAACACGCCGGGCCGCGGGTACCTTGGTTGACACCGACTCCAAAAATAACAATCGTACCTACATATTGATGAGTAGAAAAGGTAAGTTGATTATAAAGTTGTAGAAGAATATGAAATTATTTTTTTACTTTTTAGTGCATTTTTTGAAGTCGCTTTTTTGTTTTGTTAAAATTTTTGTTTATTTTTTGATTTTTAGTGAATCTGAAGTACACTAACTAATTCGATTAAGATTCGGCCGAGTATCGTAAATTTGTTCTTCAGAATTGGAGAGTTCCGTTACTTTGTCATGGATCCCATAATCAGAACCTAACCAAACTCTCATCAAACTACCCTTGAAGTACATCCTTTCCAATAAAAAAAGAATCACCGAAATCGGTTGGCGTGATATTGAGTTATTCGTCCATTTGTGGCGCACATACTTGATGCAAATTTAAGACTTATATGATTTTCTCATGGATGCCATTGTCAGAACTTGACCAAATTAAAATGGGACCACACGGGAAGCACCAGCTTTCAAATAAAAAAAGAATCATCAAAATCGGTTCACCCAGTCGAAAGTTCTGAAGTAACAAACATAAAAAAAAAAAAAAAAAAAAAAAATACAGTCGAATTGAGAACCTCCTCCTTTTCGAAGTCTATTTATTTAAATACTATTAGGAAAGTGTGAATATTTGGGTTAATTTTTAAATGGACGGGTTATAATAAATTAGTTTTACGGAGTTTCGTGAAGTTTTTTTAATGAAAATTTTAGAACTCACACTTTATTCAAAATTATATATCTACATTACAATATTACATAGAAAACGTTTGTAACATAATAAAAATAAAGGAATATTGCGTAACAGGTGTTAAAATAAAAACGAGTGTGCTTTAGACCACACGACTGAAGTAAAACTTCACTCCCTTAACTTATATCTCCCTCTCAACTTCCGTTCGCCTCGCCCAATCACCTTTTCATAACGCTCTCGCCACGCATTCACCAGCTTACTCCCCAAGTCAAGCGTGCGTAAAGGCCCGACCGTTCGCCTCGCCCGATCAATCTTTTCGCAACGCTCTCGTCACGTATTCACCAGCTTACTCCCCAAGTCAAGCGTGAGTAAAGAAGTTTTACTTCAATTGATCGGTCAGTGGTTGAGTGGGCATAGCGCTTGGATCCCACCCGAGGGTCGCATGTTCGATTCCTCGGCTGGCTAAGTCCTCCATCACAACACAAGCAACATTTTCTGCTTTCTGTGGTGGGAGTAGGAGATTTTCAAACATTGTTGGGTTATTCGTAACCCGGGAATGTTTGTCTTTCTTTAAAAAAAAAAAAGAATTTTTGCACTAATTATTTAGATAGGTACGACATCTAACGATCTAACAATGACTTCTTTAATAATAACAAAATCACGTTGGGCGTCAATTTAATTTAATGAAAATAAATCACTTTGACACCACTATTTAATCAAAATAATCGACATTTTTTTATTATTATTTTATTTTTTTTAAAGAAAGACAAACATTCCCGGGTTACGAATAACCCTACTATGATTGAAAATCTCCTACTACCACCACAGAAAGTTGAAAATGTTGTTTGTGTTGTGATGTAGGACTTAGCCAGTCGAGGAATCGAACACACGACTCTCGGGTGGGACCCAAGCGCTGTGCCTACTCAACCACTGACCGGTCATGTTTCGAAACCAACGCGTTCTTTAAACATCTTTAAAAGAATTGACTGACAAAGAAACCATTTATTTCGAAATATGTCGATTATTTTGATCAAATAGTGGTGTATAAGAAGTCGTACGTTTTTATTAAATGAAGACATCGATAAAATTTCATTTGAGAACCACTGGCACTAAGTTAGTAACTCTGTTCTTAAAAGTCATACATAATATATCTCTTAAACTTTCATACCTTCATAAAAATAAACTAATCGCCTTAGTGAAAATTTTCAAGGCAATGGTGACAGAAGTGGTCCAGGTGGGAGGTTCGATGTTTTCAAAATATAAAAGTGACATATATTATTATCCCGTATTCAGCACGCGGGCGGCCTACAAAGGGGGCATATTGATATCGTTCCGCTATAAATTTCTTTTATTACCGGAAAAGTTGCTCGAACTGCTTCCACAGCGTCTTGGAATGAGGGTATTTGAGACATATCCAAATAAACGTTGTTCCGAAACATTCTGGATTAATCGAATACATGATATTGTTTTGAAATTGGCAAGTATCGCGTAGTTTATGTCCCCATTGAAGGGGAGAATAATACAGTTAGTTTTTCTAATTATTTTCAGCTCATTTCAAAGCTTAACGCATTTCTTGTGATGCTCACGAGATTGAGATAGTATAGTTTTGTTACCTGTCTAATGTCATCCGTAAACCATTTTTTTTACATTAGTTCCACACAGGAGACCCTGAAGAAAAAAATTTCCCCCAGGGCCTATATCATCTTTGGGGATGTTGTGTGGAAGGGCTTTTTAAGGAAAGGAAGGAGAGGAAGATCTGGAAACGAATAATTTATGAGAGGTAGGTATTAAACTAGGGGTCAGTGTGTAAAGGAGTGACGGAGATATTCCTCCCACGGCGAAAATTATGCATTCAGGCGATGGTTCGTGAGGGTCTGGCTGGAGAAGTCAAAAGGTCTCCTTGAACCAGTCTCTACCGATCCGGCCCGCCACTCAGTAGGTGGCAAACTCAACCGCCGCCAACGCCAAGACTTTAACAAATCTCACGCCATGAACCCGGGCGCCTAAATCACCAAATGTTAAAAAACCACTTGGGGTGACCTATGGTTATTCAATAAAACGTTCCTAGGGCGGCGGTACCCATACAAGCCTCCCAAATAATTACACAAACATTTCTGTTTTTTTTGAACGAAGGGTTTCCATAAATCCTACCCTAATCCTACCTACCATTCAGTTTTCAAACAGCTCGCGTACCATCCATTGAAATTTTTTCATACAAGTTTCATAATGCCAGAGCACACTATTATAAATAGAAATCATCGCGGGCCTGCACACATCAAATCCCCAAAGTTTCATGGCAATCGGATAAATGGTCAGCAACGCATAATTTAATGCCACCAGAGCTCACTGTTGTATATAGAAACCATCGCGGGCATTCGCACATCAAATACCCAAAGTTTCATCTCAATCGGATGAATGGTTTAGCAATGCATAGACAACTACTCACGTACTCATGTACACCCAAGCAAGCATATTTTGAATCTTCTTATATATAAAAATGAATCGCTGAATGTGTTGCTAAGCGCATAACTTTCGAACGACTGCAACAAATCGGAGAATTCTTTTTTTTGTGTGTTCGTTATTGTGAGGACAAGGTTTTTATAAAACTTCCGGTGAGCTCTGGCATTATGAAATTTGTATAAAAAAATTGCTATTGGTGGCACGCGAGGTTTAAAAGCTGAATGTATGGAAAGCGGGAGATGGTAGGGTGGAGGGGAGAGGGGAGAGGGGGGGGAGAAGGGAGGGGGAAGGGGGGGAGTGGAGTGGGGAGAGGGAAGGTGGAGGTGACGGAGTGGGAACGGAAGAGGACGCAGGAGAAGAAGGGGAGGCGGAAGGGGAACAGGACGAATGGGAAAGGACACTCAGGGAGAAACAATTTCTTTATTAAATGGCATAGCAACGCATGCCGGGACCAGCTAGTATATATATATACATATTTATAGATATTGACTCTGGGTTCAAACATTTTTATTCCACTTCAAGAATTTACGCAAACTAATCACAAATAAAATATATTAATATTATTTTAGTCTGGGAAATATAAGTGTGATACCCATCGATTCTTCTTTTCTTTGTTTGACAAATTATTCCGTTTCATTACTAAAAAAACGAACATCCGCTTTTCTTACGAAGTTTTATACGTTTTTCACAAATATGACAAAAGTTTCACAAATTTGCCCTTACTCCCAAAGTCGTAAAAACCCTTCTATTATTCTTTAAGCTCCGAATAACTGAGTAGGCATTAATCTCAAAATGACCGTCGTAAAAAAAAACCATAAAAATGAGGATAACATGCTCGGAAGCGCGTAGTACTTGAATCACTGTTTGTATCAGGAGATCATATATTATACAAGGTAAGTTGTATTCAGTTTGCTTGTTAGCAGATTCCCTCGGGACCAACATTTCACAATTAGGCCTTCCTTGACTTCCTGTTGTTCGTTCTAAGACAAATGTCCTAGGAGTTATTTTTCCCATATGGTCCACGAACCAGAAGCGTCCGACAATACATACTTGTCGCGTGGGACATTGCAAGGATTCAAGCTAGAAAACTTGTTAAGTCCCAAGTTTTACAGGCACGCAAGGGACCAAGAATTAGCATATTTATGACGATAAAACTTTAGAGTATTTATTTATTTCTGAGAATTCAACTCTTCAAAGTTACTTTTATACGAAAAAGAAAGGGAAATGAAAACTTCCCACAAACTCAAAAAGGTTTTTTGAACATGAAATAAAATTGATATTTCTATTTTTGGGACTGTTAATTCGCTGTGGAATTCCGTTGAAGTATTATGATTAAAAAACTTTTATAATTTTGTTGATATATTTATTATATACTTGAATCTGTATTCACTAAACCAGGGCTGGGCAAAATATATGCTTTGCTGTAATTAAAATACAAATTACAAAATACTTTCAAGTCGTGTATTTGAAATACAAAATACAGTATTTTAACCATTTTTTCTATCAAATACAAAATACAAATTACAAAATACAAAATATATTTGGTTTTGGTAGAACCTTTGGTTGCAATAAATTGGCGTAAGTGCCCTTTTCTAAGGGTGCGTTTCAATAGAAGCAAAGTTGAACAGAGTGAAACAGAGACGTACAAAAATTGACCAATCATATTGCTCAGAAGACACATCTCATCTCCGCACCACTTGTAAAGTTTTGTGGTATAAGACCCAGGTGTTAGAAAATAATAATAATTATTATAATAACGCGACATTTGTATAGCGCAGTTTTGTATTATTTCACTTCAAGTGCGCACTACCGCAATTAACTTAAAAATAATCTAGTATTCAGTCAAATTATTCCTACAATGCTTGATCTAATTAATCTAATACTAAGACACAAAAATACAAATCAATGACAAGTATAATATAATATGATACAAATATGATAGAAAATGACCAATAACAGTGCTATTATAGCACAGGACGTGATGCCAACTCTAAATATGAACATACATAATATATTGCTCTGGACTCTAGTGTTTTTAGTCTACGTATTATCTTTGTCAGTTTACTTTTGATTATCATTACTAAGGTCGCTAAATGTATTTGAAAATGTATTTTGAAGCCATAAGTATTTGAAATACAAATTACAAAATATCTCAGCATAAGGTAATTGAAATACCAATTACAAAATACGTATTTGTATTTCAATTACAAGTAATTCAAATACTGCCCAGCCCTGCGCGTAATGATATCATCAAATCAAAGTATTTTTGAGTATTTTCTCCGGTTAATGAACCTATCAGTACATTATAATCATGTTTCATTTTGTGTCACAAGTTTTATAAAATCTTTAATTTAATTTGCGAGGCGGGTATGGGTACTGCCGCCTCAGGAATCATTTATTGGATAACAAACACCTCTGTCGTAGGTCACCCCAAGAGTGGGGTCCATGGGATAAGGAGTGTCTAGCTGTTGGTGGCGGTTACGTCTACCCACTTACTGGGTGGCGGGTCGGATTTGAAAAGACTAGTCGAGGGAGATCTTTTAACCCCTCCAGCAGGACTCCGCAGGGAGGGTGAATTCAAATGTCCGTCACCCCTTGACACATTGACCTTTTAGATCTCACCTAGATTCCTTCCCAGGTCTATCTCACTTTCCTTTTCTAAAAAAACCCTCTACACAGCATACCCAAAGATGACAAAGACCCGGAGATAAATTATTTTCCTCAGGGCCTCCTGCTCGGAGTAAATATAAAAAAATCGTTATATTTTTAGCGAAATTAATTAGTATGGAGTTGTGTTGAGTAGAGTTATTCGTGGCTTGTTTAGATATGATATTATATGTTATGATATTGTAAAGCGAAGGTTGCAAAGTATAACAAACCGGAAAATACTGAAACTAAAAATACATACTTTAGTACAATTATCACGCGCGGCTGATTGTGGAGTAAGTGGGTGGGTCGTATTATTACGTGGATCAAAAGGAAGAATTCAGGAAACCTAACCAATATTATTGCTTTCCGTTTGATTGCCTACCTATATTACACCCCCGAGCGTAGTCCCTGTTTACCTGCGAACCTCTAGCTCTAATCATATTACAGCAGTAGGGAAATGGTCCAAGTAACAAGGAAATATCGAGACCCTTTACAGACAATACAGAGTGGCAATTGAAGCACTTTCTGAAACTTCCAAATGGCCGCAGAAAAACACCTTGCTGAAAATATTACAAATGGCTTAAGTTTTTTTTTGGTAATTTAAACATTTTTTTATTTAAAAACTTTGTAAAATGTATTCAGTTTAATGATCGGCATTATTTCAACTAGGTATCCAGTGAGTACTACATTATGAAATATTATTTAAAATATAAGTTAATGTACCAAATAAAAAATAAATAAAAAAACCATAATTTTTTAATATTTAATCATCTATCTACCCGTAAAAATCAAATATGCTTGCTTGTATGTATGTTTCTCATGCGTTGCTAAACCATTCATCCGATTGCGATGAAACTTTGGGGATTTGATGTGCTCGTTCCTGCGATGAGTGTGGCGGGGGAGAACGTGGGAGGGGGGGTGGGAATGCGGGAGAGGGGTTCGCGGGACGGAATAGGGAGAGGGAAGAGGGAAGGCTGAGAAGGCGGAGTGGGATCGTGTGAAGGGAAGGGGACACGGGAGAGGAAGGGAAGTCGAAAAGGTAACGAGACGAATAGGAAAGGACACGCAGGGAGAAAAAAAATCTTTGTTAAGTGGCATTGCAACGCATGCTGGGAAATAGTTGAAGATGATATTGACAACTCTCAAACGTAAAAGGTACAGTACAGTTCATGATAGCTTTTTGTTTGACAAGCCCCCAAAGGGCTCACAAACTCCAACAGCTCGTAAGGCTTTGAAGCAAAGAATGGACGGTTACCTCGAGAGTGTTTTCTCTTGGGGTAAAAATAATCTCGTTGAATTTAATGTTTCAAAGACCCAATCTTGTCTGATTACGTCTAAAAGGGATCGGAATGAAAATCTAGTCGCTTTCAACGGAAGCAATCTTCCGAACAGGCCCTCCATTGATATGCTTGGTGTAACCCTAAGTGACCAGCTGAGGTATGGGGGCTCCATCGAAGCCAGAGTAAAGTTAGCCTCCCAAAAACTGGACGTACTGTACAGGGCCCGCAGATACTTTAATAGTACACAACTGCTAACCCTGTACAAATCGCAAGTGCGCCCCACGGTTGAATTTGGCAGCCACCTCTGGTCTGGAGCTCCAAAATACCAGAAAAATACCCTCGACTCTGTGCAGAATCGGGCGGTCCGTTTGATAGATTCTCCCATATTAACAGACGGATTGCAATCTTTAGAGCACAGGCGTCGGGTAGGAATGCTATCCTTGTTCTACCGGTATTACAATGGAAGATGCTCCGAGGAACTAGCATCATTGATCCCTTCGGCACCGGTGCATAGTCGGGAAACACGCCAAACGCGTGCCCAACATTTGTACACAGTTGACATTTGTCACATGAGATCGGGTCGTTTCTTCGACTCGTTCTTGTGTTCAACAGCTCGGCTGTGGAATGATTTGCCGGCCTCTGTGTTTCCTCCTTCCTACAACATGGGTCTCTTCAAGACCAATGTTCATTCCTTCCTCTCCTCAAAAAGACCCTCCACACAGCATCCCAGATGACATAGGCCCTGAGGGAAATTATTTTCCTCAGGGCCTCCTGTGCGGAGTTAATGTAAAAAAAAAAAAGGTTTTGAAATTTTTCATTCAATCAGAAAATTTGGTCGCATCTAGGTATTGAACCCTGAACCTCAGTCTTTTGGCTAGCACTCTACAACTGAGCTAATTCTACCATTTCAACTTAAGAGGAAATAACTAGAGAAAACCGGAAATATGTCATTTTTAAATCAAATTTTAGACGAATTGTCTCTTTAAAAAAAAAATTAAAATCGTTTTCGAAAGACTGTTCTTTTTATCTAGTGAAGGTATGTTTAAAATTTTGAAAAAAATAAATATTTCAAATCATATTATAATCATGCAGCAAAATAAATCAACAAATTTTCTGAAAAAGCGGTTTCAGAATTTTATTTTTCGTTTAAGTAAAATCATTAAAAAAAGATTCCCGCACGTGTTTGGTGACAAAAATACTTCAGTTTGTCTATTTATTTACGGTCTTACAAACTAATATATTGAAGTTTTTTTCTACATTCTTATTTTGCTTAGACATTATTGAAAAATTATAAATACTTACGATCAAAAAATAATTACAAAAAGTACATAATTTTAATAGTTTTATCATCACGCTTTTCAGCATTTTTGGATGTAGGTATAATTTAAAGCAAATTTGGAATGAAATAAAATCGATATTGAGTTATAATTTTAAAAACTGGCACGGAGAATAATTAATCTTTTTCATTGGAACCGCACTGTACGATCGTAAGAACATCTTTCGACGAAATTTGGATTCTCGGCCGCTGGCTGGTTAAAGGCTCTTAAGTAGATAATATTTAACAGCATCACACTTTTACTAAGAACTCTTTGGCTGCTGTCGTTATAATTCATGTTTTTGAATTGATATCCTTTTTAATGTAAACGATTAGTACCACAAAACACTTCCACGCCGTTTAACGCAATATTTTGGTTCCTCAAAGTACTTCATTGTCGGAAACCGAAATAGATTAAGTCCATAAAATGCTTCGTTATCGCCTAACGAAGTAGATTATGCCCACAGAACACATCGTTATTATAGTAGTCAAAATGTGGATTATTTCAATTATTGCCTTACCGTGCTGATGTCTGTTCATATTATTAATCCAATATAATGTAACCTTAAAACTTGAAGCGTAGCTTTATGGAAAAATATAAATTTTCTTCTCTATGTTGGTAGATAATTGATAACCGAAAATTTTGCATTATTTTTTTACGATATTTTGGGAGAAGAGGTGTAATTTTTCAGCAAAAGCTGTGGCATATGCATATTTTTACAAAATCGAAAACAGTAAAATCGTTATTGAAAACAATGATAGCATCCGGCGTTTACGACCTGAAGTTAGCTGTGTTCCATTTTATGGCAATTCAAGCTATGTCAAAATCATAGACAAATAAATAATTAGAATAGATAAACCTTTGTCAAAGTAATAAACAAATAAATATTTGGTTCTACTATTTTGAGAATACGAGAAATCGCGCGAAGAAATGAAAATTCGCGTTAGTTACCCGTACATTGCGAACACCGCGTTATTCTTGTGAAATTTGTTAAATTCGCGTTACCGCAAACGCGAAAAACTAAGGTCTATATTAATTAATAATGGTTTTTATAGTGAGATTTTTTGTTATTATAACCGGGATATTTATTATAATACGATAACAAATATCACATTCAAGAAAATAAATACAGAGATCCTTTTCGTACCGAATAGTTTTCTCACCTCAAATCATGTACTTAGCCTTTCTTATCATTCTACGCTACATTATAATTCTAAACGTATATTATATTTCTAGAGTATAGTATACTTGGGCTGCAATGTAAATGATAGATGGGATCCTTCGGTTGAAATCAAATGCCGCATTGACCAAGCTCGTACAACCTTTATCCGCATGAAATAGATGTTCTGCAATCATGATCTAAACCTTGGATTACGAATGCGAATGGTCAGATGCTACGTGTTTTCGATATTATTTTATGGAATGGAAGCTGGACGCTTACTAAAGAACTAATTAGGCGATTTGAGGCATTCGAGATGTGGATCTACAAAAGAATTCTTAAAATAAGTTGGATGGACAGGGTTACGAATGAAGATGTTATGGTTCGGGTGAATAAACTAAAAAAAGTTATTAAAACTATAAACATCCGAAAACTTAAATATCTTGGACATGTGATGAGACATCCAGAGAAGTATGAGATCTTGCATCTCATAATGCAGGGAAAGATTGCCGGAAGATGGGGCCCTGGAAGAAGGATAACCTCATGGCTGAAAAACCTGAGACAGTGGTTCGGCCAGTTTATCGTAGAGCTGTTCCGGGCCGCAGTAAACAAAGTCCACATAGTAAACATGATAGCCGACAGAGACAAGGAACGGACAGGGCACAAGAAGAAAATATTATATTCTACACATATATTTTACATTTTTCAGAAAAAAAGTTAAAATTTGAACACTAACTATAAATCAGGTTTGGCTAAGAAATTACTTCCAGTCAGTTACTCCACTGTTATGCACCCATGGGTATTTAAATGCCGTTAAATACCTAAACTATGTATTTCAATAGATAGATATTATAATAAGGATAATCGTAATCTGTCATTACAAGATAATAACTCTACCTTTGTGAAAGGATTTTCTCACCAAGGGGATGTTACCACAAAGAAGGATCATGTGGGTATCTATGACGGGTTACGAGATTATAATAATATATTATTAATGTGTGATGAATCCATAGTCTCAAAGCAGTACTTAGATCACACAGTTGTGAGTTGACTTAAACTGAACATCAATAATGTATTGTAATAATTATTAAGGAGTATGTCGTAGGGTAATTACTACAACTAGGTAACTCTGAAATCAGCTTTGTTAGAAAATTGAATTATAATATGGCAATCAATCTGATAAATTGGTTGTTGTATGTTTTTGCCGAAGAGTATGGTTAAATCGTAGATTTGTATGTTAGGAACCGTAATACTTGGAAATAAGAAGATGGTTAATCATTTTTTTTAATATATTTACTAGCTGATCCTTTCACGCTTTCCTGTGGCTAACGAAACACAACGCCATCTACTGCATGGTTACCCAACCTAGATAACCAAGTGTTGTGTCGATAAATTAACTCACACCGCCATTTGTTAGAAACTTATGGAACTTACAAATAATTAAAAGCATTGTCCTATAACAAACATTTAATTCGCAATAATAAATATTTAGGACAATAATCGAGATAAAAATTATCCTCTCATTTAAGTTGGACCAAATTACACACAGTAAGCCAAATTTCATCAAAATCTTTTAAGTAGTTTCGGAGTTTATCTCTAACAAACATCGTGATGTAAGATTTATATATACAGATTTATATATACAGATTTACAAAAATGGAATGATTTACAGAGTTGTTACATACAAAAATGAATTGAAAGCAACTTAAGCAATTACACAAATTTTGATGCTACAACTAGCTAAATCTAGTTGCCTAATTGAAACATGGTAAAACAATTGTGGTAACTAGAGTTACCTAATTATAGAAATAAACGATTCTATTTTATGGTGCTACTCTCACAAAAACATATTCAAATAACTTGATGATTCCAATTTCTGTTTGTGGCATTCATAGACTAGGAAGAAAGTTACGTTTTTAGTGTGTAACTCATAAAGGTTGATTTCGGAGTAACTAAAAGTTGTAGTAATTGCCCTATGATATTATAATTCCTGCTTATGAATTAATAATTTACGTGCTCCCAAACTTACACAGCTGGAGATACCCTCTGGAAATGCGGGCGGCGTTTTGTCCATACAAACGTATTTCCTTACTGGATTTTGACACTAGTGCAAATGTTTTCTAAACGACTTCGAAAAGAAGGAGGTTCTCGATTCGAATGCATTTTTTTTTCAATTTTTTTTTTATGTTTGTTACCTCAGAACTTTCGACTAGGTGAACCGATATAGATGATTCTTTCTTTATTTGAAAGCTGGTGCTTCCCGTGTGATCCCAATTCAGACAATGGCATCCACGAGAAAATCATATAAGTCTTAAATTTGCATCAAGTATGTGCGCGACAAATGGACGAATAACTCAACATTACGCTAACCGATTTCAATGATTCTTTTTAAATGGAAAGGATGTACTTCAAGGGTAATTTAATGAGAGTTTGGTTAGGTTCTGATTATGGGATCCATGACAAAGTAACATAATGCTCCAATTCTTAAGAGAAAATTAACGATACTCTGCCGAATCTTAATCGAATTAGTGTACTTCAGATTCACTAAAAATCAAAAAATAAACAGAAATTTTAACAAAACAAAAAAAAAGACTTAAAAAAATGCACTAAAAGTAAAAAAATAATTTCAAAATAATAAAAATAATTCTTCTACAACTTAATAATCAAATTACTTTTCTACTCATCAATATGTAGGTACGATTGTTATTTTTGGAGTCGGTGTTACCGAAGGTACCCGGCCCGGCGTGTTCACTTTACAGTTCCCCTCCCGCCGCGGCCCGCTCTCGCCTCTCGCCTCGTCAAACCACGCGTGCGTCACAAGCACATCTCACCTACAACTATGTATGTAGTTACAAACCTACCTTGGCTGACAGCGACTCCAAAAATAACAATCGTACCTACATATTGATGAGTAGAAAAAGTAAGTTGATTATTAAGCTGTAGAAGAATATGAAATAATTTTTTTTACTTTTTAGTGCATATTTTGAAGAAGTTTTATTGTTTTGTTAAAATTTCTGTTTATTTTAATATAATATGGACATCGACCACTGGCATCTCTCTACTTTTGGCTTTTTTTGATAAGTTTTTTTTTTTTTTTTTTACATGAGCTCCACACAGGAGACCCTGAGAAAAATAATTTCCCTCAGGGCCTATGTCATCTTTGGGGATGCTGTGTGGAGGGTTATTTTAAGGAAAGGAAGGAGAGGAGAGTTCTGGGAAGGAAAAGGGTTTAAGGGGTGGGTAGGAATCTGGGGTTCAGTGTGTCTTGGTCATCCGCCTCCAAGACCTAGACAAACCTCACCCCATGAACCCGGGCACCCCTGCTAAATCACCAAACGTAGCGAACCACTTGGGGTGACCTATGGCAGAGGTGTTGGTTATCCAATAAAGGTTCCCCGGGCGGCGGTACCCATTCCCGCCTCCCAAATTGAGAAAAAAAGTTACTTCTTGTACGAATTAGGACCCCTAAAAATCCTTAAAATTGCATTGCCTGGTTTGAATGTTATCAATTGACTATCAGTATACTAATTTAACAATGTGTAAAAAAAACGTGCAGACATTATAATGTTTTATTCTAATATAGTTGATGAAAATAATCTTTAAATCGGTTCATTTTTGGAGGAGAAAACAGGGAAATACAAAACCTCGATTTTGACGATTTTTTTTAGTTATACGGGGTGCAGAATGAATGCTTGGAAGGCAACTATTAACCGTTAAGAGGGTATAAGCAGAGAAAACCGGAAATACGTCATTTTAAATCAAATTTTAGATGTATTGACAGTTTTTCACAAAAAATTATAAATTGATTTCGAAAGATTGTTCTTTTATCTAGTAAACGATGTTTTAAATTTTGAGAAAAAAAAATTATTTTTAGTATACTAAGGTTATACCTTAGGTCCTTGGCAGATTGGTTAAATTTTCAAACGAAAAATCTTATTTTACAAAACATATTTCAAACCATGTAATCATACATTATTGTTAATCAATACGTTATCTAGTAAACGCATGTTCCAAAATTTTAATTTTAGTTCAAATAAAATCATTAAAAAAAATATCCGAACACTTATTTATAACAAAAATTTCTCTATATTGTCTATCTATTTACGGTCTTCCAAATTAATATATTTCAGATTTTTTTTCACTCTTATTTTGCTTAGATATTATTTAAAAAATGATAAATACTTATGATAAAAAAATAATTAGAAAAATTACACAATTTTGATAGTTTTATCATCACACCTTTCAGCATTTTTTGATGTAGGTATAAATTAAAGCAAATTTGGAATGAAATAAAATCGATATAGAGTTATAATTTTAAAACGCTGGCACGGAGATTAATTAATCTTTCTTATTGGAATCGCCCCCGTACGATCGTAAGAACACCTTTTGACGAAATGTGAATTGTACTAAAAATATAAGATAACGCATTTTTAATTGAAATTTAGAATGTTATTCTTATCATTCGATAATGTTTTATAATTTGAATAATACATCTCAAAAAATAACCCTGCAACTGTATTGCGAAACTTCGAACACAACGTTAACGACTTATTTACTAGCCAATAACTATAGGAATTTTAATCAGAAAACATATTATCCGGTATTTTCCCAGCAAAATAAGAACCATGTATATTTCTCGAACGGTATTTTATACGACCATTAAGGGTTAAATTTTTCATATGCAGCGCATTATTGGCAACCTCATAAATATACAATATCACATATGAAATCTGCAGGCTTACCCGAAGGATTTTAACTGGCTCAATTCCTGAGCATATTTGTAATATAAAATGTAAATGTCATTTTGCTGTCCGATGACATTTTTTTCAATGAAAGCATTTTTTTTATCCTCCGCCTCGTGGGTCACGTGTTACGCACTCTGTCTCGTCACAATAGCACTGAATAGACGAGAGAGAGAGCGCGTTGCGCGTGATCCGATGTAACATGTGGCAGTATGATCAGTGGCGGCGTGTGATAGAAACATTTTTTTTGTTTTAATTGAAAAAAAAAAACTTACGTAGGTACGTACGTGTATAAAAGAGTAGAAATGTATAAAAGAGTTAAAAATTTTATGTTATTTGCGTAATAACTTCTTATTGGTACTGGGCGTTTGCCTACAGATCAAGAGAATCAACAAAATATGTTTATAAATACTAACCAGTGGCGGACTTTTCAGTGAGCTAGAGTGCAAGAATGAATAATATGACATTATTGTTGGCTTCTTTCAATTTCACTGGAATGTTCTTTTCCAAAGACGGATTATAAAACATAATGTATGCAAGCAACGCAACTGTTTGTTTAAAAATTCAGTTCAGGTTTTCCGAAATTATTAGAAACACGCTGAATGACAGCAATACCTGTTTCTGCTAACCCAATGACAATTTTTTTCAGATGTTAAAATTTAAACATAATTCTAAGGTACGTGTTATGTGTTGTTGCTCAAGGGGAGCTTTCGTTAGTAAAGCTTGGCTCTGTAAAAAATAGATTCAAGTACTCAGTTTTTCACCGACAGCTTAATCCGATTATGCGACACAAAATGGGATTAAGCTATCAATAAAAAACGGCTATAAATGTCAAGCAGTAGGGATTAAATAAATTACAGTTACATTAAAGTGAATGTGTTTACAAAGTATCAAATGGCAAGCAGTGAATATTTACCGTGTTTTTATATTTTCCAAAATCAAATAAGAATTGGTTCATTTCATGAGAGCAAAATACACATTTTTTAAACTTTTAATTTTTCAGAAAACAGTCTTATTATACAGTATGCACAAAGAAAAATCTGACTCAGTAACACTTAACTTTAACTTCTTTTGTTTACCAGCATCGATTTTTCTAAAAAGACTTTGCTATGTTTTATGGTAATGTTAATTACTGAGCCCCTGAGTTATTTTAAAATAAGTTGAGTTATAATATTTATCTTGGAGTCATAAGCAATCATCTAAAACTAGTAGTTAAAAACACGATCGTTCACAGATGGTTTCCAAATGGAACGGCTTTGAGTTGTACTCTCGAGTCGGATTCTTAAATTTCAACCGTAGATTCGCTAGGATATTAATACTGTCAGATTATCATAATACTATCGGAGACCCTAGAGGAAAATTAAATTTCAACCGTAAGTTCGCTAGGATATTAATACTGTCAGATTATCATAATACTATCGGAGACCCTAGAGGAAATTTAATTTCAACCGTAGATTCGCTAGGATATTAATACTGTCAGATTATCATAATACTATCGGAGACCCTAGAGGAAAATTAAATTTCAACCGTAGGTTCGCTAGGATGTTAATACTGTCAGATTATCATAATACTATCGGAGACCCTAGAGGAAAATTAAATTTCAACCGTAGATTCGCTAGGATATTAATACTGTCAGATTATCATAATACTATCGCAGACCCTAGAGGAAAATTAAATTTCAACCGTAGATTCGCTACGATATTAATACTGTCAGATTATCATAATACTATCGCAGACCCTAGAGGAAAATTAAATTTCAACCGTAGATTCGCTGGGATATTAATACTGTCAGATTATCATGATACTATCGCAGACCCTAGAGGACAATAATTTCCCTCAAGGCCTATGTCATATTTGGGATGCTGTGTGGAGGGTCTATTTTAGCTGGTTTCCGGTATGCGTTGCTATGCCATTTAATAAAGACATTTTTCTCCCTGCGTGTCCTTTCCCATTCACCCCTTCCATTCACCCCTTACATTCAGTCCCGGTACATTCAGTTTTCAAACAGCTCGCGTGCCACTCATTGCAATTTTTATATACAAATTTCATAATGCCAGAGCTCACCAGTAGTTTTATACAAACCTTGTTCTGACAATAACGAACACAAAAAACAGGATTATTCAATTTGATACAGTCGTTCAGAAGTTATGCGCGTTTAGTTTCGTTTGGTTATAGTTTCGGTGATTTATTTGTATTTATATAGGTAGATAAAATTATATTTTTTTGTTGAAAATTAGAGAGAGAGACGTCTGAAATTTACTTTTCGAATGAACATCGTTAGTAAACTTGAAAAATCATTGGTGATATAGATTTAGATCTGTTAAAAATTTAAACAAATGAAATACACATTTCAAATGTAAAATTACAATTCAAATATTAAATTCCGCTGGAGCGATTTTTGCCACTATATGGCACTATCTAAAACACCTCGTATTGCTTTGCTGCCAATTTTGGCAAATTTTCTCTTTTTTGTTAGTAGAAGTTCACGATTTTATAATATTTTTTTATAAATCCTACAAATATGTGATAATCAAAAAAAAATATAGAGGAATTCATTGGCTATATAGAACTACAATCAGTTTGTACGTCTCTATAATAAAACTTGGAGGTATGATTTTTTTAATGTGGGCGGAAAATAATCATCCAAAAAATCTCAAGCAATCGGAGAAAAATGTTTTAAGTTGCGCTATCAGCGGTTACAAAAATAAAATAATTTTTACATCTACTTTATTGTTCGATTCCCATAGACAGATCCAATTTAAAAAATTCAAAGTTTTTTTAATGTTAATAATTTTACGTAGCGTAATTACGTTTCATTTTGGAAAAAAACAAAAGGGGATATTTCATATCATGCACATGGTTCCATGTCAACTCATAATGATACCAACTCAGAAACACCTCAAATAGGTCATTAAAAGCTATGAAAAAATAATTTTAAAATAGCCGGTAACCCTAACCTAACTTAAACTATTTGAACAATTTATGAGTTGTCTGGTCACCCATGCACATCAACGCAGGTAAGGGAACGTACCCATACTACGTGACCAACTTTTTGCAATTTTTAACCCCCCCCCCCCCCGGTGACCAAAATCCTAAGCAACCCGCCGCTCATTTGTATGGAGCGTGACATTTTGAAGACCCCCCCCCCCTAAACGTGTCACGTAGTATGGGTACGTTCCCTAACTGAAATTAGAATGTTTGTTATTATATTATATCTTAGTGTTTGTAAAAATGAAGATGAAAATATTCTACCTGTATTGTCCTGGTGAAAGGCAACCTAGAATCTAAACGTTGCTTGAAATGACTTAATCGAGTTTGGTGACCAGGTCCAAATAACCAGGTACTTTCCAAGCTTCCTTCCCTATCTCCTTCCTTTCCCCAATCGCTCCAATTGCCAATGCAATAGTTCCACTGACTCCCAACGGCAAGGAGCAGCTGAAATATTTGTGCAGCATTCAGATTTGATAAAAATCTTCAAGTTCTTAAGAAGGAATAAGCAGACCGGTGACCAGACAACTCAGAATAAAACCAACTCAAAAGCGCCTCAGAAAGGTCATTAAGAGTGATGATAAAAAAATATAAAAAATTGGTTAAATAGGTTAAGTTAGGTTAGGGTTACCGGATATTTTAAAATTATTTTTTAAAAGCTTTTAATGACCTTTCTGAGGTGTTTCTGAGTTGGTTTCATTCTGAGTTGGCATGGAACCATTAATTTACGGTCTTACGAACTAATATATCTATTTAAGATTTTTTTACATTCTTATTTTGCTTAGACATTATTAAAAAATTATAAATACTTGCAATAAAAAAATAATTACAATAAGTACACAATTTTAATAGTTTTACCCTTCAGCATTTTTTAATGTATATATGTATTTTGAATGAAATAAAATCGGTACTGAGTTATTTTTCAAAAAAGCTGGTGGGGTGAATAATTAATCATTCTTATTGGAACCGCCCTGTACGATCGTAAGAACATCTTTCGACGAAATATGAATTCTCGGTCGCTGGCTGATTAATGGCCCTTAAAAAAATTCTACATACATAATATACTATTTTCATTTTCATACTTCATGTTCTTTTGGCATCGAAGTAATTATTTAATTCACCTGAACTACACGGTGAGTCTAGCACGGAGTCTTTGCTGTACAGGAACCATTTATTGGAAAACTGCTATAGGTCGCCCCAAGTGGTTCGCTGCGTGACTTAGCAGATGACTTAGCAGGGGTGCCTGGTTTCGTGGGTGAGGTTTATCTAGGTCCACCTACTGCGTGGAGGGTCGGATCGAGAGAGATTGGTTGAGGAAGACATTTTAACGTCTTCAGCCGGACTCGTTCGACCCATCGCCTTCCACCGCTGCAGAAGGGTGGATACATATGTCCGACACTCCTGGATACATTGACCCCTAGATTCCGACCCTCCCCTCATACATTTTTCCTTCCCAGAACTTCCTCTCTGTCCTTTCCATAAAAATAAACCTTTTTCACGGCATCCCATGAGGGATTTTTTTTTCTTAGGGTCTATGTCATTTTAAATGAAGCCTAAAAAACTTGAATTGAATTACCCAAAGTCTATCATAAATTATGCATACGATCTTGAAAGTCTGAAAGTTCTCCAGATCAACTGTTAAATTAATCCGCGAAAAGAAAGTTTTAAGTTATTTAAAATTATTCCATTTGACAAAATATTGTTCGGTCTTTCCTATCTATACTTAATAATCCCTGAGACCTTCTCATTGTTTCTTGGAGGGGATTAAGGGAGATGTCCGCTTGACTGATTTAAGCACCCGCACAACTTTCGACAGAAAAACACCCTTTCTCGCGTTTCACTCAAAGCGCGTCGCTGTACAAATATTTTGCGATAAAATTTGGTGATTAGGTTAACACAAGGAACATTGAATTGGATTATTGGAAATAAGTCCATTTCACGAATATATTTATTATATTATTACAATAGGCCACTTGCGTGGATATCATAACGACTTGGAAAAAATTGTGTAGATAGATTTTTTTACTAAGATTACGAAAATGTTGTTAAATTTTTTTAGAAATGTACAGTTTATTTATTTATTTTTAAATAAATAAATTCATTATTTGGGCCCGTGACATCACTACATGAAAATGTCCCGTCTCCGAAAACGTTCCTATTAATTTTGTAAGATTCCACACTGATTTTTTTTTTGCCAACACTTTGGTTTCAGGCGAATTTTTGAATTTGACATTTAACGTTCACTAGATTTATTGTTTGTGCTCTGCGAACTTATCATTTGGTTTGACTTTTTGACAGATGTTATGAAGAGAACCTCGTACATTTTACGCTGTCGGTACGTGTTTTATAATGGTAATAATGGTAATGGTGTTGATTTTAACAAAATCAAATTTTATAATATTCTTATTATTATTATTATTTACAAGTACAGGTATGTTACATTGGATTTAGTGATATAGACGTTGAACATTATAATGATTGATGATCAATAAGATGGATCAAGGAAAAAAATGTTTATGAGATGTATTATTTTTGGTATGCCTCGTTATTCTCCTGTGCCCTTTCTTGTGGAAAACGTTCTTTTTTTAAAATGATTTTGTTTTTTCGCACCAATAAAATTATGTCCCGTCTTTCCGGTTCATAAAAAATGTCCGATTTTTCGGATTGAAATTTTAAAAAAATCGCCTGGGTTTCAAAAATACTATTAAAAAATAAAATGCAAAATGTCTTAGAATATTTGCCTAAACCGAAATTAAAAAAAAAGTGATGCAAGTGGCCTATTAAATCATTTTATTACTAATATAGAACATGGAACGTCACGGGATACTAGAATTGCAGGATTTGTAAAGCCGTAAGTATTTATAATAAATATATATTTTTACCGCAAGATCATTGCTTTTCAAACGATGAAATTTACCTTTTGAATGTTAGTAAACTTGAAAATTTCATATGTAATATATTTAAACAAACGAAATGAACATTTAAAATAAATAATTATTAATGAATAAAATAATTTTGGTGTTTAGTAAAATTTTGGTCCAATTTTGAAACTCAAAAGTTCAATGAACTTAATTTTACTCATTTCTACGCAGAAATACAATTTCAAATCTCGCAAATATGCACTGACAACCGAAATTATGGAGTATATTTAATGTATTTTGGGGGGCGGGTACGGGTACCGCCGCCCCGGGAACCATTTATTGGAAAACCAACACCTCTGCCACAGGTCACCCCACGTGCCTACTTAGCAGAGGTGCCCGAGTTCATGGGGTGAGGTTTGTCCGGATCTTGGCGGCGGATGCGCCTTCCTACCAATTGCATGACAGGCCGTATCGGTAGAGACTGGTCGATGGAGGCCTTCTGACCTTTCTAGCAGGACTCTCTTGGAACATCGCCCCTCGTACGTTTTTCTTTCCTAGAATTTCCTCTCCTTTCCGTAAAAAGACCCGCCACATAACATCCCCTAAGATTACATAGGCCCTGAGGGAAATTATTTCTCTGAGGAAAATTATTTCCCTCGGGGCCTTCTGTGTGGAGCTAATGTAAAATTCGAATTGAATGAAAATATATGAGGGAGTTTAATAATGCAAAATACCAAAAAAGACGAAATAAACAATAGTTTCGTGCTCCGTAGCCCATCGATGAAAGTCTTGAGTCTGGACTCAGAAGCTATTAATGAGTCAGAGAAGATAGTTATAATTGGCTTTAAGGAACAACCCCACAATCTCCTGGGACTTCTAAAACTTTCTCCTCTTCTTCAGATCTTCAGTAGAATGTGCAACTCTTATGTGTTTATCACAGTTGAAAAACAAAATTTAACAGAAAATATTTACTTCGAAGACAAATTTTCTGAAGTAATGGCGAAATTTAATAAACCTAGGGGCCAAGTCTCTATCTTTTATTAATGTTTATTAACGTCTGTTAGCGCATTAATTACGTCACAAACACGTATTTTGACCTTAACGCTATTTTTTGTAGTCTCTATTAATTCGTAATGCGGAATTTATGGTTACTTGACAGTTTTAAAAAAAAATGGTTAGCTAACGGGCGACGCCTGTTAACGCCCCTGTATTTTGACAGTTCTCCTTAAGTTTTGTAGTCTATACCACGGAATGTCATACATTTTGCTGTTTACTAACGTTGAATTTCACGTCAAGCTAAAAGGGCCGATCGACCTCCCGTTTGGTAACAGGGGAACATTTAGAAGTGTCGCATTGCCGAAAGGCATACTTTTCAAAGTTGATTAATTCGAATTTAGTTCTTTAAAAGGTAAGTAATATAATTTACTGTGAATTAAACGATACCTCAACGAAATATTTACCTAACCTCCAAACTTTTAGGCACATAAACGAAGTGTATTAATCATTTATGAAAAATACACTTCGTTTCAACAATTACTACAAGAAATCACTATTTATATCCAAAAATAGGTTTTAGGTTCTTAGTTTGATTTATTTGTGCGTATTTAGATTAAAGTGAAACTTTTGAAAACGTCAAATGTCAAATGCAGTGAAGAGATCGTTTTTTTGAGGAAACTCTAATAAAAATAGATTTTTGATGCAAATTTCACTTTTCCCGACGTAAATAGTTGTTTCTTGTAGGTAGTGAGGAAGATGGAAGAGGTAAACTTAAAACTGCTTATTAAAACTTCAAAATCCGTAATGCGTGTCGTAGAATTTGAAGCAAGATGCGATGCAATGCGTCAGAAATTCATAGACAATTTACATTTTTGCATAGAGTTTCATGTTTCGTAACTGGCCGACGCCGAAAATAAACAGATCGTTATCAGAATAGTTCCTGACTACCACTGTTAGCTTTTTGCGACAACTTTGCTCAAATCACCAAGTTAAGTAACAGGCTGTTAGTAAACAATAAAAGATAGAGACTTGGCCCCCTAGTTTATTTGTTACTCTGAAAATCGTTAATTTTGTGGCGGAAAATGAAAAAGCTTGCAAAATGTTTGGTTTAGACTACTTTATTTGAGTTCAAAGCTGGTTTCATTCACAACTGCCTTTTTCGGACAGTACCACTACCAAATAAATACTTAATTACATTGGGATATGCATCAAACTTGACAATGTGGAACATAATTAAAAAAAATTAAATACACACCGTTGGGAAAGAAAAAATCATCATAAAAAATACAAATTTCGGTTTTGTGCCCGTCCGTGTAAATCTTGTTGAATAAATTAGTGAATTTATATCAATATTTTCAAATTTTTAACTGATTGTGTGAAGAAATTAGGCTTGCGATAAAGTACCTACCTATATTACAATATTTTAAAAAGAAAATCACGAATTTAGTTTTATCAGTGATGCCATAATTGGGATTTATTTAATTATTAACGGTATAAATATATCATAAATACATATTACATGCCACAAAATATTTGTTGTAGGTACTTAAGAAATAATTAAAAAAAGAGTTATAAATTAATTGTGGCATTTGATTAAGAAATGACACAAAGAGCTACAATTACATTCAATACTATAGTATAAATAAAATTAATATTGATTGAAAATATATGACAGAATAGCCTTCTTGTACCTAGCTTCCGTGCAGTTAAATAAATCCGCCACATCTGCCTATCTATTACTAACTTCATGTAATCTAGGTAAAAGCGAGTGTTTCGTGTACTCAGTCTTGTTGTTGTTACAATAAAACAAGATTTTGGAGCGAGTTGCTCTAGTGGGTATATGAAATTCGATGAGCTTAGTTAAATCAGGACTGGCTATTCTACCATTTACAATTTTGAACATAAATATAATTTTTTTTTTTTTTTTAAGTTTCTTTATTCTTTGAAATATTTGTTACATAAATTGGGGAATTTTCGACCACCATACTAGGCACATGCCTAGTATGGTGGTCGGATATAATTCTTCGATCTGAGAGTTTTAATATATTTAATTCTTTCATTAAGAAATTATAATTTATGTTTTCAATGGGAATACCGAGTTTAAAATTTATATGTCTTAGGAATTTGTGTTGAATTTTTTCGATTGTATCTGAATGTAATTTAAAATGGGGGGACCAGATCGAGGAGCTATATTCGACTTGACTACGTACTAAGGATGTATACAAAATTTTTAAAGTAGAAATATTCCTAAAACCTCATGTTTTCATAATAATAATAATAATAAAAATCGAATCAAAAACCAAAAATTCCACGCCTTTATTATTGCATTATAATTTAGAGAAAATATCATCTCCTATTTTGATAAAGAAAGTTTAAAAATCAAACATCTTCCGGTTTTCGTCGTAAATTGAATTGGCCCGAAAAGAATTTACGCTGAAAAGGTTGATTTATAACCCTGAGTTTTATTTTATTTTATGTTTTATGTGCGAGAACCTTGTAATTTAATTTTCTTCCGTAGGCTTATCAAATTTTGCACTCCAGTTAGTTAAATTCTTTTTATTATTTTATGATTTTTTTACTTAATTTTGTCGTAAAGAAATTTCATTAACGGAATAAATTTAAAAAAAGGTTTTCCATGTAAAAATGAGATTAAAAACTTGTTCACACATCGCGAGAGCGGTGTTATTCGCGTAAAGAAAATAAATTGTTTTAATTTTAAAGAGATTTACTAATGCGTGTTTTCTGTAGGTGGATTTTGAAAAGTTAAGTGTTGTGACATAATTGTTTTAATAAAATGAATAAAACTAAACTGAAACAATAGTTGGTCTCATGTCAGGCAAGAAAAGTGTTTCGAAATGTACCCAAGTGGACACCGAACTCGTGTCCGTCTCTCTCGGAGGGGGCTACGAAGGAGGGCGGGGGCCTTCTCCCGGGGGCAGTCGGGCCCCCTTCCCCGCGCCGCACCAACGACCGCACCCCCACCCCCCGCACCATCAGCCCCGCCATCCGCGCCGCTTGCGCCGAACCTTCAGCGACGGTCACAGCCGGAACACCAGCGAGGAATATCTCTTAAACAGCTGCACCCTAGACAGCTCATTCGGGAACGGTGAACTCGAAGAACCCCCATTCAGATACGATGCCCCTAAATACTCAGACGAACAGCTCATCTCTAGAGCTTATGGTAACCCTTATCCCCACCAACCAGAATTAGTTTGTAATTGCGTTCATCCTAACTACTACTACAGCAGCAATACTTTACCTAGAGAAAAGAGGCATGACCCCTTCTACTTCAGCGATCAGAACATATCCACCCGCGCGGTGATTAACAGGTCGAGCGAGGAATTAATAAACAGCCAGCGTAGCCTCGACAGGAAACAAAGGCCGAAGTCTCAACTGTCGAACGATCGCAAAGGTCGGACGGCGCGAACATGGGACAGGAGAGCGAATAACAAGTTCGAGCTAAACTTTTTACCAGTGAGTAAAGAGCGCTCGCTAGACGGGGAGGACTACCAATTTAGAAACATCAATAGGGAGGCGTGTTCACCAAGCCGTTGTGCCCACTCTATCTACTCTGGTGGATTTCATCAACCGAGAGTTCACGCCCCACAATGCAGAAAGTTCGCTGGGTTTTCTGGAAGCTTCGATCGCGATACCTTCGAGTCGCAGCAGATGTTTAATGCTAAATGTGAAGGCTCTTGCGATGATTATTTCCTGGATGAATACGAAATCGGGAAGGCTTGTGCCAGGTCTCTGCCCCCGCACTTTGGGGATGATGGTAGGAGATCAGAATCGAGAGGAGACGGGGAAATGAGGCCCAGGAAGAGTTGGGAGAGGTTGGGAGGGCGGAGGGTGATAGTGCCTGATGGCTGTGAACAAGATGATACCTTCGAGATGGTTTACAATGTCAGTGGCTGCCAGTGCGAACGATGTGATCACGCCGGGTTTCCTGGAGGATACTGTCATCATCAGGTACGTTCAACAAACACTATTTTACTTAATGTTATAAATTTACCAAATGACATGCATCAGAAAAGCACTTTCAAGAAGCATTCCTATTTAGGTTTAAAAGCTCTGCTTGGATACCTGCCTCCAGCCAACAAAACTAAAATATTTTGAATAATCCCTTTTTTATGAAAATGAAACACTCCGATTACATCACTATTTTATCAAAATAATCGATATGTTCCAAAATCAACGGTCTCTTCATCTGATTATTATTATTTTTTTTTACATGAATACCGCACCAGAGTCCCAACTGCTCCCGTCTGGAACCAGTGGGACTATGGCATCCCCAATTGGGGTATGTTGTGAGGCAGAAGGTAGTGGGGTGGGGGAGGAGATAGGGAAGAGGAAGGTGGGGAAGTACCTGGCTATTCAGATCTGGTCACCAAACACGCCTAAAGCCATTTCAAGCAACGTTTCAATTCTGAATGGTGGTCTTACACCAGGGCGATACTGAAAGTATCTTCCACTCTGGAACGTGCCGCAAATATACTATATATTATTTTAAATGAATAAATTGTGAAATAACACAAATTATTCAAATAAAATTTATTTGCCACGCCGGGATTCGATCCCGCGACCTTCGGAGTGCTAGTCTATTGCTAGTGCTATTACGGTCGGAATATTATGTGTATAATAAAATAAAGCATATACGTAGTATTTAGATAAAAAAAACAATTGGTTTTGACACACGTCGATTACCTACTTTGATTAAATAGAGTTTTATTTTCATTAAATTAAAATGAGGTTGACAGAAGAAGTGATTTCACATTTAATTATCATACGCACAAGAAGAGCATGATGATGGGTCTGAAGGTTGTCATGAAAGTTTAGTGATTAGAGCAGTCATTCGAATATCAGAAATTCTCCGTAATCGTGGTAATAACCTTTTGTTTATCTGTTTTTTGAAGCTGTTGATTTGAGGTTTGTGATCTGATCAATATTTAAATACCTCTTTTATTTCAAAATCTTGCCCTAAAATGAATCTATCTATGTCTATTACAGATATTTTCCTGGTATACTGTACACCTTGGAAATATATGTTAGCAAAGTTTCGTGTTTGAAATGAAAGGCTAAAACAAATAATTTTTGTGTACGATGAAGTAATTAATTTGCTGTAGGTAATCTCAAACCCCTAGTAAGTTATTACCAGAATACTACCAACATGTTAATTCAAATAGCATTTAATTAGTAAAGAGTACATTGCAGAGAAAAGCAAACATAAGAATTCACCAGCGTAATTTTTATGTTTCTGAAAGCAAGCATGTTTCAATTCCGTAAAATGATATTATGATAAGGAAAAAATGGATAAGAAAAATCATATTTTAAAAATGTTACTGTGTGTGTGTAATGTGAGAGAAAAATTCAATATATTCAACATAAAAGCGTGTTGTGTAGGTGTCAAAGAAAATTGATGTTTTGTCAAAGCAAATTGACGAATCTTGGTGCTTCCTTTGCGTGAAGGCAGAAAAGCTTTGGCTTCTGTAATTCACATATTATTGAAAATATTTGTAACCATCTGATGTATGTCTTCTGAGAAAAGCGTACCCAAGAAATAATCTTAAAAACTAAAATATGGTAGTTACCTACACTATAAGTGAATAATAATAAAATTTTCCATTTTTTTTAAATTACCTCCACACAAGAGGCCCTGAGGAAAATAATTTCCCTTTATCATTGTTTCGATAGCTGTTGGAAGCTGTATCTTTTCTTCCGCGGAGTTCGGAATCTCTACCTACCACTGTTGGAACGAAAGGGATGAAGGGGAAAAAATGGGATGTCCACCGAAAACAAGATGACCCTACCTTGCTGGTGACGTCCTGGGGTCCCACACTCATGCACTCAAGAAAACTCCATGGTTGAAAGCACGTATCTTGCGCGGATCCGGGTTTCGACTATAAAGCGACGAGACCAAAGTATTTGGGCTGCCAGTACCGCGCGGTGTTGAAATTGCACTGATTTCGCGGTTAGGAATCAATCTTGAACCGGTGACAATAGCAAGATGGATATATCAGGATAGGTAGGTAAGACGGGAGGGATACATGGGAGTAGGTATAGATTTGCCCGAACAATCATGTTAGGGCAAGCTGTGTGGAGGGTATTTTTAAGGAAAGCAAGGAGAGGAAGTTCTGGGTAGGGAAAAGGTATGAGGAATGGGTAGAAATCTGGAGGTCTGTGTACTCAGGAGTGACGGACGTATAAATCCATTCCTCCAACTGCGTTGCAAGGCGATAGGTCGAAAGAGTCCGTTTGGAGAAGTGAATAGGTCTCCTCCAACCAGTCTCTCCCAATACAGCTCGACACGCCAAGACCTGGACAAACCTCACCCCATGATCCCGGACACCCCTCCTAAGTCGCCAAACATAGCGAACCATTTGGGATGACCTATGGCAGAAGTGTTTTGGCAAAAATATTGTAAAACTTGTTGTTAATCACACCACATCAATCTGTCTCAGTACATGCTCCTTGCTTTATTCATATTCATGCATTTTTAACTGTTATTCTGACTTTTGACATGATCAATGATCATACAGTTTATATTCCTCAATATATTACAATAATTTTTAAATTCAAGCGTGGGAAATTGGAATCTCAATACTCAAAGGAGAGTGTTATAAGTAAACTACCAAAGTTATTATTGAATTTAAATTCAAATGTTTTGGTCATAATGAGCCCAAAATATACTCAAAACCTACAGTTACTATGCATCGAACCGAAAACCTTCCAGCACCATTGATAATATTGGTTGGCCAAACAGAATAGGAGTACCTACTTCATTTTGATTACTTCATCAAAATCTAAATTGAACGGAATTGCAGTGCAATAATCTATGCCAAAACCCTTACCAACCGGAATAATACGGACATGATATCAATCGGAAGCACCCAATTAACTGGGAAATGTTTAATACATCCGTGGTCGAGTGGTAAGGCGCTCGACTCGCAATCGACTCGAATCGCATGGGAAAATAAATTATATATGATTAATTTGTATTATTTCATAATAAAGAGTAGGCATTTCATTTAAAAATAACATATAGTATATTTGCGGCACGTTCCAGAGTGAAAGATACTCTTGGTATCGCCCTGGTGTAAGACCACCGTTCAGAATTGAAACATTGCTTGAAATGCATAGCCGTGTTTGGTGACCAGATTTGAATAGCCAGGTACTTTCCCACCTCACTCTTCTATGGAGAAGAGATATGGATCCTTCCCCTCCCCACTATATTCAGCCTCACAACATACCCCAATTGGGGATGTCATGGTCTCACTGGCTCCAGATGGGAGCGTTGTGGCAAAAAAAAACAATTACAAAATTTACCCAACAGGCAATGGTCCGAATAGAGATGAATAATTTTTTGTAAGTTTATGTATGTTGGTTATTTTTTTATATTTTAAGGTGCAGTTACGAATTTTTTATATAAGAAACAAACTTTTACTGTTCAACTAGGAATATTTTTCCATTTTTAAGATAGATAGCCACAATGCGTGTCACTGTATGTGTGACAGTTAAACGAGCAATATTTTTTATCGACAAGTCCCCAAAAGCCTTAATTTCAAACAATGCAGGCTCTAGGGTAGGGGGTCGCCCTTATATTACATCACGTAAATTTTGGCCATTTCTTACCCCCCTCACCCCCATCATTATTCTATGTCACGCTTTCACCCTCCCTCTTAAATGATGTCTGAACTGTCCCTACTTCTTAGTATTTATTAAAAAAATGGTAATAGGCTACAGAAAAATTAAGTAGGTACCTAAAACATATCTTTAAAATATCAACCAAACCAACGTTTTAAAGAATATATTTGTTAAATTTTTATTGGAAATTTTTTTTTATATCTTATGAAGATTATGCCCATCAATTACTTCCCTTTCCCACGTCCTTCAGCCTCACGATATAACTACTCCAATTGGGGATGCTATGATCTCACTAGTTCCAAACGGGAGCTGTTGGGACTCTTGTGCGGTATTCACATAAAAATTAATAAATCAATAGAAGGATATAGTATTAAAAAATCTGAACGAAACGTATAATAACAAAATATGAGATCGACAAAAATGACCGAAAAAAAAATAGGTCCCATTGGCGGAGGTTGTATACCTAACGGTAAGACAAGAGGTTCTAGGTTTGAGTCCTAGTTGTGATTTCCTGTCCTGTTTATTTTTTCTGTGTCCCGTTTTGTTTCATGTTTCGTTCAGATTTATAAGTATTATCTTTTTCTTCAATAATATATTGGTTTGGGCCATTTGTCTCACAGAATTTGAATAATTCATCTAATTTCTAAGTTAATTTTTAAATCATTTGAAAGTTCTATTAAAGTTCTGTTATTTTGTCCGTTCTGTGAAGTAATGTTGCATAAATAATGGCTCATAATGATATAATATTAGAATTTGAATGGAACTTTCATAGAACTTAAAAATAAGCTATGATATTTGATTAATTGTTAAAATTCTGTGTGACCAGTTCTATAATTCATTTTAAACGTCTTCTCCGAACTCAACGTTGAGTTGCAGCTACATTATCCTGGTGAAAGATCACCACTCTTGAAGTAGATTTACTAGTGTTTAGGAATCAGATCTGAATAGCCAGGAACATCTGCATCTTGCTCTCCTTCGTTTCCTCACACAGTCTACTTCCCTCAGCCTCACAACATACCGATTAGGGTTGGGCCACAGTCCCACTGATTCTAATTAGTTGGAAGTTGGAACTGATTTGTAAAAATGTGTCTGTAACGTCGTTAATTACCTAGAACCCCTCCGTATTGAATGAAATAATTTAAGAACGATTGCTAAGTCTAAAAAATTCTAATAATTTTCATGCACTGTATCGAGCTAGTACTTTTTGTAAACTATTTCGAAAATGGCTTATAAATGTGATCCTGTTTCTTAACCTTAACGCAGATCTAGCTTATTGTATTTTGTGGTTGTTCTGATTTGACCCTCTGGTTTCAGGAATCCCTGCGACCCGCCAGTCGGCAGGGCGGGCTTTTGCCACCGGGTCCGCCGCCCAGAGCACTCGCCGCCCGCCCGCCCAGTCTGACGTCGAGCTCCACCGGTACATCATCCAGTTAGTAGCTATTTTGATGTTTTTACTTTTTAATACATTATATTTATGTATATTGGAAAATGGTGTGATTTGTTACAATTATTACAGCCTTCAACCAAATATACTTAGACAAGGTGAGTGGGTCTTAAAAATGACAATGGAACAAAAAATATTGGTTTGGAAAACATTTATCAAAAAGAAAGTACATTATCTCACAGTCAAAACATCGCACGAAGCATTGGTTTTAACATTTTGTTGGTCTGCGTGGAGCTTATTTGTTTTCCAGCAAGTTCGCAGCAACGGAATCCCTAACTTTGTGAAGATTATTTTTAAAACACAAAATGGAGACAGAAAGTTCAATTTGGGAGGCGAGTTTAGGTATTGCCGCACCGGGAACCATTTATTGGATAACCAACACCTCTGTCATAGGTCACCCCAAGTGGTTTGCTATGTTTGGTGACTTAGCAGGGGTGCCCAAGTTCATTGGATAAGGTGTGTTTGGATCTTGGTAGCGGATGGGTCTGTCCACCAAATACGTGGCAGACTGGATCGGGAGAGACTGGTGAGGAGAGACCCTTTGACCTCTCCTGGGATGGATAGAATCGTTCGTCACTCCTGGACACACTGACCCCCATATTCCTCTCCGCTCCTCATACCTTTTTCCTTCCCAGAACTTCCTCTCCTTCCTTTCCTAAAATGACCCTTCACACAGCATCCCTAAAGATGCAAATGCAATGCAAATGATTAGAAATTTGTAGACTTAGGGGTCGTTCTTAAAACGGCCACCATTGAACCTGGAACCGCAACGTATCGCGAAAAATTTTCAGGAACGTAACAAACCAATTTACAGACGAAATGCCAAATGGTCGAGTTAAAACAGGACAGTCAGGTTAATTTTTATTTCAAGAAAGACAAACCTTCCCGGGTTACGAATAACCCGACAATATTTGAAAATCTCCCACTACCACCACGGTAAGTGAAAAATGTTGCTTGTGTCGTGAAGGAGGACTTAGCCAGCCGAGTAATCGAACACAGGACGTCTGGGTGGGATCCAAACGCGATGCCAACTCAGCCACCGACCGGTCTTTGTATTTCTATTTTTGATACTGAAAATTCATGGTGCAATTCTATTATAATAATATAATATATGAAAACATTTTAAATTTTTTTCCTCTATATTTATTTCTAACCTAACAGAATTAAATTAAGTGAAAACAAGTTATTTTTATTTTTTGTATAACGAAATTGTATTATAATTAAACTGATTTTAGTCTTGAGTTAGGTTAGGTTAGGTGCTTAAAATCTAGGCTTCCAAATTTTGTAAAAAACAAAAACGATATAATTGTTTATGACAACAAAAATTATTAGTATCTGAACAAAAGTTTGTAAACAAATCGAGAAAAATAAAAGTGTTTTCCAATTTATATTTCTTACTTCCATATGTAAGTTTTCTCTTTCACTTTTACAAAAGCCTTTTATAGTTTAAGAAAAATTGACTAACTCTTCAGAAGAGGCGAGGGGAGTTACCAAGTGTAAAACTGTATTTTGCGTGACCGTAATATTGATGTATTTTTTGATAAATTGTCTTTCTATGACTTTCAAAAGTAAAGCACAAGAAATATCTCCCCGCTCGGTACTCGCGTATTAGGTACTCGCGGGTATTGGATTTTATACATGAACGAATAAATTTCTTAAAAAAGTTCATTGTTATAGGCCTATCTATGGCGTGATCTTTTATCTCATAAAATGATTATTCATGTACGAGATATGATTTATTTTTTTTTGGTGATGTAATATTTTTTTATGCTTTTGTAAAGAAAATAGCTTTATAATGAAATAAAAATACATCCAAAGGCATAATCAGCTTTTGATGGCTTATATTGCGTAAGGCTAGAAAAGAAGCACGTAACACATGTGGGCTTACTGAATATTTCCGAAAGCAAAAGTTTCTACTAGCATCGAAAAGTACAAAAGAATTTTGTAATGGTACTTATTGATATCACGCGTTTCTCAAAATAAATACTAAACTTAGGTACTTGGGTTAACGACTTTTTTAGATTTAATC
The DNA here is from genome assembly GCA_917880885.1 of Limnephilus marmoratus. Taxonomy (NCBI): domain Eukaryota; kingdom Metazoa; phylum Arthropoda; class Insecta; order Trichoptera; family Limnephilidae; genus Limnephilus; species Limnephilus marmoratus. The sequence goes on along the minus strand of OU862909.1, from coordinate 30,513,698 downwards.
CATCTTAAGAAGTTAGAGTGTGAGTTGAGATTGTTTGGCGCGAGTTCAAGAATCAGAATGATTCGTTAGCATATACATTTGTTCACTTTTCTTCTGTAAGCCAACCTTTTATACGGAAGGTAGAAGCTTTAGAAAAGTAGGTCTATAAGCGCATCCTTGAAATATCCAGGACAGAAAGGGTGACTAATGAAGGACTCTTCATCGGGTAGTCAAACGTTGGAAAATAATAAATATAAAAAAAATAAATAAATCCCAAATGTTATTGTCACGATCACGAATGGCGAAAAGTGACAAAGTGATCGGGTCAGGTTACACATTGAAAAAATGCCTTAGAGAAGAGACTCATGTGCCGCCTGCCGCCACCGTCAATGGAAAGTACCCGTTTACCCGAGACCTGAGTAACCGTTAGTAAGTAGTAAGTAGACGTAGGTAAGAAATTGCTAGTAGGTACTGAAGGTAGACCCTATTTCCACAAGAGTCCCTACTGCTCCCCTCTGGAGCCAGTGACACTATGTGAGGCTGAATGTAGTGGGTGGGGAAGGAGATGGGGAAGAGGATGGTGGGGAAGTACCCGGCTTTTCAGATCTGGTCACCAATAAGGTTAAGGCCATTTCAAGTAACGTTTTAGACCATAGTTACCTTCTGTATTAGTCTGTCGCGAGATGGAGATTCGAGATGCCCGGTCTACAAAATATATACATTTGTAATCGCTCGCCAAACCGGCGGGGCTCGCCAAATGGGACACGGGTACTGACGATCGAATCTTCTTCGAAAAAGTAATCCGATCGATCATTGTTGGTTCGTGATCGGATTGCAATGATCGGGTAGTTCACGATCGACCCAGGACTAGTTCCAATAAGTTTCTTTGCGCTGCAAGGGCAAGATTGTTCTGATGCTATTCATCCTCCGATAGGAAAGATCACCGTCAAATGTTGAGTAGTTTGTGTAAATCTGTTACATATTTGATTCCTTACTTTTCTGGAAATGACAAAATTTAATTACGAAATGTGACTTTTGTTATCAGCACTTTCGAGAGGCTACTTTTAATTGGCCACATTAAAAAAAAATCACTGTTAACAGTAAGTAACACGTTCCCAATATTTGGTAAACAAATATTTAACCTGTCGCTTAATCTCCGTAAATCACCAATCATTAAGCAGATTGACTTCATCAAGTATTTGTATCCTTTATTGGAATTTGCTAAAAATCTTAATTGGTCCTTTGAAGTTCGGTTAATTAGAGTTTTACCTGTGAACCTTTGGTACACTTTACTGAATTAAACCATTACTTAAATAATTAAATTAGTTGATTGAGTTTCCAGGAACTGCTTCGAGTCTTCCGGGCCTTTTGCAAACAAGTTGTTTTGCGTTTATTCGTAGGTACAGGTGATGCCGATGTTAAAGGTATTTCGTGTACGGGGATTGAATCTCATTTGTGTACGGGAGAACAGCATAGTGAAGTGACTGAATTCTGTGGGCTTATTTTACTGTGAATCCGAACACAATTGTTTGGAAACAGTAACACTATTGTTGGGAATGTTTATGAAGCTAGGGGAAGGGGAGGGAGAAGAAAAGTTTGGGTAGCATCTGCCACCCGATGGGGGGTGACACCCGATGGATGGTGACACCCGATGGGGGGTGACACCCGATGTGGAGTGACACCCGATAGGGGGTGACACCCGATGGGGGGTGACACCCGATGGGGGTGACACCAGATGGGGGGTGACACCCGATGGGGGGTGACACCCGATGGGGGGGGTGACATCCGCCCCAGGTGCCACCCGTGCTAGCTACACCACTAAATAGACATAGTTAAAGCCAACCAATTCGGGAGGAGAGTACAGGTACCGCGACCCCGGGAACCATTTATTGGATAACCAACACCCCTGCCATAGGTCATCCAAAGTGGTTCAATATGTTTGGTGGCTTAACAGGAGTGCACGGGTTCATCAGGTGATGTGTGATCAGGTCTTGCCCATAAGGTGAGGTTTGTCTAGGTCTTAGCGGCGAATGCGTTCCACCAACTGTATGTCGGGTCGGATCGGGACAGACTGGTAGAAGGAGACCTAACCTAGACCTCTCCAGCCAGACTCTCTCAACCCGCATTCGCTGTTTCAGCGAATCGTCATAGCAGCCGACTGAAATTGAACTCATCAATTTTTTAAAATCGACGACTCGTTTTTGACAACACATAAATAGTTGTGCGTCTAAATTTCATAATATGTAATCTGAGTATAGGCTTCCCTCGCATTGGGAGAAAATAAAATGAATCCTGTTTTTTCATCTAAATGATTATTTATTTGTCTGATTAATCGTGGTTTACTTCATAAGATAAACAGTATACCTACCAGTACCAAATACCAAGCATACCACGGTAGACATTGCAAGGTTATCAAAAAATATGTGCTTAGGAAGGAGGTGGAATAGACAATATAACAAATTTAATTAAAACATTTCAATTAGAAAAGGATGCTTTAATCATTTCTAAAAATTATACCATTTAAACGAAACTATTTATAATGAGAAGAGCAGAAATATACTCCTTAATCAATCATTTTAATTGGTTAGATCGATTCAATCGGATGTGCAGACAAATATCGATCATATTTCTCCCACTCCTACTTCTTCGACAGTCAATAACAAATTGAGGCGCTTTGGAGTCAAAGTATGTTTTGGTTGTGGTTCTTAAATGTGTCACAAATTTGTTTAAATGATTCCAGGAGTTCAATTCGACCCAAGTTTTTTGACGATTAATTAAAATATGCATCATATCCTGATGACCGACACTGAGTGGAAGCTGTGCAAAAATATAGAAAAGAAATACAGAAAAACACACAGAAACCAGTCAGTAAGGTCTATTTATACGGTTTTTTTAACAACTCATACAGGTCTCTTAGGAATCGCTGTGTCTGCCTTACTATCATGGTTAGAAATATGTTCTAAACGAAGTAAGAGAGAGAAAATACCAAGCTTTATGATAATAGCAAAATAATTAAAATGTATACTTTTACGAAGCCAAAGTTTCCGACCGCCATTTGAAAAAAAATATGAAACTTTGAAATTTTTTTAATTAATTACTTTTTGCGTGAAACGACAAAAAAGTGAGTTGACGATAATGCTTATAATACATTTGCCTAATAAATTACGTATGTGTTTTTATTTTTATTCAGTAATTTAAGTTAGAATAAACGTTTTAAAAACTTTTATGTTTGCATGCAAATTTTTTACATTTCAAATATAATATGTATATTTCTAATTATTATAAAATGTGAAAGGGTATTTCATCACCTTTTCAATACAGTTTTTGGATACGTTAAATATTCAAATTATATGGATTTCATTTCAAAGCGGAAATATTTTTACCCTCTGACAAAATATGGTCGAGGGCTGAGGGTTAACGTAAAACCAAAGTACATTAGTAAAAAAATCTTTGCGAAGAGCGAAAAGATTACGCATGGAAAAATGAATTGATAATATCATACAACATTTAATTCCAGAATTTTTGCTATGATTTATGTTATTCCATTCTTCCATTTTACTCTCGTATTCTTAATCCCCGCATCCATCACTACATGTCTGAGAAAATCACAGATAAAATATTTAGCTTTCGAACATACGCACGTTTCTAATACCGGCTCCTTCTGATAACTTCGTTTTATTACAAAGGTAATAAAATTCCTTTTAGACTTTTCACATTTCGTTCGAAGTACATAAAGGTTTCTCGATCTAAAAGCGCCGTAAAGAAAAACGAGATTGATTAACAGCCAGCTTTTTTAAAGATTTTAATTAAGGTTCGTTTAAGGACAAAGTGATCCGTTTTATCTAAGCTGTGATTTATCGCCAACTCTTCATAAATATAATAAATTTATTATACATTTTTAGGTTATTCGGAGTACCCACCTTCACAAGTGTATGATGAGCTTTGTGTGACTGAAATAAGTGATTGATTTGGCGAACGCTGTGTTAAGTTAGGAGGTCGGGGGCGGCAATGTTAGGTTTTTGCAATATAATGCCCACGTAGAGCGAGAGTGTTAGGTTATCTTAAGTTAGGCACCCACTGTAAGGAACAAATATGTAAGGGTTACTTCAATCCCGCGGCTAGCAAATGCGGTAGAGACTCTCTTCCAAAGTGTGGGTTTACTTTATGGCATATTTTCCTGTAAATACGGGTGGTGAAACGAAGACATGAGAGAGAAAAAGGGGATTGATAAGAGAGGTTGGTTTAAAGACACAAGGTTTATTCACATTAGTGCATTTGCATACGACTTTAAAGGCGGGAACATACACAAAACAAAAGGCAAGAAATAGTGTCAAATGTAGGTATATCCCTAGGATTAACTAAATGGGGGATTCTCAACTCTCTGGAACCGATTGGCTTTAGATACGCGTCAATAAATAACGCTTTAAACACAATCAAAAAGGGTTTGTAAGTCAGTTAGCTCACGTGAAATCCAACGGAGTGTCATCGTGGGTTATCGTTCATGGCCACCACAGTTATACTGGGGCCAGGGTGACGTCCAATTATCGGTTCCAGCGCATGGAAGCCATTTTGGGCCCGCACGCCATCAGAAAGAGCGCGTAAATTGCTCTGGCCAACTGTATTAGCATTTGAACTGTAGGAGATTCGTTAAGTAACAGCTGTTTGCCCGATGAAATCTGATAAATAATAGAGCTAAGTACATTGTTTCTTAGTACATAGCTGATTTAAGAAGGAATTAAACCTAATGACAACCTATTGGCAAATTTTTAATTTGTTTATTGGTGTATTTCCTCCTCACAAAAATTACGAAATATAATGGTTATGTTGGGAGTTATATTGATTGATTGATTGGTTCCTGTGCGGTCAAATAAATGCGAAAACGGATTGATATAATAAGTATGAAAATGAACAAGTTAGTTCGGAACTTGTGAAAACAAAGTGAAACATATTTTATAACACCTTGCGGTTTTTTAATATATCGATCGTCCAGTTGAATCAAAATTTGAGATGAGTATGCAGTTATAGGTAAAAATGAACCCTCTCTCTGTTGTAAAACTCAGATTACTCATAAAGACCGCCATATCAATTATAATGCAGAAAAATCTGTAGTGAATTAAATAAAATTTTGATGTTTTCGAGTCACTATTAGGATATTTCAAAATGTTACACTAATGTAACGGACCGTTATACCTCCGAGTGTTATTTTATAGTGCATTTAATATGTAAAACACGAAGACGTTTAAATAACATTTGATTTATTGTGAGTATTCGAAAGTAACTCGAGTAATTCAAGTAACGAAACTAGAGAAGGTATAGAGTATTGTATTTGTAAAATTTTGGAGGAAGGAACTTGTAAATAATAACGCATCTTTAGGAAACTTTAAAAGGACTCGTAATTTTATTTGCTCTATTCCCAATTACATTGTGAATATCAGGAGATCCAAACTACCCAAGACAGACCAAGGAGTTTATGTTTACTTGTTAGAAAGCTATAGCGAAGAGAAGAGAATATAAAAACCTAAAACCGAGGTTTTTATAACGTAACCTCCCTGGCTGAATGGAAATTTGAACCTAATGACATCTATGAATAATTTTTCCAACTAATTATTTTAGTTCTCACCTAAACCTTCAAATCATTTTATATATTATTTGGAGAGGTGTGAGTCCTAGCTAAGACTATGTACAAATTTATACAGTATTCTTGCTGCAATTTAAATGATAGATGGGATCCTTCGGTTGAAATCAAATGCCGCATTGAGCAAGCTCGTGCAACCTTTATTCGCATGAAAAAGATGTTCTGCAGTCATGATCTAAACCTTGGATTACGAATGCGAATGGTCAGATGCTACGTGTTTTCAATATTATTTTATGGAATGGAAGTGTGGATGCTTACTGAAAAACTAATTAGGCGACTTGAGGCATTCGGGATGAGGATCTAAAGAAGAATACTTAAAATAAGCTGGATGAGCAGGGTTACGAATGAAGATGTTGTGATTCGGATGAATAAAGAAAAATAAGTTATTAAAACTATAAAAATCCGAAAACTTCAATATCTTGGACATGTGATGAGACAACCAGAGAAGTATGAGATCTTGCATCTCATAATGTAGGGAAAGATTGTCGGAAGACGGGGCCCTGGAAGACGGAGAATCTCATGGGTGAAAAACCTAAGACAGTGGTTTGGCCAGTCTACTGTTGAGCTGTTGCGGGCCGCAGTAAACAAAGTCCGCATAGCCAACATGATAGCCAACGTTCGCTGAACGGACAGGGCACAAGGATAAGAAGAAGAATTCGAAAATTGCTTTCCTCATGATCTAAAAACTTAGTATCAGAAGATATCTGATTGAATAGATATATGAATAATTGTACAGTGGAGTTATAGAAATTATCTACATATCGGTACAGAAATTATTTAAAAATTGCAATCTCCCAAATAAGAAGCTAGTTCTTGTGCTTGATGAGCGAGTTACACTAATTATAAAAATAGAATAACATTATGCAATAAATAAGTATATAATAGGATCAATTGAGACTTCTGGATCATCTATATGTGTAGGTGTACATACGGTTACATACTAAAATATTGTGCACTTAGGAGAAATTCGAAAAATCTAAATAAAATAGAGATGAATATATATTAAAAATAAGTAGAAAGAAAGAGAAAAACAGGTAATTATTTAGTTAATTATTCCTGATGAAGTGTAGCTTCCGTTTGAGTTTCACTTTATTGACGTCTTTGGTTTTTTTAAATAGTTCGCTTTTCGGAATAATTCATACAGGTCTCATAGAAGTCGTTGTGCCTCCCTTACGATCATGGTTAAAAATGTGATCTAAACTCTGTTAGAAAGATAAATCACCAAATTTTATATTCAAATCTAAAAGTTAACAACAAAATTATTAAAATGTACACCTTTATGAAGCCAAAGTTTCCGGCCACATTTGAAAAAAAATTAAACTGTTATGATTTATTTTTACATGAAATGACAAAAAAGTGTGTCGACGATTACGTATATTAATATGTGTGGGTTTTTATTTTTTCGTTATCAGTAAAAAGACACAAGGTGAGCCATTTTTAAAACTTTTTAATGTCAGCACTTAAAATTTTTATATTTCAAAAATTATATAATTACTAGCTGATCCGGCGAACTTCGTACCGCCTCAGAATCAAAAACTGTTGTCAACTTATTAGCTGAATTGATCTAAATTGTTTCTCCCTGCGTATCCTTTCCCCTTTCGCGTTCCCTCTCCCTCTCCCCACTCCACTTCTCCCCTTCCCCCGTCCCGCTAACCCCCCTTCCTGAGTTCCTTTCCCCCCTCCCCCCTCCCCCCCTCCCCCGGTTCACAGTTCTATATTATACCCCTTACAATATTGCTGCAGTTCTTTCAAAATAGGAGAATTCGTTCCATACAAAATGTATGGGGAAAATAATTTTCTTCGGAGTGGAACACCCTTTACTTTTAGGGGTATGAAAAATAGATGTTGGTCGATTCTCAGACCTACCAGATAAGCACACAAAATTTCATCAAAATTGGTCCAGCCGTTTCGCAGGAGTATGGTAACAAACACCGTGACACGAGAATTTTGTATATTAGATTTCGAATTATAAAATTTGAAAGCGTATTTCACCACCTTTTTAAAACAGTGTTTAGTTTTCGGGTGCGTTCGGAAATATTCCATTTGTTGGATTTTATTGCAAAGCGGAAATATTTGTATAGGTGATTTGAGCCTTTGTTCATGGACCAAACTCTTTATTAATATTCATATTACGTAAGTACAGGTGCAAACAATTAAAGCATAACTTGTATATAGCGTTTTTCCTAAATAATAATTCTCGCACCATCTGTGAAAGAGTAGATTATGAACTCTTTTGAGTATCACCTTAATAATGACTATTTTACGAAATACTGTACGTCCGAAGAAAAACGGACATGATGAAAATGTAAGGATTGAAGAGTTTCCTGTATATGAGTGCAGGATAGATACATAGGCCCGGTGTATCAGTTGATAATAAGCTCGGCTTGGTTGGAATGTCGAGCTTAGCATAGCTTGGAACACAAACAGTATATAGGCCGAAAGCCCAGATATCACCAATATTACGTGTAGGTATTGTATATGAATTTAATAGAGAAACGTGTTTCTTTTTTCTTGAAAAACAAATCTATTGTAGACATGACATGTCGTATAGCATAGAGAGCATGTGTGGTATATCTATGCTCTCTACTGTCATCTTAATCGGGACATCTCTATGTACCGGGAAATCACGATATTTTGATTGCGATCTTTCAAAAACGACTGCAATTTATTTTTAGGCGGGTTTACGAGTTAATGTTTGATAAAGTTGCCCCTACCATCAGCATGGTGCTAATTTTAATTAGAATTTGTTTTGCTAGAGTCTGTGCACTATTAATAAAATTAACCATCGAAAACAATTTTTAAATCCCTTATCAGAATATTTTTCTTTGATTATTTATCATTCCATAACATCGTCATTCCTCATCGCTCGATGAGTTTAATAGTCCATACTTGTGCAATTAGGTAATTTACGTAAATTTCGGTGGGAAGTATTAAAATATTACTAGCAGTTATAAACCCGCTCCACAGGTTTTTACTGCTAGGCCCTGCGGGCGGCTCTTGGTTCGGCTTCGTCCAGTTAGTGTTGGTGATCATTTTATAAATCCAATACGAACTGGTTCCAAAATTAGCCCGTTCCTCATATCCACTGTCAGCGTGTCGATGATGGCTAGTAACCGGGTCGGGCGATGGCATCATATGTAATATACAGCCGCTTGAATCCGGGAGATACTCCAGGTTCACAAATTCGTAGAACTTATAACTAGCAAGGACACGTCCCTATGCGTCTTGCCGACAAAAGTGGTGACATCTTGTGAAGAATTCTTGAATTAGAAACCGAATTACAACGGTAGCTTCGTCTGAAAATCCACGTTCACAGATGTTATTTGTGGTGCGGCGTGTAAGGCGTGTCGTCGGACATGCAATCGAAACCAGGTTCTGAAATTCAACCACGCAGACGCTACTGTATTAATAACGTTCGATTTAAGTAAATGTCAGATTTGGCGTGTGAGCGCCTCGGCGCGGTGTTTAAAATAGGAACTATTCTGCAACTTATGACGGCTTGAGCGGTAGATTTAGCCTGCTTAAATTAGAGCAAGAAATGTCTAACATAGCAAGGATAGCAAAGATGCTGGCTGATACACAAACAAGGTCTAGTTTCAATCCAGAACATTTTCCACTGTGAAAGTTAATACCGTAATACAGGATATGATTTCGGACATGTCCTCATAAATAGCATTAATAATACACTACAATGATTACGTGGGTTGCTCCATAAGTATTATGATTATGATTGTACATCCAATTCGTTGATTAAAACATAGTTTATTCATCACAGAGCGTTGGGTTATCTTAGCCAACTGAAAAAAGAATCAGGGTTATGTTATTAAATATCAAATACGCGAGAAAAAGATTCCACGCGTTCCTTAGAATGGCAGCTATAAAACTGTTTACTGCTGCAAATAGTATAATAAGTACTTCTTGAAACGTGTAAAAGAGAAAAAATGAATCCTTTAGTGATATTGTTCCATATGAGTACGTAATATAATTTGATGATCAGATTTGATTTTTCAGAGCTTCTTGGGACGGAGACAATAGACTTAACATAATGTTAATAAGGATTAGTTTCACCGAGTATTGTCTGGAAAAGAAATTGTCAAATAGGATAAAAAGGATTTAAGAAATGTGTCAAAGAAAATAAATGGTGTATCAAATGAGAATTTATTAAAAATATATTTTTTTGAAAATACAGGGTGTAACAGCACGTATCCAAAGGATTTTATTCAGCGATTCCTGAGCATATTTGGAGTAAAAAATATAAACGTTATTTTGTTGTCGGATGATTTTTTTTTCAATTAAAGATAAAAATACTTTTTCATCACACATCAACTGTCGGGTACAGCCTAGCGCCTAGCGGGTTACGTGGTAAGCTCTCCGTCTCGTTTCTGCAGCACGGTAACACACGAAACAGCGTGCATATCACGTGATCCCGTCACGATATTTAGGAGTGTGATCAGTGGCGAAATGATTTTTTTTTTGTTTTTAATGGAAAAAATATCACATGTAAAAAATTATTATTTTTTTTCATTAACCTCACACAGGAGTCTCTGAGGAAACTAATTTTTCAGGGCCTATGTCATTTTTGGAGATGAGGTGGTTCTTTATAAGGAAATGAAGGAAAGGAAGCTCAGGGAAAGAAAAAGGTTAAGACGATAGGACACTACCAGGAGAGGTTAAAGGGTCTCCCAAAACCGGCTTCCTACGGTCTGGCCCGCCACGTAGCTGATAGGCAGGCGCATCCGCCGCCAAGACCTAAACGCACATCACCTGATGAACCCGTGCACCCCTGCCAAGTCACCAAACGTAGCAAACCACTGAGGGTGAAGAGGTGGTGATTATCCAATAAATTGTTCCCGGGGCGACGCGCGGTACCGTACCCACCTCTCAAATTAAAAATTGAACGATAATTTTTTTTTGTGTTATTCAAATAAGTAAAATATTTCTCCGAATAAAATAATTAGGTTATAAGGAATCCCACAGAATTTGTTGATTTTATTATTCACTTCGTGACGTGTGATTGACAATTCTATTGGATTTGAAGTGAGTGCTTCGTTGAATATTTTATTAGTGGGTGAAAGTTCATCTGTAAAGATGAATAAAAATAAGGATTTTATTCACGTAACAAAAATCGTGGAAAATCTAAAAAATCTTAATCTGAGATTTTAATATAAATTCTTCAAATTTGAATACGCTTCATGATATTTAATTCCATTTTTTCGGAATCCTAAAATCCAATTTCTAACGACGAGATTTTATTTCTTATGCCTTTGAATGGTACCAACGTGATAAGTTATATTCACAAACCCACCTGAACCCGCCTACATATAAGCTTTACTTATTTAGCTCCATAAGAGGAAACCGGGCGGCGTTTTGTCCATACGAACGTATTCCCCAATTTTCTCTCTGGATTTTGACACTAGTGCAAATATATTTTTAATATAATATAGATATCAACCACTAGCGTGTCGGCAAGCTTTGCTTTTTTCGATAAGTTACTTCTTATGGGAGTTAAGACCTTCGACCATGTATATCAATGACCAAATTCAAACAAGATATAAAGAAATGGATTATAAGTATTGGACGTCACACTACTGCTAACATCTGTAAAATAGATTACAAATAAACAGAATTACCATCTCACGTATGTCCTTACCCTTATTATAGAAATTAAAATAGTAAAATC